>OZ057415.1:26402274-27671441 GCA_964056705.1 Troilus luridus | reverse complement strand
TCTCCTGTAGGCTGGTGGTTGACCATTGCCATATCCCAAAGCTATAACTGAGAGCAGGTATAGCCCAGGTGTTTATGGCCTTGATTTTTCTTTTTCCAGTTAGCTGGGTTTTAAGGACTTTTCGTAACCTAATTTTGAGGATTGTTAGAAGCTCTTGTTGCATGTCTTTTCGGGCAATTTTAAGATGCTGATGCATGCCTAAATACTTATATAGTTTATTGGTCAAGTTCCTTGATGTATTCTTCCTCATTGATCAGGATATTCGGCTTGCTAACGACTTTCCCCTTGGTTACATGGAGCACTGCGCACTTGTCGAGGCCGATTGACATTCCTATGTTTCTAGTATAACATGTTACGGTTGTTTTTAGCATACAGTTTCAGATCGTCCATGTACCAGCTGTGGCTGATTGTTGTCGCTTCGTCGTTGATGATCAGCTATGGGAACAACGCCATACAGAACCACAGTGGGCTAAGACAATCCCCTTGGTATATTCCTCTCATTATTTTTATTTGGTTGGCCGTACTGATAGCTCCGATTTTCAGCTTTGTTTTCCATCCGGACATTAGGTTTGAAAGTAGCCTGCTTACTTTTGGTTGAATCTTGTAGATATCCAGTACCTTTAGAAGCCAGCTATGCGGAACAGAATCAAAAGCCTTTCTATAATCGATCTAGGCCATAGAGAGGTTTCGCTGTTTTTTCGCAGCATGCGCAGTAATAAATGTATCTATTACTAAGAGTTCTTTACAAACCCCTAGCTCTTTTTTTGCACCCTAGTTGTTCAGTGGGTATCATCTTCTCATTGACGAGATGCTCATAAATCTTCGTTGCCAAGATTGAGGTCAGAATTTTATATAGACCATTTAAGCATGTTATTGGCCGGAAGTCTTCAGGACTTAAGTTTAATTCGTTCTTTTTAGGTAGCATGTAAGTGATGCCATCAGTGAAACCATCAGGGAGCGTTTGTTTATCATTGAGTATTTCCTGGTAGCTTTTGGCCAGCAATTCATGCAAGCAAGGGAATCTTTTAATCCAATAATTTTGAATTCTGTCAGGCCCAGGTGCCCTCCAATTTTTCATTTTGCTGAATGCTTAATAATATTATTATTATTATATATATATATATATATATATATATATATATTGTAACGAGTATTCTTTTGTTTGCTAAATTCGTCCGTCAATAGTTTATTTAAATCAATTTGGACCTTGGACCGAAAACCCCGCAACCTGGTCAAAATATATACACACACACATATATATATTAATGTTATACCTGAAGCGTCTACTACTACAATCCACGAAGAATCTACGTTTGTTTGTTTTTTAACGTTACTGTAGGCTCCTATGGTTAATCGGACAATAAACATTGGAAGCTCTAAATTTTGCCTATCCAGGTTTATTTAGGATAGGGATTTTTAGCGAGTACCTGACACCATACAGGCTCGGGACCCCCGTTTAACGTCCCTTCTGAATGACGGCATAACCAAGGATTTTTTAAAGGGTTTTTACTCCCTTTAAAAAATCCTAGGGCCACCTGCCGTACTACGAACCCGCGATTTCGGAATTAGTACGCTGTTATGGTTACCACTAGAAGAATCTATGTTACAACATTTGGTAAGTTTTCTAAACCAACATCTGGCCAAGATCACGCTCAAGTGCCAAGTTTTCTCTCAATGAAGGGTTACGATTTTATAGTGACTTGGTGAGCACCATTAAGAGTCTTCCATTACCATCGGTTCTATCCACGCCTGATTGCAGAATAAATAATTTGTCTTCAACAGCCGGTTTCAATCCCCATACCATTAGATTTGCATACGATTGAATTTAAAAATTAATGGTTTTCATCACTGTATATTGAAAATTTAGATTTATCCAGAATATATATTTTATTTATTAGAATCTAATTATAATTTCTGAAATTTCCATGGAATTTGAGTATGAATATTTATAATTAATGGGAGAGGGGAAGCTTAGTGGTAAGAGCGCTGGCTTGCCGTGCCGAATTCAAATCTGGATATGGCAGATACATTATTTAATCTGTTAATAGCCGGGATGGACCCTGTGGGACCTGGAAACCCTTCTTCGGCTTACCTAGCCTCTAAAAATGGGTACTCTTAATTAGGGCAAAACCTGGCGGTTGAGCGTGTTCTCATACTAATCATCTCACTGCACAACCGTTGTCCTTGAAACAGTACTGTCTTTACTACGTACTGAGCCCAAGACCCCTCATGGGTTGTAGTGGTACAGGTTTTCTTTTTTTAATTTATATCAGTTATGTTTTGTAATGCACGCTTCTTTTCTTTTAAAAAGAAAAGAAATATCTCCCAAAATTATTATATAAAATTTCAATGATTCTTGTTACTCATAGATACTTTTTCGAACAAATATTGTACTATATAATCCTTATATATTTATAGAATATTGGTTCTTAACCTAAATGAAGCACTAATGATTGGAAAGAGGAAGAGAGAAGTTGGCAAGCATAAGAGGATTGAAGAAGGCAATTGAAATGATGAGATCAATTAACCGCGAGAGTAGGAGAGAATGCTCAATCAACAAAGTAAAGGGAAGCATTAGCTAACTTCCCCTAGCAAAGTGTATACCATATATTGTATCAACAAGGGTTTATACAACGCTCCCGAAAAGGTTTAAATTAACAAAACCTTTAAAGAAAACCAAAGGATTCGTATACAATGAGAATTTCTATCCGTTCAATTAACTCCGCAACGTTTTGAATACGAATCTATACAATAATACTAAGTATATTAAAAATATCGGTAATTACTTAAGTTATTCAAAGCTTATTTGTTTATATTCTCATTCTAAATGTTGTCACTTAAATTCTACAGATAAAGGATTAGTTATTAAAACAAATTGGTGCTTGATAAGTGGAATATAACATTAAATGTAAATGGCACTCAAAATTTTCATAATGCCTTTTCTTAAATGAGGTTGTAACAACTTTAATTACAGATTTTTTTCCTTAATCCTTTTTGGGTTTATTTTTGAATTGGGCATATTTTTTAAATCATTATTATGGATAGATATAGGAATGAGAGGATCTCTTGTACTGCACTAGGTACATTGTAAGATAGGGATGAAGACAGGAATATGCTTGAATTCATTGGATAATAGAAATAGGACTCAATCGATGGAGCTCGCTTGTTCTTTTTTATTAGGTTAGTTAGTATTTGTCAGTCTAAACTGAGTGTTAGTATATTTCTTTGCTGAGGCCTGCCTGTCGGTGCATATCTATCATTGCAGTTACTTTATTCTAACTGTATTCTGACTCACTTCAAAATGTAGCTTTATCAGATGATGATCCGGACAGAGGTCGGCCTGAAAGCCGGTTTGCTCCGGTGGGATGAGAGCTACCTTTGAGCAATAGATTTGGAGATAATTGGAACAATTTCTCGGAAACTTTGCCCAGATGTAGAAGCAAGAAGATCTCCCTTAAGTCGGATGGCTGGTCCACTTTTAATAGCGGAAAGAGGAATCCTCTTTTCCATACCCCAATAAAATATCTTAGCCTGAGACAGGAGTCTTAAAGAGGTTCGTCAAGTGAGCTATACCTTTGTTATGACCTGGGGCTTTGTTGCTACTCGAACGACGAAGAACCTTAGCTGATTCGGGGACAAGAACATATGATTGGCACCTCTTTCTTCTCCTGGTAACTCGGCATTGTTTATCGTTCATCTGGTTATCGTTTCACCAAAGTGATCGGCAAACTTACAAGTTCTGCTAAATGAAGTGGACTTAGTAGCAATTCAAGAAATCAGGCGGACGGGCAAAGGCGTCCTGGAGAAAGGGAATCAAAGCATATACTATAGCTGACAAGAGAATTCGTGACATGCATTCGACACAGGATTTCTAGTTAGTAAAAAGCTCAAACACAACATAATCGAATTTAAACACATAGAATTGGCTACTAATGTGGAGCTGACAAATCTATTCCAGGCCTAGGATGTGGTTAAAGTAGTAAAGCTTGGGTGGTTGCGCTGGGCCCGCCATTTGGCGGAATGATGTGGGGGGAAGGCTCAGAAGAATAAATGAAGAAAAGGTTCAGGGCGCAAGGAGAATAGGGCGACCCAAGCTGCGATGGCTGGATGGGTTCAGTGAGGACTCCAGGAGACTATTAAACATCCGGAACTGGAAGGCCGCTGCATTGCACTGGTAGGACTCTTGGAAACGTATCAAGGAGGCCAAGGCTCATTGGTGGGCTGTAGACCCACGAATGAAGAAAAGTAGGAAGTTTAGTTTCATAGAGTTTAAGTTCACTTACTAATATCATTGGAGTATAAAATAAAATAAAACACATGAGATTGAGGAAGAGGTGTTGTTTTGCCCCGGGTCTCCAGCTCAGATATCGGATCGCTAGAGTCTTAAATAAGTCTTCAGATTTTAATAGAAATGATAAAAATCCAATAAACATTTACATAGAAATAATGTAATGCAACACATATGCAAATAAAACTTCAGTACAATAAATCGTCAATTCTGCAAAGGGGCTTAAATAAATAATAAATAAATGTAAGGGTATAATAAACAAAGGGGTGAAGGAAGGTAGAGTGTGTCCTCCTTGGGACCTATATAGATAATTATATATAGTGTATAATTTAAAGGTGGGGGGCGCGCAGGTGGGAAAAGGGTGCGCTCTTAGCTTAATGACCCTGTATTTAGGGCCAACCCCGTGGGTCTACTCTATCCCTCCGGTCGCCGCTCAAAAATGTGGCTCTGTCTGGTTAAGTGCTCTTTTGGATACTTAGCCTCGCCTATCTGCACTATCTAGTAGGCCTTGACGTGGCTGTAGGCCTCCTAGTTTCTTGGTTTCACTTGTCTTATTCATATCTATAAAAAAATAAGTAATTCTATAGGTTCGTTTCATAAGAAATGACCGTTTTCAAAGGAAAGGTTAATTCGTTAAACAACATTATGAAAAAAAACGACTCTCATAAAAACGAGTATTAACTTTTTCATCAAACATTAAAAGACTCGGCAGGAAAACACTCGGGTTGATAAAAACACATTTCATATTACCATAAAACTACCAATGGCCTAAGAATACATACGAACTTTTTCAATAAAACTATTTTTTTTAAATCTGTTGAACTACAGATGATTACAACACATGATGGGTCTTGGGTTCAATACATGATAGAGATTTTACTGATTCCATTGCAAAGATTGCACAGAAAGGTGATTGTCCAATATCACGCAAAAGCGCTAGGTTTTACAAGGCTACTGTTTAGGGGCTGGGTGAGTTCCAGGACTGTCTGTAGATCCCTAAGGTCCATCCGTGGGTTTTAACAGATAATTTATCTTCCATCGTCGGATTTGAATCCGGAACCTTCTTCAAACCAACTGTGGACTCAACACACTGAGCTACTTCGCTCCTTAGTAATGGAAACTGTACGGCCGCAAAAACGGGAGCCTAAAAGGAAGAGGCTACGACTCACATTTATAGGAGCACAAGTAGGAATTAAAAAAAAAAAATGTTGATGAACAATCTGTGGTCACAAGACATTATATCGAGCTATGGATTATGTATCGTTGGAAGGTCTTATTCTATCCGCTTACTTTTGTTTTAATTATAATTATCTGTTGAATGTTTGTATTTGACAGGCGTGGACGAAAAGATTGAATTATTACTTCTCCTTTATTCGCAAGACTTACTGTGCTAGTCTATTTCAAAAGTTTATCTAAAAGAAGGCTGCTTAGAGAATGACTTCTTTTGTTTCAATGAATGATTCATTCTTTGGGGCTATGTAGGTATTGGAAATTATCATTGATTATTACTTGAAAATGATATTAATGAAAAAATGATTCCTCAGACTCTTGATAGATGAAACTACTATTCAAAGGGAGATAAAGAGGGAGAATGAGGAGCTAGGACAAGACTAGAGGAGGAGACGAAGAGGAGCGAGGGATAATGAGGAAGCCCTGGCCATGACAGCCATATCCCTTAGACTTATAATTGCACCAATCCCATTCCCTTTGTTGCGCTTCTTTGGCCCAAATCCACCATCAGTCATCAACTGGGTTTAAAGGCCCGATCCACGCATAGCCAGGTCGGGAAGTAATTGACACACTGACAACAGTCTTATGTCAGCCATACAGTCCCATTCCGTGAAGGTTATGTGTAAATGACAACCTATTGCCATAATTATTGTATTCTGTTAAATTGAATTCCCCAGCTGACCAAATCGTCTGAATCTAAAAAAACTAATTTCGTCCAAACTTCCAGGATCTATCCATATCCATATTATACATTTTGAAACATTAGAAAACTGATTCAACAATTGAACATCGTCTGTTTTAGTAGCTTTTTTTTGCTGCTTAAGACCACCAGGATCGTATCCTCAGGATGAAGAAGAACTATATGGTTTTCAATTTTAATTACATGGCCAAACAATTTTGATTGGAGTGACCTAAAGTTTCTCCCTGATCGTTTGAATGAGTTCCTTTTTTCCCCGGTCTCTTATTTCTTTCCCGCAATATTTCGAAGAAATTTCATCTCTGCAGAGGTGACTCTGTCTTGCAGTCTGTTTGCTTGTATCCAGCTTTCAGCACCATATAAGAGTAAATATACTCTTTTGAAGATGTGGAACTTAACTTCTCTACTAACTACTAGTTTCCCACTAAAAGTGTTACAGATTTGGCAGTAGAACATGTTTGCATTACTTATTCTGTTTGAAATTTCCAAGTTTACTCTACTTTTTCCTATTCAAAACTGTTCCAAGGTAGGTGTGATCCTTGATTGTTTCCATTCCTCCTCCGTTGCCAATATGTATGGATTTCATGTTGTACGCTTCCTACTTGTAGGATCTTGCTTTTATTGGTGTTGATCTGCATACTTTTCTAGGGAGCTTTTCATCCCATTCAGTCACACTTGCAGCAACTTATCTAAGAAGTTCACTATGAGGACGATGTTGTCTGCATAGAGAAGGTGGATTGCCACAAGCTTCTTCATCCCAGGAACGTCCATTCCATTCGTTTTTTTTTGTACATTGTTCCTATCTGGTCAGTATATAATAACTGTCACCTTATTTCACTCCCTTTGGTACATTAAAAGATTCAGACTCCTGGCCACTGAATCTAATGATTCCTTATGCTTCTTGATTCTTGCGAAAATAGTTACTCAATGCTAGATATTGGTCGAGGGTATTTCCGGTCTTACCTAATATATTTTTGCAAATAGGCATAATATTGACACATAGTTGGGTTTTACTAGTTTCAGCCTAACTCAGTTACTCAAATCCTCGAATTCTTTGAAGTTATAAGTGCAAACAGCTGTTTACAAGTGGTTGATAAAGTGTGGACCATGATTAATATAGATGAAAAGAAATTTTGATATCGGGATAATCGCTGAGGAACGCCTTTGAAGAGTTGTTAATCATTGATCTATTCATCACGTATAGTTCGGAATTATAGGATATGAGGTTTTTGTAGACTGGGTATCAAATTCGACCGAGTCATCAAATTTTTTTCGATAAAAATCAATATTTTTTGAAACTATTTTAGTTGAGTTGTTCTGAAATAAGCCATATGTGATGTCATTAACTTATTTTTTAACTGCATTAAAATTTAAAAAGTAAGAAAATATCAACAAATATTTCTTACATATCTTGACGAAAATCGTTCAAATATTATAATCGTTGTTAGTTATGGTACATAGAATACTCGTAGTAGATACAAAGAATTATAGAGTACTTATTTCGTTCGTTGATTATTTATAATAAAAACAAAAGTGAAGAAAAGTATTTTTCATATTTCTAATCTATTAGTTAAGTTCTGCCTGTTTGAAAGTTCTATTAAATTATTAAATGAATATGCTGATTTTTTTCCTTCATGAAAGAGTAAAGAGGTCAAAACTCTCAGGTCTTGATTAAGGCGATAAAAATAAAACAAGGATTTTTAACGTGGCCCGTTGCCGGGAGCGTCATCAACGTCTCAAAATGGCCATCACTAAAAGAGCTTGTAATCATCACCATTTTCTCAAATCGTCAAACTTTATCATTAAGACTGGAATTAAATTCTCTTTTAATAAAAACTAATTTTTTCCTTCTATATATTTTATTCGATAAAAATAGAAACAGCGTAAGCGACGAGATTCCCTCACTTTAATTATTTTAAAAAAACAACATTTAATTAAAATTAAAAAGCTGTATCATAAGATTTGAGGCGGTGTTAAATTTATACCCGTCATAAAAATAACATTAGTATTGATCATGGTATCCTTAAAGCGCTCGTAAATGCGCAAGGGTTTTACGGCATTACATATCCGCTATGGTTACTTTGGCCTGTATTGCTAAAGATACAGATCGTTTCTAGAAATGTACTAACATGGATCGGAAATTTTACCACGTTGTCTATCAGCTTGGGCAATATAATATTTAATTCGGGAGCAATAAATTTCAAGATTATTGTACTAACTTACAATTCAAGTCTATCAACTTCTAAGAACACATAATGCCAATTAAATATCAATTGCAATACTCGTTCGAGCAATTTAATCGAATAAGGTACCACAAATATATGTTTTCGAAGGAAAGAATCCATAAATAGGAGTACTTATATAAGAAACAATCAAGTTGAAAAGTCCACAAAAAAATGACTGGGCATCGCAGTGTATTTTTTTTTTATTGAGTATTCTAAGCAAATATTGATTCTTTCTGAGTACCGAGTATTTTCCTTAAATGTGATTTTCTTTTCATGTGTGTCCTGATGATGCCGGAATGGGTGAAATGTCGACTGGTTGTCTTTGTTCCCGTATTTTAGCGGCATAATAAGTATTTGTTTTGAGGATTTTTTCTTATTTCATCTTATAAACAAAATATTTTAATAGAAACATACAATATTGGTGAAGAAATCAAAATAGATAATAGTTGTTTATTTGACAAGTGAGGAAAGTGCCACTTTATTACACCCGAGTGAATTTTAATTGAATTTTGGTAATTAAACGAGAGTGTTATAAGCACTTTTCTCACGTGTTAAATATCACATTTTTCCTGCAACCATTTAAAAATTAAGAAATTAAAGGTGAAACTTTAGATTTGTTAAAACTACACTAGCGCTAGTGGGTAATGCTAGACCTCCAAATTTCTGATGTGTGATGGTTCTAGTACATATAAGGTTATATTAAATATTTCTATAAAATCGCTTCAAAATACATACAATTTATCTTGAATTAAATATAACATAGTTCTAAAATTATTTATTTTAACATTTTAGGAATATAAAATGAATAATATTATTTTCCTGCAACCATTGAATAATGCTATCCATTACTCAACTAAAACTGGTGTGGAAAGTCCCACTTTCACCCACTAGTGAGGAAAAACCACTTTCCCTCACTAGTGAGGAAAATTAAAAGCCACCTAGATCGAATTTGACAATCAGCACTCTATTATTTTAAATGTTAAATGGCAGTATTAAGATTTTTCTGTAACACTCCTTCAAAAGAATCACGAAATAACACTAAATTTGGCATTTTTGAGTTGTAATCATTTGTTGTAAATCTTATGTTTAGTTGTATTATGTTTAAACTTGAAGTTTTATGGGAATAATGACATAAGTTAAAATCAAAAAAGTTTAAAGCTTTTAAACATTTTATGATGTTTAATAAAAGAATTTCAATACCATCATTACAGTAACATACAATGAGCTTTACCAACACTCAAACATTTATTTTTTTAACTCACATAGAATTTTCAAATGGCTCCATTAAAAATTAGGTTTTTTGAGTTATGAGGTAGTTCTTTTGAAGGAGCCATATGCTAAACATCACTTTCAATTTCAATCCTCTCCTTATCACTTTTAATAAATTAATAATTTATTTACCCTCTCTATATTTTCTATACCATTATCATGTAAATAATGTTATTTGATTTCTATTTTTCTTTCTCTCTTTGCTTATTTTCAATTTTTATATATTTTTAATCTATTTTATTCTTATTAAATGATTCTTTTTCTACGTTTTTCTCCAATTTTCCATGAGAAATGTTCGGTAGATCTATGATTTTAATTTGACATTTAGTAAGGTAATTTTTTTTTTTATTAAAACCGTTCACTATTCAAAATAATGTTTTCTTATTCATTTAACATCACTTTATACTTCTATTACTAATGAGCTGCAGCGGGAATCCTGAATTTTGCCTATCCAGGTTTAATTAGAATGGTGATCTTTAACGAATGATTTTTCTGTCTTTAAGATTTCAAAATAAATTTAATTACTCCTCACTGTAATATGAGTAAATTATTTAATTTATACAGTAATTCATTTATGTAAGGAGATTGACATCCCAGTATGTAGAGCGCGGAGTTGCTTTTGTTAAAAGTCCGGCTGTGCCAGATGAAGTATTAGATCTGTTAATAACTGTAGATGGATGGAATAATTAGTTAATTAATGGATAATAATAATTAATGGATTGAATAACTGTTAATCTACAAATCCTCCTCAGGTTCACTTTCATTCAAATATTCAGCGCTACGACTCGATTTCTAGTCTTGGCCTTCTATACCAGCTTCCACCAATTGTGCCGATCCTGTGCCGCCGCCATCCAATTCCTCATACCCAACATGAGCCATCACCAGCCACACCTCCTGTCATTATTTTCTTTGGAACCTACCGAGTTTCATAAACTGGACCACATCTGATTCTTTTATTAAATCTTTGACCTTCTCGTTTGTTCGGCGTCTCCATATCTGATCTACCTTAACGGCTCCAAAGATTTTACCCAGAATCCCTCTACAAAATTTTCAAATTCTGCTCACCAGCTTTAGAAACAGTCCACGTTTCTGATCCATATAGGAGAATCGGCAGGATAATTGTTTTGTATAAAAGAATTTTTGTGTCCTTAGACAAAGCACGGCTCCTTAAGTAATGAGGCCATATTAACAGCGGTTGGCGGCTAAAACTCTTCGTTTTCAGCTTCTATTACATATCATGGGTTACCAGGGATCCGAGATTCCTCTAAAAATTAGAGAGTATTCTCCTACTGTGATATCCTCACCAGGCCTGGGGATTTCCTCTGTGACCATATAATTGGTCTTTGCTACATTTACTTTTTAGCCCTATGTTTCTTGCTGCTTCTGCTAGTTTTAGGAATCCATCGAAGACAGCCTGGAGTGAGCGTCTAGCAATGTCGATGTCATCAGCGTAAGCAAGAAGTTACGATGTTCGGTTGGAAACCGTTCCACTTGGACACCAGGCTCTAATGGCCTTCTCAATAGCAATATTGAATAGGAGACATGCTAATGTCCAGGTTCACCTAACTTCTAAAAATTTTGTACCCTTACTTTGTGGAAAAACTGTTAGTTTTGTGCTTTTTCGGCCAAATACACTCTCTGCACAACCGTTGATTAAGAAATCGTACATCTCTACTATATACTTAACTGGAGACTATAGATATTGATATACTTTTTTTTAAATTGTTATTTAAATAACATTCCTGTTCATTATCCCATATTAAAGTATATATCAATATAATTATCTAGACTAGAAGTTAATTTCTCAAAATAAACTTATATTATATTACGCAATGGTACAAAAATTTATTCTGCGATATTTCTCCCAGTTTCTGTTTTCCATATAGATATTTTCCCCCATATGGAACTTGGAGCTCTCCTTTCCTTGAGGTAGAATAAAATGTATCGAGACGTAAACTGCGGTTTTGAGCAAGAGACCTTGGGGTAACTCCTGTCATAAACGTCAGCCGGATATTTATCTCATGTCCTCTCCCATCTCTTTACTTAGATACATTTCTTTCAACTTTTTATGGGGACATACCTTTCGGAATAGTACCTCGCTCCCTTCCGTGGATGTTTCCCCTTTTTCCGAAAGATTTCGCTGAGTGATGATCATACGGATAGTTTTTAGGACACTCGTCTTTTGATGTTTTGCATTGCTACTCTCATCTCATATGATAAAATGTTATGGTAATTTCAAAATAAATAAAAAAATAAAATAAAATTCTCGAATCATTTGAAAGAAGCTCTTCATCAAAGTAAAATATGCTTTAGTAAAAACCTAACCAGGAAGTGTTTAAATAGCTACTTTAAACGTTTGTTTGTTTATTTAACGTCTCTTTTAAGCTAATATGGCTAATCGGACCAAGCTGCTGTAGACATTCTAATTTTTTCTTATCCAGGTTTAATTAGGACAGAGATTTTTTAGAGTACTTCCCATCATACAGGCCTCGGGAACCCCGTTTAACGTCCCTTCCGAAGGACGGCATAACCAAGTATTTTTCCTCCCTTTAAAAAATCCTAGGGCCACCTCCCGGCCTACGGACCCTCGATTTGGAATTAGAAGATTGTTATGCTAACCACTCACTATAACTATAAACAAGGCCAAATGTTGCCCCCTAGTTTAAATGTTTTGGCAATATATGTTTTGATTTTTTATATTATTTTCATAGAAGAACCATATTAGTCCAGGATCCATAGTCCATTTTTGCACTTGATTACTGTCAAGCTGAATCTTCGTGAATAGCTTCGTTTCAATAAGAACGAACAATTTCCTGTTCGAAAATTCTCGATTGTGGTAGCTAACAGAGGTTGCATGGATAAAATATGTCGGTTTGATGATTCTCAAAAATGTATTACTAACTGGGTTGTTTTTTTTTGTTAAATCTCAAGATTATCGTCTAAATTATTTGAAAAAATATTTGTCCTACAAAATGTATGGTTTGATCAAAGAGTCCATTCCTTCCGACATGTATCGGTAATGAGGTCATCAAAAATGATTACTAACCAGCTGATTTTTTTTCTACTTCTTCTTTTTTGACCTCGGTATCGATGCATATTGGAAGGAGAGGACTCTTTGATCAAACCATACATTTTGTAGGACAAATATTTTTTTAAATTATTTAGATAATCATCTTCAAATTTAACAAAAAAATCCCAGATAGTAATACATTTTTGAAAATCAGGAAATCGAAATATTTTATACTTGCTACCTCTGTTAGCTACCACAATTTTGGCATAGGAAATTGTTGGGCGTCTCATCGAAATGAAGCTATTCACGAAGATTCAGCCTGATAGTAATCAAGCGCAAAAATGGACCATGGATCCTGGACTATATTAGTCGACTGAGAAAAAAATATTCATATAGTTCGAAATGAAGGTATTAAGTTCCATAATACTAAAAAAATAAAATATTTGTATTTCATTTTGCCGTTTGCTGACCATGAGAATATTTATTTATAAATCTAACGAAGGCATATATCTAAGAAAATTGATGAAAAAATGAAGGAAAAATAATATGTCAATGTAGTGTTCTGGCTAACCCTAATTTTTTTTTTTTTTATATGTCATTCATGAGCTATTACACCATTTTGCATTTAAGGAATTCATCTCTGTTTATACCGTTGACAAGTGATGATCAATAGTTAACAAAGTTTATTATGGAAAAGAATTAAACGTACGTAACTGTGGAAAATTGTAATGTCTATTGCCCTGATGAAAAACAGTTTTGCCTTGAAAATTTTTAAAAGCTCGAGTTAGTCTTCCAAAATACCGCCCCTAGCTAAAACATGATATGAAGTCGGCCTACCAAGAATCGAATGGGGTGGTGGTCCGCATTCCTTCGAAAAGGGGTCAAGCAAGGAGACAGCCTTAGTCTTCAAGATCCGCAAGAAGAGAACTCAAAGGGCACTTTGGAAGGAAACGTCATCTGTCATAAAGGGCGCCATTTGTTTGATTGTTCAAAACTAAAGAAGGCGACAGGCGTTCATAGAAACCATTATGTTCCCCTTACACTATAAAATATTTCTATCTTTCGTAAGTCATTTCAATAATACCATAAATTCCAGGTAAAACAAATAGTAATGCAACTAAATTATTGAAAATTACAACTGTTCTATCAGTACAATATCCCTCACCAATAGGAATCATTTAAAAAAGTGGGCCAAAAAAATTATATTCACTGTTAAAATTCCCATGTAAGTGCTCTTGATATTTAACAACTATTACTAGGACAAACTTTGTTAAATAAGTACTTTTATTACCAGCAGAAATTGAAATTCTATGCCTGCAATAAAACTAATGTCAATGAACCGGAGAATAATATTTTTTACTTCTTACAAGATAAATGATATTTGAAAAGGACTCACGTTATCCTATATTCGAGAAACATAGGTTAAAATTAATGATTATTTCGATTACATCTCATAAAATTTAATTGTATAAGCAAATAATTTGTAAATCTTTTCATTACACAACATTAAATCAGGTAAGTGGCCTGCTCTACCCCGATTCCATAGACCCCGCCTGCTGGAGAGAAGAGAAGAGGCCACAGGGAGGTATATTGTATTCCGTCATACATAATTCATACATTAATTTCCGTTATCTGGGTCATATATCGAAATTTGTATTTCAATAAGACTACGCAGTTTTTTCACGGATCTGACCCCGTAAAAACGGATACGTAATTATTTCCTTATTACAAGAAGAGCTAAAATAAGCTAACTTCATTAACCCATTAATTTTTTTATCAACAAAATATATTCTTTTTAATACCTAAACCACAATATTTCAGTCCAACGGTTGTATAGATTTTTTTTAAAGAGTGGATAACCTTTTTTTAAAGTATTTACAAGAAAAATGTTGCAAATGGATATGTAAATTTTCTACCCCTACGATTTTACTATTATTTTAAAACACAATATGTAGGTAGTTAATTCATAACATTATTGAATCAAGGCGTATTCCCGTGGATGTATTAGCATTTGTGTTTTTGAGTGGACATCTAAAGGTGGATAAAAGCAATCTTTTTCAATAATTCCGTCGTTGATCAGTTATTTAAAAGTTTTATTCTGATGGTGATAATTCAAATAGCTTAGCTTAATGATACTACTAAGTTATAAGTAATTCTAGTATCCAGTATATCTAGCATCGTACAGATAACAAACAGTAGATTTGACTTGTAAGAAAGAATTATATATATTTTATTAACATGATAGATTTTTTTAACAAAGAGTAGACTTGACTTGTAAGAAAGAATTATATCTATTTTATTAACTATTAACGGTGGACTAATGTTATTAGTTACCGATTAACATAGTGACCTCTCTTAAGACTACTCTCAACATATATACTCTTGTCTTACCGGCTTCTCTACTGCCTCCTCTTTCTCTCGAACCTCTATCCTATAACCAATTTATTTTCTGCCTTACATAATTTATTATTAGTATATACAGGGTGTCCCACTTCAAGTGGATCAAACGTTTTTAACTTTTAAACGAAACAAAATTCAGAAAAACGATTAAGGTAAAAGTTGTAGTTATTCAGGCTTAGTTTGAAGAAATAAAAAAACATTTTTTGGTTTTTCACTTTAAATGGTCAATATCGACCTTCAAACAATGTAGTTTCCTCTTGACCCGCATTTATTTATATTTTTCTGAAATGTACAATCCAAAACATGGAAAAAATGTATGTAACATTTTTTTACTATCTATCATAGTTTAAGTAGAAAAAGCATTCAAAGTTCACTACTTTAGTATACCTCCTTTACGAGGAAACGTAATGTATCATTAAGTTATTTTATTTAAGAGTTTTTAGTCGTAATAACTTACTAATCAAGGTATTTTTAATCTTTCAGAAAATGTCTGGACATTTAAAAACCTTCTGTTTCGACGTTTTTATAGAAAAAATTGTTAATTTTCTACATTTTTCAGCCACTGTTAATATTTTATAAATGTTATTGTTTTGTATTGTAGATTTCAGAAAAATAAAATAAATGGGGGTTTGAAGGTCATTGTTACATTGTTTGAAGGTCGATATTGACCATTTAAAGTGAAAAACAAAAAATGTTTTTTTATTTCTTCAAACTAGGCCTCTACCATTGAATATTGTAATGCAAAGTGTCATTAAAAGGGCAGGATTACTGATGGAGGGAACCATCTTTAACCGTAGTCTGGGTATTCTTGCATATGCTGATGACCTTTTATTAGTAGGAAGATCGCTGATTACCTTAAAAGAAGCTTTTGAGAGGCTGGAAGTGGAAGCTGGAAAAATGGGGTTACAGGTGAATGAGGAGAAAACCAAGATAATGGTAATAAAGAATAGTAAACAAAACCGACCACATCATAGCTACACGTTTGGAAGACACACTTTCCAACGAGTGTCAAGTTTCCAGTATTTAGGAAGCCGTATAAATGAGAATTTGAATAAGGAGGAGGAAATCAGAGCCAGGATAGTATCAGGTAATAAAGCATGTTTTGGAATATCAAAGCTTCTGAGAAGTAAGCTCCTTAGCCTAAAGTCCAAGCTGATGATATATAAAACCGTGATTAGGCCAGTAGTGACATACGCTGGTGAAACCCTCACACTGAATAAATCCAGCGAGGAAAAGCTGAATAGATTCGAAAGGAGAGTTCTTCGGCAAATATACGGCCCAGTTTGAGAAAACGACCAACTCAGGATCAGAAGGAACAAGGAGATAAGTGAGTTATATGGAGGCCTAATGATATCGAGCTTCATCAGGATTCAGCGCATCAGGGCCACTTATATAGGATGGGCGAAGAAAGAACAGCTAAAAAGCTGTATAAAGGAAATCCGGATGGAGTAAGACCTCGAGGAAGACCCAAAGCTAGATGGAAGGATGCCGTCTGTGAAGATCTGAGGCTGAGCAAGGTCTCCATCACTCGAGCATGCGATCGGGACGATTGGGGTAGAGCGGTTGAGCAGGCCAAGGACTTCTGTATGAGTCTGTCGCGCCAATAATATAATAACTAGGCCTGAATAATTACAACTTTTACCTGAAAAGTTTTTCTGAATTTTGTTTTGTTTAAAAGTTAAAAACGTTTGATCCACTTGAAATGGGACACCCTGTAAAAATAAATAAGAAGGAAATAAGAGGAGAGGTCAAGGATGTTTTCATTGCTAACCACAAGGAAGCAATATCCGAGGAATTGGTTAATCTATATTTTGGATGAGGGATCTGCTATGATAAGATAATTAAATCAAGCCACGGAAGAGGTACCGACGGGTACTGTTCATCTTCATGCTTCTCATGTCATTTTATTCTAACTTTACAAACAGAAAATCTGCTGATTGCCAATTTGTTGTAGTGTGTGAATAAATGCATAAAGAGAAAAAAACTATACTATAACCAAATTACTTTAGGTCATGAAACCGTCCGGTAACTTTACTGATTTTCTCTTAGTCTGAGATGTACTTGGAGGCAATAGCGTTATAAAGATTATGACCCCATTTCTACAGGAATAGGCCAAATTTAGTTACAATTTTCATTTCCTCCCAGGTAATAAACCCTAAAATTTAACCCCCGCTCTTAATTTTAAATAACAAGGAGCGGGCCAATCGAATTATAATACAGGCCATATTGAAGGAAAGGCGACAGGGGGTGCCGAACACATGTGTGCATATGGAACCTACTTGAAAAGCTCCAGTTTATTAAGTCCCACTGCGGCTTTATTAATCAGGCTAGCCTGTTTGTTATGTTTAATACTTAAAACCAACTGGCAACTATTTATCACGAATATATCTCGTGACTTCCGGAGGGGGGGACTAAATTCCGCCCTGACTCGGGGAGGGGGGGATATACTCTGAGTTTATATTCGCTATTTGATTTAGACGCGGGTGGGGTTAATTATTTGCAATAAGGAGCAGTCTCTTACTCCCTCCGTTTCCACTTTAATAAACATAACTTCCACTTTTCCTCGCTGAAAAACGGCCCCGCTTTAATACGCGATAACATTTTGATTATTAGATTATACCTAACTAGGGACCTTTTTCCCCGGCCTTATTTAATTTTTTTGAAACTCTGGAAATACCTTCATTGTGGTGTACTGCTATTATTCTCCCTAATTAGTTCGATATAAATGTGTAAAAACACAAACATAAAATAATAATCAGTACGAAAATACATTAAAAAAAACTTAAGTCTTAAGTCTCTAAAATAATTGGAAATAACTAAGGAATAAACGTTTCGCCAACCCAGGCATGTTGAGGGCATAAACCAAAATAAAATTTCACAATAATGATGATCAAATACAGCAAATATCACATCAGTAGTCCATACAGGCTCATTAAACAGGGGCTGTAACTTCAGCCAGAGACTCTTTTAGTGTGATTTGGTCTGCGTTTGTTCTTAAAATGACCATACCAAACACTTTACCTGCAACATACAAGTCAATTATCTCAATTACCAAATGATTTATCAAAAGAAATGGGTGGAATTGCAGTTTTTATTTTACAAACGGTGTTTTGTCACTGGTTTGGGAGAGGGGTAATGTGGTGGGCAGAGCGCAGAGTTACTCAGCGTAGTTCTCAGATTCGGATCCGGCTGTGACAGATAAATATTTTATAAATAATGGACATAAATCGAACCTGTTAGATATGCTGATCCTCCATGTGCTCGCCCAGCAATAAGTGGTCATCCTTAATTGGGGGAAATTTGGCGTTTGAGCGTGATCTTATCCCTTATCCCGATCACCACCCTGCTCGACCGTTGGTTAAGAGACAGCACAGTCTCTATCATGCACTACATCTTGGATTGTAGTTTTACAGGGTTTTTTAACTACTTATTATATGGCTGGTACATGACTTACGCTGGACTTGTCAAATACAGCTTTCCTAAGGAAATTTATATAGGGCTAACAAGAGTGTTAGAATTGGTATAAAGGGAGTCAAAGGATGTTAAAAATAGTTTTTTCCTTTAAGTGGATCCTCTAAAGGAGAAACGTAGTTCGGTTATTGAAAAGTAGTACCTACTGTGAAATGCGAGTATCCCTGAAGGTACCAAAAATAAATATTAAAAATCAGTATTGTATTTAATTCTAGTTTAAAGTTAATAGGTCATGACCTAAGTCACTCACTATTGATTCCTCAAATTAAAAAAAAAGAAGAAGGATATACATACAGTTTATTTGGAAAGATTTAAATAAGTTATGATCCGGATGCTGGAAGTAAGAAAAGTAGAGTTAGAGATGCGAGGGAAGGGTTTATCATAGCCGGGAGGAGGCCGGCCAATTATAGTAAAAGCCAGCCTAGGTCTCCATTTTTACTGAAAGTTTTTTCCGATTGGGGGAGAGGTCCGTGTTCTAATAGGGCGCGCCGAGCGGGGCACTTCCACAATAAATAACAGGACGGTAAACCCACTTAGGCTAGGAACACCTGAGGCATGCTTCGGAACCATTACAGCCTCTAGATTATCCCCCTCTCTCGGCTAAACAATACACTCCCGTCTTCTCGCTCATTAGTACTTAGTCTCGCGTCAGCTTTGTACTCTTTAAGTATCAGCATGAGTAGTCTCTTGTCAATCCGATTTGCCTCTGTCATCATCAACAGTTCGTATCTACATGGATTTTTCACTGTTTCAAAGCCAACATTGGTGTATGTATATGATTTAGTTGAGGTCACGATCAACAACCTCCTTTTTCTCCCAAGTTAGGGTACTCACCTTATACAGGTACTGGACGAATGAGGTTCTGTAGATCCCTCAGGGTAAATATATGGCTATTAACAGGTTAAATGATTTATCTGCCACAGCCGGTTGGACCCGGAACCTTCGTCTCAGCAATCAGCGCTCTACAAACTGAACTATCTCTTTCCACAATCATGAAAAAGAAAGTTATGATTCTTACAGATATAAAAGATTGGCAGAGATGATTCACATGTACAAATCAACGAATAGAGGAGGAGTATACAGGATTAAAGTTGAAACAGAGTTGCATAAGGATGAACAGTTAATAGCTGCGACGAAGAGATATTTTAGTCGGAACAATGATTTTTCATTAGCAAGCTACACACGTGCGGTGTTTTTAGGCCGCTCTGATCCATGTTTATATCAGCAAGCCAGATAGGCGGATTTCTACACTTTTGTTTTCTGATAACAGCATAGTTCTTATTAGAGCCATGGTTCCAGAACAGTTTGATAAATATTTGAATCTCCTGCGGTCATATTGCGATCATTATTCTACTGTACGTCAATAAGGAATAAGCAAGAGATCCACCGATTTTTCCTGCAGTCTCCATCCGTTCCTGCGGGTATGATTCGTTACGAAGGATTTCTCCAACGCGGCTGCCCTGTGTAGATATCATGTATAGAGTAAGAATGGACAAGAACGAGTCTTACATGATTACATGAATAAATATGAGATGGAGAAATTGGAAGAAACTAACTTTTCCACTATTGGTTAAAAAAAAAAGACCGCATTTAAATCGAAGAAAACAGCTCACTAATGTTATATGGGAATGGAAAAACTGCCTTCGAGGTTTATTAAGCCTTCCAAGCCTAAGGTTATTTTTGATCTTTCAAGATATTTTGGAAAAAATAAAAAGAAGCGTGTTTTCATTCCACAGGAACGTGCGAAAATTATTAACTATAGAGAGTTGCACACTTCATGCTCTGGAGTAAAATCCTATCTTAGCCTGCACTATAGACTGCGATTGCAATGCGGTTCTAAAATATAATCTTTTGGTCTCAAAACTAGGTCTTTGGTTTTATTGATCATTGCTGGTTTTCATACGGATATTTAGTTTCCATAAGAAGATGGGGATGGAAAAGATGAAATAGACAGAAGATACAGAAATAAAAAGGTAGAAGACATACAAGGTTAGGATAAAGAACTCTTATAAGTTGAGTTGTATGAAAACAAAATTAAACAATTACTATTATTCTAGAGAACAGTTTCTATCATTACTACTTCAAGAAATATTAAGCTTTACTTAACTTCTTGATCACCAACGGATTGTTATTCCATTCTTATAGCTCTCTACGGATTATATTTTCTCAAAAGCTGCCTTCTTAATAAACGGGAATTAACAATTAACTCACCTAGAGCAACCTGCATTATTTAAAATGTAATAATATTTCTTTCACAGCTTTTTTTTTTAATGAATGCGGTGATCTCCTAGTATAATCTTATCATAAAATGCACATGTAAATAAATTATAGGAGGTCCCCATTAACAATTTTGGTTTATTTTAAATAACCTCGAAAATATCCCAAAGTTACACTTTCGTTCCACAGCAGACATCGTGACACACTGCTACCTTCGGAGGGCAAATCATCTTCAAGAGTTCTTTGCCACTTTTAACCGATCCCTCATGAGGAACCTTCAACTTCCTGAACAGGATTTTGAATATTTTTGGAACGTTTCCCTTGAATTTTTTTCTTATTTCTTTCAGTTTCTTATTGAGTATTTCGTCGCGCTCCGATTCTAACTTCTTAGGTGTTTTCGTAGTCAATTCCTTTCTGTCATCAATAGTCGGATTGTTATTTTGATTGCTCGACCTTTTCAATATTTCTAAATTGTACATGTGTTCACGCCGGATGAACTGGATTTTGTCCCAGAGGCTGCCCTGCAGTTCCTTAGGACTGAGATCGTTGGCCTCTATCAGATATTTCATTATGTCGAACAGTGTGAAGTTGATGAAGGAGTAGTGACGCCAAGCTCGTTCGTTCCACGAGTGAGCTGCGTACATGAACCTGGAAAATAAACCTGGATTTACTCTTTACAGGAAACAGTTTATAAAAAAAAAATATTAGACAACAGTGCATGGGCAAAGTTTTATAATCATTCCTTGTAATAAAATAGACCAATAATGATTCCGAAATAACTTCCTTTGCTGTTTGATATTCAAAACTCTCCCAAATTTTGCCCTAATATTGGCATTCTCAAAAGTCGGTTTGACTGATAAAATTCAAATGACGAAATTGCTCCTTAATGATTAAAAAACTTTTCAGTTAACTGGGTGCATTTAAAAATTACAAAGAGCCAACAAGTAAATAAAGTAAAGTTAACCTAGCAAGCTGGGCTTGGAGGGTGCAATGGAATCCGAAGTTTCAGGAAAACATCCAAATTTCTATCTGATTAAATTGACACTTTTTTCGAATTGACCACTTCTGATCGCGTCACTTCTTTGTTATTCTACTTCTGCAGTCTTCTCTGTCTCCAGTGTTCCTTCTTGCCTTCACTGGTACGTTTATTTTGATGCTCTGTACAGCTTTGTCCAATCTTTCTCATCCTGAAACCATTCTAGATTTTTTACTTTTCTTCTAAACTCACTTTCTTCTAACATGTGAAACTATATAATGTTGAACTTTTCCAAATCTTTCTCTACTTTAGTCCACGTTATCGTGGTCTTCTTTTTCCAATAATAGTCAAATGTATTCTTGGTCAATCTATGCTTGTTACTTTAATACAGATGCCCGAGGAATGAATGAACACCTTCATTATATGATTCTTAATTTATAAGATAAATGTTATTAGTAGTGATACTAAAATTTATTCAAGGTGTTAACAGACACCCTAAATAATGCATTTGGTTTATTTGATAACACCAAACCCCTTATTCCACTCTAAATATATATATTTTAAGCTTAAATTAAGTAAACTATATTGAGCTTACCATACTAACAACACTCAAAAATTATTTAATGCTTAAATTAATTAAATTTTTGTTAATGTCATATTGGATGTACTATAGTTATTAGGTTACCATATCAACTATTGAGTTGATACCACCGATTTTTTCCCTAAATATTATAATAATCAAATAATCTATTGAAAATGTGATAATGCCGCAAACCTGAAATATAAAAAAACATAATACTTACTGTTCTTCCCTACTAATGCGGCGGTCTAGATCCCGAAGCGCCGTGTCCAATTCCTTCCCTTTGATGTGGAGAAGGCTCGCTTCTTTGTAATATTCCTCGTGCCTGTTGATCAGGTCCTTCACCAGCTCTGCATGTTTCTCTGCCTCCTGAAGGAGATGGTAAAGAATATCTTAAAATATTAATCTTTAAATACGGAGGATGGGTACAATGTTCCTAACAGCTTTGTTTCTCGGGAATTTATAACGTAACTAATGGTGGATCAAAGATAGTGAAAAAGGAAAATTACTCAGTAGCTTCTTCAGCTCTCTCCTCTCTAATTTATTAACCTATATAATACATGTAATAGAGTGTTCTAGATGATTTTGGTTCCCATTGAAAGCACTTACCGTACCTTGACACCTTTACCATAATAGGATGGTAAACTACCTTCTAAGTCAATAGAGAGTTGTTAGGAGCAGACCTAATTGAACAAGGAAAATGAAAGCGTCCGAAGGAAGGATAGGCCAGCGGCCAGGTACCAAAACAGGGCTTAAGTTTGCAATAAATTGAAGAGAGCTACATTTTTGGTATGTTGTAAGGGCATGTCTGAATAGTGGAAATCCAAGTTTGCTACCGAAAAAATCGGATGGGAAAACTTATAGTGACCGAAAAACCTCAACATTTTCGGAGTTGTTTCAGTTTTTCCCTATATCTTTCATCGTAGAATCCCTCCTTCGGCCGGTGTTCTTCAAGAAAGTCGGCCAAAACTTAAAATTTGGACTTTCTGGAAAAAAAACAACTCAGAATCTACTAGACAGAATATGGTTACCTGTGGGGTTTTTTCAAAAATGCACCGATTATTAGATACAGGCCAACAACTAAAATAACTCCGCTAATTTCGATGCTTTTTGGCAACCAAAAGTATTCCCATCCGTTTTGTCAGTAGCAAACTTGGATTTCCACTAGTCAGACATGCCCTTACAACATATCAAAAATGCAGCTCTCTTCAATTTAATTCAACCTTCAAGTACCTGGCCGCTTGGCGTAGGAACGGGTGGATGAGGATTGTGGCAAATGGTGAGTCTTTATAAAAATTAAAAATAGAGGTTCGATTGAATAAGCACTATCGAGGTAGCCAGTTAATTAATAATTGTGTGTACGTAAGTGTATACATGTGCAAGAATACAAGCATGTGAAAGAACTATGTATTTTAACCTCAATACATCGTAACCCCCCTTCGCAGGAAATTCTGTATTTGTGGAACACACCAGAATAAATTCTACTGAACCTTTAAGACCTGTAATAGGAAGTTAGGTCACGGCAGAGGAAGCGATCGACTAAAGGAGAGTTTTTTAAAAATAAACATAATGGCTGACCAAGATGGCGAGGTGGAAGGCTACAGGTGCGTAACCATCCCCCCACTCACCTGCTTCTAGGCGCAATCATGCCCTACCTTGCTCAGGTAGCCAATCGAATGGCGAATCGCTACAGTCTCCATCGGCATGAAATCCTCATCGTCTATTGTTCTATAAACTATTTTGAAGGTTTATATTAACGGCCAATTCGGTTTTTCATGTTGGATAAAGTTCATAAAAAATGCTTTAAATTCAAAAAATATTTTTACTTCAAAATAATATGTACCTTATAAATGGTTACAATATGGTCACAAATCGATATTTCAAAATACTAAATACAAAATTATAGATTTATGTAAATTTTATAAAATATGCATCTAGAAGAACATCATCCTTTCTTAAGCCAATTTTTAGACTTAGATCAGTCAAGCTCTAGTAGGTAATTGGATTCCAATAAATTTTACTTCATAATTATTATTATTATACAATATATACACATATATATATATATATATATATATATATATATATATATATATATATATAACTTACGAGCTCCGGCACATGAAACTTTAAAAAAAAGAGAGATATTGGGAGAGACACAACACAGGTGAAGGCTGATAAGACACTACTTTATTCAGAACTAAATCCTCTATATATACTATTTACAATGTTTACTAATCCCTGTTTGGGATTAGTGGCCATACTGGTGTATATCTTATCTTAACTCCCCCCTGCCAGTTTACGAACATCCTCGTAAACTTACAAAAATAAAATACAAATATATACATACAAAGTAAAAAGAATATAATAACACTGGATCAATGGAATTACCATTGCTAAACAAACTTTCCTCTATGTACAAGACTCACTTACTATGTCAAGCACACTATTAATTCTTTAAACTTAAGGTAAATGACAAACTGAACAAAACAAACTAAATTGAAGAATAAAAATAAAATCACACTGCTCTACTTAAAACTAAAACATTACATAATTATGGTCTGGCTTGCCCAGTTAGAATTTTCAGTTGCTCAACATGCACTGTTCGACGTTTTCGGGGCTGAGCCAGGCTCTGAATGGTGACCAGATTGTGCTCCCTAATCGCAATCACTTTGAATGGCCCCTCGTACCTCAGGACTTCCTTCGAGCGATTTGATACAATTCTTCTATACACGGTGGTTCCTATCCTTAAAGCTCCCATAATATCCTTAACCCCCAAATTATCCCTGGCAACTCTCTTACTCTTTTCCGTCACCATCCGTGTGTGTGCTTTGTCCCATATTCGTTCGACCTCTATCCTATTAGCTACTAGTCTTTCCGCCATGTCCTCATCCACGACAGTACCGCCCCCATCTCTCCGACGAGCGCGCAGACCAAAGAGGGCCTCAAAAGGGGAGAATCCCGTAGCTGTATGGATTGAATGATTATACGCCGCAATGGCCCGGGGCATCGCCGCGTCCGCCTCCAACCCTTTGTCCACATGAAATACCCGAAGATGCTCGCCCAAGGTATTATGGAGCCGTTCAATCCCCCCCCCCTACTTTTAGGATGTCCCGGTGTATTCCAGTGCCAAGTAACTCCGAGATCTTTCACTTCCTTCCGCAGTTGTGCGTTGTCGAACTCCCTACCGTTGTCCGAGCAAATCTTGTCTGGCACACCGTAGAATTGATACCACATTCTTAGGGCGTCACTAACCGCGGCTGCTGACTTCTCTTTCACAGGGTGAGCCATGGCTATTTTGCTGAAAACGTCTACTATGGTTACCCACTTGAAGCCCCTCCACGTGAAGGTATCGATCTGCAGATCCGTTAACGGTACCGTAGGCGTGCACGTTTCCACTTGTAGCCCTACCGGGGGGTGGCGGTCATACTTCGTGGTATGGCAAACAGCACAGTCTCTCACAATTTCTTCGACTGTTTTCCTCATTCCCACCCAATAATATTTCCGCTTTAACGCTGCTATAGTTTCGTTAATTCCCCGGTGATTGGTCTTTCCTTGGTGGTACGCTAACGTCACTTCTTTCTGCTGATCGGGATCCCGGATCGTATCCACCATGAGTCGACATCGGACGAACGATCTATCCATTCCTATTTTTTCCGCTCTCCACAAATTCCGGATTTTCTCCCATACAGTCGCGTTACCGACATAGAGATGGTGGGTCGCCCCCGACTTGGATGCATCCTTCAACACCCGGCATATCTGTTCTTCTTGCACTCCCGGCTGGGACCAAATGATCACAATATGGTGCTTCTCATATTTGGAAAATTCCATTTTCAGTAATCCCGTGGTCCTTGTCTTCCATATTATCTTATCTGCCGGGTCTTATCGTTTATCACATCCTCCACCTCATCCATCTCCGTCAGTCTCTCGTCTGGCGAGTCATCGTGGTCGGGAGATTCTCCACTGCCGCTGTGGTCTGCTTCACGTTCACCTTGTCCTTCTGGTGTCCATTCCCGTACGAATCTCTGAAGCTCCCCGGAAGGTTCTCCTTCTTCTGGTTCGATCGCGTTGACCTGAAGCGCCCGAGATAACCAATCTGCCACTACATTATCCTTTCCGGGTTTGTATGTTATGTCAATATTGTATTGGTTCAGGATCTCCTTCCAACGCGTCACTCTAGCCGACGATTCCTTCAAATTGCCAACCCACAGGAGTGGCCGATGATCCGTATGTACTTTAAACCGTTTCCCGAATATATAGGGTCGGAAGTGTTGGACTGCCCATACTATCCCTAATAGCTCCCTTTCGAGCGCACTATACCGAGCCTCCGCGTCCGTAAGTCTCCTACTCGCGTAAGCCACAGGCCGATCCCCCTTATCATCCTCCTGCGATAACACCGCTCCTAGTGCATATTCGCTAGCGTCAGTAGTTATCGCGAATGATTTCGAAAAGTCCGGAAACGCGAGAACCGGTTCCGTCTGAAGCCACCGCATGCACTTTCTAATGTTTGCCTCGATCTCTGGCGTGATCTGAACTGTGCGGCCCTTTCTTAATAATTCGTTCAGAGGGACGAGATTGGCGGCCATCTCCGGGACGAATCGACGATAATAATTTAAGGTCCCGAGCAATCTCCTGATTCCCTTGACGTCAGTAGGCATTGCCATTTTCCCTATCGCCTCAACTTTCTTACCGTCCGGCCGTATACCTTCCGCCGATATCGAATGCCCGAGAAAGGTTATTTGATTCTGTCCCAATATAGATTTTTCGGGTGATAGCTTCAACCCAAATTGACGTACCCTGTCAAAGACCCGCCTCAGATCCGCTATATGTCCGGCCTCCGTTTTACTAAAGACCAGGAGGTCGTCCATGTATACTTGACACATGGTTTCATCCAAGCCCCTCAAGAACTCGTCCATCAGCCGCTGGAACGTTATAGGTGCATTTTTTAGCCCGAACGGCATACGGGTAAATTCATAGTGGCCCCTCTCAAATGTAAACGCTGTTTTACATTGGTCTCTAGGATGCATTCGAATCTGATGATACCCCGATTTCAGGTCTAGTGTGCTAAACACCGTCGCTCCACCCAACCTGTCCAAAATGTCCTCTAACCTAGGAATAGGGTATTTCTCGTCACACGTATTTTCGTTCAATTGCCGAAAATCTACTACCACCCTGTAGCGTTCCCTGGTATCCCCTTCAACAGGTTTCTTCTTGACTGCCCATAGTGGACTGTTAAAGGGTGATGTGCTATCGACGATAATTCCCTGTCGTTTTAGCTCTTCGATCTCCTCCCTAATATGTTCCCGTAGCACCTGTGGGTATCTCCGCTCTTTCACGTAAGTACTTTTCTCTGACTTCAAATGAATTTCATGAAGTGTTTCTCCCGTCACACTCAGTGGATCCCCCTCGCGAAAAAAAATATCCGCGTATTCCTCCTTTATGCTTGTTCTCCAATCCTTGCCCCGCGTGATTACGCCAACGCATTTCGCATCCCTTTTTGCATTTCCTATTGTCCTATACACTTTTTTGCCTATTCTAATTACCCACTGCCCTTCTAAATTACTGAGTCTTGCCCCTAGTTTCCCGAGCACGTCACACCCCAGAATCCCCCCGTACTCGCGCGGCATACTCTCTACCACATGCAGAGTTGCTACTCCACCCTTCTTGCCCCATTTGTCTAATGCTAAATCTATCTCCCCTTGCACCGTACAGGGACCACTCAAAGTGACTAACTTACATAGGCACTTGCTCACCTCGGGTTTACTCTTCCCTTTAAATAACATATTTACACTATCCTTACTTACTAATGTGCATGAGCTACCCGTATCTACTAAACATCTCCAACCCTTACAAAACTCTATAACAGGCAACCTTTCCCACTTTTTCACAACATTATTCACACACAAGAGGTTGCCCCTCCGCTCACACAATCCTCATTCTTTCCTTACCTCCTCATTTCTCCGGCCTGCACTCCGCTGCTTACCTCTTCCTACTGGTGTTCTTCTGCCCGCAGATACGCTGTCCTCCGTCTCGGATCCTGAAGTCTCTGGAGTTCTGGATGATTCAGATGGTACTCTGCTCCTCCGCCATATTCTCTGCGCATTAACCTCCATCGGTTCCCCTCGCTCATATTCTCTCCGCCGAATGTACGGACACTGCCGAGCCATATGCCCCTCATTGTGACATTCAAAACAACGCGTGCGCGGGCATTGGGCCACCAAATGCCCCGTCTTGCCACATTCGTGGCATCTCCTATCATCTCTCCTCCCGTACTTCTTGTCCGTAGGTTGCCTTCTCTCCTTCTGTAATCTGTCTCTCCTACCGGCATCTCCCTCTCTCCTTCTCTCCGGGTCTGGTCTCGTTCTAATTCTTCCCGTTCCACTTCGGCGATACGATACCCTGCTCCATCCTGGTTCGTACACTTCCCTTTCCTCTTCATCGCGGGCGCTGGCGTCCACCATCTCCTGGGCACATTCGACAAATGTCCTGTCCCTGGGTAAGCCATCCTTCTTACCCGTATCTCTGGCCAGCTGCACTTTGAGGACTGTAGTCATAAAAATCATCCAGGCCTCCACTGCGCTGGTATCCATCACCTCTCGCAATTTTTCATTTATTTTATTCAGCTTTGCGAGAAGCCTTGCGGCGTACTGGCCATTCGTTTGATCCGTCCTCTTCGACTCCCGGAACATTTGAAGCATATCTTCCTCCGGGGCCCATCGCCCCCCTCCATACGCTTTCTTCAATCGTTCCTTGATCACCTGCCACGAGGTGTCTTCGTCGGCTTGAATCAGGTTCAATACACTTCTCCTGACCCTACGTGCTAGGGCGACCCGTAACCTCTTAGCATCTGCTTCCTCTAAAAGGTCTACCGCCACCTGGGATTGGATGCTTACCATGATCCCGTCTCCACCCTTGATGAAGTGGTTTAATTCACCTACATCTCCATTAAACTTCTCTAAGTCGGAGATTTCCCTCCTTATATCTTGCGCATTCGCCTTCTTGAGTTTCATTTTTTCTAACTCATTCGTCTCTTGCGCGATTCTATTCGCCTCTTGTCTGGCTATATCCGCCCGCGCCAATGCTATAGTAGACGTCGGGTGGGGTTGGAGCTCAGAGTTCACCTGTTCTGCCTGTGGTGGCTCCAACGTTAACGTAGCCGGTCTCAGGATGTTCTGCCCTTGTTCATTCATGGTGGGGTTCGCTTCGTTCTAAGAAGATTTATACCAAAAGAACTAAACAACAATAAAAACTAAATGAAAAAAAAACTGTCCTTCTCGTGTTCTTATTAAAAAAAAAAAATCTTACTGCGAACTGCTGACAACGTCCCGGGTTTCGGCACCACTTACGAGCTCCGGCACATGAAACTTTAAAAAAAAGAGAGATATTGGGAGAGACACAACACAGGTGAAGGCTGATAAGACACTACTTTATTCAGAACTAAATCCTCTATATATACTATTTACAATGTTTACTAATCCCTGTTTGGGATTAGTGGCCATACTGGTGTATATCTTATCTTAACTTATATATATATATATATATATATATATATTTTATTTTTTTTTAATTTACTCTCACGAACTGAACATCTACGAAATGAACGATGTATTATAATCATGAAACTTTCCAATTTTCTGATTTTATATATTTAGGTATATATCATTCCTTAATTAAACTAATATGCAAAGTTATATCTTCGGTTTACTAGCATTAAAAATACTACATTTTAATATGCACATTAAATATACACTTACACATACATAACTATTAAAACACTGGATACCCTGTACTTGTGCTCAAGCCGAACATTTTTTTTTTTTTAATATTCATGAAGACTATCCATTTTCCATAATTTAATCCTTAACAAATGGTATTCCAAGCCCCAGTTTACACGTATTAAAAAAACTGCATGTAAATCATGCATGTAAATATGAAAATTTGAATGAAAGTTCAATTAAAATAATAACATTATTGTCCTCACAAAGGACATGACAGCAAATTATCCATGCCAGGGGAGGACGATGACATTTTAAATTTGTATGCACTGAAAACGTAATACAATATTTGTGCATCCCTATGTTCAAAAAATAACAAAATTAATAAATGAGATAAATCATAAGAATATCATTTAATGATTCCAATGTGCATTTATTATTATCATACTATTTATGTTTACATATTAGCGTAATCATTCCAAAATCATGTTTAAGTTCTATGGTTCTAAATCTAATACAGAGATGTTAAATTTTATATGCTTCCAGTGAAGAAATGATGGATTTCCAAAGTGGCCCGCAAGATCATTTAGGTTGGCTACCCCTGGTCTAGTTTTTTTACATTTTTAAGGACAATAATTATTTTTTGTATAAATAAATATAAAATTTACTTCATATTATAATATTCATTACTTCATATTAAATTTACTTCATATACTAATAATTATTAGTATTATGCAAAATATATATATTTATTTATTTTTTAATTTACTTATACTATTAATTTTTTTTTATTACGACGATTAATAATAATAACGAAGTATTATAATATTATTAATCTTGGTCACATTATCACCGAAATTCGTATAATACTTAGAACACAGAAGAAAGAAGGGAGCAGCACCGGCGACGAATGAGGGAGTACTGGGCCAATGTTAAAAAGAAAAAAGACAGTTGAAACGACTTGGTCCTTAGTAAACCAATACGATTATATATATATAATTTATTTAATTCAATACTTAAAATTAAAGTGTCATATGATTAAACATATTTGTAACGAGTTCTTCTTACCTCTTTGGCCTCCTGCCCTATCTCCTGCCTCAACTTGATAAGTTCCTTGTACTTAAATTGCATATTGTATATCGTCTCGTACTTCTCAGACCCTCTCAACACTTCCTTCATGAACTTCGCCGAGTCTTCGTAAGTTTCTACTGCTTCTTCCATGCTGTCCTTTATGTAAAGTAGGGTGTGGCAGGCCATTATGTACCTCTTATAAATCTTCTTCAAACAGCTGAAAGTGTCCAGATCTTCAACGATGATTCTTATGCATTTATTAATTTGCTGTTTGTTGTCGACGATCATCTGCTGGTAGCTGAGTATGGTGTCTTTTAATTTAATTTTAGCTTCTATCACTTGTTTCCTGACTTCTTCTGTAATAATGTTTAACTTCTTTTGCTTAACCATATCCGCGTGTTTTAATGGATCTTCTAACTTACGTCTGTAAAAAGAAAGGTTTATACATATAGAATTAGTATATACCTAGACGACGTTCACAGATTTAACCATAATACCATTAATCCATATCAGATAATAGTTAAAATGTTCCTGGGGAGGTTGACAAACTTTTTTTCTTCCCTATTTAAAGTTGGCTCAGAGGTTTCAATGATTCTCTCTTTTAATAACTTCTATTAGCACTTTTAGTTAACTTAAATTTAAAAACAAATCAATTAGACTTTTCTTTTCATAATTGATTAGTCGCATGATTTATGAAAGAATTCTTAGATTTTGATATTTTTAAGTTAGAAAAAAAATACTAAAATTTAAAATTCTTCTAAAAAAATTGTTTTGTTTTTCAATTTGTACATTAAATTGCTAATTCAAGAAACCTGTGGTTACAATAAACAGACAGCCATAGGTTTACCCATTATGTACCCAATTGTGTTGCTATCAGTTCATGGAGCTTGTACCAGTACTATCTAGTGAAAATTTTGGTGCTTCTAGTGATACAGAATGCTTTGTATTTAACTTTAAAATTTATTGGAGTGCTACCGATGGGTAGTTTCTCCACAAGTGTTTTTCATGTCATGTTGTACATATTAGCACATTTACTTGTTATAATAGCATTATAGTTGTAAATATCATTAAATTAAATTTAAAAAAACTTTAAAATTCATCTTCATTGGAATCATTGAAACTATTGGTGTTTTAATTTCATAATATTGTTGTAAATTTCCACTAGTTTAGGCAATTTTTTCCTTAAGAAAATTAAAATAGTTCCTTTCAATTTTCAATCATTTCCTTTTTAATATTAAAAATAAATAAAAATGATTGTGCTTTAGTATGGACAATGTAGAGTGCTGAAACGTTTTGAAAGCTGTGACCATAATAATTACGATTTTTTGTTATACCAAAATATTTTGAAGGGTAAGAGTGTTGGCCTGGTAATTGTTAAAATCGCAATCAGTTTCTTGTCTTTGCAATATAGTAAAATAACTTCGAGTTCATCTTTGTCCATCTTAAATCAAAAGTTACTAATTAGTTCATTATATTGGTGTATAATAAACTATGCAGCGGCCGTTTTTAAGAACTCGGCTTGAAGACGATGTCTGTTTAGGTAATACGTCAATATCACGAACATACAACACCTGCGTTCCAATCTCATTGAGTGTTTGGACAACAGGTTCATACCAATCAAGTGTTTCAATTCGAAGATCTGAGGCATTCGGGCATTATTGGTTCGAATTTAGTAGAAGCGTAAGAGCAAGAATAACCTATAGGTATAGGTTACAGTCCAATTTTCAAGGGATTTAGAAGGAAATTACGGTGGATAAAGTTAGCAACGTCAGGAATGTGCTAAGAAATCGGACAATTCAGGTCAATTGTTTTATAAAACCTATTATTCAAGAGGAAATAATGAAATAAGCATTCGAAATTTCAAAAATAGACTTCTACACATTTTTTGCTAATCCAGTCAAGAAATTTTATCTAACTCAACACTTTGCCTCCTAATTTCTCGTGGTTTTAGTTCGACTCTGATTCTAAAGTTTCCCGGAGTATAGGGATTTCTTGATTTAACTTATGGAAAATGTGAAAAAATCAATTTTTGAAATTCCGAGTTATCCACCATTGATCCTGAACGCCTGAAATAATATCGACTATCGGGAGAAAAAAAAGGATATAGTGAGTGTAAACTTATTTAACGTATCTTAGCTTTTCATTATTTTACATATTGTTGAATGGCTACTCCTATAAATCTAGTTCCAATATGTACTCGGGTAAAGCCTTTCAGAGTTTAAGAAAAGGAAGCGACTGGGAAATTGACAATAGTTTTTCCCGCATAAAGACTGCGAAACGTCTCCTGAAAACGAAACGAGGTCATCCCACCGCGACCGGAATGCCTTCGAGTATAGCAGCATATCGATAAATTATCTGTTATCAGTCGCCTGATAAGAACAGCGATGAGAAGTATATTCTAAGGAGCATTTCTTGGTTCCGATAAAAAGTCATAATTCCGAGCCCATATCCTCATACCATTACTCCAACTATATGTGTCGATAAGGAGCATTTATAGCACTTAACAGTTAGATCAACGCTCCACAGCTCGTAAGTACTTCAAGTACCACTTATGTAGTCGCCAGGTTCCAGTGCTTTTCCAAAATATTACCAGTTGGTAAATTGAACAAGGAAATCTAACAATACATTATTAAATCATTACTTTGTGCATATACATGAATAAATAAAACTTTGCAAGGACATTGTTAAAATACTTACATAACCATTTTCTCGGGAACTATAAGAGGTAAAGAGACACTGTTTTGTTTTGTGTTTTAATTTTTTACCTAATAATAATAGTTATCACAATTTTTTTTCAATGGCCTCGACTATTTTATTTTTTGTATTCAACTTCAGAGTTGAGATTTCTTTCTCAACTAAAAAAAATTCTTTGATACCAATCTTCCTTTGTGTTCACTCATTCTTTAAATAGTGAGGTACGCGTTATAAAAAGCTAAGTTGGGATCAGATAAGAAAAATGTCTTAGGCTTTTTAATTTTGGAAAAAAGGGTGTATGAACTGGGTTTTTTTTTTTTTTTTTAATGTTTTATGCTCAACAAAGAAACACAAAACACATCATCAAAGCTGAAGATTATTAATTTTGACAGCTATTTAACTAAAAGAGTAATCAAATCTTCCTTTTAAAGTGATAGAAATTTTTACTAAAAGATTTTCATTTTTAGTTATATTTACTATATAACTAAAAATGAAATTATTTATTTCTCGATACCAATTCATATTTTTGGAACATTGGTTTTTGTTTAGGAAAAAATAAAAGGGGTTTCAAAGAAAAATAATAATAATTTATCAATTTTGAACCAGGTCCCAAAATATTTTAAAAATATAAATATTATTTTCAATATTTTTTTAAATGGAGTAGAAGAAAAAAAAAATTGTAATAAGATATAAATATAACAATAGGGAATAGAGCCTCAACACAACCTTACTTCGAAAAATACAAACATACATGAGTATATATTCTGAATAAATAAATAAATAACTTACGCACATGATTTGTAGGTGGAATAAATAAAATTGAACGGCGGGAGATAGCGGTTGTTTTTCATCCTGAAACGAGAAGATCCTTCCTTGACTTCAAGCACGGTAGAAATAAATTCCCCGCGCTTAGTAATTGGGACTGGCCAGGTGACTTTCCGTTGGAGCATCATTTCCTTAAAAAGTGTTAAATGTTAACTATAAATTTTTAAATGTGTAATATTTAAAATCCAGAAATGGGAGTATCATATATATTTTTTTAATAACATTAAATCCATAAAATACTAAAAACTGGTAAAGTTTTGCTAAATCCATCATCATCATTCGTGGCGCTACAACTCCTGTAGAGTCAAGGCCTCCTGAGCTTGGTTCGCCAGTCTTCTCTAGCGTTGCCACTGCTCTCCAATTGCGGATTCCCAAGATGGACCTGACATCCGCCGCCACTCCATCATTCCATCGGAGCCGAGGTCTTCCCACTCTTCTTGTCCCATAAATCCTTTCGTCTAGGACCATATTAGGAATCTGATCCTGGGACATTCTAATTATATGACCTGCCCATCGAAGACGGCCTACTTTGATTACCCTTAAAATATCTGGGCTCTTGTAGAGTCTTGTTAGCTCAGCGTTCGTCCTTATCCTCCAGATCCCATTGGTGCAAACTGGGCCATAAGTTCTCCTCAAAATTTTCCTCTCGAACCTTAGGAGAAGGGCTTCCTGTGAACTGGGTAATGTCCAGCATTCGGAGGCATAAGTAAGAACTGGTCTTACTAGGGTCTTATACAAATGCACCTTCGTGATTTGAGAAATAGCCCTGCTTCTAAAATGCTCAGTAACCCGAAATAACATTTATTTGAAGACATAATTCTGCGATGGATTTCTGCTTTTATGTCATTATCCGCGTTCACCTGTGATCCAAGATACACAAATTCCTTCATCCTTTCAAATTTAAAGCCTCGAGCCATAAAATGCGATGGTTCATGCACATTCAATTGTGGGCCTGCATGCATATGCTTGGTTTTTGATTCATTGACCTCTAAACCCAATCTAGCTGCTGCTATCTGGAGACTGATAAAAGCATTTTCTAAATCTGTAGGGGTTCTTGCCACAATATCTATGTCATCGGCGAAGGCCAAAATCATAGAAGATCTATTGAATATAGTTCCCCCAAATTGTATTCCAGATTTCCGCACTGCACTTTCGAGGGCCAAATTGAAGAGAAGACATGCGAGGCAATCACCCTGTCTCAGCCCTTTGTGAGTTTCGAAGCTTTCAGTCAGGTCATCATGAACACGCACTGTGCATTGCACCTTCTTCATCGTAGCCCTAATCAGTCGTATCAGCTTCGGTGGTATTCCCATTTCCAGCAGCTCCTTGTACAGCTCGTTCCTCTTTATACTATCATAGGCCATTCGGAAGTCAATGAACAGGTGGTGTGTGTGGATATTATACTCCCTGCGCCTCTCCAGAATGCTTCTATTGGAGAATATCTGATCTATGGTAGACTTTCCTCTCATGAAGCCCGTCTGGTACTTTCCTATATTCTGCTCGGCAAAAGGAAGCAGTTTTTTATAAAGTATCCGAGAGAACACCTTATAAGCACATGGTAAGAGGGATATACCACGATAATTATGGCTATCAAGCACATCCTCCTTCTTGTAAATCGGGCATATAACTGCTTTGCACCACTCACAAGGGATTTCCTATATCCTCCAGATATCCATTATTATATTATAGAGGACTTTGACTAATTCGTCTCCTCCATACTTAAAAAGTTCAGGGGAGAGTCCATCTGGTCTCTCTTCTACAGCTTCATAAACATTGTCCATATCAGGAGGCTCCAATTCCCCTGGGGGCATCTCTATTTCCTCTCTTTCTATTCCAGCCACCTCATTAAGTAGGACATCGAAGTAAAGCCGCCACTGTTCCAGAACCTGCCTCCTATTTGTGGTGAGATTACCCTCGTTGTCTCAACAGGCATTTATTCTAGGTTTGAATGTCTGTCGGCTGTTGTTCATTTCTCGGAAAAATTTTCTTATTTCGTTATTAGTCCGAAGTTCTTCCATCTGCTGGAGGCGTTCCCGGTGCCAAGCCCTCTTTTTCCTCTGGTGGGTGTGTTTCTCTTCCCTTCTTCTGGATCTGTATTCCTCCACTGATCTTCTTGTATGCCTTCGCTGTTACATTGTTTTATAGGCAAGGTTCTTCCGGCTGGTCACTTCTTGGCATTCTTCGTCAAACCAGGGTACTTTCTTAGTTGGTCTTCGTAATCCAAGCACACCAACTGCCAATTTTTCCATAGCTTCTTTACATTTTTGCCATTGTTGATCTATGCTATCAGCCTGGTACAAATGTTTAATTTTGACATTCATGCAGTCAGTAAAGAGTTGCCTAACCTCGAGATCCTTCAGCTTTTCCGTGTTGATGTTTGCCGATCGTGCTCCACTTTGATTTCTGATTTAGGAAATTCTAGCCCTAAACCTGGCGATCGTGAGGTAGTGATCAGAATCGATGTTGGCTCCTCTTAAAACACTCACATCCATCAAACTACTGATGTGACGGCTGCTTATTAACACAGGGTCGATTTGATAACGTGTAAATACGCCATTGGAGTGCCAAGTCGCTAGATTTGCTAAATTAGAAATTCTAATAATTAAGAGAAATAATAGAACAAATTATATCAGCCATTAAAATATAAAAAGGACTTTAACCTCACTAAAGATATTTACTACAAGATATCAGTATCCATTAATGCTAAACTTTAGTACTACTCAAGAGTAATTCGTCCAGAACCATTGTATCTACCAGAATGTTAAGTCCTGAACAAGAAAATGTTGATGCATGTCCTAAAAATCACAGAGTGAAAATATTAAGTAAAAAGGGGGGACCGAAAATGGAAAGAAACCAATATGAACGTTGTCATAACAAAGAACTCTACATGCATAGTTAAAATTACAGCCTGGCAGAAAATCAAGAAGGCAGTTCTATGAAAACCTGCAAAGGATGAACCTAAGCAGAATAATCAAAAGGGTATTTACGTATCTTAAAAACACGTGGATTAAAGAAACTGAAAAGCAGACAGTGAAGAATCCAAGATGACATGGATCTTCGTCCTTCACTTGGTTAACAACTTCAGAATGGTCTAGGGTTTCAAGAAAGACCAAAAAGAAAACCAGGTTAAAGTTGGCCAGAGGAAAGAAAGAAAAAACACAGAGAACGAATGAAAGATATATAGAAGAGAAGGAAAGAACAGTTGAAACGAATGTAGTGAAACAAAATCCATCAAATCCGAAGTACTAGTCGAAGGTTTAGGTTAACAATTGTGACTGGTTGAAAAATTGACAAAAATATAGTTAATAGATATTGGACGATATTTAAATTTAAAGTATTACATATTTTAATATCAGTTTAGCTTATTAAGGAAGGAGAGTACCTGAGTGTGTAGGGTACTGAGTTACCCATCTCTAAGTCTTAGGTTGGAAACCATCAGTAGCAAATAATTTATTATTATGATCGCAGCATCTTCCAGTGGCGTACTCAATCTCATTAAAGTAGGTACTCACAACTGAAGAAAAAACCTAAGGATAGTACAATACCTACCAAAATTTTACTAGGGTTGTGGTAATGCAGTACAGTTGATAGAGTTGGGGTTTCAGACAAATGTAACTTTGAGCTTAACTGCTGAACGAAGACACTCTTTGAATAGCAAGGCTGCCATTTGTGGAATAAAATAGATAAGACAAGCTAAAAACCCAATTAAACTGACAAAATTTAATAGTGTAGTCAGCTTTTTTTATATCCTCATCACTTCTGTGAGTTCTTTCAGCTTACTGATCACATTGTTTCGGTACATAGCCTTCATCTTTGTTAACTGACTACCACCTTTCTCATTGCTTCCCCAACAGTCTTCAGCTCATTTTTTGTCCTATCAGTGCAGATGTACCCTTGCTTTATTAAAAATGTTTTTTTGTACTTGTATTTCTTTTTCACAATTTTTTATGAGTTCTGGCAGGTATCTGAGCGCTCAAACTCTCTCTTCAACTCTATGCCGATAACTTTGGCATCAGATGAACTTAAATCATTTTTTGAATAAAATAAAATTATAGAATACATTTTTAAGATATAAAATTATTAAAAGCATAAAAAATATAAATAAAGTTCAGGTGAAACGAACCCTTATTAATGGTATTATCTCTCCTCTCTTTAGGATTACCCTTTTATGGATCCAAGCACAACTAGCAAATGGTTTGGTATATTCTACACCTGTCCCATTTGCTAATTACAATACACCAGATGTTTATATTATACAAAATAATGTACTTACTAACGGAACGCAATTTAGGTTAATTAAAATTGTATTTAAATATTAAAATCTCCTGGCATAATCGAGATTTTCCGGAAAAATAATCGGAAAGTATAATAAAAAATATTATCCAAGTTATTGGTGCTAAGCCAAGGATTTCTTATAGACTAATTTCGAAGGAAATTTCTAATTCAGGTGAGGATAAAGTCATGAATTTTGGAAATTCGCAGCACAATACCGTAGGAAGTTAATATGTTTTTAAATAATTTTAAAACAATTTGGAGCTATACACTACAGGCTGTTATTTGCTTTATAGATGCTAAATACCACATCCGATAAAAAATTTAAATACTCCCTCAAATAAAGGTCTGCGATCGTTCCTTGGAGCTCTAAATTTCAGAAGATGATTTTCATCCGATGGACTAAAGAGGGCTCACTTCTTTTCTCTCGAAAGATAGAAATAGTTCGAAGTAGATTCTTCAACTAATCTTATGATCCTAAGCATTATCAGTATCCCAGTTGATTTGCTCTTTTTGGACTTGGAGAAAAACTCCAATGTTTTTTTCCGGTTCCCTATGGTTGTTAGTGGTCCCTCATTCAGACATTTCTCCGCTTTATGGACAAGGTCTGGTAGATCGGGAGGTTTACATCTTCTACCATTTCTCTTCTTCTGATAGTAGAGTTATCGGTCTATATGCGCATCCTCTCGCGTTCTACTATCTGGAAGAACTTTGTTTTATTATTTATTAATAGCCATCCCTTCCTTTCCCCCACTCGTCCAGTGCTTACTGAACTTTCATAAGTAAAATATAAGGTTCTAAATATCACCAATTCTTCTTCTTTTTTCGCAAAGCCCTTTTAGTGTTTTTCAGCGTAAGGGAGTGGTTGGCCATGGTTGTCATTCTTCCCTGGTTCTATGCAGATTCCGTGCTTGCCTGATGTTTTTACTTTTTTTTCTCTATAAGCGTTCAAGACAGTCTAGGTATGGACATTCTTCTGTGTCCTAGTAGTCTTCTACTCTCAGAGATGTAGTCCCTCATTTTCAGAATGTATTTCACTCTGACTACATGGCCAAACCATTTCAATTGGTGTGACTTCAGAAACTTCTTCATCGAGATGACCTTAATTTCCTTCCTGATCGTATCAATATATGCTTGTAATGTATGAAGCCGCTAAATTGGCTTCACTTCCCAAACAATGATGATGAATGAAGTACGATTCTTTGATCTGAGATACCCGCTTCTTTCCCACAACTACTACTAACCTGTACCTTCAGGTACCGATCCCAAGGGGCACTTAGACTACCTACTCATTGGACCCTTAACCTATTTATTTAGATACTCCTAACGTAGCAAATAGTGTCACATATAGCCCAGTTATCAATTGATTCTGATCCATGATCAAGTATTATTGAAAAAATCAGATCTTGATAAAAACATACGAAAGGGCAATAACATTATGAATTCCCTCTCCTATGGGAAGTGTATAATTTCAATAAATAATTCTCCCGTCCATTTTTAATTGAATCAAAAAATTTACAACACGAACGTTAAGCAGAATCCTGAACAAGAACTTCCTTGCTGCGAAATTTAAGAAAAATGAGGGCGGCTATGCATCGGGAAAGCTAATATGCATAAATGAATAGGAAAAACTGGAAAGAGGCTTATAAGTGTACTTATCCCCTAAATAGGGGGGGCAGATGCTGCATTATCCTGGAAGTGGAAGGGATGGGAGAGGGGGTGGAGGGGTAAGGAGAGGGGGGAACAGTTATTGTTCCACTTAAGCAACACTTGCCAATTGTTTGGGCAACTTTTTCACTCGGTCCTACAAATCTCGGCCGCTTTAACTCCCCCTTCCTTCAATTCCGATTATGGCTTAGCCTTCCCTTTATCCGCGGCAGCTTCTCCACTCTCAGGGTAACTATAATGAAATGAAGTCAGGCCTAATCTTTTCATGACGATATTATACTTCTTGAACCAACTTTATCGATCATTTACTCAACGGATTATATTATTATGTTAGCATTTGCTCTTAATATTTAAAAGGAGATTCACTCAAAAAATGTGTCTATTATTTATTATACCATAGCTTTATTTATCTGCTTAAATGGCATTCTGGTCAAGAAGTGAAGTAAGGTTAGTTTGAGATCATTTTGCGCGTGGTTTAAGCATCGAATTCTTAGAAATAATGAAGCTTGCATTGAACAATGATTGCGATAATAGAGCATGTCCAAAACAACCAGAAGAGAGCCACTGAGCAGTACCTTCCTAAGAGTCCATGGAATGCATGCGACCAGTCAAGAACGGACTTTAACTTCCACTATGACAACCCTCCATCCATGGACTACTTGGCCACTACTGGCCTGAAACCTCTTGAACAGCCTCCTTACAGTCCTTGCTCACAGTGACTTTGCCGTGTTCCTGCATGTGAAAATGAAGCGGGGGGGGGGAATGTTTTTCTTGTGACCAGGTCCTTCTGAGGACTTAGGAAAAGGCGTGTCTCACTCCTAGATGGAACTTGGCAGAGCTTGTTTAAGGACTGATTTTGACTAATAGAACAGTGTATTGAATAAGATCGAAATTACTTTGAGAAAATTAGATGAATAAAGCTCAATTGATTTTTTTTTCTTTTTTTTGCGAAATATAAGAAACTCCTCAGTTGATCCTGCCAGTAGTCATATACTTTTTCCAAAGATTAAGCTAAGTATGCCTTACTATTTGGTACAGGACACTACTACATCTTCGGACTTGAAAAATCGCTAATCCTGAAGATACTGGTCAGGATAATGAGACTCATTAAATTTAAAAAAACATTTTGGAAATGGAATATCAGATATGGGGTTCCTGAATTAAAAAGCTTCAACCAATACTATTGCTACTGATGGCTTAACTTAAAAAATGTTTAATTATGTCATTGTTCTTTTGAAGGAGGGATCTCACAATGTAACATTATTATAAATGAAAGTGCAAGTTATCGAACTATAATTTTCTCTATAATATGTTAAAATGGTATGTAAAAGTAACTCAATTATTTTCAGATACAATACAAGGAGGAGAACGAAAATAAAGACTGATACAATGACAAGAGGGATGAAAACTGTTGCTAGATTGTAATAAGTTAGCAATCACCCGGCTCCAGGAGGTATTTTACTCCTTCAAGGAGGGTTTCCTTCTCTTTTTTTTCTTTTTTTTCTTTTTTTTTTCATTTGTGCCGGGACTAGCCCGAGGCCAAATTAATACATCAATGTCCATAGCTGGCCGGGGTTGGGAGTAATTTAGGCCGGGCAGATCATGGAGCCAACCACCCGGGGGGAATGAGAACTCCCGCTTGAGGAGGAAACACTTAGAGCGGTAGCTTCCCTTTTATCATACTGACATCTGTTAGTTTCTATAGAACGCGCCTCTTTTAGCACTTCTTCCCTTGTTAAAAAACATTGAGACGAATATTCTTTTATACACTCCTTGTTAACTACAAACATAAAAAATTCTAAAAACTGTTATACTGTGCACAATTAGAAGAAAAAGGTGTATTAGGACAGTAATCTGGAATTTTTTTGTATTCAACAGTTAAAGAGGATTTTATGTGGAAGTAACCATGGTTAAGCCTGCATGGTTATGACTGTATTTATTTTTTAAGTACCCATTAGGTTTGTATTATAAATCAAGAATATTTACGGTTTAAGATAGATTAACGGTAAATTAATAAATAGGCAACTAAGGAACTTACATATTCACCTAGTTTCATATGTTGATTAATATTTTCCGCTCTTTGTTATTGTTATTAGCAATTCCGACATATTTTTTTTTTTAAAAGAATTGCACATATTCTTTCATATATGAAGTCTTTATTTTTCCATAAATCTAGATTTGGGGATTGTTGAACATCCAAAGACATAGCCCTCTACTTACAAAGGAATATAAGCCACAGCGAAATCGACATTTTCCTGATATTAATATCTGCAAAAATTAATGGATTGCTGGAGCGAATTTTTCCCAGCAAGGAAAGAAGAGTAAATTTACTAAAATAAAAGAACTCTGTACCACTACAAACCATGAAGGGTCTAGGGTTCAGTAAATGATAATGATTGTACTGTTTGTAGAACAATGGTTGTGCAGTGAGGTGGTTTGTCCCCAATGACGCTAAACCTCCAGGTTTTTCATCCATTTATTGGTGGCCACTTCATAGAGGCTGGGAGGTAGACCCCGCTGTGAACAGATTAAATAATTTATCTGGCTTAGCCGGATTTGAACCCGGATCCTTCACCATAGGAACCCAGCACCCTATGCACTGAGCTACCCACCTCTATATTAAACAAAATTTTAAAATTTATTTAAACAACGACCTTTTTTTTTTTATTACATAGTACCTCAAAGGAAATTAGTTTTTGTAAATATGCAGAATTACTTTGGGGAATATAACTTGATTTTTCATATGATGATACACTCCATTTATGTAAGGAAAGAAGTGTAAAATATTTTTAACTATTTGATATTGTTAAAATATTTTAATAATTTGATGGCAATAAATAGACAGATTACTTACTTACAGAGCAACAGGTCCTGGTAGCGACTTCAGGAAAGACAGAGCAGGCGGGAGAAACATGAAAAAGGGGAAAAGTATTAGGACGGGAGAGAAGAAAAATGGAGAGGTAATGTAACCTGTATTGGAAAGGGGCAAGTTGAGTAATAAGATTGGAAGAGGCAGCTGGAGGAGGAGCTAAAGAGGACAAGATAATCCTCCGAGTTTGTCTTGCCGGGCACGGATGGAGCTCAGGTGTGGAACAGCTCCGACTCGCAGGAACAGCTGCCGATCCTGGAACACCGCTTCCAATTACACAAGGACCTCTTTCATATAAATGCTGATTATCGCTCTTCGCTCCTGTCTCTGGAGACTTGATCCTTTAGCCATCTCACGTCATTCTCCAGAGTGCCTTCGCACCAGAATACCATACAGCAGAAATCTCGGAAATATTGAATCCTTCTAGCAACAGGAGATGTATAAGGCATAGGAATTTCCTGGTAAAAACAGGACTAGACTCTGGAAATACCACAGGATATTCTTAATGAGCTCTATATAATAATATAGTTTAAAATAATTCAATGAACGGTTGCTACCATTCAATCAAGAAAGAAAAGAAAGTATATTGCTTTAATCTGTCCCGATTTTGACTTGAATTGTGGATCCATAAAATAAATGATTTACTATTTGATATCCTATTTACTTCTTTAAACCAAGTCATGAAAAGAATATAGCTATAGCACTTAAACTCAGCATCCACTGCCTAAAAAAACTCCAGAACAGAGTTGAGAAATAACATTGAAATCTTTCTCTGCATAAGAAATAATTCTACGGACAAAAAGTGAACGGTTTTGTTTTTCTGTCAAACAATTGCAGTGTATTTATATCATATAAGAATCCTTTGCGCAAAAATTCATTAATCTCTCAAGGCATTGTATTATGGATAAATTTAAGTTACTGAATGTAATGAAGGCTTTTGTCTATTGTTGTATATATTATACTTCGGTAATATGGCATCATTTATGCTTATACCATAAAATCCTACAATTTTTATTTCTATAGTTGTATTTATCAATATATTTCCATTTACGTAACTAATTCTAAAATTGGAGAATCGATTCTATAATTGGAGAATCGATACTAAAAAGTTAAATTAATTTTCGTTTCCTATTATGACAAATCTTTATATTATTTTGTTAATGCTCTGACGCTGATGGAATATCCTTCAGATCTTTTGGAATTAAATATAAATTTATTGCTTTACTGATTGGATGTTGAAGGAGGCCCTCCCTTGGGTAAGGAATGATCCTTTGGGAGGAAAGAAGGATTCATTAAAACAAATGCCTACAGCCTGTGAAAATTATTCTTTGATGAGGCTACTTTTAACCAAACAGATGTTATAAAGGGGCCAAGCAATTTAACTCTTTTTTTTTAAGTCAATGTTCAACAGACAATGATTCGTGAATATTTATATTTTTAAAAGGCATTTTATAAACAACATATATATAATATTACCAAAATAACTACTTTAAAAATAGATAAATCGACAAAACATTATATATTAGAAATTAATCAATAAAAAATAAACCCAGTTCCATAAAGGTTCTGTACATGGTAGAGACCGAACTATTTTTAGGAAGCTTCCTGTGTAGCTTTTTCTTGCTGTTGCTCTCTCTTCCTGTACACACTCCATCCGCCAACAAGTTCTTTTCTTTAAGTCTAGAGGCAAGCAATTCAGCTTTTTCTTTCGTTAATGTTTTGTTTGTTCATTTAACGTCACTTTATGCTGCTATGGCTAATCGGACGATGCTACATTGGGAGCTCTAAATTTTGCCTATCCAGGTTTTATTAGGATAGGGATTTTTAACGAGTACCTGACATCGTACAGGCTCGGGACCCCCGTTTAACGTCCCTTCCGAAGGACGGCGTAACTAAGGATTTTTTACTCCCTTTAAAAAATCCTAGGGCCACCTGCCGGGCTACGAACCCGCGATCTTGGGTTTAGTAGTTTGTTACGCTAACCACTAGACCACAGGTCGCCCCATTCTTTCTTTCGTTAAGCCAAGATCCCTAACCAAGTCGTTAAGCTCGATTTGAGTAAATAGTTTAGGCTCTACATTTTCTGTAAAACATAAAACACATAAAATATTGTGTCCAGATAGCTGTCCAAAAACTCTAGCGTGGTAGATTTTCTAAACTGATGATGGAGAGACATCCGGGAGGAAGAAGAGGCAGAGGTAGATCTAGACTTTGTTGACTGGAAGATGTTGAAGACGACCTTCGGTCGTTAGGTGTCGACAGATAGAGAAGGGCAACCGAAGATGGGTCTGTGCGGAGGAGAATTATTGAGGAGGCTAAGGTCCTCCAAAGGCAACAGCGCAGTTAGATTGGTCTAATCTAGATTGATCTAATAATGATTTAAAATATATCAAAATGAATTTGGGTGACGAAATGATACATTTTTATTTTTTTTTAATGATTTCTACTGCCAGTTAATACATAGGAGTATGCAGTTAACATATTTTCCTAAATATTCCTATCTTTATTGACAACCAATTTTTCTTTATAGTAGTTATGAAACTCCTTGGAGTTGAGTGAACCCTTGAACTTGACTAAGAGAGAGGAAGAAATGCTAAATAGAGAGAGAGGAGAATGGATGGAAGAAGGGCGGGGAAGGTATCGGCTCATTAGTCACCCGCTCTCGTCCGAAAGGAGACGCCGACCCACCACCAACTTCCTATTAACCGACCAGATGCTACCCCCGCGATCAAACCAACCTTCATTTTTCATTAGATTCCAATTGTTTAAGTTGAAACTTGGCCACTCGGCAGCTCAAGATACAAGAAACATTACCTTAATAAACATTACTTTTCAGCTCGTGACTCAGATTAATTCATAAATAAATAATTGATCCATATACATTTTAAAAAAATACATTTTCCTTTTTACCCAAAGGTGAGAACCATCAAATCCACATTTTACTCTTGGGATATTGACATAATGGTATAACGAACGAACAGATTATTCACCCATGCCAAAATCAAATTTGCTTCTAAAATAATTTTTGGTTTCTGGGTGGTGGTTCGATGGCAGGAATAATTAATTTCTATCTAGAGGTGAGACCAACATATCCACATCGTGCTGCAGAGATATTGACACAATGCAATATCTGCATTGGTTAACCGGAAGGGACCTGTACTCCTGAATGGCAACACCCCACGACAGGAAACATGAAAAGAAACTAAACGAACTGGGTTACGAAGTCATCCCACACCCAACTTTTTTGCCAGAAATATATCCAACAGATTGTTCAAAATTTTGGACAACTTCCATTAGGGTAAAATCTTTGCAAGTGACTCTCATGTCAAAAAACGCATTTTTAGACTTTATTTCAACCCAAAATTATTCAATTTTCAAATTCTGGGATTTAAAATTGGATAACGCGTCTGGAATGTATAGAAATGAATGTAAGTATTTTGAATATAGCAATATAATTCAAAGTTTTTAATTTTACTTCATCCATTAATTGTTGTGGTCATGTACAATAGATAGGTTACATTTATTTTGCTATTTCTCTGTTTTCACCCCAATCACAACTAAGTATATGCTAAAAGACCTAATTAAATTTCCTCTCTCCAGTTTTAAGTTATTAATTTTTACGATTTATTATAAACTAAGATATGAAGGATTTAGTTTTTGGGACATTTCATTATTTTATAACCTCTTGATACGACAAATGACAGCTGGAGTAAAGCCGAGGGTTGGCTTTGAGGAACAAAGGAAGAGCAGCCAAGTATTCAAATCCTGATTCCGCTAAGCTCCTTAGGGGGAACTTTCAATGGGGATGAAGTCTAACACTAGCAGAATCATTTCGATAAACCTGCATTAACATAGCTAACCGCTCCCTTATTCCGTCAATTTATTCATAAAAAAATATTTTTATATTAATTTTCTTAAGCGAAAACTTATAACGAATAATTATTTATAAAAAAAAGGATACACTGTTTCTAAATAGGAACTTATTAATCCTGAACATAATTCTAACGACTAAGAAGTTCAAAAATCCTGATACGCTGTACTCCATTGAAAAATTTCATAATGACAAATTCCATAAGCTGCATAATTTTGGTTTGTTAAACCCAAAATAAGAATTTGATTTCCCCCCACTATATTCTACCATTTTATATTTCATTTTTTTTTTTTCATTTTGATATCTTTAACAGTATATTATACATCAATATTCCTTCGACACGTATCCTGAAATTTTAATCCTGAGAAGGACAATAATAGACTGTTTATTATCGATATATAATTATACATTGAAGGTCCTTTTAAATGCCTTTTTGGAGAATTTGACAATTAACTCCCGAATTAACTACTGGTTTGTGACCTAAGAAATTATGTTTATAATGTGGGATTTTATACTCCTGAAGTTATGACATTTCTTTCTTGAAGTCACCTTTGTGAACTTACTGAACACCCCCTTCTCTCTGTGATGCTTATGTCTATGTATATATACTAACCCTAAAATATTGATTGTTTGTTTGTTTAACGTCACTTTATTCTGCTATTGGAACTCTAAATTTTGCCTATCCAGATTTAATTAGGATAGGGACTTTTAACGAGTACCTGACATCCTACAGGTTCGGGATCCCCGTTTAACGCCCCTTCCGAAGGACAGGATAACCAAAGATTTTTTACTCCCATTAAAAAATCCTAGGGCCACTTGCCGGGCTACATAACTTGGGCTTAGTAGGTTGTCTTGTTAACTACTTGACAACAGATCGCCCCTCTAAAATATTGTATGATAATAGAAAGAACAGAGTAGAAAGAAAAAATAAGAAGATACATATGATATTGAGTAGAAATATTAGTATTTATAGCGTTTTGTTTTAGTCAAAACACAAAGAGTTAGGTACAGCTGATGCCGGCAAACCCCTGGGGCCACAAATCCTTTACACGATGTGAAAAAACAATTTCTTTCACACTGCATGGAGCTTCTACATCCTATTCATATGGCAACCATAAGCTCTAATAAAGATTAGAAGTTAACGTTAAATACCGCGAAACATGATCAATGGAACATATTATGTATAAAATGTTTTGAAAAAACAAACAAGTTAGCCAACTGCGTGAAAAATAAAGCGATCAAAGAAAACTCACCTATTCCGAAGGGGACTACGATTAAGAGCGAGGGCTCAGTGAAATTTCACCATTAATTATGGCGTCAGTTGGCACAACTGTGATTAATTATCGCAAACGGGACTACAATCGATAGCTACGGTCGTACCTCTTTCTGGCCCGCCAGCTGCATCTCGATTTTTAAAATATTTTTTGTTTGTACTATGTTTTGAAACCATTTGACTAGTGTAGGACTAATTTGAATTAACTCCTTAATAATCCTACAGGCATTATTTGCACTTGAGAACAGGTAACGATGAGCTCCTGAGGTAATATCCCTGAGTTGTTCCCCTGAATGTTTCAGATTCGAATCCAGTTATGTCAGATATATTGTTTAATCTGTTAACAACTATCCTGGGGTTTCCGAAACTTTCCCGAGACTCACCCAGTCACTATAATTTGAGCATTCGGGAAAAATCTGGCAGTCAAGTTAGATCTCGTTCAAATTATCTCCTTGCACCATCGTTAGATAAAGTACAGTCTCTGTAATGTACTGAGCCCAAGACCCTTCATGAGTTGCAAAACTACAGGATATTTTCACTTACTTATTCCAATAGCAAAACCGGAGGAATGTAATCTGTGTTAAAATATACCACTGATCAACACTCAGATATTATAAAGAAGCACAGAACACATAATATAGATATCTTGCAAATTTAGAATTAAGCATCCTCGATGAAATTTTAGTATTAACTTTGAATAATTTATATATTCATTTTCTAATGGCAGCTCCTATGCCACCCCTCTTGCAGCCCAAAGGTTCAGGAAAATCTCTTTAACATTTCAACAATTGACCAGCCTGAAAACCAACAGTTGGGACCATCAAAAGTGTTTGAGGCATAAACTCTTAAAAAGATTTTTATCGAACATAAACTCTTTTGTTGTAGTTATTACACAATACATTTATATTATAGTATACAATGAGTTTATATTATTTATTTTTTAGTACCTACACAAGATACGATACGCAATGTGAAACTCTGGTACGATGTACGCATCATGCAACTTCCCATTGACCCATATGAAGCCAAAGACTAAGAGAATGAACCGAGTATTGTTAAGGTTAGGATTGATTTTTTCTATTATATTTAATCATGTATATTATAAATAACCACCTTATTAATTATGCTTAAGACTAAATAGCTTATGATTCAGCCGGTAAGAAGATCATGAGAAGTTTATTACGAATCAAGTATTACCCTTAGGGAGGAGAAAAATTATATATATCATTAGGGAATGTTTTGAGTCGTAATTAACGTTGAAGTTTTCACATTTGAATGCATTAGAAGAAAAAAAAATCAGAAGTCTTATAATCATTAAGGATTCTTCAAAGAAAAAATAATAAATAAGAGAAAGAATGGAAGGAAAAAGGTTTGCCATCATTAGGGCTCAAAAATGCTCCGTGTCAATACCCGCTGCCCTTTTCCATCTACTCTACGCCCCTCAAATTTTCTGCCATATATAATATATATATATATATATATATATATATATATATATATATATATATATATATATATATTTATAATAATTATTTCTCGGTTTCTATTATGATAATTAAAATATAACATTAATGAATTAAAATATTTCGTTTCCAACAAAATTATTAATTGTTGAAAGAAGTAGGCGACTACAGTCATTAGATCTTTTTTTCTCTCAAAATAAGCGAATACCCGTCTCTTTATACAAGTATAATAAATATTTAACCTAAGCGACTTCTTCATATAAACGTGTAATACAGAAATTATATGATACAGTATATTTTGAATGAGTACTAAAAGCCGAATTTTGTTACCAGATATGATTAAGAAAGATTGATTTGATTCTATTATGAACTTTAAGTAATTCGATATTTCATAACCTTTATCCAGTCAAGTATGCTTTTAATAAGACGTTTCGACATTAAATGTCATTTTCAATCATTTATATAAAATTCTTGTATCCTTTTATCTTAGATAATAACTTGATTATAAAATTTTGTAGCAGTAAAATGTAAATCAAATGTATTATTACACAGACCAAAGTTTAAACCATTTAACAAAAGATGACCATGGAGGACAATTGACCTCTAAGTAACACATTTTTAAATATTAATAATGACAATAATAAAAAAAAAAGGTATCTATACTTGTTACTATTTCGGGACATAATTTATAAATTTGTATTTATATTGTATTGTTGTATTTGATAATTAACAGATTTTATGACTTTTTCAAGTTATTAACTAAGATGAAAGGATACAAGAATTTTATAAAAATGATTGAAAATGACATTTAATGTCGAAACGTCTTATTAAAAGCATACTTGACTGGATAAAGGTTTTATATTGTGTTAATGAAATATTAGATAAATTTCAGTCCAGTTTACACCCTTTTTAAAATGTTATTCGATATTTTAATTTCAACTCACAAACCATTAAATCGATGACTGAGCTTGGTCTACGTATCACCAAACATTATTATTAATCTCGTTTTTAATTTTTTTTTTTTTGAAGAGAAAAGATTTATAATTAATCACCAATAAAAAGCAATAAACAAAAGATAAATTATTATTAACCATTTAAACATGATTAAATTAACATTCTATCGAAATAATGAAATTTTGAAGAATTCCCACAGCCTAATTGTAGTAAAAAAATTCCTAAAAAAAATATGTTGGGTATAAGTCAGATACAAAACTTCATAACGGTTAAATAAGAAAGCAAAAATTGAAAGAAAAAATATTACCATAACAATTATAAACCACTAAAATCGTCCATAAAAACCAATAAATAACAAATGTTTCATTATTCCTACGATTACTGTATTAAGTAGCCTATTCAAGTGTAGACAAAATACCCGACACTAGTATTGAAAAACGCCTTCATTTGTAGTGGTTATACTAGACCGGCAAAGTAGTGTAAAGCAGGTGGTATCTGATTCTCGGAAGGCGCTGATTGTATACGGATATCATTATTGATTTTTTTTTTCATTTTATATTTTATTGAAACCCAAAAATAAAATAATATATAAACAAACAAATAATTCGAAATTTATTTTGTCTAAAGTATCATTTTTATTCGAGAAATTTAATAAACATTAATTAATGTGATCATTTTTAATTATAATTATAAAATAGTAGAATTTAGATAATTATAAACAGTAGATAGTATAACAAATAAACAGTAATTGATGTGCACAAATGTAATAAAGGCTATTGCGCAAACCCATACAATTCAATTTATCACAATAAATTCAATTTTTAGTTGAATTAATATTAAAAGTTATTTAAAATTTTAGTGCAGGGTTACTCGAGATTTTGGTCAAAATCAATCAAAATAATTGTATTATGGGGGCGTTTGGGTTAGAGATATTGATATTGTCTTTTAGCAAATATTTTATTTAATAAAATCATTACAAACACGGTTGAATGAATTTTAATTATAAATATTCTGTTCGATTTAGATGCTAATGTTTTGTAGTTTATTTTTATATATTACACTTAATTTTTGGAACTAAGGTGGGTTACTTGAAGTCATAAAATAGGTTAACTACCTCTAGTCATAGCCATCCAACTAAGTTTATACAGCGTGTTTCAGGGTTAAATAAATTTGAACGCTTTGCTTAGGATATATCCACACCTAATGATTTTCATTGTTATGAATTATTTTGGCATAGTTAATAAATAATACTTGGATGGATTGGGCGTGGAGGACCAGTGGCTTGGCCTCCACAATCTCCAGACCTCACACCACTGGATTTTTGCTTTGGATGCTTCTTTACAAAGAAGTATAATTGACTCTTGTGAAACAATAGCACATATCCAGTGCCGTTCTGCCACTGCTGCTATTGAAGAAATATGCCGAGCCTGTCTGAATGTTCAAAGAAACTTTGAACAACATAGTCCAGGATCCATGGTCCATTTTTGCACTTGATTAGCATCAAGCTTAATCTTCGTGAATAGCTTCGTTTCGATGAGGCGTCCAACAATTTCCTGTGCGAAAATTCTCGATTGTGGTAGCTAAAAAAGGTAGCAAGGATAAAATATGTCAATTTGATGATTCTCAAAAATGTATTACTAACTGGGTTTTTTTTTGTTAAATCTCAAGATAATTATATAAATTATTTTAAAAAATATTTGTCCTACAAAATGTATGGTTTGATTAAAGAGTCCCCTCCTTCCAACGTGTTTCCCCTCCTTTCTTCTTTTTTGACTTAGACATCGATACATATTGGAAGGAGGGGACTTTTTGATCAAACCATACATTTTGTAGGACATATATTTTTTCAAATAATTTAGATAATTATCTTGAGATTTAACAAAAAATAACCCTGTTAGTAATAAATTTTTGAGAATCATCAAATCGACATATTTTATCCTTGCTACCTCTTTTAGCTACCACAATCGAGAATTTTCGCACAAGAAATTGTTGGGCGTCTCATCGTAACGAAGGTATTCACGATGATTCAGCTTGTTCCTAATCAAGTGAAAAAATGGACCATGGAACATGGAGTAATATGAATGTTAATGAATAAAGTACTTGGACAAATAAAATATGTTTAAATTATTTACTATGAAAATCTTTAGGTGTGAATATTTCCTAAACAAAGCGTTTACGGATATACCTCAATAGGAATTTTTTTCTTGTCTTGAGATTCTTTGTTCAAGTTTTCAGTTTGGCTACTAAACCCTTAAACATATATATTTTTTTTAATATTTTCCGCTAACTATAATGCATATTTTACTAAAATAAAAAAACCCAAGAACATTAATTCATGAATATAACAAGTAGATGCCATGCCCCCCTCCCCCATAGAGGAACCGCGTTTGGATTAAAAATGCAAGGATACTAGCCCCTGTAATTAAGACATTTAGCTCCTTGTATATAGGATTATCCTAACTTGGCTTTAAAAGCAACTTGACTCGATCACTAATTAATTTAAACGTATTCACACAATATCCCCCCCCCCCACTCGCCCCTGGCCTAAGTACAAAGGACGTTTAATGAACAAGTTAAGACGGAGGCACTTTAGATCCTCCTAAAGTATATTTACACTAAAAGGAGTTGCGGGTGACTTAGGTAAAGGATAAAATACAGGTAAAGTCGGAGGACTTTGGCCGGTTATTAACATTCTATAAGGTCTCCCACTCAGCCTCGACCTACTAAATCAGCCGATTTTAAGGTTATATCCCTCCGAATAAACTTTACTTCTATCCCCCCAGTAATGGTTATCCCACAAACTCGACCGACGTCCGAAACTTGTACAACAGTTTTTTTTTTCTTCCCGGTATTATTAATTCAGCCTTTTGATTTATTATGTATACCCTGAAGTGAGTGAAATACTTCGTGATGATTATGGGCAGCTGGTTTTTATATGAATAAACGTATCAATGCATTGGTGTGTTTTTTTCCATAGAAACTTTTTAAAATGGAGAAATTGAAATTTAATTAAAAATTCTTAGTGGAAAAACAGAAACCACACTTAGAAATCACTAAAAATTACTTGTGACACATTTGAAATTGTAATTATCATAATCCAGAGAAAATTCAGTCAATCTAATGCAGGAAATTTTGGTTTATGCAACTTTTCAGATCAAATTTTAATAAAACTTTCATTTCAATGGCGAATGTTTAAATCTTTAATTGTGAGAATTATTTAAATTTCAAATTCGTAAATTTGGCATTAACATTAGACTGGTTTTCCCATACATTGACACTCCGAACAATATTTAAATACATTTTCAAGTAGTTTATTTATTAATCAACCCATATGAAGAGCTGTACCTGCTCAATACAAAATATCAATAATTTAATTTAAATAATAATTAATATATAGTTATATTATTTATACCTTGTATTTGTATTTACATAGACTTTATTTTCATCTTTAGCATCATTATCATCGTTAAGTTCAACAATAGATAGATCATTTGCACTTTCAATAACTTTATAAGACAAGACATTTAAATATTACAAATAAAATATTCCAGGGAAAACGAAAAGTTAAGAAAATTGATGTTTTAGTTATTATTATTAGTATCAACTGGACAACTAATAAACGACTTTTTAGACAAATATAATTGTTCTTTTACCAATGGAATTCTAACCTTTAAAGTAAAGTTGATTAAAATAAAATAACTCATTCACAGGCCGCTAGGTGTCGCCAGTCTCGAGCATGTTGGTGACGCGAACAAGTTTACCCTTACCAAAACAACAAGTTTACTCTACCAAAAGTAGCTAAACGCTAAAGAAGTTTTTACTTCAAAAATACATTTCGTAAAACAATAATTTATAATCAGAAGTAGAAAACAAAGCGTGCACATTGAACCGTAGCAGTGGGTAGGAAGGACAGAGGGAAGGCAAACTGTTCATTATGGAAAGATGGATCGAGGAGGAGGTTAGAGGGAGGGGGTGGAGGATTGTGGTCAACCGCAGGGCCGTCTAATCAACCTCCGTCGTTTTAATACCCCGGTCCTTTCCGCTATCGTCACCATGATATATCTTAAATATCTCCATCTTCAATCATCTAACCGTCTGTAGTCACTAAGTACCACGTGACCAACTACCAGTAATCTGGAGTCCTAGTCATTAATTAGAGAGGCTTACCGACGGCCGAAACGGTTTGGTCAATCGTCCTCTTCAGGCGTACCAACATCCACTGGGAAGGAAGGGAATTTCATTGCCCTATCAAAATATTCATTGAAAATATAAAATGTACCCATCGATAACAATAAAATTATATGTCTTGGTTAATCGCCAATATCAATTATTCCTTAGAATTCGCCACACTATATGCATCATATTCATGTGTGATTACAAACAAGGAAGGAAACAAATAAAAGTGGACTTCCAGAGGTATTGTCATAGAGAAACGGAGGCCTAAAATAATTTTCCAAAATCGCCCAACTTAGAAGCGAACAAGAAGAACTATGAAGGTGGCGGGGTGTAGATAAACAAGTACTTCAGGAGATAACATTAGGTACGAAAGAAAGTCGTGAAGTTCTCAAAAAAGTTGCTCTTAAGATTTCGGCTGGTCTTTATGAAGTGAGGCGTGAAATTATCAAATTTTATTAACAGGAAGAAAATGGCCCGGGTGAAGATCTGAAAAAAATGTCTTTTTAATAAGGAGAACTGTTTGTTGTAGAGCTAACGTTTCTACCCACATTGCAGGTCTTCTTCAGGGATCCCATTATAAGCCTTAAAGAAGACCAACACTGTGGGTCAAAACCTATTAAAAAAAAATTTTTTACCTCCATCCGGACCATTTTCTTCCTCATATATAAAGTCAACTAATGTTATTCAAGATAAATATTATTATCGTATTTTCTCACAGAGTCGCTCACATCATTGCCAGCTATGATATATGTGATACAATAGTTCTGATAACCGAAACAATCGCTCCGAATGGCATGGAACTGAAGTGGTAGTTCGTATTTTCCCGCTACGGTCACTTATGATCGTTTCATCCAGCAATAGAATTAAGTGAATGTGGCTACTGGTAATAAGCGTATCCATAAGTGTACTTCATAAACTTATCCTGAAAAGAACCGGAGGAAATAAAAGATGCAGCAAGAAAGGATGCCTATAGGCCGGCGAAGGCAGTGGAGGCGGTGGAGGTGGCTATCTAAATTCAGACTTAAAGAGGTATACATTTCCCTAAGAGCGGGCATGTTAGTTCTCCTGGGGGCAGTCAGTTCACGCCCGTGGCTAAAGTGGTCAACTCTACGTGAGCGGACTACCTCTTCGATACCACTACCCCCCCTCCATATACCACTATTTGTAATCCCCTTTATCCAATTGAATTCGTGTACGTCCTAATCTCTAAGCGGGAGCCGCTTGAAAGCTACCAATCAATCAAAGATCGGAAACGCCGTTCAAAACAACATTTGTGTCAAAACGAAACAAGGAAAGCCTGGCCATAGTAATGATGAAAAGTAATTGAGGTTTCCTTCTTCAAATAAGATAGTAATTTTTATACTCACAAGCTCAGGATTATAATTTTTAAAAACTATACCCGTACATCCCATGAAGTCTTGGGTTAAGTACGTGGTAGAAACTATACTGTTTCCTAGATCGATCTCAACCGCCAGATTTCCCCCTATTTTAGGTAACCTTTTCACGAAGGCTAGATGAGCCCTCGGAGGGTCATAGATCCATCCCTCAACGGGTTTCGGGGCACCCACGCCGGAAAGATATCACTACTTTATAGATGCTGAATTACCCCAGTAAGGTCTCAAGATCCAACATAATAAATCAATTGCGAAAAGTGGTATCGAACTAGATATCTAAATATTATTGCCACCGGGTATATCTAAGATGACCGCATCGACCTGGGACCTCTACTGACTTGCCCGACAGAAAAGGACGGCGGATGAAATTAAATATGTTTGGTCCTCCGCTGGCAGAGTGCGCTGTCGAAAGGAAGAGAGGCATCAAGTTGTCATCATTGATCAGGTCAAAGATCTAGACGTCTTTGGCTATCTCCTCGTATAACTAAAATGTTTGCCGTACTCTTTGGATTATGTTCATTTACCACTAAGTTTGCATATATTTATATTAAATGTTCGAAGTATTTATTATTACCTAGTTAAGCCATAATTATCTAACTTCTACATAGCTATTTTATCCCTGCTCGTTTTTTTTTATATTTACTTTTTCTGTTTAACTCCGATAATTTTAAATCATATAAATTGTTACTTAAATTATAATTTTTGTTCCAGCATCTTCCTATTAAATGCTGACTGTTCCTATCTTACCTCCTTCCATCCCATCATGTTTCCTAGTCGTACCAAGTACTCTAACTCTGCCAATCCCTTAGAGCCCATTCCGAAAACTGCCTTAAACCCTACATCCCTTCCTACTCTGTTTCCTTACCTGACTACTCCCTTATGTCGAACTGAAGGTGGTGTAGTATTATGTGTTTATAGTACCCTAAAAGCCACTCTTTTACACCTCTCCAAAGTCCGATCATCCACATGTTGGGTTCCTTATCGTTGAAATTTCCTTCTATGTTTCACCTCTGTTTTTGCCGTAATATTGTATATCGTCCTCCGTTGCATTTGATCCTTCCTGAGAATCAAACCTGTTAAATTCCGTACCTCTCTACTCTAAAATAATTATATCCAGCGACCGGAACTCTGATTCCAATGACAAGTGTTCCCCAAAAACGTATATTTCTTTCTGCACCTTTTCATCGTCCCATTTTCTTTTCATCGGATCTTTTCATTATTGAATCCACTCTGAACCTTCTTTCGCCTGCACCTTTGATGGGTCATGAAATTAAGGAAGACTGCGCTCCCAGATGACTGCGAAATGTTTGGGATGCTCCGCAAGATGACAGAGATAAGAACCCTAAGAGCCAAATCTACTTAGTCCTTCGAAAACTGTCCATTTGTGAACCTACTAGATCTCCCCTTTCGAAGTTCTCCCAGTTTCACCTCATGAATTAAAGGCACATTTTATATCCACTCCTTCGAACTCCTCTCAATTTCCCTCATCCTGCTCTACTTCTGGGGCTCTATCCAATGATGATAAATTTTACTTTTCTTACATTTCTCCTACTAAAATTGTATCCCTTATTCGATCCATCAATAATTTTCCGAGCCCATACTATGCTCACTCGCCCTCTCAATAACAATAAAACAACTCGGAAATATCATAAGAATGTCAGAGTTATAGTCATACGGTATACAAGTAATTAATCGTCGGTGTATAATTGTCCAGGATCCATGGTCCATTTTTTCACTTGATTAGTATCAAACTGAATCTACGTGAATAGATTCGTTTCGATGAGACGCCCAACAAATTCTAGTGCGAAAATTCTCGATTTTGGTAGCTAAAAGAGGTAGCAAGGATAAAATATGTCGATTTGATGATTCTCAAAAATTTATTACTAACTGGGAGTTTTTTTGTTAAATCTCAAGATAATTATCTAAATTATTTGAAAAAATATTTTTCATCATTTTTCATCATTCATTTTTGATTAATCAAAAATCATCTTCAAGAGTCATCATTTTTGATGACCTCGTTATCGATACATGTCGGAAGGAGGGGACTCTTTTGTAGGACAAATATTTTTTCAAATAATTTATATAATTATCTTGAGATTTAACAAAAAAATACCCAGTTAGTAATAAATGTTTGAAAATCAGCAATTCGACATATTTTATCCTTGCTACCTCTGTAAGCTACCACAATCGAGAATTTTCGCATAGAAAATTGTTGGGCGTCTCATTGAAATGAAGCTATTCACGAAGATTCAGCCTGATAGTAATCAAGTGCAAAAATGGACCATGGATCCTGGACTATAAATAAATACCCTTAAAAAACAAAACACCGTATTTGATTTAATTTGAATTATTATTATATGTAAAATAATTAGAATCCAAATTAAAAAAAATTTTTTTTATTATTACATTGATTTTTCGAAAAGATGTTTGTATGCTATAGATAGTTCTTAATATGTGAGTTTGTTGTAATATGAATTTATGGTTTATATACTATAAACTAAAAATATAAAATATTTTATTAAGATAGTTAATTAACTAAAGGACTCCTGTTCCCTATCATAAGGTATAGGTGTAGAGGATATTGGGTGGATGCAACAGTATCTGACCGATTAAGCCTTTCAACTATGATTTATTGTACATTTATATTTTACTAAAATTTATTCCTCATATATTTTTTTTTAAATCATCAGAAATCGAACACTTGCTCTATGAACCACTTTTTTATGTGAAAATGTTTCCATACCTTGAAAAATTATAAAACATAACAGGTTGAAAAAAAAGTTACAAAAGTCTACATAAATTGTTTTTACAAAAATGTTCATAAATTCCATTAAAAAATTACGAAACAGTTTACAACACTGCTCATGTCCTACTGAATCTGAATTCTCCACCGGCCTGCAATATCATTTCTTATTTATTATTCAAGATTTGTCCCGTCCCTTCCATTAGAATCAGGAGTTATATGAGGCCTGTTATGTCAAGCCCCTGTGAGTCCAGTTTTTTGAAATATTATAGGAAATACAAAAAAAATGAAAGATGTGGATTACTAAGAAAAAAGAAATATTTTTAGGGGCCTATAATATTGATAAATGAGTTGTATGAGCAAGTAGGACTAACTTGAGGAGATTGTGTTCTGAATTCTAGAATTCTTCGAAATTTGACATTTTTTGTGAAACTTGGTGGGATTTACTAAGCTTCAAACTCATTGAAATACCAAAAAAAATATCTTTTTAAATACTTGTTTCATTTTTAACGTTGCTTCTTATTGAACGCAATGAGACTTCACTTTCTTTCGAGTCACTAACAAGATAAAAAAGACATTAGCTTTAATCATAAGAACAAATAGCATGTCAATTAAATTACACGGAGGTTTAAGACTAGTAAACGTTAGTCCTAAAATTAGGTAATTAACCCGCAGGTCGTCACTTCAATTGATCCACAAGTTTTAACTTTTCATTCGTTTCCCAACAATACAAGATACTATGAATCTAACTATGGGAAATGTGTATACTTCGGTAACTATTTCATCTAGAAATGAACTTTTCATTGAACATATATATATCATCTACACTTCGAAATATTAGTTGAAACTTCTATTTATTGATGAAGCTCATGATAACTTGTATTTTCGGAAATATTAAAAATGGAACGAATAAACAGTTAAAACTTGTAACTCAACTCGAAGCGACAACCTGCGGAACTGATACCATTGTTTTCTTTTTTAACATTGCTTTTTGCCGAACGCAGTGATGATTCAATTTCGACGCAAAATGCATTTTGTGTGTTCCGAACTGTTGATACTAAGGCTTGCCGGGGTTTAGCAGAACAGAAAATTGTTCGGCTTTTTTAACCTGGTTTGAGGGAGGGGGTTCTGAAAAAAATTGGGTAATTATTCCGCAGGTTGCCACTTCGAGTTAAGCCACGAGTTTTATCTTTTCATTCATTCTCTTTTAATATTTTCCAACAATACAAGTTATCCTGAGCTTTAGTATGGAAAAGGGTAAGTAATTATGGGAAATGAGTAAACTTTGGTAACCATTTCATCTGGAAATGGACGTTTCAATAAACATGTAATATTATCTATACTTCAAAATGTTAGTTGAAACTTTTATTTCTTGATAAATTTATTACCGAAATCTATTCATTATCGATAATTATATTCTCTTTTCCATACTAAAGCTCACGATAACTTTTTTTTCACCAAACGGCCTTTTAAAAGACCAGGCAAATATCACTACTTTTCTTTTCGCCCAGTATTTTGTCATAATTTCTGCTTTCCTTTGCTGTCTTTCCTCTCTGACCACGCAATACTCTTCCGTTTTTCTTTATTTTCCACAAGAAAATTGATTTCTTTTAATTTTTCTCCGTATTGCTAACTACCTAGGCAGTCTTTGTCAGTTATTTTTTTCTGCTTCCTCTCTCATTTGTTTTACCTACGCTCTTCTATTTACGGTTTTGTCAAATATTTTCTTGTCAAGTCTCCTTGGTCCATTCTTACTATGTACTCATAGAATCTCAATCTTCTGATTCTTATTTCGGTTTCCATGTCTTTCATCTCCCAGTATATTTCCTGGTTGGGTCTTAACCTGTAGCCTTCCTGTGTTTTCTTTGGCCCATAGATTCTCCCAAAGGATATAATTTTTTTATTTTTGGAAAATATAAAAAATGAAACGAATAAGCAGTTAAAACTTGTTGTAACTCAGCTCTAAGCGACAACCTGCGGAGCAGACAGACTAAATTGGCCTAAGATCAGTGATACTTCGAAGATTTATAGTAATAAAGGAGAATAATAATAGGTATAGATCCTACGTCATAAAATTTTATGGTTTTCTCAAAGTACCTCGGCTGTAACCATTTCAGAAACGGACTAAGAGCATTAATTGGAAAAGGTGGGTAATAAGTACATTTATAAAGGAGGTGTTGGGGAAGGCCTGCCTGGAAGAGATAACGGTAGGGCGCCATATTTAGCAAAGCACCCATCAGATACCCACCTCGCTCTGTTTACATTATTAAACAGAATGGCTCGTTTTTACGCCTCGAACCAAATTCAATTTTTTACCAATCACCTTTTTCAAAAGAGTTCCGGAGGCAGCTTCGAAAGGTAGATAAGGCGACCTACTACATAATGTAGATTCGAACTCGCGATAAGTAAAAAGAGAGGGAAAAAACTAACGAGGAAAAGAAAGAATACAGCTGCCTAGCTACTAATGAAAAAATGGATTAAATAGCTACATAAAGTTCTTTAAGTAGAAGTTTTTACGATGGACAAACTTCTTTAATACTTCGTAGACGTCAGGGATAGCTATGAAAGTAATTTTGTTTTAATTGTTAGGTTATCTATTTCAATTTTTTTTTTTTTATTGTTTGGGAAACTCCCATACAGACAGGAGTGGGCTTGGCAGCCACACAATAACAAGAAAATAAAGCATTAGTTATGACAATAACAAACATAGAATAAAAACAAATGATCACAAATGAATGTACATAATTTAAATACACACATAATATAAAGTAAATCAATCAACTCAATATTCAATGACAGATCTAAGGAACAAAAAATGTTATTCAGTTTGTCGATGCTATTTAACTCTCATACACTTTCAAGAGATTCCAAACAGCCCTTTTCAATAATATACTTATGCAGATATCGCTGCCTTTGAGATTCGAATGCAGGACAATCGAATAGCAAATGTTTCAAACAGTCTTCAATGCCTGTATGGCACCATTCGCACAGATCAACCACTTTGACCACATTGATTTCTATAAAGTATTCTTAAATATTCATTGTTACACACTCTTAGCTGACTAACAGTTCTTAATTTTTGTGTATTTATATTAAGTGTTAAATATTTTTCTGGCTTGGGGTTAGTAAAATTGCAAATACTTCTATAAGAAGGGTTGTACTTGAACGCTGAGTTGAGCGCTCGGCTTATATCTTTCGAACATAAATTGTTTTTTAATTTTTCTATAACAGTGCTTTTGTTGGATGATAAGAGTTTTGCATTAGAAAAATCAGAGAAGTTATCTGATATGAAGATACCATGGTATCAAAGAGGGTCATTTTAGTTTGCTAAGCGTCACTTTTTCCTTTCTTCAGGATATCTTTCTCTTTCGCAGCTGCAACGTTTGACCTTTGTAAAAAGTGTTTAAATGCTTGGGAAAATTTTCCAGAAGATGAAAATGGTACCCCCAAATATGTATAATTTTTTTAATATTCCATTTCGCTGTTGTGCTAGTAAAGAGGTTTAATTTTTTTTTTGTGTTTGGAGATTTATGGAAGACGAAAATTTTTTATTTTCGCAGATATAGTAATTAAGGAATTTTGTGCACAATAACTTTCGAGAAATTTAAGCTTTTGTTGGGCACTGTGCCAGGAATCGCTCAGTAAGACGATACCGTCGGCTAGCATGAGCACAGTAATTTCACTAGAATTATTGACCGAGATACCTGTCACTCCCTTTGCCTGAAAATAACACACTATGTCTGCTATAAATATAATGAACATGGCTGAAGTGATTTTAATTTCTTCGGATAGTTCCTGGTCGCATTTTATTTGCATCATTGCTTGGTCTTTAACGATTTTACGATTCTTACCACTCTTCCACTGATCCCGAAATCAGGAGGTTGTGATTTATGGAGTCAAACGCCTTTTTGAAGTCCACAAAAATAGCATATATTTTCCATCAGGCCATCAGAGAAAAAATATGTTCGATACAGCCAATTCCTTACTTTGTTAAAAAGCAATACCAAAGAATATTTGGTTAAAATATTCTTTATCTCTATCATAAATTAAAATAAAAACTTAAAAATATTACTCCAAGATTTATTTTGTCAAAACTTTTTTTTATGAATATATCCATTACGCTATATGTTTTCCATCTATTACCATATAAGTCTGAGATATGAAAGCTACATCCAGGATTGATTTTAAAATAAAATGATAGATGGTAATATAGAGTTCTAATGATCACGTTAGAGTTAGTTCATTTTATTCAGTCGCTTTATTCAATTAAGACTAATCGGGCGATGCTCCGTTGGAATTTAAAAATGTTGCCTATCCAGGTATAATTAGGAAAGGGTTCTTTAGGGCCTACTTGATACCACCCAGCATTGGGGCCTCCATTTTACGTCACATCGAAGGACAGTTTCATCAAGGATTTTTAACTACCTTCAAAAAAAAAAATCGAATGCCAACTGTTGGGCTACTAACCAAGGATCTTGCACATTGAAGGTTGTTATACTAAACACTATTTAAAAATAGTGTTGGTAATCACACGTGACTCCTCCATATTAAAGAATTCTGTAACAAATCGGGAAGTTATTCCGTAGGTTGTCACCTCGAGTTGAGCAACAAGTTTTAAATTTTCATTCGTTCCCTTTTAATATTTTCCAAAAATACAAATTATCGTGAGCTTTAGTTTAAAAAAGATAATGTAATTGCGAGAAATGTGTACACTTCGGTAATCATTTCGTCTAGAAATGAACGTTTCAACAAACATATACCATCTATATAATTTATTTTAATTATTAAATGTTATAATTTTTAAATATTTACATTTTGAAGAGAACAGATATGTCCAGGGCCGGGATACGAACCCGGGTCTCACGTTTCTCCCAAGGGATCCCGGCCCTGGACATATCTTTTCTCTTCAACATAAAAATATTTAAAAATGATATCATCTATACGTCGAAATGTTAGTTGAAACTTTTATTTCTTGATGAAATTATTCACCAGGGCTCCAGATTTAATTTGGTAGTTTTATAATGCAAAATTCACTAACTGGACTTTTTGATCTGTAAAAATTTCATCTTACATTTCAGTGTAAAAACATTAAATGGTTGTTGTAGTTGTTCATTTAACGTCACTTTATGCTGCTATGGCTAATCGGACGATGCTACAGTGGGAGCTCTAAATTTTGGATAGATGGGACGTTAAACGGGGGTGAAACATGAAACAAAACTAACTAACTGGACATTCTGAACTGTAGGATTTGCTCAAATGTTTAATTCAATTCAATATTTTCATTCACTTAACAACAGTTTTCATTGGAATAATTTATTTTTTATTTATAAATATTTCTTGATTAAAATGCAATCATTTTGTTGATCCATAATAGCAATAATAAATCAATTATGATAAACAGAAATTATTATATTATCATAAAATATTTTACTGTGGTAAAATATCAATAAATTGCCATAAAAATGATCCTTTTGATTTAGCGTTTAGGCCGGATATGGTTTCTCTGCACATGTGTGTTCTTCTGTTACTATAATAGTTTTTTTTAAATACCTACTCAAACTAGTGTTTTTTCTGTATACAAATGTTATTCTAAAGAAACCTAAACCCAGAATAAAATTTATAATTAAATGAATAAACAATTTACCAGTTCTAGTTTTGTTAGGAGTTGGGCTCCATATCCACCCCCTTCTAAAATAAGAATTTTAGTTAGCACCACTGAATGCAAAAAAACATATGACTTAGCTGATATTTATTTCTATACATTGATGAGTTTCTTTTATATTTTGTGTAAAAAAAAATTATTATATTATAGATCTAATTCAAAATTTAAATTCATCCACAAAAATAATGTAGTTAAATAAGAATCTTACCAAAAGTGCTTTCTTCATCTTTGACGATTGCTACATAAACATTCCAGGTTGTTTTTTGTAGCATAATTATAAAGTGTATTAGCAGAAATAACATTAAAGAAAATTCAGTAGAATTTTATGTAGATTTTACTGAATAGATGTATAAAAAAATAATAGCTTTTAACACAGTTGGTTACAGCCTGGCAATATTCACATGCTTAAAAGGTGGATATTCGTCAGTTTAAATAATAAAACCACTAAAAATACAAACAATTAACTACTAGCATTATTCTAAGAAAATAGATATGTTTTCTTTTATTAACCAGATTCAAATCTTAGCATTTTGGATATGAATTTGCTCTGAGAAATAAACATTAAATATCCAGGCTCTTATCTTTTCTGCAATGGATTCTGCTAGCTATGCCATTCATTAGTTCAAATATCCTGCAACCTAATTTCAGGCTAGCGAAGAATACTCCACACTTTTGTGTGGAGGAAGAGAGAGAAGGAAGTATTAATAGTCTACCTCTAGTACATCCAGCTTACATTAAGAGGATAATAATTTTAAATCATCTGCTTGCCACATACTTAAGACAGAATACCAAAACTGAAAAAAATGATTCAGTACTCGTTACAACCTAGATCTCTTTGGGACAGTGTTGATAAAAAAAAACTGAAAAAAATCATTCAGTACTCGTTAGAACCTAGATCTCTTTGGGACACTGTTGATAAAAACAAGTATGATTTCTCATCTAACAAATTATGATAAGAGTAAACAAAACAAGAAAACTATAACTTATACACAAAGGCTTAAATTTCTGTTTTAAAAATATATCTTTTTTTCTAATAACAATAACTAAATTAAGCAGATAGCTTCTGCTAGACTTAAGTTTACAATATTGGACCTCGCCGAAAATTTTCAATTTAATGTTATTATATGATCATAAATGAAAATTGATTTTTATTTATTGTTCTTTTAATGGTGATTATTTTTAAATATTTTTATTTTGAAGAGAAAAGATTTGTCTTGGCCGGGATTCAAACCCGATCCTATATCCTATATAAATAAAAATATTTATAAATGAAAATTGTAGATCATTTTACATAAAGGTATGGTTACACATTATTAATTTACTTTCACAAAAACAGCCTATAGTACATAAAATATTTCACTTAAATGATTATTGAGGTATCATAGAAGAAGAAATAAGACAAATACTTACTTAACAGTAAGTAAACCCAACAAGCAAAATATAAAACAAATACCAAGTAAACAATAACATTTTATTTATTTTTCAAAAGACCAATGATTACCATAAATAAAACACTACCAACACTTGTAACTGGCTAAATCAATGTCTCGAATATACTATGATGACTCAGCCCATCTTTTTACAATCTTCCAATTAGTCGATGAAATAACGAGCATCATATTTTGCTTTATATTTAGGATAATCATCAGGAAGTTTAACAGAAGCATCCGGAAACACTTCAGGCTGTGGAGGAGGAGGTCGGGGGCGAGGTGAATCATGAACTTTCAGTTCCGAAAAGTAGCCCCAGTATGGACGTTCAATATTTAACTTATCCAGCATACATTGATCATAAACTCCTTGTGTCTTCCGGCATCTAAAATTTTTATTTAATTTATTAATTCAAACAACAGAAAATTATTTAATAGATATTATTATGTCTGAAATTATAAATTAAGTAATAATTAATTTTGATTAATTACTAGGGATATCTCCTGTCTGGCTAATGGTGGACAAATCTTTGTTCTAATCACTCATACTCCCATTGTTGAATAATTGATATATTGCATATTTTTTTCTGATTATTGACAGTACAAAAGAAAACTAAAAACTTTCTTCCCAAGTAATTCAATTTTTACATTATTAATGAAAATCACAGAAGAATTATAAAAATGTGTTACTATTATAAAAAACATATCTATGAATTATTTCAGGACGGAAAAAATATCCATCATTCAAGTATGTAATTATATTAATGCATATTTATGGATTTATGTATGTAATTATTCCACAAGTTGTCGCTTTGAGTTGAGTTACAACAAGTTTCAACTATTTATTTGTTTAAATTTTATTATTATCCAAGGCGTCAACCTGCGGAATATTTACCCAATTTCTTACTTAGTAAAAAAACAACACTAAATAAACTTAACGTGAATCATAAATATACACATTTCTCATATTAACATTCTCTTTTCCATACTTAACCTCGTGATAACTTGTAGGGCAACCTGTGGGCTAGTGGTTAACATAAAAACCTACTAAGCCTAAGATCGCGGGTTCTAGGGATTTTTTAAAAGGAGTAAAAAAATCCTTAGTTATGCCATCCTTTGGAGGGGAAGTTAAACAGGGGTCCCGAGCCTGCATGATGTCAGATACTCGTTAAAAATCCCTATCCTAATTAAACCTGGATAGGCAAAATTTAGAGCTTCCATTCTAGCATCGTCCAAAAATATAAAAAGGAAAAAAAATGAAAAGTTATAACTTGTTGTAGCTCAACTCAAAGCGACAACTTCTGGAATAATTACCAGTGCTACAATTTAATAATTGTTTAAAATTTAATCAAGTAATAATTTCTTGATTTATTATTTATTTTCTTTATATTTTCTGTGACAGATAAAGATTATAATCAATCTTTCTACAGTAAAAATACTATTTAGCTTACCTATGTCTTAATGTTAGCTGTAACCATGAATAAAGGACTTACGGAGCAAATTTGAAGTTGGTGCTCGATTTATCAACACAGTTGGCGTACGTTTCAAACTCTTGGCGGCAATTAGCTTTCATCTTTCTAAAGAAATCTAATGAGCACTTTGTAACTTCTTTGCCTTCATTCAAACATTTTCTCGGGTCATTAGGATATTCAGACCGACAAAGCATGAACTCCTTTATATAAAAGAAATAGATTAATATTGTATGCATATAGAAAATTTTATAGATAAAAAATTTAAGCCATACTAACATTATTGATACTTTCACAATGTTTTCCTAAATGAAAAGAAGCAGCTCTCAGTATAGCAGATGATACATTTACTTCAGGCACAGTCAATTCCTCTTCTGTTGGCAAATTGACGTCCTTAGTTAAAACCATTCTGACCGATTTCGAAGATAATCAGATAGTACTCTTGGTTTATCACCAAGAGTAATCACAAAGTGTAAAAAATCAAAAAAAAATTCCAAAGTGTAACCTTTTTAAGGCAAAAGGTTAAGATGGTTGGAAAACAGCTGATAGCAACTTAGACCCCGTTGCATAGAAGATCTATCTCTTAAATAAGACAAAACATGTAAGTAGAATTAAACTAATGCAAATGTACAAATTATTGAAGAAGTATAAATCAGATTCCCATTTATTCCATTATTTTTATGAGATAGTCATTTAGTCATAGATTACCTGCTAGATCATAGATACTCATACTGGGTATATCTGATGGTAACAGAGCCATATCTATTGATCTATCATAGGGTTTAATCAACTCCCTGCACAATCATTGCCCTTGAAATAGTATAGTCTACTATGTACTCAACCCAAGAACCTTCATGGGTTGTAGTGGTACAGGTTAAATGGGGTTCGAGCCTTTCAATCCAGACCTCAATAATCAAATATAGCAAGTAACCATCGATAATAAAAAATATTTTTTAGTTTTATCGGTACTTGGAAACCCCGGTTAAAACATTTTAGTGGACCAGACAGGGTAGGGAGTGGCTCTGAATGTCCGGTATGAGTAAAGTGGTCGTACGTCCGGTTTTGAACTCAAAATAATCACGTTTTTCGAAACCGCGTGAAAATTTAAAATAATGGAGCTCGTCAGACATGTAGAAGAGTCTTTCCCCTAATGAATAAACCGAGGACGCCCGAAAAAAATCACTGGCAGGTTCCAGTTCTGATTGCGATGTTGATTACCAAGACCAAAATTAATAAGTGTCAAAAATTGTATTCTCATTTAAAATCATTAGCAAATTTATTAAACGAAATTTGTTCTGACTGTTATATTGACTGTAAACATTTATATGAAATAACTCTCACTTAGTACAACACATTTACAAAAATACGGCTGTCAGCATTATATGGATCACCTGGTGCAATCGACCTTCCTTGCGTAGTACCAACCACCTCCTTCTCTTTTTATTAAAAGTACTTTAAGTAATCTGAATCTTTTCAAAATTATATTTTATATTTTATGTGATATCGAGAACACAATTTCACTTCTCATGCCCAGATACTATATTTGTTTCTTAAATTTAGTCCAAACTCTTTGAACCGATTTAGTAGTTGGCGCATCATTCTATCTTGTTCCTTAACGGTTCAAACGGATATCAGCAAGTCGTATGTTTTATTAATCATTCCTTCTAAAGTTAGACAGATTCGTAAACTTTTTTCTAGACCTTCAGGCCCTGAAGAAATGCCAGACGGAGCTCGTTCTAACATGGATCTTCCAAAGAGAGCGATTAACAATTCTTAGCAGCCAGGATGCAGTAGCACTCTAAAAAGCTCTAAGCATATAAAAACCGAAAACATGCCCCTTCTTCTTGCTCATTGACTTTTCAAGTGAAAACAGAAGTCACTGTCCTCTTGCTCATCGAGTTTAGTGAAATTTGCAAGCCTAACGTAGTTATCTCAAGGATTAGCTTAGGTTCTTTTTCAACCTTGTTCTTAAAAGTAATAAGATCCTTATCGAAGCCATTATAGCACATTCTCGATCCAAAGCCAAAGTCGCTTCTCTACGAAGTTTGTTAGTTTAGGGGGCAAGTTAAGGAATAATCTTCATCTAATGCAATCTTACAAGTTTTTGAAATGTTTTTTTAAAGTTAAAGTATTTTGACAGAATCAAAAAGTTCAACTTGTTGTTCTACTTGTCCTTTGACTTTTGAATCATAAAACGCATTCGAAAAATATTTTATAAGGATTAACTATCCATAATGGCACTTAACTCTGTAATTCAAAATTTCAATGTTCTAACTGCTCATGAAGTTTATTTTGAACTTACTACTTCGATTTTTAGAACAATATTTACTACATAAAATAATTTATATCACTTTCAATTGTGTTCAAAATTAATCAAATCTAGCAATAGCAAAGCATACTGAGTCAGCTAGTAACATTATATATTTATGATAAGAAAAGTGTTGCTATATTCTATTTCATTTTGATAATAATTATTAATGTATTTTCAAAAAGTTAGCATTAAACATTAAAGAAATTTCTTAGGTCTGCCTTATGCGACCTCTTTGGCCCAGAAAATATGAATACATGTTGAGTTTTCCCTCCAAAATTCCTAGTGTCATATCAATCAAAAACAGTGGTCAGATTTGTAGTTTGTTTCACCTAAGAAGTCTTTTCAGGTTACCAAATCAAACAATCAGTTGTCAACTATGGTCAAGTGGGATGATATTACAGTCGGATACGACTCTAATGAAGAAACTGTCAACTTTGGAACAAGAGCTGTTGCTCTTACTGAAAATGGAATTTATGAAAGTGAAACTTTAGCTACAATTCATACATCTGAATCGGTATTGAATATTAGTTTTTTTTTTTATGTTTAGTTTCAATGCTGTCACCATCGGCCGGTTTTTAGTATTGCAATGAGTAATATATTTGTTGTTAACATTTAAATCAGAATTTGATAACTTATTAATTACTATACTACTATTAATATGATTACTTATGTTTACTACACATAGATACTAAAGTAGTTGTTTATTTAACGTCACTTTATGCTGCTAAGGCTAATCGGACGATGCTACAGTGGTAGCTCTAAATTTTGCCTATCCAGGTTTAATTAGGATAGGGATTTTTAACGAGTACCTGGCATCGTACAGGCTCGGGACCCCCGTTTAACGTCTCTTCCGTAGGACGGCGTAACTATGGATTTTTTATTCCCTGCGATACTAAATATCAGTTATAATGTTTTATAGAATATCTAATATAGCTTCTGCCTTTGGACAACAGCATATTTTTATTATTCTATTTAATTTTGTTCTTATGTTACAGATAGAATATAAAAAATTGCCTCATTGTAGTGCAATATATAACAGTAAAGTTGGAATATTTGTGGCTAGTGATAAATCATTTACCTTGTTTGATTTAAAGTTCTCTACAGTAGTTTTCAATAAATCCTTCAAAGACAACATTGAGTGCTTTCAAATATCAGAATGTGGAACGTTAGCATTCGTAGGTCTTCAAAATTTGGATTTTATTTGCTTATATTTACCCATTCAAGAAATAGTGTTTTCTAAGTAAGTATAGTTATTTCTAGTCATATATTGTTTACTCCAATTCTTTGCTATAAAAATCTATTTCTTCACTTAATAGGATTATGTCAAATTGAGTTTAAAATATCTTTTGGTTTTTGTATGCACATTTTACTAAGAAATTAAAATTATTTCAGGCTAGAACTTATAACTTATGGCAAAAATTATGATAGTTAAAATATTTATAATAAAAAAATAAATTATCAGCTTCAGTTTTAGAAAGTTACATGAAATAATTATATGTTATTTGCAATTATTATATATAACATGCAAGAGTGTTACAATTTTTAGTGAATTTATTTATTTTATTATATAACAACACCTATCCCTTATTATGTAATTGGTCAGAAGTGAGGACTGTATATTCAATGTGGACTATTTTATTGTTAATTTAATGGTGTTAAATTTCTCTTTTAGGAATCTTGCAGTAGATTTCGAATGTATTCAGGAGGATGAGTTAAATTTTATCAATCTTATATCTAGATGTACTGAAGACCATTTTGAAGTTTATGCTTTTGTAAATAATGGGCTTATTGTCAGGCAAGTATTTATATTTTATTATCATTATTTGGTTTCTTATCTTTTATAATTAGGAATTTATCAATTTCTAGATTTCTTATTTATTCTAATTTGTCTGTGTTCTTTTTATGAAATCGTAAATTAAAAAAAATAATAAATAGATTCAGTATTTTACCAGCATTGATTTTTATGTATATCAACTCCTATTGGTTACGCAAGTATTTATAATGAATACTTTGAAATGACTAGATTCATATAAATAAAATAGAAGAAAACGATGTGTTATTACACAATAGAATAAAATTCTCGGCTGGTTTGCCTTTTCCATTGATCATTAACATAAATAGATCTGAAAAACCTTCAGAGCAGCATTCTTTCGTAAACAGCTATCTCTTATTCCTTGGTCTTAGATGAAGTACATGTTTCAGAGGGGTAGGTCAGGACTGGCATAATCAGTGGCTAATACAGCATGATTTTTGTTTGCCGTAGTAATATTTAGCTCCTTGGATGCTTCTTCAGCCTGAAATAATATTTATTTGTGGATTTGTTATTATAACAAGATCTTATCTGTCTTCTGTTACACATAGAATTTAGTCGTAGGAATTTTCATCATTGTGTGCTTTACTAGTACCATTAAATAAATAAAACATTTACTATGTTTAATATCAAGAATAGTTATTTAATTTTTAATGAAATAATAGCAGTTATTGTTATTTAAAATAAAAGGTATATGTCCTTTTAACTTAATTCTTAAACAATTTTGATAATGGAAGAAAATAATCTTTCAATTAACTCAGATTATTTTTAATATTGATTCAATTAACTCAGGTTACGTAGTAAGGTCTAAAAGTTTCCGGCCCATAGTATAGAAGGAAAGGTGAAAGAAAAAACTGGTCTTACTGTTTTTCAATATATTCTCCTCTAAGTTCAACACACTTAATACAATGGTTTGGCAACATTTCTAAACCATGAAAAAAATAATTTTCTTCTTTGTTAAAAAAATGTTCTTCCACTGCTGCTTGGAGCTCTTTGTCGGAGTTAAATCGCCAAAATTCATTGCAGCAGTGAACTCGTTCCTGTTTTTGAGCAGCTGAAAGAATTTTTGGAACCCATCTTGCACTAACCTTGTTCATATGCAAATGTTCTTTGATGATCCTCAAAACACTTGTTTTTGAAAGCACCAACCTCGCTGCTATTTCCTTGGTTTTCAGTCAGACATCTATTGCAGATTCCACAAGTTGGACTGTTTCAGAAGTGACAGCTTCCAATGGGCGACCAGGATGCGGGTCATCTTCTAGACGTTTTCTCCCTAACTTAAAAAATGTTGCCCTTTCTTTCACTGTGGAATACGAGGGGGTGGACTGCCCGTATACACAATCCAAGCGCTCTTTAATTTGCGCAGGAGTAAGACCCTCTTTACAAAATAATTTAATAACCGCACGGTACTCGAGTTTGAACATTGTAAAAATGGGGAGTTTCCTTCAAGGCTAGACACTGACTGACAGGACTGAGGAAGTGCGGGCGATGGGTATGGAGTGAGCAGGCATGAACCTGCATAGGCGTGCAGGTCCCGGCACGTTTAAAGGAGGGAAAGCAGGACAGGCTGGAAACTTATGGACCTTACTACGTATTTTTAATATTGATTGTTCTATTATTTTTCTTCTCTTTAGTGTTTCAGGTAAAAATCTTAAACTGATTAATGGATTTAATAATGATAACTTCAAAGAAAAGATAGAGAAATATAATGCTGAACTATTATATGAAACAGTTAGAAAACCCTATACTAAGGTAAGTTTAGAAGTTCGTTATAGTTATCACTGAAACACTAATTATAACTATTTTTTTAATCCATTTTTCACTTTATATTCCTCCAGTTTTTTTTTTTTTATGCTTACTTTGGTAGTTTTCTTTTTGTTGAAAGTGCCAGAATTTAAAGTGCTGATTTATAAAAGTAAAATAAATATATAGTTGTGGCATGCATTATTAATAGTTCAAGCTGTTCTCCTTATAAATTAATTTTTTATGGTCATATGATGTTGGTGATATATTTTTTTAATTAACACTAGTCATAAACCAATGACTTCCTGTCCTCCTGTATCGTTTAATAACATCCCACTGATTACTGTAGAACAGGTCCGGTACTTAAGACTATACCTTGACCAACGTTGTTACAAACAAAGTAATCCACAATGGCCTGAAGATCCCTTTTGTTACTGATTTGGCCCAAATCCAATATTAATATTTTCATGGCAAACATTATTCCCACTCAAACCCACTAGTTTCAAACCTGGCAGCATCTTCAATTCCTGATAATCCTGCGAGGCGTCTGAAAAGAAGATGGCCTCGTGACTTAAGTTGAATTTCTTATTCGAGTATTACCATTGGGTAGTTTCTCTACTTGCCTTTATCTCGGGACTTTATTCATCTTTCATTATATTTACTTGATGTATTCGATTATGCAGTTGTAAATTTCAATAAATACATTTTTTTTTAAATGAACAGTAACATGTCAACTCTTGTTCAATAATTTAAACCTCCATTGAATTCAATAGCTTCTACCAAATATTGTTATTTAACATCTTTTAAAGTGTATAATACTAAATTGCTTTAATTAATTCATAGCTAAACAATTGATTTAAAATATTTTGAGGCATTGTTCATTTGTTTCAGGCTTCAAAATTTGCAGTTTCCAATTTTCTTCAGCTTCATGATAAAAATTTATTTTTTATTTTTGGCGATAATTTTTCTACCTGGACAAAGGAAAATGGAAAAGCTGACATCATTAAGCTTACTACAAAATATAATATTAAAAAGATAGACATTCCATCTTCAGGAAAGTAAGATTATAGACTTATTTTTTCTATATCTTATTTTAAATAATTCAAATAGATATTAGGTAATTACAAATATTCTAAATTAAATTCAACCTTTTTCAATTTCAATAAATTGACATAGAGCCTATATCATGTTTACTTATTTATGTTTATTAGTTATGTTTGTTACATATTGTGTTTTTTAAACCACATGGCTTGTTTTTATGTGATTTTTGTATTGATTTATTTTAACTTTTCTATTATTTTTAATATTCAGATCCCTTATTGGATTGTCAGAGACACATATGAAACACATATTCTAAGGGTGTACTCTCACAAACAAATTAATTTTTATTTTTCTGATAATCATTATAAAGGTCCCTTATTAGGCTGTCAAGGCCCCTTATTATAAAAATAATATACATTATAAGATTAGTTCGTGTATATTTTTATTTTAAAGTTTCTGAGATTTTCAATATTACAGTCTATTATTTATTTTGAAAACACCATCAATTAATAGGGTTTTAACTATTACATATTAATTTATTTAAGGACTTTTCTTAAATCCTCGATATTGATGTCTTATTTGGGGCCCTTAAAATAAGTTAACAATTGGTTTCAAGATTGTGCTCTTATTATAATGGATCTTACAATGTTTTTCTATTTTCATAATAGGAGCTGTCAACTTGGAATTAATAGTAAAGAATTCCTTATTTGCCCAACAATTTGTTTGAGTTTTCAAGGTATTAAAAAATTTACACCAAATGTGATACTGTATTTATTACTTTATGAAAAATTATTTAATTTAATTTAGCATTAAATTCAAATTTCCTTAATTCATTAGGAATTAATTAGGAACATCTACATAATTAACGTAGGTTACGGGTAACTGGGGTTGGCAAATGGATCCACATACTCTGTAAGTTCCCTTATTGTTTCCATATTACAATATGAAAATCAAAAAATACATGTATAAAAATAAGTTAAAACACCACAAATTTAATTTTAAAATAAGTTAAAAATGTCTTCTTGTAATAGTTTACCAGGAATATTTTAAGAAATACATTAACAGCACTGGGAAACTAGTGATTTGTAGTCATAACAATTTTTTATTAATGACGTGTGATAAAAGTCCTTATGAGATTTTCGGAAAGTTAATATTTTTTATTGTTATATTTTCAGTATAATAATTTGCCTGTCTGAAGAAGGCTATTTCCTTCTGGTTTGTCTTCACACATTACAAATCATGACTGTATGGAAGAAAGAAAAGATTAAAGATTTCACATTTGTCGATACGGTGGAACACAAAACAGTTTTTTCAAATTTATTAGTCATTACCGAATCTGACAAACCAGATCTTTGTCTTATTGAATTACCAGGTAACGTACTGATTTTTCTCATCCTAGGTAAATATTATTAATATTGATTTGCTATTTGCTTATTATTTACTATTTTGGCTTAAAAGGGAAGTAAAGTATATTTTGATATTCTTCTTCATAACTTGATTACCTTAATGTGATTTATATTTGTTATTTAATTTTTTGTTGTTCTGATAATGGGAGTACATCCCAGAACTTATGAATAAAATGAATTATTATGGTACTGTTAAGTATTAAGCAATAAATGAATAATTTTAATTGCTCTTTCGATAAAAAAAATATTTGACCTGTAAAAAAAATTTTACAGATAAATTTACAAATAAAATTTAAATTATAGATTTACTAAATTTATGTTCCGTTATGTATTACATTTTAACTTATACATGTTTTTGTGATGACGTAAGAAATTTAAATAATGTAATGAAATACAATACTAGGTTATTGAGTATTTTTGAGTAGATTTAGAGAGTAAATTCTATTATTTATTTTATTTCAGTATTCAAAGTAAAACTGCGCTTAAAAATAACCTCTCCGTCTTTTCTTGTATACAATCAATCAAGCTTAGAAGACATTTTATTTATTGATGGTTTTGGAGAAAATGGAATTGATACCTTACGAGTCAAAGCTGTTACTGAAAGTCAGCCTGAATTTAGGTATATAGTTCTGTTCTTAGTCCAAGCATTCGACACTTGTGTTTTTATAACTTTTTATATTTTTTAATCAGGTTAGATCGATTATTACAACGAAGAAAATTTTCTGAAGCTGAAAAGTTTGCAAGAGACCTCAGTTTGTCTTTGGAAGATGTTTATAAATCCAAAGTTTTGTGGTTAATGGGTGAACTTCAGCTCTGGATTAAAACACCCTCAGAATTAATAAATGAATATTTCCAGCAACTTTGCTCTCTTTTAGAAGAAATAAAGGTAACACTTTAATATAAGAAAATAGTTTTTATAAAACAATTTAAGATTTAGTGACAAGCCTGGCTTCAACAGTATTAAATCTTACCATACATTTTTTTATATTTTTTTGACAGGACGTAGAATTTGTTGCTGAATGCTGTTTAAAAACTGTAGCTCCACAACTGAAAATGATTCATTATCTTCTCGATTATGCAGCTAAAAGACTTCGACAGCTCAAATCATCGGTAGATATGTTATTCTTACATTACATATAAAGTTTACACTTGCCCATCCTTTCAGTATTAAAAATTATCATATATTTTTTTTCAGTCAGATAATTCTTTGAAACTGATGAATGATGTAAACAAAGCTACTATTACTCTTGGAACGTTTATTCAAATTAGTGAAGATACGACATCACCTGAAAATTGGCTCATATTTTGTAATTCTAATCCTATTATGATCTGTTTAAAGTATTTATCAAAAGTGAGTAGTTTATTTTGTTGTTATATAAAATGTTTTAGAAATGATATCAGTACAATTATGAAATGAAAAAAATAGTAGAATACTAAATGGAAAAGAAAAATGTTTTAAATTTTGAAAAAATATGTAAGAGAGAAAATGTGTAAATTTATATATTGCATAACTCAATTCTATTTGAACATTTATTATATTGTACAAGCCAATATTTTGTTATTTGTGACTATGTTTATTTTTCATAATGTTTTATTAGGTATAAAGTTAGAAAACCTGAGTTTTTGACTATCATATCTTCCATAAAAACAATAACAATAGAAATTATGTTCTAGGCAGAAATCAGTAAAGCAGTTATTGTTTGTAGAAGGCATGAAGAAAGAATACGTAATGAACTGCCTACCGGAGTAGCAATAGATCTTTTTGAATATACTCCTCTCTCAGTTCCTGTTGAAGGAGTTCTGAAATGGTTAAAAACTTACATTCCAGTACTGCTTAAAACACATCCCGATTTACTTGGACATTTAGTTCAATGGATAATAGAAAGAACCAAGTACGTAAATTAACACTTTTAAAAAGTTATTACCATGAATTTCTATTTCTATTTTGTTTATACAAAGTGTTAGGCAGCTAGTCTCAAATGATGTAATGAAATCATGGCTCACTTTTCACTTATTCCATACCCCCATATATTTATACAGTAGAATCCCGATAATTCGTATGGTCAAGGGACTGAAGATTTGGTACGAATTATCGGGAATACCAATTATCGGGAGTACAAAATAAAAAAATGTATTAATACAATTTTTTGAATCTATCGAACCGTCCATCACTTGCACGAAAGCCTTCAATTCCCATTTTTCTGTGAAAACTCGGGCTTTTTCCCTTCAAATATTACCTCCAACTGGTACATTTGAATTCCTTGCTTGTATGAACCACTTTTTTAAGTTCTCTACAAGTCTGGTAAGTGATTTTGTCCTTGTTCTTCAAAATTGATGTGATCGTGGAACCAGGGACGATGAAATGCTTGGATACGTCAATTAGCTTACAGCCACTGGTCACGGTGTTTATGATTTGTTGTTTCTCTTCAATAGAGGAGGCTAACGTATTTTGGAGGCATGATAACGTGTCACAACGGTAACAAAAACGAGACTGAATTGTAAGTAAAAGTGTGATTGTAAGAAAAGCTTTATAAAATTCCTCCCCTCATTTTCTTTGAGTGAAAACTGTACGAATTACTTATGGGATTTCTAAGAAAACTTGTTTCCCTCACTCGCTCTCCCGTAAAAAACGATAGGATCTTCTGTGCCTCTATGAGTGATTTCCTAGACAGGATTTATTCTCATTCTGCTCCCTGGCATATCTGCTTCACTGTTCTCTCCTTCCCTTTCGAAAACAGTACTAAGTAACGAGATTTTAAAGCTGGAAATACGAATTATATGACGTTATAAGTGACCTCGAGCATAAAAATAATACGAATTACCGAGGGGTCTGAAATGCATTGATTTTATACCATTTATCGGGATTTTCTCTGGGGACCGGCAAATTTGTACGAATTAGCCGGAAATACGAATAATCGGGATACGAAATATCGGGATTCCACTGTATTACAACCATAGTTAATAATGCTTTTAGCTTTTTAGGGCAATACAGCGTGATTACTTCCAATAGGTTGTTCTTGTTAAGGGTTTGTAATGGTATAAATTACAAATGGTTAATTATTTTTTTGTTTTATTTTCAAATTTTATATTTTCTATACAACTAGAAATAACATTTTTGTATTATTAACGTACAAAGAATAACAATGATAGAAACAAAAATTTTAATATTTTTTAGGATAATTATAATTTTAAAGATTTTTAAATTTAATTATTAAATGAAACCTTCTTAAGTCAAGGTTTCTTAATAAAGTAAAACCTTGACTCTTCTGTTTAAAAATTACTTATTCTTGAATTCACCTAATTATGTATTTATTATTGAACATGATGTTTTTTTTATATATTGTCAATCCAAAACCAAAGAGGCATATATTTCTGATATTTCTGGAATGGATAAAGTTGAGTTCGAGTTAGGGCTAGAGACATAAACTTAATAAAACTAATTTCTTAATTATTTTGATTATATTTGTTATCTATAATTGGAGTTATAGGATATTCAGTTAAGTTTTTCTGTCATTGTGAAACGATTGAAACAATGTACTTGAATACAAAATTTGCAAATGCTATATTTGCAATATTTACTTTAGTTTTGGACGGACAATGTTATGAAATTATAATAGATCAGCTGGCCAATTTAGACATATAGCTTTGACAACTGTAAAGAATCAAAATAATAACAGATTATTACAGTTGCTTGAAGAACGATAAGTGTGATGGCACTACTGGTGTACATCTGAAGTGTCATTTGCCAAGAAAGGAATATTTCAGAACAAAATACTTTTCACTTTTAGCTATTGCCAATATTGTCCCCTCAGCAACTATAATAATAATAAAGAAATTATATTTTTAAATCTGTACTGTACAAACCCATTGTACAGAACTATGGATATTGGATTCAGTACATGGTAAGTACCGATATCAAACCAGTGGTTGTGCAAGGAGGTGATTTGGATAAAATCATCTCCAGGTTTTCCTCCAATTAAGGGTACACTCTTTGTAGGGCTGGGTTAGCCACAAAAGGGTCTCCAGATCTTACAGTAATTCCCAGAAAATTATTTTTCTGTCATAGCCAGCCTCGAACTCGGAATCCAGCACATTAATCCTGGACCCTACATATTGAGCTACCTTGCTCCCATAATAATAATAACAATAGCAAATATAAAAAATGCATATACTCAATACTAAACAGTCTTCACAACGAACAACCCGGGTTCGAATCCCAGCCAAGACAAATCTTTTCTCTCCAAAATAAAAATATTTATAAGATTTATTATTGTGTAAAGAATAGGAATCTTACTTATATTTCTGGATGGATTATCTTGACTTATTTGTTTGTATTGTAATTTAATGATGGCAGATTAACAAAGGTTTGACTCGCAAGTATATACATACTTTAATATGATAAAAGGCTTTAGTGATATGATAGTTATAAATTTTTAGAAATTAGATGATCATGTTCTACTGCACTCTTTCTTTCTTTTCAGAACATTAGAGCTTCAAGATCCTTCTTTTTGGCCAGCCAAGGGCCTTAATTTCGTAAAGGATATCATGAATATTATATACGCCCTTCCTTCTTCCGATCCTCGCTTGGAACTGCCTCCTCTTCAGGAAAATTCAAGATTTGCTTTTTCACCTATTTTCAGATTGACTTCTTTAGCAAAGCATGTTTATGAGCTATCAATTTTGAAAAGCGAATATTCAATATCTATTGATTTTGATGATTATATTACTACTATTGAAAGAGAGGTATGTGTTAGGCACCATTAATGATGGATTACTTTGTTAGTATTTTATTTAGTTTTATGAACTAGACTATATTAGTTTATTTTAAATGTTTTGCTGTTATTCATGATCCCTTTTAAATTCAAAACCCCTCTTGTCTTATAACATTTATTTTAATTTGTTAACAAATGAAAAAAATATATAACATTAACTGACAGAAAATGTCTATTTTCAGAATGGTGTTCAAGAAGTCATTTTCTTAATATTAGATAATGTGTCTCAAAAAACTATCCCATCTTTGATTTCTGGGTTTCTTAAGAAGTTTTGTACTGAGCATTTCCTTGAATTGGATCACATTTTATCACAGTATATTTCTGTAAGTGTTTTATAAATTATGAAATTTTGTTGTTTGATTTGTTTTAATTTAACTTTTCTACTCCTTCCAGAGCTTAGCAAGGATTTCTTCAAGTTGGGGAGACATTGAAAGCTCATGGGAATCCCGTGCAATTGCATTCATCAACTTGATTAGAAATGTTCATGTAAGTGTTATATAAGTTTTAAACTGTTCTAAAAGAAGATAAATAACATATATGAACATATTTATTGAGCACCCTAGGTGGAATTATTGTATCTGAAATTAGGCGGATGTGATTCAAATATTTCAAAATAAATGCAATCTTCTAAAATGGCTTTCCTCGCCTACCTACTTCTGTTCTCCACAATAATTGTTATATGGTGGCGAATGAATGTTGTGTGATGCTCAGCACCAAATTTTTCATTCAGTTTTGTTAGCCAACATATTTATATCCTGTAGGGCAAATGTTCCAACATCTTTCTTTTATCGTTGGGAGGCCTTATTGCTGCTTTGTTTATGATAACTCGAACCTGTAAGCTCTAACAACAAATAATCTTTTATGAATTTGTTAAATTTTCTCCTTAAATATTTCACTCATGTCTACAAAGCTTATAACAACCGTCAGGGATAATCCTAGTTTATATAAAGTCAAATAACATTACATAGGTATCTAATTATGTCTTTTATCGCTGCAATAGTAATGCTTAAAGATCTAAGGTTCTTTTTTCTTATTGTTTGAATGGATTTTTAACATTTCAATATTAATATATGTTTTTCTATTCAGCACAAGATGACTGCAACTGAAACTATCGTTGCTAATGTCACTGTACCATGGAGTGCTGAGGTTAACATGCTTGCAAAATCTGCTATCAGTGTCGATCATCCCCTTGCTGAAAAAATTTATTTGCATGCAAACAATGTTCCTAAAAAAATTATATTTAAAAAGTATGGTCTAACAGATGTTCATTATTTTCATGTAAGTAATGTTTACTTTATTAGGTTTAAATATATTAATTAGACATTCCTTAGTACATAGATTGTAAGTTAGAGTGTTTGATCATAACTCTTATTAAATTTCAGCTTGTAAGTTCTAAAGCTGTAATGGTTTATGCAAGTTCAATTTTGAGATTAGTTATGCGAAAGATACAAGGCCTGAGTTTTTCAGTCTTTCAGAAATTTAAACAATATTGTAACATATAACATATATTTTATTTATACTGTTAATATATAAGTATCTAATTATTTGTTTCTTTGATAAATTCTGCAGGTGTATGGTTTGATTAAGTATATTTATAAACAAGGATATGAAAATATGATCGAGGACGCTAAGCAACTCATATCATCTGGTGATCCCTCTGCATTTATATTACCTTACGTTTCCTATCTTTTACATACAACAGAATCCGGGTTTGTTTTTTCTTATTTGATTTATCTCTATTCTATTTTTTTCTAACAAAATGTTACTCAAAAATGAATCTAGCTAAAATCTGTTTATATTTAGCTTTAATGTATATGATGATTTAATTTATTGAAATTATGATATATTTTAGTGAAATAGAAAAAGGTATACAACTTATAAAATCTGAATTGGATTCTGAACGAATGGAAAAAGTTATTGAAAGGACGCTGTCATATTTAATTTGTTTGCTCCAGAACAGGTAATTTGATTGGATGTTTTTTTTATTTGAATTATTTTTCATTTATTCATTACTGATAATATTTTATTATTATATGTTCTACATATAGATATTACAACACACAAATGTCCCTGCATATATTTACAGCCCTGGTGAATAAGTGATTAACCCTCCAAAACCTAGTGTGACATTTATGTCACAAGTGAAAGTTCCCCGGGTTTACCACCCCCCTTTCTCTTTTATTATTGTTAAGGGTGAATTACTGTTGCATCTACCTGCAAGGGGATCTGACAGTCAGTTTAGTGCTAATGTTTAAAATTTATTTTTCTCGAGTTCTATATCACTATTAGAATAGAAAAATATTTTTTAAAAATCAAATATTTAAAAAAAAAATAATTCTCGGCTTTGGAGGGTTAAGTCTAATTTTCTTCAAAATAAGTTTCTTGTACTTAAGTAAGCGGAATCAAGTTATTTTCGTAGTGAATATAAGGGGCTGAGTAAGGCATTGGCTTGAAAAGGTTATTGCTTATATTAAAACCCCATTTCAAGCCAAAAACTACAAAAATGTTACTATTCCGGTTATCTGAAAGTAGTTAACTCTCTGTGGACAAAATCCAACTTATCACTTATTCACCGGGGCTATAGATATAGTCTCGTTTACCATATATAGATTTGAAAAACGTTACAGTTTTTTTTTTTATTATAGGACATGCCTCCTTAAATAGAACGTACCTTTTAAAAAAATGTTATGTTTTGTTTTTTAAATAATGTATTTCAATGACTCATTATTTGTTGACAGATATGTCCATGAGCACGATCAGCAATTTGAGGCTCTGTTCATATTGCATTCTTCATTGTTAGTTACGAACTCTTCGCTTGCTAAGGAATTAGAAGAGAAGATAAAATTTATCGATGCACTTTATACTTTAAAGGTATGCTATAAACTTCTGCAAATGCCGTTAAATTTATTTCCACATATGTCTGATGTTTTATTTTTTTCCAGAGTAAATACAAAATGGACGTTTCATTCAGTTCTTTATCTCAAAGTGCTTTAAAAAGGGAAATGTACTTGAAGAATTATATTGCTAGTTTGAGTGAGTTATATGTCTATTTTTTTAAATCTAAATATACTATATATTTTTTATGCTAAAACGAGTGAGGCGTGGAGCCAATGAAAAATTGACAAACTAATTAAATAAGTAAAACTTGTTTTGCTTTTGTGAAGTTCAAGCTAAAGTTTTAATCCAAATCAGGGCTGAGAAAAAACAAATTAAAAATTTCTTATGTGGCTGTAAAAAAACTGTTAAACTAGTAAATTGGCAACACTTATTAGTAACCACTCTTGCTCTGTGAACTCTTATCATATTTTATTTAGATGGCACTTGGCTCTACAATTCTATGGCACATAATCCATATAATTAAATTTTGTTTTCCTCTTATTCCTTTTTTTCCCCCTCAGACAATAACTTTTTCTTCCTCCTCAGTGCCTCTCGGCATGGAGGTGCCTCGATCCAAGCGTTCCATCTGTCTCGGTCTTTCGCCAATGTCTTCATGGAACCCAATAGTTTTCCTCTTTTCTCCCCTGTTCTAGCCACATTATCCCTCCACGACATCCTTGGCCTGCCTCTTGATATTTTGCCAGCTTCAAAGAACTTGCATTGTCCGCAAACTTCATCCATTCGGCACACATGTCCAAACCACTTCAACTGCCTCTTCTCTAGAATTTCAGTTAGTGGTTTCACCCCTAGCTCCTCTCTTGTTCTGGTATACCTAATGTGTTCCCTCCATGCTCGGCCAGCTACTCTTCTGAGGGGGTGATTCTGTTCTTCAATCTGTCGAGAAAGACCCAGCCCTCACTTCTGGATATAGAGTAGGAAGGTAAATTGCATTAAAAATGTAATTAATTTGTTATCAGATAATAAATGATTATATTCCTCTGTCTTTCTGTTTCTATTATTTATTTATTTTTCCAGATCTTTCAGATGATTGTAGCAAAGCAAAACAGATTGCTGAAGATACGTGCCATGTTGCGTATCTGCTAAACCTACCTAAAATGCAAGGTTTATTATCATTAGGTTTCTATTGTATAGAATCTCGCCTGATCAAGCTTGGTGCTTATGTTGCCAGGTATGATTACTATTTAACCTAAATGTTAATGTTGGTGTAATAAAATGTAAATATCTCTTAATATTTTTTTTTTCTCCTAGGCTACTATTAGAAAGTGAAACCAAATTTTTTGATTCGCGTGCTGATAAAATATTAGAATTTACATCTGAATTTCTTCAAATTGCTATTAATGAAAGTAAAATTGATGAAAATATTGGTTTGTCCTGCTATAATCTCCTAAAAAAAATTGCTCTATTCTGTTCATCGAGTAAGTATTATTTTTTTTGTATACTTCTGTTGTATAGTTACTCAGTTTATTGTAGTTATTAATTACAATATATATTTTTTGAAATTTTTATTATTTACAACATCTTTGTGCTAAAAATTCTCTTTTCAACACCCCTATCACCAAAAAATCAATGTGCTAAGAATCTAACCCATTAATCTCTTTCCTTATCTGATCTCCAATATCATCAAACCCACATTCAACGCATCTTACTAACCACAACTTCCCATCCAACATTATTCAGGAACTTCTAGGCTTTTAAGAAACCTCCTGCCTTATCTCCTACATCTCTCAATACTTCAGTCTTTTCCTTTTATCTGCCTGAGTCTGTGTAATGTCCAAAGAATCGGTATTACTATGGACTGTATTACCAGTATGATTTTGACAAAGTTTGTTTAAAATTGTCTCCTAAAAGCACTATTAATTTTTCTATAATATTTTTCTAAAATATCTTATGGTAGACATTTTTTTATGTGTGATAACTAGCCCTATCTCTTCATACTATAAGATTTTGCTTCAATATTTTAATTGTTCTTCAATCTAAAAATAAAATACTTCTATTGTAATTATGTATTCAAATTATAATATTTTATTTTTATTTTTTTTTAGAAAATGGGAAGAAAGTCTTAGATCTTATTTCGTTAGTTACACTTTCATACTGCCCGAGGCCTGTTTTGGTTTCTCAAGTTTTTAAACATATGTACACCGAAACAGAAATTACCAGTGTTCAACCTTCTCCATTATTGTGTCAGAAAGTGTTTAAAGGTATTCAATTCACCATTTTATAACTATTTTCTGTTTTCTATACAATTTACCTATTTTGTATTTAACTCGAGTATTATGTGTTTGATGACTATAAATGATTATAGTACATAAAATTAAAATAACAGAACTTTATTTATTTATTATTCTTAGTCATTCACGCCAAAAAGTTTATTGTTTTTTTAAATTAATTCCCACAATAAACATTGTGCTTTTCCTCTTCCTTCAACTTAGGTATTTGTTATATTCATTTCTTTTTTGTATGTTTGTACAGTCAACTCAGGTGAGGCTGAAATAATGGACCATGATTTTATTCAAGAAGTTGAGGTACCTAGATTATTCTAATAAATTCAATATTATTTCGTATTTACTATAGTTACATTTTGGTTAAAAAAATTACTTATTTTTTTGGCGATAAAATGAATTTTATATGAACTGAAATATGGTTAAAAGTAGGGTATTCAATTGGAAAATTAAAACTCTAAAGGTACTATGGTATTCTTTGAAATGTAAAAAAGAGTGACAATGGAATTTTAAATTGTCCATTTATTTATAAGGTTATATGTTGTATTACATGATATTTTTTTGTCTATAGTGTAATATTTATTGATAATTGGTTTTGTAATTTTTTAAGATCTGCTCAAAATGTCTATATATAAATATATATTTATTTAAACTTATTTTGATTAAAGTGTAACATATTTACTAATTTTCTATATGTATATATATACATATATATATTTTTTTTTCAGAATACGTTTCGTGATTTACCATACAATTTAACTTCTATTTATAGAATTCAAACTATCATTTGGACATTACTACCATTTGAAGTGAGTATTACTTGATTATATTCTGTAAAACAGTGGTTCCCAACCTGGGGCCGTGTCACTGGTGCTATTTTGAATTGATGAATGGAGATCTGGAATAATTTCAGAGCTTCTGTTATTCTTATTTACGCTTTGTTTTTAAACATATTTTAAATGTTTTTAGGCTCAAGCAAATTTGAAGCAAATGGAATTTTTGATGGAAGAGAAACTCAGTAATGTCCTGGTTAGAGTTGTTTTTTCAAGAAATGTCGATATACAACTAGCATTAAGTCTTTTCGGTCTATTCCAGCTAGAATCTGCTTTTAGGTGGCTTGATACTTACACGAGGTTTGAATTTTTATTTTATTTTATTTCAACAGCATAGCTCATGATGAGGTTGTTTCGAGTTTGGAGCAGTCTTTGTTAATTTATATGTTGTATAAGTCTTGGGCAAAATGTAATTACAATACTAGAATTGGTAACATAGAAGTCAGATTTTACTTTCCAATTATAATTGAAATTTCATTTTGCCTAACATTAATTTTTTTTTTAATGTTTTCAAATGCATTTCTTTTAATAAACATCAAATGAGTTATAAAACTGTTTTATGTTGCATTTCTGTTAATATTCCACTTTGAATTAGTTAAACCTCGGATTAATATGGTTAAAAAAAAATCAAGTGTCCCAGATGGGGTCTGGGGGACGGCTAGTTACTAGGGCTTCTGCCATACTTTTTTATTTATATTATTTCTATTTAATTCTCATATGTGAACATATAGAAAATCATCAGCATCTTAATTTTACGTTTGCATAAAAAATATGGAGTGCAAAACAAAGTTTCAGCTCGCACTGTATTGCATGTTTTGGATAGTTCTCAATATTTGTATTTGAAGTATTATATAGGATAGATATATCTTTATTAAATTTTGTACACATATGTTATTCTGAAGGGGCTGGGTCCCAGAATTAAATTATTTTTCTATATTATTACACTTTTTCCTTAATTATGGTACTTATTCCAATATATAAAAATATGGGGCACAAATAATGCAAATACAATAACAAAATCAAAATCAGCAAAATTGAGCTTAGGCATTTATCTTAATCTTAAAACATTTAGCAACTTTCCTATTAGATTAATGTAACATTTTTTTTTTTTTTGTGTATATATATTTCACCAGTTACTGGTTATGACACAGAATGTCCCTCTGTGTGGCATTACCACCCACCATTTAGTTTAAATATGGGGCCCAATCAAAGCTTCTATATGTTCCCAAAACCAACAATTTATGAAGATGTCTCTATTGATGCCATAAATATTACTTTTATTATATTTCAGAAATCAAGTGGGTAACTTAAAAAATTCTTCATCAGTTGCCTTGGTTGGAAAACATTATTCAATGCTAACTAAAAAAAAATTCAACTACAGAACGTTTACTGAAACCTACTTGAAAAGTGAATGGTTTAGAAAGTTACAACGTTTTGGAATTCCTCCTAAAGGTAAGTTTTGTTTAACAATTAATAATTAAACAATTGTTTTTCTTTCAGACATTATATTTGACTTTTTGGTATCTCACTATTATTTAGGTACTTATATTGCCAAGTTATTAGTAATATTAGGGTGCACTTGTCAAATTAGACAGTAGCATTTTGAATTATTTATTACTTATTTTACTATTAAACTAAATTTTATTTAAATCAACATGCTAATTACATTATTATATATATTTTTTTACTACAGTTGCAGATAGTCGTTGTGAAACTCACGAAGGCAAGAGAACACTTCTATTGAGTTTAATGAATTGCCAGGGCATTGATTTAGCGTTTATTCATCATTTTTGTAAGGATTTGAGTTTCAGTTTTCAAGAATGTCTAAAGTTGTATTTAGAACACACCCTCCTCACTTGGAAACCAAAATATGAAGAAGTGACGAATCCCAAAACCGGAAAGTCAGGTATTGTCATTACTTTTATGAAAAAACTGAAATTATATAAAATTGTTTGTATTTTAAGTCTAATTGTGGTGAGACAGCTTAACACATCTGCTGGTTCGGTAGGTTTGCGGTTCTGAAACTTGCTGAACACATAACACCCCACACAATGTGCTCCAATGAACCAAATTAGTTTATAATATTATCCAATGTTGTGAAAACAGTAATACAATATATGGTCCATAAAAACCCTAAAGGCTGCTGGAAAAAAAATTTAGCGTAGAATTCTTTTATTTAAAAAAATCTGTATGCACTTTCCTAATTTTGAAAAAAGCTATTCCAGTTTTAAGCAGAATCAAAAATGTTAACAGGTCAATTCTTTTAAATAATTAAGTTGTTTGGTTGTAATGTTACCTAATGAAGACACAACTTTCAAAACTAACTATTCAAATATTTTAAATACATGAGTTTGGTAAGAAAAACTTTTGTTAGTTTTTTTCTGCTACATGTAAAGGTTTAAATGTTGTTTAAAATAAATAACTTCTATTCTTTGTCTTGGTTTTTTAAAACATACCGAACTGTATTACTTATTTATTAAAAAAGAGGCTTAAGAATCAGAAACCCTAAGAAACAGTGTCTTAAAAAAACTTAAGAATGTGAAAGAAATGGTGAAAGAGTGGGCTAGCTATGGAATAGCTAAACTGGAAATAGTTTAAGAGATCGTATGTCTTGACATTGTAATCTTGACCTTTTTCCTGTGTGCTTCACTGACAGGAAGCACACTGGAAAATTATAGAGATAATGTCCTCTAATGTACTCTTCTATTACACAAACCTACTACAGCCTCAATTATTTTTCTGCATGAGAAGACGGCAATGAAAATATTTATGTTAGTAATTTTTAGTCCAGAATTTGAATAAATAAGTACAATAAATTTACTTTTAGGATTAATGTTTTTATTATCCTCTGAATAATGAATAAATTAAAATCTGCACACTTTAATATAATGTTATATGTATAGAATTGCAGCTTGTTACAAAAAAAGATGATTTGTTTTTAAAATGTTCTCAAATTGAAGCTGTTATTAAAAATAAAGATGACCTTGTTGATTACCTTAAGAAAAATGTTCTTCAAAAGGTAATTTTTTAAAATTTTATTTGTTTTAAATAATGATCATTTACTTTTACTAATTTGTTTTTTGTTTTTTTTATATAAACAGGTAAATTTTTACTATTATGAGGTTCACATAGTGATTGTTGATCTCATTATCAAGTTGTCTCCAACATATCAAGATTTATTTCGTCAACATCTCCATTTATTATTATTCTTAATGTCATATGAAAGGATTAGGTTGGTATTGTAAAATATTATTATATAATGTAATATACTGGTGAAATGAAAATAGTTTTCTCAAATTTCTATAATATATTTCTATTGCTCTTCAAACTTTATTATATACTTTGTATCTTGTTGATGTGTTAAATGTAAATATTTTTAAATAAGTAATCCCTAAGTCACTAATTATTAATTCTAATTAATGATTTACGGGATATTATTTTTGTAAAAGAAATATATCATCCTTGAATTTATTGTTTACAGTCCAAAACAGATTAGGGACCTGATAAATATTTATTTTAAAAAGCCAAATAATTTTATAAACTACGTAGTTTTATTAATATTTTAAAATATATATTAAGGAAATTATTCTAGAAATAAACTTTTAAAAGTTAAGGATGACTATTATTTTTAATTTGGGAAAGTTTATTTTATTCATAATTCATTAACTAACTGAATATTTTTTGTTTTCAGCTTGCTCTCTAGTGAAGAAACAGATAATTGGTTCCATTACTTTCCTGATGTCTCTACAGTGCCTCAGATTTCAAAATATCGCCTACCATTTGCACCATTGCCACCCGATCCCTGGAAAATAATAAGTTTGTATTTCAATTAAAGTATCATAATAATTAGGTTAAAGTAGAATTGTACTTATCCTTATCAGCTCCACACTATTCTGCCATAGTTCAGATACAGGTGGTCTGGGTTCAAATGCAAACTCCTTTGTTGTACCTAATTCCTTCATGAATCAAGGTTATATAGAAAACTAGCTTTGATGTGCGATTAATGATGGTCCTAAATTCACTTTTCATTACACAAAAATCATTATCATTTAATATTTAAGTAACACTAATTATTAAATAAAGCATTATATATTGTAACTCTAAAAGCATAGTTCACATGATGTATTTTAAATGTTTATAAGTTGGATAATCATTATTTATTTATTTTACAGAACCAGAATTGAGTCTCAAGACATATAAATTATGGTTAGATGCTCCGATGTGGTTCAGTGTCTCTTTAGACAAAGATGTGATATGCTCATTCACCATTATGAACTTGGTAAGTTATTTGATTAATATTTTTCAAAAACTCAAATCATTATTTTTGTTTAACATGTGATTATTATATACTTCAAAAAACGAAATTCAATAAGAGAAAAAAGTGTGATTAATGGTGGGAAATGCTTGTTAATTTTTGGTCTCAGAATTATATAGCATGTACCTTAAGGCTTGAAATTAAAATTGTAATTAATTAGGATGCTGGATATGAGGGGTGCCAAGGAATATGTGTGAATTCTTATGGTTATACCTCGGGGAAATGTTAGTAAACAGCTGCCTGTAGTTTCCAATTCAAACTTTTGAGTTCCTGAGCCTATTAATGTTTATATAAAAATATTCTACTATATAATGAAATGTTGAAACATTAATGATTTATCTATTTGTTTTTAGAAAGGAGAAATACCAAATAATTCTGAATGGAATTTACACTTCCAGTATAAATCTCTCATGAATGACATAGATGAATGTATATGTAAGATAAAAAATATAGAAACAGCTGTAGCCGCATCCTATTGTGTTGTAAATTATGTAATGCCACCAGGTAACTTTTAATTCTTCAGATGAAATTAATTATTTAACAAATTAGTTCGTATTTAATTTGGCGCTTTATACTTTTCAGGTGCTGATCGAGTTGATGCTGCTCAGAGATGTTACCTAAAAGCTCAGGAATGGTATGCAATGGAAAAATCGGAAAATGCTAGAGTTGGATTGGTTAAGGTAGTATGATATTGTGTTCATAAGCGTTATTCATTTATATTATAAATGAACTTATGTATATATAAAATTAAATCTACTGATCTGAGTTCCTTATTTTTTAATGATTTTGAAAATTTATTGTTTAAATAGAGGCCAAAACTTTGCCTAGTCTATAATCATTTTGTCCATTTTTTATATACATTAATGTGTAAAATAGGTTCAATGGGAGTTGGTCCACCGCTTGATGGGCAGGAGGCATCTCCTTATATACTTTTAAAAATGTATATTGAAAGCATTTTGATAATTTTTTTTTTAAATTCATTAATTAAGAGAAGCACTCTCAAACATTTCACGTTGAATTTATAATGTTATTATAAAAGCCAGGTCAATACCTATATATATATATATATTATTATTTTTTTTTTTTTAATTATCACATGTACATGAAAATCAAACTGTAAAATTAAAATTTTTGTCAATCTAATAAAACCTTGAATAAAATAAAATGAAGTACACCATTTTTAAAGCTATTTTATTCTTTAAAATATAATTAGTGAGCCTTAGATCAACGAAAATATAATAATAATATTTATTGTCAGAAATTATATAAATGCCATTTGGCGCATATTATATTTGTTTTTTTAACAACACTTTTATGCTGCTATGGCTAATCGTACAATGCTGCAGTGGGAGCTCTAAATTATGCCTCTCCAGATTTAATTAGGATAGAGATTTTTAACGAGTACCTGACATCTTACAGACTTAGGACCCTCGTTTAACGTCCCTTCCCAAAGGAGGGCATAACCAAGGATTTTTTACTCCCTTTATAAAATCCTAGGGCCACCTGCCGGGCTACTAATCCGCAATCTCGGGGTTAGTAGTTTGTTATGCTTACCACTAGACCACAGGTTGCTCCATATTGTATTTGTGATCTTGTTTCGAAACCTGTCCTGAAGGATTCAAATGGAAGCGTGGATGGAAAAATATATAAAATAGTCATAAACATTTTAATATGGATATCAAAGGAAATTATTTATAGACAACTTCAAAAATCTAATCAACGAATCATTTTTAAGAAGTAAACCTTTTATTACATCCTCTGAGAATCTTGTGAATCAAACTTGTGTCTTTTGACTTTTATTAGCATCCTCTGAAATTACAAAAACAAAACGCCGTAGGTATAGTATACAAATATTGAAATGAATGGTTGGTTATGCTTTCGCAGTGAATTAATCAATATTAAATATCCATGTAATGTCAAAAATTGTTTCGTTTCCAATCCTATTTTATTGTTTTTATAATGTATTTTATTTTGAAAGGATGTAAACTGGATTGCATTATCTAATAATTCATTCACTCAATGAAACCTATTTCCAGTCATTTTTGCCATATAACTTTATTATGTGGATACATTTCGACTATATGTCATTTACAATCCATCAAGAACTTCTTTAACATCTAAGAAGAGTTATAAGTCATCTTTTCTCTTTTTTTTATTATCCATTGTCATTTGCTAAATTTTTCTAGGAGGTCCATTGTCCTCCAAGAAAAATTTAGCAAATGACAATGAATAATAAAAAAAGAGAAAAGATGACTTATAACTCTTCTTAGATGTTAAAGAAGTTCTTGATGGATTGTAAATGACATATAGTCGAAACGTATCCACATAATAAAGTTATATGGCAAAAATGACTGGAAATAGGTTTCATTGAGTGAATGAATTATTATATTATAAATGTATTTTACTAAAATCTCTTTCACATATATATGTTTTTTTTTATTAGGCTGAGAAAAAATATTTAACAGTTTCTACTTATCATATATTATATAAATATCAGCTCGCAAGACCAGAATACTTATCTGTGTCCTTACAACCAGTGAACCTCATTACTGCATTATATCATGATCCTTCAATCGTTACCAGGACTACAGACTTCACCGCACCTAAACCAGGTTAATAATTTACATCAGGTATTTTATTTAAATTTAGTGAATACGAATCTATTGTGTAATGCTAATTTCTAGTTATAGGTACAGTAGAGCGTTGATTATCCGGACTGCTTCGGAAAAATTTCAAAAAATAAACATTTTCCTGAGTTGAATATTAAACAAGGATTTTCAAGAATTATTGATTTGTTGTAAAAAGTCAGCCAGTTTAAAGATTAAAACCTTAATGATGTAACACGCTTTTATTATTTTATTATAAATAAGTAATAATCTTACAAACTGGTGTAGAAATATTTTATAATCTTATCTGCAAATCTTTTAGTTGTTGTTTACTGTTTTTGTAGTTCAGATTCGGAGCTAAAGTTCTTTGAATTCACTTGGTGGGTACATGCGTAATAGTTTCCCGTTTTCCCGGATTAGGTTTTCCTGAGAATTCTTAGATTTTTTCTACTCCCTTAATTTGCTTTGTCAGTCTGTTTTTAAATGTTCATTGTGACACTCCAGAGTTTTACACCAAAGTTAATTATCAAAGTGCAGAGTAGAAATTGATTTTGTATTTAGTGATTCAGTGTTTTACGAAACTAGTCAAGAAGAAATCGATAAGAAAATTAAGAGGATAAAAAAAGGAGAAAATCCTGCTCCCCTTACCGCCGAATTTAAAATTGGAAAATCAACCATTTACGACTTAAAAAATAATAGCAACTCTATCATTAATTTCACTTCAGTTATGGATAGTGAAGCTGGACCAAGACCCCGAAAAGTGATGAAGAAACCAAAAAATATTGAACTTGATGAAGCCGTCTATGTATGGTTTCTTCAAAAACGAAGTTTGGAAGAGCCCTTGTCTGGCCCACTTATAAATATATAAAGCAATTGATTTTAATATCAAACTGAACGGGGATGAAATGTTTAAGGCTAGTTCTGGTTGGTTGAAAAATTTTAAATCGAGACACGGAATTCAAGAATAAGATATTCAAGGAGAAAGGCTGTCTGCCAATGAATCTGCCTCTAGCTCTTTCAAATTTGAATTTCCTGACATCGTAAAACAATATGATCCACAAAATGTTTACAACATGGATGAAACTGGCCTACTGTGGAAAGAATTGCCAAGAAAAACCTTGGCTTCAAAGAGGGAGATGTCAGCTCCAGGTATCAAGCTAAGAAAAGAAAGGTTGACGATTTCCCTATGCTCTAGTGTTGCTGGAACTCACAGACTTCCTGCTTTAGTTATTGGCAAGGCTAAAAAACCCAGACCATTTAAAAATGTGACAAATTTGCCCGTAGTTTATCGAAGCCAAAAAGGCGCCTGAATGAACGTGGAAATATTTAATGACTGGTATGTAAATCTATTTATACCAGATGTTGAAAGCCACCAAGATAGTTTGGGAATTAAAGGTAAAGTTTTCCTAGTGCTGGATAATGCACCCTCACATCAAAATGATACGGTGATCAATTCTGTTAATGAAAATTTTAAGGTTTGTTTTTTACAACCGAATGTATCGTTTCTCATACAATCATAGGACCAAGTAATCATTGAGACTTTCAAGAGATTCTACAGGAAAAGGTTACTACACCGGTTGGTACTTGCAGATGAGGACGAAGAAGGTATCACTGTGTTTTACAAAATCTCTAAATATTTTAGAGAGCGCATACATGATCATGGAAGCGTGGAATGATGTTTCAGCGCAAACTCTTGCCCGTGGATGGCGCAAACTTTGGTCTCAACCGTCGTTTGAAGAAAGTAGCAATCTGACTTCTATAGCTGAAAACTTTAGCCAAAGTTTACCAGTTGAAGAATTTGTTGATGTGTTGATAAAGCTACCTGGATGTTGAGGATGTGACTGATTTGCTTTCCTTGGATGCAAACGATCAAGGCTTTCAAATTTTAAGTGAAAAGAAAAGATTATCGAGCTTAACTGCAGAAGAAACTGATGATGATGAAGAAAGCGAACAGCTTGGTGTAAATGAAACGAAAGGACCTTCACACAGTGATGCCTGTGTAGCACTTGAAACAACAATTAAATGGGCAGAACAACAAGAAGGAATTCCCCAGTCAAAAATATTGCTGCTACGGAGTTTGAGGGATGGGGCTGCACAGAAAAGATTAAAACAACGTAAAATGGATAGCTATTTGCTGTAAATAAAATGTGTATAAATGTATATACTGATTCTTTTTTTTTATTTGTATTTTTAAAATATAATAACATACTTACAAATTGTCTTATAACAATGTTTAATCGTTTAAATAAAAATATAATGTTTGTATCCTGTGTTTTTATTGTTTCCTACTTCCAATTTTACTTTGTACATAATTGCGTCTATCATCCGGGAAATTTCAGCATCCAGAATAGGCCTGACATTGATTAGTCCGGATAATCGACGCTCTACTGTATTTGTGTTTACCAGCAACCATAATTTTATATCTTTATTATACTTCTATTTTATATTTTTATACCAAACTGAATATTGACATACCTCAAAATCAGTTTGAAAGTTTTCAATAATTATTATCAAAATATTTTTAAGTTTTCAAGTTGTATATCATTCATTGGCTTATAGTTTCATAGGAAATTTCGTTTAATGATAACATAATCAAATATTTACTTTCTGAACTCATTTTAATTGTTATGTAAATGTTATGCTCTCTTTGTTTCATGTTTCTTTTCTTATATACGACTGAAAATTATGTAATTTTTCTAAGTATTTTTATATTTGAATTTAATTAGAAATGATTTTCTAAATATTTTAATTAGAAATATAGTTTATACATTTCAGATATTAATAAAGCTGTGAAACGTATAGCCGATTTGTTTGACATAAAATTGACATCTGTTATAACTGAGCTTTTAACAGATTGGTTACAGCCTAATAGTTCCTTAAATAATTCTTTTGATGACAGTTTTGCAGTTCCTTCATCTGCTATGAATTATTCAGATAATATTATCAGGTAAGTTTTAGGAATAATTACTGTTTTTTGTTGAAACAGTTACTTAATACTGATAAAAATCTTTGAATGTTTTTAACATTAACTTGGTTTGGTAGTTATTGATACTATAATAAATAATTTATTTACCCCTGTAATATAAGCAAACTATTTATGAGGCTAAAGCTAAAACCAACTATTTCATATTTATAATATTATAATAATTCTTGTTAAAAAAATAATAATTTAAAATTAAGGAGCCACCTCTATCTATATACCAGTAGAAATGGCAATCCAAAGATATTTTAATGTGGCCAAAAATGTATCATTTTTAATTTTGGTGAAATATAATAGACTTGCTTGTTAATTACTATAACTTTCACTATAATCAATAAACATACATAGATTTTATTTCTTTTTTTCTGCATTTTTTCATCTCCCACCTTTCTTATCTTCTCGGCTAACTATTAAGTGGACTTAAAACATGTCTTTGATATTTTGCTTGTTTCAATACTATTGTATTATATATTTTTTGATAATTAATTCTTCCAATTTTAGAGCATGCTATATCCTCATTGGTTATAATGAAATTCGCCAACTAGAGAACCATCTTGTTAACATTGCATTTGGTCAAGATCAACGAACTAAATCAGCTGGGACGAGATTAAGAGCACTTCAGTGTCTTAGAGCTATCAATGGCAATAAAGATTTGGAAGTTTTAACAGCAAGAGATATTTCTTCTATTAGGTATGCTAACTTTTAGCAAATATATATATACATGTATATTTTGATTCAATGTTTATTAATTGAATAGTTGCCTGGAAGAAGAGCGTATGTTACATTTTTCAGGTTTGGTTTTTTTTTTTTGTACAAGGTCCATGTGAAGACCCCTCCTTACCTCTCTCTTGTCATGAAATACCCGTCTGCACGCAAAATTTCTATAGACTCTTCGGTTTTTCAATGTCATGTCAAAATACCAAAGCATCGTGGATGTAACAATTTTTTTATTCTTTATTTATTTTTTGCTTGATTTACAATCGAACAAGGGCGTAAGTGCAAAATCTATAAAATGTAAGAAGGGCGTATGTGACAGTCACCTAATTAAATGACACGTTTTCTTATTTTGCCTCTCCCGTAAACTTTGAAAAATGTAACATGCGCCCTTCTTCCAGGCATCTATTCAATTATAGTTTTAATTCCTATTTAATTATTTATTTCTTGTATTTTTCAGAGATTATATGTTGACTCTGGAATTCATTTCTGATTTAGAAAAATTCGCTTTGGATTATTCTGTTGCTGGATTTGAAAGCTGTTCTAAAGAACAAATTGTAACAACTCTGATTAAACGTTCATGTCCTGGAGCAATTTCCCTTTCAGCAAAACTATGCGTAACTTATAAAATATGGAATTCATCAATTTGGGAATCGTTACTAGTTAATATGACTTCTCTTAGTATGGTATAATGTTTTATTCCCTTAATGATGAAATTTATATTAAGTTATTAAAAATACAACACATCCAAAAATTATGCCCAAAAAATTAGTTGATTACTTTTCCTATGAAAAAATGGGCATTGAATAATTTACGATAATTTTATGCTGTACTTGATTATTATTTTTATTGTTTATATCCTTTAATAATTTCAGATAAAGGTTTTAGAATTCAGTCTTCCAGAATTATCTCATATGTCTGACAAGATAAATGAAAAAGTATTGATATCTGCTTGGGAGTGTTTGATATTTTCTTTATTATTGAAAGGTATGATTATTCAGTTACTTGTTTTCTGAAGTTTTTTTAGACCTTTTTTTTTATGAAATGCTAAAAGTAATAAAATGATTTAAGGAGTAAGTACAGCCTGCCACACACAAGGGCAATAAATCCTTTTGCTATTATCCCATTGTTTTGGGGAAGAGTCAAACATATATATTTTGTTTATTTAAATATCTAATAATCTGTATTTAGTTATTAATAAGTTCTTATTTTTTATTCTATTATTATTTTTTTATAGTAAGAGGTGGTAATGAATATCTTGAAGAAATAGATAGATGTTTTGATCTCCTTCAGTCATGCCCTGTAATGTCTAATTTAAATCTGGACAAAATTCTTTTAATCTTCAAAGAATTGAATCGCCATGATCTAGCTGATTATCTAGCAAAGAGTAAGATGTAAAATATTGCGTACATGAAAAACTGTCATTGTAAATTTGTAAAAAGGCAAAATATTTAAATTATTATTTTATATGTATTTTTTTATCGTACAGTTATGCAAGAAACATATTTTTTAAATTGAGAAATTTATTCGAATAAATATTTCAATAATCTTTTTATCTACTATCAGTTTATTCCTTTTTCTAAGTTCCCAATGTTCATATTAATATAACTTCAAATATTTAGTGATTTATATTGTATCTTTATAAGGTAAAGTGAAGGCGAATTTTTGCTACTTTAAGTTGATAGAATTTGCTTAGCAATCACTTTTCTTATAATTATTATAATAGTCTTATGCTAATATCTATACACTGTATAATATATATACAGCATAGCTGTGAATTTATGCTGTATGAAATAAATATGATTCAGTTTCGACCCCTTCAAATATATTAAAATGTAAGCAATAATGGTAAATAGAAAAAAAGTGGTACAACCACCTGTTTTTGTTCAAAGGGCAAAATGTTGAGAAGCTAATAGCTCTTTTTAGCAAACCTAAGAATACAAAAATAGTTGATTCCCTTCCAATGTAACTCATTTTTATTATGTTATTAATGCTTCTGATTTGGCTGTGGTAAGATTCTAAGAAATACAAGTCCAATATAGGTGAAGCCCTAGATTGGAATTGTACATTTATCCTAATACCTGCGTTGATAACAGTTCTGTCTTAGCAATATTCTTGTGATTTTAGGAGAAAAGACAAATTAACATTAACAATTGTCCAGTAGTTTAAACGATGCATTTAATGTGCATTCCCTCGCAATCTATCCTTGTCAAACACACACACACACACACTGTATCCATCTATCTTGTCTTATTTAAAAAAATAATTATAGTTATCACTCTTAGTGAAAGAAAGAAAAAAAAAGTTGGAAATGTTTTTATTTTCATTGCTTCCAAACGATTTGAACGAAGTCGTAAAACTACTCCAGTAATATGAACCAGGTTAAAAATGTCAATAAGTTAGTAAACAGATTATCAAATGTGAATTAAGCTAATTGTAAAAGAACTTTTGTAATATTGTTTGTTGTTATTTTTATAAGATACTGGATCACCTGAAAAGTCTCAAAATAAACTCGACTTATATTAACTATGCCAAGCCCTGATGGCAAACCATGTTAATACGACCATCTTTTGAAATTAATTAGTTTACCCAAAACAAGTTTTTACTGACGAAATTTATTACATCATCTTCCAGGACATTTGTATTAAAAGGTAAATATTATTACTTGATCTATAAAATATCAATTTTAAACAAGTATATTCATAATTAATTTAGTACAAAAATAATTGTTTGGTCGATTAATTTAAAATGCTGTCATCTAATAATTGACAACACAATTTGTTTTCAGCTTTGTTAACATAATTTTGAACAAAAAAAAAAAAGATTAATAATTATTTCAACTGAGCCGAAGACAAGACAATGAGATGATTGTTCAAGTAATCATACTTTGAGTAGCTGAATTTCATCTCAAACTTTGGGTAATATATTTAAGATGATAATTTAGTTGGATTAAATTCAAGGTTTTTATAGTAATTTAGTGGTTCAACACTTGAAATTGATAAAATGAGCTATGTCCAGTTGTTTTTTTTCACTAGTAAAGCAACACCTTCAGTGAATTTTATTCATAGCTGTAATCAAACTAAAGTTTATAGATCTTAAGAACCTTTAAAAAATCGTTTGCAGCTTTTATTTTAAGATTGAGATGCGGGCCTTACAACTGAATTTACACGTTTCATTAATTTCCGCTTAGGGAAGTGGTGTATAAATCTAAGAACGGTTAAGAAAAAAAATATAATTCTTGGAATAACCCATTCAAAGTTCAGAGAATTACTATTGGCGGTCAGTTTTCCTCCTTTCGCCCCAGGTATTTCAACTCTACAATTCATGACTCAAAATCCCGTTTTAACCTTCAACATTTTCTCTTCTTTAGCCTGCACCTTAAAAGTTCGAATCGCGAACATTTTAATTTTAAAATTTCACATTCAAATATTAGAATGCCTTTTCTTGGTTGTTTGATCCTAAAATCGATATCTTCAATAGATTCTTGTAATATTTTATAGAAATTGTTCACCAAAAATATTTTTAGAATTATTTTTTAACTACACGTTTTGGACTTAATTTATATGAGTTTTTAAAAGTTTGCAAACAATGTTGGAATATAAATAGATAAAATAAAATGAACCATGATTCATCAAAGCTGCAATGAATGTGAAGAAGTACGTCTATACAGATTAATTTCGCGGTTCTTTGAGTAAGCTTGTATTTAGTTTTTCTCTAAACCACAAGGCAAATGTGGAAACAGTTTCTCAGAACTTTGTTATTAGTGCCATAGCAAATAATAAAATAATGACAAAAAACCATTAAGTATAAATCATTGTTCTGTGGTAAACCAATATAATAACTTATATTCAAGTACAAATATCAAGGTCTTTTCAATTGTTACTAATATCCTGTAACTACCATTCAAACTACCGGCAGGTTTTTACGATGAATAAATATATTATTTTGCTGTTGGCGTTTAATTTAAAAGCCAACAAATTTTACTTTATTTAATTAATTCTTTATTTATAAATACTTCGTGGATGAAGTCAGATAATATTTTTTAAGTGTTCAAGTGATATGGGCAATAGCCTGCCCATTATGTAAAGAAGCTATGTACTACTGTCAGAACAGATTTACAATTAAAATAATATAGTTAAATATTTTTATTTCGAAGAGAAAATATTTGTCTTGGTCGTCCGCATCCCTAGCGCGGTGCTCTCTAGCCCACGGAGCTACCAAGGCTCGTAACCAAGCCAGACAAATCCATTCTCTTCACCGATCCTATATCCCCGTGTTCTCGCAATTTTTGGGGTCTCTACACGGGGAAGAATGTTCATTGACATTACTTTAATTAGGATCCAGTTGACTTACGCCAATTATGTATTTTATATTATTGTTCTTTTGATGGTGACATTTTTAAATATTTTAATTTTGAAGATATATATATAGGATGCATGAAGAGAATGGATTTGTCTGGCTTGGTTACGAGCCTTGGTAGCTCAGGTGGTTAGAAAGCACCGCGCGGACGACCTGGGTTCGAATCCCGGCCAAGACAAATCTTTTCTCTTCAAAATAAAAATATCACCATCAAAAGAACAATAATATAGATTGGTTCATACCAATTGGGTTATATTTTATAGTTATTGTTATACATCGTACATCCAGCTTTAAGTTTCATAATTTCTGATTCAGATTCTTTGCTTTAAAAAAAAAAAAAAAAAATCGGTATACAGATAAAATTTTAGAGATACGATTGAGAATGATACCTCTCTCTCTCACTCATTCATTTTATCTCCCTCGCTCTATCTACTTATCTATATCTTTGCAAGTCAGTAATAAATAATACTGATTGATATAATTACAAATTCCAACATTGCAATATTTTCCATGTAATACAGTTTTTTATAATTATTCTTGTTTATTTATTTCTGTTTTGTTCCTACTTTTTATATTGTCTTCATAAGGTAACTCCCTAAACTGAAATGAATCGAATTATAAAAATAGAAAAATAAGTTTTAATTTCTTTCAATTGAAAATTTCGAAGGAAACAATTATTTTGTAGGATGAGAGAGTTTTGTTAGTTACTTTCGAAAGTAATTATTCCTCATAAGATTATTTAAAACTATTAATTACTGTCGAAAATGTTAATACACGTTAGCAAAATAATTTTTTTTTAATTTAATTTATTGATATTTACAACTATAATAATATTACAACAAATAAATCTGCTAATATGAACAATATGACATGAAAAAAAAAACACTAGTGGAGAAACTGCCCATTGGTAGCACTCGCAATAAAGTTCTAAAGTAGAAGGTCTCGAGGCCATCTTCTTTTCAGACGCCTCGGAGGGTTATCAGGAATTGTCTAGTAAGTTGAAGTAGGCGAAAACGTGGAGCAGTTTCTTGTCTTTTCAGTCTTGTATGAGGATTCCAAGTGAGACGTTTGTCCAGATGGAGTCCTAGGTAACGTATCTGTTCGACAGGGTTCAGTGGAATATTATTAAAGGATGCAGTAGGGCAGGAATTCATAGGTTTACGACGAAGGGTGAAGGTAATTTGATGGGATTTGTTAGGATTTATTTTAATTCTCCAATTTTGACACCATTGAAGGTTTGAGATATGGGATGGAAGAGATTGGGGTGCAACAAATGGATCATTATTTACTGATAACACACATGTGTCATCAGCGTACGTAGTGAGGACAGTGCTTGGGTTGGTTGGGATGTCAGCTGTATATATCGTGTAAAGGATGAGACTCAGGATACTACCTTGAGGAACACCGGCAGACTGGGTAAAGAGGGAAGGGTAGGAAAAATTATAATTATTTAAGTTTACTTTAAAGGTTTTATTACTAAGGTAGGAACTGATAATAAGGAAGTAAGTAGAAGGTACGAATTTAAAGAGTTTCTACAGCAGTACCGGATGCCAGACTCGATCAAAGCAAAATAATTTAAATAAAAATTAATGATCACAAAGCGCTCAAAATATTCTTCTTATAGTTCTCTGAGCGTATCTGAGAAACAAAGTTTAGACTGCACATGGTACCTTGCCATGAGGAAAAAGTTGTTCCAAGAATAGCCAATTGTGTTGCATCACTTATTAACGTCTGACCGAGGCAATTCTCGCTAGTTCCTTGTTTTGCTAATACCCAATTTTTCAAAGTTGAGGAAATTACATATGCACCCTCGTTATGTAGAAATGTCCAGTATTTTATTAAATAAGATATAATTGGCGATTTATTTATATTAATTTTTGTAATTAAAAGTTCAGTTGGCTGCAATGAGTGGTGTAAGTCAATAATAATAATTTTACCTTTATCATTAATAAGAGTGTTTTCATGTCATATTTTACATATTAGCAGATTTACTTGTTATAATATTATTATAGTTGTAAATATCAATAAATTAAATTAAAAAAATAAATAATCATTAATAAGGAAACGGGGTAGGTAAGTGCTTAGAGCGCTGATTTACTGATTTCTGATTATTTATTGTATTATCGCCTGCAGATCAGTCCCGTGGAATTTGCATGCGTTCTTCTTGGTGCCTGCCCAGTCTATGAAGTGGGTACTTAAGATGAAAAGACACACTCCTGGCTTTTGAGTGTGGTTTCAGGGAAATTTCCTTGCATGCACAACCGTTGACTTAGAAACGGAAATGTTAGTCTCTAACATGTAGAAACATCCATATACATATGTATAACAATCACTTGAGAAGTGGATCGAACACTTATATGCAGCTGGGGTTACTGATCTCAAGTCATTAGGAATATTAAGATGGAATCAATAAATTTACAGAATATTAATGTTCAATAATCAACCTCTATATTCCGTACTATTTACTGTTCTAGATTTATTATTGTAGGAATAGGAGTGGATATAGCTGCAAACATAATTTAAATTTTGTTTTATTATAAACATATTTATTTTACGGAATATTAACATTATTTGTTGTTTATTCAATTACTTTATATTATTATGGCTAATAGAACGATGCTACAGCGGCAGCGCTAAATTTTGGCTCTGAGGTATATTTAGGATAGGGGTCTTTAACGGTTACCTGACATCGCAAAGTCCTGGGACTCTATTTTACGTCCCTTCCGAAGGTCGGCATAACCAAGAATTGTTTACTCTTTTTTGAAAAATCCTTGGGACACCTGCCGGGATGCGAACCCGCAACCTTGGGCATAAAAGGTAATATTGCCAACTACTACATCATAGATTACCCCATAATAACTTTGATGCTTTAGGCAAAAATAAATAACATGTTTTTTCTATCTAAAGAGTTAAAATTTCTCTATAAGCAATTAAAGTATCTCTTACTATCTCCAAGAAAAATGTTAACCGATAAAACTTTTAACTGACATATTGTATAAGGAAAATAATCTTATTTATTTTTATAAATTAATAAACTGTTCTGGATTATTTAGATAATCGTGCAATGATAAATGATGATAGAGGCTTTCTTTTATCTCCTCTGATATAGTGGGATATTTATATAAATAGAGATACGACATTGGAAGGAAAAAAACTTGTTTTCTTAAACCTGGCAAATTTGAAGGGGCCCTTCTTCTTCCTTCCGGCGCTACAACTCGAGGCGAGTCAAGGTCTCCTGTAGCATCAACCGCCAGTCGTCTCGATGAAATGCTGCTGCTTTCCAGTTCCTTATTCCCAAGATGGAAAGCGCATCTTCTGCCACTCCATCGGCCCACCGCAGTCTTGGCCTGCCGATAGCTTTTCTTCGAGTATTTTCTTTGGGTTTTCATCGTCTCTCAATCTAGCAACATGCCCCGCCCAGCGAAGCCTTCCAACCTTTGTATATCTGACGACGTCTATGCCATTAAAGAGGCTTGCAATTTCGGCATTTGTCCTCTGTCTCCAAGCATCATCGTTGAAAATTGGTCCAAAAATTCTCCTAAGGATCCGTCTCTCGAATCTATTTAGTATGAGTTCTTGAGCTCGCTAAATTGCCCAGCACTCAGATGCATAGGTCAGAACAGGCCTTACGAGGGTCTTGTATAGCTGTACTTTAGTGTTGCTTGAGAGGTTTTTACTTCTGAAGTGTTTAAGGAGCCCGAAATAACATTTGTTTGCAGCCAATAACCTTCTATTCATTTCTTGCTCCATATTTTCAGAGTTCACCAGAGAGCCCAAATAAATTCATTCATTTACCCACTCAAATGTGATGTCTCCGATTTTTATATGGGTATCCTGTCGATCCAGTCCTTGCACAGATGCTCGCGTATACTTGGTTTTGCCTCATTCAAGGCGAGCCCTACTCTTTTTGCGGCTTCTTTGAGACCGAGAAATGCCTCTTTCACAGACTTCATATTTCTTCCAATAATGTCCAGATCGTCTGCGAAAGCAAGGATCTGAGCCGATCTGTTAAACAAGGTGCCCCCAATTTGTATACCTGAGCGTCTTATTGCACACTCCAGGGCCATATTAAATAAGATACAGGCAAAACTGTCACCCTGTCTGAGGTCTTTATACATTTGAAAACTTCTAGAGAGGCCTCCGCTTATCTGAACTGCACATTCTACCTTCTTCATAGTCATTTGAACTAAACGAACTAGCTTGGGGGGAGTTCACAATTCCAGGAGATTTTGGTATAACTCATACCTTAGAATGCTATCGTAAGCCTTCTGAAAGTCGATAAAGAGGTGATGCGTGGTACTATTGTACTCTCGGGCTTTCTCTAGGATAATTCTTATTGAAAATATCTGGTCCACAGTTGCTCGACCTTTCATAAACCCTGCTTGGGACAATCAGGTATTCTCTTTCTTCGACTGCCAGGAGGGGACCTCAATAAAATAAAAAAAGCCAACCCCTAAAGCTTTAAGATTTTAAATTAATTTTATGAATGTATTCGAGCGTAATAAACATTCTTAAAGATTCATAAAATCAATTAAGGACGTTCAGTTAAAAACGAGTAATATGCAAGTGATGTCTTAATCTTGGAGATTAAGTTGCATTTTAACGTTTTTAAAAAATGCAATAAAAGGGATTTAAAGTATTTCAAAATATCTAGCTGTAAATTTGTTTGTAATATGTTTTTGATCAAATATCCATTTGCTACAGCATTGTTTAGATTGGAAAGTATTTACATTACATAACACGAATCACACGGAAAGTATGTACTGTTTGTTTGTTCATTTACCGCCACTTTATGCTTCCATGGCTAATCAGCCGATGCTACAGTGGGAATCCTAAATTTTGCCTATAAGTATAATTAAGATGGGGATGTTTGACCAGTACCTGACACCGCACAGGCAGGCGACCTATATTTAACGTCCTTTCCGAATAATGGCATAACCAAAGATTTTCTACCCCCTTTTGAAAAATCCTAAGGCCACCTGCAACATTGCAAACCTTGAGAATAGTAGGTTGTTATGTTAACCACTATATCACAGGGGGACCAGAAAGTATGTATTCTTCTTTTCCACGCTTAGTTTTAACTACATAAAAGCTTCTTAACTATTCGTTAGATTCAATACAATTTTATTTAGATAAAACCAAAGTAACGTTGGAATTTAAGTTCGGTTAGCGTGAAACACTGCCAAAGATTTTAAACATAAATGCAAATTTTTTAATTTCTGTTTATAAGGAAAAATATCTTTATCAGGCTCGAGATGTTACCTGACTCACAGATAAAGGTTGTAACAATTGGGTAAAGAGTTTTGAAAATTTTCTTAATCACTCTAAAATCACTTTTGAAAATGACATAAGAGGTTTTTGTCGTCATAAATGATTGTAAATTGTAAAAATATGGCATAGGTTTCCTGAATTCGACAATGTTTTTAATTCAACCATGAAGTGTTTGCCCGACATTATTGACTATATGAGGAAATGATAACCAGGAACCAGGAAACAATTGATAAATTTGTAAAGAATTTAAAAAATCTATCGTGACTTCAGAACTCTCAGTGAAACTGAGCATAAGGTTGAATACACCCGTCTTGATTATTCATTAAACAATGGTCTAACGTTCACTGACACAACAGCATCGAAAGCAAAACTTTAAAAATGCACGATGCTTTGCGACAAACTCGAACTTTGAAAAAGTATCAATAAAATAATACAAACGTATACAGTTAATGTTTCCATAATCTATTTCCTAGGGTGTCCATGACATGGGCAATGTCCTTTCTGCTGTTTCATTTGCTTCCTAACAGTGATTAATGATATGATATCAAATGATAATTTATGTTGATGTGGAAATGGTTGACTGGATATATCTTGGCAGAGTGTAAAATGGTCAGGGGGTGCAGTCAATTATATAAAAATAATAATTGAAATAAGTTAGACTTATTTTATTTGTGCCTACATTTCGCCCTAATTTTTAAGCCATCGTCAAGACAGAATAGTCCAACGGCAACTCTCTTATAATTTATGTTCTGGGCTTAGTATCATATTATCTCGTATATAAGACAAAAAAAAAAGTCCGACCAGATCCAGAACACCTAATTTCATTACCGAAGGATTTAAAATAACTGAAACGTCTGCCTATCCACTAACTCCGAAAGAAGCCAATGGAAAAACTACGATAAAAAAAGACACCTCAGATATGCCAAATCTCCAGAATTCGCCTTAATAGTACCTACAGATACCGCTGGGTTTGTTTTGACTGCAATATCAAACCATGGTGGATGGCCTTCCTTTTTGTATTCTCGTTTACCATTTGTAGGCCAGCGGCCAGGTGTTTAAAGGTCGCAATAAATTGAAGAGAGCTACATTTTTGATATGTTGTAATGGCATGTCTGAGTACGTGAAATCCAAGTTTTCTACCGAAAAACTGGATGGAAAAATATTTGGTGGCCAAAAAACCGCGAAATTTTCGGAGTTAATTCAGTTTTTGGCCTTTATCTTTTAATCGGTGCCTTTTTGCTTTTAAAAAACCATATGTGGCAATTTTTAATGTCAATTTGAAACACGCCGCGGCTCTGTAGGTCTAATAGATTCCGAGTTATGCCCCTTTGAAAATTGGTTGTCTTTTCCAAAAAGTCCAAATTTTAAGTTTTGACCGACTTTCGTGAGGAACACCGGCCGAATGAGTGATTCTACGATGAATGTCATGGGTAATGAAGTTGTAGTAAATTTAATTAGCTTTAATGTAAGCACACACCGTGGCCTGTATTTGTTATACTTCTCTTGTTAATTAAAAAAAAGTAAAATCGGGGAAAGCGGGAGTTTTAAAAAAATGACCTTGTACGCCACGAATCGATCTAAAACAGTTTGTTTATTGCGAGTATAAATATTTACATGTAAATTGCCTATAAAAAAATAATGGTAGTACTAGTAGGGGCTACTGTGCAGGGGGGGGGGGCACCCAGTCTCCCCGAGGTTTTTCGGCCACCAAAAGTCCAAAACTTAATTAATTAAAAATGCAGTTCTCTTCGATTTATTGCGACTTGAAGCCCTTTTTTGGTACCTGGTCGGTGGCCTATTGCGTTTCTTTGTAGAGAAATGCGTTCTTCCCCTGTTATTCAATGAGTTGAAACAGATTCCTCGCATTTAAACATCCTGGTATAGGAATTCTCATTTCTCTGTCGAGAATTGACTACACTGTTGCAATCCTGTGATAAGCCCTGCAACTTCTTATAACCCACAAGAGGATTCTCATGTGAAGAGACTCAATTGGACACCATGGAGGACTCTAAGTATATTCTTAGAACCATCAATAGGAATAAACTGCCTATGGCTACACCTACATTGGATCCGGTGTGATGCGATGAGACGTCGCTAGCAAACCAAATGACTGAAATATACCGAGAGTTATAAAAGTTGGTTCTTTAAATTTATAAAATTAAGATTATTTATTAATTATTTTTAATACATTTATATTTTACTATAATGTATAGTAAAATATGTATAATGTATACACCACAGCATCGAATGTGATAGAATCACGTCGCACCGAATCGGATCCAATGTAGGTGTAGCCTATTTCTTGAATCCAAATCCTGCTAGTAGGAGTCAGCAAGACAATCAAATTGTTAAACATGCCTTAAATAATGCGGATACCTGATTCTGCCTTCAATATTTACTCCAGGACATTCTCTTTGAACCTGAAGTCTGGATTTTTCAAATGAAATATCGTTACTTCAGTTTATTTTTATTTCTTTACACACTTTATTTACGGTAGGTAATTACAATTTTGCATGTATACTCTTACTATTGAGTACTTTTTTTGACACAGACTCTCAAGGCTTTTTTAGGTTTAAGCAAAAATAACGGAAGAAGGGTATGGGTATATTTACAACAGGGTATAATTACATGTCTTAATTGTTGGCATTGTAGTTGAAATTAAGCGTTTTTAAAGTTACCAATAGTTCTAGTCAATTTAAACTATTATGAGGGTCTTCTAAGAATCGTAAAGGTTATTTAGTCATTCTATTTTATTATTCTGCTTGTAACAGATCTGTTTCGCAAAAAGGTCGAGCAGATCATTTTCGATAACTTTATTACTACGATAAGCTTATTAGGCATCAAACATTGAATATGAAACAATATATATAAAAACAATTTACAATATATACGTAGATAAAAACAAATAATTTTTCTCTAACAATTAAAGTTCACATAATGTTAACAAGAATAAATAAACAAAACGAAATTCACGTGAAAGTTAATAATAAAAGTTATTAAATATAAATTAAGAAGAAAGAAAAATCAGCAAAAAATATAAATGTAAATACTAATGAACATAATACCAGCGTTGAAAAGTAAATATTGAAGACCTTTATCACTATCTATCAAAATTTGTATCCTTGATGAAAATTCCTAGATATGAGAGCATATTTTTCAAGAGAGAAATATACATAAGAAAACTATAGATAAAAAAAAGACAAAGTATGGTTAACACTAATGTTATTCAAAGAAATGATACCAGAGTGAAGTTGAGCACTAAAATGTTTTATAAATAATAGTATATCTGTAGACATAGGAACTGTGAAAGTTATTGGTTTTATCATCATCATCACGGATGTGGCTACAACCCTTTTAAAGGGAAGGGCTCCCGGAAGATATCGAAAATATTGTAACGCGAAAATGGAGAGAGCCACTTCAACTCGCCATAAGACAGCCTCTATCTATATCGAAATTCACACTGTTAATCATTGAATACCAGCAAAACTATTGAGTTGTTCAGAAGTATGTTAGCGAATACTCAACGATTCCGCGATAATTACTAGATTGGAACCTATCGCCTGTTTTCTTCGAGATGGGACAGACACTTGAGGTTGGTTCCCATTATTTTTTTTTATTTTTTACTCTTTCTGATGTATCAAAAACCAATGTATTTAGCTTATTTAGTTTCTTTTCGGCGATCAAATAATTTAGCCTCCTAAGAGTGTTTGCCAGGTGTTTTGTAGTTTATGTGTTTTATTCATTTAACGCTACTGTATGCTGATATGGCTAATCGGACGATGGTACAGTGGGAATCCTAAATTTTGCCTATACATGGCTACGGATCTGCGCCTTGGGTATCGTAGATTGTCATGCTAACCTGCACTGGAGGTCACCCCGGTGGTTTGTAGTTTGTTAGTTACTAAACATATTCCAGAATCCATTTCTATGATTATCAATCCATATCATTTTTCTTTCCATTGTTTGTGTCTAGAATCCATATCCATAATTATGCATGATGAACCTCCAACCCCTTATTTTAAGATCACAGTTCAACGAATTACTCCAACCGTCTGTTGGCAGACTTTGATTATTCTTTATAGTATTGTGTTATACCTGATACGGTTGGAAATCTCGGATGATATACTTAACGGCTCCATAAAATTTTCCTTATCGGTTTCCTTAACTTCTTCTGTATAATTTTCTTATCTGTTCTCAGTTACTCGATTTCTTCAATTTGTTTCTGTAAAATTTTTCGAGTTAAAAGCAATGTAATTGTTTTAAATGTAAGGAATTTTCTCTTGTCTAATTTAGAATAGATTGATATTGCTAAAAAAAAAAAGAAGACAAATTTACATTTTTTTTTTGTTTCCCCAACAAATTTGAGGCAACCAAGTTGAAATCCATAATCATTTCATCGAAAAACATTTATAATCAGTGTGAGAAATTGTGTAAAACTTTCCATTGGTCTCCCTTGTTTTTTCATTTAGTCTCACTTTACGCTGCTATGGCTAATCTGAAGGTGCTTCACTGGAAGTCCAAAATTCAGCCTATCCAGGTATAACTGTGATAGAGATCTTAACAAGTGCCTGTCTCCGCACAGTTTCGAGCCCACTTTTACGTCCGTTCTGAAGGACGGCATAACCATTTTATTCCCTTTAAAAAATTCTTGTGCTGTGAACCAACCACCTTGGGCATTGAAGGTTGTTAAGCTAACCACTACGAGACAGGTGTCGAAAGAACTATGGAAGATACTTTTGAAACAAATTTAGACGTTGCCCATTATAAATTAGTGTTAACAAATTATTTGGCTTAATAGTACATGGGGGTGGTCAACAATTGAATACAATTTTGATAATAATAATAGTTACAAGTATTTAAATATTGACCACTACTCGAACCATCTGCTTTTTCTTTTTCAAGTACTATCCAAAGGAGATTATATTCTTATATTGCTAACGATACTTATAGAATTTAAACTCAGTAAAATAGATTACATTAAATTTATAGTTTTTTTTTGTTTTGCACAATTGCTATTTAGTTATCATACCGATAATCGATTTGAATAATTAATATTAGCCGGGATTTATAATACCTCAATTTAATATTAGCTATAACCATTAATCACAACTTAAATACATCAATGAGCTTTTTTGTTGACAAACTTGACAGCTGTCATCTTATCAATCTCGCACAATTGATAACCCCCTCCACATTGAATCTGCTCGTTATTCACTATCATGCTGGATATATTTAAGTTCATTTGCTCTTCACTAACGCAGTGATAAGGGTTAGACCTTATCGTTTCCTCTTTTAAAACATCTGTTTCTTCATTAACTTGTGATTTTATAGATGGTAATCACGTTCTCATGATGGCTTCTTTGCACAAAAAAGTATTAACCATTACAAATTTAGGGGTGAAATTTGTCTCTACATCCTCAAATTTTGATCATAGGTAATTATTACTGTTTTACTCATTACTGTTATTACTAATCAATAATAAGGTTTACTTTTGCTTATGATTTTTATTTTATTTTTTTATTTTTACATTAAAAAAAATATTATTCTCAATTTTGCAGTTGTAAGGTGCTAATATTAGGAGGAGGGACTGGAGGATGTTCAGCGGCTGCGAAGTTTTGTTATAAGCTTGGAAAGGGCAATGTTACCGTCATTGACCCAGCAGAGGTATGTATATGGTGAATAGCAGTTACGCATGACACGGGATATCTACAGGAGATTGTTGTACCTTGGATCACTATTTACTTTTATATTTTTTTTTTAGATATACTGACAGTACTAATGTTTCTTGAACATTTTTGTACCATACAGGTTTAAAAAAAAGTTGCCTTTTATTACTCCTTGGATCAGTTCTGCGAGTATAATATCTCCCATGCACAACAGTTTCCTTTATAGTTTATAGTTTTGTTTTTGAACATAGCAAAGTGCTGTTTCTTAGTTAATTTATTTGATTTCACTTTATGCTACTATGGCTAATTGGGTGATGCTACTGTGGGAGTACTAAATTTTATCTATCCAGGTATAATTAGAATAGGATTCTTCAATGAGTACCTGACACCACACAGGCTCAGGACCTAGATTTTACATCAATTCTGAAGGAAGGTATACATAACGATTTTTTACTCCCTATTTAAGAAATCTTAACACTAACTGCAGGCCTTCGAACCTGCGACCTTGAGCATAGAAGGTTGTTTTGATAATCACTACACTTCCGGTGACCCCCCATAGTAATATGTTATCTAAATAAACAAGTTAAGTACTTTAAAAAGTTCTGAATTATAATATTGAAATTAAATGGGAGTACAAAACTGTGCCACTACACTCCATGAAGGATATTGGGTCAAGTACATGGTAGGAAGTGTAATGTTATGAAGCCAATGGTTGTGCAAGGAGGTGATTTGGCTAAAACCATCACCAAGTTTTCTCCCCCTATTAAGAGTACCCACTTTGTAGATGCTGGTTGAGCTCCTGAAAGATCTGCAGATCCCACAGGATCGACCACAGATGATAACAATAAATAATTTATCCTGCCACAGCTGGTCTCATGACCTGGGACTTAAAATTCCTTAGGTTTGCTTACTTCATTTCCAGCTGAAAATATATCGGGAATAATGATTAGTAAAAAACTAGTGGAGGGAATAATGAGGCCTTTCCATTAGTTATTGTAATTTAAATTAAATATCAGATCAGATTAGCTTACTGTGCTTAAGCCTAATCCAATGATAACAAATTAACATAACATAACAAATTAAAAGTTACCACATGAAATAATTGGTCATCTTATTTTTAAATTTTCATAGTTAATGAAAATTATTATAATCTATATGATTTCTTTTTTCTTTTTTTTTCCATTTTGTCAGTTTAAGTTATACCGATTTTCATTATATTTTTTTCAAATAACATCTGTTGCTTTTTTATGGTAGTTTTAAACTATTATATATAACGAGCTTTGTACACGTTACATTGATTTCTCATGATTTGCAGACTACCATGTTTTTTTTATTATATTCATATTTGAAATGAGATAAGTTCGTTTTTAGTTATTTAATACAATTGTAAGGTACTTAAATTTAAAAATGTCATTTGTGAAATCCTTCTTTAATATATTAACTCATCAGTTTGTTATTTTTTGATCTTACAGAAGCATTATTATCAACCGTTGCTAACACTTATTGGTGCTGGTATTAAATCTCTTGATGCAGCTTCGAGGCCAATGCATTCTGTTTTGCCCAAGAAAGCAAAATGGGTTCAAGATTCGGTCACCAGGATACATCCTCGTGATAATTATGTGACAACGGATAACGGTCTTAAAATATCATATGAATATCTAATTGTTGCCCTTGGGATCGAATCACACTATGACAAGGTAAATAGTGTATTAAATATGAAATTGTAAATGTTGTTTATTTAAGCAATTTTAGCATAACTTAATTCAACTTATGATGAATGATCTGCTTTGCTTACTTAGAAGACAATTATAAGATATTTGATCATTAATTAATTACTAGCATTTTATTTGTGTGAAATTTGGTTGCTCTTATTTCTTATAGTTCTCAGACTTTTTTTATTTATTGATATTGAAGAAATTTATCTTCACAGACAATTCATTATATTTTTAATTATGTTACTCATTGTATTTGAGGTTCTTAAGTTAACCACTGAAATATTTTATTCATAGCCTACCATTTGAATTAAGCCTACTTTGATACTTTCATCCAAAATACTCTCATACTTTCCCCGTAGTATTTGGATAATTGTAAGTTTAAAGTGCACTGTCTTATTGGCTTCAACGAACTTGTTACTTAGCTATTGTTTTCAATACAATACAATAATGCTATAACTTTGGACATGGCAACCCTTTGTTGACAGTTTAGTCTTTTAAAAGCTTTAATTTGTAAAGAAACCTTTGTTCTGCTATTAATTATCTTTATCGTCTAGTGGTCTCAAGTGAAAAAAGAAATATTGGTATACATTTTGTGAGATCATATACTTTTTTTATACAATTTTCTACTATTTTAGTTATTACAAATGTCTTGCGCCATTTTAATTCTTTATTAGTTTACCTTTGTTTTAGGTAAAAGGGTTACAAGAAGCACTTGAAAATCCGAGGAGCGGTGTTTCTTGTAATTACTCTGCAAACTATGTTGATAAAACTTGTGAAAACATGAAAAATCTGAAGGAAGGCAATGCTATTTTTACTTTCCCTAACACACCTATTAAATGTGCTGGAGCACCACTTAAAGCTTGTTATCTCACTGAGGATTACATAAGAAGAGTAAGTTTTTTAAGTTTATTACATGATGCTTTGATAATAAGCATCTTCAGAAATAATGCAGATCTTTAATGTAATTAATTGCAAAAAACGGAGTTTATTGGATTTATTTTGCTTTGGATAGTCATATGATATGCTTGATAATATTATACCCAAACAAATTTCTATATGAGCCATACTAGAGACATGCTTAAGTTTCTGTAGGTCGGTAACCTACAGGTATTCTCCAAATTAATAGCCCATAAAAAAAAATCATTTTCATAAAAACTTCATTGAACTGCACTTTTGTTTTATATTCATTAGAAAAAAATATTTTAATTTAATTTTAAAATCTCGTTGCAATATGCGTAGCTATATTTTATTGCTATTTGTTAGCTGTAACTTTTATTTGGCTATGGTTTTTATCATCCAGGGGATTCCTCAATTATTATAATACGAATCATTTCAAATAATCTAATTAATTTAGTAAAGTATATTTGTCAAACATATTAGTAAAGCTCTCATTTATATTGGCTTTTGCTACTTTGTATGTAATAGTAATTATTGAATTCCTTAGTGTGAAAATAAATTATTAAATTAAATGATTATTTAACTGAATAAATGCAGAATTTGGTAATATATGTCTTGGATTTTTTTTTTAATTTTGCTTAGTTATAAATCCATAATACCTGTACAATATGCATTATTTCAAGTGATATATAAAGAGTGTTATATTAACCCTAGAAAGATAACCATATTTCAATTTACACTAAAGATAACCATACGCCATTTCGACGTGTATGTTTTAATGCAAATATTACTTATATTGTATATAATATGTTTATTTATTTTATATACATAATTGTGTTGAAGAGAAATGAAAAACATTTGGTTCATTTAAATATTTATTTAAAAAATACTTGAGATAACAAAAGGCAGTTCTCTTTGCCCTAGAAAAGTCCCAAATTTGTTTACATCGATACAACGTAGGTTATCTTTCTCGAGTTAATAATTATTGGATTATTATTAATAAATTTATTTATGTTTGAAATTAAAATTAGGTGTAAATGATATCCTAAACAAAACAAACAAAACTTTGTTTACCTCTAGTATTTGTTTAGCTATTTATTGTAATATAGGTTCTTTAAACTTTTTTTTTAAATATTTCTGTTCAATTTGGATTTATGTTAGAAATGTTTTTAAAAAAAATTAGAGGAATAATGTAGTATATTATTCAATTAGATCCCACAAGTTTTCTTTATATTTATTCAAATTTTTGTTAGTTTATCTTGATAGAAAAATGTTATAAATTCAAAACATATTTAATTAATTCTATCTTTTTTAGGCAGGGCTCCGTGACAAAGTTAATTTCTACTATAGGACATCTCTCCCTGTTATATTTTCTGTTAAGCATTATGCTGAAAAGTTATTAAAGCTATGTGAGGAACGAGACATAAATGTCGGGATGAAGCAGGAGTTGATTGAAGTAAATCACGTGGCTAAAGAAGCCAAGTTCAGGAACATTGATCGACCTCTTGAAATAGAGACTTTTAAGGTATTTATTACTTTAGTTAATTTTTTTAATTCAATGTTATAAAAAGAAATCAGATTTGTGTTAAGTAAGAACCTGAAGTTCTTAATATTCTTAATATAAAAACACAAAATTTTAGTAAAAAACATAAAGTTTGCAAAAATATGGTAAAAAATATTCAAATATACTAATTTAACTTTCTAATGATCTAGAAAAGCAATTTAAGTAGTAATTAAAAATTATTTCAAATTTAATTATGAAGGGACTAATTTTAAAATAGTAAGATACTATTTGAACCAATGTTTTGACCAACATTGCAGGTCCTCATCAGGGCTAAATAAAATACTTGGAATAAAAAGGATAAACAAATAAAAGTAAAATATGGCAAAGTGTGTTTGGGTTCATAATTATTAGGAGGAAAACTATTTAGAACTAAATGTAATAATATTTAATAGGAAAACTATTAAATTTCCTTAATTTAATAGTTTCCTGCTTTATTAAATATTAAGTTTCCTACTATTTAATGGGAAAACTATTAGAAGGAGGAAAACTAAAAAAAATAAATTATTGTTTGAGTGGAGTTTAAATTCCCATTACTACAAAATTATTTATTAGGAACTTGCAAGGGAGGTCTTTATAAGGATATTTTAGCTGTCCTCTTGCTTTGTTACAATTAAACTCAACCGCCTATTGTTCCAAAAAATAATTTTGAATTTTATTGATAGTACTCAATGTTACATGCTGTTCCACCTATGTCACCTCCAAAAGTTTTATCTGAATCAAGTAAGGATCTTGTGGATCACGCTGGCTATTTAAAAATTAACAAAGCGACACTACAACATGATGTCTTCCCTAATATATTCGGCATCGGGGATTGTACCAATTTGCCTACTTCTAAAACAGCTGCTGCTGCAGGTAAGACAAATTTTTAATTTTTAATATTAATTAATTCTATAAATAACAACATTGAATCAAGCATAGATCTATATTTGGTTATAGTTGTTTAATTTTTTTTTTTTATTTAAATTTTAGCTGGACAAGTTGGTGTCCTTTATAAAAACCTGAGCAGTATAATGAGTGGGAAAGATAGTGCCTCTATCTACGATGGTTACACATCTTGCCCACTTGTGACTGGCGTTGGCGGTTGTATTCTGGCTGAATTTGATTACGATCTACAGCCCTTGGAAACGTTTCCATTAATAGACCAAAGCAAAGTACATCGTTCAATGTATATTATGAAGAAGGATTTAATGCCATTTTTATATTGGTATGGCATGGTAAAGTAAGTTCAAGATTTATACATTTTTTATTATTTTGAAATACCTTATTATAATTACATTTCCCAGCTGACATTTAAGAGAGTGTCTTATTGTGTTAAAAAGTGTAGTCATCCACATCGTTGACTCCAAAATTGAATCCATTTGTTTCAGAATTTTGCTCGCTAAATGATTCACTTTTTAATATTATATCTGTAACAAGCCATTTTGAATAGTCTTATTTCACTTCTTTTTTTTTTAATAATAAGTTGAAACATGTCTTCAGTAAAAAATGAAGAAAAAAAAATCAAGTCTAGTCATTAACCTGAAAAAATAGAGCCGCTTAAAATATAATTATTATCTAAATCAAAACAATTGTGTGATTGCAAATCACCAGTGGCCCATGCACGATTCCCTTCTTTAAAATTAGTTTTTGTTTGTATATATTTATGTTTCTTACCTTCATCTTTGCACATTAACTGTCTTTATATTCTTCACTTCTAGAAATATTGTCTTTTCTTAAAGTATATTTGATGAGAACATTTGAAATATTAGATACAATTTCCTGCACCATATCTTTGTCAATCTTCATAACAGTTTGAAGGTCAAATTGGGCGTTATTCTTTTTCTGTCAGCAGTTAAAACTTCAAGAATGGTGAAATTATTTTCTTTATTCTCAATTAGGTTTCGATTGTCCCAAATAAACAGTTTAAAAGTTTGGTTTCATTCCTTATAAAGATTGTTAAAATTAAGCGGATGTACATTATCTGATGCATATCTCTGTTAAATTTTGGAATGAAGAAATCGTCAATTTAGAGAGGTATACTTGACTAATTCTAAACATTTTTGGGCATAATAGAACCAGAATTTTATGCTCTTCCACTTCTACCCTTTACTACAAAATTCTCTTATATTTCCACTTCCAAGCTGCTTCCTTTTTTTTTACATTTTTATAAAACCATGATTTTGGGCTCCACACTGTTTAATCAAACTATTTGTTTAGTATTGATAAGAAGTTTTATTAAATCCTCTATAATTTAATATACAACTTTTACCAGAAAACCTCATTATAAAGCTTAATTCACTTTTCTTTTTTATCTTGTTCATACTTTTCTACTTTGAAGGTTCTCCTTTGAATTGTTCTTTCAAATATTATGAACTGTTGTCCTTGTCTCTCTGTTTTACAGCTCAGGCTTCTGAGATATTTGTTAACTTTGATTAGACAAAAATTTTATATGAGTTTGATTATTGCAGGAACACTTATCTAGCCAGGACATTGTTAATAGTGCCTTATTGTAAAAAGCTCTGCTCTACTTGACCTTGAAATGGAAATATATTATTCTATAGTAATAGTCCCCTTGATCATGACAATATATTTATTTGAATCTGATTCTTATTGTCTTGTTGCAGCAGTCCATAGTTAAAAACTCGATTAATTTTAGTTTTGATATTATTGTTTATAGTTATCATTAACTAATTCTATGTGCTTTTTTTTTTTTTTCTAAGCAAGCAATATTGTTTAAGAGACTGATATCTAGGGCAGAAGTTCGTAATCTGAATGCCATATCCGAATATTTAAGCAGCCAAAAGGGTGATAGTGATAGTTTATTTATATTGCTAGGAAATAGTAATATTGCTTGTAGTCTTGTGTGAATATGCATTTCATCATGTGGTCTATATTCTTATTTCATTTGATTACTTAATATATTCAGATTAAAGGAAAAAGTGTGATAATGTATTTTATTTTTCAGAGGTCATTGGAGTGGACCGAATATTTTAAGAAAAATGCTGCACCTTGGCCAGGGTAAATAATGAGACAATTTTCTCTTTGTTTCTGTTTACTTTGTAAAAATGTTATTTGCCAATTGATGTTATCTAATTTTATCTGAAAGGCTAATACTATTCTGTAATTATTAAAATGACAGTATTATTAATGTATTTTGATTCAGTGAGGTTTATTGAAATTTATCAGAGTTAATTGTTAATATCATGACTGAGAAAATGTATAGTTTATTTTGAATATTGAATGTGATTATATATTTTATGTATGTTGAAATAAAAAATCTTAATTTTAACAATTCTACTTTATTGTTCCATAATTATGTACATTTTGAAATCAATAGGTAGTTCACATTTAATGAAAACACTTTTAAGGTATAAATATATATATGTATATCTATATATGTATATATATACAAAAAGTAGGATTGTAAATTAATATAGAAAAAGGCATAATAAATGAGCCTGTAGCTGGTTGGGTATAATTTTCATACCCAATAACAAGCTACAATGCCCAATACTGTAATCATGCCTAAATTATATTTTTATCACACAATTAACAATTAAAATAAACTGTCAAATAGCATTTTATTTTTTTAAATTTAAACCCTAAAACAAATTAACAAGAGGTAATGGTAAATTTACTAATACAGTGCTGTAATTAATTTTGTAAATTTTGCTATCTTTAGTTTAAAAATATACAAACAAAATGATAATACATTCAGAATAATTACATTTGAGATGACAAAATTTACAAAAACCCAACATATAAATTCGATGATTTATGGACGGCGTCACAGAAATTAACAAATTGTCATTCGCTTTATACCTCAAGGCAGTTTGAGAATTGTGGTGGCAAAGAAAGAAGCGCACTGATTTATCCTTATCAACTTAAAACTTATTGAGGTAGACAGTAGTTGACAATATTAACATACATTTAATTTATCTACAAATTACAGTGCACCTCAACCTCGAGGATTTTCATCATTATCTATGTAAAATTATTCTATATCAATTCATAATGCCGTAACTTAAAATTGTACTAAATTTTTTTTTTTAATATTTGATAGTAATTTTTAATAATAATATAATCAATCAGTTATAGTGCTTGAACTGTATTGAATTATTAAAGATAAAATAAAAGCTTCTTCTTTAATAGAAAGTATACGTAAGACAAAGAGAAAAGAATAAACAGTCTGTTGTCAACAGCAATAGAATTCGATACGTTTCAAATTCACAAAAGCACAAATATTAAATATTATAAACAGTCATATATGATATTAAATGTGTATTTAATTATTATTTAATTAGTCAAGATATTTTCTTATACAACTATAAAGTATTTAATTATTTTTTTAAATTAACATTTCCTGTTGAAAAATCTATAGGTATTTTTTAGTATAAACTCTTTATCAACCGCAATATAAGCAAAGTTAAAATTATGTTTAGAAATAATATACAAATCGAAAAATTGAAGCTAAACAATTCAGAAAAGCTAAAAATGAATGACTATTGAAAAAGTAACTGATTACATATATTTTATGTACGTACTTACATGATTTATACAAAATGAAAAATTGTAATAGTTGAATAATTTAAAATGTTTTATTTATACACAGCAGAATCCCGCAGAGATATTCACAACCTTTTTCCTAACTCTATATATATTTTTTATGTATATTAATCTATTTACAAGTTTTAACAATTGAATTACCTCATATATATACATACACATATGTAAATAGCACAAGCACACGCGCACACATACATACATAAATATCTATAAATGTAATATTACACACACTTATATATATTATGTACAAGCACTCACAAACCGATAGTTATAACAAAGACCCAATAATGATTTAATAATAAGCAAGAATGGGTCAAAGGAGAGCATTTATTATTTAACAATGACATCTAAAATGTGTCAAAATTAAAGCAGCATATAATGCTTAACGGAATCAATCACGGTAATTTTAAATAAAAGAAAAATATTTTTCAGTCTTATATATATAAAAAGAGGAGATGGCAGAAATATAGGTTTCTGATATCCAGCCTTTGGTTTCTTAATTGCCTTAATGTCTCCCTCCACCATCCAAGCCAACCTATGAACAGTTGAAATATCAATAAATTTAATGTCAAATAATGTTATTGTTAGTTAGGAGGGATAATGTTAATGATCAATACATACTTCGGACAATGTTTATAGTTAGGGGGAGGGATAATAAAGAGGCATTACATATAAGTTTGTAATAGTGTAAGAGTAAGAAATATGCTAAAATTAATATTCAAATATTCATCAACCTTGTTGCAAATAAACTTAAACATAATATATAATTTTTTTCTTCTTTTTTACACAATCATATTTTGTCATTTTCTCCCCAATAAATTCCAAATCAACTGCTAAAAATTAGAAATTTTTGATTAAGTGATAAAAATTTCACCTTAAGGAGTCAATGTTGTATCAATTATTTTATTTAACTATATATAAATTATTGGGTTACTATTATTACAGTATGAAGTAGGTCATTAATTTATTCCAAAAGGTTTTTTTTTTAATATGTAACACTTCAATCAACTGAAATTCTTATCAGGTGATTTACTTTGATCAACTGAAATTCCTATCAGATGATTTTGTCACATTCACTTCAGGCCCGCAAGAATTTATGTAGTTACAGGGTATAAGACAGATTTCAGAACTTACAGTAGGTTTTGTGCTTACTCAGATTAATTTTATTGAACTACAATTCTCCGCTCTTGTATAAAATAAAACTTCCTCAAAAGAATCCTATTTTATACTGAAATATAATGAGAAAAAATATGTTTTTAATAATTATATTTGAGTACATAAGGTGTTGGGTCTATTCAAACTAACAAACAAAGATTCGTCTACATATAAAGCGAAGTTATTTTGTAATTAAATTTGTTTTCATGCACTGTCATGCTTTTTACTGTTTACTAAAAAAATTACATGCACAAAACTGCTATCACAGAAGTAAACCTGTCTTGCAGAACTAAAATTTTCAATAAATAAAATTTACGTACTCACAATGTTGAAGGACAGTTCAGCTTTATCATCCCGTCATCCAACATATATTACATAAAATAAATAAATTCACATAAATTTCTTCAGGAGAAGGAATAACTTAATAAGTAAACTGTTCATGAGTTGTAAAGTTTCAAAACTCGATTCGATCAAGTCACATAGGTTTGAAATTAACAAAAAAATTCTCATAATTTTAGTGAATTTATTTATTTATAATATAACAATTTTAAAATAGGTAATATACAATCTTTTCACTTCTTAGTTAACTCTAAACTATAAGAAAAAGACATAAAGTATAAATGCTACATATACCATGCTTAAAATAGAGTTTAAAAATGTCCACTTTAATTTTATAAAATAAGTAATATTTAAAAATAAATTGCACTCAGATTTATTCAATAAAAAATATTGGTTAATGTTTTGTTTTTACTATAAAAAAAAAAAACCTATACAAGAAGGTAAGAGTTTGTAAACATATTTATACAAATATCAATAAGGTAACAACAACCTTTACAACATATATTTTATATATTAATTTTTACAACTTAAATTATTTTTAATAGTTAAATATTTACATTTTAGCCAAGTAGAAAATATAAATAAATATTTAAAAATTGAATCTTTTTAAAGTTAAGTTAAACCCTCCCTGAAAACACTTCTTAAAAATATTTGGTCTCCTCTATAGGAACTTTTGATTATAATCTTAAAATATTTTAACACATATGGTTTAGTGTTAAACAAATAATCTATTTCATTAAAATGAATAATAGTTTATAACAATCCAAAATATGATTGAATTAAGTAAGACATTAGATCAATAAACACTAGTCTTTACAATGGCACTTTTCTGTTTTCTTACATGCTCTTGGATATCATCTAGACGATGAATATATATTTCACGATTTGTTAAACTACAAACGGAAAATGTATAACATGAAAGATAACAAAAATAAGTTAAATTGGAATTAAAATTACTACAAAAATATCTTGTTTACTTTTAATTATAACAAAGGAAAAATACAAAAAACAGAAAAAGGGAAAAATAAATATATAAAATAAGAAGGCAGTTAACAAAAATAACCTACAATTTGGAATAACATATACATATCCCAACACATGCATATTTTTTTTCATTCATTTAAAATAAGTGCACATTTATATCTACAGAATGCATGCTAGAAAATTCTTTGAAGGCTATAAAATAAAAGGTATCACGAAAATAGCAAAATATTCTATTACAAAAGAAACAAATAATTGATACAAATAACAAATGTACACATGCTATTTAAAAAATAAAGTTGAACAAAGAAATAGAAAATAAAATTATAGATATAACGGTGTCTCAGGAAAGGAAACATACAGATTATAGAACAGACAGTACAAGAAAGGAATATTTTAAAAGAAGAAGACAATTATAGTGATACATGTCTATTGAGTGTAAATGTCTATAAAAAAGACACCATGAAAACTGATTTAAAAGCTCAATTCGAGGCACTATGTGCACTATGAAATCTGTTTTTACTACATACCTTCAAAATGATTTTTTCTTTCTTTCACTATTACTACTATGAACATATATATCAAGCATAAAATGAAAAACAAGAAGGTCCTTAAAATTTTAGAGTCCCACAGGCATATGCAGAAAGGGAGAATGCGTGTATGTCTATATCTAGGGATCATTGATATATAAATATGAATAGATTGATATATATACATATATATAAAGCTCCCTTCAATGAAAGTTATAGATTATCAGTAGTGTTGTTGATTTATATGTTTATAAAAGGTTTCAGCCAAAGCAATGTCAATAAATTGATTTTGATTAAGAATTAACCCTTTCTGAAATTTTAAGTCTATTTGTTTTGAGTTGAATAAAATTTAGAGAATAATGAACTATTTTATTACTATCTTTTCATTTTTAAGGAGTTATTTAACATTGTAATTATAAGGAAATTGTAACAACTAAAGAAGAAGAGAAAAATCTAGCACTGCTTCTTCGGTGCACATACTTCACACAAAAATTTCCTATACTTCATTCATTGACAAATATTGAATATTGAAAAATAACGAATAACTTATTAGTAAATTGATAATTTTACTGTCTTAATCTCTTGCGTGAAAGTAGTCGAATAAGTCTATAACTCATGTCAAATCATATCAATCACTTAAAACGGGCAAATGGTTAGAACAGTTTTAAATCCTATAGTAACATATATGTAATTAAATACATCATTCTTGATTATAACAACATATTACAAGTCAAATTTTATTTTAGAAGGTAATAATTACAATACAAGTTTTAATTTAAATTAAAAAACAGACTTTCTTTTATGCAGCAAGAAGAAATTAACTTAATTAAATATTATAAATAACACCTAAGAAAAACAAAGAAATAAAAGTGATAAAACAGAAATATAAAAGTTAAATAGGATTTGAAAAAGCAAAGAAAACTAATAATAGAAACCTGGAACATGAGCTAGTCCGAAAATAGTGGGGAAGTTGAAAGCTCTAATACTTATGCACAGGCATTCTCTTGTTTCCTAGGAATATGTTCTTTTTCTAAAAAAGAATTGAGTTTAGAAAAATATTTGCTAATATTTTATCTGGACATAATTATCCCACTTTAATGTATATATCTACTACAGACTGATTATGTTTATTGGTTATAAAGCTATTAAATAAGTTATTATAAGCCAGCCAGTAAAGTTTCAAAACAGTAGAATTATGTTGCAAAAGTGAGATTAAAAGATTTATATACTATACAAACACATACAGATACAAATATTATAAACTAATAATAACACAAGTGATCTCAGGAGTTACTTTTTTCATATCTGATTTCTGAGAAAATACTTGAGATCTCAGGTTCAAAACCATTTGTGGCAGTTAAATTATTTATTCAGTTATACTCAATTATACACATATTAACCCCCATTAAATGTTTAGGGTTCACCAAATAGGTTTAATTTTAATTCAAATTATTTTATTTGTCAGTAGTTTTATTAAATTTCCCCAACAGCCCAGTTGTTTCACTTCAGAGCATATGACAACAATAAATTCACAAAATGTCACCATAATTGAGTTATTCATATATTGATTGAACTTCAAGAAATAAATGTACACACACTGGTTGCAGTACAGACCAAGACAAATAAGGGAGGGGGGGGGTTCTACTGTATTGAAACTTTTTCCTTAGTTATAGGAGGAAAAAAAACCAAGATTTTTAAGTTGTCCCTAAATTCTACCTCAAAATATTTTTTTTTGTTAGTTTTTTATTACCAGTAAAAACCAAACCATCCACTTCAGCTTTTGCATTATATTGTACTATTTTAGTACCTTCACTGACTAGTTTACAATTAATTTCTATACTATCTGAAAAAAGGCAAACTCAAAATTTTATCGAATATTATAAAAATAAAAAAAACCCTGCAGAATTCTTTCTTAACTATTGAATGTAATTAATGTTAATTTTCACAGCAAAAAAATAGTCTAACTGGTTAAAGAAATGTAGATATATTATTATTATTTGTGGGTAATAATTCACCAATTCTGAAAATTCATAAATGCACTGGTCTTGCCATTCACAAATAACCCAAAATTAATAATTCGAAATGTCCACTTGAGTATTATTATCAGTTTATACTCCACTTGAGTGAAGAAGAGAAGTAATATATAAATTAAAATCTAATAAAGGAACAAGCAATCTCATTTGATAAAACCATTCATTAACTGTTCCTACAACGCCTAACATTAAGAAACTATTACATATAAAATAAAACTTTCTTAAGAGATTCATTTATTAATGGCAGGCTTAAAAAAATATAAATTATATTATTTTATCCAGATCATATATAATTTTTGAGTATATTTTTGTCATAGAAACTAAAAGTAAAATACATAACTGATCAGTAAAGATCAGCCAATAAACCCCATAAAATAGTTAATCAGTAAGTAAATTTAATTAAATAATAAATTACTAAAAAAACTTACCAGCAACAGCTGAAATTTTCATTCAACTGACAGGTGTAAATAAAATATCGCTAATAGAAGTTTAAGTTAAGAAAAAGAATTAAATTTAGAGCTTGGCAAATTACCTCAAAAAAAATTACATAATACCAACTCAACCCATTTTATCTAAGGTCAAAACATAATTTTAATTAAAATCTTAAGTTTAGTCAGGAAAGTATTTATTATTGCGTTGTTTTTTTAAAATTTCACTACCAGTTAATTGTTTATTTTCTTCATAAAATATATATATCGGTTTATCACCCTGGGCCAATAAGAGTATTCATCCAATATAGCAATTGGTATTTGCCAATCCATTCACTTATTTGTACTACTGAGTTAAATTAAAATTTACAAAATTGCACATTTAAAAAAAATTAAAATATCTACTTAGAGAGGATCAAGAAGCAATAGAAATGAAATCCCAAACACAAACATATGAAAAAAAAAATCTGCATATCCCGTAAAACATGAAAAGAAAACAACTAATAATTCCATAATAAAATAATTAATGTCATTTACAGACAATGAATGTTCAAAGAATAGAAATGTTATATAGTTTATTATTTTTTTTTAAATCAATAAAAATTCTATAAATAAAAAAAGAAAGCTTAAATTTTATGAAAATGGTACGACAGTACTACGCTGTTAAGAAATATATTTTTCAGAAGCATTCCCTCTCCTTTTATTTTCGAAATAAAAATTATTATGTAATGGACTCAAATATAGCGTACTCAACTCAAATCATAAGATTTCTTAATACAATATGAATGTAAATTAAAAGTTCTTAACTTTAATTAAGAATATATTCTAATATTAACTAAAAAAAAAAATGGTAGGACAAGTAAAAAAAAAAGTTTCTAGATACTAAGTTCACACAACTTATTAATTACATTTTGAAAGTCTGACTTAAATTAAGTGATTATTGTCAATTTAATTAACCTGTGAAACTAGAAATAAGTAACTGAACTATAAGATTGAGATCATTTTAAGTTTTTATTAAACATATCACACCTTATTCTCTATCTCGATTAATCAGATAGATATTCAAGTAAACCTCCATAATTTGATTCAGTTATTGGAGGAAAAATATTTCCTCAGACCTAAATTAAGTTTACAAATTTCCAAGGTTTTTATTTATTTTAATTGTAAGTTAAAAAGTTCATTTGTGGATCCATAGCTCATTAATGTCATGATTTTATTTTGAATTGTGGAATAATAATAAATTCACTGATTTAATTTTTTGTTTGGGTATACATTTAACGCCACTTTATGCTGCTATGGCTAAACGGATGATGCTACAGTAGTAGTCCTAAATTTTGCCTAACCAGGTGTAATTAGGAAGGGACCTTTAGCGAGTACCTGGCATTTCAAAGGCATGGGACCCCCATTTTACCTCCCTTTCGAAGGACGGCATAAATAAGGATTTTTTACTTAAAATAAAAATTCTAAAGCCCCCTGCAAGCTTAGTTGTTATGCTAGACTAACCAATAGACCATAGGTCACACACTGATATAATTGTATTTTATAGTTTAAAAAAAAAATTATTAAATAATATAAGCATAACCTTTAGTAACAGCTTAAAAGTAATTTGAAAGCATTTTCTAACTTGTTTTATGTATAATCACCACAGTCTATAATTATTTTATAATACTCGAATGTCCAAATAGTTTAAAATTAGAATTGTTCGGTTGATAGATTTTTTAAGTTGACAAGTATCTATACATATTATAAAACAAAGTCCTCGGCCGTGTTTGTTCGCGGTAAACTCAATAACTACTGCACGGATTTTCATGCGGTTTTCACCAGGGTGGTTAAGTGTCGAGGTTTTGTGTAAATGGGTTGGAATATCGATGGATATCACCGAAGACGCTGCAAGCCTAATCCCTTGCAATTATCTAACGTGCAAGATTATAAAATCGTATATAAAGAAATATTTGGTTTTGTTTTTATTTTTATAATTTCTATGAATAAAGTAACTTAGCTGAGATGGGAAGAAAGAAAATCAAGACTCATCAATCAAGAAGCCTAACCAATGAGATTCATATGGTCCTTAGTGGCCGGTACGCGATTAAAAAAAAATACATTACACAGACAAATTAAGTAGGCATAATATCCCTTATTACCCGAGCAAAGCTGGGGTGGGTCGCTAGTACAAACTAAAATTCAAAAATTAATTTTTATCAGAGACAAATTGTACTTTAAAAAAAATAAACCCAAATTCCACATTATATTTTAATTTGAAGTATTGAACTAAAATTGTTATTTAAATTGATTTTTGGAGATGATAAGTGGTACTCTTTTTTTTAATAAACAGCAGATGAATTACACACAAAAAAAAATTTAAATACTTTACTGTACGTCTTCCCTTACATAATGATCATTTTCAACTCTCAAAGATCAAGTGTAACTAGTTTTCTTTTTTCTAACACAAATAAGTGTATTGAACTATTAATATTAGTTCAAAATTTAACCAATCTCTATTGGTACAGTGCAGGCGGCATTTAATGAATAATTATTTTGAATATTTTAGTCCAACAATGGAAATTTTGTAGTAATTTAAAATATATCTCCAAAAATTTAATATTAAATTGAAAATATTTATTTAATAATTAAAAACAATTTAATACATTAGTTACTGAATGCTACCCACATTTCTGGTAAAGTCCATTCACAATACACTTAGTATTATTAACGAAGCTCTGATTTCAATAGTGCTCTTTTTTTGCACAGCAGCTCTTTAACTACTATCGCCAAAGCCATAAATGAAATTTCATTATTAAAATGATAATTGTTATCATATAATAGTTTATTAACATTTCATATTTCTAATTAATCCATAAAGTTATTGCATTTCACCTATAGCAACTATAGCAGTTGATAGCCACCTTGATTTCCGTTTCACAAGATAACAATAATTAAATTAATTGTTAAATATTCTGGATATAAAAAAAATAAATACATTAAAATTTTTAGTTAACAAAACTAAAAAAAATATAAAAAAATCTAAGTCTGTATGTAAACCTTTAACATTACATACAAGAAATGCATATGTAATTTTTTCTAATAAAAATCTGGAAAAGTCATAATAGGTGTATACCTTATGATTTTTAAGGTATATCTAAATATACTTGTAACTAATATGTAATAAATAGCTCAAAGAAAAGCATCACGAATGATTGCAATGCTAATAAATATAATGATATTTTCCTATACCATATCTGTTTCTTATCACATAGTTTTGATCTTTACTTCCTCCATGGAATTCATCATTCTGGAGGTGGTGGGGGAGGGGGTTCAGGAGGAGGCTCATCCGGCAAAGGAGGAGGTGGAGGGTACGATGGAACAATGAAATATTGAAAAGGAGGAGCCATCATGGGCTGGTACATGTGTGGCATAGGAAGTGGGGGTTGGAAACGAGGAGCATAATAAGCATGCCTTGGGTGCCTCATCCGCCCTCTACCCCGGTGAGGCATTGGCCTTGGGTGGAATCGAGGAAATGAAGGTTGGAAATTAGATATTCTAGGATGTTGTACAGGCGGTCCTGAAGAAGAAACCTTGGAAGATAATGGTCTCCCAACAGTTTCTTTGTCTACAGATTTTGGAAGGATGTCATTCTTTGTATAAGATGAATGTTTATTATTAACGGATTCGTCTGAATTAGAATTAGTCCCCTCCCTATTTATTGACCCTTTTGGATTTAAATCTAAATTAGTTACCTGAACTGCCCCATTCGGTCGCTTCGTACCAGTCGCAGCACCCGGGCTCTCGCTCCGCTCCCTCTTTCGTGAATCTTTCAGCTTTTCTTTTGAGATTTTCAGTTTCACAGGCGTGGTCTGCTGCACTGGGGTGATAGGAGTAATTTTGTCCTTTGCGATCTTGATTTTAAGTGACTGTTCCTTAACAGGGGGTACTGTAGTCAATTTGTCTTTTGGGATAGTTATGACTATGGGACCAGGTTCTTTGTGTTTTTCCTTCTTATGTTTATGTTTATCCTTGTGCTTTTCTTTGTGCTCTTTGTGTTTCTTCTTCTTCTTCTTAACTTCTTTATGCAGTTCTTCAGCTTGAGGAGGTAAAACAACTTCTATGGGTGGTTTGACCTCGATTGGTTCCTGCTTTATTTCTATTTTTTCTTCTTTTATAACAGGTACAGGAACTTGGGCTACTACTGGAGGTGGGGGCGGAGGAGGTGGAAGTGGTTCTTCTATTCTTTCCTCTGGTATCCTCAACATCGGTTCGGGTTTAGGTTCTGGTGTTGTTGAAATTTCAGGACTGAATATAGACCTTTCTACTTTGGGAACTGGAGGAACACTAGTCGGTTTGGGTACTTCAACCGTAGGTGGCTGTTGAGGAAAATAATGTTGCTGTTCTTTTTTATACTGCTGAGGATGATGCTCAGGCCTCCTAGGTCTTTGATCTTGTGGAGGTGGTGGTTTATGACTTGCTCTCATGTTATTGCTACTTCCAGAGTTGGCAACTACACCTGGGGTATGAGAAGAGGGTGGTTGTGTTCTTTGAGGAGGGCCAAACATGCATGATGACTTAGCTGGCATGTTTGGCACATTCTCGTTCCTGAAAATTGATAAAACACTAATAAAATAATGAAGAAAATACAAAATAATTTACTATTGCCAGTTGACAGTAATAAAGATTAATTATAACACTTAATTAATTAATAAAAATAAATAAATACATGAAGTCTGAATTTAAAGAACTGATTAAAAGCATAAAGTAAACGTTTATGTTTACTTAATATTTCCTTTTATTAATTTCCTTATTAATATTTCCCTAGTTGTAGGGAATAGGACTTTTCCAAAACACTACATATTTATTCTTTACGTTCATTGGTCCTGAGCGGGAATAGGTATATGAAACCTCTAATTGCTACCATTATGAAACAAAATGGCTGACAGTAACGACTATTTGTGAGGATTATCCAGAGGTGACCTGTGATATTGGTGCCAAAGCAGAAAAAAATTGGCTAAGCAATCTTGGAGAAAACTAGTGGATGGAGAGATTTTTGAATGTTTACATACCTTTGAGACTGGTCAAGAACAATAAAATTTAAAACAAAACTCATAATAAAGAATGAAAAAACCAAGAATTTATCAATTTCACATTTCTTTGACCCATATAATAGTAATAACAGATCTTATACTTTAGTCCATTATTAAAAATACTTATAACTTATAATATTTTATGTAGTGAAAGAAAACTTGTGATTAGATTATTCACAATCAAATTCAAGATTGAAAGAAAAATTAATCAAAATCAATAGGACCCCTTCCTAATTTAATTTAGGGTTCCAAAGGTACAAAAAAAACAGTAGACATAAAAAAGTATCTGATACTAAAGAGAAACTGGACAATATTCAATACGATTTAACATACTAAACAAATAAAAACGATCATGAAAGTAACAATTATCAACATTTGGTGAAAACTTATAAAGAACAAGGGACATAGATAAGCCTGAAATGGATCTCATAAAAATAAAAAGGTTTGAGGGATTGTTGTATGAACAACCATACTCATTTAAACCTAATTGTATTAAATATTAATTTGAAATATTTCTGATTGCATTTACATATTAAAATATAATTGTGAACATATTGACAAAATTTACCTTGAATGATGGGATATATGAGGTTTCTTGTAATCAGCATGATGCCTTTGAGAGTACTCCATTTTCCTCTTTAATTCATCACTCGAGGAAACAGCACTACTGTTACTACCGCTGCTACTACTGGGAGCTGAGCCTTGGTAAGGTCCACCTATAAAAATAAAAAATCGTTAAATTAATTTATCTTGGGTTTTAATTGAGATTCAAATTTTCCATAAGAACATTCTTAATATACATTTCTAATTTTGTAATAGTTCTATCCTGTTGAAAATATCTTATCATGAAAAACTGTACTACGAATACTTTTTCATAAATTTGACAAGAAACTGGATTTAACTTTTAAACTTCAGCATTATTTTATGTGCTGAATCTATGGATTATTTAGCTTATTTCAGCATTAGTGATACACTTTAAGTATATCAGAATATTTAGTATTTATCAATATCGAAATTTGCTTACCTGAATTTTGATGGGCAGAACTGCCTCCTTCACCATTTCTCTTCTTGTCTTGTTCCTATTTAAGTTAAAATCAAATTATTACTATAACAAAAACTAACATGAGAGTCAGATATGTTAAGTAATCCAACTTCAAGATTAAAAATTTTTTTTCTACAATCAAACTACCCCCTCATTCCACCTTCCTCTCTTCTTATTTCACTTAATATTTCTCTATAAGTTGCTATTTGTATTAAAATTAAAATAAAATAAACCAATTATAGTTAAACATACCGGTGTATTGAACGCATTGAGTATTGATGAATGTTGACTAGAAGAAGACAAAGACATTATTTTCTTCTTAAGTCTAGAAGGACACTTTTCAAATATGACAAGAAATTCTTCTGTTAACTGCTCCAGGAGCTCTTGAGTAACACTTTTATCCACATACCAAAACCAAGGTTTGCCTTCATTGCTCTGAGGAATCTAGAAAAGGAAAAATATATAATTTAAAAAAGAATTAGTTTTAACTATTCCTACGAAAATTGTAAATAATATTTTTTTATCATCAGATACATAGAGTAGTTCATAAAAATATTACCTCCCAATTTGACCATTTGCAGGCCAAATGGATGCAAAAGCAACCTACTACTGTTGGCTTGTACTGAAGACACATAGTCGTCAGGTGAAGGCTGAAAAATAATCAATTATTTAAAGACATGAAAATAAAGAAAATGATCAGCATTACATTATAAATAATAAGCAAAGCCTGCAGGATATATATTTAAAAAAATAAAAAAGTGTGGTCAAAAAGATCATAACAGATAAAAATGTATTATAAATTAATTTAAAAAAAAACCTTTGAACATAAATAACTTTGGGTAATAGCACCAAATTCTATTAAAACTAATTACCACTCTAGAACAGTGGTTCCCAACCTGGGGGGCATCTAGACAAATCGTTGGGGGGGGGGGGACCAGCTGAAAATAAAAGCATTTTCACTTAGTTTTGGTTATTTTCTCTTTACAGTACTTCTTCATCTTAAATTGAAAGTTATAATGTTGTATATTTTGATAGTAAAACTAAATGTTTTGTTTTGAATGTAATACTTGTTTTGTTTTTTTCTCTCCCCATACATAATTTGTGCACGGGAGGAGGGGGGGAGGGTCATCATCGAAGGCTTTCATTTCAACAGGGGCGGCATGGAAGGCGTTCATTGGAACAAGGGGATGTAGATCAAATAAAGGTTGGGAACCACTGCTAAAGAAATTAAGATTATTCCTGAATTAACCAGTTTTAAATACTTAAATTAAATAAAATGAAAAAAAACATTTATATAGGAGAATACATTTAAATTTACGTTTTAATATATGATAATATTATTAAGAAAATTATTACTTTTAAAATAACACCGTGACTTTTAGCCCCGAGTCATTTTACAAACCATAGATGTTGAAAAACTGAAGAGAGTAATAGCCACTTGACCAGCTGCCTCGAAAATGAATTGAATTTATACTTATATTTATTGCAACAAAAAGTTTTTGAAATTCAAAACAAGCATGGACAGGTGTCAAAAATGAAATGAAAAATGAGAAAATAATTATTTACTTATTTCTTATATTCTCTGTTGTTTTTTTTTTACATCAATGTTTTCAATCAATATGGTTTGTTGTAATAGAAAGGAGATATCAATCTTTGGAAAACAATTAGTTTGAGTACTTATTGTAAAAATATACATCAGAAATAATGGGTTTCGTGCTGTTATCTATTTTCAAGAGACAGGTAATTTGGCAAGCACAGCTTTAATTTTCTATTAAAGAAGAAAAAAAGAGGGAAGTTATTTTATAATTTAATGGATTGACGCTTTTATTTACAAAGTGTATCGCTAAGAGAACACATTGCTAGATTTGGCATCAGTTCTGCAGGTGGTCCTTTCGAGTTGAGTTACAAGTTTTAACAGTTTATTTATTTCTTTTTTAATATTCTCCAAAAATATATTTCCCATAATTATATTTTTTTCCATATTGAAGCTCATGATAATTTATATAAATGGAGAGTATCAAAAAAGTTGTAACTCAACTCTAAGCGACAACCTGTGGAACGGATATCCTTGATACCTCTTCTTTATTAATTTAAGTGTGTAATTCATTAATTTCTTTTTTCTTATTTAAATTTGAAATTCTAAATATAAATTAAAAATGAAGATTAACATAATTTTTCAACATTCTTTGAATCTTTAATAAATGTAGGACCAATTGGTTAAAATACATTATAATATATTTATAAATATTAAAAAAAATTAGCAATCAATTTTAATTTACCTGTTAGACGCCATGAAGTAAGATGTCTGGGCGAGATCTTTGCTTGCTGCTCGATTAAAGGTCAAATCAAGCATCATGTTGAAATTAAAGCAGCCAAATTGAAGCGTAGAACAAACCAGAGAGAGAGAGCACCCAAGAAAAGAATTCACATAGTGAGAGCCATTTGAGGGATAGTGAGACAAATCATGCCTCATATACCTCCAGATTCATCTTGTTTGGTTGCCATGAAGGGATTGATTAGGTTATGGGGAAAATGAAAAGGGTTATTCCAAAGTGGGTTAAAGGAGCCGTTAAACTTAAGATGATATCCCAATATGGCACATATGTGTGACCCTATACGCGGCATTTTTCTCTGTGAATCAAACAGAGGCAAAAGAACAAAATAATGTTAATCACAAATTTTAAATTAATTTTAAAAAATTGAACTAAGTTTAAGTTTTTTATTCTCTGAAGACCAATGGGGTAGAAGAATTTAGCATCTCGTCTTTGTTATTATAAAAGGGCCCGGTCGGTTATAATTAGAAAACTTTTTTTATTATTACTCAAAGCAATCATTCTAATCAATTTAAAAAATAAAAGGTATGGAAATATTATTATTAATTTAAATTCATTAGAATAATTTATAACATTTTAATTTACAATATCAAGTTGTGGCAAAATTATTTTTCTGCGAAGACAAATTATCTAGACCACTCGTCGAAAATATTCTAATTTTATAATATTCAAACCAGCTTTTAATATAACCCCTTGATCCTGATTTCTTCATGTAAATATTAAAAAAATCAAATTTACATTAACAAATATCCAACAAATGAATGTAATGCTGGAAGCATGCAAACTATAAATTAAATCAAGAAAAAAAAGATGGACAGATGGCTTAAAAATGTTTAAAAAGAAATTCCATATCACCAATTGTATTCAATAATATATAGGAAATAAAAAGTATACCAGAAGAGATAATAATAAATTACTAATAAATATATGTTGCATTAATTACTACTAAGATAAATTATACGTTGCGGTTGTAATGAAGCAAGAAGGAATGAAAGAGTATCAGCTGTAATGTAATTAATCCCTCACAACTAAATTTCACCTTCCAAGACTGGGTTAGCAGCTAAACTGGAAAAGCTATTAGATACCAACATGTCTATTTGATCTGTTACAACCAGAATCCAGGGGAAATTGAAACAGCAAGTTACTTAGTTTATTAATTTTCTTACTGTAGATAACAAGATGAAGAGTATATTAATTCTGAATTAATTTTAGTTGAACTGAAATTGATTTCAGATGTGTTTCCATTCACAGGACTTTCCTTAAGGATTAGGATCAAAGTCCAAAATGGGGGCCACCTGTGGTCTAGTGGTTAGCATAACAAACTACTAAGCCCCAGATCCCAGGTTCGTATCCCGGAGGTGGTAATAGGATTTTTTAAAGAGAGTAAAAGATCCTTGGCTATGCCGTCCTTCGGAAGAAATGTTAAATGGGAGTCCCGAACCTGTATGATGTCAGGTACTTGTTAAAGATCCCTTTCCTAATTACACCTGGATAGGGAAAATTAAGAGCTCCCACTGTAGCATCGTCCGATTAGCCATAGCAGTATAAAAGTGATGTTAAATGAACTAACAAAGACCAAAATAAAAATTGTTTCCACTACCTGCGCTATTAGTCCCATCACATGACAACGAGAGTCTCGATTATTTCAGAAGATGAATAGTCATCAATTTATAAAGAAAATAAACAAATTTAAAATGGTTTCCAAAGGAACACAAACAGAATATTTAACAAAAAATAGGTATTTAAAATTTAATGAGTAAAATCTTTGCTCTAATCAGTATAGCTCCAAATTAGATGATTGATTTTATGGAATTCAAAAGCTATTAAATAAGAACGACAAAACCAGTTACTTTCAAAAGGATCTGAACTGTGTAGATTGTTGAAAACTTAACATAGAAATTACAATCCAATTTTTTTTTTTAATTTGGACCGACTTTGTATACCGATTTTTATTTTTTTCGGTTTTTTTATAAGGATCTGAAGTGCATAGATCCATAGAAAACTTGGCATCCCGACTGACCAAGACCACAATACCCTGTATCTAGTAGAGTACAATACTGTACAATACCCTGTATCTTGTAGGGGAAAGGGAGTAAACTCGGCAACAATGTCCAATATCTCCGTCATATCTCTGCAAATGATGGTCAAATTTAGATTTTTTTTTTATATACAAAAGTTAGGTGAAAAAAATTATGTTATATCCGAATTACTCTAGTTCTGTTATTTTTACTAGTTTGCACAGCAAAAATTACAAAGATTGATTGGATATTGAAACATTTTTGTAGTATATTTATCGCTGCAAAAGATTTATAAAAATGTTTAAATAAGCATAACGTCTTCTGTCGTCCTCATAGTCCTCTGCATGAATTTATATTAACGAAAAGACTACAGAAATTTATGAACAATATAATTCTAATTTTTATATGTTCTCAAATAATTATTAAAAAGAAAAAAATTCTAGCTTTAATTTAATTTTTATAATTATCATTCCCTTTGATAGCTAAAAGAACTCTAATTATAACCAACGGTACCCTTTTCATAAAACTTTATAAACACTATTCCATTTTTTCCTAAACAGCAAATTTTTTTTTTTCAACATTTGTGCAGACTTTATACTCATTGGAAAATAGATTAATTACTGTTTTTACTGTTAGTTATTTAAAAAAATGAAAGGAGTTTAAAGAAAAATTTTCTGGAAAACTTCTACCCAACTACATTGCCTTATGGATAGCTTAAGTAACTAATTATATTTTTCAAGATAGATTCTTATATTGATAAATATTAAATATATGATATTGATATCGTATAATTGATTACATTAAATATCAAGTAAATAAAAAAATATAATAAATATTTGAAATAGCAATATTGTAATGGTGGAATGAAAATAATATTCATTATATATGTATATATACACTCATAAAAAAATAAATGATTAATAAATCCTTTGCAGATATGGTTATTTTATTAAGTGATTTACTTAATAATATGAGTTAATTAGCTAGATATACAATATTATTTAGCCCTGATTTAAATTTAAGACAGTCAACTTTACTAAAAGGAAGAAAACAGAAATTTCAGTTAGATAAAATGATTTGAAATATGAATAATTATTTACAAAATAAAACTGGCTCAAATTCTCGAGTCACAAGTGGTGCCTGATTTGGCCTGGAAGAGAATGACTCCTAACCAAATCCTGGCAAGATAAAGTTGGTTATCTCTTTTAGGTAGCCATTCTTCCTGCAATGTTTGCAATAAGGACGTTAAATAAACAATATTTGAAGTTATGACTAATCGAGTACTGGCTAATCCTGAAGAAAGTTAAAACCAAACCTCCAGAGATTAAGAGAGGCCTAAGAGTTAAAAAAAGAATAAAAATAAGGCCCCAAAAAGAGTACATACAAACTTTCACACAAATATGAAAGAGGCACAATTAAATGTTTATTTGAAACACATTAGATACAGGTTAAATTTAACATAAAAGCTTTAAATACAACCTATAAGCTCTCAGAGTGTTTCCTTTAAACATTATTGCTATAAGATTCATTAATAGGGTCAGTTGATTTGGCTTAATTAAGAAAAGAAAAGATTGGCACAGCATAAACTCTTTTTAGCATAATAAAAGTTAGCACCAAAGCAAACATGCCTTTCGGCCCCAGCAGCACAATATTAAAGAATAAATAGAGAAGTTGAAAAGGACTAACAACAGGTGAGGAGCAAAACCAAGTCAGTCCTGGAAAAAAGAGATCACCAGCCAAATTACACCTTCAGCTGAGATATAACGCTATTAATGTAAACGTGATAATAATTGAAAATGTTTCATAAACAGGAAAACATCACCTAATAGTGGTTTAAAGACAGAAAAGATTGACAAGCCAAAATCACACAATGGGTATAAGTAGGTTCAATATTTTTTTTATTTCTATTGCTCTATATAAATCCCCAAATAATAAAAAACAAAAACCTGTGCCAACTACAACCTGTTAACGGGTCTGGGGTTAAGTACATGGTAGAGACTGTACTGTTTCAAGGTCAACGGTTCTGCAAGGAGGTGACTTGTCTGAGGTCACGCTCAACCGCCAGATTCCCCCCCTTATTTTGGGTACCCTATTTTTATAACATTTTATAGAAGCTGGGTGAGCCCCAGGAGGGTCCTAATCCCATATGATCCATCTCCCGCTGCAAACAGACTAAATAAAAGTCTTGGCCTTCAGCGAGATTTGAACCAGGATTTCCGGCATGGCAACTCAGTCCCCTACCACTGAGCCACTCCGTTCCCCTAAATCCACTAATAGTAGACTACAAAAATCTAGTCCCAATGATCACCTTATTTGCTAAAAGGAACAAGACTCAACAGAATGGGACCTTTAGTATCAGCTGCAGCAAAGTAAGTAACCTAACAGTACAAAAACAGGTTTATTCTAAAATTTGGACTAGATTTCTAAACTTCCTCTCCCTGAACAGAATCCGGAGGCAACACAGCCGGCAATGAGCAAAAAATTATGAAAATAATCATATGCTCAAGTGAAACACACAGTGTTCACATATACCTTCGAAGGTCCACATGAAGGGAAATTCGTTTAAGATACCCAAGTGTCTCTGGGCTCAGTCATACCAGAGATTGACATTAATAGGAAGACTAAGTGAAACTTATACCTATGAGGGTCCCATCAACAAATCAGGCTGCAAAGATGAACAACTTGAAGCAGGGAAAGAAAAAGTGCCTGGTTTTACTAATAAAGTGAGTTTTAGATTTTATACAACTTCTTTATGAACTGTTTCACTCATTAAGATGTTATTTCAATTCACTACTTAATTATGTATAGTGTAACTAGACTGATTTTTCTACATATTCTTTAACCTGATAAAAAGTAAAAAAAAAAATTTAAAACGGCCTTCATTATTTTTTTTAAATAGTGTATATAAACATATTTAATTATATAAAAAATAAAATAAAAAACAATTGCTTAAAATACTAAGAACAAATTTTATTTCTCATTTTGGTGATAATACATCCCTTTAATTATCAAAACTCATAATTTCTTAAGTATCATATCATAGTAATTTGGGATTGATTCTGTTCAAAACAACACAATGTGAAGAACACCACTTTAGTAATATTTAAATAATGATTCCGTAATCCGATTAATTAAAATTTATGGATTACATTGAATTAGAAAAATCGCTACCCAGCCCTTAACATACATTTATTACTCATGCATTTCAAAATATTTTAAAGCACTACTTGGCATCATACACCAAGTAGGTGGGGGGAAAGTTTTTTAAAAACTCTCATGGTGGAAAAAAACCTTTATAAGCATTTATTCCCAAATTATTAAATAGTAAAGTAAAAAACCTATTTCAGTAAACCATATCCCACCAAATCATTTCTAAACCTTTTCCCAAACTTATAAGTTTTTTAGTTTTTATTTAAATATTGTAAAATATCAATTAGACTGATTCCATTCCTGCTAAGAAGAAGAAAATATTGAGCAGAATACAAATATCAAGGGTTAGCTATTCTTTTATTTATTTATCAATATTACAGCCAAAAGTAAAATTTTAAGTTAGAATGTTCTCTATTAGGAAATGTATACCATTGAAATCTACTGGTATCTAAAATTTATTAATTACTAAATCAGATTTAGTTAAGCAAATAAAATCAAGAACAATTAACATTATATCAAGTAATTTATTTCATAATTCAAAAACTAACAGAAACGAGAAACATTTAATTATAAAAAACTGCTTGAAAGTTAATTAGAAAAGACTGAAATTAACTTTTTTTTAATATTTTTTTTAAAAAAAGCTCGAAACATTATGGTGTATTTAAAAACATATAATCAATTTCTGCAATACAACTAAATGGTGAATCTAGTCATTAAATGATAAAATTCTTCTTTATTGTAAATACCATAACTACAATGAGAAAATGTAAGCACATTTTATTACGCAGAAATATTATGAGCCATTGAGAAATTATAAGAAATAGAAACAAGTAATGAGAAAAAATAAATGTAAGCATGTTAAAGAAACCTTCACCAAGGGAATGAAATGGTATAGTAAAATATAATATGTTATATATAAAAATAATTATATAGAAGTTTATATGAAAATAAATCCAACATATCCAGACAATCATTGAAATAAGAATGAATCTGGTGGTATTATATATTAATAATAAAATACAATAATTATTAATAATCCAGGTAGAGGAGAATACACACTACAGACTATATATTGACCAACAATTTAGTCAGTGGCTTGATTGCTACAATGATCGTAGAGAGTGCGCAAATTATAGACCTATTAGTCAATCAAATTAATAGCCTGCCCAATTTCATCAAAACTAAAAATTCTACCTACTTTAGGTTGATCCCTTAATCATAAATGGCCAGGTATACACAGACTGCGGTATTAATTATTTTATTAATATAGTGTTTTTAAATCATACATTTTTATATTCTTTCTTTTCACATTAATATACTTCCTAACAACAACCATTCAATAGTGAATAAATGTTGGGAATCCATTGGCTAACTAAGAAATTTGCAATCTGTACACCACCAAAAAAATAGACTAAACGGTTGGCCGAATAATAAATAAGTAGTAAATGTATGCCTAAATTCAATATTTTGCTACAAATTATTTACATAGCAAAGCATAGTATTTTTTTTCCTTCTAAATATAAAGAAAAATATTTCTATTCATAACGCCTACATGCCTGTCATATAAAATGACAAAATCAATTTTCAATGAAAAGTATTCACCTGCTCAAAAAACTAGTTCATGTTCACTCATAGATGTGAATAGTAAAAAAATAACTTTTCATTATAGATTTTAAAACCAATATCATTAACTTTTTTTTAACATTATTATTATTTTAGTTTGTTTCCTATTAAGAAGTTTAACATCTCACAATTCATCTATTTATAAAATAATCGTAATAATATCAAATAAAACTGTAAAGTACTCTCTTCACTATCACAGCTAGTAAGAAAAATACTTTAATTACATATTTTTAATCAAAAGTTTACTGACGTTTTCAACATTATTCTCTATTATTCTGATATGATATAACATAAAACTTTTATTATGAGAGTATTATTACGGGAAGACAGGTATTTATTATCCTGTGAAAACATTTTCGTAAATCCTATGTTCTTAATTTAGGAAGGCTAAATCAAACAACACAAATGATTTTTTCTCATTAAAATAATTTTATTTTTTAAAAACAACTGATTTATCAACAGTGACAATAATTTTACCACAGAACTTAAGCTGTGTGAATACTTAACAGTGAAAGGGTTTAATAATTTTTTTTCTAAAAGAAACAACAAAAACAAAATAATAAAATAGAAATATAAAATACACATTAACCAATAACTAATCAAAACTAAAATTTTAAGTACTATGACAGCTTACATTAAACAAAAAAATGATGTAGCAAATAAAATTAATCTATAACTCCTTAATACTGCTATAAATCATAGGCCAGCATAATTTAATATTATAAATATTTATCTTATGTTACTGTTTATCAGATGGGTTATTAAATGTAGGTTAACAACAATAAATGATTAGCAACCTTCAGAAAGGTTGCAATAATGCAACCCATAATAACCATGTCAGCAAAAAAGCATGATAATGAGAAATTAATACCTAGGGATTCATTCATACATTACCCATACATTAGGTACAATGAAAACTCAAGTATTTATTTACTATTTACAAAAATTATTCATAAAATATAAACCCAATACATGCAATCTGTTCCCTTTTTCTTTTCAGTTATTTTAATTTTTCCATGGACTATTAAAATAGGAAATTTTAAAACTTTATTTTTAATACACACTCTGTGTCACATGATTTTCATATTTTCTGAAAGGTGGAATGCTCAATTGCCAGGAAAAAAACATATTAAATTTAACAAACATGAAAACAGGAAATGAGTGTTCTTCAAAAGGAGGAAAGTATTGTAGTAGTAATCTTTCAAAATAGCAGATAACAGTTGTAGCAATTAACATTATTGGACAATATTTTTCAAACACTTATTATATCTACTCTACCATCATACGGTAAACTCCCGCTTAACGAGCGGTAAAAATATGAAATAAGTAATTAATTTTTATTATTTTACAGAATTGACTACATAAAGCAATTAAGGCCTATTTGAACTGAATTTCATTGTTTGTAATTTTAATATCCTTAATTATTTTTTAACTATTTTAAATCAATTTTTAAATTGCTCATCATAATTTTTTTGTTTAATATATTCTCATATACTATGTCCTGATAAAATATAATGTAAAAAAAAAAAGTTGTTGTATTACATACCTCTGACTAGATGACAACATCTTACAACATGGGTATGAGGATGATCGATAGCGACATCAAATCCAAGGGTTTGGAGAAGTATATTTTCGTTAACAACGAGTTCCTGGGCTTGCTCCATATAAACCTGTAATAAATATAATTTAAAAAATGTAGAACAGCTTACTTAAGAAAGATATAATGAATAAGGAATGGAGAAGCTATTACATAGGGTGCTACTGATCTTGATGTCCCAGGTTTCACATCGACTGTGTTAAAAAAATTATTTATTCTGAACAGCCATGAGTTGACCCTGTAAGATTTGGAGATCCTCACAGGGCTCCAGCCTCTACACAAGTGGGTATTCTTACTTAATTGGAGGAAAACATGGCTATCGAGCGGGATCTCAGCCAAATCACCTCCTTGCACAAACATCGACTTTGAGTCCCTACCATTTATTGGATCCAATATCTTTTGTGGGTTGTAGTGGTATAGGTTTTCTTTTTAGATAATAACTAATATATTTCAACTTTACAGCAGTCAAAAATACTGGTATAGTAATAGAAATATAAAAATAAAATATAATCCTAGTAGTTATATCAAACTCCAGCTGCAATAAGACAAAATGGCGTTGAAATAGAAAAAAAATAGTTAAAAATGCTTCTCAGACAGTGATGTTAAATTTTTAAATAGCCTAACAATGAAAAATTTTATTATTAATTGATAAAATTAAAAGATAAGGTGGTAGGAAATTTAATATACAAAGCTAAGAATAATTTAAATAAGGAAATGTATAGATAAATAATAAAACTGACTGTGGGGAAAGGGAGAATCTCTTAGTGCATCTACATCAAACCTTCAAGAAACATTTAAGGGTTTAAAATAATATATGTTTGTAAAAGCTTAGACCTTATAATAAACAATAAAATAAAAAATCATTATGGAAATAATTATCTTTAAAATATGATTCAGAAATATTAGTTTATATACAGTAATAAACAGATAAACCTATGTATAAATCATCTTAATATTCACATTATTTCAAACAAGCTTTTTAATTGTAGTGGAAGTTCCCCCTTTAAATTAATTAATTTGCCAATTTATTAATTATTATTATTAATACTATGTACATCAAACCATAATTCAAAAGCAAAACAACCAAAAACAAGAGACAATTACTTTTAAGTAAGCATATAATAATGAACCTCTACACAGAGAGGCACAGAAGAGAAAGGGAAGTAGAAAATAATAATAACGATTAAAAGGTATTTTTCCTAGAAGAAAAAGATCTATTTTTATATCTATAACTTACTTGTTCCTAATATAAATCATTTAAACATTCTCCAATGATATAAAAAAACAAATTAGAATCTATTTTACAAGCTAATCACCTATAAAAAAAAATACCTCAGACTTAATGTCAAGTGGAGGTTGTTCTCTATGAAGACAAATCTGGGCTACTTTGATAACATGTTCCAACTTTCTGGGTTGTTCCTCAACTTTAGCCGCCAGGAATAAGGCTGCTGCAGCCATCGCATTTCGGTGAAACCGTGTAAACGAATGAAACATATAAAACCGATGCATATATACTATAGCAGTATTAATGCATAGTTGAGTACTATTAGAATTTAAATTAAGGAAGAACATATTAATCAATGAAAATACAAAATAATTAAATCAATATACAATCAAGAATCATAACAATATGGAATAAATACGACTGTATGCTAATAGACTTATTAGGTGAATATAAATAGACCCTTTTATGTGGAAGAAAAAAATATTACAAAAAGAAAACAGCATATCAACCATCGAAATGTCATACAGTAATTTAATGTTTAAACTTATGCCATTTTTTCAGTCATTAGTAAAACCTAATGAGATAACAAAGCTCAAAAAAGAGAAAATAAAATTGTATGCTTTTATTACTAAACTTGTGAGAAATTCATAAGTAGCCAACATTAACATTAGTTTGGAACCAGGAAAATAAATCTAGACAATAAATGGAAATCCAGGAAAGTAACCAGTAAGGTAGTGAAACCTTCCTGTCCTATTTAGAGCATGGAAGGTCACAAACCCAATAAACAAACACATTAGTAATGAAAACCAAAAACAGAGAAAATTTGAAAAATACTACAACAGAACTAATCTCATTGATTCAGACCTCTTCTAAGATATTCTAAAAACAAATGAGTCCGTAAGTTTTAAGAATAAAAGAATTCAAAACAAGACTACAAAAAATATCTCATAATTCGCAACATTGCTCACTTGTAAGAAAAACCGCAGTAGTTAGAGCACAGTTTATTAAGTATGACATAACTTAATAGATAATAAAATAGAAAACAGATTAAATACTAAGAATAACTACTGTTAAATAAAGGGACTTTATACATAACAAATAAACAATTTAATAATTTAATGGGTCTATCTGACTGAGAACCTAGCATTTACCCCTTACTTAAAAACAATGTGCAACTATATTTGAAACACCTTATTTAAGGTATAAATTCATTTATAGACTAAATAATAAACTAGTTTATACTATAAAGGATATTTCAACAATCAACTAGAAGCAAAGATTGAACATGACATAAGATACATAACCATTGAAAAATGGTTAAGAATATATAACAAAAGACAAATAATAGAATACAACACTATCAAAACCTGTTTACTAATTACTTCAATTTATTTCCTAAATTAAGTAACAAAACACATGTCGAAAAGTGGTTTACAGCAACAGAATTAATTTAACTAATCAAAAACAAAAAGAAATGAAGCAATTGAAAATGTAGTATTAAATCAAAAGAAGATTATAGAGAAGAGGAGGTTAAAACTAATAGATTACGTCATTTAGACTAGATACTTATTTGCTTTCTATGAATAGACACCAAAAATAAAAACAATATTTCCTGAATAGCGATAACACGGTTATATTTCAAAGAACAATTATGTTTAGGTTATGGTTAAGGAAATTAAATTCGAATATCAACAATCTAATAAAAGAGGAAAATGCTCACAGCACTGGAACAAACCACATAAAGACATCACAAAAATATGAATACACTTTAATGATATTTAATAAAAATTACATCAAATAGCTATGTAAATAGCAAAACAAGAATAACTGTATACAACCTGACTAAAATCTATTCCAACATTGTTATGGCAAATTTAGGTTAAGATGGTACAACTAAATATACCATGCCTGACAAACTATACAACCATAACAAATAATAACGCCTAACATAAATTAAAAACTTGCTTTAGCAACCTGATATATATAGTGAGAAAAGTAATTAGGATAATTGAAAATTCTACGAAACATACAATGTGTAGAAATATCATAACCACATCAATAATAACAATAAATGTATTTATGTAAAAATAAATATTTATCACTTAAAATTCAATAATTTTAAAGTAACATGTGGAAAACAATTTGAAAACCACTGTGAACTCCTAACAATAACTTGAGTATGCCGAATGTCTAACCACATTATTATAACCAATTGTGATCTACTTCCAAAATTAAAATGTTTAAAGCAAACAGAACTTGATTTAATTATACGAATAATACACCTTTAATTAAAACTGGCAATAGTAAAAGAGAATTAACTAAACAAAGATAAACTACTCCCATTCCCAAAACCTAACCTTCAAAGTAAACTTTTCATAAATCAAAACAATTTTCTAAGCTGTTTCAATGAAAGCCTTAAGAAAAATCCTCCTTAACCCAGTAATTCGAGGTCTAAATATAGAAAAAGAAAGATCACTTCCAAAATAAATAATGGAAAATATGGTAACTATAACCTAAACATAAATCACACAACCTAAGATTATTAAATTATTAAAATAATTAATAATAGCAATATACAATATCAAAAAGAAATAACTCAGGTGAAAATCGAATAGAAAAGATGGTTAAACATGCATCAAAGAAATTAGAAACAAATAATGTTGCACAATCAACTTTAGTAAAGGATACACTAGTAACCGTTGTCCCATGTCTTGAATAAAATTTGCTGCTTGCTGTCTGCTAGATAATTCTTTATCCGCATCGAAGCCACATTTTCTGCTTGGAGTATTTGCCAATTGTTCCTTGGTAAAATACCATTTTTCTTCAGCCGCCATTTAATTCTAAAATACACTAATTCCTTAGGAAGATATCAGCCCCCAAACCTAATTAGCAAAGTCTTTATCGTTCCTACGGGCTACATAATTCCTTCACATAATAATATATACAATTAAAACTAACTAACATCACTATTCACTTGCACATATGACGCGCATAATTCTACTATTGCTCATGCTTCTTAAGAGTAGCAGGGTGGTCACGTATCAGAATAATAAGAAGACAAAGTTAAGAAACTATTTGCTGTAAATCACAACTAAAAAATATATCTAAAATAGCTATTTGTAATAAAATTATTTAAAGTAAAGATTTTCTTTATATAAAAAAAAAATAATCATAATAACTTATCAACTAAGTTGAGTCTTGAGTATAGGCCACCCTAAGAGTGACATTAAAATATTGAACATCAAAATGGCTTTTTGAATTAAAAATAATCCTTTTTTATGTAATTTCAAAAAATATTTAACACCAATCTATTGTTATAAACCAATAAGCAATGAGTTCCAATATTTTTTTTGTAAGAGAAGGGGGGGGGGGGAGCAGTTGACAGTTAAGTTTCTTTGTACAAAGACGTGAAATATTCAACTAATGCTACTTATCCCTATATCTCAAACATATATTTTTAATTTTTGTAACACATTTTAATTATTGTCGTCTAATTATTGGATGCAAAGTTGTTTCGTTTAGCTATTATGGATATTAAATCCAGGTAAATAACCATAAGTGTAGTAATATTCGTTTAAAATCAAGTTGAAATTTTAAGGGTAATATATTTTAAGCCCATTGTGTCTAAATTTGCTTGATCAATCTAAACAAAGACCTAGGATCTAAAGACATGCTTCCAAAAAATAGAGCATGGAGAAATAATAGCTCATAGAAGTAACTCCAATAACTATAGCGGGTATAGAATGAAAACAATAAATTCCCTGTAAAAGAAAAAAAAAGTTTTTAAGTGAGCACAAGAACATTTTGATGTTCGTAAAAATAATAAATCCATTTACCGAAAGTTATATTAGAAAAAAAGCAAACAAAATAAAGAAACTTTCCTACAAAAATAAAGAAACTTTTGTTTCCTTTGCTCACTTTGTGTTACTTAAAGAAATATAGACAACCTCCATCGAGAATATGATACCAATGGCATGAAGTACTTTTGTATCAAAAATTGGATTGATCGTCTTTAGAAATAGTTTTGTATGATTAAAACTCCATGGCTGCGGACTTTTTTTTTTGTATTTGTATTTTGAACCTCTTGTGGGGACATGACTTATTCGTGTCTAATATGGACACTGAAAGATCTTATATTTAGTTATGAATCTGGAATAGATAAATACATCTTCCTATATTAGTTTTATCACCATGAGATGTAATTTTTACATGAAAATAATAATGTTACTAAACGAAAAATATTCTCCTAATATTTACATGAATATAAAATGACTTTCTGATTATGTCCTACACACTAGTGTGCGAGGGAATCAAATAAAATATATCTTAGGCAGTTCAAAATGAAGTAGCCAATAGTTTGGTTGCCACCACAGGACATTTCTGCTATTGGTAGGGTAGCTCCTTTTAGTAAAGTTGTCTGGAAACTTCTTATTTCTGGAAGAACTTTCTAGTTTCGTTATTCTATTGAACCTCGTGTTCCATATTTGCGTTTTGACTTTCATAGTAATCAATCAATTTTAAAACGCATTGGGTCACCAATTAATTGAGATGTAGCAGAATTTTAATACAACTGGCCTACAATGTAGCAGGAAAGATAAGTGTCAGAAACGTATAACTGAGGCGTTCAAGACCAAAAGTGGATAAATCCAAAATTTCAAAAATCGACTTTTTCACTAGTTTAGTCAAATAATTTTGTCTAATACGACACTTTTCAGCCTTTTTTCTCGTGGTTTTAGTCCAGTTCTGAACCTAAATTTTCGGGAGCGTAAAGCATTGTTTGACTAAACGAACGAAAAAGTCAATTTTTTTTAAATTTTGAATAACCTGCCTTAGAACCTGAACACCTCAATTGTACTATTTCAGACTATTTTTGTACCTAAAATGATTTTTATAGGATTATTACTTTCTTGTACTCTGACTTCTGGAAGCTTCGGACTAATTTCGGGATGAGTTCCCTGTATTCCTGGCTACTCGCGTGTTCTAATTCAATCAAGAGATGAATAGTTAAACCATATAATAAGAATGGCTGATAGAAGTTCTGTAATAGGGAACCTGCATAGTTCTATAATCGGGAAAAGAGTTGTTCGACCACCCAGAAGGTGAATGCAAGATGTTAAATAGAAACTTAAAATTTTATGGGTCACTGGATAGATACAGAAAAGAATGGACCAACATCGTTGAGGTAGCAACGCCGGGTTGTTATGAAATATAGAGGTAGTAGTAGTAGATGTTGGAAATGTGAGTTTGGTTGGCAATGGTGAACAACGGAGGGTACAAGATAAGGCGTTGTGTGGGAATCACAGAAGTAAATGTTTTGTTCCAAGAAAAACAAGCTTTCTAATTTTTACAAGTACTTGTCAGCATTTGGAACCATTCTAATGTTGATTATACTTTTTGTTTTATCGTTCTAAAAGTTTTTTACTAATGCTATTGTTATATAAATATATACTACATACTACATATTTTGTGCTTGTATTTTCTTTTATAAAGTTGTGGAGGTTTCGAAGTAACTTTATTCTTGACATTCCTTAGTTCGCGCCTTCCGTCCCGATATTTAGGTATTAAAATTTATTAATCTATTCTTCTTCCAATTGTTGTTTGTGGATGTGAAACGAGGTCGTCAAGGAAGGTTCAGGAAGAACACAGTTTAGGGTATTCGAAAATAAGGCAATTCGTAGAATTCTAGACCCGAAAAACTATAAGTCCACTAACTACCGCTCCATCGGATGGCGCTTGTGGTTATTAAGAATGACTTGTGTTATTATTCAGCTGTTTCTATATACCTTTATACTAGGTTCTAATCTGCTATTATTACGCTTCAATACAGTGACTCTAGTGGGATCGAATGCGTGGGTTATTTTAAAGATACAACACGTAGGTAGTGAGATAGCGTCAAGGTTGAACTTATTTATGTTTGGACAGTAATCAGTCGATGGAAACTTGTAAACAGCGTTTAGAGGTATGGACATCGTGCGTCTGGATTGGCGAAGTTTTTGTTTTAATAATAATTAAATATAAATACGTCCAGCGCTCATATTTGACATGGAAGAGTCATAATAAAAAATATTATTTTTAAAAAATAATCATCAACAATTAAAAATCAAAATAATTTATTTTAAAACAAAGAATATCCAAGATACATAATTATAATTTTTAATTTATAGCATATATGTTATTAATATATAATAATTATTTAGTTAATAAATGTTATTAAGTTATTAATTAATTAATTTGTAATACAATAATATATAACAATATATTAATAATATATATTGTATTGTTATTATATACATATTATATTGTTATTATAATATATAATAACATACATAATAGATAATTACATAATTAGGGTTACAATTTAAAATTTTTTAAATAATCATCAACAATTAAAAATCAAAATAATTTATTTAAAATGGGCCGATATACAGTTTAACATGGAATATAATAATAATGGAAATAAATAAATAGAAATTATAATAATATAAATAAATATATAACATAAATATATAACATATAAATATATAATAAAATAAAAATAACTTATAATAATAATAACTTATAATATAAATAAATATATAATATAAATAAATATAATAATAATAGAAATAAATAATGGAATATATCATCAAGAATTAAAAATCAAAATAGTTATTTTAAAACAAAGTAATCAATCGGATTTCGGTGGAAAATGGGCCGATATACAGTTCAACATAGATTCAAAATAGACTCTATTTTCTTTCACCTGATGATGTCGCCATATGAACTCTGATAAGATTCCAAACTAGTCTCGCTGTCCCCATGTGTCTCTTGTTCCTCCATTTAGCACTGCCCCACATTCTCTCAACTGTTTGTGTATGTACTCCTGTATCAGGATCAATAAAATTGTATTTTTGATTCACTTTAGCAGGTTGGAATCCTTCTTTTTCTATTTTATTTGTTTGGTAACCTTTCCAACTGTCAGAATAAATTGTGCTACCATCTGCAACGTTTTCAATAATTTTCTCAATAATGGTAGAGCCAGTTCTATTAAGAACAGTGACAAAAAAGGAATATTTTGTTTGTCTACATATATGTACCACTAAACACCCACTGTTCAGGTAGTACACGACCACAATTATTTTTACGTTTAGTGAACAAACTCTCATCAATTTCCACAATGCAATCTGGTCCACCTATCTTCTTCTTTGGTTTATTCTCCATTTCCATTACACATTATTCACGCATGTAATTGTTCAAGTCTACAATAGTTTTATTCGATAAATCAAGTTGCTTTTCACAAAATTTAATCGACGACAACTCCTCGCACCAGCAGTATATAAATTTTAAAGCTGAACAAAATGGAATTCTGCTTCTCTCAATCCAGTTGTCTTTTCTAAGTCCCACTTGCTCACCACACTGTTTGAAATTACATTTCCAAAACTTACGTTGACCAAAATAAAAGTACATTTTCGTTTTTTTGGTAAAATATTTCTCTCCTAAAAAAATGAAATTGCATCTTCTTCAGTTTTTGGCAAGTCCCAAATACGCATTTTCGTAGCACAAAAAATCAGCAAACAAACACTCTAGAACAAATCAGCAAAGAACAATGAATCTGTCAAAAATATAACTGTTACGGTTAGAAATATAGCTACTATAAAATATAACTGTTCCGGTTAGAAATATAGCTATTATAAAATATAGCTGTTTGCGCATGGGTACAAAATTGCCCTATACGCGTGGTGGCTTTAGTACACAAGTACCGATCTTTCCTTTGCTTTGACCATCCCATCAAACCATCTCCTATATCCATCCAGCTATTCTAAAACAATACTGTTCACGGTTCGAACATGCGCATTGTTCGAAGATTTTTGGTAAGACGGGCCATATTGTTGATGTTAATCAACAACATGTGACTCACACTGACAATGCTGCCAGGTGATGTACAGAAAAGATGAATAGATTTTTATAATCCTGCAATCCAGAAACTGGATATTTCCTCAAGTATTGTTTCATATACAATGGCCAAGTTTGATCTTTGCGATGAGCACATTCCCCTCCGGACGTAGAAAGCAACGAAAGAACTAGAAAACTGGAAATTGCCTGAGGACCTTCCAGCAGATATACTCAAGAACGCTGTGAAATAAGAGAAAAATAGCTAAGGATTTTAGCGTGTAATTGGGAAGAAGACCAGATTTGAATAAAGAGATCATAATTCCAATCTATAAAAGAAAAGAATTGGAAGATGTCTATCATTAAGAACAATATGTAAAGGTTTGAGATGGGAACAGGTACAGTAGGATTAAAAGTTAATGAGTCCATAACTAAATTGCTCATGTTAAGAAGAGAGTATGCAAATGCAGTAGTACATAATGAAGTTATGTACATCATTTTGAAATGGTTCATACCTCGACTCAAACATCACCAGGCCAAATAAGAGGAAATCAGAAGTAGAATTCTGACAGAATCATGCCGACTTTGATATTTTCAAATCATTTAAAAGTATAATATTTACTCATCACTGCTAGACATGTACTAAAATACTTGTGTGACTCTAGGAAACTAAAACAACTAGAGGATGCATTTGAAAGATGTGCTTAAACATAGAGGTGATCAAAGAAAAAGGAAAAACGTGTATACCAACTCATTGGTGAGATGAGCATGTTATGCCGATATAGAACCAGAAATGGCAGGGCCACTCAGTCATTGATAGGAATTTTTTATTTTCAAGTCGTTTTGTATTACCTCTGCAAAGTTGAAAATTCTTAACTGAATAAGTCACACCACTAATTATAGTATAAATAGTCAAAACAAAGATTGGCATTTTTGAACTTTTGGTAATTAATCCGTATTGGTTGCAAGAAAAGAAAGCTTAATTCACCTTAAATTTCCATTAGACAACCTCCCTTTGGGGTTTAAATGAAGGGAAAGATATTGGAAAATAAGGAGTATAAATTAATTAGAGCAGGGTATCATTTCCATGGCCTTCAATAATTACTAATTTTTTTTTCCCTTCTGTCAATATTTCTTGTACTATCAAAAAGTTATAGATTTAGATTATAATCCAAGGACTCATCCGGGAAGTTAATAAAATATTTTTCATACATACCTTAATGACATCATAGTAGTTACATATAAAAATGAAGTTGATAGTGATAAACATAACAAATTATTGTTGTCAATTATTTTTAAAACAGGAGAACAAGTAACAGTATATTAATCCAGAAAAAGACATAAGATTAAATATTGCTTATGGCTAACAAACGACTGTAAGGTATTTAACGTCCTCAAAAGAGTTCTGACAACAGATTCCTGTAGTGATATATGCTTGTGATACTTGGAAACTAAACAAGAATGCATTTAAAAGACACGTGCATTAGCAACATTTCCAGTTTAAATTCATTGAGATGTGTGTGTTAACAATTTCATTAAAGTTATTAAATAGCAGGACAGAGTCGATTAGCATTACAAAGTAAAACTAGGCGATAGAAACCAATCTCATTAAAAAAAAATAATGAAGAACAATTGTTTTTAAAAATGTCGAAAGAGAATTTTTTTTTGTAAACTATAATTTACAATATATGAGAAACATAACTGCAACAGTGCTTAGTTCAGACCTTAAATATCTGCCTTAAAAATAAAAACTAACAATCTTAAGCTTGTAGACTCTCAGGTTTGAAATGTTGGTTTCTGATAAATATTTGTTTATTATTCGATATTTTCTCCTCATAATAAATAAGCAAATAAATAAATGCTATTGGAGTCGTGCAGGAGCAAAACTCCGCATTTACATAATATCATAAAAGGTCATTTTTTAAAACTTTTATATAGTAAAGTGTAACAGTTTTTATCAAGAGATCCAGATGAAGATGGGCTCGACATGTGGCGAGGGTGAAATCCTAAAGCGTTTGGTGACGGAGTTCATCCACGGATGAAGGAGAGTCGGCCGACCAAGACTGCGGTTGACTGACTGTGTTGCTGAGGACGCCAGGAGCCTGGGAGTCCGCAACTGTATGGCAGCAGCACTCAACAGGGACTACTTGCGGAACCTGATTGAGGAGGCCTGGATGCATCAACGTGTTGTTGTGCCGAACCAATGATAGTAATAATAAAGTGTAACAGAAACAGAACTCATTTAGCTTAACCTTAATTCAGCATGAAAGAAAAATTATTAATTATACTGATAGCAAAACTCCACATTATCTACAGTTCCAGCATGAATAATAATTGAAAATTATAGGAGAGAAACAATATAAATCATCCTTTTTATACAAAAATGCAATATAATAATATTTCTACAATTATCAAATAAAATATAAATAACTCCAACTGTAACACAGAAAATAACTTAGTTATAATTTATAAATATTAGCAAATAACAAACTCATGACAACAAATGTAAGGGATAAGGTTTCTCATTAAATTTATTTATATGTTTTTCAATTTTTGTTTTCATCACAGCATTTATTCACATATTTATAACTTTACTTATACTTATCTACATATTATTTTATTATTATTATTTTTTAATAAAAAGTATTACTAGTACGACATTATCTATTTAATTTTTATTTATATTTACATCAATAGCTTTTGCACCATATTCATCACCATTTCTGTTCCAGATATTTCAATCTCATCTAATTTTTTAAAATAAAAAACACTTTATTTCACCATACTAATGTCATGAGAATATTACTTAGATATTGTATAAAGTTAATTTAATAAGTAAAAATAATAATTAAATAAAAGTAAGACGAGTATAAGGAAATTCGCCAATAGTAAAAAATCAATAAAAATAATAATATAATTGAAACAAGAGGGGTATAGGCGAAAATCCAATGAAGAAATATACAGAAATTTGGAAGATCTTGAAACAGTCATCAGGACCAGGAGACTGAGGTTCTGCGGCCACATGGTCAGAGTGAACAATAAGAGGCTGAACAAAAAAATTTTCGATTAAGTCTTAAGCTATAAGAGTATAAGTAGATATGTGAAACAAATAAAAGAGGAGCTGGATAGGCTAAAAATCAAGGATAAGGACTACTTGGATAGAGAGCGTTTCAGAAAAAAACTAAAAGAAGTTGGGATACTTGCAGGAAAGAAGGAGAGACGAGCGAGAAAATGGACTAAGGAAGAGGGAGAGGAACAGTCCAGGAAGATGAGAGAGTATTGGAGTAGAAGAAAGGTGGAGAGTGTGAAGAAGATTATTAAGTGATATTTGCGTGATCCTTGCTGGCCGATTCGTGTAAAAAAAAATGAGACAATTACAGCGGTAATATAATTATGGAATAATTTTATAAAAATATTATTTTATTTACAAAGGTTGTTATCTCCACTCAAAAAAAAAAAATCAATCATAGGCTCGTAGAAATCTATCATATTTCAAATTAATTTTATGCACACCCTAATTCCTAAATAATTTATTTTCCTTTTGTAAGTTATTACAGAAGGGTAATAGGCCTGTGTTCTAATTAGAAATAAAAAAAAACTATTAAATATAGTATTTTGGAATAATTATCTAATATCATCTAACAAAAATCAATAACCACCGAATGATTTCTTCAGATTACATTACAATTATTACAAGGAACAAAATAAATTATCGAAAAATCATTATATCATAAAAATAATACAACATAAAAAATAACTCAATGAAAAAGGAAAAAAAAAACTATTGTTTTCAAAAATAAAATTTTAAACTGTAGCTTAAATAGATATCCAATTATTTCAATTAAACAAAAAATGAAAAGATCGGTATTTTAGAGACAAAAATAATAAGTAATAAATTAATAAATAAAAAACACATAGTAAAGTATTTATTAGTCAATTAGACTAAAAACTATATTCATATTAGTTTTGAAATATATATATATATATATCCTCTCTCCCCCACTAGTTTCCACTGAAAATACTGAGATAACAAACACAGGGATAATTTTGTTAAAAATTGTTTCTAACTGAAAGTGGGAATTGAGAATTATATCTGATATAAAAGCAAATACTAAATTATTCATTCTAATTGATGGCGGATAAAAAATAAAATAAAGTAAAAACAACATAAACTATAATTAATAATAAAGATACAAATAGTAATATAACCTACATGATGATAATGATAATGTCAGCATGCTACGCCTAGTACAGTAGGGACTTCATCTACCAATAAATAGTTTTAATTATAATACTTACAATTTAAATTCAAGTAATGATGTGTTTACATATCAAATGGGTTTCAGATTGTAGAAACTGTACATGCTTTCTTTTATTCTTCCTTTTTATTTTTTAAATCAAAATAACTCTGAAAAGTTAAGAAATGGGACCAAGAGTTGTGATTCATGGTCAATATAATAAAAATAATTATGTCCAAAAAAGATTTGTGTACACCACAAATACAATATTTAACTTAAGCTTCCTGGAATCATAAAATAAAAAATCATTTAAAACAAAGTATCAAATCTCATAAATTTGAGACACCAATATATTTTTGCAAAAGGCCTTTTACAGCAAAGGCCGGTCATACACATAGGGGTATACTACAGAGGTTTACCTCTATAGCCTGCCACAAGAGATAAATCTCGGCATGTGTGCCACTACATGTGAACAAATCTCTCTCTGGAGGTAAACCTGAGAAATTGAGAAACAAAATTTTCTACCACAGAGGTGACCAGATTTCCACATGTGTGGATCAGTGAGGTAGATAAACGCAGAGTGAGGATGTTTTTTATGTTATTGAGTGTTTTAATTTGCATTTATTTTAATGCTATGTTTGACTTTATTACAGTATATTTGTTTTCTTTTTACCATTGCGGAAACACACATGTGTTGGAAGCATTAATTGAGTTGAGGTGAGAGTTTCAAGATCATGTCTGGAGAGAAGCAATATAAACGTAACTAATGGAAAAGTTGCGAGAGAGATCGCTATCTGAATGGGCTCCTAGCTTCTTGAGGTAACCTCGCATGTTTGACTCTGAGGTATACCTCTGCAATACAACTCCATGTGTAAGGCCAGCTTAACACGGACTAAGAATTAGAGAGCAAGGAATTTTAAAATTTGAGGAATAATCATAACAAAATTCATAATTTATAACTTTGAGTTTTATTCATAACTTTTATATTTACAAAACAGCTCTTAATCAAGCTGTTAAATATAAACATATCAATATTTTATTAAAATTTACAGTATAAGGATATTACATTTTTCTCAAAGGCTAAGTGTACTGAAAATCTTCAAAAATTTCAGAAGTAAAGAACTAACAAAACGAATTCCCTTAGAATGGATTTGAAAAAATCTTTCTGCATTGTTTATCAAGCAAACCCATTTCAAGATTTCAATAGTAATCACTCAATCACTCTAAGATATAGTGTACCATAACTATGATTCTTATCACAGCTATATTTAAATGAATAATAATTTATTATAACTTCTGCAAATATTTACAATTTGTACAAAAAGGCATCAAAGCAATCAAGGATTATAGAAATGAACATGTTGGCATGTAATGGCTAAATTGCAACAATATAATTTTAATATAACATAGGAAGCTATCACAGAATTTTTAATTTGAAAAAAATATGTAAATAACCTTAGGGGTTATAAATATTAGGTTTGTGCCAAATGTTAAGTTTTATAAAACACTATAACTTCACTGATTTAACACCTTGGCTAGAAATCTATTTTTTTTAAATATAATTGTTCCGGGACCATTTAATATTTGTGGCAAGAAGATAATCAATTTGGTTGTTCACAAATAAAATTTAAATATAATGTATTAATATTATATTATTAATACAATACTAAATACAATAAGTAACTACATCTGTGGTTACAGATGAAATTATGGACTAGTTACAGAAAATTATAGGTACTGTAATATTATCTACAATCACATACTTAAAAGAAGAATGAGAATGATAATAATGGTATGAAATGGTCAGTGGGTCCAGTCAATGATTACAAAAAGTAAGGAAAACTTATTTTATTGTGCCAAAGTTTCGGTCTAAGGTGTTGGCCATCTTCAGGGCTGGAAAAAAGAAACAGAAAATCCCTATATAAAACATTTCAGTACTAAAGAAGAATAACAGTTTATGTGAACAGAATTATTAAGAATGAAAAGAATTACAGGGAGTAAGATAAATTATGAAGTAGGTGTTGAAAACAAATAAAGAGTAAGGTACATTAGAAATGACAGGTGAGAGATAACAAGAATGAATAATTACAAGTAATGGCGTATAAAAAAATGTGTAAAGAGGTTAAAATAACAGAAAATTACGATTTCTATATAATGATTACCATGTAATCAGTCATCAGTCAAAATGGTAATCATTATATTTCAAAAAATTAATAATATAACTAAATACATGTGTAAAACATAATTTCCTGTTATTTTAATCATTTTATCATTTTGTTTACATCATTACTAGTAATTTAACTGTTTTTCATTCTTATTATGTCTCACCAGTCATTTCATAATATACTCATTATTTTTTCTCTACAGTTATTTCATAATTTATCATACTCCCTATATTTCCTTTCAATCTTAATAATTATATTCGTATAAACTGTTATTCTTCTTTGGTACTGCATTGTTCTACATAGTCATTTTCTGTTTCTTTTTCCCAGCCCTGAAGTTGGTCTACATCTTAGGCCGAAACATTGCCACAATAAGTTTTCCTTATTTTATGTAATCATTGACTCATAACATTATTAGAATTATCTAGTCGACTATTTTCCACTTAAAAACTTGAATGTATCTCTTGATGGCACATTGATTCTTTACTCTAAATTGTTTGAATTAATATCTTACAGAAACTAAAAAAACTGAAAAGCAAAAAAAAATACTATAAAAATAAAGATGGCGAGTAACAGCTAACCATGATTATTACTTTTTAATGTAAATGAATTTAGGCCAATTAAATATTGACAAGGTAGGAATTTACTTGCCACCTATCTATTAGATACTTAAGGAGAAATAATGAATTACAGCTATCAAAGCCAAGGTGTTAATAAAAAAATTACAAAAAACTTAAAGAGTTCAAATTAAATTTAGTTCAGCCTAAAAAACAACAATAAATAATAAAATATTATTCAACTAATTGTATTATGTGAAATTAAAGTTAAAAGTTTGTGGTGATTGAAAGCTGTTTGTCTAAATAAATATTATTTCAGATTACTAAAACTATGAATAGTTCACTCGTCTAAGTTTACAAAAATATATAACCAAATGAGCATGAAAATAAATATTTTGACTTCCATGAAGTAGGCACAAAAGTTCTAAATATTGAATCTTAATTTTTTTTTATTCCCAAAGGGAACAATATTTCCATTGGAAGTCATACTGGCCATAAAATATACATTTTATAATGATAGATTTAAAAAAATAAAAGAAATCATTGTGTCGTTATTTCAAATTACATTAGGCATTTTATTTTGACTTTGGTTTTATTAAAGTAAAAAAAAAAAGAAACTTAATATTAAAACGAGTAATGAAAAATATTATGTCAAAAATAAAATTTAATAGGCTTTTCTCTTGGACAGAGAGAAAGCCACAGAACATGCTCTAATGATTGTAATCTGGAGTACCCCAAAGTTGGGTGAAACTAAAAATTGGTTCACGAAGAACCATTGGAAGACTAAAAAACAAAAATAAAATTTGAAGGATTCATTTTGAAAATAAATAACATATAAAGGTTGTTAAAAGTTCTCAATGCTGAATCACCATCCATCACATTATAGTTTTGAACTAAGTCCCTCCAACACCGGATAAATATATAAACACAATTAAATTTTAATTGTAATCAGCTATTTTCTAAGGAATTATGCGAATTCCTTAATTTGTGATAAGTATTTATAGTGACCTATAATTATAAGAACAGTCTGCTTTCTAAATGACAAAAGCTGTAAGAAAAATCTTTATGAAATACCAGAATTATATAAAATTATAGCCTGAATTACAATTGTCTGATAATTATATACAGTGTAGTCATTAATTTACTAATCTTCAAAACATAATAATCTTCAAACTAAAATAAAACCAATTCTGCTGTTACATTAAAATATATCTATATTACATTAAAAAAAACATAATTGACAGTACCTTAATTATGTAAGGCTTTATCTATATATTTTAAAATTTAATAAAGATATATTCAAACGAAATCGAATGAAGGTTTTATTTATTCAATTATATAAAATTATTTATCCTTTATAATTGGGGTCCAAATATCTTTTCAAATTAGTGTATTGAGAAGTAGTAAAAATATTAATTAACAATATGTTTCTCTTGAAGGAGAGATTCATAGATTGACTAAAAAGCCCCTGTCATGCGAGAACAAAATATTACAGAAATAAATTGACCCACTGAAAATTTCAGAATAAATGATGATTCATTATTTATTATAACTCAAGAAAAATAATTATTTTTTAAAATTTTGGTATCAGATGTTTATACTTGAATAATACTACTTTAAATAATTTTTACATTTTCATGTTTTTTATAATACATTATAGGCTTGTTTTAACTGCATAATTTCCTCATCGACCAAACAAACATTTTAAAATTCCAGATGTACAAAAACATAACAACAGCACAAACAATTATCACTAGTAATGTATAATAATTAGTATCAGTAATTTCTAATTGACTGATTTGTGAAGAAAACGTTTAAAAAAATACAAATATATATTGGTAATTACTAAAAGTTTATACGTTTTAAGAAATGTAATATTGAGCATTTTTAGCAGTGTAAAGCCCTCGATAAATAATGTTCAGTAATTAAATAAGACAAAGAATCACAATATAACGAAAATGTAAGTTCTGTAAAAACCCCAGAAGTCAAATTAATATTTAAATATTTATAACACTCAAAGAATATCATGAGGCACAAATCCACATTAAAAAAAGAACAAGAAAAAAAAATGTTAAGATTTTTAATGAATAAATGACCTTAAATAAACTGTTATTGCAGATGAATAATTCAAAATTTCTACAACTCATACATTAATGCTTCGAGCATAATGGCTCTTTTCCATTAGGTACCAAAAACAGACTTTAATCTACACAGCTTTGATAAAAAATAATTCTTAACACAATAATAATAATATTTTAACTTCCTTAATATTACACTAAATATAGTAAATATGAAACTTTAAACCCAATATTTTGATTTGAAATGCAGTCTATAAATGCATATTATCTAAGATTAATCATCCTAAATACCATACAGTCTTACTACAACAAATAGTGCATTATGAATTGCAATTTGGAGATTACATCATTGCAATCAGAAATGAAGAAGCAGACAAGATAGTAAAAAAAAATCATTATATGTTACAACTCATATTAAAAGATAGTAATGGTAACATAATGGTAAATTAAATGAATAACATTTAATCTTTCATTAGTAAGGAAGATCTATGATGATCTAAGGCCTTTTCTAGAAAAGAAAAAAAAGGAAAAAAAAAGAAAATAATCTGAATAAAAACATTTAGATTTTAAACAATGGAACAATGGTTTAATTTAATTTAAAACACTTATAGTATTTATACTTATTATGGTTTAATCAATTTAACTACATTAATTGGATCCTGATTTCTTTGGTCTAACTCAGCAATATGTTTATAATAATTGTAGATCTTAGACAATCCTTTTGAGATGTGGTACCAAAACTTATGTGGAAATTTGGCTATAGTTTTTGTCCTATGGCGTAGGTTAAGAACTACCATTTAAATTTTGTAAAAATTAAATACCAGAATCTAGCCAGATCTCTTTTAATCTATTATAGCATTCATGTTATCCATAGATTAGCATATAATGCTCTTCTTATTGCCCTAGATTCATTAATTTAGAATGAGTTACCAAGATTGATTTCTCAAAATTTTATAATTTTGTTTTCCCACCACTAAAGATGATTATAATCAATATTTTACAATATTGTTATTTAATCGTTCTAAATTGCTACACCAGATTTAAGACCGGATTACCAGCAGTCCAAGGAGCTGTAGCATTCAACATAGGCAAACCTATTTCATCCCCAAGACTGTTGAAAGATATTCTGATGTGATCTCAATAGATAACGTTTCTCACCAATCGTTTTAACAAAATGTAATATAATCCTGTTTTCTTTTAGTTTTCCGTTTTATCGTACTATAGCTCTGTTTATTATTACATTAATTTGAATTTTGTTTACTTATTTACATGTTTTATATTTAAACTACCAACATTCTTTTATATGAAAAAACACTATTATATATTTACATCTTCTCTGTAAATAATCTGCTAATGTACAGTTAGGGGTGTCTCTTGCATGAGACGAAACCCACACTTCCACCTTGTGTTAAAGTTTAAAATTCATTATTAAAAAAACATGTAAGGCTAGGAATAGCCGATCTGTATATAAAGAGAATATAAGTGGGTAAAAAATCGTTCTAAATTGAGGAATATATGATTTTCAGCATGGGGTGGGTACACAATTGATCATGATTAATAATTAATAGTGTCAGCTCATACCTAAATGGCGTCAACTCATCAATTGGATCGTATACATTGCCCCAATGTTGTGTATAAGTTTTTAAATTCAACACTAATTCCATCAATGTAATTCAACAATGGATTGATTCAAACTTATGGTAGTTATGATTCAATAACACAAAAAACAATAACCTGTCAAACAGTAATGATCTTAAAGATTCTATATTGGTAGAGCAATGAGGCAAATATATTATTGCCACTACTAACAGACAGTTGTATCAAGAATTTACTTATTCACAAGTTCTTGGTCTCAAGAACATATTTAGTAAGATAGAGTTTGTAATGAGGTAACATATATCAATCCATTGACTTGAACAATTGATGGGATCAGAAAGCAAGTCAATTGATTCATGGGACCAATATATAAAATTTGGCCTAACTGCATTTCTGTAGCATAAAAATATTTCAATAAGAAAGATGAAATGATTTCTATAGAGGGAAGCATATTAAAAAACTGATAGTTGAAGCTATAAAGAAATCAATGTATTAGTTATAGAACTTCTGTTTTTAAACGACAACAGGTATAAAATTTATAAAATGTAAAAATTCTTGGGCATACACATATATTACTCATCAAAATAATTTTGTTTTTTCAAATAAGAACTAATTGTTAGTATAATGTTTCATTTATTTTTTTAGCTGGATTTTTTCTTTTAATTTAACAAAGCATTTTTTCTGTTAATCAATTCTTAAATAAATATGAAAAGATGTCTAAGTTTATGCTGTTACTTATTAATTGTAAATCGGATTCAATCAAGAAAATCAGCTCTCATTAAATATATCAATTATTCAAGATAAATAAAGAATATGAATATGTTTGTTCAGTATTATTTTAACGATTGCTAAATTTAAATCATTGGTAAATATTTAAGTTTTCGTTTTGTAGTAGTATAACGCTCAAATATAACATACCTTACGAGTGTTAGCTCCAAGAAGGATCATAACCTTTCCAACGTGCGGGTGGAGCTAGATATACACGTCTTCCCTTATAGAAGAAACTGACCACACCACGATACCCGGTTCTAGGAACTCCAGACTAAAGTAAAATAAAATAAATAAAAATAGTAATATAAATCACAGAGCTCATATCATCTCCGAAAATAAAAAAACTATAAAATACAATACAATTCCAAATTTAAATACATAAAATTCATATTCTAGAAAGTATTTCATCACATTTTTATAAATGACATTAATAGCAGATAAGAAAACTGGATGAAAAATTATAAATAAACATAAAATATACTTACCCTAAAATCATCCATGAGGCCGAGTGTTTTGGCTGCAGACCTATAAGCTGTTTTTGTATTGTATGCAATCCTTACAGGACCATTCTGAACAATATTTCCAGATCGAAGTTCCTGATGGGATACGATTGGGCTTTCATAAACAGCCTTGACAAAATTTGAATCATAATTATCCTGTAATAAAGATTATTTCAAATGATTTTCACAATAATTATTTTTATTTTAAATTAACTACAACTAATATACTATAATTATAAGAATTTATGCACATCCTTTGTAGCCCTGAAGTATATTTTAAATTAAAAAAAAAAAAAAAAACCTGTACCACCACTACGACCCGTGAACGAGTCTGGGGGTTCAGTACATGGTTGAGACTGTACTGTTTCATGGACAACGGTTCTGCAAGGAGGTGACTTGTCCTAGGTCACGCTCAACCGCCAGGTTTTTCCCCCTTATTATGGGTACCCTATTTTTATAATATTTTATAGAGGCTGGGTGAGCCCTAGGAGGGTCCTAGATCCTATATGATTCATCTCCGGCTGCAAACAGACTAAATAAAAGTAACTGCTCGCAGCGGGACCACTGAGCCACTCCGCTCCCTTAATATTTTAAATTACTGTATATAAATGTTGAACTAAAAAAAATAGTATTTTTTTATATTCTGTTGTTCTAATAATATTACAACAATTATATCATATTATGATAGTAAATTCATTAGAACTTGTTTGTTTGTTCATTTAACGTCACTTTATGCTGCTATGGCTAATCGGACGATGCTACAGTGGGAGCTCTAAATTTTGCCTATCCAGGTTTTATTAGGATAGGGATTTTTAACGAGTACCTGACATCGTACAGGCTCGGGACCTCCGTTTAACGTCCCTTCCGAAGGACGGCGTAACTAAGGATTTTTTACTCCCTTTAAAAAATCCTAGGGCCACCTGCCGGGCTACGAACCCGCGATCTTGGGTTTAGTAGTTTGTTACGCTAACCACTAGACCACAGGTCGCCCCTCATTAGAACTTAATATTCGATGTTTCCACATAAAATCAAATCAAATATGTATGAAATGAAATAAAAATATATATACTTTTCCCAATAATTAAACAAGCTTTCTACCCCAAATTTAAAATGTTTGAATCATGAGTAGTAACCCTGTCAGAAATAGGATTTATAATGTCTGAATAATTTTTAAACAACTTTCCTTGCATAAAGATGTCAAAGCTCTAAAAAAATTGGTAGTCTGTAGGGGATAGAATAGGACTTAGGAGATGTGGGGGACTTAACAACAACTGTTTCAATTTAAAGTCTCTTGTAGTTGCAACTGATAATGTTCAATGGGATCATGCAGGACCTAGAAATCAAGATTTTTAGTATTTCCAGTAAATTTAAAAAGTCTAGATACAGTCATTCGGCATGTGCTAAGATTAGACACGAGCTCTATAACTCACTTTTATATAAGGATCTTTTTATATATCTTCTTTAAAAATTTTCTCCTCAGTTTAAATTGTAGGCTTTCCACAGGGTTGATTTTCTGATGTATCTCGTGAAAATATTTAAAAAGCCAATGCGAAATGGTTCTTTCATCTAGGAAAGAAATTCGTTGACTGGTAGGTACTAATGTAGGATGGAAATAGTTGGGGGTGCAGTCAAAAATTACACAACAAATAAGTAGAAACCTATTATATTTTATGTGTGCCGACGTTTCGACCTACTGTGTAGGTCATCTTCAGGGCCAATAGGAGTGGCTACTCGGTGCAGAAGGTAACTGAAGAGGTTACATTTGTTGTGTAATTTTTTACTGCACCCCTAACTATTTCCATCCTACGGTTCTTTCATCTCTTCAGCAAAAGGTTGATTGATATTAATTGCTGCCTGGGCATGGGAATAACTAAGTTTAAACTCATAAAAAAAAATAAAAAATAAAAATAAAATAAATAAATAAATCTCTCTGAAATCACTTTTTCAATGTTATGTTTAAAATGAACAAAAATTTGTATGACTACTTGGGGATGAAAAAGAACATATACAGTTAGAAAACAGAATAATGACATTTTTTTTTTTTTTTTTATATTTGCTGATAGTAAATATTTTGTTGGGGAGAGTGCTTTAATCTTTCATGAGCATTAATACCTGAAATGTCAGGCATTACATGCTGACAACCCAATAGATCTTTAATAATTAAATGAAAGCTTGAAACTTCACTGAGAAAAATCATAATAACATGGATACTCAGGTGAATAAGTCCTTCAAATAATCCTGTTAGGACAACCAATTAGGGGGATGAGAGATAATAAAATTGCCATATTTTTATTTAGTCTGACTTCTCAAGTATCCATCAAACCAGTAAAATAAATCATGAGATATGAGTACTACTGTAACCACTTGAAACACACCAAAGAAATAACTAAGCCTAATTCATGACAAGTAGTTAATGTCGCATTAGGAGTTTCAGTTCATCAGATCTACATAATAAACAACAAAGTCAAATATTGATCTGTATCATATGTTTGAACACTCAGCTCAAAAGACAACTAATTATTTTTACCATTAGGAAACAGAAATATTAATGAAATAGTGCAACTATAGATATTAAAACTATTTATGAACTAATTTAATTATTATATAAAATGAATAAAATGTAAACATTCAACTTATAGTTACAAACTAAGTACCTTGAGTAAATAAGTCAAATTTAATTTGGTGAACGGCACGTATTTGTCATTGAGATGAATGTATTTCAAGTGCTTCTCATAAAAAAGACCACTAAAAGACAAAAATCGTTAAACAAAATTAATTTTAACATAAGAAAATACTAACTATACTAATCAAAAGTATTGCTTTATAAAAATTATTATAATAATATAGTAATACAATATAGCAAAACAATCTCACTTGCTAACTCCAATTTTTCCAAAAGTTCTAGTTCTTGAAACCTCTGGGCGAATGCAAGCACGACCTTTTCTTTGTTCAGGTTGTCTAATCCAATCGTCCCAATAGCTACATAAAGAAAATAAATAAAAAATAAGAAAACTTACATAATTGAGAATATCACTTTAATACCTGTGAAATAGGTGTCTTGAAACGATAAAGTTCATTTTTCTTTATACAAGAAAATACATAATAACTGATACAAAAATATTAGTTTACACTCATATTTTACATTTATGAAACACAGCAACCATGAATGGAAATAAATAAAAATGAATAATTTAAATAGAGTTCATTGAATTACTTAAATTGGTGAATAAATTAAATAGATGCAGGTTCAACTTTTCATTTTCTGGAGTGAAAGCTGAGTTTAACTGACAACTCTTAAGATATTAAGCAGGAATTAAATTAAAATTAAAATAACCCAGAATTACCCATTTATTGCGACTTTTCATGATTTTCTAACTGAAGTCAAGTTAAAATATTATAATATTGTAATAATATTTAAACATTATAAATAACAGTATCACAATTTATAAACCTTTTTTACCACAAAAGAATATTAAATTTCATTTTAAAAACAAACCTAAGAGGCCATTTTGGAGATAGCTCTGACCACAACGCTTTTGTTATCATCCATCCAAGACCTGGAAAGAAGTCTGTCCTGTGGAGTAGCTCAGGCGAAGATGTGTCAATAAGCTCAAGCTTCCCATTATCATTCCAGGCCGATACACACCAAAGAGATGAATCTTGCTTCAAAAGGGATAGCGTAGCGAGAAAATATGAAAACAGATCAGGAGATACATCCAAGTCATCTAAAAAACAAAACAACATAAGATATACTAAAATTTTATTTCTCTAAAATGTTAGCAAGATTAATGATCTTAAGTTTCACAATAAAATAATGAACAGGTTCACAAAAAAAATATGAACAAGAAATAAGAACTCTATAGCTATATCAGATATATATAAATCAATGAAAATAGTAAATGGAATTTGGGGGAATACATAGTAAAACTAGTATCTGTTTGCATTGTTTACAGCTGTAATGAAGACATGTAAATAAGTAAAAGTATCGGGATGGGGAGGGTCAGATTTGTAACATCGATCACATTGGGTATATTTATTATTAATGTAGTTTAAACTAAAATCAAGGAGTTAATAAACACTTACCCTCAATTATAATAACAGTAGTGAAGTTGTAAACATGAAATGTCTGATTAAGAGCCCAACCATAATGCCTTGCAATCTTAAAGTAACCTTTGAATTTCTTCTCTTTAGGCGGGACAAAAATTTCTCTTTGGTCAGGTTGCTAGATAAAAAATAATCAATAATGAATTAAATATCGTATTAAAATAATTAGCTACGTGCAGCCTATTTATGTGAGTTTCTTGCTTAGTAATACAACTCACTTTTATGTGAAAAACTTGACTAGAAAAAGCCGAAATCGCTTGGGCTGTGGCTTCATGCTCGCAATCTTGACTCACAATTATTGGGAACTGACTGGGTGAAGGACGGTATCTAATTAATTGTTCTAAACATCTTGTCACAGTCGGTCTATTGCAGGCGAAGACCAGAACTGCTATAACACCATCACCCGCTGTACCCTAAAATGTATAAAACAATAAAATGCCTAGCCTATAAATGTATCAAATTAAAATGAACTATAAATTTAAAAACTTTTTAGTATTCATTTTTCAACTTATTGATTTCCATATAAATTATTTTTAATTCATAAACTATAATTAGAAAACATATTGAAGTACTATGGGAAAATAAGACATGAGTCCTAATAGAAAATTTTATGGATTTCAATCTGAATCTAAGATTTAATATTATTAATGGATACCTGGAGTCTTCTCTCATCTTCTTTTCTTGTTTCCTCAATAGCAGCAGCTTTCTCCTCTTCTTCTATCCTTCTGGCTTCAACTGACAAAACAAAAACCTTCATCATGACCATTCATATTAACTCACATAGTAATAATAAGGAATAAACTACAACTAAGAAGTAACTGATAAATATTAAACATCAATCTGTCCATTTGATGTGTTTAAGTTTAATGAGCATATAATGAAGTCATGAATTAGCCATATCAAATTTAAATAAATAACAAAAGAACATTAAATGAGCTAATTATTTAATACCAAAATAATAAATATGTGATTATGACTTACTTTGTTCATGAACAGCGTTTTTCACATTTCGCATAAGCAATGCATTGGCTTTTAATTCTTCTTTAATATTTGTTTCAAGTTGAATCAAACTGAATCCATCATCAGGGGATACCACCTAGAAAAATTAAAATTAAAATTTGAATCAATTTTAAGAAAGGATAATACAAGAAAAAAAAGTCAAGACCGAAATTAGAATCAATTAAATAAATATATTCGCTATAGATTGCGAAATAAAAAAGATATTATAAATATTAACGTACAATAATACATGTTCTTCTTGGTATGGAAATAATTTATTAAATAAACATTACCAATCCATTGTATTTTATAAGGCTAAAATGCAATATTAGTTTTGGATTTGTTAATTATTTAAGACTAAACTAATTAATTCAAGAGACCCATTTTAATGAGTCTATTGTAAATTTAGAAGAATGAATATGGATCTAGCTATTTACCTTTTTTTTTAACAATCTTGAAACATGTTAAGAAACAAATATGTTCAGGAAAATTAAATTTAAACCTCAATATCAACGCTTTTAATACAGTTTTCTTTATTTAGTTTTAAAAAAACTGTGGGTAGTTTTAATTAGTTATAAAAATTACTTTAAAATTTGTCTATAAAATGATAAAGAAATCTGAAAAATTGTTTTCTCGGTGTTTACTATTAAAAACTTATTTTCATTTAAAAATATCCTTTATTTACGAATATTAAGTGAGAGTTAGACCATTGGAATATTAATTTAAGTTGGAAAGGAATATTAATATGATAATAACATTAATAACAAAAACAGTGTTTTAAAATTGTTAAGAACTTTTTATGTAAATATAATAAATATTTGTTTTCCTATTTTGAAATAAAATAAAGTAAAAACTAAGCAAACAACATTAATAAGAAAAATTAAAATAAAATTGACAGTCTAAATAATTTGTGGTTGTCATAAAAAAAACTTCTATAAAGAGGTTTGGCAACTTATAGAGATTATACTTTGAAAGAATCTCATCTTGGATAATAAGCCCTTTATTTTCCATTACTATTTCTAGAAAATTTAGGTCAAGGAGGGGGGACCTTCAATCAATAAAGAAAAACTAAAGGGAAAAAGAAGTACAAAAACTTGTTTTTTTTTATAGTTTTTTTTATAGAAAGTTATTTAAAAACTATAAAACAAATTGTCAAATTATTAATTATTTTATACCTGATTTATATTATGATCACAACATTATCACTATCTCCTTTTATAATTATGAAATTCGACCATTCTATTTTTTCATACAAAACAATTTAAATAAAATATAGAAGCTCGTGAAATCCAATAGTTGTGAAAGCATTACCTATATTTCATCAAAATTACATACTTTCTTATATCATTATGAGAACTTATTTTATATTAAAAAGAGTTTTCAATATTAAAGATATTAATAAACTAAATTCAGCTCCAGGAGTAAATCTAGAATCTCTCCTTAGCTCAAAGACAATTGCTCTACCCCGAAGGTAACATATGGAAACTGAAATAGGCCCAACCTCCATCTACTAATAAGGGCCCTTAATAGAAATAAATAGAATGAATATAACAAATAATGCCGCATAAATAAAATATTACTAACAAAGCCACTTGTAGGTCGATTTCTCAAAAGGACGTATATTATGAAAACCCAAGTCAATAGAGAAAGCAGTAGAATCCCCACCAAATGGTTACGCCTCATCTCACTGCCATCGTATCTGAAAAAAGAATAATTGAGAAGTATTAACTTTTAAAAAATTATTAAACTGATAATGTTAGCTGAGTTCTCGGATTATTTTAACTGTTTTACTAAAACAATAATTGAAAACTAGTATCTCAACAAAAATTGTAAAACTGGGAGTACTAACTTATTTCAAGGATTTTATATATAATTTTATTTTAGACACAAATGGAAAAATAAAATACGGAGATGCTGTGTTCTAAAAAATTGTTTATATATTTTAAAAATCAGTGTGCAGAATTGCATTATTATTAAATAAATTGACAATTATTCATAAAAAACAAAGAGGCATCATTATTTACTAATCAAAACCATGGCTTCTGCACAATTCTATAGATTAACTCATTTTTATAGTAAAAGCTCAAAGATACATAGGGATACGTGGAATTATAAAACTAATCATCTGTTATCACTCAAATTTTTAGATAATAGTCTCCAAATATTTGTTAAGAGTTGTTTGACTACTACTGAAATTTTAAATCTTTGGGTTTTCAGAGTAGTTAAAGAAAACATAATTGGTTCCATACTTTTACTACAAAATTAAATTTTGTTAGGGACAAATTAATCAAAACAAATATTTATTTGTAGTATGAGCTCATAGTTTATCCATGTTAATCTCCAATTCCAAAATATCACTTGCAATACGGTCAGATAAACAATATTACCATTTATTATATATTATAGCACAGCTAAAACAGTAACAATGAAATCACTGCTTTAGATTTTCTTTGTAAAAGATTGAATTAAACGTAATAATAAAAATAAATAATAGTGACATCCATAGAATATTTAATGGGGAAGTAGTGTTATGTCGATGAATGCAAAATTCAAAATTGACAACCCTAATGTATCAAAAACAATGACGATATCAGTCTTATCTTTAAAATATTTTAAAGGATTTTCTCTAATTGAAATACATCTAGAATAAAATGTAATTACATTGACATTATGGTAGGTTAGTACGCAGCTTAAATAATAATAATCATAATTCTTCACTAATACTCAACAATTTAAAAAAAGTAAATGGATGAAACATCACAACCATCTCTTGAAATAATAATAATCTGTTGATAAGCTAATCTACTCATCCTTAAAAGAAATTTTGTTATTTAAAAATAAATTGGTGTAATCTTTAACAGAATAGAGTATCTGTCTTAAGTTATAGAAGAGATGACACCTACTAAGGGTATGGAAAGCATAAATCCATTAGTTGGCAGCTTATCAAACAGAAGAAAAACTTATCAGAAAGACTGGGCAGTGAGGCAGGACCAATCTTACAAATCGACACATACAAAAGTTAATTTTGATCATTCTGATAGGGAAATATATAGGTTAACAAACATTCATAGCGCGATCTATTTTTGACACACCATAAGTCATTAGTTGTAAGTTATTTCAATAGGGAGCGCTAGAGTGTTTTAACAAAGAGGTTAGACATAATGAGCTAACTTTTGACGTCCTCAAATTACAACTGAAACATTTATTTTAGAGGTGGAATATCCAGCAGGAGTTCACAAGTCAATAAAGTTACAAACTAATTATGTTGCTTCCTATTTAAGATTTTATTTCGAAGCTCAAATCGGACCAGTTTATCCTCCATGATATTTCTACGCCCAATTAATAATTATTTAATAAAAATTGTTTGCTTCCTAGGAAGACAATATTGAAGTTTGACTGATGTCGCATTAGAACGAGTGGAACAATAGAAATCCGATGAATAATTTGGTGGACTTTTAGGGGTGTTAATGGTACTTTTTCTGCAGGTGAAAGCCACATGGTGAAAGTCCATATAGGTGGCAAAGATCCACACAGGACTGTAGTGCCATACGGTTGCAAGCTCGGTGGAAAGATAGTTAAAGACCCGTCAAGTGACTTACGATCTCAATTAAACAAAGAGACAAATTATTAGAGAATTATAAATATAGCCAGACAGAAATGGGCAATTCAAGATGTGGTGATTTAATCCCACTCGTGTAGGGGAAACTTTTCCTACTGTTGTCTAACCTGACAGATAACAGTTGATATGTTCTGTAAACCCACCTTTCTTGTACAGTTTTTGTTTTAAGCTAACAAAAACCTTTCTAAGGGTAAAACATTCGTTCTTCTTTATAATCACAATTTAATTAGCTTAAAACAAATCTTGTCTTTCGTTCGTGTCTTGGAGTTTTGGATTCTACGATGTTTACGAGTTATTTCATTTTAAAAATTCAAACTTTGGGGTCGGAGGTTCGATCACGGGAGTGCCGTTAGTTATGCGTGGGTGTGAATTGTGTTTAAACAAAAAAACAACATCTTGTAACACGCAATGGAAAAGTATCTAAGGCCCGACAAATTCTGTGCAAGTTCAGACTCGCCATCTGCTGGAAAGCAGTTCTCACATTGGCTTAAAACCTTCGAAAATTTCATCTCCTTATCTACTGAACCATTGGAAGACGTTGACAAATTGAAGGTACTCCAAAATTTCCTTTCATTCAATGTTTGTGAACTGATTTCAGAGAACCCATCATATGTTGAAGCAGTTGAAAGCCTGACTAAGATCTATGTTAAAGAAAAAAGGGGAAAATTTGCACGTCACATTTTGGCTACACGTAAACAACAGCAAAGCGAAAGTGTTGACCATTACGTTCAGGCTCTGAGGCTGTTGGCAAAGGATTGTAACTTCAAGGCTGTTTCTGCTGAAGATAATAAAAATCGGAACATTCGTGATTCTCTTATTAATAGACTAATCTCTTCTAAAATCCGCCAACGATTACGTGAGGAGTCTAAAACGTTGAGCCTGGAGACGTCTACTAACGCGTCCAAGCTCTCGAGCTGGCCCATAAACAAGCTAAAGGATACTCAAACGGTGTAAATGATTTATCTTGGGTGGGAATATGCAGTGATTCGAATTCATCACTTTCAATACCTGGTACCTCCCACCCTAGTGCACGATCCGTTGACCCCGGCCCTCAGACACCCTCGCATGATCCGAACGATCTTTGTGCTGGAACGAGTCAGAAGAAAAGGAAACAAGCCATTGTTTTTTTGCGGATTTAGTCGCCATCCGCGATCGGCTTGTCCCGCTCTTTAATCAGAGTGTGCCAATTGCAACATCAAGAGCCACTATGCCCGTGTATGTCGGTAAGCTAAGAAAAGGTAATGCCAACTCAGTCGTCATAACCATCGATGAATCTCCCCCGCTTGTGGTAGAAACCGATGCCTCTAAGTTTGCACTGGCAGCTACCCCTAGTCAAGATGGAAGGCCGGGTGCATTTTTCTCAATATCACTAAGCAGATCTGAAATCAGTGGCCATCCACCAATCGAAAAGAAAGGGTGCGGCAATTGTTGAATCCTTGAAACGTTGGAGAGCATTCCTACTTGGCAAGCATTTTCGCCTCATAACTGATCAAGAGGCTCTGTCTTTCATTTTTGACCGAAAACATTGGAGTAAGGTAAAAAATGAGGAGAACACTAGATGGCGACTAGAGCTCGCTCCGTTCGTGTATGACGTATCTTACCGTCCCGGTGAGGACAACACCAAGGCAGACACACTCTCCCGTGTCTGTAATGCTTCCACTTTTAATGACTTGCTCCAGCTTCAATCATTGTGACACCCTGGTGTTACACGGATGTACCATTGGCTCAAATGTAAGAACATTCCCTATTCACTTGAAGATGTCAAGAAGATGACTTCAAGCTTTACCATCCTCTCTGAAGTAAAGTCTAGGTACTTGAAAACTTCTGGAACCTGTGATGTTTTTGCTCAATGCTGTCATTGAAGTCCCTGGTCGGCGGATAATAGCTCGGCTTCTCAAATGTTTATAGACCTTGTGTAAATACCATTCGGCCTTTACGAGTCTCGGCCTTATTTCAAGGAAGATCTATCGGAGCTGCTTACCATTGGGATGAAATAAGTAAATTGGTCATCTATTTCAAAGGAAAATGGTCCATCCTCACTTGTTCTCCAACTGCAGCAGCCTCTCGACGATTTTTCCACTTGTTTATGTAGCGGAATATTACACAAATAAGCGAAAATTAACCTACGAAATGAAGACATATTCGAAAATTCGTGGCAGATAAGATATGAGATTTTGGGCAGAGTAACAACCTAGAACTCTGGATGGAAGAGAAGATGAAGATGAATGACGAAGAGAAGACCTACAACTGTAGATAAGATATCTGAGCTGTCGGGAAGAAGCTTTAGTGGATTTCTGTACATACATAAAAATAAAAATGATAACATGGCAGTACTATGTTATACCTACAAGTTGTATCAAGAGCAATTTAAAAAGTAAATTGTGAAAATAATAAAGGTTATGATGGGATTCAAATTTTTTTCCTAAAATAACTATTGTATATCAAAATTCTTTTAAAATAATATTGATAAATATAACAATGAAAATTATGGCGCCACGGTCTATTGTGAATTATTATTACTTTTTGTCACAATTTTATGGAATAATTTTAATGAGGTTATTATATGTCTTATGGAATATTCAAATGTTTTTATAAGGATTGAAATTTATTATATTTTTTCTTTGAAACAACAGATATATTAGTCATCAAATGTTAATGAATCTCGATAGAATCCATCCATGACTATGACCAGATCATAAACATTATTGATGCTAACAAAAACTTGATATCGCCCCTCATCTGAAAAATTCCAAGAATCGGTCCTGAGTACGACGATGATTAAATATTATGTTACAAATATATCATCGGCTAAGAAATTATTTAATAGTTGCTTTTCGAATCGCGTGAACAGCCTTAATTATAGCTAGGAAGCTGACGACTAGTTCATTCAACGAAGAGACTAACTGCTTGAAACCATTCCTCAGTCAGTTGAAAATCATTGCTTACAAATACATGGAGTTGAAATTGGTAAGTTTAACACTTCATTGAAGGGACGGATTTAGGGTTAAAATTGGATGGACGTATAAGTCATTTGTTTTCCTTTTCCTCCAAATCATCCATAGGGGACTCACCTTGATCGACGAAATAGTAATTGAAGTCACCAAAAAGGCTAATAAAATAAGAATTTTGGTAAAAATAAATGATGAAAAGCAATTTATCGTTTGATTTGATGTAATGCAAAAGTATGACATGTTAGCGCGACCTCTTAATCAGAGCTCACGTCAAAGATTTTAAAAATACATACAATTTTCTAAGTTTTTCAGTTTGTGATTTATAATTCAAATATGCTTTTCCCACCTGAAATTTTACTACAACAAAAGTTTAATTATGTCAAAATTAGGGACGAATCAACGCCTAAAAGTATAAGGTCGGATAGGTTTGGAAACACAATCCAGGGTAAATATTTGGACCTTTTGTTTATTTGTCCCAAGTGATAACATTATCATTTCAAGAAATCGAGAACATAAAATTCTGCCTGGAGTAACAATGTAGGTATCTTACATCGTAAAACGTGGTGAAAATAGATTGTCCGAAAATTATGACTGCGTCAATTGTTTTTTTTTTAAATACACTACTATTAATAACGCTAAAACAATGAATCCTTGGAAAAACTTTATATTTCAATAATTGTTATATATTAATTAGTATCTGATCGAATCGGTCTCATAAATAAATGCGAAATCAGCAACCAGATACGAGATCTAGGGACATTTCTTGGTCTTTTCTCGGATTTTCTAATATCAAGAACAGCAAAAGGGTCCTGCCTAGCAAAACATTATTATATGAATAATTGAACTCACACTAAATACTTCAATAGTTTTACCTACATAGATATCCAATATCTTGGATTGAATCCCATTTCAAAACAAAGACACTCTCTAACTTATATACAATGGAAATTAATGTATTAAAAAAATATATAGAATCAAATTTGTAAAGAAACAGATTTTATATCCACAAATGGCCATATATACAAACTAACTTCAGTAATGTTTTACCTCTTTTGATATGATTTTCTTCTCTGTCACATATGTATATAGGCAAATGTTAGGTATACAATCCTATTATCTCATGGTATGTACTCAAATTAACATAATAAAAAGCTATTTAAAGAAACAACGAAGAGCTTGACACAAAATACTCATTAACTTGTTACGAATTGGTAGTCATGTTCTCACCTCTTCAGGTTTGCTATTGTTATCTCATGTTCCAACATTAAGAATACATTATCCGTAACATAAATTCAAACTCAGACCGATAATTAACTTTACTTCAAATTGATTGTCGATATTGTTTTGGCATAATTATTAAAATAGGTAGAGTTCAGAACAAAGCAAATAGTAAGTTGCCAATTGCAAGTTGAAGCATATACCTCAGCAAAATTTTGGCAATTCTTTGAGTACCATCTGCTAAGAATAAAGAATATACAAAATTTAAAAGATTAAAAACACCCCTTTTTTGTCATATTTACTACTTTAAACAAATTAAGTAAATATCTAATTTTTATTTACAGTAAATAGATACCAAAATAAAATATCCTAAAATTATAATGTTGAACCATGAGAACAAATGTAGAATTGAAGAGATGAATATTTTGTGCCAAACCCCACATTATTTCTGTAAGTAGCTCTTTATTAAATTAGTTAGGTACTTCTCTTGAGATAATAGAATTGTCCAACAGAATGTAACAAAACAAACATACTAAAGAGCTTTTTACAAAGAAAAAATAGCTTTTTGTACAGAGTAGTCATTAACTTTTCAGAAATATTTTTTTCTTTGAGATATATCTGGTGGGACTCATGCTCCTGCCACCAAATACCTCAGTCGGAAGAGTCCCTTTTTACTGTTATTTTTTTGTATTAGATCGTCATATTAAGCAAGAGCGCAGATTGTCCACCGACCACCAGCACCAAAGGAGTCTTCCCCACACAGACTAGGAAGCTGCTTATTTTGATTAGCCTGCAAAGTAGGTTTTATTGGGTACTTTTTAAAAACCAACTATGAAAACAAACGATTTAAAACAGTTGACATGAACACAATCCTTTATTTAAACTATAATTTGTACTTTACAAACAAAGGACAACACTATAAAAATATGTACATCTTAATTTTTTTCTCTAAATATAACCTAATATAATTTAATTAACAATTTAAAATGCAAATATATAACCTAAAATCAGGAACTGTAAGCACAGTAGTATTTTAAGTAGTCAACGATAATGAAAACATAAATTATTTATCCTTAACAACATGAAAGCCAATTGTAGTAGTAGGTTTATCTTCGCCAGCCATTGTTACTGGAGGAGCAACTTCTTCTTCAGTCTCATCTTTTTTAAATTCCATCTCTCTCCATGCCTTAAATGACCCAGGGCCTTCTTCCATCCGAGCCCATGCTGCACTCGGTTCAGAAACACTGGTGCACACAAATCTTCCAGCCTTTCTTTCTTCTAACTTTTCATTATCTGTAAAATAAGTTTTATACAATAACAGACTACAGAAGCTTTAATAGTTCTAGAGGCATTATATTATCTAAAAAATCAACAATATACCTATAATGGAGTATATAAAATATGACTAATTTATAATACTACTAAATGAATTTTTAATGCCTGCATTTTTATCTTTATGCTCAGTTAAACAACCTGACGCTTAAATTTGATATTTTATCAATACGCTTAAATTTACTATGCCATTATTTGAAAGATAAATTGTTCGAAAACTTCTATTGAGATAGAGTAGGGAATAATAAGAAAGGGAATTGAAAAGATACTTGGAACCAACAAGGATGGCCTTGGCTTTTTCTATATTAACTCATTCTATACAACCCATGACTTTTTTTTCTATCACAGAATTTTATCTTTTTCTATATAATTCAGGCTTCAAAGGGATTAAATTAAAAATAATTATTAAAAAGAGCACCTTTCGTTCCTATCCTTATTTTTATACTGCTTTTTATTTATATTTTCTTTTATTTAAAAATATTTATATCGCTTCTTATACCTATTATTAGTGATAACCTCATAAAATCCATTTATCTCAATGTAACTAGTTTTTGCCTTACCCCAACATATATCTGATAGTTTAGCTCTAACAGTATCTATCGGTACAACTGTTGTATCAGATTCTTGAAGGAGCGTTTCAGAACAAAAATCCTCCTCACTTGCTTCTGATACAGGAGTAACTTCACCACTATCTCCAACCACAACTTCATCTGCATGAAACAGTATAAAGTTTAAATATAATAAATTATATCAATAGCAAAGCAAGGAGATTATTGTGGTTTAATTTAGTATTAAAATTAACTGAACAAATCTAGTTGCAACTTTAATGAGATATACATAATAAAAAAAACAAAAAAAAAAACGATAATTTTTTAATTTATGTGTGAGGGTTATGCCAATAACTTGTTCATCTAAACTATCAGTTAATATTGCTTCTTAATGTAAGATCCAAAGAATAAAAACCTTTAACTGATACAATTATAATAGGATGTAATTAGTTGGGGGTGCAGTCAACAAAATTAGATCTTGACTGCACCCCCAACTAATTACATCCTATTATAGTACCTACAGTCAACGAATTTCTTTCCTACATGATACAATTATAGTTTTAATCACATACTATATACACATATAATGGAGACAACTTTTTAATTTAAGATCTAACAAAAGGTTTTTCTAAGTAATTTATCTGTACATCAAGAAATTAAAGTCTTAAAAGGGAAAACAGCATTACCTAATATTGGAGCAAAGTGAGCATTGTCTACCGCTCTGCTATATAATTCTGCAACTTCAATACTGTCTCGATGTTCGTAATAGCTACTGTTGAATCCACCTGGATGTCTGAAACTATCACAATTAAATGTATAGTATTTGAAATCACACAAGTGAAATTTATTTTTTACCAAAATATGATGTCAAGCTATAGGGAAGAATTGAAAAAAAAAAATGCTACTAGATTTGTTTGATTAAGTTTTGTATGTAAGCTATATTATCATATTTGATACTTTTTTGAAAGAAAAAGTTTGGTTCAAAATAAGATGATAGCTTTTAACAGTTAAGGGAAACAAGTTTTAATAAGGAACCTCATAAATATATTTAAAAAAGAGGTTTAAGTATGAGTGTAGATATATACAAACATACATACAAGTCAGTGATCATGATCTGATTATTACAGGCTACTATTTATTTATAAAGAAAATTCCCTTTTAACAAGAAACAAAGAAATATTTGTTGTTTTGTTAAAAGTAAATACGGCATCTACTTTTTTTCTGCTTCAAATAAATAACATTATTTAACTAATATTGCATGTTTAAAAAATAATTTTATAATGAGATTTTATCAAATTAAAATTTGACTGTTTCTTAAAACAAGGAAATATAGTAAGAGTTTAATTTAAATAAAATAATAAGTCTTAACTTTATTTAATATTCTCCACTGCCATATATTTTAAGGCCTATACATTTAATTATAAATAGGTAAATTTTACATGTTCATTAATTGTTGGCATTGAAATCACTTGGTCCAGCAACACTGGAAATCTATATTGGCAGTTAAATTGTGCCAGAACACCATCGTAAATAAGGAATCATGGGAATTTATAATCACCATCATTGATTATAAACAAGGAAAATAAAATATATTTCAATTTTTAGAACTGAAATCAGAAAACCACTTCCTTTTTCCTTGTTTTATAAGGAAAGTGTGTCAAGCAAGAAAGGATAGCTTTTGCATGTTTTTATAAAAGAGTTAGCTTGATGAAAATTTAAATATAGAAACTGTTAGCTACAAAATAAAATATTTTACAGGGAGGCCTCGTTTTGCTCACCCAATTAATGTTTCAGTAGCAGTAACGTTAATACTAAAAAAGTAATAATAATGATTTAAGAGTGATTATAAATGTTATTTAATCACATATGATTAATTTGTTTTGAACGGTTGAATATCTAAAGTTGTTACTGGTTATACAAATCCCCCAGCCTCTTAATAGAAGTATTTCTATTTTATTTACTAATAGAAAAATAAATACAATTTGTAACACTATAATAGTAACAACTAGAAGGTAAATTGTCTACCTGTTCGCTACAAAAAAATCTGGAAGAGGAGCAGGAGAAGAAGCTCCGCTGCTTGAGACAAAACTAGGAGGATCTGACCATCCTATACCTTAAAAAAATTAATAGTATCAACATTTAAAAAAAATACTAATATATATACAAACATTAATGACAATTATATTGCTCAATTATAAAGAAAAAGATTTCAACGTGTAATAAATTTATAAATATATTGCATAAAGTGGGATAAAATAAAAATGGGTCATAAAAAAATTGAATTTGACTGAAGAAGAACAAGTTTTGAGAAAGAAACAGAGGAAAAATGGTGGTTAGCCACTGCTAGGTGGGCAGAAGGTACCTCCTAATAATTTATAAACAACGTATTATTTTAAATATATCATTATTGATATAATCATTTATCCTACATTCAGCATGAGGATTGCACATATTAACAAAAATGTTTTATCGATACCATAGTTTTGAATATGAAGTGTGTGTAAGTTTGGTTCTTCATAAAACTTTAAAGTTTTATTCTGAAACTTTGCACATTTGACAGTGAAAATGACAAGGTATTTATGAATTTACCTCATTACATATACACATTCCATCAAAGTATGATATTGTACCTCTTGATGAAGTTATGAACAACTAATACAAAAAATAAGGTTATACTCATGTTTATTTTATGGTAGTAGTAAAAATGTTTCTCCCTGCTGCATTTATCAATTTAAAAAAAAATTATATAATGTGCAATGTAGAATAACTAAAATTGATGTGTAATTGCCATCATTAGTCATCATAAGTGGGTATACTATCTATATTTCTAGACATTTTATACAATTGACCTTTGATCAAATGGAAAATCTATGTCTATCTAAGATTTTAAAAAAAATCCCTTATTTTCCGAAGCAAAGATTTTTTTATCTACATCGAGCCCAGCAACAACATCTTGTGAATTGATGAATCAGTTTTATAAGTCCATGAAACTTCTATTTAAAAATCTGAAGAAACAACCCATAAACATTTTAAAATGCAATAAACATTAGGCTTTGTGTAGAATCGTGTGATGAATTATGAATGAGAGACTATTTGAAAGAAAAAAGAAAAAAAACAACTATCCAGTTTCCAATGGATAGGAACATTTCAATCTTGTGTACCTCAACCTTTACCAATGGATATAGGTCCCTTATATATTTTCCAAACCCACTAAATTTTGGCTGGTAAATTATAATTTTTGATTCATCTTTGTCAGTTCTTCACTATTTAGTGATTTTGAAATATTATTGATTTTTGTCTTGTATTAGAACATCAACTTTTTTGTATAAATTAGAATATAATTATGCCATCGTAAATAAGTAAAACATAATCAATATTCAAATCACTTTAGGGATACAATAGAGGAATACAACACAACAATAGAAAAAAAAATATATATAGAGAGAGAGAGAACTAAAATTGGATTATTATTATTAAAACATTCTAAAGTAAAACCTTCATTATCTAAGAGGGAGAAAAATATTTCTTTGCAGTCATTCTTCATGTATCCTCAGATAAACAATCTACAGACTATTTAATAAATTAATAACCACTAAAACTGCATTTTTATCATTGATAATTTTTTATTGGCACATTTTTTCAACCTTTCCAAAAAAGGGCTGGTTTTCCCCAATCAGGTGGGTATATTTTCGTCAGTATATCATCTCCATGCTTTGAGTCAAAAATATTTATTTATATAATAAATTAAACCAACTACATTTGAATAGATTCTTTTTTACTTCTTTGTAACAATAAAATAAAGTGGATTAAACAATTCCTAGAGAGATCAGAGGTTTTGCTTTGTAATCTTCAAACAATAACCTAAAACATAGTTGTAACATTACAACAAACCTATTAATTAAAAAGTATTAAATTTGGTTTAAAAAATAGTAATAATAAATTACACAGATTATGATTAGCATGGAGTAAATTACACAGAAAATTATTTGTAAAATAAGTTTATTATTTTAGTTGAGAGATAACTTTTGTTTTTGAATTATTTTTCTTTTTATGGATTTTTGCAGGGAAAACTTTCACACAACGTTGAACAGAGTGCCTATCAGCAGTGGTAGAGGATTCATGATGGCTTGAAGGATTCAAAGATTGGCAGGAACCACTAGATATTGAGAACGACTTCGGGAATTTTGTGGATTTCACCTTACAAACTGTAAACCGCTCCAGGCAAGAGTCAAAGTTTTCACTTTTCAAAGAAAAGTAGCTGCTTTCAACAGTAGGATCTACTTCAATGTGATTAAAATAAAAAAGCAATAATTATAAAGAAATGTCTTGACAAGTGAATATAAAGCAAATTTTTCAAAAACATTAAAAACCAATTTAGTGAGGTACAATGGATTCTAGGCTTAATTCACAATTATATATATATATATATATATATATATATATATATATATATATATATATATATATATTAGTTTAATAAGATTATTATTAATAAACTTCCATTAATATTTAAAATTTATGAATTATAACCATCAATCGCAAAACTTATTGTTAGTATCACAATATTAGGACAGTAGGTATGATACATAAATTTCATTAAGTGACAAAACTAATGGGTCTGAAAGTTGACATAATTTATGCTCCACTGTCGTACATTTTCGGACACATTATACAATAGGATGGTTGAGTAATTGTTTGTTCAGCCAAATAATTTAGCTGGTTTTCAGAAGAGTTTGGTATTCACCAAAAATCAGCATTTATCCCTTCTTTTTTATACACTTTATCAACAGCGCTATTTGTTTTTCCAAAGAAAGAATTCTTCATCGAAGGGAGAACAATTTTTGAGACTTTATAGTATATGGCATCTATAAACTTTATAAATTTTTAGGAATTCATTTAGAGTTAGGAATAAAAATCATATGAGTTTCCACATTTCCTATGGAGGGAACATACCTACTTCATTACAATCCACCCCACACCAATAAGCTCTCTTTGCTAGTTCTTCTTGTTTACCTCCGAATCTATTTGCTACTCAGAAATAATTAGTAGGATAAATATAAAATTTATACTATTAGTAATTAGTATAGTCCTAATCAGTTTGGAGAAAACAGGATTCAAAGTAGATAACAGTTTGAAGCACATAGTGCGCTTTCTCATTTGTTAATAGTTAAAATATCTCCACTAAGGGTTTCCAAGGCAATTATCTAAAAAAACTTGAAGCAGCAGTCTCTTAGTATAGTGCAACTTTAATGTAGCCACACTCTCTTCTGCAACTTACCTTTTATGTGATTTTCAGGATACTAACTCAAAGTTATAACTTAAGATTGATATTTTGGTTGTATAAACTAGTGATGAAATGTTTTTATTTATTTTATTTTTTTAGAATAATGGCTATGTATAAGGCAAGAGTAAAGGATAGGTTATTCAAGAATTTGGTAATGTTCCACCAACAAGTAAGAAACCCATTTGATTTTTATTCCTGAGCCTAAAAGAAAAACTCCTATGTGCTACCAAATGACCCTCTGTTTTGGAATTTGAAATTTTGAACATTGGAAGAGTACTTTTGATAAATGGTTCCCTGGGCTTAGAATAAGACACCTTAGTTTTAAATATAAGAGCTCAAAGCTGCTCACTCAGGTGGTTTGGCTGACCAAAAGAAACATACATCACAAAATATTTTATAATGAATATGTAGAAATTAGTCAGGAGTGCGGTCAATGACGTTAAACACTCTAATAAGTACATTATAGAACAATCAAAAATATTAAACTTGAAATATAAAGGTTCAAAACTATTTAAATAATTGCAATGAGTTGTACATACTATTTGGAGAACATTCTTGAGGTGTTGAAGGACATTTAGGAGGAGATGATGCAGGCGTCTTCATACCTCTCGTAACCTTATCCAAGAAAAGATCAAGTTGCCGTAAAGAAAGTGCGTTATGAAGTGTTTCAAGTGGCCTAATCGGGGGAACTCCACCACATCCCTCTAAAAAGTAAATTAATTTTTTTTTTTAAATTCAAAATTTTAAATGTATTTTTGAAGAAAATGAGCAAAATAATTCCAATTAAAAAAATCCAAAGAATTCATATAGTTCTCTCTTAATAAACTTGTAATAAAATAGCAATATATGAATAATTATACTGAGAAATTATTTAAAAAAAACTCTTATCCTTAAATTAAGCATGATCATCTCTTTATACTATTCTTAAAAATTAATTTTTATAACTCCATAATTTTGCTAATGAATGAAGTAAAAAAATAAAGGTTTTTCAGTAATTTCAGAGCTATAATAGAATAAAAAGTCTTATTTCAAAAATATAACTCATGAAACTTGATTATTAAACCAAGGCTTTTAATATTAAAATAATATAGAACTTTAGATAGCATCAGCTTCTCTAATGGGAAGAATAACCTTATCTACAAATTGCAGAAATGAGAAACAGATATTTTGAGAAGTTACAGTTTACTAAGTGACAACGACAAACAACAACTTGTAAGATCTGTCACGAATCATTAAATAATACTTTATATAAAAATGTTCTCACAAGTTCAAACCCTAGGAGGAAGAATAGATAAACAGTGTTATTGAATAATGTTATAAGGAAATAATATTCCAACAACTGAAATGAGGTGTTTCCTCTTAAAAAAAAATAAAGCAATGAGAATTTCATTATATAAATATATTCAAAATGATGAATACTGCAAAACTATTCACTTTAATAAGAATTACTATTTGATTGAAAAATATATTACTTAAGTTTGTAAGGTAATAGAAGTTATTTTTTTCACGATTTCTCGAGTTTTAATATGAACAAATATTTCTACAATAGTTTCTTAAAATTAAAAAAGAATATTAACTACTGGGCAATAAAGGTGTAATTAAAATAAAACAGACTAGTTAAGCCCACCGCCAATCAAAATTTACCAAAGAAATTGCAAAGTCCTTTTGATACTGGAGGATATACGTTTCTCTTTTTCATTACATGCTCCTACATGGTTTCGGGTTTCATGGATATGGAAGTAGTATTATGAATAAAAAAAATAATCAAAAGTGAATCATCTAATTTAAATGCATTAATGTGGACAGTAATGGTTGTTATTAGCACAATCCTTTCAGTAATGCATCTTAAATCATCTATTTCTAATGAAATCATGAGAGATGATGTTATATCTATAACATTATAGAGAATTAAATATTTTGATTTTTTTTTCAACTTTTGAATTCGAGTTTGTATTTGAAATGAAAATTTCTTTCATTATTAAATTTATTTAATATCAAATGGATTTATAAACGAAATAAAATTTCAATAATTTTTCTGTCTACAATATAAAATGCGTTATGTAGATATTTCAATCCTAGCAAAATTAATTTCCAACAGTAGCATTTAAATTTTTTAAAGAATTTCTTATGCAATTTTGTCTGATATGGCAAACACCGTAAAGGAAAGAAAGGAACCATAAAAAACAAACAAAAAAACAGTGACTACTATCATCAATCAAAGCTCCTCTTTGACATGATAACATAACCTAAAACCATTTAACTACCAGAGATGATGCTAAGCCTTGACGATCTAACAGTGCAAATGAAATATTACCAATTAAATTAGAGAATGGAAAGGCCAGCAATTACTATCATCTCTTAAGATAAGCAGTAAAAGCGAAAGACTACCATCAGATTTAAGAACTCCACACAAAACGTCTTTATGCAGAATCTACAACATAACTGTAAACAATTGAAGGCACCAGTTTCTTTAAATATAAGTATATAAAAATGTAAATGTACCCTAGAGTATATAAGGTATGTTAATATCATATATTTTCATAGAGTATATAATGTATGTTAATATCATATATTTTTCATCCTACAAACCTGTAGTATGTTGTTGATTATTGCTAATATACCTCTCACAAAACTGTGATCTACAACGTCAGTCAAAAAATAATCCTTCCATCTACAACCACTCCCATTCAACATTGTTGACATCTGCATTAATATTTTTATACGTATATTTAGAACATCAATATGTAGTACTTACATTTGGCCGATCCAGAAGGATTTATCAATCAGTTCAGAAAAATATCGAGCATTTTCCTCAATTAATAATTTTTTTTATTTTGTTATTATACTTTATGAAAGATAGTATGGTTCCCACAAGTATTATAATTTTGTTTGCCTTATTTATGTATATATTTCTTTTTTTTTTATACATTTATACTGACACACACACAAATTAAGGATAACAAGAAATAAATAAAATAAAAATATTTAATTAATGAATAACAGGTTTGCTTGAAAAAAGAAGACTGTAAGAACTGTAAAGTAATGATACTGTAATTGTAAATCATTTAGTGAAATTTGTTTATCATAATAATGTTAAGATGATCTACTTTACTGTAAGCAGGAAATAAAATACTTGTTTAAATCAAAATAATTAACAGATACAAATAAACCAAAAAACAGCAATAATTTGGGCAAACCTAGAAGTAATTTGTTAAGAAAAGCAATAAGCTGATAAGAGTAAAAATAAATTTAAAAAGTGTAAAAAATAATATTAAGTGAAATAACTAACCTGAAAGAGATGCAGTATTAGGAACTATGTCAGTAAGATTTGGTGCACTAGCTGCCCCTGAGATAACAGCTGTCGAGAAGACACTGGACGCTGAAGAGTTTCTTCCTATCGGATACTGGAGACCACTAGTGACTGAAGTACGAGACCTCCTTGCGCCTGAGAATCGATATTCACTCATGCGATGTCCCCAAGTGGGAAGAGAAAGCCTGCCTCCTGCTCCCCTATTTCCTGCAGATACAATTCTCCTACTTTGCACATGAACATGTGCTAAATCTAGAGCTAACAGCTGACCCTTCTCACATTTCGTTGATGAAGATGTCGTTCCCGATTTCCCTTCCAGTGGTAATGAAACAGACAACGTTCTGGCTCGTTCTGAGTTTAATGTACGTAAGTCGTGTCCAAGAAAAAAACAAAACAAAAAAAGTCTCAAAACTAAATAAAACCCAAAATGAACTAAAAACAAAACAAACTGATACATGATTAGATTTGAACTACAACTAGTTTCGAAAAAGGACCATTAATAAAGCAAAAACTAAAACAATCATTGAAAAGAAAAAAGGATTAGAAGTTAATCCAGCTAGTAAGCCCAAGCAAAGAAAACATTCCTTTTAGAATTATATGTAAAGTATGGAAGAGAGCATAAACCGTATGGTAAACAACAAATCCCACAACATATTAAAGAAGAAAGATTTGTCTAAAATAACAAATTATTATATAAATAAATCGGAAATAAGAATGCTAGGAAAGACTAGGGGCATCGGACTGTAGGGGCATAGTAAGAAAGAAAATCGAAATTACCATGAAACAATACTTTCATTACTGAAGTAAAATCAAATCATACACATTTAAATGATAAAATAGCATTTGAGCAAACTGGAAAAGTAAATTAAGATAGATTCTAATAAAATAAAATTAGAATGATTTAATCTCAATTGATTTTTAAAATTAATATTGGTTTAGGATCCAGTTATTATTCTCTAATTTTCAAATTTCTTTGAATTAAACTTGCCCTACAGCTTAGATTGGGCAGTAACCAAAGCCAAATTTAATACACTATGTCTCCATTGTAATTTTTAAAAGAGAATTAACTTCTTGATAATGCGTATATTTTAAAAAATGCTGGCAGTGCCATCAAAAACAAGATTTCAGATGTAGTTCTGGCATTACTGTTTATGATTTGCCATACATATTACAAATCTCATTAAGAGTGAAATTATAGTTGTAGAAATATGTATATAAAGATTGATTGTAGGTGTGGTCAATTGAGAAAATTCCATCAGTATGAAACTTTATTAATTGTATGCTGATGTTTCAAGTGTTAAGGAAACAATAACAATAATTTTTATATGATCTATTATAATTTGTTTTTTATTAGCACTGATGATCACCTAAAACTTAGGCACACAATAAACAAATTTATTTTTTGTTTGTTTTCTTATTCACCACACCTCCAATCAAACTTCTCTAATTTATATATTTATATCAATAATTACTGAGACACCAGAGGCACATGCTCAAGTAAAACTGTACATGCAAACTTCAGGTAAGCTGTTGGAAATGAAGTCCATCCAAAAAACTCTGTTGTCTTTCACCACTCAGTTTAATCAGCAATATATAATATATTAAATGGCAGATTACATTGCAAAATGTTGGTCAAAATTTTTTTTTTCTGCCGTATAAATAAGCCAGTGTTTGACTAAATTGAAACTTAATGCAACATGACCGACTGATAATAAAACTAACTGGCAAACTATCAATCCGAAAAGGGAATGTTAAGATGTATTCCATGGCTCCTCTTTACCTTACTTAATTTCAAACCGAAGAGGCTGGATTCGAACCAGCAACACAGTATTCTCGAGATTACTACAGTGACATATTGAAGCTTTCGACCAAGCTCGGGCAGCTACCATTCCCAACATCTTCACCATAAAACATTTATGTTGCAAAAAAAACTTCATACTCTGATTTCAGATCTCTGTTTCTAAGTAACCAACATAATTTTATATATAACAGATAATTTTAAAAAACACATCTCTTCTTGATACACATAAATAACTTTCTCCCTTCTCTTTTATATATTTGTATCACATATCCCCTTTTTTCTAAAGGCTTATGTCCCTCAATTTCCAATCTGAGGATAGTATGACTAACCCCCTCCCTCTACACCAGTGTAAAATATCTCAATCATCTTAAATACTGTTTCCAATTTCTATACAACATATAAATTTCTAAATGACCATAACACTGACATAAATATTCAATTTATTTACATAATAAATAATATACTGTTTCTAAACTATCAGAAGAAACATTATTCATCATCCATACATTTGACTTCGACAATGACCATCATAACCATTGCTACCCATTACAAATGACCATGCTCTACATCCAATTAAAATAAATTTCCCACAATCAAAAACTAATAAACTACTTTACATAGTTAATTTATTATTTTTTTTAAATCACTACTAATTATCTATTCCCAAATCATTTTCTTGTTTTCATCATAGCTTCATCCATCTCTATAGGTCATGCTTTTTCTTTTTTCTTTTTCATACTTTTGTAAAGGTAATAGAAGGATTACTTCTTAACTTGTAAATGTTTTTTTCTATCTTGATCAAAATAAGTTTTTTAGAAATATTTCTTGAAAAAATATATTGCACAAGTATGATGAAAATTATGGGTAAAAAATAATTATTATGTGATAATGAACAAATTAAGTGTGATGATTTTCATGTATTGTATAGTGGGTTGATTTAAAAGGACAAGAAAGTTTTTACACCCTATAAGATAAAAACATCTCTTGGCTATTGCCAAGTACAAGATACATACAGGAATAAAACCTATTTAGCCAAATTCATAACCTTGTTGAAGAAGACAAAAAAAAAGTCTAAAAAAAACCCTTCTCAAATCAATGTAAAGGGGGAAAACATGGCAATGAAAAAATCTGTATCATGCAGAATAAATCAGGAAAAAAATCACAACTCAGACAAATTAGTTCCACTAGTCAAATTCTAAATTAATATCCTATTAGAGATCTAATGAACCAAGTTTCTTTTCTAGTAAGATTTTGTATCCACAGGAAATTCATTTCACTTTAGTGTTAATAATTGTTTTGTTTTTAATGAAACTAGAAAGGTGTTGCAGGTAGAGCAGGCTATAGGAGATTTTAATTTAATCAAGTTTCATAGAGAATTTTAAAATATAAATATAAAATTTTAATATATATTAATATAGACTGAATATTATTATTATTATTTAAAATAAAAACTAGTAACCAATCTTTTTCTCTATGAAGTTTAAATTAATTTTAGTAAAAAAAAACACATACTATAAACTGGATTAATACTACATTTTAATTAGTAAAAAAAGAAATGTTTAATAAATAGAAAATCTCACTCAATCGAGCAGGTGGCTGTATCGATCTAGACCAATGGTCATAAGATCTAGACCTTTGTTCCTGTGTGGCCGCAGGACTTCCTTTAGATTTCAATGACCGAACAGTTTCATCCCACTCATCAGATGAAGTCTGTGACCTGAAGAAAAAGTTTATTGTATCTGAAGATTCTACAAAATTTTATTAGATAATATTATTATAATGTAAAAGAGTGAAATAAACGAGGAAGAAAATGGTCCGGGTAGAGGTCAAGAAAATTCGCTTAAATATGGAGAACTTTTTATTGATAAGCCAACGTTTCGACCCATATTGCAGGTCTTCTTCAGGGCTAAATGTACAAGATACAAATAAATTAAAATAATGCATGGCACAGAATAACATTATATGTAGTATGACAGAATAATGTATTATGTAGTAAGTAATAGCAATAAAAGCCAGAGGGCATTGAATTATATAATGACAAAGATATACAATATATTAACAAAGAGGTACTGTTTAAATCCAACAAAGTAAGAAATAAAAAATTATCCAATAAAGTGTCCAAGAGTTAAAAAAACCTGTAAAGTTTAAATAAAAAATACATGCAGTACTTAAGAAATAAACAAAAACATATTTATAGGGTCAAGCAGAGAACAGAAGTGGCTGGATGGTATCTATTAAAGTCAGTAGGTGGAAGAGATACAGAAGTTGATTGAAAAAGAAAATTTGTTTACATACTACAGAATGATATTTGACACATATTGACAAACAAGTCTGGCATACCTATAGCTGTCTTTATACGCGTATGCACATAATATTAACCTCTATACTTTATTCATAATAAAACTTTTTCAGATTTTGTGATACTCAGCAGATGATTTATGTAACTTAATTAATTCATTTTAAAAACATACCTGATTGGTATAGGTTCCGAAGTCTGATCTGGTGGACTGGAATGCTTTCTAGAGGCAACAGGGGAAGAAGGTCCGGGTGAGTCCTATTAAAAGATATTTATTTTTAAATTTAAATACAGCCTATCAGACATTTAAATCAATTACCTTTTTAAAATAGTCAATTTATTCATGAGCTACAGCCTGAAAGCCAACTTCCAAGAGTTTGACTTTATTACTAAAGAGCTAAAAATTTTTGAAGAGCTTCATAATACCAAGCCCAGCAGGTATAAACTTTAATAAGAAAATCAAGCCAAATCACCAGCTTGCACAACTGTTGGCTTAGAAACAGTGGAGTCTTTTACAAGAACTGAACCCAAGAATTGGGTTGAGTGGTACAATTTTTTTTGTTTTTGTTTTTTTAATAAAAGTAAAATCTCACTGAGGGGGAATCATCAGAAGAAGCAGGGCGATCATTTCTTGAATGTGGTCGGAAGCCAGGTCCTGGTGGTAAATTCTTTTGGACGCAACAGTTAACGCCAGGACTAAAATGAAGTTCAACATGAAACCTAAAAACAACAAAAAAAGAGTTTATAAATGGATAAATTAGTAATAAGTAATCATAGTAACTCTTTTCTTTTTAAGTGTAATTATGAGACTACTCTAGATTTCCAGTCAGTCTACAGCCCATCGGTATTCCGTTTGATATAGCAATGTTTAGTACTTAATATCTACTAATGATAATTTCATCATTTTTAATGTTATTATAAATTTTTAAAAATGCTGAATATCAGAACTAGGGTTAAAAATTAAAATATGAAAATCAGATTACCACCAGGAATAGAAAATTTATTAATCAAAATTTCATACTTTTTAAAGTATTTTCTTTGAGAAGTCAAAATTTGTTTTTATTTAATATTTTAAAAATATTCCAGTAAAAAAAAACAATCAAATTTTTACCCTAGAGATAAAAGGCAGCAATATTTAGATTTTTTTATTTTTATTTTTCGATAATCAGGTACCAAAATCATGACTTATGGATAAATACCAAGGATGATATTTAAATAGAAGTATGAAACACATTACAGGATTATCAGTTAAATTTTCATATTTTATAAAGATTGTTCCAACAATATGAGATTATTAATTTTTTATTTAGTATATTTTTTATTAATAAAAATCATTCTAGATTAAAAAAGGAAACCAATCTAAGGGCTGGCATTTTTTTAAAATACAGTTCACATAATTAGTCACCAGAGATATTTAGACGGTGAAGAATTTAGGTTGGAATGCATTACAAATTATACAGTAATACATATAATTTACTGTTATTATATGTATCCATATTAATAGGTCACATATGTGTGGGCATAAACAATGTACAAGATAATAATACTTAATCAATTTTTGTTAACAGTATTTTTTGTTAGAAATTATGAAAACAAATATATCCAACACAAGAAATAAGATATGAACATTTATAAAAAAATAAGCCATTTATTTCCAAGATATCCAGTTATTTTGCAAAGAAACTATTGGTTTCCAATTAAGAATATTTCATAAATTAAAATTAATTAACTATTCATTAAGTTAAAAAAAAATCAAATTATAGAAATATAACAGGATAACCTTTCTTCAGTGTTTGGATCTTTTGTTGGGTCTTCATAAAGAAGTATGACAACTTGAGACATGTAGTTGAGTTCTGAGACCATACTCACGTACTCCATCGCTCTTCTCCATTGTTCATCCTTTGGATCCTGGGTAACAAATTTAAAAAAAAAATCTCAATACATTATGCTTACAAGAGTTAAAGGTGATTTTCATTTTAACAAATTATATAAATATCAGTTTATATAACTCCAATTTACATATTACTCACTAATCCCTTTTGGGTAACTCTAAGATGTCTTCTGCCCATCTGAAAAAATAATAAATGTATTCCATACGGTAGTGACCCCAAAAAATAAAAAAAAATAAATAAAAAATATGCCAATGACCCACGTTTAGTCATCTTTGCCAAATGCATAATAAATAATCAATGTTAGTGCATTACTCAGATTTATATGAAAGAGGTTAAGGATTAATATAATATCATGCTTTGTTCGTTAAATGTTGTTTGCCTTTTTTAATAATACAATTCAAAATCAGCTGAGGACAAAGCAAAAGATAAGATTGATTCCAACAGATCTTGAGGCTTCCACTGCTTTTGGACAAGGTATATGCAGAATTTATGAAATCTTTGATGTCAGAGAGCATAGTCAGGAGTTTAAAGTAAATAACACCAAGAACTGTTACCAATAAATTCCATTTAGAATCTATAATTAGAAGATGTCATATAACACAATCCTGCAGAGTTCAAAAATGATTTCATTCACCATGAGGCAATAACATTAACTGTAACTTCACTTTTTAAAAGTATGTAAATTTGTTTAATTAGGTTAAAAGCACAAGTTGTTAACAAGAGTAGTCAAAACTACTTAAGTGTTAACACATAAATAGTTGTGAAGTATTTTTCTTGAAGAACTACTTTCCAGCTTGTAAAATAATATTTAAAATTCAACAATTATAAAAAAAAATAACAATAATAAAATCAAATTTGTAGAATAGTTTCATTAAACCAGTATAGGCTGACAATTTCAGAACCGAAAGAGGAGCTGGAGAGGTGTGGTGGGGAGATGGGGAGTCATCACCATTGCAGGGTGAAATAAAACTAAAAATTAGAAAGGATCCAGAAAAATTTGAGCCTTAGACACAATAACAATAACAAGTCCAAAATGAAGTTTAAGAGTAGAAGGGTCAAATGCAGAACATGAATAATACCTCTAAGAGAATCCAGAGATATAATAGCAAGAGCAAACCAAGTCACGATGAAGACAAAAGGGGGAATGATTTGAGCAAAGTAGCGGGGGGAAATGGCTTGGCTTTCTTTCTGAGGGGGTGACCCAGACTTGACTTTTGCATAGGTCACTTACTAAATTGTCAGGCTATAGCTGACACTGTTCCAATGAAGTAAATGATCCTACAACTGGCACAGATGTAAAAGAAATGAATAGAAAAGAAAGAATAAAACAAAAAAGATGTAAAAGACAAGGTTTAAATTTTTTTGTTTAGGTTGAACAGGGAGAAAATAAATCTTTGGAATCCCAAATAATCAAACTTCTATTTACTGAATCCATAGACTTGACTGAACAATTCATAAAGCATCTTTTAGTAGGGAATTCAGTAAAGCAAGGCAGGCTAGTATACAAGCAGAAAATACAGAAGGTACTGTATTTTTTGAAATACAGTTCTAAGGGTTCCTGAAATCAACTTTCGACCATTCATAATAACAATAATAAGATAAGAAGTTGATTAAAAAATAAATTATGTTATATTTTTAAATTACTTAAAAATAAGTTAAGCCTTAATTTAAATCGACAACTAATTATAGTTTAACTGTACAATTGCCAAAAAAAATGTTTTATTTATCTGAATTATTTTTTATTTTGTAGTGGAAGCTGTAAGTTCTGATGAAAAATAAAATTTAGATCACATTGGAAAGAAGAAATAGCCCAAAAGAGATTTAATGAGTGAATAAAATGTAAATGAGAACGATGATTAAATGAGTTCCCATTATAAAAGTGAATATTTTTTTAAATTATATAAAAGCAGGTTTCCATAGCAATATTCATGATAAAAATGATGATGTTATTAGTTCAGTCATACCACATTTCACACCACCCAATAAAAAAGCATAAGCAGAATGTTATATTTGGCATCATAGGGCTAAAGCAATCATTTGAAAATTACGTAATAATTTACTACAGAAACTTTAAGTTTTCAGATATTCTATTTTTTGTAATACATAGTTATATCCAAGTTAAGTTTTGATAACCATGGCCAACTCTATCTAGTTTTCAGAATCATAATGAATTGTGAATTTTGAAGAATTTTTATTTAGTCTGTTTGCAGCCAGAGATGGATCATATAGGAGGATCCTGGGGCTCACCCAGCCTCTATAAAATATTATAAAAATAGGGTACCTGAAATAAAGGAGACAAATCTGGCGGTTGAGCGTGACCTAGGACAAGTCACCTCAAAACAGTTGTCCATGAAACAGTACAGTCTCTACCATGTACTGAACCCCAGACCCGTTCACGGGTTGTAGTGGTACAGGGTAGTTTTAGAAGAAATGAATATATATATATATATATATATATATATATATATATATATATAGAGAGAGAGAGAGAGAGAGGGAGAGAGAGAGAGAGAAAGATTCAGACAATAAATGTATAACTATCTTTTAGTAACTAATTGTTCTCAAATCCAGGCCCAAATAGTGAAAAAACAGGCTTTTAGTGAATTATGTTAAATCACACAATAGTTGGTACATAAAATTTACATTTGTATGATTAAAAAACAATGTTAATTCATGAATTATACATGCAAATTGATGACTTTTTAACACATCTCTCAATATACCTGGTATTAACAGGATATAATATGAGAAAAATAAATATGAATAAGAGAACAATAAAGTCTCGAAACACGCCAAAAGATGTTCATACATTAACTGACAAAATTTCAAGATCCTGAAAAACTTATAACACACGAAAAATACATACCAGTAACTATAAAAATAAAAATTATTGAATGCCTTCTTTTTCATAAAATACTATAATAAGTTTTTTAAGGATAGAGTTGGCTCTGGTTCAAAAATTAGTTGAAAGTGGGGATTAATGAAATGTAAATAAATGAGTTAGTACAAGCCAAAAGCTACAGAATTAATGGTCATACAGAAATCAGCCCGCCGTATCGAAGTACAGTTAACAAGGAATGTATGTGACTTTCACTAGTGAAGTAAAGCCTTGTCCGAACATGCCTTCCTGGACTTGAAACACCATGGGAATATCTGGAACAGTTGAATATAACACTTTGAAAAGAAATATTTAATCTAATAATAACTATTAAATAACTATTAAAACAATACAATAATATGTAGTATAGATATCTAATTTGGTGTGTGGAAATTGTTGTCCATGAAACCGTTTAAATAATATTCAAGTATACCAAGATATCATACTAAGCTGATCAGTAAGTTGCAGGAACAAAATATAAGTAATTTGAATGACAAGGACAATGTATATTCATTTTCTTAAAATATGATAAAAAATGGGCATAGCACATAAAGGAACCACTGTCGTGTTTCCAACACATATAACTTTAAATTACAACATGAAACAACTTCATATAACTAATGTCTATTTTAATATTTTTAAAATAAATTACAAACCGTGGGTTCAAACGATTCACATTTTCTTCACTTTCTTCTATGTTACGCTGTAGGTCAGCTCTAATTTTTTTAAGAAGTGGAGTACAGATTCCTTGACTGATAGTTAATTTTTCATTCGAAGTCATACCATATTCCTGAAAAAGAAAAAATGATTCAGAGGAAATGTTTGAAACAAATATTCACAATAACAGGTGAATGTATTATAGCAGTTTAAAATATTTTATATACATGTTTATAAGGGATTTGAGAAACTAAAAATCACACAGTTGTGCTCAAAGATTCGTTTTAAGTAACTGGAGAACAGGTGAAAAAAACTTTTATTTGATTTTTACTCTCTATATCAAGAATATATCAATAAAGTTAAGGAGTTAAGACAATGTCACAACTGTTTAAAAATATGATAAAAATAAAGAAGGGTGAAGGTTTTCGATTTTCTGAATTTTCTTTTGATATTTCCCTGATATCTTATGAATGACTGAATGGCAATGAAGCAATTTTTTGACTCTTGAGTGTTATGACACAGGGAGTGGAGTGGCTCAGTAGTATAGCACTGAGTCGTCATGCCGGAAATGCTGGTTCAAATCCCACTACTGACAAGACTTTTATTTAATCTGTTAGTGGCTGGAGATGGATCATATGGATTCTAGGACTCTCCTGGGGCTCACCCAGTCCCTTTTTTTTATATTGTTTCTAAATGTTTGTCTAATTTGGTCTAATATAACATTATTTGTCTAAATTTACCTGAGGAATAACAATATCAGCAAGATATTTCGCATGTATGTACAGTTCTTCAGCTTGATCAAATTGTAGAGTATGTTGGTTATGTTGCAAATCATACTTAATACAATCATAAATATCAGGTACTTTAGAAATGTCGAATGTTCTGTTTTTTAAACAAAAATCTTTTTCAATTTTACCCCACCTTCTTCCCATCAGTTCCCACGTTTCACCATGGTAGAGGGTTGCATCTGAAAATTAAAAAAAAAAACTTAGAATGAAAGAAAGATTAAAAATAGTAATAGGTGAAAATATAACAGAAACTCCATTTATACATGGAGGATGGAGGGATATAGTAACAGGGACAGAGGGGGGGGGGGGGTCGTTTTGATGAAGATGGAACAAAATCCTTAACTCACTGCTTCGGCCATAACTTCTCTCCCTATTCCTTCTTCAACTTTATTCCATTATTTTACCTTTGAAGTTTGATCAAACTCGTAGGGGAGTTTGTCAAATTGGACTGGATCTCTTGGCCGAAAAGACAGCCTAGTAAAATTAAAACCGAGAGACAATGCAAACAATGCTATATATTGCATATTTATAAAATTTTAAATACTGGAATTATATTTGTATGGCAAGAGATGTATAAAATTATTGTTTTGCCATACTCTTTCAATGATTTAAATGCAATGGTGTTTGATCCCATTTTTATTTGTTAAGAGAACCCCCTATAACCCTAATTTTACAGGTTTATAGAATAACAGTCTAAAATAAATCATTAGTATAATTGGATTATTTATTAGAATTATACCTTTTGTTTTAGGATCATCTTTCTTTAGACGGACAATATTCATTAATTTCTGTATCAAGACTTGCACACGTTCACAACATTTAACAGGATTTTTAACAAAATCCAATGCTAAGTTAATGGATATCGCGTTGCAAGGATTAATCAGCAACCTCTCTTCCTGGGTGAAATCATGATCCTGTTGCATGAGAGCATGAAGGCGTGTTTTTGCTCTAAAATTGAAAATAAATTATAAATATTCAATCAACTAAATTTATAACTTATGAATATTTTACTATTCATTTTAATTTGGTGTAAAACATTGTTTACACAGACTCCACTGAAATTCAACAGAATTCTTAGCATATATATTTTTATAAATAGTTTTAAAATTATAGTACTAAAATAAATTGTTCAATGAGAATAATTTATAAAGCTAAACAGTTAACCACTAAATTAAGGTTATAAACTAAGCCAACCAGCATACTGATGTAAAAGAAGTTTCTCACAACAGTTTTTAGAAAGAGATGAATTCACTTTTAAAAATATGCCTTCAATTATAAATGATTTTAATTTTTTTCTAAGAGGTAAAAATAATAAAAATTGAACTGTGACATCTCACATATAAATATCCAAGACTAATCTATGATGTAAAAATAGTAGAATTGAAATATTTTAGTCACTAGATAAAAAGCATTTTCGTGAAGTCTAAATACAGTTTAGGTAAAAGTATTTAAGTTATTAAAAACTGTTGAATGATTTAATTGAAAAAACTCAGTATTCAAAATAATAATAATTTAAAAAAATGCGAATAATTTTTGAAACAATGATTTTACTAACACTTCTTGATATTTTGAAGCATCCGTATCATTATCCAACAAGCCATTGGTATTAGCAGATTTCACCATTTGCACTAGAATTGGAGTAAGTTCTCCTTCCAATGCAAGTAAACCTTTTGCGAAGGCTGCGGCTGTCATTTGGACTCTTCCTTCATCAGAAGCGTATATTTTGAGATCATGTCTGTAGGTCGAATGAAGACGAAGCAGTCCCAAACCTTGTGTACCGGCATATTCACCTAATGAAGAAAAAAGATTAATGCAAAATATTTATACATAGCTTCTTAAATTTTTTTATACAATTTGCAAAAAAAAAATCATTAAATGATCCTTTGCAAATATTAATAGCTGCCATATGATATTAACATTCCTTTATAAAATGCATTACCTAAGCATGAATTAATTGTTTATGCAAATACAGATATATTTAACTTACGTTTAGACTCTTAAGCCAAAAAATTAAATAATTATTAAATTAAAATAACACTGTTCGGGTGGAGGTCAACAAATGGTTTCTTAAATATTTTCACTACTTAAGGAATACTTTTTTAACCTCCACCTGTAACATTTTCTTCTCCATATTTATAAATTCAACTAATAATTATTCAAAATATATTCTAAGTAGTTTGCTGATAAAGAGATATAACTTACTTATAATTAATTAAATTAATAAGTAGTAATAAAGAAACTAAAAAAGTTCAGTAAAATGGTTTATACATATCTAAGTTACTAATGTGATTTTAAAATTTAGTTGTTCGACTGCATAAGTGATTTCTTGAATTTCATGGCCAATGGCATAGCAAGATCTTGGTGGGTGGTTCATATCTGTTACACTGTCTGTGTTCATTTCATCTCCCAGCTTAAGTTAAAAATTGGACTAGACTTTTTTGAAGATGCCAGTTCACAGTGAATTATTCCATGAAGAAAATAATAATTTAATGGTAAAGTAATTATTTTTTCTATTAAATTTTATATTAAAAGATGTCATTCATGGATCATTCTTTGAAAAAAAAATGATGATGAGATACAGGAAAGCTGTAAATCTATGGATGAACAATTTTTCACATAGCATCCAAGCTGTCATATAATAATAATAATGATAAAATGATTGGTCATAAAATATTGTAGAAAAAGTATTAATTAAATGAAATATACATTTTTTGTGGTTTTAAATTTTATAATAAGTATAAATGTACAATATTTTTTTGGAAAGAAGGTTAAGATAAATTATTTAATGTTTTTTCTATAATGGTATTGTAGTACATGAGGATAATTCTGTGGAATGGAGTAATCATTAGTAGCATGTAATTAACATTATGTTTACTCCAGGTACTTCAGTTATTCCACATAGTTGCTCCATGTTTTATTTAGGGTGACAGTCAAATATACCTTATTCAGGCTTTTTATTAGTTCTTATTTTAATAAATAGATACAGTGCAAGCAAATTATTTCAGCAAGAACTAATCATGCTTTTGATATTGCTTGTTTTTGAAGCTTTCAATATCAGGATAACCAAGCTTCATTTAAGCATTGCTAAATACAAAATATATTAATTCAGTGAATATAATCTAACGTTCTATAAAAGATATGACAATTCAGTGAATAGAATTTAAAATTAAGCATTTAGTAAAACAACAACAACTATGTGAACAGCCTTTAAATTATTTGGTGCAAAGTAAATTTTTTAGTTATCAAGATAAACATATCGCTCACTGTCTTATTGTGGCAATCAAAATCTCCCATTTTTGATTTTTTTTTTTTTAATCTAGTTTCAAATATTTCAATTTCTTAGACTGCAATTTAATATTACTACTACCTATTACAACTTTATGTATTGCCAATTAAATTAAATTAAGTGTTCTTATTTTATTATATTGTTCCTTCCTAAGGTATACATTTTAATTAATCAAAATATACACTTTATTTTAGTTAATTTGATCCATTTTGAGGGACAAAAGATCAATCAGTGGTTAACGTGTCATGCTTTTCTGACCGTCTAGTATTTCTTAATCCTTTCTTCTTTTTTTTTCAGTTTTTCTTTCTCAGAAACTCTTCTACCCTGTCCTAAATCATCAATTCTTCAATTCATTATTTATTATTTGCTTTCCCCACCCACTTTTTTTTTTTTTTTACTCTTTTAGCAGATATAAAAACCAATTTTAAGCCTATTTTCTCTAAAATATGTATTAATAACTTATCACTCTATCCAAGTCAGCGAGCGATATGTATTCTTTTAATCACCTAACAATAATACATTTCTAATAACTGAATCAGCATGGGCATCAAAATCCAAAGTGATACTAATCATTAAGTCTTTATTCTTTATATGTAAATAGTTTTATTCGACTTGACAGACTTCTAACCATAATGTTATAAAAAGTAAAAAACAAAACATTCAAAAAATAGTTAATCAAGCCAAATATGGTACAGTACATCAGGATACTAAAAAACAGAACATTCAGTTATTAAAATCAGGAACTCCGTCAGGAAAATAAAAATATCTTTTCAATACTGTAAGATGTTTCTGTATTCCTTTGCAGTAGAATATCACTAATCCAACGCCTATCCACTAGTCCACTAAGTAAGTTCAGAACGCTCAACAGACCAAATGAATTGTACTAATAAAAAGAGTAATTTCTCATCAATAGAATAAAGTGTGAGAAAAAATGTATACTTTCCATCAAAACAAAAGTGTATTTAACTCTTCGGATAGTAAGTATGTAGTTTATATAAGTGGTACAAGAAACAAATGGAATTTACAATATTTTGTTGTACAACTTAAATTACCAAAATACGACTATCGTAAAAATATAAATGCAATAATAGTCAACATTTTTTCCTAAAATTAATAACAGATACCAGAAATTTATGAAATGTTTAGCAAATAAGCTTGTTATTATTTTCAATGCTTACTTTTCAATAAATTAATACTTATTTTATTTTATTTCTTGTAATTTTTCCCAGTGATTAAAACTGTCCTTGGAGTGGGGCTTTCTCATTTGTTCCTGATAAATATTATAGTGTTGATACTTCACTCTTACTGATAAAAATAATAGTATTTTTGTGATGTTACATCTTTTTTATAGCTATGTAATCATTGACTCAACCTCATTAGCTACCGAAGTAATTCTCTAGCATTAAAAATATACAATGTATAAATAAAAATTAATTTTTAAACTGAGAATGTTAAGTAAAAATTAAAAAATACATTATATATAATAATATAGGTCATATAAGTTTTATAAATTTTAAATATTACAATAAACAAAATTAGGCAATAAAAAAATAAGATTAAATTATGTACATAAATATACATTAAATCACAGATGATGAAGAAATGAGAAAAGTTAGTAACAGATAGATAGTAGAATAACAAAAAAGACAAAATAGCAAATAAGGGTAATAGGGATTGGACCTATCAAGCTCATAAATTATGTTGAGTTTTCTCTTTGGAAAGACATTTGACAATAATTATTTCCTGATTCTACACCTTTCACAATTTACAGTGGTACACATGACAACCCCGCAAGATTCAGAATAAGGTAACGAGTAGTACATCTCTTATTTTTTCATTTTTGATGTTGTCTTTCCTTTCTTCACATACTTCCCCCATTTGATATTACCATGTTTGATATTTTTGATCCCTTAATTTAAATACATCTCTCCTTCTACCACGAGTACACTGGCTATTCTTTCCTTCATTTTATCAATTGCCAAATCTTACTAAGAATCGCTTACATGTAATAAATAAAACATAAGTTTAAAAGAGTAGCATCTTGTTTATACTAAGTACTATTATACTTTCCACGCATAGCGACCAACTATGTGTGCATGGTTAATTGACCTTAAGAAAACTGTGCACAATGCATACTTTTAAATTATATAAAAATGACTACAATTATAGGATTATTTACCTAAGAAACTAGAAAAAAAATTGCCTAGTCTAGTTTTCTTACAAATGCATAGGTCCCCTTCTTTCCCTTACCAAAATGATTGGACATTAGAAACTATGAAGTATTCAATAATATTTATTTCAATCTTTACTAGTTCTGATGTATATCATTGGTTTGATGGTAAAACTAAACAGTATTTGCTTGAAAATGAGTTTGTTTTTTTACACAATTATTCCTCTTTTTCTACCTCAACAATTATCAAACACCAGAAGATACGTACACAAACAATAAGGGTTAGTCAATAGAAACTAAAAATGCTGCTTTTATATCATATACATATCTATAGACAACATAACAAGCACTTTACGGCAGTCTCTATAAAAAGATATCATACTTATTCTGAATTATATTACATGTACAACATATGATGAGATGCTACTGGGTTTCAATTTCAATGCATCTAGAAGTTAACACTAGAGGAATAAAATTAGTGACTTTTTGAGTTAAAGCGACAGATAAATTTTTCAAAAGCATTATGCTGCAAGGAAAATGGAAGAAACAGAAATATGACAAGCAGCAGCCAAAAATAATATGTTGTACCGACTGACCAGTGTAGTGTCTACCTTGACCGCCAGGGTACATGCAACGGAACACTCGACCGAGCTCTTCAGCTTGGATTCTTCCAGCAGGGGTAAGTTCTCCTCCCCACTTAACTATTAGTACAAGGCTGGGTTCTCGTGGTCCATCTAAAAAAACAAAAAAAACAATAAATAAAATTATATAAACAGAAATTACATCATAGCAGAATTTTTCAGCTCGGCTTAATTACTGAATTGCAATATAAATATTTTTCTGGTGCCAGCGGGTATGTTCAGGATGCTCGGTTTTGAAGTGACAAACAGAAAAGTGGGTCATCTATAAGAGAGATTAATAAGGGCACAAAGAACAGAACTGCTGATTTAATTTATTCAGCCATGTTAAGAACCATGAGTTCATATCTACTTTAATGCAACCAATTAAATTACCTATTAATAATGCAAAAAATTAAATTCTAAAATTTTATGGAAAAGAAACAATTGCATGGTATTCATACCATAGACAAGTTTTAAGGAACAGACCCGTAATCATAGGTTCTTCAGGATTTTTAATATCCAGAGAGCAGAAGTAGTGACGACCGTCTTTGTTAGTGTTGTAAATGCGCTCACAATAAAAAAGATGAAGACATTTTGCTCACATATAAATCTACTTTATTATGTACAACGCATATTAATACCACATGCTCAATGACATGACTTAATATCACTCACCATCATTGGTAATTTACCACTTTGTTTTAGCAGTTACTGATATTCGAAAGGTAATATTCAGCTTCTGGATACCAGAAGAAATTAACGTCAACTTCTGAAAGAATCCACAGAATACACTATATTCGGACTACAATATTTTAAAGAAAAAAAGGAGAAGTTGGGTGCACCTAACTGATTTAACAATGTTCAGATACAAAATTATTTAAATCATATGAAACAAGACACACTAAACTGTAAATGAAACTTACTGGGTATATACAGGCATTTTACCATATCTGGTGGTCAATTCTCAATGGCTCTCAACAGTATTTGTTTCATACATATATTCATAATTATACTCAAGAAACTAAAGATAATAAAACAATAGATGGGGAGGGGGCTAATATTTCTAGATTGATTCATTTCATGCATTTATAGTTGTCTTAGTATATTCAGGGGTTTTTGATTGGATGATAGCAGGATAGAGGTCATAACTAATAACAGTAATTTAAAAATTTAATTACCCATCCATAATAGGGTTAAAATTGATATTTGTACTAAAGTCAACCAGGATACTTAGATTGGTTAAAATGTTATTGCATATCAACAATGACCTTATCACAGTGCTGAAAGGCCATTGATTCATATATAAGACATGTAGGTATGTGGCTTTTTATCGGACATGCTTTATTATATATAAAGTAGCTAGGATATAAAGGAATACCACCTGTGGTGTTATTATAGTCAGGACTAGGTTACAATAATGGCCGAGTATTGGATGGGAAACTATAGGGCTTCTTTACCTGTGACTATGCTGAAGGGAAAAACAATCCATGGTTAATACTTTTATTAATGAGGTTATTTTAGAGCATATATGTGTTGTATTTCTTTAAAAAAATATATTGCAAAAATACCTGATGTTGCTACTGCAGGATTATTCTTCTGCAAGCTGTTCAATCATTCGATAACACATGTATCCATGACAACATTAATTCAACTATATCTAATAATTCAGATATAGACAAAGAAAGATTATTGGTAAAAAAAAATTGTTCTTAAGCATCATTACAATCAAATAGAGCCATTGTAAATATAAATATATTAGACCCAATGGTTGTAATAAAAATGCTTACATAATAAGATTTATTATAATCCTAAACTAATGACTGTCGTTTATCATAACAAAAATAATATATCATCCAGAGTTATACTTTGCAACAGATGATCACCAACCATCAAATTTTGTAAGAAGATTGCACATTTCAACCATGTGCCCGAGTTAACAATGCCCTTTTAATTATTAAGACATTGACAGACTTTGTTAATACTCCATTTTTTGACCAAATATTTAATTTAGGGAGGAGACAATAGAATGGTCGAGATGGAGATCAAAGTAAATTCTTAAATGATAATCAACTATTAGAAGCAAACTTTACAAGTCTCATTAATTAATAGTTGATTACAAATTGAGAATTTATTTGACTTCCACTCAGACCATTTTCTCCTCCATGTAATTTATACGCCCAAACAATAATTATTTAATATATTTAATTTAATTATTTTATATTAACTTGATTAAAACAAAACTTGACTCGCGTCATAACTGCTTTCCTTTATAGATAACTCAAATTATTTTTGGGATCAAGTTCAAAGGGAAAATATCTTTAAATACATCATTAATATGATACCATTTTTGCATGTGATCATCTTTAACCCATTCAAGACCGATTACACACAGTGTGTGCAATTGATTTCCAAGGCTATAAGATGGCCTGCACACCATGTGTGCAATCATCAGTTATTTAGAGTAAACTAGTCGTCGAAATAAGATTTTTCTTGAACTAATGAAATCTGTAAAGTACAGGAAAACAAAATTTGGCACTGGTTATACTGTGTTATTCAACTTATTTTTTTTTAACTTTTAAAAAATTTTCTTTGCATTATATTCTGTTCTTTATTATTGAAAGCAAAATAACGATTTTATATTATTTAACTATTTTTGAAATAAATGTTTATACATTTTTTAATGATGTATTTTCATTTTACCTTATATGTTTGCAATGGTGTTCAATACGCTCTTCGCAATAAAAAATTTCCAAGGAGCGAGCTGTACACCCGGTGTTCAATGATCTTATTTATGTGAATTCACTTACGAATTGGGTGATTTCCCTAGTAAACATGTTTTTTTAATTAAAAATGAACAATATAAAGAAAAAAATATTTTCACTCCTGGGGACTGTGTTCGAATGGGTAAAGAAAAGATGTTTATTGTAATGAATAAGAAATATTACAATACCATCATCACTACTGGAACTTTTGGGTCTTCCTTTTGGTTGGTACTTCATTTGAACCTTACGATTAATGCCAGAGAAATGTCCATACCTAAAACATTGTTAAACTCAATGCACAAATGTTTTTAAAAGTATATAAAACTGGATTTGAAAGATCAAAATCATGACAACATAAAATACACAAAACAACAATAAAACTTCTATAAGTAGTCCCCTAAACTAAATACTTTCCTCACTAACTCTAAAAATCTAATACAAAAAAATTATATCTTAGTAGTGGGTGAAATTTAACCCAACTTTGATGGAATTCCAGCTCATTTGATACAATGGAGAGTGTCCAAATGCTACAGAAATTGTTTATAAATATATTTATACATGATAAATAAAAGTTGAGGGAAAAGAGGTTTAAGAAAAGTCACATACATATTTAGCAGATTTGCTTTGTAGTTAGAATTAGAGATGAGAAGTACGTGAACGAACTACTTAATTGTACTAGATCCGGAAAATGAACTATAAAGAGCACTCTCTGTTTTAGTGAATTATAGTTCTTTTTAGTTCACACCACTCACCAGCTACCACACTCGGACAAGGGACCGTCAGTGTCTGACCTACGATCGAACAAAGTGAACTAGTTTGTCGTTCCTCATTTTTGGGTTTAATCTTGTTGTGTTGTCTGTAATAGTATGGTCTATAATAGTTTGGATTAAGTAAAAATTAAATTTATTTTCTTGTTTAAATTACCAATTAATTACAATTTTTACATTGAATAATTAAAAATAAGATATAAAAAACTACTTGAATTTACATATTCTTCAGATATACAAAACTTTAACCTAACTATTTATTGTAGGAATCAATGCAAATATATCATAAATATTAAAGTTAGAGAGGAAATAGTTGACTGGAAGAACTAATAGAGGATGGAAATTGTTGGGGGTGCAGTTAAAATATACACAGAAATAAGTGGAAACTTATTTTTTATTTGTGCCTATGTTTCGACCTACTTTGTAGGTCATCTTTAGGGCTATGAGAAAAAAACAGACAAAAAAATTGACTTTAAAAATACATAACAGTACTAAGAATATAATAAAATAAAATAAAATTATAATAATAATATAGAGATATAGAAAAGTTGAACGAAATAGTGAAGGATATGTTATTATAGGATATATAATTAAAAAAATTACAGAATAAATGTACAGAAAGGTGATAATGCAAACAAAATACAAAGAGAGAAAAAATGTTAAACAGAAAGTTTCAAAATGAAAAAGTATAAAAATAAAAAGTGAGATATATAAGTATGGAAAACCTAGTTTATTTGTGTGTATATTTTGACTGCACCCCCCCCCCCAATTTCCATCCGCCTTAAATATTAAAATGTAAATAATACAAAATAAATGTAGAAATAAGATAGAAGTGTTTTTTATTTTTTCTAGAACTTTTCTAGTTCATTTGACCTCTCAGTTTCTCCCCCTTTTTCCATAGTTCAATTCCTCTCTTACTTTAGTACATTTCTAGTACTTTTGAAAAATGAACTATGTAGTTCATTTGAACTAGTTCATTGGAATGAACTATCTCAAAAGGAACGATTCAGTAAAAGGAACTACTTTGCCCTCCTCTAGTTAGATTGAATGTGTACAAAACAAAAATTTGTGCGTTATTAAATTATTGATGTTTAAATATTTTAAAACATATTAGATTTTGATCCAATAAAGATGTAGTGTCCCTCAAAACAGACATTTGCTAATTCTTTAATAAAACACACCTAAGAGCAAATATTAGATTTTTTTACCAGCATTTCAAAAAACTGCTAGTTACATTGTGCAATTAAGGCAGCTGAAGATAAATTCAGCAGCTAGTAAATGTAGCTGATACCGTCTAACATCAATCTAGTTACAGTATTTCTATAAATTATTGGTTTAGCGTCAAACAACACTTTCTACATAAATAGAGCTTAATGTAAATAGCATTAACGTACTGATGTAACTTTACAAAGAAATCTGATCAGGGGTGGAAACACTATTAAGTACAATTTATTTTTTGTCACCTGGGTTGAGTATTTCCTTAACTTTCCCAACATTAATTTACTTAATTTATTTTATTTTATTTGTTATTGATTGTATTAATTTTAAATATTTTTATTTGAAAAGAAAAGATATGTCCAGGACCAGGACCCGAACCCGGGTCACCCAGGTCCCGAGCCTGGAGCTCTGCCAATTGAGCTATCCTGGTTCGCCTCTCGGTCATAGACATATCCTTTCTTTTCACTGATCCCATGTCCCCGCGTTCTCGCAATTTGCGATGTATACGAGGGGAAGAGTGTTCTTTGAACATTATTTTAATTTGGATCTTGCTGACTTACGTCATATATATTACTATAATTTATTTTATTTTATTTGTTATTGATTGTATTAATTTTTAAATCTTTTTATTTGACCGAGAGGCGAACCAGGATAGCTCAGTTGGCAGAGCTCCAGACTAGTGACCCGGGTTCGAGTCCCGGTCCTGGACATTTTTTTTCTTTTCAAATATAAATATTTAAAAATTAATACAATCAATAACAAATAAAATAAAATAAATTATAGTAATATGTGTGACCTAAGTCAACAAGATCCAAATTAAAATAATGTTCAAAGAACATTCTTCCCCTCGTATACATCGCAAATGGCGAGAATGCGGGGACATGGGATCAGTGAAAAGAAAGGATATGACTATGATAAAGAGGCGAACCAGGATAGCTTAATTGGCAGAGCTCCAGGCTCGTGACCTGGGCAACCCGGGTTCGAGTCCCGGTCCTGGACCTTGTGTTATTTCTATTTTAAATATTTTTTAGCAAGCTAAAATTAATGACAAATTACGATAATAAAGTTAAATTTTAAATTATAGTATATTATAACTAGTGAGACATTCTTGATATCTCAAATATAAATATATAACATGAAAAAAAAATACTAACATTTCAAGAACACTTTTAAGTTGTTCAAGTTTTGCTTGTTTTTCTGCTAATTCTGGAGCAGCTCGGTGTTCTATTTCAGTCAGCAGATAACGAGCAATATCAAGAACTTCTTGCAATTGTTTGGGACGTTTAAGTTTTACATGACCATCAGTACGACCACCATATTTCTCAAATATTTCAAAAAACCTGAAAAATCATAAGTAAATTAAAGAGATTACCAATAACCTGTGATACATCAGCTAATGTTTACACAGATAAAAATAAGCAAATGTTAATTACTTTGGATGCCTCACTTCAACTTTCATCTTCTGTTTTGGAGTTCTATCGCCGTGCCGAATCACTGCTACAACACATCTCAGCTCCATCCTAAGACCAATTAGGATTATCTGATAGATATAGATTTATCTAAGTTTCATTAAAACACATAAAATTAACATTAATGAAGCAGCAGTTAAGAAATCGCAAAATAAAAGATGAATAACAAATCTGGTTTTAATATTTGATATTGTTATCTAATACTAATATTTTTTAGAGAAAATTTCAGTTTTATCATTATTATATTATACTGTGCCCTGTTAAATTTAAATCATGATGCTGAATACAGAAGTGTTCCATAACCAAGCTCTCAAGTGAAGGTTACACAATACCTTTAGTTTAAACTATACTCTTTTATTGTTATTGATGTTCATATCTATACATATTATAAAACAAAGTCCTCGGCCGTGGATGTTCGCGGTAAACTCAATAACTACTACACGGATTTTCATGCGGTTTTCATCAATAGATAGAGTGATTCACCAGGAAGGTTTAGGTATATAATTTGTCGAGGATTTGTGTAAATGGGTTGGAATATCGATGGGTTTCACCGAAGACGCTGCTTGCCTAATCCCATGGAATTAGGTAACGTGCAAGATAATAAATTCGTATATAAAGAAATATTTGGTTTTGTTTTTATTTTTATAATTTCGATATAATAAAGTACATTGGCTGAGATGGGAAGAAAGAAAATCAAGACTCCCAAAGAAGCCTACCCAATGAAATTCACGTGGTCGTACGTGATAAAAAAAAAAAAAAGTACATTAAACAGACAAATTATGTAATATGCCTTATTACCCGAGCAAAACTGGGGTGGGTCGCTAGTATATAACAAAACATATCACATAAGAAGTTATAGCTTTTATAACAAAATCAATTCACTATAAAAGCTGTAACATAAAAATAACTTCTTAAGTGTGGCAGAATATAAAATAAAAGTGGATATCCTGAACCAAATATCACATAAACCTCATGCCTGAAGATAGCATAAATAACCTCATCAGTAAAGTGAAAGTAATAAATTGATAGAGTTCAAGTTTTACAGAAGGTATCAATGAGTTTTTCATGAGTTCATTAACAATATTTTATATGCCAGTCAGTTTTCTCCATATTTTAAGAAAAAAATATATATTAAACTTAGAAATAAACTTTTTAATAACTTACATCTTTCCAAATGTAGTAGGAACAATAGGAGGATCATCTAGTTGAAAAGGAACAGACCATGGAATATGAAGAGTCGGAGCTAACTCACGGAGAATCATGTTACCCAATATTTTAGCGCAGTCATCATAATACTTGTTGGAATTTTTAACAAAGCTGAACCCGTTAACATCGCATACAAAAGACTTTCCATTTGCCCTGCATAGAAAGACTTCATAAGGATAAGATGATAAATAATTAATAACTAAAAAACATAAAATATATTTATTAGACCTGAGCAGATCAAAGCCGCAAACTGTTTGCTTGAAAGCAAGACAAACTTTTCGTGAAATTAATTTTTCAGCATTACTTAATATTACTGGGTATCTAATTTCTTTTCCTTCACTGTCGCGTTCCACCTTACCATCCAGAGCTGGCGATTTACGAGCTTCAGCATGTGCATAGTCAGGACCAACTGTGTAAACCTAATAAATGAGTCTAGTTTTAATGAGTTATCTTAAACAATACTAACTTTCCTTTTTTGTAAATTTTTATTTCATAATTTTCAGTAGTTAGCAGAAGAGCAAGGAAAAATAATGATCACCTTTAGTCCAGGAGAAACACGCATGAAAAAAGTAGTTGCATTGCAAAAGATTATTTTTTTTATTCAGAACCAACTGTGCAATTCTAATTAATGACTACTTTTAATGAGATATTCCACACGAGTTAATATCAACAACTGTTATGCTAAAATGGCACAAACAATGTTTTTCACTGGCTTTATGACAGTTAAAATTTTTTTTGTATCTATATCATTGGGGTTTAACATCCTACCCTACTCCTTTTCAGGAAAACAACGGTTTTTCCTACAGTTACCAATCTTTACAACCAAAGTGAAGAGGTCGAGATTCAGTGTGTGGGCCTGTCACAAAATAAATTCTGGCCAGACAGGATTTGAACCATAGTCGCAAGAGTTAAGAGGTTGTAAAGGTTGAATTCAAACTGGTGATTTTCACATTACAATCAGCTTTTTTAAGTACATTTTCCCTGAACTATTCATTGTAAATATAAATTTATCACAAATCATTTGAAACTTAAATATTAAATATCAGAAGATGCTTTAATTTTTTTAAATTTATAAGTTGGCTTTATAATTTTATGAATGCAAATATAAGAAATAGGAAAAAAATTATTTTTTTTAAATACTAATAATAAAATAAATTAACAATTTTTTAAGTTTAAATTATGATCAAACCTTCACATCTGTCCCATCAGTAGGCATGAAATCTTCATATATAAAAGAACCAGTCTTTCTTACTCGTGATTCTGGTGAATAAACACTACTTCTACTTCCAATCTGAAATGAAAATCGTCGAAGAATAATTAGTATTACAATTGAAATTAGTAATAGTAATAATAAAAGTAACAGGAATTGTTATTGGCTTTGTGAGACAAGAGCAATAAATAAAAAATGATTACAGACTTCCATCCACAGATTACTGCCCATAACACAATCTAAAATATCACCCTAAATGTAATCCTCCCACCTATTCTTCAGATGTTTGCTAATCTGCTCAGCTCTCTTTAAGAACTCTTTCTTTATTAGACCCAACAAACCCATTTTAATTTCTGACGCTGTCACTTCAATTATAGGCCAGCGGCCAGGTACCAAAAAAAGGGCTTTAGGTTGCAATAAATTAAAGAGAGCTGCATTTTTGATATGTTGTAAGGGCATGTCTGACTAGTGGAAATCCAAGTTTGCTACTGAAAAAATCGGATGGGAAAACTTTTGGTGACCGAAAAACCTCGAAATTTTCGGAGTTATTTCAGTTTTTGAACATTGGTATTTTTTTCCAAAAAGTCCAAATTTTAAGTTTTGGCAGACTTTCTTGAGAAACACCGGCCGAAGAAATGATTATACGATGAAAGTCAAGGTATTAAATATAATTAGCTTTAATTTAAGCTCAGACTAATGCCTCTAGGTGGAACAGTTTCTTAGTTACACCCCTTTGAAAATTGGGCTTTTTTCAAAAAAGTCCAAATTTTAAGTTTTGGCCGACTTTCGTGAGGAACACTGGCTGAAGAAGTGATCCTACGATGAAAATCGAGTGAAATAGAGTTGTAGTAAATTTAATTATCTTTAATTTAAGCACATAACGAGGCCTGTAGTTGTTGTACTTCTCTTGTTAATTAAAAAAAAAGGAAAACCGGGGAAAGTGGGTGTTAAAAAATGACCAATTTTCAAAGGGAGGTAACTCAGAATCAATGAAAGCTACAGAGTTGCAGTTGAACTCAAATTATAGCAAATTTAATCTACTTTAAAAATGGATACCATAGTTTTTTATAAAAAAAACGCACCGATTAGGAGATTTAGGCCAAAAAATGAAATAACTCCGAAAATGTTGAGGTTTTTCAGTCACCAAAAGTTTTCCCATCGGATTTTTTCAGTAGCAAACTTGGATTTCCACTAGTCAGACATGCCCTTACAACATATAAAAAATGCAGCTCTCTTCAATTTATTGCTACCTTCAAGTACCTGGCCGCTGGCCTAATAAACAATATGTATATTCCACAATTCCATATTATGTACCTTACTAAGTTTTTCAGTGGGCTGATTCTTTAACAGAGCAAATATATTATGATATAACTTATTTTTGAGGCCCTTGAGAAGTAATTGGAGAGTTAGAGATCATATATTTTCATAAATTCAGAAAATCCAAAACTAAATAATGTCTGTCCTACATAAAAATATGAAAGGCATGAGCTGAGTAATAGTGAAACTGAAAAATAACAAACTCTTTCTCTGCAAGCTTTTAACAGTTCACTTATAATGTTATTGATTCCCGCTTCATTATAAGATTTCAATTTCCTTACGGCTATTTCGAATTCCTTTTTATTGAATATTCATATATTAAATATTAAACATAGTGTATTTTACTATTAGATTTTTCAAGATAGCAGAGTAATTAGTTTCTAGAAGTATCTAAATTCATGTAAACTTTCTTTTACGACAGTCGGATTATAAACTTCTTCCCTTCCTACCTTTGATCGACTTTTTACCATCCCAATTTTTTTCCCTTTTGAATCAACATTAAATCTACAAAATGCATAATAATTTTAAAAATGTTAAAATTACTTTGAAAAAATATATAAAAAATTAACCATTTACATTGAGATTGCAGTTTTCCAACCCATCATTTCAAAATAAAGCAAATCACATTCAATAGATAAGCCCGTTTTTTCTTCACTTGTAATATTACTATTCATCATAAATAACAGCACAAAAAAAAAAAATAGGTAAAATCATTACCTTTCGAAACAGACGCTGACTACCTCCTCCAGCAGATGTAGGATAATAAATATAAATATTGTGATCTTCAGCAGAAACTGGTTTTTCTACAAAAGGTTTATTGAAAACAACTCCATTCACTTCAACATGGTCTTCCGATTCAATAAGCTCATGATCTAAAAATAAAAAAAATTATTAAAAAAAAAAGTTTCTGGTGTAGCCTGAAAAAATCCATTAGTAGCCACACTCATAACCGTATTAGTCGATAGTTAGAATATTTTGGGAAATAAAACAGGAAAGTTAAGATTAATCCAATAAAAGAAGATTTGTATACTCACATAAAGTTTGAGCAGTCAAATTGGATAACTATTACAATTCAAGACAGATATGTCGATTATACTGAAATACAAGTGCTGTAATAGGATGTACTCCATACAATTAATAATACAGGCTAAACCTTTGTAGCCATCTTAATCTTGATTGTCTTAATCCCAATTCTTGTATTTCCATTTTTTTTTTTTTTTTATAAGCATTGTGATTTAGGACTAGGATTGTTTTAATAGATTTTAAATGAATTATCTTTAAAATTCAAGTCATCATTCTTGACTAATATAATATTAATACTCTTCAGTTATTCAATTAAATTTGTGGAACTGAGAGAGAATGTTGGCTTTGAATTGAGTTGTTATTTTTGAAAGTGGTTTAAGTCCATTATTCTTTTAAATGAGTTTAATGGTTATTATTTTATAATGAAATTTTAAAGGTGTTAAAATGTTACTCTTTGCTAAGTGCTACTTGATAAAAACATATTTCCGTTTGCCCATATTTTTAAAGTAATTCAAATGGAAACCTTTAGATATTCCGAATACGAAGAAATGAACTTATACCACTTTCAAAAATAAAAGCTCAATTATAGTTGAGGAAGTCGTAAATGATTTATTAAACTGATCATATTTTGGATCCTCAGTTAGTGGTAATCAGTCTGGGTATCATATTGATAGTAGATAGAATAGAAGACTGCAGATAAAAATGCAACTTAATCCCAAATTTCAAAATTTACAGATTAGACCGAACAGTGTCATTAAAACTTAAAAAAAAAAAATGTTTAAGATACAATTAGTGTTTTTTCATTTTTTAAATTATAAGAAAGTACTGATTAAAAAATCTATTCAAGTATACAGATGAGCTTCGATTATCCAAACATCAGTTATCAGAACGTTCAATTAACGGAACTGTTTTTTTGTTTTGTTTTTTCAAATGTAATTTTAATTAATTTGATCAGATCACCCAGTTACTAATTAGTATAGTTAAAATTATTGTTATTTTACATAAAATATAAAGAAAAATAAAATGAATTTTTCCATTAACGTCAATAAGAGGACCCTAATCATTTCTCGGAAACAGCAATAAAATGAACTTAGACTTCAATAGTATTTGTTTACTAAGAACTGTAAACCTAATTCGGTAATTTCATTTGGTTCTCTGAATCCCTTCCTATTCATTTGATTGGTATTTATTTGTTTGTTCACTTAGGCTTCCATGGTCTTTGGTATTGTGAATATGTTCGTTTTCTGGGATGGACCGTGTGATGTTGGTATTGTTTGCCAAGCTTTCGCTCATCGTGTTGTGAGCTTCTTCAGGGCTAGTCAGTAAATGAAGAGCGGATGGTGGAGTCAGGGTATATATACCTTAAGGGCGTGGTCTTGGTCGAAGTCTCCCTTCCCATTGGCTCGCTTGTGTCGACTCCGTAAGTTGTGTTGTGTTCGGGTGGGTTCGTGTTTGTTCGGTATTGTCGTATGTGTGCGGGTGGTAGGGTAATGTTTGAGTCTTTTGTTTTATGGCAGAGTACCAGTTTTCGCTGAGTTTGTAACCGTCTTCCTTATTGAAATTATCGGTTTCTTTGATAAAAAAAAATAAGGCCTCTCTTATGGTGGGGAGATGATAATTATTTTCTTCTAACCAGTATAGCTGTGTTTTCGAAAGGTGTGTGGTGGTTGGTGTTGTAAAAGTGTTCTGCTACAGCCAATTTTTCTGTTTTGAAGTTTTTGACACTAGATATATACTCCTTTATCCTTCTTTCGATAGTCCTTCCGGTTTGTCCTATGTAGACCTTGCCACAGGAACAGAGTATTCTACAGATGCCAGGAGTACATACCTCTACGCTCTTCATTTACTGACTAGCCCTGAAGAAGCTCACAACACGATGAGCGGAAGCTTGGCAAACAATACCAACATCACACGGTCCATCCCAGAAAATGAACATATTGGTATTTATTTTTTAGTGAATTTCGATTATCCGAACCACCCCTGACAACATTAGTTCCGATAATCAACGTTCCAATGTACATATACATATATATTACATATGCATAGAAATAAACTTACGTTTTGGGTCTGAAGAATCCCTGTCCAATACAGCATATCTTGGTATTTCAATCCCTTGACTCTCCAAAATTGAATAGACTTTCCTTCTGTCCTATAAAAGCAACATATGAGGTCAATTACACAACTTCAACAAATAGATAAGCTAAAAACTAAACATTTAATTAAAGCTAATAAAGTAACAAAACAACAGACCTTGCAGATATCACAAAAAGCCTGTGTGTAAGCTAATAAACATCATTTGATTTATGAATTAAATTTGTTTCCAATTGATAATAATAATAAAAGTAAAATATATTCAATGAGAGATACTGAGTGTATTTCACAAAAATAAATATAAAGACCAACTGTTTCAGGGCATTTTCTGGAATTTCACCAAAGTGAAATACTTGATAAGTATTATATAGAAAAGCCCCCCCCCCAAAAAAAAACCTGTCCAATTGAAACACTTAAATCTAATAGACCTTAAGGAATGTATGCTAGCTCAGAAGCAACTAATAAATACAATTTTTTAAATTGCGCAATTCCCTTTTTTTCTCATTTTAAATTCAATTTAAATATAAGAAGCAAAATATCATGTTCCTATTGTAAAGAAATGTTTACTTATTTGATCCTATTTAATAGTTAACAATACATTTAGTTTTATATACCTATAAAATTACCAAACAATCAAAAAATATTGATTTATTGATCAACAGATTAATAAATAAATAATTTAAATTTAAAACATACAAATGGATGTTTTAACTGTTATTTTTACTATAAAAGTGTGTATATATATTATATAATAAGATGGTATTTTTAAAATATATTCTTTGGTGACTATGATCATCAACAATAATGGTAGCTGTAATTTTTTTCTGATATTTTACACACACACAAAAAAAAACTAAGAAAATAATGAATGAAAATAGACTTTCTTTTAATAAATGCATTTAAATAAAAATTAATAAACTTAATCAAACCACTAAATAGTCCTAAACTTACACGAGGGAGTGATAATCACTCTTGCAATAGCAGAAAATGAGGAAAGCAGTATTTAAAAAAAAATTGAAAACCTGAAGTACAAAGAAACTGAATAGCTCAAAAGCTAAAGAATTTAAAATTAAGAACAACACAAAGACCCTCTATAACATGAAATAAAAGTTGTACCACCGACAATTCAAAATAACAAAATTATGAACATAATTATCAAAGGCTAAAATATAATTTAAAAGATTAATATATAGGATGAGCTACATTTTATGAACAAAATTATTGTATCACTTATGTTTTTATATCCCAAATAAAAACAGTTTTTCAGTTTTGGGTTGAACGTCTTGGGGTGGAGGTGCGGTCTCAGGGTATGAGCCTATTTGTGCAATTATTCGTTGGGATGTATTGCACTTCTGTTTTGAGATGTGATTGATCTTACTCTTTTTTGTGTCTTGATAATGCCTGAATAGGCGAAATGTCGACTGATAATTGTTTGTATTTTACACCAGATTTGAAACATAAGGCTCTGCTTGTGGTTTTTTCCATTTGCATTCTAATAAATATTAAATGTTAATTTCCCAATAATTAATATTGACAATGTCTGGAGGCTCAATAATCGCAATGCAATTTAAATATTTATAACAAAAAACATCTCTTTGTAGAAGTAAAATAATAATAAATAATTTAATTAGAAATTTCTCAGCAGTACATTCAAATTTAAATTAAACAAGTTCTAATGTAAATAATTTTTCAATGGAGGAATCAGCCAAATTAAAACAAAAAATACTGAGTTTTTAGTTCTCCTATACTTTATCGTTTTGCTAGTTTGGTAGCCTTTAGTACCAATTCCTGTCGACTTATAGGATATTAATTACCTTTTCAATTTCCAATGTATTTCAAATAACAGTTTATTAATCAATCAACTCTTGACTGTATTTTTTTTTTTTTTTTGTATGTGTGTTCTTTAGCATAGTTTTCTAATGTATCATTTGATGAGCGAAACACATTTTATTCATATTATAGAAGGTTCTGATGGAATTATTCTTTTGAATAAATTTGGGTCAAAGAGAACAAAATAAGAGAAACCTTGAATCATTATTATTAATATGAGATTTCATTTTTATCTGGAGTTCATTCAAAAGAATTAAATTGTATAAGTTGAGGCTGAATACATTACAGAATAAAGATATTACAGAATAGAACAGTTGAAATATTATATATTAAAATTTCAACTGATCTTCAATTGATAAAGAATAGAAAGCAGTTATAAAGAAAACTTATAAAGCCCTACAATCAGAGCTTCATACAGGTATTTTACTAACGGTGATTGAATTAAAACTAAAAAAGGCTAAATAAAAACTGTTTCACTACATCCATTATAAGCTGGAGGCGATACATGTAGACATGCTGGAATATCACTCTGAAACACACTGCAATCACTTTGTACAGCAAAAATATAAATGTATACCTATCTTTTTCATATCACATACAAAGATATAATAAATACAATTCTAATGTTTAATAAAACAGTTTAGTAAATATGAAATTTTTTAAGATTTTTAATATGTCCAACATTGTCAAACGGTCGTAATAAAAACATTTTAGAGAGCTTATAAATTATACCTTATTATGGTGTGTAACTGAGCCAAATCATATATTTATATAATATAAAATGCATCTGTTTTCAATCAATGCATGCTATTTGCTACTAAATAACAAGAAAACGAATTAAAGAAAGTTTAATGAGCATGCATAAACACTCATTACAAATTATAATTAGATAATAAGCTAATAAATAACATTTTGTAGGAGGAAACAGAAAAAAGAAAACAAACAAGACTTGACTGGGGCAACACTAGATTTACTTTCCACAATTACTCAATACCTGAATATCATACTGCATGTGGAGATTATTAATGACATAAGGTTGAGTAAGAGTAGCATATTGAATAGCTTTTTCCAAAGGGAAACCCTTTGAGTGAAAAGATATGAGGCAGTCGCAAGTAGGCCATTCCTCAACTGGTTTCTGAAACATATTAGACACCACATTTATTTTAAATTGATTGAAAATTCATAAAAACACAAACAGTTCTTCATGTAAATATGTCTTGAAAGAAACATGCTCATTCAAACTCAATGATCCTTCAATAAATTCAATCCTAATACCACCATATCACATCTAAGTATAAGTTGTGCTATAAGTATGCATATATCTTGAATAATATTGGTTGACCTATCATATATGGGAAAGAAAATGGTCCGGGTGGAGGTCAGAGAAATAATTTCATGAGTAGGGTTGAACTATTTATTTAATAATTTAATGTACAAATAAATTTTGAAAAATGAAGTCGCCTGTGGTATAGGTGTTAGCATAGGGTGGTTTCATAGTGGGTTCACAACCCGGCAGGCGGTCATAGAGTCATAAAGTGACATTAAATGAAATTTTTAAATAAAAAAATTAAAATTATAAATAAAAGGCAAAAAAATAAAATCAAACATTTATTTATTTAATTTTTTAAATAATAATAAAAATATAACTAATGAAATAGCTAGCCAATTCTGATAATTAGTTATGAATTGAAAATTCTAAAATTTACATTCCTAATGACTGATTTAAAAAAAATTAATTCGAAACAACACCTGAACAGTATAATGTATAAGTTCTTAATCCAGAGCCAGCAGACCCCTGGTAATTTGTCAAGTCACTAAATGAGGTCTGCAAAACAAGTTGAAATCCTTTCAGAAAAATTCTATAATGGTCAAGTTTTTTTTCTACAACTTGAGTGGTGATAGTTATTTACATAATTAAATAATAATTTGTAAAAATAAGGTTATGGATGAGGGTTTTTTATAGGCATACTGTGACCCTTTATAGTATAATTTCAAGAATTTTTTTTTTATTTTAATAATTTATTGAATGAAATTTACATCTGTATTATAACAATACGAGTTAGAAAGAAGAATTCTCAGAAGAATCTAAGGACCTAGGAGAACACCTGAAGGATACAGGTTGAGGTTGAATGAAGAAATTTATAAGGAAACAACACACTTAGAAACTGATGTTAGGGTGGGAAGGCTAAGGTTCTATGGACACATGATGAGGATGAATCCTGAAAGACTGAAACATAAAATTTTTACCGAATCCACTGTCACAAATATACAACAGGATATTTCAAACAACTTAAGGATGAAATGGCCCAAGTGGGGCTAACAGACCAAGGTTGTTTTGACAGAGATGAATACAGAAAGACGCTCACGGGAATGAAGGTTCTTGTGGGAAAAAAGCATCCCAAAAAGGGTCTTGCGTGGTCTGAGGAGAGAAAATTTAGGCACGCAAAGCTCATGAAGTATGTATGGGAAAAGAGGAAATGGATGAAGAAGAAGCATTAGTTATGATATTCGTGTGGTCTTTAAGGCCTTTTTGTGAAAAAAAAAATACAAGTAAATGGGAGGAATGGTACATATTGGCATCGAGAAGACAAGTAGAGAAACTACCCAGTGATAGTACTCAAATAACAAGTTTAACTTAGAGGGTATGATGGTGTTTCTTTCAATATAATTAAATCTACAGGCCACCAATATAAATATATGGAAGTTTAAGAAACACAATCCGGCTCAGAGTTGCTGACGTCGAAAGTGTACAAGATGTCTGGGACCAATTGGAAAAGGCCTAGGACGGCGCAGCAGGAAAGGAAACTCTTGAGAGTCAGGGTAAATGGTTCGACGAGGAGTGTAAGTTGGCCAATGATGCGAAGAATTAAGCGTTTAGGAACATGTTAAACAAGCGTTTCACAAGGAAAGCCACGGAGGAATATATAAATAAAAAAAGGCTGTAGAAGAAACTCCTAGGCAATAAGAAGAGATCATGGGAGAGAAGGGAGCTGAAGGATGTGGAGGCCCATTAGAGAGTAGAAGAGAACAGGAAATTTTTCCAGAAGGTCAATAGTGGATGTGCCGCTTTTAAGCCTAGGACTCAAGCATGTAAGAAAGAAGATGAGACACTGCTTACCAAATACCATACTGGCGTTGGGTTAGGCACTTCCAATTGTTACTAAATGAGGAAGCGGTTAATGAAGATATAGAGGCAGGCTACATTGCTGGAGAGGATATTCCAAACGATCTTGGTGATATTAAGCCCCCGGACTTTGAGGAAGTAATGGATGCAATTCTTCGCATGAAAAACAATAAAACCCCGGATAAAGATGGATTACCAGCCGAGCTCCGGTGAGTTGCATAGAGCACTATTTGATATGGTCTTGAAAACTTCGGACCAGGAAAGAGTGCCACAAATTAGAAACTATTTGGACCTGTCTTTCCTGGAAAAAAAAAAATGAACTGCTGATGAGCTTCGGCATAAATTAATTATGCAAAATATCAGCTTGGGTTTAAATTTATTAAAAATAATTTACACATCAGATGCTTTACATTTACATTTATTAAGAGCTTCAGCACAAACATTTGTTTGGATAAATGCTGACCATGTACATCTACAGCCTATTGATTATACCTTATTTGGCTATGAAAGAAAAAATAGTAACTAAAATAGTATAGTAATTGTACCCACAGCAACTGACGAAGCTACCATTACCGGAATTCTTGGTCCAGCCCTGTAAATGTTCATCCAACTATCAAACAAAGGCTTGGTCTTGTAAAAAATTACAATTAAATTGTATTTCGCTTTGCAAATGTATCAATAATGATTGTCAAAATAAAAAAGATTGATTTTTATATTTTGCTTCAGAAGACATGTTAAAATTTGATTTTTGGTATTAAATAATTTTTTTATCAACCATTATTGTTTTAATTTTTTTGTTTTATTTTCAATTGCCTTGCTATAAATATCTTTAATTTTAAGAAACAATGGGATATTGTTACTAGAATAATCATTAAATGGTTCAGAAGCATTTGTTCAATTCAGTTACTTGATATCTAAGAGATTGGGGTGAGCAACAAGCCACCTGGCAACATCCACAATTATAATCTCCGAGCTTTACTCAGTTCAAACCAATCTACAGAATCCGCTCCTCACATTTTGCATACTCAACTCCATACAGCTACTGGTTTAATACTACCAAGAACTCAACTATTAAAAAAAAATTTAATACCTTCATATTAATTGAAATTTTTATTATTTTCGAAGAATATATTAAAAATAATTCCAAGAGGTATTGCTGATGTTTCTTGTTAATTAACCCATTAATCCTGAATAAAATTAAAATATACAATACTGTGACAAATTTTAAAACACTAATATTTTAAGTAAAACACAAACGATGGAAGTGTAAAGATTTTTAAATGGATTTAAGTGATTCATAAAAATGAAATAAAAATATAAATAATACAGTAAAATTTATACAAATCCTAAATTTGTATTAATAGATACCAAATGGGTACTTCTGATGATAAAAAAAAGAAGAAAAAAACTTTATCAATTGATTATTTACTCTCAATCATCTTTCATAGATATGGAGACAAAGTGGGGATAAGGTTAAAGATCAACTATATTTAGGCCTCAATATCAAGGAATAATTTAACAGTCATTCATCAGTTGGTGAGGAAAAGCTCACTCACATGAAGCATTTCCTCACCAACTGATGACAGAAAATAAAATAAAGTTAGATCACCTCGACTATGACATCCTCCGGAAAGACATGGACACGTATATACTGAAATTCTTGAAGCCTAGTCAGTATTTCTCTCATCGGCTTTGATTCAGACTTCTTTGCCATCGCACAGATCCCAACAACCACCTGTTTTCCTCCATCTTCTTCTTCATCTTCATCTTCATTGCTTTGCTAGAAAATGAATACCCATACATTATATTAGGTATATTTTTTTATAACTGGACAAAAAGAGAATAACTGTGTATTATTTGGTTGTAAGGGAGATCCAGAGAAGCCTCTTTTCCGAAACAATAGTGGTTAGAATTAAAGAACAAATACAATTATTTTTTTTCAATTATCCATAAAATTTTAAAATGTAATAATCAATAAACAAAAATGATAAAAGAAATCACATTTACTATTATTATTTATATTCTGAATTTTAGTGTAATAAATATATCCTACATTGAGAATCATTGATTAAATCAAAACATTAAGATTTCCACATTTTACTTTGAATAAACCTTTGATTAGTTATATAGTTATGGCTCAATCATTATAATTCTGAAAAGAATGGACAGATTTTTAAATTGTCAGAAATAAAAATATAAAAGTGGTGAAATAAACAATTAATATAAAAGCCAATTGTTCATACATAAAGAATGCCAAACAGCATGAAGCAGGAATACAGATATAACAATCAAATTTTCCTTCAAAGCAATTGATAATGTTTGAAGAAAATAGAATTATATGCTTACATATAACATAACTGGAATAATACTGACATGATATATTTAAATGATGATTGAGAATGAGCATATCATATTTTTAAGAAAACACCGCTAAAAATAGTTAGGTAAAACTTCTATTGTTTTATAAAACTCAATTATTATAGATTTATAATTAACCAACCAAAAAAATTGAAAAATTAAAAAAGAAAAAAATTTGTAGGTCTTCAACCATGCTTTATACGATTCTATATTTTAATATTCTATATAGCACAATAATCCCCTTCTAGCCAAATGGATCATTAGCAGCATGCTTCATAAGTTATAGTAATACACTGGTGTTTCATGTACACAATCATGCTTGGAAGGGAAAACTTTTGATTAATATATAAATATCTTTATAAGTGGCAGTGAGAAATTAATATTATTTGAATTTTGATAACTATGTCAATCTACAAAATACAGATATTGTTTAAATAATATACATTTTTAAATATCGATTCTCTATTTTTTGTAATAACTCTTATAATTTTTTTTTTAAAGCATGTAGCTTAACAATGGGGAACGATAGCTAGTAAATAAAGGGTCACAATAAGACAGACAAACATACAAGGAGAAAACACTAAATGACATTTACAAAAACTAAATGCATAAATAAAACATGCATTCATTTATCATAAACAATATTTTCATTTATATCTCATAATTAATAACTAATAATCAATCACAAATTAAAAGCTTTATAGAGGCATGGAGGGTAAAGATATTTACAACATAGCTCCACATATGAACATTCACCTCAACTCCAATCTTCGATGAGTTGATTTATAAATTTATGATTTATAATTTACCTAAGAAATGTAAAACAAGTTATGGTATTTCATACAATTATCAAAGTGTTACATTTTTTTTCTTTTAACAATCAACATGCACACAACAAATAAAACACATGGTTCCACAAACGAAGGTATATAAAGATAATATTTTTTTAAATGCATTTTACGGAGATGAATAATTTGGTTTATAATAAAAGGCAACAGAGGTTAACAAACGTAAAAGAAACAGATGGTTGAAAGTAGAATGAAAAGAAAATTACACAAAGGTTTGAAGGAAAATTATAAGGAAAGGGAAGGTACCATTCGGTGTGGGCCAAGGTAGGCCCGGATACAATTGAGGTAACTGCCATGACGAACATGTGTCCCGGAGCAGAGGCACAGGTTCAACTTCTCTTGAGCCATCCTTTATCTAGTAAAAGGGTAAAAAGTAAAACAATTTATAAATTTATCATTGCATTGTCTGAAAATGTAACTGTCATAGTTTTTGTTGTGATATATAACAAAAAAAAAAAAAATGATATATATATGTATAAAGATTATACTAAAAAAATGGTAATGTAAAAAGTGCCAGTAAAAAATAATAGTTTGTTGTTAAACATTGAATGTTAAAAAAAAAAAATTGGCTACCTCATAGTAATATTCATAATCATTTTCTTCATCTTCATTTCTAGGATCAAATTTAGAAAAAATACAACGAAATAGATCCATTAATTATAACAAAGGAAAATGGCAACTTTTTACACAGTTATAAAATATAATAATTGTTAGTGTTTTGGTTGATACTATTTCTTATCATTAACATCCTCCAAGTGACTATATCAGATAAAAATGAAAATATTACATAATGATCATGTTATCATCTTAGAGAACCAGTAATCTAAAATTATACATCCAACAGGTTCATATAGTTTTGTGGATAAGCCACTAACCAAAATCATTGTAAGTATTATTGAAATATAAATATTCAAATGATGAAATCTATTTAAGTTTCTTTAAACTAGCAACTAGCATAAGAAGTAAAATATAATTTTCAAGCAAATTATACAAAACACTGATAAATGACATAAAATTTGATTTAAAATTATTTGAAAGGTCTAATATATAGTTAGTTGTTAATAAGGAGTTGTTTCTAAGAACAGTAATTAATCAAAATGCTTTTTAAGAAAGCTGGTTATTAAAATATCATATTAAATCTGAACTTGTAACTAATTCTCGTTAATAATTTAAAAAATTAATAATTAATATGCAATTCAATACATTACAAAACAATGCCGACACAAATATATATGTACACATTATTTACAATACTATTGAGATTTAATAGACAATAACTTTGAACTCCACATAAAGACAAGAATATCTCAAGAACAAATTAAAGACTAATAATAAATTATGAATTCATTCAATAGGTATTATCTTTTTATTTTATTAAAAGGTGACAAAATATTTATAGACCAATAAATAAATAGTGTGGTTTTCATATATCTCACATTAGAATAAATAAATGATGTAATCAAACCATTTTTTTGTGAATAAAATGTTAGTACATATTGAAAAAAAAACAGTACTACTACAGAGTGCTGATTTATTAAGAAACCACGGCTCCACATTAATTCTTTCTAGCGGTATTCAAAGTAACTAGCGACTTTGAATTGAACTGTAAAATTTGTAATAATTGAAATTATTAAAATAATAACTGCTTTAAGAGGATGTAGAATTGGTCAGGAGTGCACTTAAAATTAAACATATTAAGTATAACTTATTATTTATAGTCTACCGATGTTTCGGTCTAACTTTTAAGCTCGTCACGACAAAGGGATTCAGAGACAAGTTACAAATAAAAAAATATGAAATTATTGTTTAATACTAAAATAAATTGCTGAGCAATAAATAATAAGTTATACTAATTAGTGTGTTTAATTTGATCAACCTCATCATCGAACAATTCCTACATACAAACATTTCCCATTTCCATCATCAATATTAATTTGATAATTTTAAAATGATTGCTGCTACTGAATTTCACTCGTTAAGATGGAACAAGAGATAAATAAAATCCTAACAATAGTTTTAAGTTAATGCTCAGTCCTTACTTTAATTTTAATTATATCACAGATGCCAAAAGCTCCCTCAAGAGGTGTGCAAACCTCCTAGACTTACTAAAGAATGGGCCCAAACTGTAATTTAAATATCTGTTTTAGGTAAAATTTTCCCAGACCAGGGAAAGTAAAGAGTAACAAAGTGTTTAAATATTATCAAATCAAAGCAGTAAAAATTTTAATAATGCCAATGGTTACAAGGTTTACAGAAATTTCAAAGCTATTAGAGTTAACATCAATTCCAGTACTACTTAGCACTAAGCACCAGAGTGACTTCATCTATTTATACCATGAGCACTCTTGAGTTGTACCATGAATACAATAATTCTTCCCAAATAATCTAAATACAAGGTCTATCATTAGTAAAGCATTTTCATACATAACAGATAATAACAAAAATAGATGCACATTTTGCTCTAATAATGCTCATTAATATTATAATCAATACATATATGTGTCTGTACATATCCAAATAGGTACCTACTGTAAGTATATAGATACATAGCTTGGTCAGCTGATGTTCAGAATAATATTGAGCACGGAAGCGATATACCAAAAAAAATCACTTTAAAAGACAAATTTTTTTAGGCTTTTAAATTTTTTAAAAATAGAACCTTATTTTTTTAATGTTCTAAAAACAAAATTAAACTTAGTCTTAATTTTACATTAATTATAAACTGAAAGACAATTTCTGAAGGGAAGAACAAACTTTTGACAGCTAATTTTATGAAACATACATAATTTTTTTAAATCCCTATTATTGTGAATTTTATGTCTTGCCCATTTATTTAACTAATGTTTTTATAAGGAATTTGAAAGGTTGATTTATTTTTCATATACTATATCTTTAGAACCGTTGCTACAAGAGAAATAGAGTATAATTCTGAGACATAGTTAAACCACACTTTCTAATAAATATATTTCAATAGGCCTAATAATCAGTGTTGATGCATTCATAATTCTATATAAAACCATTAAATTTCCATATTCAGATTATAAACCTTCTGCAACCGAATTTAATAGTAGGCTTAATAATTTTTGAAGAATAAGTAACAACAAAATAATAGAGTTATTATTTACAAATAATAACAAACATTATTAATAAATAATAACAATTTGAATATATTATTTTCTAATAATTATTGAAAATAGAATACAAATATTTTTCAAGGATAGTAATGCCAAGTATGTGGTTTATTTCTTGACAGCCTTTAAGCATCTAAGGAAAATAAAAAATCTGTTTTTAAAATTTATAATTAATGCTAAAATAAAACAAACAGATGATTAAGCTGAAATTAAAAACCAATGCCATTTGTAGATTAAGCTTTTTTTTGTTTCCTGGGGTGTATAGGGTGTAGAACATCAAGCCCGAAGTTTTTTTACAGTCTCTGATCTGGCACAGAATCTTAGGTTGTTTTATTGTAGCTGCAGTACCTGTTATCGAATAAGAGATAGGCACCTCAGAACTCACGCACAGTAATGCTAGGATTGGTTTTCAATTCTACTAATGCCTGATACAGATCAAAATTGATTGTACTCAAAAAGATCAGCTACTACAAGTTCATAATATTTGAAAATTAGGATATTTTACAGAATAAATATCCCATTTACTTTCCTGTAACAACCATGATCATTATGAAGTACCGTAACATACATATTATATGTTGATGTTGCTTAATGAACAAGCAAACTTTATGGAAACTAAAAAAAAATATTCCAATATTTTTTTTTACAATTTATGAATGTAATCCAAAAACACCCTATTAAAAATTAATATGCTTAATTTTCTTCACTATAAATACAGGAAAACTGGCACCGTTATGATCAATTTAAAATTTTGATTCTGATCAATGCATCAAAAGAATGTTTCCAATAACAATAATATTCAAGTATCATGTGAGGGATTAAGAGTCAAAGAAAACTAGAAATATTAAATTCCACACCAATTAACGTAACATTATAGAATAAATCTAACACCTAATAATAATTATGTTAATATCTCTCCAGCAAACGAAAACTTGGCATCCATTCTGTTAAAAAAAAATTTAATAACTTGGGAAAATAAATTAGCGAAACTATTAGCATTTTAGAGTTAATTAATTAGAAGTTAGAAGAAACTTACCTTAATTAACTTAACATAAATAGTATGTAAGGCCATGAGAAAACTATTTATACAATTTTTTTATGAGAAGATTAAGTGGTAAATTATGAGATAATTAGTTTTGGTCACTATAACATTTTGGTCGTACCATTTTAGTGCTAACATTGTAGCTAAAAAAACAATTACTTTTCTTCTTTTTTTCCTTTAACTTCCCTTCTTTTTGAGAAATGTTGAAAATAGTCGGGGGTTGCAGTAAATAAATTTTAAATAAATAAGTCCAACTTGTTTTATTGGTTCCAATGCTATTACCTATTTGTTAGTCTATCATCAAGGTAGTCTAAGAGTAACTTATCCTTTTTTTTTAAATATATATTCCCTAAAAATCATAAAATATGATTTACACATAACACCATTAACAGCCTTAATGTTTAATTGAACTACAGTTAGTTTCTAATTAAATGCATTGTACTCAAACAGAAAAACACAAAACACGATTATGTAACAAGACGACAAAATCAGAACAACACCTTATCTTCTAAAGAAAGTTACCAGTAACAGCTTTAGGCATACTTTTGTTATTGTGCCATGTTTAATGACGACATGCTATTAACAAAAAGCAGTGTTAAAAATAACATTTAATTAACTTTTATAAAAGTAATTAGCATACCATTGACCAATAATTCTCTGCTGAACCATCAGAATCCGTAATAAAAATATGAGGAATTCGGACAGGTTCTACCATCTTAATTGACCTTTTGGAAGGTAGAGAAAATGTTACTATATTATTATTAGCTTAGGCAACTTTATATGCTAAGATATAACCCTCCGCCAGTCACAGTCACACATTATTTCCTCTTCTCCCTAGTACCTAACAGCAGTGGTTATTTTTAGTGGTTCAAGTTGAGTCCCAACAAGTTTTAACTTTTCATTTGTTTCCCGTTTAATATTTTCCAAAAATACAAGTTATCATGAGCTTTAGTATGGGAAAGAGAATGTAATTAAGGGAAATGTGTATACTTCGGTAATCATTTCATCTAGAAATGAACGTTTCAACAAACACATCATATATACTTTGAAATTCTAGTTGAAACTTTTATTTCTTGATGAAATGGTTACTGAAATCTACTCATCATCTATAATTACAATCTCTTTTCCAAGCTAAAGCTCATGATAACTAGTACTTTTGAAAAATATTAAAAATGAAACAAGTAAACAGATAAAACTTGATGTAACTCAACTCAAGGCGACAACCTGCGGAACAGATACCTTTTTGGTTCTGACTTTGATACATGGAAAAGTAAATTTAAATTTTAGAACGGAACTACATCAGTGGAACTTATGGTAAATGTAACTAAGAATTACATATCCATGTTTTCTCTAAAACTGGCATAGTGAAGTGTGTTTAATGTGATAATATATGAAAATATCTATACAAAGATTGAGCAGGTACATAGCAATTGACCAAATGTTGTGACTAACGTGAGTTATTCAAGGCTGAGCAACAATTCAAAGATCAGATGTTAATCATAAAAAGGGCATAGTTAACTAAGGTTCAGAAATTAATGACAAAGTTTTTAAAGTATCCTCACCTTTGTGCTGCTTCTTATAATGGAAGATGTTTCATGACCAACATAAAAAGAAGGTCTAGCTTTTCTTAAACCTTGATATCCATGTTCAAGTTCAGTATAAGACATTGCTCTATTTAAACTAAATAGCATTTATGAAATTCTAGGATCATGATTATTTTATATACTTTCAATAATTTCAAATACTTTAGTGATGAACTGTATAATAATGTGTATAAGTAATGTTATCCTAATAAACAAACAACTATATCCCCAAAATTTTAAATTGTTTATATGAATGGATATCTACTTATCAGTTAAAAACAGAAGAACGAATTTTAATAGTATCACCAGTGCTGTCAACATTGAGCGTCTGTGTTATAGCGAATTGAAAACTGTCATTTTGATTCTACATCATAAATCAATAAAATAATACCTTGTTTAAATTACTATGTATGAAAGTACAATAATATATTTAATTAAATATGTTGTGCATTTGATACGTTTCATGGTCCATATCCTATTATTTTAATGTAAATTATAGGTCTAATATCATTTCTTCATTTTTTAAAGGTTTCAATTAAGTTTTGTAAATAACGTAATTAGTAAGTTTAGTAAAGTTACTATCCAGTTTTATTTATTATAAATTATTAAACTTTGTCAGCATTACATACGATTCAAATCACAGCAGATATTTATGTTTCATTTTCGATTACAAAAAAGAATACAAGAGCAGAAACATTAGCGCAGCCAATAAATCCCTCACTATTCTTTCCCGAATGTTATTCACTTTTGTTGAAATCATTAATTAGTCATTATGTCATTAGTCAATAGAAAAACAATTAAGCACATATTTACTCCTCCACTTGTGTCAATAAGACAAAAAACGATTATTTATCAATTCCATTAACAAAACGTTACCCAATGATTCAAATATACTTTCCGAAGCGATTAATCATTAAGTTTAATAATCATATCATTGAGAGAAAGAAAGATGAGGTGTCAGTGGAAACACCCCGTTATTTATAACATTTGGGGATACCTAATTTATAAAGTTAAATTACTATTGACTTTGTTATTTTAATTCATCAAAATTAACAGACGTTGTAATTATTAGGTGAGCTCAAACCCCTTCAATAGTTTTATTTATTTTAAAACAACCGGCGACTAGCCTAATTGCAAAATCTGAATTAGATACACACCTACCCCACGAACAGCCTTTTAGTTCGTCTTAAAAGGAGTGTTACTACCCATTAAAATTGTGCATTCCCTCAAAGCGTTACCTCTCGCCAATTTTGGAGATTATTAATTTAATATTTCTACTACGTCAGATGAACATCACATTGGTCTAGGAACAAAGTTGAAGGAAGCTCCTTGAAAAGTCCTTGGAGAATCTGACAGACAGAATTTTTGAATGACCACACTTTAGGGTGGCGCGAGCCTACCCAAATAAGACCAAAATACCCTTAGTAAGAGATTCCCTTTCTTCTAAGACTTAAACGCGTGCTTCCGTTTAATCCCAGCGATCGGGATTCTTCTTCCTTGTCGTATTATGGCAGTCAGAAAACTGCCAAATTCAATTTTTTCAGGCTCATTATTTCTCGGATGGAATTAATGAACTGCAGAAACCTACTTAGTGTCATCGAGTATTCATGAAGTTAACACTTCATCGACGGGTACTTGGCCTTCTTCATACGAGTGTTTAAGCAACCCAATACTTTGTAAGCATCAAACAAGGATTCGGGACAGACCAATTGTAAAATAAGTACGTAATGGTCTTCGTAAATGCAATAGTTGAATCATTTGCAAAAATCGCCCAACCACCCAGCCTATGGGTACTCTTCTTCCTGCCCCAAGTATTAAGATGTAACTGAAACTTAATGATATTCACCTGCTTTACCATTAATGTGTTTCATGAAGAGTTGATACATATTAGTTCAATTATAGTGCGTTATTACTTTTTCGATTCGTTGCCGCATCTTATGCAATAGCAGATTTAGCAATGCTGCTTCCTCTTCTAGTACTGATTGACAATTTAGGGTGCTGGGAAGTGAGATTGAATAATGACGTCTAATGCTTGAGATTGAATAATGACTCACTTGAGAGTAATGTTTTACTATTAGAACCCAACCTAAACTTCCCTTCTCTGTATCTTCCGTCCTCAGTTCTTTCTGACTTTTTGCCTCCTCCCTGATGTTATCAATCGCCTGTCATGATCGTAGGCATTTGGTGCAAAGATTTCAACAGCACTTCTGGAAGCACTGGCGACAGTTCTTGCATTCTTTGCAGCAACGCCATAAAGCTACAGCTCTCAAACACTTAAATATTGTTCTGTTGCAATGATCAATGCCTGTTCGTGAATGTTGTGTTTCCTTTACTCGAATGGTCACCTATCTTAAAACCTTAGAATCATGAAGTTACTACGTCATCTGGAACCAGCTGACCCATACACCTAGCCAAAAATTACATTGCCTTTCTCAGCGAACTCCTTTATAATTCTAACATTAAAGAGGCATGTTCGGTAGCGATCGTGAACTTGAATCTTTTGTTGCTCATTTTCCCTATTAGTGCTTTGAACACTACATCGAAATAAAATAAGTCATTACCTTTGTTCAAATTCTATAAGAAAGGTATTTCAGAATTTCACATAAAAGGCTGAAGTCCAGTAATGTCTATAAATGGAACGTTATTGAATTCTGAAAACACTGATTGAACTTTTAGTTCTGCATGATGAAACAGTGTCTCAACAACAGTTATTATCTTCTAGTCTTTAGCATACACTAATTATGATCACAGGTCTGATACAACTATTCCAATTTAATAATCCTGACAACCAATTTCAATTCTTCATGCCAAGATGGAAACCATTTGTCCTCTTTAGACTGCAGTTGGATTTTATAAAAGGCTACAAAACACCCTACTATTATATATATTTACTCGGTAAATATAACTTACCTTAAAAAAATATGGCTCATGTGAATTATTGATATATTAATGCTAGAAGACGTTTCACTATGAGAAACAGAGAATTGACTTCTACATTAATGAAATAGGGATAAAAATGGTCCAGGTGGAGGTTAAAAAAATAATTTCATAAATATTTTTATTAATTGTTATTTTGATGGGAATGATTTTTAAATATTTTCTCTTCAAAACAAAAGTATTTTAAAATTCCATGAATAGTTTATTTCTATGACCTCCATCTGGACTACTTTCCCATATATATAAGGTCAACTAATATGACAGTTATATTTACTTCTTCCATACATGAAATAAAATGTTCATACTTAAAACATTTTCCTTCAACAAATCTTTTATTTTTAATATTACCACTTAATGAACTACTTTGAGCCCCACACAAAATTGTTGAGAAGAATCAGGTCACATATACTTTGATCTCCAGAAAAGAAAATCTGTTTCTGGCATAAATTAGCCTTGTTCCCAAAATCTTAGTAGGGATTATAATGAGTTTTCATGAATATATTTTCAATATGATCAAATTTTTTTTATTCCTGAAGTACAAATGTCATAGTATAGGATACAATTTCATAAAACTAAAGAGGGAGAAAACATGAGTTTTAGGAAATCATAACACTAATCGATTATTTAATGCCAAGAAGCTAATCATTAAAGTGAATCTATTAATAATGCATAAAAAAAAATATATATATAAGTAATAAAGTGCCCGACAAAATAAAATAAGGAATTGAACAGAATTTAATATTATTAATGATAATGATTTTAAGAGGACTATACTTAGTTTTATCTAAATGAACTATTTTATGTATAACACATTAAAAACAATAACAAAGGAATTAAATGATGTTTAATTAGATAAATCTAACACCAGAATACATACGTTCTTAATTAATTCATCATAGACTAAACAAGGAAAACAAATTTTACATGTCTAAGATATTCGTATTCATTACTGAATAAAACTAACAATTAACATTAAACTACATAATACTTAACGATATTGTAAAAAAAAGAAAAGAATAAATGTAACACATTACAAAATATATATTTTTAAAATAATATTAAATTTGTTCATAGTAACTAGAAGATAACAGGTAGCAAGATGAGGGAACTAACTAAGCATAAAAACATAAATACAAAAAATTATATGTTGGAATGGTAATCACACACACAAAAAAATAGTAACTAACCGTAAATTATAAAAAATAAACATACACATTAAGAGAAACACAGATAAAGATACTACAAATCGCCTGTAAATCAGTCATTTTATTTGCATTTTAATGAATACATCAGTTATAGTATTAATATATTTATATGAATAACCACATTACAATAATCACAAGAGATAGTCTTTCTGAATAAGGTATACAATTAATTAGATAAAAGCAATGTATAATTTTTAAAGATACAATGTGCTGACTACTCAATAGAATATCTCATATATAAATTGATGGTATCCAAAGGATTTGGAAGTAATCCATGACCTGGAGGTAAAACAGTAAATCCAAGGAACATGAATGTACGAACTAATTGCTCTGGAAATTAAATACAAATAAATATAGATTAGTATGGCATATTAAAAATAGGATCTATTATTATAATTCTAAAAATAATGAATAAATTAAAAAAATTTTTTTTTTGTTTATGATTTTTTAACTTTAAAAATGTTTAAATGGACAATCTTATAGTTTTAACAAGTAAAATCATCATCAAGCATTGATGGGAATTGAAATAGAACAAAAGTTGTATGCCGTTCAAAATACAGCAGCGTATGACGTAAGGTTAAGATTTATTAAAGTTTAAATTAAGAAATTTTTAAATGATAAAAATAAATATATAGTTTAATGTTTCAGTATTGCATAAGATAAGGTAAAAAATGAACCATAATACAGGGATCATTATGGGAAGTTAGTGGACTGATAAACAATTTCTGAGGTTGATGTGTAATTCCATCGATTTTGCTAAAACTTTTATCTTCTAATTCAAAAGATAGCATTAAACTAAATATAATAAATTCAACTATGTTATAAGCATTTAAAACTTACGTCTATCTGCACGATCTTTCTTCAAACAAACTATAATATCTGTACAATGTAACTCTTCTTCAGCATACTCAAGCAATGTGACAAATCTATAAAAAAAACATAAAAATGATTACTTTTTTCATAACTCTGGTACTGAAGAACAGAAACGATCTATAATTTAAATTTAAAATTTAACAATAAATTGGATTACTGACTGTCAATATAATTCAATACTAATTCTTAAAAAATCAATAGACATCAAGGTAATACACTTATTTTCATGGATATAGTTATAAATTTGGAAAATTATGAAAATGAACCCATAAGTAATTAAAATTTAAAAAATATGAAATATATAGCAGTGATAAAGAGATTTAAGAAATATATTAAAGATATAGAAACAATTTGTCACTGAACTAATTCAGCTTCTTACACATCAACTAAATAAAAAAATACATCCTAGAAAAACTTAATTTTTTTCTTGAGCACCAGTAGACATAAAAAAACTGAAATAAAGCGAAATGGAAACATTAAATAACAAAAACATAAATATTTATCAATCCTGTTGGAAAAAACAAGAAAATAAAGATATCATCAAATACCACAGAAACAACGTTTCTACTTTAAAAAAAAATTAATTTATAAAATTACAAGATTTATTTAACAGGAGACAGGTCAACAATAAAAAAACACCAAATGTCACCATTTAATCAACTATCAGCATGCAATGAAGAAACAACATTAACATTTAAATTATCCTTAAAAAGTCATCAACATGGTCCTCAGATTCGTAAAAGTGATTTGAAGTAGAACTGGTGCATTATTCCACGTCTAAAGAAAACTCCAGTTACGAGCGTTCTTTTGAAATTAATTGTTCAGCAGCTAAAAATACCACTAGAAACAAAATTAAAAAACAAGAACAGAAAAAAAGTGAACTACCATGTTTCAATGAACCATGATATACACAGATCAAATCTATAACAGGGTAAAACCGCTACACCATATATGACCAACAAAATATATACAAAATCTCTTGTAGATTCCTACTTTAATCTCACACAATTAGACATAAAACATAATAATTAACAACACAAAATGCTTCACAGATTCAATCATTAAAGAAAAATGAAATCCAGAATTAACTAAATTAAAATAAATTTAATTTTGATATTTAAGGAATAAACAATTTAAAGCATAATTCAAGGATTTTAGGACTATGGATTCTAGGTGTTTTAACGAACAACAAAATAAACAAAATTATCACTGAAAACAGATTTTCAAGCAATGTCTTCTAATAATATATTCCCCGCTTCACAATGTTGCAAAGGCAGTGAAACTCAAAAGCTGTTTGGAGTTAATACATTATTTCATTGTTCCATAACATCCCTAGTTCATTTAGCAACAGGTATAAAAAATTTGTTTATTGAGAGAAGGTTTGATACAAGAAAAATAATTCATTTTTTACTTGACATGGAAAACAGATTTTTTGACCCAAAAACTAATTCTCAATTTTATGGTGTATTTTAAAGCATGACACCTGACACAAAAATTTAAGCCTGAATGCCTTAAGCACTTATGTGCTTTAGTGATTCCTTATAAAGCAAAAATTATATCTTAATAACCATCAAGCATAATTATTATTTATTACGTATTTAAAAAGGTAGTTAACAGATAATAAAGAATTTGTAATATAATAATTGCTTACCCTTCTTTGGAACCATCGGGCAGAAGAGATGTAGGTACTTGTATATATAATTTTTTATCAAAAAGAAGTGTTTCCCAAACTGCTTCAGTTTGTTCTGTTAACCTAAGGATAAATGTGATACGCACACTACCCCCTCTTGCTACTGCTTCAGCTAATCCTATCTCCTGCAAATAAAAAATTATATTTAAAGTTGTAATGAGATCAAGTTTTTTTAATCCAAATTTTATTATAAATTAATTTTGAAAAATTAAACTACAAACTTGTGGTTTATTGTGGGGTGGTGGTTGGCCGATTTGTAGCGGGGGGACATCAGGAGCACCACAGAGGCCATGCACCCAGCTGCACCTTGTAGTGAGAACTACTCTCGGCCTCTTCTTCTATACCAGCACTAAAATTAAAATTAATTTTGTTATAATTATCCAAAAACATAGAAGGATTAGATACAGCAAGAAAAATCCTATTTGTAACAGAATATATGAAGAGGACTAAAAACGAACATTAAGTGAACATAGTAAATGGAAATATTTATTGAAGTTGTCTAACATTAATTGGATTTTGAATTTATTTTTATTTAAAATAAAAATAAATATAGCATCTGTTGGCAAGCGCTCCTTTTTGGCAAGGTGCAAAACAAATAAGTTTAGGTTATGTTTTTTGACCTCCAATAAAAGCATACCAAAATAAGATATTAAATGTGATGAATCTATAGCTATTTAACAAACTTAAGAAAATATAACGCTGGTTTTCTAGATTATTAAATTTATAATGGCTGTAGATTTATTTAGACAAAAATGTAAAACACGCCTAAGTGTATACCATAATTTGCTAGATCGAAGACACCTACCTAATCTAATTATGTTTTATTTTTCTGTTCATATTTAAACTTATTAAAATAAAGTCCCAGAATATTATAACATAACCTACAACTTTTTATCTAGAGAAACTCTCAAAAAAAAAGGTTGCTCAAACTAGAAAGCGGAAAACCTAATTTTCAAAAATGTAGTAACAAGGTTTGAGTAACCCTTCGCTTTTCACTTGAATCATATTGTACTTTGCTAAGGGAATAAAATAATACAGACCAACCCACACCCAAAATGTCAAAATAAAAAAAGGACATGAATGGTTATTATTTCTGAGTTCATCATTAAACATTTTTGATAAGAACCAGTACTAAAAAATGATCACAGGCCTGAAATTTGTATGCGCAGTTTCTTCTATTCAAGTACTATAAATATATATATAAATTTTAAAATAACCATTTTACTAATTAACACTTGCCAACCATGAAGCAAGGAATTTTGGGCTCTATTTTGAGACTAATTATTGTAAATAGCCTTCAAACATACTGGACCTTCGCTTAGGCTACAAAAATTATTATTTTTTTGTTTTTACAATTTGCGTATATTCCATAGAAAATGCACAAGATTGATATGCCTTGCAATTGACTAGGTTACTTCAGCTGTATTTCCTTCAAAATATTAGCAACATGTGAAAACCACATCCTCATGAATGGCAGAAGATAACTATTAAATTATTCATGTGGCACAATTTGTCAGCTTTAATTTTGTAAAAAAAATACTCTTACTGATAGGCTGCATAGCTTCTGAGATATAAGAGAGATAAAGGGAAAAAAGGAACTGCTGTCTTATTTTAGAAGGTTATTCATTATTTTTTCAGTTTTCTTATCAAATTATTATGTAATTCATGTGGAAAGAAAAGGGCCCTACATATTTCTAAAACTAGACTAATTTCCAAATTACTTTATTTAATATTTAGGGATTAAACTCTAGAAATAGTTGAAGGACCATTAGCTTTTTACAACAAAATTAAAGTAATGAAGTCGATTTCCGAGAACAGTCGGATACTCCACGTACCCGTACTGAAGCAGTTGATCTAAGCAAATGGTCAAGATACTCATGTTCTTACGGTTCATTCTTATTCTTATGAGTTGCAAAAAAGTATCCATAACAATTATACTCTGATTAAAGAAATTTTAAGATCAACTCATCCATTAAAAAAAAATTATCATAAATAATAAAAGTGAATATAGAAAAAAAAACACAAACTTTTTTTTAGAGAATGGCTATGTATGCCTGTATATTATGCAAACACGATTATTTAACTTTTAACACACGATAGAAAACAAAATACTAACTAGAGTAATTCAAGTTTAACATTTACCACAATTAATAAAAATAAATCACTACTAAAAATATTTACCAAATACCAAATGAAGAAGAAATTTTATATAACCAGTCCAATCAAAGAGTTTAAAAAAATACTATTTCATATTTAGTTAATAATAATTTAAACAGTGGTGAAAAACAAGCGAATGTTTCTATGAACCACATTTTGCCAATAAATTATTATTGAAAAAAATTAAATAGTATATATAACTTACATTAGGATTTAATTACTAAAATTATTATTATGATTATGATTTTAATTATTAAAAATTCAACTAAAAAATTTAAAAAGTAGATTAGCGACACAAAAATGGGCCATTAAGAACAAGTAACACCTCCATTTATATTCACATTAAGATAAAAATTTCTTAAAATTTATAAGAAAATTATCAATGGTATCGATGCTAAATAATTTGGTAATGGCTGTTTTAAGTTTCAAATAAAGACCATAAACTTGGTAATTTACCAAATAGTTTTGATTATAACATAATTTACATTCTTTAATCTATTAAGTAAACAAATTTAAGAGAATATGCAGCAGGAATTTTTTTTAAATTAAAAAAATAAACCCAGCATTATCTTGCTATGAATGAACATACCTAAACAACACACACACATTAACCACAATCAAATCTCAATAATGACATTTTTAAAATGAATTCATCATTGCATAAAAACATTTGATGTAGCAAAACAACAACATAATTGTATAAATAAACTTTTAAATATCCAAACTAAAATAGTTTAGGATCAGTACACATTCAACTTTCGGAATGATGCCAAAATATTTGGCACGGTGTTTTGGCAACATCAACTTCGAAATAATAAACATTTTAAGGAGCAAATTATGTATTTATTTTGAACCAAAATGGTAAAATTATTTAAAAAATGAATTAATATAAAATAATTACCATTCACTTTTACTACTACTACTACTACTAATCATGGCACAATTTAAAAGTTGCATGTTGAACAAAGTCACCTTCTAGCTCAGATATTCACAAAGAACTGATCACAATATTGCTCAAGAATCCTATTTAAGGCATAGGAAAATTCCACTCATTTAAGAGATTAAGAAGTTATTCATTGTTAACCTTGGACTTTGGAACAAAAAATTTAATGGATGTTTTTGGCCTGATAAAGAACAACAAACATTCTGTAAGAAAGAACAATAAACTTTAAAAAGTAAGAAATAGTGTCTAGGATCAAAATGGTGTATAGGAGAACAGATAAAATGAAGGTAAGAAAATTATTAATTTAGTTAATATAGTTTTTGTTTTTAAGATGGAGGATCTGGGTCTGGCAGAAAATCAATATTAGACCTTAACACACTCCTACTTGAACTGAGTTTACAAAACAGAGAATTAAAGGTTGAACTATGAGCTAAGGTGAAAGTAGTTGAAAACAGCTTTCACAAAATGGTGATAAGGCCTAACTAAATAAATAAAAATAATAAATACCTAGTTGAAATGAGTCCAGGCATATTATCCAAAAGCTTTTTACTCTCGTGGAGATTAATACTCAATAAATTGGAACGAATACTCATAATTTTTGGATAAAAAACAATTGGAAATAAAATTACTCTTCAATTTACAATGAAATGATAAACTTTTCATGCCACCGTGTTGTTGCTGCACAGGAACAATGGCGACTTTGACGTCAGACAGAACCAATGCCACCAACAGCCTTATCTCAGTAAAGTTTTATTCAAATTTTACAATTGTAATGGATGTAATATTTACGAATTTTTAATGAAAATTATATCTGAATAGATGAATAATGTAAGTGAAAATAGTTATACCCATTAGGGTATAACATAAAATGTAGCTAAAAAAACGATGATAAGTGACCAAATGAATATAAACAAGCCTTCGTAGTACTGTAGACTCTAGGCCATACCCAAACGTTTATGATCATTCTCTTAATTATACTTTTATATCTAATATAACTATTTTAGTCGTTCATGCATGATATCATTGCTATTAATATCCGTTTTAATCACCATGGTACTATCAGTTAATTACATTTTTCGAATCTAGGTCATACGATTCCGCTTTTAGTAGCCTTCTAAATTCTCCAATGAATCCGTATCTCTACACTCTGAATTGTATTAACACTAGATTTTTTCAGCTCTCGGTGCTTCGTTTTTTTTTTTTTTTTTTTTTTTTTAATATAAGCAATTGTCTACCGCAACTTTATCTCTCCAAGAACATTTGTGATATTTATTTTTCTTCTCCTCCGTCGTAAACCAACTACTTCCTGTCCTCCTGTATCGTTCAATAACATCCCACTGATTCCTGTAGAACAGGTCCGGTACTTAGGACTACACCTTGACAAACGCATAACTTGGAATCCTCATACTAGACTGAAACGACAAGAAACAGCTCGCCGTTTCCGGTTACTTTAACATTTACTGGAAAAACGCTCTAAGCTCCCAATTAATTACAAAGGACTCATTTATATGACAATCATTAGACCCATCTGGACTTAAGGAATAGAGCTTTGGGGCTCCACTAAGCCATCGAATTCGTCTCGTATTCAATCCTTACAATCAAAAATCCTTCGTAAATTCCTCAATGCTCCTTACTTTGTTACGAACAAAGTAATCCATAATGAATGACCTTAATATTCCGTTTGCTGCTGATTTGGCCCGAATCCGATATCTATCGTTTCATGACCTCTTCAATTCTAGATGATCCTCCGAGGTGTTTGGAAAGAAAATGTCCTCGTGACCTTCTGAGTTGATCTTTTTATTTGAGTACTACCACTAGGTAGTTTCTCTACTTGCCTTTGTCTCTGGACATGATTTATCTTTCATCATATTTACTTGATGTATCCAGTATACAGTTGTAAATTTCAATAAATACATTTTTTTTTAAATTGTCTTCTACTTTTTGCTGAAGCAGGAAAAGGCTGAGTGCTGAGTAGGAACTCCTTATGTGACTAAGGGGGCTCAGTGACATAAAATATGTTTAACATTTTTGTAAATAACGAAAAAGTTCAAAATTCCTGTTTTGGAGCAGGAGAACGAACTTTTCACCACTTAATATCGGATTGAACGGTAAGAGAACTATAACTACTTGTCATGTGACATGTCCCTTAACTATATAACTAGTTTTCTCCTGGCGACACAATGTCTGCAGGTATTTATTTATGAGGTAAGATTTAGAGAAAAAGGATTCAAACCTTTTTGAAACTATTTTTTTCTTCTAAAATTTCAGTTTAGAAAATCTTCATTTTTGTTTGAAAACTACCGAAACTTTCATTCATTACATCGGTTATCTATGGTTGAATAGTAACGAGTTGAGACCATAACAAAATAAAATATTACTAGGATTGAGAAATTATTAGCCATCCCGGAAGAAAAATTTCGCTTATTACGCTTGTCAACAATGCGCTGCGAACTCCCTCTAAGCGAGTCTAAAATAAATTTCATTAAAAAAAAAGTAACTTTTTTGTTCTTTATTAATGTTGAAGTGTGGAGCTCATTGTGTTACATTTATGATTTTTAATGGTATTTCGTTTCATTTAGTGAACCTACATTCTCCTCTGAAGCATTATTGAAGTACATTTTAAAATACTAAAAATTCTAATTTATTTTAACGAAAAAAATAAGTAAAGAAGGGGGAATAAATATTAAAAAGTTGCCTCTTCCAAACCGAAATATGGCCTTAATCAGTCACTTGTACATTCCTCAATTGACAATGGAATTGATTCTCCCAATTAAATTGATGAAACAGGCCAGCTCATAGAGGGCATTGGAGTTAGTTACAACTGACTATGTGACTGCTAATACGTTGTCTTACAAAGTTCCTATACAATAGAAAGTAGTACAAATCCACAATCCTAAAAAATACGATGGAAAGTGCCCCAAATATTGCACTTTAGGGCATTGTAGTCTCCTATTATGGTTGAGTAATACTTCGGATGTATTTGAATTTGATATAATCTTCAGAGAGTTGAGTGTGCTTAAACCTTTGTATAGCCACATTCGGTGATATATACTCCTATGTCGATAATTTAGAGATATAGGCAGCCACGGATAGATTAAGAATTATGTTCCATCTTATTACAGCATTTCTTTTCTGTTATGAGTACTTCAGCAGAATTTTTTCGAGGAAAAAATAATTGTTTTCAATTTTTAGTTATCACTTTATCCAAAAAAATTGTTCAAATATTTTCTCCCACCCTATTTAGCCAGAAGTCTCAACTGTAAGATACCATATTTATCAATTAGTGAAAGTAGTTAGTATTAAAAAATTTTTTTTTTTATAGTGCTTTTTGTTTATATACACAAATATATACAAAGGGATATTATTTTACTACTTTCAAGTTAATAAGTTTATTATATGATATTAATGCTTGTTACAAGAAAACAAAAATATCGAATAGTGTTTACAATGTCACAGATAAGATAAGATTCTCAAGTGACTGATAACTATGGAAAACACAATGTATATTATTACAATGTCTTAACCATTCTCATGTAAAATTTAGCTTCAACAATGTTGTTTATGTTTGAAAAAATACTGGCTTATAAAGCTTTCCTGTAAGAACTATTTTTCCACAGAGAAAAGAATTAATATTAAAATGTATAACTAATAATACAATTGTAGAATCGTATTCGAGAAATACTATTAATTTTAAGGAAAACATTTTTTTTTTTTCAATCTTGTACAATGTAAAAATGTTACATATAATATCTAATACATATTTTCATAGGAGCTACGACCAAGGAATCAATATTTCCTATTCCATCTAAAATTCAACCTAGCATAACCAAATAAAAAATACTTTTCATATAAAAATAAAAGCCATGATAGATCCTTCAGAGTTCTTCAAGTTTTTCCTAGAACAGTATTAGAGGACGGGAGGCTTCCCGTGCACTATGAGAGGGTCAAATAAAAACAAAAACGAATTAGTAATTTTATATCATTATTGTGTCAATTTATATCAACTTTGTTTGCAGAAGTTTACTAAAATAAAGTATCTATTTCAATTTTTAATTATGCCTGAGGATATAAATAACTGAAAAGGAACTGTACCAGAAGCATGAAGTAAATAGAAAACCCAAGAGTTCTGCTAAATACTATAGAATTTACAAGACAGTATGTTTATTAGGATAATGGTATAAACAAATAAAATAAAGTAAGTAATTTTGTTTAAGTATTAAGATATGTAGTACACTTTTTTGTACACGTGACAAGTGCAGAAAAAATTCTCCGTCGCAGCTGAAAATTACGTCATTGCTGTCTGCGAGTTATTTTTTAAATACAAAGATAAGCAATTTCTGTACACAATTTTTCGATTAGGTAAATACTTTGAATAACCGACTGTTATTCAGTTTTCCATTATGTATCTAGAGCCCGTGAAAAAAAAAAAACAATCTGAAAAATACTTTTATACCAATTTTTTAAATTCTTATGGTATTGATATTTAAAAAAATATGAGTCCGTCAGTCGGAAAATGCTATCTGCAAAAATGACCAAAATGGATTTGAAATAATTTTAAAGAACATTATATTTCCACCAATTTTCGTAAATAATGATTTTGAAAATTCGGACTGGCAACTTAAAGGCTATTGAAACCTCTAAAATAGCCAGAGGATTCAAAAGCTTGAATGTTTCAGTGGTTTCGCATTTGAGGCAATTTTGTCATGCATACATAACACTAGGTCTCCAAATAAAAAAAAAAGTCTATCACTATTAGGATGGAATAAGAACCAGGAATTCACAAGTGCCAGACAATTTACAATAATCTTTTATTACCAAGCTTTAATTTATTGATGTGATAACAGATGTTTCAGGGCAGTATTATGGTTATGGTTGTCATGTAATAACGTGTCACTTGTTTGCGAGAAACAGCAATTATTATCTTATCAAAGAATAAGAACTAGATTTTCGGCCACTAATTTTTATAAAATTAGGCTTCCGTAATTTTATTTGAGCTCTAAATAATTCACATCTAATAAGAAACTGTTGATATATTAACCCATGAATAACTTTTCCAGTTTTATAATTTTTGCAATTTTGACGTCCTTTATCTCAGCAACTATTATATTTGTTTAAATAGATATTGCATTACTTTCATGTTTCAGAAAAAGTTAAATTTTGAGAGGCGAACTTCACAAAAAATTATTTTGTACTGAATGAACTCAGAATCTGAGTTCTATAATTTATTTATTTTTTCTCCTCTCCAAGTACTAACTTCTAAGCATTAGTAGATCTATATAAGGTACTTGAGTATATAACGCACGGCACTAGCAGGCCAATGTTCTGCGCATGCCCCAGCGGTTACATTTTATAACAGTTACATTTCTACCAGTTACCTTGGATAACCTTACATTTTTGACAGACATCATTGTTTGTTTACTAGTCTGTTCGAGCGTTGTTGTGTTTGTTGCTCAGTTGTTCTTTGTTAATAATACAAGATAATGTCGATATTTTGTTGTTTGGTGTTTCTTAGTTATACGACAATGCTTATTTGGGATTTGGCAAGAACCGAGGAAGATGCAATTCATTTTTGCCAGGAGAAAAACATTTTGCAGAAAAATAGGAAATGTAGGAATAGAGACTCTTTTCAATCCATGTTGAACTGTATAGCAACCCATTTTCCACCGAAATGCGATTGAATGTTAAGTTTTTAAATAATTTTTTGAATTTTAAATATTTTATATATGTTCCATTATTTTACATCCTACACTTATTATTTATGATTAAATATACTTAGTATTTATTTATTATACTTTATACTAGTTTTAGATAATTATTTTTATTTTAAATCGTTTATATATTGGAGTATTTATTGATCTCATTATTTTATTTATTTACATTATATACCAAATTATTTTATAATATGTTATATATTAAATTATATTGTTATTACTTCGATTTATGTATTTCCATTATTATTACTCTATTTATTGATCTCGTTATTATATTTATTTACATTATATACAACATTATTTTATAATATGTTATATATTAAATTATATTGTTATTACTTCGATTTATTTATTTCCAATATTATTACATTCCTATTATTATTTGAATCTGAGATCGCCTCCCTTCGGATATTTTGAAGAGAAAAGATTTGCCGCCGGGCGGCAAATCTTTTCTCTTCAAAATATCCGAAGGGAGGCGATCTCAGATTCAAATCAAAATATTTTAAAAGGTTATCCAAGGTAACTGGTAGAAATGTAACTGTTATAAAATGTAACCGCTCGGGCATGCGCAGAACATTTGCCTCCTAGTGCCGTGCGTTATATACTCAAGTACCCTATATAAATATTTACTTTTGTCAAAATTATCTCATTTGTTCGCGATTTTCTGTCACACCAATTCATCAAATTATTATTTCATGGTGCAAGTTAGATGGATGATTTACTGTACATTTTTTTTTCAATAAAATGCAGTGTAAAGGGACTGCAGATGCAATTTTTTTTATAGGAATTAGTATAATCTGACAGGCAGACTGTCGGCTTTTGAACATTGACAATGTAAGAATTTAAAAAATATTTTGTAATTTAAGATAACCTTATGTAAACCAATGTTGATTTATACTCATAGAGGTGATATATACCTAATTGGGTTATCTTATCTTTGTTAAAGGAAGTCTGCCAAATTTTATTTTTGACGAAACTAGTAATAAAACATAAATTTTTGATCAATTAAAAAAAATTTTTAACTCTCAAACTAGAAAAGATTTTTCATTATTCAACAAAGGCATAAATAAAATTAATGTAAACTAACTTTAATTTTCTTAGAGTAGCAGTTTATTTGAGAATGATACATTTCTATAAAGTGACAGTTTGGATTCTAACTAATAAGAAAAAACTCAATGCATAGTAAGGTTTATTTCTTTCAATGAAACTATGAAATAGAAGCTTATGAGAAAAAACATTTTAAATTAAAAAAAAAAATATAAATAAAAACATTACAAACAGGAATTTATAAAAAGAAATGAATTGGTATTTGTACATGAATAGTGAATACAAAAATATATATTTAATAAGTAGGTAATGACATTTAAAATGAATTTAGTATCAGCTATAATTAGTTTGTGGTCAGTACTTAATTCTGGATCCCTTATTACTTAAATCTCAGCGAAAAACCTTCGAAGATTACGATTGATTATGAAATAGTAAATGATGCTTATTCTTATTCTCCTGTATTCTCAAATTTTATCTTGCGGATCATTTTTATGTTGCAGTAAATAAATTTTACACAAAATTTAAGTTATTTATTAGGTTAATAAATAAGGTTTAACTTATTTTTTTTGTGCCAATGTTTCGACCTAATTTTTGGCCATCATCAGGGCTGAGAATAAGAGAAAACAGAAAAACTAAATAAACAATACAGTACCCAAGAAGATACAACAGGTTATACAAACAGAAATGATACTTCTGAAAAGAAAGAAATACAATGAGAAATTTTAAGAATGGAAAGATATCTATATGATAATAAAAAATGGCTTTAAATTAATTGTTTATTTCGTCACAGTGTTTTCTTTTCTCTTTCTCTATTCAGAAACTTGCTCTACAAAGGAATAGTGTTTGTTTATCTATATTATCTTCTAGATTTCTTTCCGTTCTCATAAATTATCTTTTACTCTTTGTATTTTTTTCTTACCAGAAGTATCATTTCTGTTTGTATAACCTGTTGTATCTTGTTTGGTACTGCATTGTAGACATAGTTTTTCTGTTTTATTTTATTCTCAGCCTTGATGATGGGCTAAAACATAGGCCGAAACATTGACACAAGTAAAATTAGTTAAATTTACTTTGTGTAAAATTTTATGACAACACCTGATAAGAAAGCGTGTACAAAATAAAATAGACAGGTTTGTTTATTTTTAAAAATTCACAATAATATTAATAAGGCTCAGCGAACCTGAAGGCTCGATCCTGATACCACCAATCTCTCCTTACAAACTTCCGTCCACAGATCACTACCCAAACTCTAAACGCAATCTTCCCACCTACATCTCGGTCTACCCCTCAGAAGCTTCCCAGTCGGCACAGTGTTTATTAGCTTCTTAGGAAATTGTTCGTTACTAAGCTTAGCAACTTTACAAGCCCATCTTAATCTTCGTGACGCTATCACTAGAATAATATTAACTGGGGGCATGCTTTGCAATTCCACGTTGTGTAACCTCCTAAATTCTTCAATGTTATCATCCTTTTTTGGACTGAATATTCTACACAATACCTTATTCCCAAATTATTTTTTTTATTTAAAAAAAATTCATGAGCAAGAAATAATATTCCATGACTATAAAAACTAACAGAAGCAGATAAAAATCGAGCCCATAACGAGCTTGTAAAACAGGGACTATCACCCTTTTTGAACTGTTTCCCTTTAAGACATTTCATAAGAATGTTTGGTCCTAGACAAGTACTAGTAATTTCTAAACCAAGTTTCTGAAATAGAAATATAGAAAGAACAAAAAACATTGATGAAATAAACAATAAAATGTGGAAATGGAGAAACAAAAAAAAAATATAAAATGTGGAAATAATACAAGTTTTTAATTAAAAGGCTTGCTTGAATTTACACAATCATATGAAATTTCACAGCACTACTGTAAAATAACTATAAATTTCTGATTTATTTAATTTGCAAACTTAGTACTTTTTAAAATATATTTCTTGTATTTAAAGATTAAATTTTCAAACCAAATTTGTTTTATTGTTTAATCTTATCTGATTATTGATTATAGAAGACTTGGTAAAGTGAAATGATTGATTATGAAACCATTACAAAGATCATTATTTCTATATTAATTAGATAAAATATTCTATGCTAAAAAAAATGTATAATATCATACTATTGTGTCTAACAATTCCAACTCAGTGATTCAAAGATAGGGGCATAAGTGAAACATAAATACCCAATACAATTTTGTACTCAGAACTGAACTTATACATCAGCAATTAAACAATAAAATATTAATCAGATGGAAATAAATATATGATAAATGAATTTTTGTTGTTTATTTAAAAAAGGACTGGATACAATATAGAGAAAAAAAAGTTTTAATTAATATATTTTTACATCTATAATTGGTAATAAATATAGAAGTAATTATAACAATAAGATGAGGTTATAAAAAATAATAATTTAAATATAAATAATACAAATTTATTGGATAAATATTATAACATTGTTATTATAAAGATTGGAATTGATAATAAGGTATAACTGAATAATAAAGGATTAATTAAGTACAATAGAATGTATAAAATTTGGAATAAATACTTATTTAATCGTCAACGATTTTTTACCCACACATAACCATATGGACAAATTCTTCATAATTGACGTTTCCTTGAGAATCCTCCTGCCCAGCTAAAAGCTGTTCAACTTCTTCGTCAGTTAACTTCTCTCCTGATGATAAAAGAATACCATTAAATAAACTAAACAAATAGTAATCTCAATCATTATATAGAAAGGAATTAACATTATATTTAATTATGTGATTTCCTGAAAGTTCCATAAAAAATGAATAAACAAAATTACAAGGAAATTAAACCTAACTACTTGCAAAATGCCTGGGTAGATGAGAATTATCCTTTTTATAGAAGGATTCGAGGTTTTTTTGTATAATTTTTTCTTTCATTGTATATATGATTCTGTATGGATACATTTAAATTGTACAAGTTTTTGAAATTTGAGACTGGTCTGTTTGGCACAGCATATAACTTTGTGAATTGCAGCATATTATATTAGAAATAAAAAAAAAATAATATAAAAGGATTTGATTCGAAAGTAGGCAGAAAAAATAATACAAAAAAAAAATTTCATCTATTGAAGACAATAACCAACATAAAGTTATTCAGCTATATGATACAAGAAATTCGAAGTGGAAAAAGACATAAACAAATTTGGAAGCCCATATTTCCCCATAAGTGCTATATAGAGAATCTTACTAGTTCACTATTTGTGTAAATTAAAAAAAAAAAAAAAGTATTGGAAGAACATTATGGTTTTTTAAATATAAAGATGATCCTAAACATAATGTGCTTAAAACTAGAGAATGGCTTTAATAGGATTGTCACTGGAAACTGGTTCAGATCTCAATCCAATCCAGAGTTAAAAGGCAACATTAAAAAATATCTCAATAGAACTTCATATATTTTTTTTTTACTAAATTATATATAAACTTAAAAATTCCTGATGAAATGTTTGTTAAAAACCAAAATACACAAGTCGAGTCTTTTCCGAAATACACAAGTTAAATGTTATTCTGTGTGCAAACAGTCAAAATTAATCATGTTGAAGAAGTTTAATAACTTTTGTTGTACCATACAATACACAATACCAATAATAATAAAAGTAACAGATTTGACTGTGAAACTGATGAGTATTTACAGATTACAAGTTGGCATTCTAAGTAAACTAAAAGCATTCCAATCATAACTAAATTAGAAATTGCAATTGAAATAGTTATATAAGATACTAAAAAGAATTGATACGGTTATATCTTAAATACAAAATAATAATTAAACAAATGTTTTTCCCAATAATTAAATCATAATGTAAACACCAGAGTCACTTATTTAAGTCAAATGTAATCCAATAAATATTTAATAATATACAATATAAATATTTAATATATGCAATATTTTAAATAGCTCTTTAACATCATATTTCAACATACCTAAGGTTGTAAGGAGATGTCTTAGCTCTGCAGATGTAATAAAGCCATTTCCATCTTTATCAAAATGCCGCAATCCTTCAATAAAATCTTCTGCTGTATCACTTGTTCTTGCTTTAGAAATTGCTTGATAAATCGGAAGAAACACTTCAAAACTAATCCTCTCATCTAAGGGGAAATCACAATAATATTACAAGGTAAGAAAATTATCACACATTAGTTTATTATTTCCTAATGGTTATACTTTAAAAATACCTGGAGATTTCCATCACATGGTTTAAATATTGTAAGGTACCAAAAAACAGTAAGAATTTATATCTGTAGCATTATGAAACTAGTTAATCAAAACATTATATTCCAAATCCAACATGATGAGGCAATGAATAAGAGCTACAGGGAGGACATTCTGCTTGACTTCCATAACAACCAAACAGAAACTACAAAGAAGATGAAGATAGTTGTCTACATGTCGGCGATCCTTCTCACTCTTATGAATTCAAGATACTTACTTTTAAGGAAGAGAGCCAGATTCAGTCTCAAGTGATAAGATACCTTCAGATAGTGTAGGAAAAATACCTGCTGGGCACAATTTGTGTTACTACCATACGTGAAACCTTAATGTTTAACTGGTAGAAATCATTATGAAGGAATGCAAACTGAGATATTTTTGGCACCTTTTCATTGGATTGGAACAAAATAACCAGGAATACCTATAAGATCCGCGAGGAAAGAAGATTTCCTGAATTTTCTGGGAGGATGGCATTTAGGATGCGTCCTAGGCAAAGCCCACCTTTAATAGAATTTTAAATGGCATCCTGACACTGTATAGACTGAGGCCTTGAATTACGATGATGAGTTTTGACTCATGTAAACACTGGAAACAGAGCTAGAAAAATACTACTGCAATGCAAGCAGCACCATCCAGTTTGACGATGGCCAAAACTCCTGTTTGATTAGACCTTAGTATTAGCGTAAACATATAACTGGGTTCACCTATGGCATAGTCCTTAACATAACAACCTATTAAGACCAAGGTCGCGGATTTGCAGCCCGGCTGTAATCTCTATGATTTCTTAAAGGGAGTAAAATATCCTTGCTTATATTGTCCTTTGGAGGAGAAGTAAAATGGGAGTCCCAAGCATGTATGGTGCCAGGTACTTGTTAAAGATCCTTATTGTAATTATACCTGGATAACCAAAATTTAGGCTTCCTACTGTACCATAGTCCGATTGGCCATAGCAGCAAAAAGTAATATTTAATGAATAAACAAACATATGTATAACTGTCAAGCACACAGGTTGCATGAATATAATAGAAAATAGGTCATGATTAAGCTTATCTTAAGTTTAGGAATGTTATAAATACAAAAATAGGTAACCAACAGTTGAACAATAAGAAAAATTCCACCATTAAACAAAATAATAGTTGTAATAGCTGATATCTCAATTAATGTAATTATTTAAAAGTGGAAAGTTATAATAAACAAATTGACAAGAACATACTATCAATAGTAGAAGTTAGACAACAGCCATGGTTCAACCTTCACAACACAAGAAAGGTCAGTGTACAAATCATACCATAAATGGGCGTAAGTAGGATAAACAAAATTTCATTAAATTATACCTGGATTTCTCACTACTCACAACTTACTCCACAGGTTGTTGCTTCGAGTTGGGTCACAAGTTTTAACTCTTCATTTGTTTCCCTTTTAATGCTTTCAAAAAATAAAAGTTATCGTGAACTTTAGTATGGAAAAGAGAATGTAATTATGGGAACTGTGTATACTTTAGTAATCATTTCTTTAAAAATGAACATTTCAACATATATATATTATCATCTATACTTGGAAATGTCAGTTCAAACTTTTATTTCTTGATTAAATTATTATCAAAATCTACTTACTGCCCTTAATTACACTCTCTTTTCCATACTAAAGCCCATAACTTGTAATTTTGGAAAAGATTAAGCAGTTAAAACTTGATGTAATGCTACTTGAAGTGACAACCTGCGGAACAGATACCTTCATTTCATCTAAAAATAAATTTTTCAACAAATATAAATCATCTATACTTTGAAATGTTATTTGAAACTTTAATTTCTTGATGAAATGACCACTGAAATATACTCATGACCCATAATTACATTCTCTTTTTCATACTAAAGCTAACAATTATTTTTGGAAAATATTAAAAATGAAACGAGTACACTTAAATCTTGTAACTCAACGTAAAGCTACAACCTGTGGAACAGATAGCAAAATCATACCTATAACATACATGAAGTATAAATGGATATTTTATAATTTCAAGTTCAAAGAAATTGAAGGAATTTACAGCACATTAATGAATAAAATCTAGAATATACTCAGCAAATAAATGTGATACTGATTTCGGTGTGAGTAAACACAAAATAAGTGAAAACAGCCTAAGAAAAACCATACATATCATCAACGGGAGCCTTTTAGTAAAGCTAGAGCAATAATAAATACCTCTTTGAAAACAAAAAACAAATTTGAAGCAAATAAAATACAAATTACATACCAGGTTTGTGCTGGTGAGTGAATCTCTTAACTTCCGATTCAGTTGGATTCTGTCCAAGGGCTCTTAAGGCATCACCAATTTGATTTACATGAATTTTATTATCTCCACGACTGTCAAATAGTTGAAAGGCCTCCTGAAACTCTAAGAAATTTTTTATTTTTAATTTTACATAAAACACTGATGATTAAATTTTAGAAAAATAAATCTGTACCCTCAACAGAGGTCATGACTCGGTTTACTATTTCAAAACCATACATTGTATTAGTTGAAATAGTCTCAATATAACCTTTAGGACAAGTACCCATTGGAGTTCAGGGCAGGAATGTCCTTAGAAAAGGCAAACGTTTAAAACCGTCTTAAAACATAACCAAATAAGGAATACTAGAGGCCAATAGAATGTCGTAATATTAAAGTGACCTAAATAATAACTTACCAGCCAACTGATCTTCAGAATATGAAACCTGCAAAAGAACAAACAAAATAGTGTAACTTTTCGCAAACGTTAAAATTAATAATATCGAAAATCAAACAGAAATAAATAAAAACAACTATCATACCATTATCACTCCCGGAGTAAGAATCTAACAATCTAATGACGTCATAAATGAATCATAGTAGGGAAGGTTTACCAATCGTTATTATAAATTCCTTTAAATTGACATGGCTGAATTAATAATAAACAATATGATCAATCTCTAATGTTTTATAAATTTAAATTAAAAATATACATACAAATGCGTTTCAATAATGAGTTCCCTAAGATCTTTAATAACCTCCTAAGAAGTCACTGAAATCGGCCGGGCGGGGGACATCTTAAATATATATCTTATTACTAGATTTGAAAAAACTGACGGTTATTATTAAATTATTTCCTAACAGGCTACATAAAGAAATAATTTGGTTGTTTTGGAATAGAATCTATTAAAAATTAGATTTTTAGTGATAGTTCATGTTCATAAACAAATGTGCAACGGCTTTACTAAGATAGGTGTAGACAGGACATTAGTCAGGTCTTAATTGCGGCAGTTTCACTAAGTCCCGAAATTTGGGCATGCCAACTGTTCTAAAAGTAAAGTTCCCTGCTGCTGTGATTTGTACTTTAAAATGTTTTTGCCTGAAATAAATTAATGTTTGACTTAGTTTACAAGACTTTTTACATTAATATTATTATTATTTATTTATAATAATGTCTCAAAATTTGTTAGGGTACAACGGGTCAGATGGCTGTGCCACGTAGTGAATATATGTGGGGAGAAGACAGTCAGAAGGCTGTACTTTGGAAAACCCGATGGAATAAGATGTCGTGGAAGACCGAAGGGATGATGGAACGATGCTGTCGCCGAGTATATAAAAAAAACATATATATCCATCAAACCTGCTAACGACAGGAATTACTGTAGAAGAGCAGCCAAGCACTACTTCAAGCGTGGATCATTGAGCATAAATAATATTTGACTTACGTACAGAAGTATGTTGCCAATCTAAAATTTTAATTAAAGGAATCGATGAACCAAACCAACATAAATAAGTTTTTTTATGTATTGTCTTTTGATGGTGATTATTTTTAATATTTTTATTTTGAAGAGAAAAGATTTGTCTTGGCCGGGATTCGAACCCGGGTCGCTGCATCTCTAGTGCGGTGCTCTAACCACTGAGCTATCAAGGGTCGTATCCAAGCCAGACAAATCCAATCTCTTCACCGATCCTATATCCCCGTGTTCTCGCAATTTTTGCGACATATCGCTGAAGAGAATGGATTGGTCTGGCTTGGATACGACCCCTGGTAGCTCAGTGATAAGCGCACCGCACTATAGATGCGGGGGACTGGCCAAGACAAATCTTTTCTCTTCAAAATAAAAATATTTACAACATAAATATGGTTTTACACGACTTATAAAAGTGGGATCTCGGTTTCAGATCTGAATTGACTCTGGAATATAGCTAGTCTTAAACCTAACCAAACCGTACTAGTGTTCTATTTATTTATTTTTTCACTCTAGCTCTATCTCATACTTTACCTGACGGGATGCATCACTCTCGTGTTTAGTATCCTTCGTTGTCCCTAATTACTTATTTTCGTGTGTGTTCAGCCTCGTCACTGTCGTGTCTATAAACTTTAGCAGAAAGGTGGGTATGATAAAAAAAGTAAACACATGCACATGAGCCAACAATTTAACTCTCTTGGTCTACAAAAACGTTTTAAGGGTTTTAATAACTTTAGTTATTAGCACGTGCCTCCTCATTCTTAACTCAGCATGCGGCTATAACCAACATGAATCAATGAGGCTATAAAAGCCACTCTACAATGCCAAAAAATCAATAATTATTAAAACTAATCTCCTTCGCTAAAAATTGGATATTTTTTGTATTTTAGCAATTATAAATCAACAGTGTTTTCATGTCATATTGTACATATTACCACATTTACTTGTTATAATAGCATTATAGTTGTAAATATCAATAAATTAAATTAGAAAAAAAATAAATCAACTACAATGTTTATTCATTCTTAATTAATATTTTTATTAATTAAAAAAATATATTAATATTTCCTCATAGTTCATATGGACCATAGCTAAGGATGGTGACAAAGGCATTTGGAAAAAAGTCATTGACTCAGGAGATGGAATTTTCGATAAGATGTGATATCATCAAGGTTTCAAAATACGAAAATAAGGAATTGAGCTAGTCTGACAAACGCTGTAAAATTCGCAGAATAAATCTAGGTTGGGAGGACTACGTCACATAGAATGTAAATGAAACACCCTTGTATATGACGCTTCGAAATACTCAAATACAGGATGAAGCAGAGACTGTAGTGAAGAATATTTCGCGAAGTATGGAAAAAGGCATAAGGAAAGAGATGATGGCTGTCTGATAGACGATGACTGCATTGACATAAATCACAGGAAAAAGGACCATTGGGTCAATAATTGGAAGAGTTACTGAGTACTGGAATTCAATATATTTTCCGGGCCTAGAAAATAAACATACAATCCGAATTTAAGCGCTGTCATCAGGTTATGGAAGCGTAGTTTTTTAAAATAATTTTCAAATATCTTCAATATTGTGGGATGTTATTAGATTATCAGAGGCACGATTTATTTTTTAAATCTCGTTAATTGTTTTTTAATACCGTGTTGGCCACTTGGATCACAATACATTTTATTCCTTGGACCTAATTTCCTTTCCTCTGCTAGTGTTGTCTCTGTCTCCAATATTCCTTCATGCGTTCACTGACACATTTCCTTTGATTCTCTGTCCAACTTCATCAACCTTCTCTAGTCTTTTCCCTTCCAGATTTTGTACACAAATCTTAGTCTTTTCCCTTCCAGATTTTGTACACAAATCTTAGTCTTTTCCACTCTGCACCTAATTTCACTTCGTTACTTCCATCTAGCGTGTGAGATTTTGTAATGTTCAACGCTTCCAAACCTTTCCTCATTTCTTCAGTCCACGTTGTAGTGATCATTTCCCAGCAATAGTCAAATATTTGCATATTCATTCTGTATAAATGTCCGGGGATCTTTAGCCTCCTATTCCTCATAGTATCTGAGATTATTTCCACTTTCTGATAGTTTCTTATATTACTTCGTTACGCTAAGTTAATAAACGTTTGTTAGGTTTTTATGGTTGTTACTTATATTTTTTTTTTGGAAAAGAGGATCGTACCTCTTCACTTCAGTTATGTACGCACACTGTGGATTTTATATTATGTGTTATTGTTCACATGAAAGTAATTTCGGAATTTGTTGTTTCCTTGCAGGAATGAGAAGAAATTTGTGGTCACTTTTTTTAGAGTTACTTAATAAGCTAGCTTGTTAATTTGATACAACTAAAAGTCTTGGCTACATTAAAGTATATAAATACTGAAATATAAGTTAATATAAGAAAACCGTAACAATAAATAGAACAAAAATAACTATCGATGTCAAAGGACAATAGCTAATATGAATTGAACTATTCAGTTCTCCACCCTGCACTGTTATATTGAGAGCTGGTTATGTAAATATGTAAACATAACAAATGTTACTCCTAGTAAATTTGGATGTGATGATGATTAATTAATTCACGATAATAAATAGTTTAAGAATATAGAAAATAACCATGGATATATTGTATTCATTAAGGAGGAAGCATATTGCCTCCAATCGGTCTATGAATGATTTTGATAGGTATATTTTATCTATTATCTTATCTTTACTATACATTTTTCGATTATTTAAAGTTTATTTTATTTTTTAGTTTACATGAAGGGGTTTCACTTTGTTCCATATCAGTTAGAAATATTGTTGCGTTTTCCATGCGCACAGAATTGGATGACACCTCTGGTAAAACTTATGGTTCTCATGTATATGTCGCAGATTTAAATACTCCTTGGCATAGTTACAAGTAAGTTTTGTTAGTTAGTTTCTCTTATTCATTTCTCAAAAAACTTATTATTGCTATATTTTGCAAATTATCATTTACAGGTCTTTTAATTTAAAAAAAAGTGATAATAAAAGAATATAACAATTAAAATGACCTGAAGTTATTTTGCCACCTTTAGGTATTCAGTTTCCTAATATGGTTACTTAGGATCTTACATATACAAATTGCTGCAGCAAATCATTTTCAGTGACACTAAAAATGTTATTAAATTTTCCTATACCTTATGATTATTAGTTTGTGTCAGATCACCCATTCTTATTTATGAAAGTTTTAAAATATAATTTTCTAGACCTTTATGTTCTTTCTCTACCAAATTGTGGCTTTTTTTTTATTATTATATAATTTTGTTTAAAAGGGTCACTTCAACGAATGGCGCAGTTACATCTCTAGAATGGGACTCCTGTGGTGAAAAACTTCTTGTTGCCACTGATGGAGGTTCTGTTTCAATATGGTCATCTAGAGATCATGTTTTGAATTCTTGGATTTACCTTGGGGGAACCACATTTTCGGGAGAAGCCATTATATCGGCTGCTTTTTTCCATCCCGGAAGGAAGGTATAAAGCTTATTCCATATAAATCATTATCTGTGTTGTAATTTATTAAATGCTCATATGAACAGTTTTCTCTAATCTAAGTTCCTATAACTAAAAGGCACCAAAGCCAAATAAAACAAATAATATTCTTGGATTTTACGATTCAAATATAAATAATCTCATAAATTTAATTTAGAAGCTATTAGACAAGACCCCTAATATATCTCTCATAAAATCTTTGTACTGTATTTATTTGTTTCAGATTAGTATTGTTGCTGAAAAGAAAGATTCACCATTATATTCTGAAAAAATGAACCATATTAAATTCTCGCCTTCTGTTAGATGTTTCGGTGGTTCGGGAGCTGAAGGATGTTTGTTAATAACAGGAACTGGAATTGCTGGAGCTGTTGCACTTGATCGTGAAGGAAGAATTTTCACAAAAAGTGAAAGTCTAGCTCTTACACGTGCTGCGCTTACAGTCGCTGACATTGCTCATGGAAAGAGTATGTATAATAATGCCAGCATAACTTATACCATAGAGGTTATATGGTAATTTGCAAGTTCATAATTTATCATGTCATGAACATGTTATTCAAGTTGCTCAAGTTTTTTCATGTAGCACACTTGTTATGTTTTAATGGGTTGGACAGGTGATGATATAATGTTTGAAGATACTATGTACTGGATGACTTTCCTTTCAAATAACATAGGTTTAAGAAAAAAATGTAATCAATGTTGGAATTAAATGATTGATACTAAATTATTAGTAAGAATGAACCAACACACAAATTTTCTATGTTTAGGTTTAATTTATATTGCTTTGTAAAATAATAACTGTGGAGCAGTCCTATATAATGTTAATTTTTAATTTAGTAGCTTCACTTAACAGAAACGTTTCGGATTGTATCTTAACAGAATTTCAAGTTGTTTAGTGTTGGGAAAATCACCCTTTTAGAATATTTTATACTAGCCCAACATTTGAAGGTGCCATTGATAGGTATTTTCTTTATGACCACAATTACCATTTTACAAAATAATCAATATCTCCAGCTTTTACCGCTTCTTTTTCCTGAAAATTTTGTTGAAAGCAGTTTTTTTTGTGGGGGTATGTGCTTCTCTTTCATTTGTTTTCTACTTCACCTAACGGTTATAATAATGAAAACTTTTAGGAGATGAGTTTAACCAAGATTTTTTAAAATCTTATTTCATTTATATAATCAGCCTTTTAGTTAACACTTTCAATGTGGTGAACATTATATAATGCTATGTGTTTAGCAATATATAATGCTAGTGCCAATCGCTAAAACTTTTGTAGGTCGAAGACCATTGTTTAATGCTCCTGTCTGTTTGCATTCAAACTGTTGTGGTAGAAGCTCCGTTCGTCATATTTGCTTCAAATCTTTTGTCAAACCCTTTGTTGGGTTTTCAGGAGCGGAGTGGCTCAGTGGTAGAGCACTGAGTTCCCATGTCGGAAATCCTGGTTCAAATCCCGCTGCAGGCCATGATTTTTATTTAGTCTGTTTGCAGTGGGAGATGGATCATATAGGATCTAGGACCCTCCTGGGGCCCACCCAGCCTCTATAAAATATTATAAAATTAGGATACCCAAAATAAGGGGGAAAATCTAGTGGTTGAGCGTGACCTAGGACAAGTCACCTCCTTGCAGAACCGTTGTCCATGAAACAGTAGAGTCTCTACCATGTACTGAACCCCAGACCCTTCATGATACAGGTACAGGTTTTTTTTTGGGGGGGGTTTACAAAACCGTGGGAGATTAAAAAGACCATTTATATTCCTGGATTGAAAGGGTTAATTTCAATTTTGTTTTGTAAAACCCCAGGGGATAGAGAATTGTATATTTTTACTTTTTAGAAACATATTTGTTTTTATTTAAAAACACAAACACTGCACATTTGATAGCATCTGATATATCTTAACATTTCTAGATGGAGAGTTTGTTGTGGCAGTTAGCAACAGTGATGTGTGCCGAGTTCAGTGCTACAGGGTTTCTGTCATTTTGCTTGATGAGAGGCTTCACATTACTTCCCAGGCTCTTCCAAGTTTCTTTCTTCATAGTTTTAATTCTAATAAGCATCATCCTCGTGAGTATTTTAGCTATTTAAGAATATATTATTTTATTTTCCACAAATACCATAATTTCAATATAATATTAAGCATTACTTTAATAATTGAACTGAATATGATTTTTAGTCAGTAATCACTATAATTTCGAAGAACTCTAAATATTTTCGCCTAGATAAATTTATCCATTTTAAAATTCTAAGTAAATTTAAAGATTGTGATTTAAGTTGGGGGTGAATAAAGTCACTGAAAATATAAATTAGTCCTGTTAATACTTATTATGGCTCTTTTACTTTGGAAATTCCTTACTGCAAAGCACATACTTCTTAAAAAAAAATTGTCATTTGTGTTTCTGAAAAATTGTTAAAGCTATATGCTTGTGAAATTATGTATCTTATTTACAAAATCTATTTAACATACCAACCATATGTATCTAGCAACAGATCTATTATTTCTAGTTGGAAAAGTTAGCGGCTTAAAATTTGTTACCCGGGAAGATGCTGATTCTCTTGTAGTATCAGCTAATACACTAAGTGGCGGTCTTGTTGAAGTATGGCAGCTAACTGAAAGAGCTGTACCAGTTCATAGGGTCTTCCAACCTGTTCAACCTCCACCAGAAACATTCAAAACTGTTGTAAGTTGATAATAAAATTGATTCTAATTATATATTATAACTTGGAAGGTTTATGATCTACACATTCAACTTTTATAAACTCATGATGCAATGGATATCTAGTTTAAGCTATATTTTTTTATTATATTATAAATTTAGATTTACTATGATGGCTTCTACTTAACCCATTCAAGATGACGAATTTTTTGAAACATTGTCCCCATGAGATTTTTCTTTTTGTTTTCAATAATATTGTTCATTATCAATTTTCTATACAAATCACTCATTAATCTGCACAAATAAGATTATTGCACTCGGAGAATGCTAAGTGAAATGTAAATACAGTGGAATCCCGATATTTCGTATCCCGATTATTCGTATTTCCGGTTAATTCGTACAAATTTGCCGGTCCCCAGAGAAAATCCCGATAAATGGTATAAAATCAATGCATTTCAGACCCCTCGATAATTCGTATTATTTTTATGCTCGAGGTCACTTACAACTTAAAATAATTCGTAGTTCCAGCTTTAAAATCTCCTTACTTAGCACTGTTTTAGAAAGGGAGGGAGAGAACAGTGACGCAGATATGCCAGTGAGCAGAATGAGAATAAATGCTTTCTAGGAAATCACTCAATTTGTATTTATTTTTACACACAAATATGTTTGTATTGTTTAGAGGCACATTAGATCCTATTGTTTTTTACGGGGGAGCGAGTGAGGGAGACAAGTTTTCTAAGAAATCTCATAAGTAATCCGTACTGTTTTCTCTCATAGGAAATTGGGGGAGTAGAGAGGGGAAGTTCTATTAATTTTATTAAGCTTTTCTTACAATCACACTTTTATTTACAATTCAGTCTCGTTTTTGTTACCGTTGTGACACGTAATCATGGCTCCAAAATACGTTAGCCTCTCTATTGAAGAGAAACAACAAATCATAAACGCCGTGACCAGTGGCTGTAAGCTAATTGACGTATCCAAGCATTTCATCGTCCCTGGTTCCACGATCACATCAATCCTGAAGAACAAGGACAAAATCACTTCCCAGACTTGTAGAGAACTTAAAAAAGTGGTTCGTACAAGCAAGGAATTCAAATGTACCAGTTGGAGGTAATATTTGAAGGGGAAAAGCCCGAGTTTTCACAGAAAAATAGACTTCCGTGCAAGCGATGGATGGTTCAATAGATTAACAAAATTTCATTAGTACGTTTTTTTATTTTGTACTCCCGATAATTGGTATTCCCGGTAATTCGTACCAAATCATCAGTCCCTTGACCATACGAATTATCGGGATTCTACTGTACACCATTAAGATCGAGAAACATTTGCTTCAAAGATAGCTTGAAATCTTCATTTTGCTTTCAATAATGAAGAACATAATGTAATGAAAATTTTGGTCAAAAAAGTTTGGACACCATTGAGCTGGATTAAAACCAATACCAATTTTATTTGTATATACTTTAAAGTGAGTGATAATACCTCTTTATTATTATCGTCTTAGCCCTGGAAAAGCTTTGCACACATTTTGTGCAATCGAACTTGAATGTTTTAATTATGTATTCTCATACTGAATCTTACTGATTTCTTAGGCTTGGCAGTATGAATGCAGTTACACAACTAGTCATGCAGTAACTTGTGTAACAACAAATAAAATAGCATTAACAACTGCTGCACCTCCACCCTCCTATGTGTTAGTAGCTACCTCAGACTCTAATGTTCATTGTCTTTATCGTGATAATCTTAAATCAGTAAGTATCATTTTTTAAACGTAATGTTTTTAATTGGAGTGCTATCGATGGGTAGTTTCTCCACAAGTGTTTTCATGTCATATGCTACATTTTTGCACATTTACTTGATATAATAATGTATTATAGTTGTAAATATCATTGAATTAAATAAAAAAAAAAATGTTTTTAAATTTTAGTACATATTATTAAATAGTGTTATTTTTAAGGTTGGCACCAGATCTTTAGCTTGTGCCTGGTTCGAAGATACTGCTAAACATCAGCGTCTTTGTACACAAATAACACATATGGATCTTACCTGGCTCGGATGTGCTTTGGTTGTTGTTGATTCACATGGACAACTTTATCTTTTTAAAGTTCCTCCAATTTTAGAACCTGGTATTTATTTCTTTTGATTTTCTTTTTTACAGTTGTTATTTTGTTATCTTATTAGTTGTTCATTCAAAGAATATTTTTTTGAGATGTCTGTTTACTGTAGATCTATTTGTGGTTTATATTCTATTTATTTACATTATCTCTTATGTTGATTTCTATAATTTGTATTGTAGTTTATTTGCTAAAGCAAACTTAGTATTATGATGGATCTTATTCATTATTTTCTTTAAATATTTGTATTGCATGATGATAAGTCTTCTGTGTTAAAAAACATATATTGAATCTTTTGGATAGTTTATATTTGATATAAAGTGTTCTGAGATTTTCTAGGCTCAGGGAGAAACTGAACAAATTGTTATTTATGTCTATATTTGTGGCAACTATGAAGTTATTGTTTGTAACACCTTTACCTAATTTTATTCTCTCTAGTGTTCTATCTAAATATCACTTTAAGCCCCACAGATATGGATATAAATAATCGTTTGATCCCCTAAGCCTCATATATCAATTTAAAAACAAATAATAATTTACTTTTATTTTAAAATGTTTACTATGTTGAAATTAATTTTATTTAGGTGTAAGTATGACTGTAAATGTGGCAAGTGCTCTTCTAGACTATTGTTTGGTTTCCGGCACTGACAGCTGGGATGTTCTCGTTTCCTTGCAGTCTTCTATAGTCGATGCGATAGCAGACAGAATATCTGATAATTTCAATAAACAACCACAAGCTCTACAGCAGTATTATTACACCGCCCATCTGCAGATGAGAATGGCTTTAGCTCGGTTAGTAATAAACAATGTGCTAGCTGGATGTATAAATAGTGTGTTGTCTGCTCATTGGTTTGAATTTGGTTATTTATTAAAAAATTGAAACTTGGATAATTGAACTCTATTATAAATATCTATGAAGCATTGTTTCATTTGTAGCTAAATATGAATTAAGTACTTATTTTTAGTAAAGTATTAGTTTTGTTGATTTATTAGTTTAACTTTATCTCTTGGGATTGTGTTTAGATTAACAGCTAATGGGCAAGCTAAAGCAGCAGAATTGAACTCATTACTGATGCTCCATGCGGTATCCACAGCTTTTACTTCTCTCCTTAGACCCTCTGATCTTTCAAGTCATGAGAAAGGACCTGCGGATAGTGTTGCAAGTATGTTTTAAACTGGTGTATATAATATAGGTCCAAAAAGTTTTCTCATATATTTTGCTTTGTTAACGCAATTATTTTTTGTTAAAGGTTTGTTGAATGAGAATCAAAATTCTGATATTGATAAGGTACTTATCCATTTGGAATGCAAAGAGTTTACAATGGAACCCAGCAACTTACAATCTCTCCAGCAATTAATACAGTGGACAGCTGATTTAGCATTGAATATCCTAGCGAGATTGCCAGAACAATATAAATCTCCTGCTGTGAGTTAAACTAAACAAAGCTTTAGTAATTATGATCTTTTCTCCCATTATTTAATTTAATTTAATAATCTCATTATTCAATAATAATGATTTTTTACTCCCATTTATTTATCAGGGGTGATTATTATATAACTAAAAACTAATTACTAAGTTCAGTTTTCTTAGTTTTTCCCATACTCTGAATTATATGATACTCTGATTAAGACCTGTAATATACGGTGAAACACTTGTTTTCTATTAATAGTTCTTTGCTTTTTTTTCACTAATTGAGAATTTTATTTTACTGCCGCCCGCGCTTTCTTCTCTTCCATGAACTACAAATAAATAAGAAAAAAATAAATGAATTAAGAATTAAATACTGATCGGCTCAAACAATAATTTCATACTCTTTTTCTCTAATGTAAATTGTTATACAATTTCTTCTCTATTCTTAATTTTCACAATCCCAAACTCTATTGTTTTTAAACAGCACTGCCAAAATAATTATTGTGCGGGGACTAATCTTTTGGTTCCTTTTCTTGAAAACACAAGTGCCTTTCTAGGAAATACAACTACTTGTTGACTAGACTTGGTAATTAGAAGTAAAAGGACTAGGTTTTCTCTTTTGTTATCTTCAGAACATTCAGAAGGCACTTTCTTTTTTTTTAATTTACAATATCTCAGCTGCTGTTAAAAATTTTAAAATAAAAAGCTTAGTCTAATTAAGTTGAAAAATAATTAATAGTAATGCAGATAACAAATTGTTGATATTTTGTTGTGACTGTACTACTTTAACATTGTCTTTCAAGAAAAAAAAAACAACAACAAGGTATTTCCACTAGTTTCACTCCCTTTAGGTCCTGATATTATTTTTAATTTATGTTTATGTTCTAAGAATATTTTCAAGGTATTTTCATATGATATTATTTATGAATTATTGCTATTATCTTGAAACAAATATTAAAAATTATGATTCAGTTTTACATTTCTAAAATGACCATCTGTTTCTAGGGCGATTGTCTGAAGGATGTTAAAGCAATAAACACACTCAGAAGTTTACTAGTCATAATAAGAGTATGGGGTCTTCTACGACCGACTTGTCTTCCCATGTTTGTCAAGTCTGCGGAGGCTCTCGATGTTTTGTCTCTTCTCTTCAAATTACTTTCCAAATTAGCTCAAGGGCATGAACCTGATGAAAATCTTTTAGGTGAATATTGCATATATTTATTTGTTCCAGATAATAAAAATTATGTGAAATATAGTTTTTATTATAAGGTAGTAATAAAAAATATCTCCTTCTGTTTCTTTTATAAATTTCTATATAGAATGTAATTTACAATCGTTAGTCTTTGCTTGGCTGAAAATTGATATATTCTTTAAAGAAAAGATGCCTTTCCTTGATGGAAAACTGTCAACTCTAACAATAGATTAGGGTACTGTTTGTAGCATAACCTCTAAAATAATACTAATAATGGTACCCCTTGGTTCTAGCTTTTGTTGTTTAATAATTTATTTTAACTAAACAAAATTAATCTAATTGTTATTTATTATGTTTCTTCTCAAGGGCCATTTGTAACAAGTTAAGCAAGCAAAAGTTGGTAAATTGATAAGAGAGTTTAGGAATTTTATTGTTATTACATAGATTATAAGTATAATTAGATGATAGATTTTAAGTTAATGATTTTCAATATTTTCATTCCATAATAAATAAACCCTATATGGTGGGTTGTTTATAAATTTAGACAAGATAGGTTACTGATTCAAATAAAATAAGCAAATACTGCAAAAATTGCTATAGAACGCTAAGGAAACGCTTCTTTGTTTATTAGAATATTGAAACATATATAAAAGAGGAGTCAAGTGTAGATTATTTAATGGTCAGTATGTTCTGAAGCACTATATTTTAAAACCTCTCAGATTTATCATACTTTATAAAAACATTAATAATATATATCTTTATAATGATAAGATATACAAAATTATATACATTTTATTTCATTGAGATATCAAAATTTTTTTTTTTCAGATGAATGCTGCCTACTTCCCAGCCAGGTCATGATACCGCAGGTGAATCCTACCACTCCTATAGTTTGCATAGCATCTCCTCTTCTTCCTTATCAAACATTTCCTATTCAGGTATTCTTTCTACATATGTTTTTTTAATAATCACTTCCTCTTTAAGTTTTTATAAAAGAAATTTTTATTTTGTGCTCACTAATATTGTTAATATAATATTTGTTATAAAATGCTTTAGCTTGAGTATGGAGTTGAACCCGACTTTCTAATGTTTGAACCTGAAAACACCCAACTAGAAGGATGCCTTGCTACTGACCAGAGCTTAGATACAATAAGGCATTTGTATCTAGGGAAACAACCATATGTTGTGAAACAGTGTTGTCGGTAAATATCTTTGTTCATTTTGATATAACACATTAATAAAAGGAATTGCTTTGCCCTAAAATTTATGGTTTATTTTTGTCATGGGGCACTTATAACTAGTTATTTGCCTCATCATCTTTGCCTCCTAGCATTTAAATTGTGATGCACTGACTAATGAGTTTCCTCGAGTAATTCCTTATTTTATTTTTTTATCTACGTTGCCAATTTGATACTGTTCTCACTTAAGATTGATTTAATCTAATTTCTTTGATATCTAGATGATCTTTCAATATTCCATAATTGAAGTTTAAAAGATAAACTGATGCCTGTTTTAACCTTGTATTATCTCAGGATGTATATATATTTTTTTTGTATTATAGGTTTTAAATTGCTTTGCTTATAACATTTTTTTTTTTAATTAATGAAAATAAATTAATATATTAATGATACTGAAAGAAGTTAATTATATATATATATATATATATATATATATATATATATATATATATATATATATATATATTGTACATGTTAATTCCTCACATTAAAAACAAAATAATTGTGTGCTATTGCCCCTTCATGCTTGAAGTAATTTTTTTTTTTTAAACCTGTGCCACAGAATCTTATGAAGGTTATTGTATTCAGTATTGAACTGTTTCTAAGCCGTGAGGTGATTGAGTTTTTTATTTTTTGTTATAAAAATTAATTCCGTATTTCTGGCTATGACATAAGAAATGTTGTTGTTAAAGTGGTGTGATAACTTTCCATTGATCTGTTTTTAGGATTAATAGGCGCTAAAGTTATTTTATTTTTATTTTTGTCAAATGTTTAGGGTTCTTGATTCAAATGAGAACCATGCATGTTATAATGTATTTTTGTTTGCTTATAATTTAATATATATTTTTTGTTAACAGTTGTGGTGGTAAAACTCAAGTACAGCTGTCTACCCCACGAACTGCTGCAATTCGTGCATGGGACCAAAGATGGTTACGGTCTTGTCGATGTGGTGGTTCATGGAGAATTCATAAATATATTTAATTATATAAATTTTTAATTTTTCTTGTTATTTTATATTTGTTGAAAGAACATATTATTTATATTTTAATATACTTTTTTTCTACAAACAGGCCTACTTATTTAAGTATTTATAGCTCCTGTTTCTTTAGCTTATTGAGACTACAGACTGATTTATCAACGAGTGCTTGGCAATCCCTTAGGCCTGGAAATTGATTTATTAGTATTTATCATGATGATCGTTGAAGTCTGTGAATTTGCCTTTGTTTGTTTCTTGAAGTCCTCCTTTATGTCTGGGTTTATGGAGTGAATATTTTTCCTGCATTGATCTGAACAATTTTTAATGAACAAGGATAATATAAAAAATATATATTAGTGTTTATACATTTTTGTTTATTATTTCCATTATAAGGTCTGTCATTTAACCTTAAATATTTTTAAGATTTTGATTTCAAACAAATCATTTTAAATAAATTAGATTAATGATGTACTTAACTATTTGGTTCTAAAACTGAATAAGAAAGGGTCATAAGAAACTTAAAAAATATATGTAAGGTGAAAAAGAAACATAAATAATAGTAAAAAAATACTACTATCAGTATTATATAAAATGTTTTATAATACTGTTGGAGGGACTTAATTATTAATGACAGTTTTGATTTTATATAATACATTTTTTTTAATCCACCAAAAACGTTTTTATAATATGCCTGTATATGAGATCTGATAATAAATTTTTAAAAACGAATTCCTTAATAATATTGTCAATTATAACTGGTACTCCTCAGGATTGTTCCAAAAAAATTAAATTATTAAAAGTATCAACATAATTGATGCTATTAATCATTTTAAATTAAAATTTTGTCCACCCAATTATTAATTTTTTCTGTCTGAGCAATCAACTTCGTTATTATAACTTAGTAGGACAATATGTTATGACTTTTATTGAATTGTTTAAACTAGTCTACATTTAAAAAAAATGTAATTTCTATTTTATTATAGTGAAAATACTTAAGTATATTGGTATATTGGCTGGCTATAAGTCTATGTTTTTCTTAATTTCTTGCTTTCTAAAAGAATTTGGGAAATGATCTAGTAGAAGAAACATTATTATTTTTTCCACTTTTCCATAAGTTCTTGAATGCTAGTAACTCAGCTAATAATACAAATTTTAATTTTGGATATTTTTTGAGCAGAAGAGGGGGAGGTTATTACTTCTTTCCTTTTTCAACTCATTGCCATAGATAATCAGTTAACTTGGAATGAATATTTACCTCCCTATTGTGATTAGATAGGTTAGTAGTTGGTAAAAATATTAAAAAAAAAACAGCTAACTAATATTTAAATTTAATTATATTATATTATATATTCTTAAAGAAGAACAAGAAGCCCCAAACGTGAAACATCTTTACTTGGTGTCTTCCACTTTGGAACCTTTATGACTAATAATAATAATAATAATAATAAATTAAATTATACATTTTCAAAATTCTCCATATATTTATTCCATGGTGCCTGCAATTGATTAAATGTGACCCTGTTATCACTTAGCTCAATTCTTACTATGAAACTTTTTGGACTTGATTTAATAAATTTATTAAGTATAAAATTTTCCTTGCTTTCATTTTGGGATATCATTTATTAATAAGTGTTATGTATGACACTTGAAGTTCTACTCTATGCACCTGACTTGTCTCCAGTACACTTTTCATATTTAAAAAATGAATACAAAAAATATACTCCAAATGTTTAACTTAAAAGTTTCATTTGGAGAGTTTATTGAATAATATCCAATAAAAAAATTTGTTGATCATAACATTTTGAGAAATGTATAGAATCCAATAAAAATTATGAATAAAAAAAACTTTCGTGAATTGTGTTTCTTTCTTTTGCCCTTTACTCTAAGATGAAACTAGCCAAGGAGGATGCTTTCAGTCCACAGTTCGATTGTGCTCTCAACCTCGGAGAAGTTGAAACCCTTTATGGAAACCTGGAGGACCACTGAATTCCTCATTTCAATCCCTGACCTGATCATCTAAGGGGAGAACAACAAAGGAGAAGAAGCATAGATGAAAAATGTGGGTTAGATTTAATGTAAAGGGAAATAGTTATGTTATGCAAGCCACCATCTTTCATTTTGTAGTATTACTTTAATACTTTGTAGTAAACACATTAAACTAAATATGATGCTTTTAAACATCATCCCTCCTTAGAAATAATATTCAATCTAAATATTTTCTTTACAAATAAATATTGGTATAAAATATGGGATATTAATCATTCTGAGAAAAGAAAATTAATCTATTTTTGTTTATTCAAATATTTAAAAAAGTTACATACATACATTTAAAATATAACACTAATACTAATTCTAGTAATACCTAAATTACATAAAACTTAGCAAGTCTAAAATAACATCCTTGCCATGGCCGAACGCCTATATAAGGCCGTTAATTTTTAATTATTGCATTAGATAGAAGTTGGACCATAGGCTTTGTGAGACGAAATAATAAATAAATTATTTCATTATCGTTCATCAGGTCTGAATATTATACATTTTTTTTTTACAGACCACATGAAAGAGGTAATGCATGTGACTCGATTTACCAATCAACTCTTTAGTATTTGTTCGTTGTCGTCAGGTACAATGAATTAAAATTACTTTAATGCTAAATCAAATTAATCTATTTTCAAATAATCACCTTTCTTATATTTTCTCAAACATTTTCTATTAAGACTATTTTTGTTACAAGTTGATCTAGGTAAATCTGAGTCACATCCCGACTAACACTAATCTAATTATTAAATCTCAAGAAAGCACCTTTGAAGTATCAATACATTATTTTCTGAAAATAAAATAAAAACAATTGAAGAAATTTATAAAGATTTTTATTTACATAAAGTAGGTTTTGAGAATAATCTTTGCGAAGCTTCCCAAAATTTGCGAGGCATTTTTTTTTTTATGTTAATTATGATTGCTGATTTATAGTAGCTTCATCCTCATAAATATCTAAGGAATTTTTATACAAAACAATGTATTATTGTACTAAGTTAAGTACTGATCATTTCATTTTTATATATAAAAAATTTTAAAATATAAAACAACTCATTCCTACTTAATAATAAAGATTTTTTTATGATCCTTTTTCATTTAAAAATTTTATTAATCACCATTATAGCAGTTATAATGATGCTATATTTTTAGACGTAGCAATTGTTTTTGTTTATAGCCTTTTTGCTTTGCTACACCAGTGCCATTTCTGGCTTTGAGGATGAAAAACTTTATTGCACAGTTCATTTGGTTTTTTAACACAGTTTAGTTAAGATCTTCATTTTAGATTCATGAAACACCTTGGGCGATTAGACATCTGAGGAGGAGTAAGGAGGGATTGCTTTGCCAGTCGTTTGATCCTGCAGCACATAGCAGCAAGCGCAATAGACAGCATAGTGATAAGAGTTGCGGTAGCAGCTGTCAGTGAAGCAACTAGACCACTTCTTAAGCAGACGTTATTACCAAGACCTCGTGGTGCAGTAGCTGTGAATAAGAAAAAACAATTCATTTAAAATTAAATTATTATTAATAAAAACATTTATTTGAAGAGATTGCTGCCAAAAGTATAAATTTTCATTTAACATTTTGTTTACAGTGACAGTAAAAACAAATTTTCCATTTGGTGATTTACTTTTACTTGAAAAAACAAATCAAAAAAACCTCCTAATCATTTTTTAATGGGGAAACTAGTTTTGACAGGAGAGTTAGCAGTATGTACATTTGCGAAAATTAAAGCAATTCTCATTGGTTAAAAACTTTTCTGATACTATCTTTCCTTATTTTCCTCAACAACACTCCTATTAAGACACTTAAAAAATCGTTATTTAATGTTTCTTTCAATTCAAAATTTATTCAAATAAAACGCTAAGATAAGTCCTGCTGGAAATGCCTATTTATGCTATTCTTAGAGGCAAATATGATACACGAAGTGTCCCAGTATAAAGATTAATTTTTCATTTAATTTCATCTATGGATACTTACTACTTGTCAAAATGTATTTTGGTAGAAACTGGAGACATCAATTTTTTTTTCAAACACCAAATTTTTTTATGATAAAATAATTATGTAGGTCTTAAAAAAATAAGAGTATTTATCTTTCTTATGTGCAATTTTAATTAATCATCATAACAAAAACCTCATAAAAAGATTATTAGGTATTTTAAAATTTTGATTATTTTTTAAGATTCTGATTAAATACTGGACCAATTTAAAAACCCTATAATTGATGGTAAATATAAATAAATATACCATATTTAATTTTTTTGTGATTGAATCTTATTTTCTTAAGATAAAAAATTAATCAAAAATGATGGTTTAACTGACAATAATTAATTTTTCCACAATGAAATCCTTTTTTTGTCAAGTTTCAATACTATGAACTATAGCACACTATATGATATTCACTATGTTAACATGGCTAGGTTTTTCTCCTAGGTTATTAAGAATAATTTTAGAACAATCCAAAAGAAAATTAAATCATTAAAGGGAATGTTGGTGTTGAGTTCCTCATTACCACGATTTTCAAAACTATTAATATTTATTTTTACAACAAATTGTGGTTTATCTTATAACAAGCAGAAATAAAACCACCATTGCATTAGTTATTAATCTTAAAACTTTTAAAAAGTAAATACTCCATTAATTATTATAATAAATTATGTTGGTTGGGTTAAAGTTTTGTTTTTGACCTAGTATTTACTAATGTTATACCAGTATTTCAAAATCTGCAGTTGTTACGATCCCAATTCTATGAATAATTCACTCACAAGGTGAATTATGATTTCAAAGCAAAAAGAAAAACAAATTTACATTAAAATTTAACTAAGGTAAACTTTCAAGGCTGCATTCAATTGCAACAAGGTTGGATTTTCTATGTTACATCTGCATGGACGAGTACTCTAGTAGCTCTAACTATGTATTATCATGGCAGCAAAAATCCATATTATGAAATTTTATTCATATAATTTACAACCAGATTTATAAATTGGTTTTAATTACACTTACTGTTTGTCAATGCAGCTTCTTCGGGCCCTTCTTGAAGAACACGCAAACTTTGAAAGAGAGAGATGTTCTGAGAAACATTACCAATAACAGGAGTATCAACAACGGATCGCTTAGTTAGTCCTTTTGCATTTCTCCAGTGGCATGGCTGGCTCTACAAAGAGATATACAAATTAATTTTGTTTCAATATTTTAATTATTATCATTAATAACAATTTATTATTATTATAATAGTTATGTAGGAAAATAGTGACTGAATTAAAAAAAACAAAAACATAATGAGTAAATTATGCATAAGTGGACATTTTGAACTAAATAACTTACTATTAACAAATTACTTTTATTCCAATATCTCTAATTCTTTTGAATTTCTTAAATTATAGTTATCTAAGTACAGTTTTCTTTCAAATTCCATCAGCTATACCAGTTATTTTATAACTGTAGTAGGTAATAACTTAATATGGTAAATATAATAATAAAGAATAATAAACATCCTACTTACTGGACATCTCCCATGGCACATTCTGACATCACATTCAATGTAAAGGGCAGGGGATCCAGTAAATCTAAAAGTCTTCATGTAGGCAAAAACCTGTGTTTCAAATACACCAGCTTCGGACCAAGATCCTCTGAACCGAGAAATCAACTTGTCATCAACTGGGCATCTGTTAAAAAATAAAATTTTCAAATTAGAAATTATACAAATTTTATGTTAATTTAACTATTAATCTAATGAAATTCTTGTAAAGTTGTTCATCTTTTGAAAGCTTTTAAGAATGAACTTAACAATTATAAATAATTTGAACAGGGAGGTGTTTAGACCTTTAGACTATATCAAATCCATGGATCTTGGATCTGATTCGGTTTTTGAGACAATTAATTTAGGCCACCATAGTTTATTTTAATTTGATTATAAACGAATAAGTAAGTAAAAAATAAACTATAGTTGACCACCTTACTTGATTCATGTATATTTTCTTGTAAGCTCTGGTGTTTGCTATGTGATAACATAAATATGAAGACTGCATGAAGTTATGATCCATATTGTAGCAAATTATAATTATTGTAATAATTTAAGAACAATGTAAAAATATTCAACATACCCATATTGATCAATGAGCTGAATTCTTTTGTTCGCTCCATTGTGAGCATAACAGTCATTCACAACAATGTCAAAACCATCTGTAACAAACAAGATTATGATTATTCATATTTTTGATACACCTAAGTTTTTAATAATATTATATACATATTTGTAATATCTTTTCATTTAGATTAGAATATAATTAATTTATTTATAATTAGAAAAAATATATTAATGATGTCATATTTACCATATTTGCTTCTCATGTAGATGATCAGTGTTAGTGGGTCTCCTACTCGAACAGGACCTGCTACTCTGTTCCCATTTGTGCCATAGCCATATCTTAGAGCAAAATATAGCTTTATTAGGTTGTGTTTAGTAATAATGAAAAGCAAAATGTCTAGAGCTTTTCCTTCAAATAATAAATTTTCAGAGTTCTCCAACATGTCAGTATATGTTATATATTAACCAGTATTTGTACTATTTTTCCTTACCACAATGGCTATTAGACCAATAACTAAATAACTACTGTTTTTAACTATTAACTAAATGACCGGTGGTTCATATACTTTTACGGTTAATATAAGCATAGTGGTTATGCCAATATTGATGGAATAATAATTCTTTCTCGACTAATATTCTAAGCACCTGAGAATAGTAGTTATATAGCAATGTTTGTGCAAATGAACAATAATTTATATTTTAACTTCGGATCTAGCAGGTGGACACTGATTTTCTATTTACAATGGTAATATATTATGAAAGAAAAAATCAATTTTGGGAGTCTCTACTGTATATTTAAATCATTAAATTAAAATTGTTAAAATCATTGTTCCTTTAATGTCAACTGTTTAAGTTTAAACAATGTAATATTAGCAAATAGCAATATTGTTTACCTGATTTCCATGTAGCATTCAGGTGGTGAAAGTGTAAATACTACAGGGTTTCCAGTAGCAACTCTGAAAAATTAAAAATTATTTTGTAATAACAAAAAACATGGATGAATATTCACTGCAAAGAATGAGATCAGAGTGGATTATTTACGTAAATTACACAAAATTTTGGAACTAAATAATTTTTCTTGTTATTATTTTTTAAACTTTATTAGTTACTTTAGTGAGTAAAGTGAAGGACACTGGGTTTCCCAGTGGAGGGTGGAGCTTGGCTCGGAGATCCCAAGAGTTGTGTGAGTAAAGAAAGATACAGAGGGTCAAAACAAGTTGAAGAACAAAATTAGCAATGGTTTCAATTGTTAATATTGATGAAATAATACAAACTTATTTTAGTGGATGAAAACTTATTTTAATAAAAAATAAATCTTATTAAAAATACTTTAATATTTCTATACTATTTAGTTATGTCATTGAAGTACTGAAATGACAATTTATATGGCTTCTACGCTTGTCATTCATTTTTTGATACATTTGTTTACAAAATGTAAATTCCCTCCAAATTTGTCTGAAACTAAAGGAAGATAGCGCCACTGAAGCAGTTATGCTTTAAATGTGAGTGTGTGAAATTGGTCTTTAATGTGTAGTATGTTTCCAGTGGTAGTTGGCGAATAAGTATTGATTTTAAGGTAACAACAATAACTTTAACTCTGTACTCGATTGTTATACTAAACAGCCATAATTAATATTATTAATGTTTAGTTAAGAGAGGAAAAAAAAAAGTTTCATATCGCACTTTACTTATTGACGATACTGATCAAAATATGAACTACTACACATGTTATTGTCTCTTTAGCTTACTAATTACACATATAGTCGAAATTATGGCTATTCAATTATGATATAATAATTGAAATACGGTAATAGCATCGAAATTATTAAAATTCGACTAATACCTGTTACGTACTCATATTTACAAGAAATAGATATAATACATATAAATACATTCTATTACATGAAAATTAAAGTTTTAAATCATTGCTATGGAAGCTAATAGACCATATTAAACATATCTTGGTTTTTGCTAGATTTACTCAAGTAAATTATTAATCAGCATTTTATCTTTTATACGAAAATAAGTATTATTAGTATTGAAGTAGTATTAATTTAAATTAATTATTATTAAGTTTATTCTATTTGTATAAATATAACTGCATTAATGTTCTCAATAGATACATTATTCACAAAGCACGCCAAATAGTGCATTTTAGGGGGCAAATGGCGATCAGTCTCAGGCATGTTAATCACTGACGAACCCTTCAAATACCACGTAATTTTACATGTTTCAATACTACCAGTCGTTTCCATATTAAATTTCTATTCTTTTGAACGATTTGTAATTGACTAATGATAAAATCATACTTTATCTTCAATATATTATAATACGAAAAAACAAATTTTTATTAAATCTTACAACATTTTATTTATAATTTCTAAATAAATGCTTTATGGCTACATACTTTATTTTATCTTATAAGATGAGATGAATGTTAGTTACAATTGTTTTTAATCTTGGACGTTATTTAATGTTAATGTATTAATAATCATGTAGTTACATTAATTATGTGGTTGTATTGTATTTAGTCGATTTAAACGGTTTCATTTATAGATTTTAGCTTCATAATCTTTTGCCTCAAGATTTCTTGTTGTATATATCTGTGTGTTTTGCTATTGGTGTTATAAACTGATAAAAACAAACAATACTGTACTAAAACAACATTTTCAATTTTTAAACATCTTTCTTTCTGGAAAGCTCGAATTTCTAGCACAAATCCACAGATTTTACTGCCTAATCTGTAGTAAATTAATTTTTTTTAAATCGTTGCATTTTTTTCAAAATACTTAACAAATGTTATCCTAGTTAGAACATTGTATTTCAATTTAGTACTTACTCTACGTCAAGAAAAGGAAATGTGACTGTCTTCCAGAAATCATAACCATATTCACAAGTAACTTTAAAGTGTTCATCCCATTCCTCTTCAATTAAAGGATTGTATTGGACTGTTACAGTATTCCACATTAAATTTTTCTAAAAAATAAAAAAAAAATAAAATGATTGTACTTTATAGTATTTCTTACTAACAAAAAATAAAACATATTTTGATAATATCACAATAGGCTACAATTGAGTCGTTTCCTGCAGTAGAAGTTCTATTTTATTTTTACATAAAAACTCCTTTATACTTTAGGAAGTAACAAAGTTAAAAACGCTTTGGCTAACATTTAACTTTTCTTCGAGGAAAATCAATATATGAAGTAAGTTTTATTTTTTTCTGATCATTGTTTCTATGAGAATTAGAAATTAAACTTTTACATGATATGTTTTGTAGAGAAAAATAAATTACTGAAAAATTATTACATTAGTCTCGGTACCACTTTTCATATTATTTTTTTCATTGATCAATAATTCATTATCTTATTTTAAACAACTGTCTTTCTTACAGCTGGGTTTTTCCTCGCGTCTTCTTGCCTCGAGTTCTTTCCGAGTGTTCCACACCTGTTGAGTTGGATGTAGAACTCGTAGTAATCTCTTCCAGTTCCGTTAATGTAAACACAGTCTGGGTCGTAGGAATAGCCGGAAGAGTAAAGGAGTCCGCCAAAGGAGCCATTGAATCCTATTCTTATCTTCATGTAGTCGTCTTGGCACTCAGCTTCGATATCTATACAGTCGAAATTGAAAATATTATTAATGAGTAAAATATTATATATTTTAAAATTGTGTTAACAGGGATGGATCGCAGCATTTCTATAAAAACACCCTGTTCATTCTGTTAATAAAAATGGAATATAATTCTTCTACAGCTGTATCGTCAAAGTTTAATATTATTATTCATTACTTACTTTAAAAACGACAGTCTCAATCCCCAGATATTGACTGCCTTTTAAAATTAGTACGTTTTTTTTTTTTACAATAAATTATAGTTTACCTTGTAAAGAAAATATTTTAAATAGTCGAAAATATTTTCTTAAAAATTAAATACTCCTATCATTATCGAATTAAGAATTGTTTTGTCTGTACCATTTCAACCTATGAATGATCTTGGTTTCAGTACCTGCTTGTGACTGTACTGTTTTCTGGACTACTGTTGTGGATTGAGATGGTATGTCATAGATCACGTCCAACCGCTAGAATATTATACATTAATATTAACCGCCAAACTGAACTAACAATATTAAACTAAAATAAATTATGTTTATTAAGGTACGGCCTTGAGTGAGAACTTTGTAGTTGTTACAGCTAAACATTATTTCAAAATAATGCATTTGTTATAGCCACAGCTCTGGGAATCATTATTCACTCTGCAAGGTGAATGGTAATTTCATTGTAAAAATTTAAAAAAGAAAACAGATTTGCATTAATTTTCCTATAACAGTAAGGCACATTGGAAGGATGCATTCAAGTGGGGCAAGGTTGGACTTTATCTTGTGGATCTGCACGGACCAGGGATCTTGTCCTCAACCTAGTATTACCAACAATTGACCGTCTGCGGTTTTATTCATTTGCTTTTATTGTTTTTGAACTATCAAAAATGTAATTAAATAATGTCAAACGAGTTCATGATTAATATTATGGACAAAGTTTGAATTAATCGGTGAGATAAAAAAACAAAAACAAACATTAATTTTTTAAATTTTTTATTTTGAAGAGAAAAGATATGTCCTGGCCGGGATTCGAACCCGGGTCCTCCAAAGGAAAATATCTTTTCTCTTCAAAATAAAAATATTTAAATAACCACAATAAAATAAAAATAAAAAATAATCAATTTTTTTTTGTTTTTAATTGGGTATCTCTTTAGCAGCTTGTCGCTTCTAGTTTAGTTACAACAAGTTTTAACTCTTTATTCGTTTTAGTTTCAATATTTTCCAAAAATACAAGTTATCGTTAGCTTTAATATGGAAAAAATAATGTAATTATGGGTAGTGAACTGATTTTAGTAATCAATTCAACACGATATAAAAGTTTCAATTAACATTTCGAAGTATAGATGATATATCTTTGTTGAAACGTTCATTTCTAGATGGGATGATTACCGAAGTATAGATATTTCCCATAATAACATTCTATTTTCCTACTAAAGCTTATGATAAATGATAACTAGTATTTTCAGAAATATTAAAAGGAAAACGAATGAAAAGGTTGAAGAGTAGTTGTTGTGACTCAACTCGAAACGACAACTTGCGGAGTAATTTTTTGTAATGATTTTATATTTTCCTAGGTTTATCAAATTCGGAACTATACCAAATAAAAATTTTGTAATTCAAAGGCCTTTGAATAAAATATTTTCACAAATTGGACCAAATTCTAAACATCAAACAACGGTTTATTATTATTCATAAGTTTATGTAAAATATTATTATAAACTATATTAACATGTCTCTAAGTTTTGTGGTGCCCGAGGAAAAAAAAGTATCAGTTCCGCAGGTTGTCGCTTCGAGCTGAGAAACAAGTTTTAACTCTTCATTCGTTTCCCATTTTAATATTCTTGAAAATAAAAATAATAGAGAAATTTAGCATGGAAAAAAGTTTGTAATTATAGGAAATGAGTATGTTTCGGTAATAATTTCATTAAGAAGTAAACGTTATAACAAAAATTTAGAAGTATAGATGGTAGAATAACCTGAACAGGATATGTAAGTCGGTTCTTTCATCTATATAAAATCAGAAGTAGTTACTAAATACCTACAGTTAATAATAAAATTATTTTCCTTTTCGAGAATATTAAAAAAAGAAACGTATGAGAAGTTAAAGCTCATGACATAACTCGAAGTGGCAACAAGCGGAACTGATACAAAAAAAAAGTATGCATGCACTTAAATAATTTTAAACACCCTAAAGTAATGCGGTTTAGTAAACATATTTCACCATCAATTTGTAAGTAGAATTTATGCATTCACTTTGACAATTTTAACTTTTACCGATTATATTATATGTATTTATTAAGTAATATAATTTTGTCTTTGATCTTAATGTCCAATGGCTATTCACTTTTAATTGCTTAAAAGTATTTTTTTTTACTTTTCATGAGAATAGTAAAATCTCGAAAAGTCACCACAATATACAATATATCTTAGAAAAATCTCACAAAAGCAGTGTTAAAAAAAAGTTTGATCGCATCGACAATATAAAAATTAATGTTTATGCGCGACGTATATTTTCAGCTTGAGTTTTTCTTCCTTGTCACATTAAGCCATCACTTTGACAAGTGTGAAATTAAGGGTACGAATGCCATTTTATTAGTATCCATGAGGGGAGGCCGATAAATTCGATTGGCTCCGTGTATTTTTTTCCATTCTTTTTTTTATTTTCAAGTTAGATCCAACCGGAAAATGACATGTATAGAAATGAACCAGTACCGTATCAATAAGGACTCTAAATTACCAACGGTCTTCTATAGGCGTTTCGCCTCATCTTGGACCGTAAGTCGGGGCCACATATCAAAGGAAGGTGGTTCACCCCTATATAAATATATATATATTTATGAGGGGAGGCGTATGTATGTTTGGAATCAAAGAAAGTATTTTTCTAGATAGTCGGATGAAATTTCGATTTTTCCCCAGCCAGATCACTGTTGAGACTAGTGGAGACTGAATAAGAGCATCAGGGGCGCAGACGCTGAGGACATGAGTGGAGAAGCTGGCCATTGACACAACTCCAATATTTACAATAGATTTATACCCCATTACTGCTTCAACCTCCGGGAAGGGTTATAAGGATGAGTAGTGGACAAGGATTGGACTAGAAGAGTTGTGTGATTGGATAAGTTCATGTGGAATTTGGAAATTTTTGGTTGATATAAGGTCAAGTTCGTAGGTTGTGATGTAGGATTTTTTTTTTAAACTTAGCAGGGAAGATTAAGTATGGGTCTTAGGACTGTGGGTGGAAATTATTGGATGCGTTCGGTGATTCAAAGGTTTTGTGGTCCACCCCAGTTCAAGTCTAAACGTCTAGATTGGTCTAAGGGTAAGCTTGTAAATTAATAGTATGTTTTCGATTTCGAGTTGAGAAGTCCATTAGTTATTAACATGAATACTATTAATAATATTTAGGCATACTTACGCTGAACCCTGGTCTTGTTGTTGATGTACCTCCTAGAGTCCCAGGTCTCCAGGCCAGACTGTGATCTCCAGTCTAATAAGGCGTGCTCTATAGGCCTTGATCGGAGCTGCGTGTTGACGGGTACGTAACCGCCTTCCCCGATGTACACCACCTGCGTATGGACAATATTAATAATTGACATTCGTACATTTTTACATTTTTTTTTTGTATTTTACGAGAACATTTTTAATGTTTCACATATTGTCAGCAAAAACAAAATAAAATGAGGCTCAATTTAAACACAAATGTACGATATTTCATTGTTAAATAAACATACAAAACATGACGAAACCTAGCTTAGCTTAAGCTTTAAATAATAACAAAAGAAATCAACTTATTATATATAATAATAAATATATATATAGTTTTCAGTAAAATATAGGACGGCGCAGACGACGGCAAAGCCTGCAACATGTTTGCTATTTGAAGGCTTAGTATACACTAACCCCGTCACGCTTCATCACCCCGATTAGCATTTAATTAACTTATTTAATATTTAATAATACTTATGGGATAATCACTATTTATATTTTATGTCGTAGTAAACAATAAAAATATACTTACAAGAACAGTATTATAATTGAAAAACTTTTAGGTTTTTAATATCTTATTGTAAATAGAGAAAAAAAAAATAAAATATTGATTATTAATTGTAGTAATTTAATGAAGACGATATTTACATATATTTTCATTTTCGTTCAATCACTTATTACGAGTTATATTATAACTGTTGGAATGAAGGAAAATACTTATTATTAAAAATAGAGAAAATCCTTATTATTATCTTTGTTTTAAATTTATTTATATGATATCTCATCATAATTATTATTACACATATCATATTGCTTTGGCTCATATATTTTAAATAATGCCTTAATTTTATTTTCTAATTTAATATAAAACAATCCACCCCTTCTTTTGTATCTAGCTAACTCCAATAGCATTAATTATGTATTGTATTATTCAAGTTTTATTCTTTACAATATTTTATGAATCAATTTAAATTGTCATAATCTTGTCAATTTATCCCTCAAGAAGACCATTTGTTTCCCTAAAATAAATCTTGCAAAAGATCTAATTAATTTATTAATAAGGATTGGAAGTAATTTATAATAATATGAGGGATAATACAAGAATATTTGAATATCATGCAGGAGCGAAATATGGAAGGAAGGGTAGAGAGCGATACGGTTACTGAGCCGAAGAACCCTGGCCTCATCTACTATCGCCCTCTTTTGTGTTTACAAAATAATATCGCGTGGCACAAGGCTCCTCTGCTCATTGTCGGCTATTCTTTTCCTATTTCATTATTTAGAATATTACAACATTGACTTCCGCTGTAATCTGGATATTCGCATATATTTTGATAATTATCAACCAAAACAACGTAGTACGAATCTATGTTTTTAATTGTTTTTCAGACACAAAATCGGTAGAACGTTTGCTTCTAAATTGATGTAACACATCAAAACTCGATGTTAGAAATTGAAGTTGGTTGCATCTAGTTGACTATACAACATATACTTATATCGACCTCTATCAAAGTGAAAAAAAAAATATCGATATCGACAAACTATTTTAATACGACATTATTCTAGCTTACGGCCAACTAACTTTAAACATACCTATCTATTGGCATCCTATATTCTATATATCTTAGATCGACAACTCGAAAGAATTTTAATAAATTCTTTATTAATATAAATTAATTAATGTATTAATATATTATGACTCAAATCAAATCCTTTTTAAAGTTTAAATAATTGTGGATCTATTTTAGCGAAGTAGAGCACAAATAACAAGAATAGTTTATTATAAAGAAGTTTAGAAGCTCCTATCCTAAATTATTTGCCATAATCAAAATAAGGTAGGATTCAAATAACGGAATTTGAGAATATATAATTTGAGAACTGTTTGAGGTGACAGAACTAAACACCCCATATGAGCCCCGATAACTTAAGTGGTTTGGCCGAGTGTGACGCATGTAGGATGAGAGAGAACCCAAAGAAAGTTCTGGAAACTCAATCTTCTGGGAAGAATGTCCCAGAATTTCATACCAAGAGATATTCAGAGGATTGGAGGAAAAAGAGGGAAACCGTCCATCAGATGAAGCAACTAAGCAGGGCCGAGAAGAATGGCTGCCATTGATCGAGGCTCTTCGCTGTCGAGGAATGTCACAACGGGAAGGCAAAAAAGAAGATTAACATAACGTTGTTGAAACTAAATATATTTAAAACAGTACGTCGGTCTTGAAATTCACAATGGTTTTATTACATCTGACTACCTCAACCATATAGGGAATGGATATATTGGGATCAATGGATGAATTAACGTTTTACCTATTATTTTGGAAAGAAAACTGTTTCTATTAATTTAAAGTATTATGATCTTTATTATTATTTTCGTTTTTCTATCCTACTATAACCAACTGTTGTTTATTCGAAGTATTATTGATCAAAAATTAGTTAGTGAACAGCCTTGAAGCATAACAGTTTGAGGCCTAGGTCACTCGGGCGAAGGAAGAATATGGAATAGCGTGCTGGGAACGAACGTGGTAATTGAAAGGCGTTAGCTGTCAATCATTCTTCGTTTACAACTGAGCCTGTCACGTCCCGGGCCCTGCGCATGCGCGACTGTTTGCTATTAGTAACAAACAAATCTGTGTTCCGGGCATCCCATTGTACTCTTAGGATATGAATGGAAGAGACACGCTGGATTCCATCAGTAATTTGTAGAGCCTATACAACCACATCGTCTTTTATTTGCTTCCCCTCCGATAGTTTCTTAACTTCAGGAAATCGGGGAAGAAAATTATTATAGTCCCTCTAAGTCAAAGTGATAGATCTGGAAATCTTGCTATTATAGTATTCTGTTGAGAGTGTGTAATGTATAGCTATCTATTTTCTTCGCAATATCTCTGCCAAAAATATCTTACAAAAATTTTTAACTATTACACCACAGTTTAAACCCAAAATATGGCACATCAATTATCGATAAATTAGCAACCTCACTTCTATAATTAAAATTGAAACTCATCATCCTCAGTTCGACAAATTTTCAGATAGGCAACTTTGCCATTGAAATATAAGTCGTTAAGGATTAAAAGCGGATAACTCCTGAATTTCAAAAATTTACCACATTTTTCGCTGGTTTAGTAAAAAAATTACGTCTTACACGACACTTCACCGCCTTATTACTCATGCTTTTAGTCCGGTTCTCAAACTGAAGTTTCGATAGCATAAAGTATTACTGACTAAACTAGCGATAAATGAGAAACAGTCATTTTTTGAAATATGGAGTTCCGCCTTTGATCCTGAACACCGTATATTATGTCTATCATCTTACTTGAAGAAGTTTTAACAAGCAATGACTTGTAACTGTAATATTTTCCAGCGTTTTTGGTTGCTATGTACGTACTAGGTTGTTATCCTGCGATGTGCAATGGCTGTTAATAGTGCCTGAAATGGAGACATTTTACTTATTACCTGTTGTTTTAATGACATAATGTTAATCAAACATTAAGTTACATTATTTTATTAATAACGTGTTTGTTATTTGAACAATGTACTCGTGTTTTCGGAAGTCACTGTTTGCTCTTATAACTTTGATTTAACCTGTTTTATGGAGGATTTAGTATAACTTCTGGTGAACTTGCTTTACTAGGAAATATTGGTCATGATTCAGTATTGTGATAAAATATCTATTCAAAATTTTTACTAATGGATAAATTTATTTGTTTCACAACTAGTTTGGGTTTGAGTTTTGTTAGCCGTGATCTACGTAAGTCCATCTATTGAATCCGTTTCAGCTAGTTCTATTATTGTGATTCCTAAAATTCAAAATATTTATAAACTTCTGTGCACCATTTAAGGTCTGTTTTATTTTATCAAAATAGATGAATATTTTTTTAGTCATTATATTACCATTCATTCTATGAATACGACCAAAATCATGAACTCCTATTTTTAATTGTTTCTTCTGTTTTATTTAAGCTTTTTCATAGATCTCTTTACATCTAAGTCTATATTGCTATTCATCTTTGATTATTGGCTCATTTGTCTCCCTAAGGATTTTCTTTTCTTATAGGCATAATTAGTAACTAGAATCCTAACTTTCAGATCCATATATGGCTTGATGTGTAACTACTGTTTTATTATACCTAATATTTAGCTTTTTATGAATTTCTCATTTCAAAACACAAAAATGAACGAGATTGTAAGCTGTTTGTCATAGCTTTGTACATGTACTACTCATAGCTTTCTATGTCCACGATCTTCGCCTAGTCTGCGTTAACTATTCTATTTCCATTTTATTCCTCGAGGATTCGGGTATGTGTGCCAGGAGAGAGGGATGCAGATGTAGGGGATGGGGACAGGGTGTCATACCCGGAGGAGAGAGAGAGAAGACTGTGGAGGGCTCCCATGACTAATCTGTAATGGCGTTCGTTGAACTCGCCCTGGTCACTACCCCAATCGCTCTTCTTGTCACACACCGGCTCTTACTCAGCTTTCTTCCTCATTATTTCTTATCTCTATGTCTCTCTATGACGTTACGTTTTTCTTCTTGTAGTAAAATTCTATCATCCTCTATGGAGTTCGTTCCATGGAGACCGTAACATCTTGCAAATGACTTGTAACGCAACGCTTTATATCTTTTGAAGAACTGGACCACTCATTCTTAATTCATCTTTATGAAGAAAAAAAAGTTCTTCATGTTGTAATTTTCATTTTTCTTCAGATTGTAATTTTTATTTTAAGTATATAAACTGAGGAAGATAGTATTGCGGCTCCACGTCTCGTATTAAATCCTTACAATCCAAAATTCTCAATGGTCCTTTACAAATGAAGTAATCCATAATGTCCCATTTATTACTGATTTGGCCAGAATCCGATATCAATCTTTTCATGGTAAACTTTATTCCGCATCGAACCCACTGGTTTCGAATCTAGCAACCTTTTCAATTCCTGATTATTCTCCGATGTGTCTGAAAAGAAGATGGCATCGTGACCTTCTAAGTTGAACTTTTTATTCGAGTGCTACCATTGGGTAGTTTCTCTACTTCCTTGTATCTCGTACCGTTATGTATCGTCCATTATATTTACTTGATGTTTTCTATTATACAGTTGTAAATTTCAGTAAATAAATTAATATATATATTGATTGTAGTTTATATAAATAAACTAGAGAAAAACCAATAGGACCATCGATATAGAATTAATTTTTTAATAAATATATTGGATCGTTTCATATAAAATGTCTGTTTAACTCATTTATAAAATTCAAAGTGGAAATGGAATGTTTACAGATTCTAATGAGCTGTTATTAATCCACTCTCTTTTAATAATACTTACTATAACTAAAATTGAACAAACATTGTTTAGTGTGGCATCAAATATGACCATGGAAACACGCAATTTTCGTGTAATGTTTTTTTAAAGAGTTTAAACTTGTACAGTCGGTAGCCCAACCTGCAAGCAACGGGGAAGGGTGTTCATAGTGAAGAAAAATGAATTTCTCCTTTCTTCCCTGAGATGAAATCATCACATCCACGCATATTGCAGGGGTCGGTATAATGTAACAAAAACAATCGGCAATGGTGAACCGGAAGGGTGAACTAAACGAGTTGGGTTACGAAGTCCTCTCCCACACACACTCATTTCAATAGCTGGACTTATCTCCTGGAGAGCTCCATCTGTTCAGAAATTAGAACAACTTCCTTAAGTTTAAAATTTTTAAAAATGATTCCCAAGTCAAAAACGCATTTCCAGACTTCACTTTATCACAAAACCTTGATTTTTTCTTATATTAAACATTTGATAACATGTTGGGAAAAATTTAGAGAGAATGAGGGTAAATATTTTGTGTTAAATTACTTTGATTTCATAAAAAATTTTTAATAAATAGTTTTTCCTTTGAAAACAGACATTTTACATGATACGACCAAATATAAGTATTACGTTGGCATGTAAAATATGTTGAAGTAATTCCTCTTTTGTATTTAATCTACATTGTTTATAAAGTATTGCATTATAGACAGACAACACTAAAAAGTGACAGTTGAGATTATGTTGGCAGTGCACTACGGTATCCATGTTTGTGTTCGGCCATTGTGTCAGTTGGCGTCCTTCGGTTGTTGTGGCTGGATCGTTGTTGTGTGAAGTGTCTGTCCGTCTATATGAGTTTACATAGTATATATATACAATAAATCAGCGCTCGTACCTTTATAACCTGTACTGTTGTTTTCCCTGCACTTTTTACTATCTATGTTAAAAAAATATCTATACTTTTCTTACCGGTATTTTTTGCCCATATCGCAATAGAAATATCATGTACTGTACCGGTTCAGAATTTTTTTTTCAAGTTAAACTGTGTATATCAGTTAATTAGCTTCCTTTGGAAAGTGCTGTAATAATCTGGGTTCGTCACTCATCAAGCATTCATAGTTTTCGTTTCTTCACATATTCTTCACATGTTGGGTAGCTCAGTGATAGAGTGAGTGCCAAAGTTCTCCGGTTCATATCCGGTTGTGGCAGATAACTTATTTACTCTATTAACAGCCTTGGAGGGATCCTATGGGATCTACAGACTTTCTTGGGGATCACACAGCCTGTATAAAGTGGGTACCCTTATAAAGGGGAAATCGTGGCTGTTGAGCGTCATTACGGACAAATCACCTCTCGGCCCAATAGTTACTAGAAACAGTAGAATTCTATCGCTCTTCCACTTACTGGAACCAAGATCCTTCATGGGTTAAAGTGCTAGTATTTTTTCTTTTTTCATAGCTGAGAATATTTATAAAGATGGCGGTACAACATTCCTGCTGTGCTAGAGTTAGTTCAATTAATTTCAAGGATTTATTCAACTGGTGTTTATTGAATTTAACAACCTTCAAAATGAAGACCAGTAAACAGTTCGCCGGTACAATCTGTACAAAATCACGTTTTCCAGTTATGCGTAGCCACTATTGTGTACACCATGTCCGATAAGGTACCGAGGCATTCGTGGCCGAAGCCTTAGAAAAAAAATGTGCGTGGCACCGACAAAAACGCAGGCTGAAAATGTTTTTTTTTCTTTTACAAAGCGGTTCTAGAAACGCACAGATCCGCTGATAATTGCTTATCGACGCGTTAATAAGAAAAAATATTTTAAAAGAATTTAAATAAATAATAATAATACGTTAATTGATAGAAATTATACAAATGCCATTTGGGACATAATGTACATTTGAAAACCTCCCCTAAGGATTATGGAGAAACTCCCATTGAAGGATCTCCTAGCGTGGGTCATCTCTCTGTAGTAGATCCCTGCTCCAGAGACGTTTCAATCTCTTAATCGAATTCTGTGGTAATAGATCTGTCACTAATAATGTACCTGTTAGTTAGGGTGTGAAGTACATTTGAGAATACCTATATCAAGATAGTTTCTTCGATGTAGGGCTCAATTTGAGTTTCAAAGAACGGATTTTTGAGTGTGATTTGAAGTGGAATTAACGGCCTGACATTGGGAATGAATTTAGTAACAAGCGTGGTAAGTAATGTGATGAGAGGGTTTATCATAATTCAACACAGAAATAATTTAAGATAATTTTATATGCTAACATAAGAATTACAGGTATACTCACAGTTTTGTAAGAAAATTTATTATTGGGCACTAGGTCTGTGCCTATTTTTTTTATACACTTTATTGAAATATTATTACAATCTGCCGCTATACGGCTAATTAGAAAAATAGATCTGAATTATATTCTCTTATAATATTTTATTGTTCCAAAAAACAAAACAGTATATATATTGTTTATTATGGCACAGCTATTGGTTATTCTCTGTCAATATTTAGGAATATACTTGCAGGAATACTGTACCTAATCTGGGTACAATATTCCTTTCCTAGATCAGGACTTTGTAACACTCTACCGTCACAACATCTCTTTCTTAAAAATGTGTTATAATTTATTACGTGTCGACCAATTTTTTATAATATATGATAAATATTTATTAATATTAAAAGTATATTGAAAATTAAATCTATTTTTTCTTTGTTATATTTGGTATGTTGAAAAAGTTTTGGAGCAATAACATATTATTATAGAATAAACTTTTGTGTGATTTGGCCAATTAAGTGAAGGGGTAGTGTTAATGGATAAATAAGAAGGAAATTTCAAATTCGCGGCAAAAAAAAAAAAAAAAAAATACGGTTAAATCTTATTATTACTCAATAATAATATATGATACTTTAGTTGTTATTTTGTTATATATTGTTATCATACTTTAGTTGTTTGCTTATTTAAAAGCATCTTTAATCTATTTAAATGGTATTTGTTTTGTTTTTTCTGCACTCTACACATTTTTAGATTGTTGCGGAAGTAGATCCTATTGATGCTGATTAATAATAATTTATTTTTATTAATTCATTTAACGCCACTTTATCCTGCTATGGTTAAGAGAACGAGTTGTAACAGGAGTCCTGAATTTCGCCTATCTTTATCGAGTATTTGTCATCGTACAGGATTATTACCTCTATTTTTCGTCCCTCCCGAAGGGTGGCATAGCCGGACTATGAATCCGCGATCTTGAGCTTGCTAAAGTTGAGGCTATGCTTAACCAATAGTTTATTCATTTTCTTATAACCCACGATATATTTAGTCGTAGACCTTGATACATTTTAGCTTTGCTCACTCCAGTTCGGCCCAACTGGTAGATCTTGAGGATCAGGAAGAGGCTAGCAGAGAAAAAACGTGGCCGGGATGACACCGTGGGAAGCGAGCACGTGCTGTATTGTTCTCCAGTTAGCGGAACATATCACTCCTCTCATTTCGTTCTTCCGCATCTTCTGTCCTACAGTCACTTAACAGTTTCCCTGCCCCAATGCTTCGAATTATACTTATGCAATGTAATTTCTGAAAATAAAGGTTCCACTAGGGTAAGCCATATTTGGTAAGCTACACGAACCGGAATAGGTAAATTGTAAAATACAAAAACGTTGAACAAGCCGGTAAAGGTGTATAACTCGTAGGCAAATATATGCTTAGCAGTAAAAAAAGCAAATGGGAGAATATAGATCGCAAAAGTACCCTTCCTGAGAATGAAACTACTTTTATCAAATAGTAACATGGACTTCAAACTAATAATACGCACTATAAAATGATATATATTCATGCAGGTGCTATAATAAGTCCGGGCTTTCAACAAATATCAAATCACTTGAAATGTTGCTATATCGCCTCAAAAATAAAAAAAATACTTGGACAGATAGAATTACTTATCAAGAGGTTTTACAACAGATTGGTTAGGGTACTGGATTAGTGGTCAAGGGAAAAGATTCTTAAGAAGGAGGCGGGTATTCTGGTTGAAATATCTCCGTGAATGGTTCCAAAGCCATCTATTGACTTGTTTGGTTCCAGAAGATCAGAATTGCCTTGATGATTGCCAACCTCCGAAAGGAGACGGCACCTTGGGATGATGAAGATGAAGTAGCGTCGATTATGTTTATATAGAAGTAAGTGTGAATAACTTGAATACATCGGCAAAATTAAGTAATTGATTGCACAACAACCATTAAAAAAAAACTAACACTACAGGATTTGAAGTCGAGATCGAAGTCGGGAAATTGTTATTTTTTGGTCTATACATTACTTAGCTCGAGCATTGTTTAAAGAAACTTGAAAATCAGAATTGATAAAACTACAATTAACTCGCCTTCTGTTCTGTGTGGGTTTCAAACATAATCGTTAAGTTTGAAATAAGACCAACATTTCAATGGCTTTGAAAAAAAAGTATTGCTTAGAATATTTAGACCACAGGAGAATTTAGGAGGCCACACAAGAAATACTGAAGATGATATAATGATAGTGGTACTATAGCAACATTTGAGATGGCCGTTGTAAAGTTTTTTAGTTTTACATTTTGATCGAATGAATCTTTTGACCATCGGGTTCACTAAGTCTTTTATTATTATCAGTTGAAGAACATATTTATACTTATTTATTTAACGTCAGCTTATGCTACTACATACGGCTAATCGAACTGTACTTCAATGGATATCTATACATATTATAAAACAACTCAACAGACTCCTCGGCCGAGCCTGTCTGTCTGTTCGTGGTAAACCAGGAAGGTGTAGGTATATAATTTGTCGAGGTTTTGTGCAAATGTATTGGAATATAACGATAATTGTTGGAAATGTTGGAAAAAGTATAGCCGGCTGGGAGGTTTCATCAAAGAAACTGCCTAATCCCTTTGAGATATAACGAAACAATGCATGGTGGAATATTCCTCTTTTATAGATCTACAAAAAAATCCTCGAAAGGATATATCTATCTTTTAAAGATAGCTTACTATACCTATTACTAAAAAATTGGATACGTTCACATTCTATATACGTTATAATTAATCAAGACCCGGCTTTTAGAAAAGTTAAGCAATATTACAACAATGCTTGATAGAATAGTAGCGAACAAAACCCTGCAAGGTGCTATACTTTGCAAAGGATGAGTTGGCAGAGCACTTAGGCTGTGGAAACAAAATGTTGAAGAGGATATAAAAAAAATTAGGAATGGAAACGGAAATCCAGAAATCGAGAAGATTGGAATGGAATTGTTTAGGAAGCCAAGGCCCTCCCCAGACTGGATCGCTATCTAGTAGTAGTTGTAGTAATAGTAATTCTAATTTAATTTTAATGACGGGATTATTATTACTTTTTTTTAGTCAGCAGCAAATTTATTGCTAGTAACTGTGTTATCAATCGATCTTATTATAAAGATATGATCCGAAAAAACGGTAAAAAAAAATAATTATAAAATTAAAACGTCCTCTCTCTGCTAGTACCAGTGATCAACAAGTTGCCGCTTCAGTGGACAAGAGAAAAATGAAGCAAAAAACTTGGTGAGGTAGGAAGACTCTACGTGTCTCTTTCACGCCCGTTTTTGGAATATGACAAGTCTAAAGGAAATTAGTGAACTTAAGTAGCTATCTATGAAATTGTAAACACGCACGAGTGTATTGTTATTTACTATCAGGTCCATGTAGAAAAGCGCAATATTAATTTTCTATATTCATTTTCAAAACATTATTCACTCAACGTTTTACCCAACAGCCAATAAGAGACAAAGGTATATAAGAAAGATAGCTGCAACCTAAGAATTTATGAGTTGTTGAACGTTGACGTCTTAAACGCATTAGTGTCAGAAACAAAATTCACATTTTGATCTTTTCAGATTAGAAATATTTATGAGTAAAATAAGTTATATTCTATTACATTGTTTTTAATTGGGAACTTTGTAATAAATTGATTGATCCATGCATAAGTTGTTGGCAACTCCCTGACTGCATTCAATTTAATAAATGGCAATGAATATATCGTATTACGATATTATAAAATTGTCTCACATACAATAAAAAAATAAACAATAAAACAAATAGTACCAGGTCACACATTATGAAATAATACTTATAATAAATATATTAATCAAAAACTCCTTTAAACGTCTTACTGAAATTACTAAATTACATCTTCTATTATATACCTCAACTGCCTTTGTATTTTGTTTATTAATCGAGTCATGAGAAATAAAAAATATCACAACCGAAGAGTTTAATGGGAAATGTACTTTTATAAACGTTTAAATGGTTATCTACTTTTACGGTTTCAGTATCTTAAACAGAATTTACATTTTGAACTTTTCATATTTGAAATCTTGAGGGGAAAAACAATACTTTTTGCTACCTCTTTGTCAGCATGCAATGTCAGCGTTGAAAGAACTACTAGCCTTTAAAGGCAATCCAAGAAAGTTAACCAGCGTTTATTATTTTTGTAAGGATAAGAGTGTTATCTACAGGCCATCAATCGTTGACCAAAATCAGTAGTTAAGGAAGTAGATAGATACATAAAGGAAAAAAACTATTAATTTATAATATATTTGTATCCACTTAGTTTAACATGAAGGTAACTGATAGGAAGACGTCAACTCTATTTTAGGCCTATATTTATGTGTGCTATAGATTAATTGACGTATAATGATATAGATAAAACGTTTTGATTCAGTTCTATTCCACATTGAAAAAATTAATCTCTGTTTACTATAGCTTTAAACGGTTACCTATATAGCCACCTCACCCGGATGGGAAAAAAAAACCCTGGTGAAAAAGGTTTTTTAGGGCAGACACCCACCACCGTGACGCGACGTGGGTGCTGTTCCTGGATCTGACGTCTTCTGAAGGTGTAGCGTTTTTTTGTCGCATTGAAACACAATAATCAATGGCTACAGCTTACACGGCATTTAGGTCCGGTTAAGGAGAATTTTATAAAAAAAAAATCCTGTGTAATAGTCAAAAGTGGGGGGTCTTTACTAGGTTATCGAATTTCTTTAGTGGCCTTTATTCGATAACCTATAGACCAAGAGTCGATGCTGCTATTTGGATAAAGTCTCTTCACGTAGTCCAAATAATCGGATCTAATCTACAGGAATCAGTGGGCTATTGTTAAAGGATACTGGAGGGCAGGATGTCATTGGTTGATGAAAAAATACAAAGAAATAAATACGTAAAAACATGACGACAATATTGGAGTTATACTCCAGGAATAGTTTCACTAAAGTCCTCTAGGTATAACAAGGATAATGTATGTCTTACATTTATGACCATGCCAGTTTTAGGAAAGATATAGAGATCCATTGAAGGAGGTGGAAAACGTTGCTGGTGGTTCCCAGATATGTGACCAAGAATTTCATATCTGGAATACTTCGATGGGAATATCTTATTAAAATGCCTTCATCCGACAAATATATAAAGAATTCTTTGAATGGTTACAACATGTTACTAACGGACGTAACAACTTTCTCCCTCCTGTTGCATACCTTAAAAACAAATGGTGAAGGAATATGCTTTTCTGTTTGAAGAGTCATGAATTCAGTTCATGGTAAAGACCGCATAGTTTCTAAGCAAATTATTTACTAGGAGGTGCTGTGGCCACTTTGTAGAAGCACGTTGAACTCCAGTAAGGTCTGCAGATCTCGGATTCTGTTTCATCCGTGGCTGTTAACAGATTGAATAGTTGATTTGCCACAGCTGGATTTGACCCCTAGTTATCTCAGATTCAACACTTTGAGCTACGCCGCTTCAAATACTTTGTTAACAACTTATGTTTAAATTCTTTCAAGTCTGGAAATGTTCACTCATACAACGCTTTTATGTTTGCAAGTTAAAAAGTAAATATCATTATAGTGCAAAACATCTGTTTTGAGACACAGCAACATCACCTATATACTTGTTTTGAAATCTGAACAACTTTATATTAATTATATCTATGTCTATAATAAAGTACATGTTGTAGGTGTGGTTTCTAACATATAATCGAGTATTTTACGTATATCTCTATTCTATGTACAGCTAATTTATAATTTAATAATTAATAACATTAAACATACCGAAGAGTGCTGACTGCTATCCGGTGCTAAAGCTTCCCTCGTGTCGTTTCCTTCCAGTTCTGCGGAGGTGACCTCCGTCGTCACATCGTACTGTTCGGTTCCGTTGCCGCTCTCAGTGGATTCCTCTCCCATGCTCCCCTGTAAACAGATCAAATAAAATTATTTATGATAGTACGATTAAAAAAAATATGGATATTTAGCTTATTTCTAATTTCAAATTAAACTGGAATAAAAGCGGGTACTCCGTTTCTTGGAGGATTATTAACGGAGGACAGGAATTCTATGGTTTACGATGAAGTGCAGAGAAAAAAAATACGTAACAACATGCCGCAAAGATTGGAGTAAGACTGGAGTATTAGTGTTTCACCATTTCCTCTAAGTAAAACAAGGATAATCTATGTCTTGCAGTAATGACCATGAAAGTTTTAGGAAGGGTGCAGAGAGCCATTGAAAAACCTAGACAAAGTTGTCATGATAGAGTTTCCAGATGAGACGATTGGAGTATTTCGTCGATGGGAATCTAAAGGCTGAACTCCATATTGTTGGCAAAACTTTACTTTTCGATCTAGAAGAAGGACTTGAATTGGAGAAAAATTGAAATGTTAGCCAATGGTCCGGAAAGGAGGCGGCGGTCGGATGACAGGCTGGTGACCCCTTAATGCAGCCTATTATCCGCTCTATCAGTCCCTGATCCTGACATCTGCCACCCTCGTCTGCGCTCTTCCGGAAAATCACTTGCGGGTTGGCGTAGCGAGGGTGGTTGCAGACGTGAAGACTTAAGCTGTTCATCAGGCTAAGTCTCTTCAGATTATTTAAATCATGTTTAAAGTAATCTTTTGTTCTTGATCTATACATTTTATTTGCTGATAAATGTAAAAGTAAACTGAAGATGTTGAGGATCAGAAGCTGATAACAATAAATTTTCAAAACTTGACTTTTTCTCTAGTTTCGTCAGGAAGGTTTTCTCATTGTTGTAGTCTGGTTCTGAACCAGAAGTTTCGGGAGTATTTCTTCACAAAACTAGCGAAACACTCAAGTTATGAAGTTCGGAGTTAGAGCTTTAGATCACGAACTCCTAACGTTTTTTGTTTTTTTTAAATTGACTTGAAGTTGGTACCTCAATTCTTGTCAAATGCTTTTCTGCACGTAATTATTTTCTTCCTTCGGTCCTAAGACTCCAAACCCTCCAGTTTCTCTTTGACCTTCCTCGAGTTTCGACTCAATCTGAGTTTCTGTAGTACAATACTTTAACTCCTCGAGTATCCTAATAAAATAATCAAATCGTCTTGTAATTTAATGCGCTGAACTTGAGCTGCTTCTCAACGAATCTATCAATTACCTCTTTTGATTTTTCCATAATCCAAACTGAGGAAGCATATGGATCGGATGATGGATTTTTAGAAATTTATATTTGTTCGACTTAGCATCTAGCTCTTATACTTAGCAAGTCCAAAATTTTCTCATTCAATCATAAACTATAAAGCTCAGATATATGAAACTGGAGGTACCCTGAAACGTGAAATGTTTCACTTTATACCTTTTTGGTGGGTCAGAAAGTTTTTTCTTCTTCAGCTCCATTATTTTCGCCTTTTCTTCATCTATGGAAAATCCATTGTTTCTGTTTCTCCCACCAACCTTTCACAAGTCGCCTTTCGGTAGAATAGGCTATTCTTTAGAGAGGTTCCATCTCCGGCTACGTCATCATCTGTGTCATTTAATTAAAAATGATGCCTGACTGATTAAATAAACCATATTATATTTTTTCATTCTGTTTTGTACTTTTTATAAAAAATAATTAACCTACATCAATATTTCTGGCTTCCTTGGTATAAATATTATTTATAAATCCTTTGTAGGACATTAGAATCGAAATGTTTAAATTAATTCCTAGAGATGTTTGTCTTAGTTTATAATCTGTCACACTCTCGCCACCTGTGCATTTAAGCTTATTTGTTTTGAACGTTTTCTTTACAAGAATATTACTTGATTAGCCTTAGGGCTCACCCAGCCTCTATATAGTGCGCACCATTGATTAGAGTGCCTGGAGGTTGATTTTGGACAAGACGCCTCCCTCACATCCATTTTCCTAGGAACAGTACAATATCTAATACAAGTTTTATTTATTATAAGTTTTAAATTGAAATCCACCGTGCAATAAATAAAAAAGTTGGAATGAGAAACTCAAAGTCATCTTACTAATTCTTTATTATTTTCTGCATATTCGTTAGAAAATTTGGTGACATCACCTGGCCGTTCAAGCCCTATTACAATTCACAGTTTTACTCTGAAGGACTCGATTAACAACAAGCAAAGCTCTCTCAAGTATTGTAAAGGAAAGGTTTGGGATAAAATAATTCTAAAAAATCAAAGAAATTTTCCTTAATCACGTAAAGACAAAAAATGTGTGATGCAAGGAAATTTGAAAAAAATATTTCCTGTGTATCATGGCGTTCACAATTAGAGTAAGTTAGGGATCTTTAAGTTTAGGATGTTTAGTTTATTATGTTCAACCGTTATCATTGGGACTGTACAATCTCTACAATGTAATGAACCCAAGATACTTCAAGGGTAGTAGTGATACAATTTTTTTTTTCCAATTAGTTACTGGTGAAGTGAATTCTTATAAGACTGGAAAGACAAGAAACTTTCCGCCGTTTCTTTTAATTCAATTACAACAGAGAACAGTAGCGATGGAATCGTGTCCTGGATGTTAGAAAACTCTAAAGGGATTCGGTTAGTTAGCCTTTCAGGGTTCATCGGTCGCTGACAACCTGCCAGTTGTTCGCTCATCCGTGCCGCCTCCCCTCGCTCTTCCTTCCTCATATTTGCACTTTCATGGAGATTAATGTTGTCATTTGGTCTTCAGAATTTTCCGATCTCGCAGGATAAACTGGTTATTAACTCTACCATTTTAAAAAATTGTAGAAAATATTTATACGGTTTTAAATCCCATAAGGTATTGGTGTTTTAGTATGTAACCCTCACCGTTTTGACAGTTACTCATCCTAAATAAGATTTTTTTTTAAATCAAGTTTATTTTTAAGCTGGAGGAATATATTTTCACATATATTAATAAATGATAAGAATGATCATCTGTATAGTCTAGTAGTTAGCATAACAAACAAATCTCTCCAAGATCACGGGTTCGCAGCCCGGCAGGCGGCCTCAAGATTTTTCAAAGGGACTAAAAAATCCTTAGTTATGCCGTCGGAAGAGACTTGAAATGGGATTCCCGATTCAGGACTGCATGACGTCAGGTAATCGTTGAAGATTCTTGTCCTAAATTTACCTGTATTGGCAAAATAAAGGACACCCACTGTAGCCTCCACTCCTATCGTCCGATTAGCCATACCAGTTGTTTATTCATTTAACGTCACTTAATGCAGCTATGGCTGTTCGGACGATGCTACAATGGTTGTCCCATTTTTTCCTACTCAGGTATAATTAGGATAAAGATCTTTAAAGAGTACCCGAAACCGCAGAGCTCGGGACCTCCATTTTACATCCCTTTGGAAGGGCGGATTTACGGAGGATTTTTTACTCGTTTAAACAATCTTGAGGCCACCTGTCGGAGAGCGAACCACAGGTGCCCTTAAAGAATATTTTATTTATATATGCATTTGTTTCTTGTATTTGATGCCCTTATAAGCATTTGAAACTCACGAGCTTAATCACTTTTCGCCTACATATCGTGAGAATGCTCCAGATAATACATGATTAACTGCACTCCGGAACAGCGAATAGTCGCGTATTCAATAGGTGTTGGAAGGAGGTCATCGGTGGCAGACAAGAGATTTGATGTCCCATGGGCGAATTAACGGTGTTGGTCTGTTCCCAGGGTGGCCGCTAGCTCATGCCCACACACGATGTTCCGGGCGTACTTAATGCTTATCGCATCGAATGGTTTTGAAGTGGATAGAAATTGGAGTACGGGATCCAATTGCTCTTTCCAAACGGTGGCATTCAATATAAAAACTTATAAAATGGGCAATAAAAATTTTGGGAAAGATTCATATCCACTTGTTAAATTGAGCAGCTTTTCACTTATTATTTTTAAGTAGTCATGAGGATTGGTTTTATACCTCTAGGCAATATTCAAAGAACATTTTTTGTCTGGATAAAGGTATTAAAGATATTCCTATTTTTTGGTAAAGCTTATAAGCAGGAGTAATAAAAGATAAAGCAAAATAAAATTTTCTAAGCTTTGAGAATTATCCCTAGATCTTGCAGAGGGAATGGATTTTTATATTGAGTTCATAAATGAAATTTGAATGATTTTGAAATAATCCTACTTAATGGATAAATATATGAAGAAAAAAAAAATAATACAAAACTATTTTCAACAGGTTCAATATACTTTCTCAGGTCAATCCTAAATCCATCATGTTTTAGATACTTTGCACTGTAATGGGCCCGATAAATAATCATTTTCAGTATTACTACATGTCCAAGATGTAAACAATTGAATTTTGATTATAATTATTAAAAAAATTGTCCCCTCTCATCATTTTTATATCATGAAATAATATACTTTCGTAACGCGTTACATTCTTATTCTGTTTATTGTCAGGACCGATACCCTAGAATAATACACGATCAAAGGAAATACAAATTGCCCTTTTGATATAATAATAACACATTATCTGTACCTCTTAGTTCACGGTTAAATACTTGGAATGGAGGAATCGTTTCCCGATCAGCCATTGTGCAAATTCACCCTTCACAATCTCAGCTCAATTTATTTTCCTAGTAAATGATACTCATCTTGTAGAGGCTGGGTGAGCGAAGATGGGTATTTCGAATCAGTGGCGGTCTAAGATTGATATAAGAGCACAAACAATTTTCTACTTTAGCTGAACGTCGAAATGGGTGTTAAAAGCCCATTTCATGCCCATCGAGGTACCTCTCCTTCTCTTTCTGGCCTATTTTTAAATTCCTATCATTATTTTATCTTATTTGGGAATTAAATAATTTCCCTTTATCGTGTATCTTGAATAGGCTCCAATGTTGTACAATTATTTAAATAAATGACTAAGATTAATACTAGTAACATCACACCTGCTTCCTGGGTTTTTCTTTCTTTTTCAATTTTTGTCATACTGACTTCTTGAAAGAAATCGACTCATTCATCAACACGTTCAACGGCTTTTGGAGTATTGATGTAAACTCTTCCTTACTCCTGTTCAATATAATGCGGAAGAACTTTCCTTGTCTAATTCATTGAGGAATATCTGCAGCATCATGGAAGTTCATTACAGATTTAAACGTTTCAGCGGCGACTCATCCTGCGGATTGTTCGTCGAAACCTTCGGAAGGTTGTTCCATTCTGGGAATCTTGGTGAGCGTAAACAGCGGGAAATTGCCGGTCGGGAGGGAGCATTGTGGAGGGCGTTAAGTAAATAAGACTGGAGGTGTTGTGTGGAGGAGTGCAGGATGCGGCTAATGCAGATCAGCCATGGCCTTTGTGGGAGGACGTCGCCCCTGGACCGCTCCGTTTGATAGTTTCGTCTTAAACGGTCCTCTCCTCCACGTCGGGTTACGGAGCGAAAAAAAAGATGAGATTTCGTTTCATCATTCCGCCTCCAGCGGCCCAACCTACGCTCTCCTAGCCGCTATCATGTGAGCAACAAGGGATATACCACTGTTAGCTGTATTCACTTCTTGGATTGCTGCGATTGAAAGTTGCTGGTTGAAGGTTGAAGGGTCTGTAATGTAATGGAAGAAGACCATAGCTTAAGTTTTAAGTATATTCCAGACTTTAAGTATTGTAACTTAAAGGAGTATTCCTCGCGTGACCATGTAAACATTGTAGAGAGTTAAAATCACTATGGAATAAGCCCCTCAGAACGGTTCTTGGTATGTGATTAGTGCTATATAAAGTAGTTACATTTGATTTGTAAACTGTGAAGTTGAGATTTTCTTAATTTACTTCTCATTCGGTCCTGATCGTACCTGAATTGACTACATATCGGCAGGTATTTTCGTTTCTTTGTTTGGAATATTCCGACTCGTTTCTTTAGATATATTTAAATAAGATTGCGTTTAAAAAGATATGTTTATTTTTCTAAATCTCGACCAGTGGGAGGGAGTTTGCATGATTATCAATATGCTAGAAGAATTTGTTACTTTAGAAACTTATTCCATGTAAAATCATTTTTGCTGTAAAGAAAAATATTGCTGAAGGTGTGTGGGTACTGTTAAATGATATTGATATAGAATGAAAAATAACTTCTCTTCTTGGCACGATTGTACAGCAGCTATACTTTATTGAATGTGCCAATTAAAAGCATATACCAAAAATTGTACTAGTATGACCCATGAAGACTTTTGGGTTTACTATTTGGATACACTAGTGTTTCTAGGGCTAATGTTGTCCAGGGAGGGGATTTGTCCGAGGTCACGCTGAACCGCCAGGATTTCTCCCATTTTGGGCAACTTCTTTATAGAGGCTGAGTGAGCCCCGAGGAGGGTCTCCAGATCCCAATGGATCCTGATTTCATCCCGGCACTGAACTGAAAAATCGAACGCTCTTTTGTAATGGATTGTTGATATATGGCTTTATATTATATTTCTGCGGTACGATTAAATCATAATCATACTTTCCAAATTATAAAGCAATGACTGATAAAAAAAAGTTCACATTGAATTTATTTTATATATTTTTATGTTTTTTTATGTATTGTTTTATTTAAAAAATAAATTTATATTTTCTCCAATGTTTTAATTATTTAATGGATATAAACGATATCCAACTAATAAAGGAATTAAAAACAAGTAAAATAAATTGGGTGCTGTCTGATAAGTCATAAATGTGCTTCTGAGAAAGATTCATGGTATAATATTCATTCACCCATTAGTTGGAAAAAATTGTTTATTTATTTAGTACATAAATTAAACTGTATTTAAGTTGTATTATATTTAAGAAATGAAAAATCAATAGATGGAGTACTTACACCAGCTATGATGGCAAAACATATCACAAGCCGTATCATTGTTCTGAAACAAAAAAAAAATATAAGTATTAAAAATTTTTCAGTAATTAAATAATTGAGATGTTTTTGGTCGTTATGCTTACTAAACGATACTTTAATATTTAATGGAGTTAACTTTAGATATTTATGATTGTTAAATACTATCGCTATTCTAATCGAACAAAGTTTTTTAATATCAAAATAATGCTAATCATAGCTATGTAATCTTGATTACTTATGGATTCCAAAATAGTCAAATATGTACATAGTTTATTATCAGAATAATAATATGGTTTGTATCTGAAGGTAAACAATCTCAGTTCTAAATATCCAACCATGACTAAAGTAGAACCAGTTTTATTTTTATTTTTATTTGTTTCTTTAATTTAGAAAAAGTTATTGTTATACAAACAATGTTTTCCTTGAGAACTTATTCCCCTAACTTCTTCGATAATAGACGAAGTACATGGTTGGTAACGTCGTATTATTTATGAGGGGCGCTCAATAAAAGAGTGACGTGGAGCTCAACAGTTCAGATGAAACGTAAGATCCTCAGACAGAGGCTGCGAATATTGAATTTCTTTCTTAGGGGTCATTCAACGCAGTAACCTGATCTTGTCATGACAAGCCTAACTAGTATATTTTATACTATTGTGCAAGACAGCTCAAAAAAAGCACAAATATTCTCTAGATGTGACTATTTTAAGAACTCAAGAAAGGCAATCAAATGAACTAGATATAGAGTCAGAGTTGTTCTTAGAAGCTTGGTAAACACAAATCAGGTTTAACTCACACCTTTAAATCTATTCTTACTTATAAAGTGCTGTATGAGGACAGGAACGCCGACCATGTTGGGTCAATGATTATGGGGTACTTTGTTCGGAACGTTGTGGGTTCGATTCCATTTAAAGTCAGTTAAAATTTATCATTATATTCGGAAATTTGCATTTTGGTTAGTATGTGAGTTATTCTGTTCTAACTGTTACTTTTTTACTTAATTTTTTTTAAATTCTATTAATAAACTTTTTTAGGTGCGGTGTAAAATGGTCAGAGGGTGCAGTCAATGATTACACAAAATAAGAAAGACTTATTTTATTGTGGCTATGTTTCAGCCTTAGATTAAGGCTATCTTCGGGGCAGAAGAGATGTTGTGTAATTGTGTAATCATCGACTGCATCTCTGACCATTTTACACCATTCTTAGAATTATACAGTCAACCATGTCCATTAAAACAAACTTTTTTAGGCTTTTTAATCCACATTACTCTATTTTATGGCAAAAAGGAAAGTCCAAGAACATTTAGCTACAACTTCACAACATCGAGAATGATAACCAAATTCCAAATTTTCCGTTCCACGGTACTGTTTCATTTATCCATGGTAGTCATTCTTCATAAAAATTATTAAATTTATTTATAAATTCAACTTCAAGATTTATGAATTCATTCATCATTTGAGGTCTTATATTTGAAAGTGGTATATGGCGAATGAATCCATATGGATCCATCTGAACCTTAAAACATTCTTTATTCTTTTAAATGATTTTAATGATTATTATCAAATTTAAAAGATGTACAGGGTTTAAGACATCGCTCTTTGATTAGACCAAGTGATGAAACCATTTGCCCGTTTGCCTATTTGTTAAAAGTAATTCAAATGGAAACCTTTAGATATCGTGAATATGAAAATATGGACTTATGCCACTTTCGAAATAACAGCTCATTTGCCGAGACAAAAACAAAATTAATTAATAGATAGATTCTAGAAATGGGAAATTAAGTGAAAAACTGAAGGTGTTTTCTGGATTGTAAATTATATTATACGAAAGAAGTAATTAAAAATGTTCATGAGGATCATATTGATACACAAGTTTTATAAATAGATTGTTAATAGAAGGCCAATGGGAGCCTTACAGGATATTAATAAACACTGTTAAAATGAAATTACCTCTATGGCATTTAATTAAAAGTAACCATGAAGGTTTGATACAAAGGATCTCAATGCCCATTTTCCGGACCTCATTTTGGTCCTATCAGTAACAGTTCCACTAAGGTGTTAGACTTAGAACTTCTGCCTTATTATTTCAGAATATTCCGTAGTTACTTCTGTTCATAATGTTTAATAGGTAATACAATTCTGCTTCTTTCTCTATTAAACACATATTTTATGAGACATATTAATGTAAAATGTATAATTAGATATGCTTGGTCATTGCTAATCTTTAAACTGAACCAATTTTCCAGTTGAGGGGCAGTTTCGATTTAATCTCTATCACTTTCTGCCAAAGAACAGTGTTAATCGAACCTTTTACAAGTTCTTCCAGACAATAGAAAGAGGTTGTACTGATTATTGAACCGGTAAATTCCTAGGGTAACTGGGGTTTTCCTTCAGCTTTTCCATAGGAAAAAAAATGAAGGTTTTAAAATGGGGCCATTATTCCGAAAGTTTAGTTCCAGAACTAGGACAAAATTAAACACAATTTACAATTAGTGTGCATTGGATTAGGCAGGGTTTGTTTCGTTTGTTATTAAAACAAAAAAAACTGTACCACTTTACTTGATGGGTTTAGTACTTGTTAAGGACAGTACTGTTTCTGAGGCATCGGAATGCAGGAAGGTGATTTGACCGAAATCGCGCTCAAGTGAAGTGTGTCCACTCCATAGAGGATAAATGGTCCCCAGACTCTTCTACAGGTCATACATGTTCGATCTACGATATGCAAAAGAATAAATAACCTATCTGCCATAGTTATTCTCGTAATTGGGACCGTTAGATTATTAGACACTGCAGTTTGCGCCCTGATCTGTCCCGTGAGAAGATTGCGTTAAGGGTGGATTTAGGTAGGGATATAAGTCCATGAACATAAGATTGTAAGCAGACATAAAGTGATATCGGTATCGAGCCTTTGGGTTCGGAAAGCCTTATTATTTAAAGCTATTTATTCTAAATAGCTTATTACTATAATTATTCAAGATTATAGTAATCTTGAAAGTATTTGTCGTATTTGTCAAAAATACGAGTATAAGAGCTCATAATGCTTTTGAAACGACGGGTTTATCTGCACTTGGAATCCAACATTAGAACATTTCGATACAATTGCAAAGTATCGAATGTGAAAAAAACAGAGTTTTCTTTTCCGATCTATTGCGTTTGCTTATATAACTAATATAATATAGAGGCATCTAAAAGGGAATAAAACAATGTTTAATTAGATATGTAAAATACGTTTGACGACACGCACTGATTTTGAATGAGCCTTGAACAGTTTTTTCACTCTCCCGAAAAGATCAGTTTTTCTCGATTTATACTTTGCTATTGTATCGATAATATATTAAGTTTTTATTTATTTATTTATTAATGAGCCCTACAGTCCCTGAAGAACCTGGGCCTGTGCTAATTTCTTGTGCCATTCGCTTCTGTCCGCCGCAAGGCGCCTCCAGCGGTTTATCCCGATCGCCTTCAGGTCACCCTCCACATCGTCGAGCCACCTGAGACGGGGCCTCCCTCTTAATATTGAACCCTCATTCGGTATCTCATACATCATCCTTCTTGGAGTTCTCGTTGGGGCCATCCTCTCCACATGCCCCAACCATCGTAGTCTTTTGAGCTGGATGACTTTTATTATATCAGGCTCTTCAGGTAGGTCCCTTAGCTCTTTATTGGACCTGATTCTCCACTTGTCCTCCACTCTGATAGGTCCAAAAATTGTACGCAGGACTTTTCTTTCCCATACTTCAAGGATCCTTTTGCAATTTTTTGTCAGTGACCAGGCCTCGCATCCGTAAGTCACAATTGGACTTGAGATTGATTGTTTTATAAATGAGACACTTTGCCTTTCTTGATATCCTTTTACAGGACAATATTTTCTGTATGCCGAACAGACATTTGTTTCCCGCAGCTTTTCGTGCCTGAACATCCTTATCTACTCTGTTCTCATACCTTGTCATACTGCCCAGGTACTTGAATTCGTCGCATATCTTGAATCTCCAGTTCCCTACCTGAATTTATTCTTCTTTCATTTGGCCATCTCTTGAAGTTCTCATCTTTCTTCGTTAATTTCCAGGCCTAGATCTCTAGTTTCCCTGAAAAATTCTTCAAGAGCGCCTGCAAGTGCTGGTACCGTTCGGGCTGTAATGAGCACATCATCTGCATATGCTAGATGTTGTGTTATACGGTTGTAGATTGTGCCTCCACCATGCGTTTTTATTTTCCTGGCGGCTGCTTCAAAGACCAGATTGAACAATACAGTTGATATTGGATAACCTTGCCTAAGTCTTTTTCCTATTTTGAATCTTCGAGAGGATTTTCTAGTTATCATCGCTCTGCTGTGTATATTTGCCAGAGTCATTTTAACCAGCTGTATTATTTTCTTTGGAGCTCCCAGCTTCTCAAAATATATTAAGTTTACTAAATAAAAATACCAATATTTTGGGGTCTTTTAAGTATCGGATGGGTTCACTTAGCAACGGGATATTGGAATTGGTTTTAAATTACGTGGTGAATGTCAAACTATTAAGAAATTTGATTTGTTACTCCTGCAACCGCAATCCAAATCCAACATTCTCAGTTCCACCTATCTTAATAATTAATCGCCACGATATGCTTAGCATTACACCGATGATATGCCTATCTAATTATGTAAAAAAAATAAAAATTAGAGAACGTAGAAAAGTTAATTTGTGGTATTCCTCGTATTCCTCATCATTTCTAATAGCTCGCGGGATTGAGATAGGACTCATAAGCGGAGAATGCACAATCTACACGCATTGTACGGGCGATTCTCCATGCTCTCTGCTGATCCGCGTGAGATGGGCTAACAATTAACTATCCTTTTCGAAAAAAAAAAAAATGAAAAGTGTAAGAATGGTCTATCTTAGCAAATAGGATACAATGAAGAAGGGCATGGAGAGAGGGAGGGAGTTTTATTGAATTTGCTCGGGGATTAGAGCGTCAAGAGCCTGGCTGCAATACCTCCTGTATTGTCCCCGCCCACGCTCGCTCTGGTCACGTGACGGAATCCGATATCTAAATTAGATTTCTCCCCCTCCCCCTCACCTTAGGGTGGGGAAGGAAACTCGCCATATTGTATACCCTCGTCTCACCGCTAGTGCGTCCTTTTTCCTTTTAACTGGTTTTCTTTTGATACTTGGTTCTTGAAACATCCACCTTCTACCAAGTCATTGAACTTTGGCAGAAGATAGACTTATCTCATTGTAATTGCCTGCTACCCTCTTGGGCACAAGGGACATACTGTTTGAGAGATATTCAAGCCAGATGAATGATATAAGCCTTTTTTTAATCCGTAATCACTTGTTTCTTCTGGTTTCGACCGTTTAGTCAAATGTTCTTCGAAGAAACATTTTCAGTCTCAGATTAAGCCATGAGGAAGCTTGCAGTGTGGTCAGCGAAAGGTCTTTAAAGAATTTGTCTACTCTCTCGAAACCAGAAGAAACAAGTGATGAATGGCTTAAAAATATCGGCCGTGACAATTTAAGAGGGGATATTAGCCTTGTTTGGATCTTCGTTCATTTGTACTTCCTGCCATAACTTTTAATTCAATAATTTAGATAGCAATAAATTCCTAGAATAAGAAAATCTGGAGGGAGACAAAGTTAAGAAACATCTCTACTAATGCTCACATTAATCAATCAATACATTTAAGCAGTATCTTTTTTCTTTCGATTTGAAGTAGATATTTGACCGAGCGATGCGTCCATCTTGCAGACATATATTGCTTACGGGAGCACTGACATTCTAGAAGGGGTCACCCAACCTTACGTAGCTGTGAAACATGGTTTCCATGGTACACTGGCAGGCTGCCCATAGCTCCATATTCAATTCTTTTGGGGTCGCTTCACCAGTTCAAGGACATTGGAAAATCCGGTTCAAGTATAAGAGTTATGGCTGGTTTGTGGCCAGGAGAGGCAAGAGTGCCTATTTTACTATATTCTATATAGCTCTCCCCGGAACAGACCGTCCATGGACTAAACATCCTAGGTTTGAGGTACTGGTGTACCTCGACGCTATTCCCGATGGATGTACACAGGGTAGGGTCACCTCATCTTTGTGAGTTGCCTCCAATTGAATGATTTTATTTTATTTCGGCTTTATATACGCGAGGGGGGATGCTTATAAGCTACCATATGATTGTCTTAAAAGAAATGTTTATATTAAGTAAACTCCAATGTATTCTTGACTTTAAAATTTAAGAAGACAAAACAACTCTATCATTATCAATGGATTAATTAGTATTGCACTTCCTCCCACCTAATTCATTCTTTGGAGCCATTCATACAAGATGTACAGACGACTTTATCGTTATCGTTAACCTAGGAAACCTTGCCAATGCTTATTACATAATTTTCCAGAAGAAAAAGAACTAAAACCAATCTGAAGGCTTCTAACAACTTAGAGGTCATTGAAACTAGCAGTAAATAAGATTATCAATTTTATAACGTAGTTTTATATCAATAAAAAAAAAAAAAAAAACGGAACCCAAGGAGGTTTCGCAAGTTGATTGCCGTTACGCTAACTAGTTGACGAACGAGCCCAAAAAAAAAGATAGTCGGTTCACCTGATAGTTTGATGGTGTCATTTCCGAATTAATGTCTTCTTCGTATTTTTATTCTAAAACTACTTCATCAACTTTTCTTTTCACTTACGAATTAGTCCGTCCCCAACTCCCATAGTTGATAGATAATCATTTTTCTATACTATCATATTACAAGGACTGTTTTCTCTATTCTCTCATTGAGATGTTCGGGATATATGATTTTATCCCCCTAGCAAGTTTTGTACTATCTTTTATTTTTATTTTATTTATTTTTACGTTAAATTTCATCTACTGAAGTTATTATTTTTTTTTTATGTCTTTTTCTTTTCGTTTTATTATTCGTTATTCCTCAATCATGGATAATGATCACCTGTCATATTCCCTCAGACGCGAACTGAAGGATAGTGGTAGGGAATAGAACGTCGCTATCTGCGGCGAGATGTTCTCGCTCGAACAAGCACCGTTAGAAATGGAACTGTACCGCAAGTCACTTTTAATTACCCTAGCTAACTACGGTAACGAAAACGTCTCGTGGCTCTTACCATACCATTAAGACTTATACCATCTTTCACTTTTAATTCTTCCCTTTCGATGGACGACCTACCATTAATGTAACCATATCGTTGTTTTATCAATATCAACAAACAATAATGAATATTTTTACTATTATTCTAAATATTCTACAACTGCCTTACTAACATATCAGTGCGTTCCCAAGAAAAGCTTCTGTTCATCACATATTCTTTTTACCGGGAAATCAACATGTAACACTAGAAAAACCGATTAGTTTGTTTTAAATTATGGGACACTTGTGCCTGTAGAACAGATCCGATACTTAGGGTTGCATCTCGACAAACGATTAACCTGGAATCCTCATACAAGACTGAAAAGACAAGAAACCGCTCGACGTTTCAGGCTTCTTCAACACTTACTAGACAAACGCTCTAAGCTCCCAATCAATTACAAAAGACTCATCTACATGACCATCATACGACCTATTTGGACTTACGGAGTAGAGCTTTGGGGCTCCACTAAGCCATCGAATTCTTCTCGTATCCAATCCCTACAATCCAAAATCCTTCGTAAAATCCTCAACGCTCCTTATTTTGTTAAGAATATAGTCATCCATAACGACCTTAATGTCCCATTTGTTGCTGATCTGGCCCGATCCCGGTATCTATCCTTTCATAACAAACTTCATTTCCACTCAAACCCTCTAGTTTCAAACCTAGCTTCCTCTTCAATTCCCGATAATCCTTCGAGGCGTCTGAAAAGAAGATGGCCACGTGACCTTCTTAGTTGAACATTCGATTTGAGTACTACCAGTGGGTAGTTTCTCTACTTGTCATTATATCATGTCATTATGTATCACTCAGCCAATTTACTTGTTATATTACTGTAATATAGTTGTAAATAGCAATAAATAAATAATAAAAAAAAAAAAAAAAAATTATGGGACGATAAAAAGTCCAGGATAGAATGATTGTATACATATTTATTTTATACCGTAGATGCCAACCAATTCTGCAAATATGGACTTTCACACTTGTTTAAGTCACTTTAAACGCAAAAGAGTTTTTAAACTTAAATTTACTACGGGTAATTATAAAATTAAGGATTTACGGATCTACAAGATTTAATGATGATTGGAAAATTAAGACCGATAGTGAAATTAAGATTATATTAGAGAATAATTACATTTTTAACTATATCAGAAGTAGGCTGAGATGGGCAGGTTATTTGATCAAAGTGTGAAAGAGTTCAGAAGAAGATACTAGAAGCATACTTCAGTGAATAGAGAAAAAGAGGTAGAGCTTGGAGCAGGTGGAAGGACGCGGTGAAAAGTGAAGCGAGGAAGCTAGGTGTCCGCAATTGGAAGAGAGAAGTCGCAAAGAACATGGAGAAGTTAGAAGAGGATAAATCAGGAGGCAAGGGATGACCCCTGAGGCAAAACATGACGCTGGCCTATACGCCCGAGAGTTAGTTAGTTAATTATGTAATTATAAAGCTTTAATTATGCATACTCTAATTGTTCACTAAATAAAAGTTTAAGTATACTATAATTTCATACATGTCAACGTTAGGAAGCCAAAGAATAAAAAGGCAAACAAATATTGCTATTTTTTCTCATTAATTTTTTGTTATTTGGAATCATCTTGGCTAAGATATATTTTCGGTCAGATGTAGCGCCACCACGATGGTTTATACATGAGATCATTTTCGATGTACAAATGTGTTTAGAAACATGAACTTATACGAATTTATAAAAGTGCTCAAGTTGTTTTTCACCTCTACTTACTCATGATACATAGGCACGTTGGTTACCCCTGTAAGACACCATACTATTCACACTGGATATTTAATAAGTGATAATTTTTTTTGGGGGGTGTAAAGGGTTCGCTCAAGGGAATATCATTACGTCGTAAATAATAAAATATTATTTCAAAAACGTTGAGCGTAATTGAGTAAGACGAGACTGAACTTATGAACTCCAGTCAACAAGATTAAAAGATGAGAAATTTTGGTTTCTATATCCCAAGATTTCAATACAAAACATGTGGATCATCTCTAAAGTATCAAATAAAATGGTGTTATGAACTGATTCTTAGGATTAAAAACGTTAATGAATGATGTCCTGATTATTTATTACACAAGAAAGTGAAACTGCAGCTAAAAGAGAAGCTTTAGTGCTGGAACAAGTTAATGTATATAGTAAATAAGTAAAGGGAAATATTAAAATAAATGAAGGTTATGTTTTTTAGGTCCATTTTCTATTCGAATTATTGCAGAAAATAGGATCGATAAAAGAGTTAGAAGAGCTAAAATGAGGCGTTCAGGATAAAAAGCGGATAACTCTAACATTTCAAAAATTGTCTTTTTCACATTTTTCGCTAGTTTAGTTTTTAGAATGTTCACTGGTTCTAGCAATTTGGTCTAACGCGACACTTTCCCCCCTTGTTTCTCATGCTCTTTAACCGATTTTGAACCTGCCGTTTCGGGAACATGAACATTACTAGACTAAACGTGCGGAAAATGTGAAAACGTCAATTTTCGAAAATTGGAGTCCGCTCCATAGCTGTGTGGCCGTAGCGAAGGACCCGGGTTCAAATCCGGCTATGGCAGATTTTATTTAATCTGTTAACAGTCAGGGATGTTAACAGCAAATTATTTTGCTGAACGAGGAGTGGGGATAATAAAAAACCTTTTCAGAAAAGTGGAGGAGGCGAAGCGGGACATATTCCTAGCCTTGTTGGAATACTGACACACTCCTTTAAATCACGTTAAATTATCATCATCGCAGTTGCTAATGAATCGGATCTGTAGGACGAAATTACCAACTACCAGTGACCCCCTGCGCCCAATCGAAAACGTTAATGTTCCAGAGAAGTTACAACACAAAGCAACTAGCAAAGCGGTGCTTCGATAGAGGATCTCGACTGTTGGAGGAATTATATCCCGATGATAAAGTCTGGATAGAGTATCCTGATAAGCATAAAAGGCACGCTGGAGCTACACGCAACAAAAACGATGGTATGCAAAGATCATATATAGTATTGGATGAAGAAACAGGACAAATAATTCGGAAACAGGAGGCATGGAGCGAGAGAAGAAATGAACATCAAGAACTAGGTAGAGAAGAAGAGAAACATAAGAGACCAAGACAGTTGCCTTCTAGAATTAGAGATCACGGTTACAAATAAGGAGTAGGCTTTAACTTAAATTGTGTTCCTGGTGTTAAATTATTATTCCTAAAACAGATCCTTTGGTATTTGGGACCCTCCTGGGAGAGACGCTCAGCAAGCGTCTATAAAGTGGATACGCAAAGAAGGGGGAAAGCCTGACCGTCGAGCGTGATGTAGGACAAATCTTTTCCCTGCAAAACCGTAAAAGAAACAGTACAGTCTCTACCACGTATTGAACCCTAGGCTCTTCATGAGGTGTAGTGGTCCAGTAGTTATGGGGTTTTGATTCTGAACGATGATTCTCTATGCTGTTCATGAGATACAACGATCCTAATGAATGAATTATTATGTTGTTTGTGGACCTGGCTCAGGACAGGATACACATTAGAACGGCCTGAGTGGGGAACAGTTAGGAGACAGACGGACGGACGTTGATTGACGAAGAAGGGCCAGTTACTGTTAAGATAATTATGAGGCGCGTGACCGGGCCCGGACAATCTTCCTAACGTTCTCCAGCCTCAGGTAGCCCGCCTCCGACCAAACTCTTCTGGAGGAAACAATTTTCTCCAGCGACTGTCTTCCGTGACTGACCGCCACGCTCAACGAGCTACGTATCCAAGACATCTCCTAAAGGTGAGAACAATTTACCGAAATACATTATCCAGTTATGGGAGAATCGGAACTCCACGTCTCATAGTCGAGACTTTATGATCAGTTGTCAGGTTAGTGCAGTCAGAAGCCGTTTTGCTCAATTCTAAGGTCTTCTGTTATTAATTGAAAGTCATTATGGACATAAAGTTTACAGACAAAAATAAAAAATATCCAGTTAATTAAGTATTCTCTTACATTTCTCATGATACTAACCACTTAGCCATATAGTTTCGATTGGCGGTACTGTTATGTCATGTAGCAGGGATTACCGGACCGTGATGCGTGTACGACTGGTAATAAGGAAGGGCGTTCCAAGAGGATCACAAACAAACTTTATGAATAAATCCATATTTTTAATATCTTTAATGAGAAATAAAAATTTAAAATATATTGAACACCCCAATTACGGGATTTAGAAACACAATCTAAAATTAATAGAAAAATAAAATATCATAGAAAGCACTCATGGCGGTTTTGAAGAGAAATATTCATTAAGCCTAGCTCAAATAATATGATTGTAAATAAAATAAAAAATGCTTGTAGCTGAAAATTGCTTATAGTTCTTATTTCCGGTGGGTTCATTTTATCTGCATTTTCTGTCTTTTCCTGTCATATCACAAGATAGAATAGTGTTTCCCTTTCGAATTCTTTTTCTTTTCTTATTTTTTATGAAAACCATTCTTTTATACAATTATCATACGTTTAGCCTGTTATCTAAAAATGGTTGTGATGATAAGGCCTGGGAACAGATTACTTAGAGGTATGTTTTGGGCTTTATTAGATTTATTGCTAGATTTAGTAGTGATGTACCATTGTAATGGCGACATTTTTTTATACTGAAAAACCTTCTACCTGGTTCTCTTGTCCGTTTGATAGAATGGAATATTCGCTTAAATTATGTAGGTATTAGAGGGAACTATTTTCAAGAATTGAGAGTTTGACATCCTAAAAGTTTTAGATACTGCCATCGAGTATTAAAAAATCCTTGGTTACATCGTCCTTCAGAAGGAACGTAAAATGGAGGTTTTTAGCCGGAACGATGTCAGTTACTCGGGTAAGATCCCTTTTGTAATTATTCCAGATATAATGACACCCACTGTAGCATCGTCCGAATAGCGATAGCAGCATAAAGTGTTTATATAGTTTTTTCGAATTATATTTTCCATTTTTTTGATATGAGACATTGGAACTTGAGTAATTAAATTGATAAAAATTGACCCAAACTAAAATAATATATATATACACCATATTAAAATTATCACCAGATCCAATTGCACGTAATAGTTTGCCTACCAATACCACTATGAGAAACATAAAGCACATTTTAAAACCAATTAAATTGAACGTTGTTTATCTTAGTTTGTTCATGGGTAGCAAAGAGGAGCAACTTAGGCAATTGGGAAAAATAATAATAATTTTGTCACAAAACCTAACTGTCACCTGAACATTTGTACTGTACAAAGCGTGAAGGGTCAGGAGTACATAGCAGAGACTGTACTGTATCTTGGTCCAGGTTGTGCATTTGTCCTAGATCACGCTTAGCCACCAGATTTTTCCTCCTTATTTTAGGTACCCACTTGAGACTGGGTGAGCCCCAGGAGGGTCCTAAATGCCATAGGATCCATCTCATAAATAATAATAACTGTAATATTGTATTTAAAGCACAATAACTTTCTTATTGTTGACTATACCTCGTATGCAAAGTAGTGAAAATTTTTAATAGTGGTAAGTGGTAAAATCAATAATAATTTTGAGCTTAAATTATTAGTAAAATTTGTATAAATAATAATAATAACGAAAATCATAGTGCTGACTTTAAACTCTGTCCTATTGAAAGATATCCTGACGTGTTTGCTCGGAATTGGAGTAGAGCGGATTATGTTAATGACTTGGAGCACACTCCGGTTGTGGTCAGTAATTGCCAGCCTTGGTGAGGCCTTTCACACTCAGCACCATCCGACTGACCTAGTCATCAACGCGTCTCATAACTCCCCAAGGTTTTATTACAAAACATCCGCTATAATTACTCTCATTAAAGCTACAAATGGATAGTATAACGTTTATTGCCTGATAAAAAAAATAATAATCTGCTTGCAAGTGGTATTTAATATATACACTTATATTAGTATATTACTTATATTAATATATTACTTGGTATTATAATAGATTATAGTTAAGGTTTCTAACTCGCTCTGTTATTGTTCAATGATTATCAGTTTAGATCCCCTCTATTTTTTTTCAAAATTAGTTTTGAGTATGCTATTCTATTCAGGGGTGTGGCTCTATCCTGAAGGTTCCTGGTTTAAATCCAGCTATGCCAGATTTATAAATTATTTAATTTGTTAACAGTCACGAATGGACCATGTGAGATCTGCTCACCATGCCTATGGCACACCTAGCCGTTATAAGCTCAGTACTCTTAACTGGAGGAAAAACCTGGCGGTCGAGCGTGATCTCAGGCAAATAACCTCCCTGCATAAACGTTTGCAGTCTCTACCATGTAGTGCTCCAAGTTTTTTTTATTTATTTAAATTTTTATATTATTTGTTTTAATTTAATTCACGCCCTAGGGTTGTAGTCAAACAGCGTCTATTTTGGACGTGGAATAAATAAAGTAGTTAGAAGAAATAAAACAAAGAGAAAAGGTTAAATAATTTATATTTATCGTATTTCTGGGAATTAAAAAAAAAAATTCCTATCTTCATGGCGTTTTTTCCACAATTAGGGTACGTTAAAGATTTCAGTTTCAGGATTTTTAATTCAACATAATCTCAATCTCATAACTGTTTTATGAGGTTAATTCTTCATTCTTGCAAACCTGTGAAACGATATGCTCATAGATAAACCGTGACGATCTTGAAAGAGATAGAGGAAGGGTGGAGAGAGTTGCGTGTGCAGAATCTTGTAAGATGTAAAGATCAGATGGAGTTGGGCAGGGCATTCCCAGGTCTCTAAGTCGGCTAAGGTATGGCCTGGAATAACTTAAGGAATGTCTTCATTCCACTACATCTCGAAAAATAAATTTATAGTGTTTGTTTTTAATGTCAACACTGTGCTTATTTTTATTCATTTAACGCCACTTTATGTTGCTACGGCTAATCGGACGATGCTACAGTGGATGTCCTAAATTGTTCCTATACTGGTATCATTAGGATAGGGACCAGACCCCCATTCCATGTCCCTTCCAAAGGGCGGCGAAACCAAGGATTTTTTACTTCCTAGGATAGTAGATTTTAATGCTAACCTCTACTCCACAGTTCACCACCCATGCTAAGACTCAAATAATAAAAATTTGTAAAATATTTAAGAATTTTTTTAAGGTGTCCTTTGATTGCAGTAGGTTACAGTTTGAATCTACCAAACCATATAATGCAACTTAAACTCAAAATTTGTTGTTGTCTAGTTTTGTCAAAACTTGTCTAGTCGGTTGTCTAGAGGCTAGTAGGCTAGAGGACCTAAACGAAGCGTGATGCTTGATAACCGATCAGTACTTTTGTTATCACTAATGAGATACACATTTAATTAATTGAATAAGTAAATTCAGAGCAAAATATTTTTCATTGGTCATTGATCCTCTGCGAGTATATCTTGTAGTCGGTTGAGAATAAGAACGTCCGAATGTCAGGCATTACCCACGGATGCTTTGTCGATCGAAGGTATACGGAGGGAGATGAGTAGTTTGCCGAAGATGCATCACTAATAAGGCATGTAGCGAGGGATAGGCATGTCCCATCGGCCACAATAGCAAGGGTATTGAGGAGACAGATCCAGATGAAGCTGTCACAGGGAACAAGATGGCTTCACGGTGCCCTATGAGTGGTGCGTACAATCACACTCCGGATAATGAAGATAAAACATTTCTAAAGGTACATTGTACGTCTGCCTCCGGACCTAGCGCATTGCTCGTCCCCCGTCCTATTGTACTCTTCACCGTTAAGACCTTTCCTGCTTCCTAGATCTATCCTTGCGATATGGATCACATTTAATGATACCATGGTAAAAGGAAATTCTTCTAATGTTTTTTTGATCGTCCGTTGTAATGGGAGCAACAATAGGGAAAATGTAGAGGAAAATTCTAAATATTTTTTAGTCATCTAAAGAAGGAGTTCTGTAACTTATGTAGTCCATGGTCCGGACAACGTTTTTTTTCTGGACACTATCCCAAACATTTTCGCCTTATTAGGACTTCATTTCTGGCTGAATATTCCCAGTCATAACGGTAAAATAAATATTGTACAACTGTATTCCTATTAACAAAAACTATAATCCTCTCAAACTAGTTTATTTTTAAAATCAATTTGGAATATAAAAACTTTTTCACGCCAGTTTTAGTCATAAAATTCTATTGTGATTTTCATGAAGATTATTTTGAAAAGCGATTAAAAAATAAGAAAAATAAACTAAAGGCTTACTACATTTCGAATTCCAACTACAAAAAATCTAGATGTTTGCATTCCAAGAAGGAATTGAAGAAAAGTTATATCGACTTAAATAACCAACTATCGACCAGATCCCTTCATTCTCGTGATTTTTTTGAGAGCCGTGGATCATTAGCGGAATTTTTTTCGCTCGTGGAAAAAAAATGTTGGGAATAAGTTTGCTGTTCGTTAAGTGGAGTATGTTGCTCCTAGCGGCACTGAGGCCTAAACACTTGTGACATTACATAGACAATGAGCTGCCAGCAATTAGGAAACTACTATGATAATTACTGCTATGGAATAACACGACTCCGAGAAAAAATAATTATTATTTAAAAGGGAATGATTAGTCTTATGAAAAAAAAAAAACTGAATATATTATACATAAATCGGTTGTTGTAAAACCAAATATATATATACGTACTAGCTGAACCCGCCACGCGTTGCTGTGGCTGTTGTAATAGTTTTAAAAAAGATTACGTTAAAATTTGAATTTTAAAGAAACAATGAATGAATGGAAAAAATGAATTTAATCGATTTTTGATTTTACATTTTATTCATTTTATATCTTATATACTTAATGAAAATACAAAATTCTTAGCTGATAAAATATAAACATTAGATTAATGAATGAGTTATATCATGGTTGATTTTTAATTATGGCTAATAATATTTTTTTAAATTTTAATTATTTATTTCAATTTAATTGAGTGCTAATCGATGCGCAATATTTTTTGTTAATCTGTCCTTTGCTAACACAAATAGATTAGATGGTTTACTAACACGTGAGTATGCAACATGGTCATAGCAAAATCCAAGAATATATATCAAATTGAAGTTCTGATGGTGTAATTGGAATATTTGGCCACAGGACGATTTCTCCTTTAAAGACTCCAGTCAACATTGCTGCTTCAATAACATTCCTGGTGATATTTTTGATGACCAAACGTGTACCATTCCATAATTGGTAGATACAAATTACGCATAATCAATAAGAATGGCCGACACATATCACTTTGGGGTATAAAAAATTTCAAAAAATCAAATTTCATCTTCTCTAAAAATGGTTTTTTATGGTTTTTCCCTAAAATCACCGATTAGAAGATACAGGCCAAAAACTGAAAAAGTTACGAAAATTTCGAAGTTTTTCGGCCACAAAAAGTATTCCCGGCCGTTTTTTTTGTTGTTGCAAACTTGGATTTACACTACTCAGACATACCCTTACAACATATCAAAAATTCAGCATCCTCAAGCGTCCTTGCTACGATCGACGCACAATCAATAATAATGGCCGACCCATATCACTTAGGGGTACGAAAAATAGTTTACGTCCAATTCTAAGACCTACTGAATATACACACGACAATTTTTTATATATTATATATTAGTTTTATATATATATATATATATATATACAATATATTTTCATCCTAATATTTTTCTCTTACACTAAGTTTCACATTTGAATTACATTAAACATATGGGCAAACCGCCAAATGTTTTTGTCACCAAGCATTTAGCAAAGAATTGTGTTTTAAACATTATAGAACTTTTAAATTTTATTGTGAAAGAATAATCATTGAAATAATTATAAAATTAAACGATTCTTAAAATCCAAATGGACTTATACCACTTTCATATAATAGAAAAGATTTGTAGTTTTATAATAGAACTATTCTCAGTACATTTCCTTTTTGAAAACCGTTTAAAATATTTCATGTTACCTCATCGAACGAAAATTGAGCCCAATTCGTCGCCTTAGTAACACATAAACAAACGTGACTACAGAATCGCCATTTTTCCTTAATGAATTTAATAGTAATGTATGAGCAGAAAAAACAAAACAATACTGATAACAAAAACTTATATTCAGGTAATGCAGAGATAATATATTGTAACCCTAAAATATAACATGAAATGTTACGCATCACATTTATCTAAAAATGTCAATTTTGTTGATGCGTGTTTGTGTCTCTAAATCTGTTAGACCTACAGGTCTCGTTATGTACTTAAATTGAAGCAAACTAAATTTACTACAGCTTCATTCCTCATGACTTGCATCGTAGGATCACTCCTTCGGCCGGTGTTCCTCACGAAATTCGGCCAAAACTTAAATTTGGATTTTTTGGAAAAAATTACCAATTTTCAAAGAGGCGTAACTCAGAATCAACCAAAGCTACAGAGCTGCGGTTGGGCTCAAATCATAGAAAATTTAATCTACTACTAGTATGGAGATATAGGCCAACAACTGAAATAACTCCGAAAATGTTGAGGTTTTTCCGCCACCAAAAGTTTTCCATCCGTTTTTTCGGTAGCAAACTAGGATTTCCACTAGTCAGACATGCCCCTACAACATATAAAAAATTTTGCTCTCTTCAATTTATTGCGACCTTTAAACACCTGGCCGCTGGCCTATATGGGTTTACCAATATTAAAAGTTCTGGTATAAGAAATTTTAGTTACGTTCTTTCCTTACATGAGGAATACATTATACATGGTGCGTTAGTTACACATCAAAACCCTATTTCTTTTGCTATTAAAGACAACAAAAAACTGCGAAAATGTTATAGCTATTCATTTATATCTGATAATTTAGATATTTAATTATCCTGGCAGCTATTAACAAAAAGTAGAAATTATAGAAAGCTATTTGATTTCCATGAAAATGTTGCGGTAGAATATCGTGCTCTAAGGCTCTTAGTGTGCTTAGCTCAATGACTATCATTATTACCTTGGGCCAACACGATTTCTGAATTCATTTACCATTTCTTCCTTCTCTTAGTCATTAGTCATTAGTTCCTTCTAATGTACAAATTGTCTACTTTTCATCACGTAGTAATTAATTTATGCTCGGAGTACTATTCCAGTGCTTGTTTACGTCATGAAAAGAACAACTTAATTATTTTAAGAATTTATATTTTGGTTTGGTCTTTATAATTTAACGTCACTTTATGTTGCTATGATTAATGGGATGACGCTACAGTGGTAGTTCTAACTTTTGCATAATTATTAACAAGCGTGATAATAATAATAATGATAAAGCTTTATTGACATCAAATATGACAAAAGCCTCTCCCTTAGGAGGTAAAATGGAGTTCAGTTCCAAAATATAGTTTTATTATATTATAAATATATTTTTTTGTGACAATATAAAATAAAATAACCAATACTCGTCACAGATTACAAAAAACAAAAACACTCTTTTAGAACATATATAAATAAGTAGTTATAAAATAATTATCATTCATTATTTATTACTATAAAAAACAAAAAAAACACGTTATTTTAAAAACAATTATAAATAAATAATAAAACTATATTACTACCACTTTCACTATTAAATAACAATCACTACAAACCACAAAAACAAAACAAAACTTTTTCCGTTTTATAGACTCTTCACAATTCAAGACCTACAGTCTCTGTCCCTGGCCACTTTCATCCTGTTAGTTCCCACTCTTCGGGTAATTTCATCCCTCCACCTCATGTACTGTTTTTCCCTGCTTCTCGTTTGGCCGATCGGAGTCTACTCGGTGCTTCTTTTCGACCATCCCTCGTCCTTGACTCTGGCTAGGTGTCCAGCCCTCCTCCATTTCAGTTTTCGGGCCTCCTTGCTGAGACCTTTAACTTTTACACGAGTTAGGATATCTCGGTTCTTAATTTTCTCAATTCTTCGGATTCCCATCATACACCTTAAAAGAAGGGTGATAATAAAGAACTTTTAATTTTTTTATTTAATTCACTTAAAACATTTTCTGATGTTTTTTCCCCTCTAAAATTACATAATTCGATTCGATGAACAATTATTAATAATAATAAAAAAACAGTAAAAACTCAGGGACGTTTTATGGAGAAAATAATTTTTTCTTCTTCTTCTTCGTTCATCAGATGTCGTCTCTCTTTTGGTATTTTTGGCGCAGTGCGACTTAAACATCCGTTTCCTGTAATAAATCGCCTCTACGGGAATGATGACTCACTCTTGTCAGATGTGACCCAGAATCCCTCAGTGTATGACCAGCTCCTCTTCAAAGAGTCTCACGAAATGACAACCACTGCCCTGAATTTTAATCTGAAGCATTTCCCTTTGTTCAGACCTTGCCCGCTCACCTTGCAGGTCATCCTGCCACTTCCTTAACAATCTGATTGCTCCTTGAGGAACTTCTGTTGTTGCCGCAAAGTGACTGGTAACATTTCGGTTTCCTTCGATTTTCACTAACCTTCACTTGTTAGGACGATTTACGAGGGTTATATGGAAGAAAAATGTCGCGAAAATTGTATTTTCTTGAATTATTACCTGAGGAATTCTAACTTAAGGTGTCTAGAAGATGTTATACGATTACCTGGTTATTACCTGGTTTTCTAACATTAAATATATCGGAATAATTATTTAAATGGTTGGCAGTTCTGAAATGAGAGTTTTTTGTTTATTAATTTATTGTCACTATATGTTGCTATGGCTAATCAGATTATGTTGCAGAGGTAGCCCTAAATTTTGCCTATCATATAATTAGGATATGGATCTTCCCTGTTTTTTTACTGGATAATCAATGGTTTTTTACTCCTTTTAAGGCCACAAACCCTGAAAGGCCGCAAACCCGCGATCCTGGGAATAGCAGGTTGTTATGCTTACCACTAGACAAGACATTACCCCTATAATGCGGGTTAGGAAATGAATTAAGGACTATAGTTATCTTTTATGAAGCTCAATGGGCAGAGAACTATGTTGCCAATCTTTAATTCTGAGACTGTCGAGATCTGGAGATCCTCCTGGGGCCTAACCTTCAATTGAGGGGAAAACCTGCCAGTTGTGATCTCAGACGAATCACCACCTTGCCTAACCTTTGACCTGGAAACCGAATTCATTCCTAACCTAAGGTACTGAGGTTAACTGTTGCTAAGTTGTAGTGGTACAATGAATCTTCTGAGTTCTTTCATTGATGTTTCTGGACTAAATTTTGGACTTGAACTGACAAATTTTGCAACTTAGAAATAACAACTAATAATTTAATGTTTTAATTATCTGATGAAATAATAGAAACGGAATTCAAAAGGAAGGATAGCTTAATGGTGGAAAATGCTTGCAATTTCTCATTTGTTAAATTACACATTTCCCTGCTATTGAATAAAAACCTGTTATATTTGAAAGAATCAGGCAGTTTTTTACCTGTGAATATTGCTGCAGGTGGTCTAGGATCTTGGAAAATTTAACACTGGAAATTTGTTAATTCAGGAAATTTACTTTACAAACCGTGTTATCTGTTATCTGAAATGAAAATTTATAAACATAAAGGTGTTTTTGATTTTTGTTTAATTGCTTATTTAACGTCACTTTTATCTGCAATAACAAACTGGAAGCTACTACTCGTACAGTGAAAATTCTGAAGTAATTATAATTAGGACAGTCCCAAATAATATAATAATAATATAATTAGAGTCTTTAACTAGTCCCTGATAGACTCGGTATACCCATTTACAGAGCACGGCACGACCAAGAATTTGTTTACTCTTTTTTTAAAAATCCTAGGGCCACCTGCCGGGCTGCGATCCTGCACATGCTTAGCTTTACACCATCTGTCACCCTGAGGTATCCTATTTTTATTTTATTATTTCGGGCTTAGCTAAAAATAAGCTAGGCCTTCTTCGGGTTTGTATTTGTTATTTTCTCAAGGGTTTAATTTTTTTCTAAGCCAATCTAAAAGTATCTTTGTGATATTCAGTCTTATTTAATGCTTCTCAGTGCCTTTTTCTTGTAAATATTGAACATTATAATAGTGTCTTTATATTATTAGGAGTGTTAAAAAATAGTATATTCTAATATACGGTATTTATTTGTTCTTTTTAAACCGTTGAACGGAACATCTCTGAGTTGTGGTCTACAGGGAACATCTGTCATAATAACGGCTATCAGTGTAGAATGTGAGAATTTGTTTGCTATTTTTCACATTCTACACAGTTATACAGTTTGCATAACTGAGCATAAAACACTGTATATTTTCGAATAATATGTGTACGGACTTCGCAATTTTTCCAACCACTCATTGCTATATAAGATGCGTGTAGCCTTACAGGTATGGGTAAGGTTATTCGATTTATTACTGTTGGTACATCACTATCATTTGATACGATAGGGGCTAAAAAAAAGTCATAATCAGTAATAAAACAATCATTTTACATTTGAAATGATAAAATCGATCTTTATTTATTTAATTTTTTATTTCTTCCGTCCGTTGGATTTTATTTGGCCAAAACCTTGATGATATAGGTTTTGGCAGAAATTATTTTAGTATAAGGGAGAAGATGTTGATGATTATTTATGGTTTTATTATTTTATTCTTTAATTATTATTATAGCCATCATTTTGAAATATTAAATAAAAACTTCTCAGATCAAGAACTATATCATTTGATTTAGGAAAGAAATTCGTTGACTGGTAGATACTATAATAGGATGTAAATAGTTGGGGGTGCAGTAAAGAAAACACAGCAAATAAGTGAAACTATGTGCCTAAAATATATTATATTTTATATTTCAAATGTAAATATTTTATATTTATATATTTTATAAAATATAGTAAGTTTCACTTATTTGCTGTGTTTTCTTGACTGCACCCCCAACTATTTACATCCTATTATTATATCATTTGATTGTTAGTTCAAAATCCCGGAGGAGTATTCTTCTGATAACTTGGCGACAGACAGGTATTGTATTAATAGAAGGGTGACTTTCCAATATAGAAATTAAGATAAATGACGATAGATATTTCGTAAAATAGGTAAAAGTAAAAACGAAATTTTTAGAAGAGTTAGTGGAGGGAGATATAATGGACCGGGACCAGGTAGCGTGTCGTAGCGGTCTCTAGGCTAGAAGACATCTATTACGCTCCAATTGTCTCCCGGCACAAAAGTACTTCTTTTGATTTTTCAGTCTCTCTTCAAGGACTTCTTTAGATACTGTAATTATATTCAGAGTTTATAATTACATTACAGTTAACTCTTATTGTTAGTCCGGTCCCAATTCGCCGGTTAGATTTATTTATTTAGGTTAAATAAACAGAATATAAATATTCTGTAATAAATAAACAGAAAGATAATAAAATATTCATTATACTTTGAACTATTAAAGTACTATTCGAAATCTGTTTGGCGTCCTAAATATAATTTAAAAAAATAAATAAAAATAGTGGAACTATAAAATATTAAACTACGTAGTAAGGTCTATAAGTTTCCGGCCTGTCCTGCTTCCCCTCATTCAAACGTACCGGGACCGCACGCCTATGCAGGTCCATGCCTGCTCACTCCAATAACAGCGAGGTTGGGGCTTTCAAAAACAAGTGTTTTGAGGATCATCAAAGAACATTTGCATACGAACAAGGTTAATGCAAGATGGGTTCCAAAAATTCTTTTCCATTTCTAACGCCGCTGTGAAGGACTGTGGATTCCAAGAAATCTGTCATCCACCCTACAGCCCAGACTTGGCCCCTAGCGACTTTAACACAGACAAAGAGCTCAAGCATCAGTGGAAGAACATTTTTTTAACAAAGAAGAAAATTTTTTTTTCATGGTATAAAAATGTTGCCAAATCGTTGTATTAAGTGTGTTGAACTTAGAGGAGAATATATTGAAAAACAGTAAGATCAGTTTTTTTCTTTCACCATTCCTTCTATCCCAGGCCGGAAACTTTTGGACCTTACTACGTAATATGTAATATTAAAAACAATATCCATTAATATTTACTTTATATTAATTAACATTAACAATAAATAACTATTTATTATAACTATTAATTAATAACTATTGTCTTAGAAATGAAACAGTAACGAAAAGGAAACACACGTTAATGATCCCTATCCTAATTATTATTGCATAGGCAAAATTTAGGACTCCCACTGTAGCATCGTCCGATTAGCTATAGTATCACTAACTGACTTTTAATGAATAAACAATAAACAACGAAAATGAAACTATCTTTGAACACTACAATTGAAATAAAGTCGCTATTGCCATTTTCAATATTAACAAGCCGCACAGTGTTTCGATAAGTAGGAGCTAGCTGGACAAAACTCATATCAAAATTCTAAAAAAATTTATTGGAATATTGTAAACGATTGTTCAAAACCTAGAAATCCAATATTTGTTTATGCCTGGCACACTTCATCTCGTCAGTAATAGAGTCCAAAGTCATGAATCTATAAAAATAGACTAAATCAGTTGTATTCAAAGCTTCATTTCAACAGCACAGAATTATAATGTTACAATTGTAATGTTTACATGAATCAATTGTTGAATATCGATAATATATGTACTCATATGTGCTATTTTGTTCCAATTAAAAAAGTCTTCTGACAATCTAAGTGTATCAATTTTTTTTTTAAATGCATGACGGATTTTTCCTCAATTTGAAACTTTCAAGATATTGGAATGACTTGTATCCGGTTATATCCGGGCTAAATTTTATATATTTCATAGCTGCATCTCTCCCATTAATAATAAGATGCACTATAGCCTGCACACTCGAGTACAACATTGTTTTTTTAATTTTAGAATACTTATTTTCGGGAAGGTTTTTTTTTTTAAAATAGGTAGAAACACCATTATTTTTTAGTTATTTTCGACCAAATTAAATGTTAGAAACCAACAAAGGACTCTAAAAGAAAAATTAAAAGAAGGTTGGCTAACTATTTCTCCAAAATTTCTGATAAATGACGGGAAAATCAAATGAGCGCACAATGTTTCGGTTAGTACAAGCTAGGCCAAAAGTCATGTTTAGAAATCTGAAATATGGTATTGGAATATTGTAAACAATACTTCAAAACATGGTAATCTATTATTTGTTTAAGTCTGTCACACTTCACAGCTTGAGGGTTAGGGCCCAAAGTAATCATAGCAATAGAATAAATCAGTGAAATGCAAGGCATCATTTCAACCTCAAAAATTTATTGTTCAATTACTTTTATCAAACTAATCGTTGAATATGGATATTAATTGTACTGGTAAGTGCTATTTTTTAAAAATAAAAAAGTCTTCTGATAATCAAACTATATTAATTTTTTTTTTAATGGCCGAAGATATTTTCCTCATCTTGGAACTTTGAAGTGATGAAAATGACTTGGACCCATTTGTATCCGGGCTATGTTTTCTATATTTAATAGCTGCACCTTTTCTATGAATAATAAGACATATTTTAGCTTACAGACTCGAGTACAACATTTTTTTAGAGTACTTAATTTCGAGAAGATACAATACTTTGTTGAAGCGCCCAAAGGAAGAAAGAAACTCTTATCTCCTAGAGTTTCTTTCGATCAAAATTAATTTTGAAAACATTACAGAGGACTCTGAATTGGATGGATGAATGATGAGCTGTAGTATATATATGTATAGGAAGTATATACACATACACACTTATTTATAAATAATTATAGGTTTTTTGTTTCTTTAATTATTTTGTTTTCCATAAAACTTGTATATATGTAAATATATGTTTTTTTTTCTCTCCAGTAAATTCGCCCAAAATGTACATAGCCGGTATTGTTTTGACAGCTACGATATGTTACTATTATGATATGTACGATATGTTATATGTACGATATGTTACTATTATATGGTCACCTATGAATCTACCTTGAACCTTTACCTTGGTGACATCTATAGAAACATATTGAATTTTGGATACCTAAGGGAAAAGCTCAGTTCCTGGCAAACTGACAAGATTTCGATTACTTTTATACATCGCTTTTTGAAGGTATCATAAGAATTAAGAAAGCCTGCTATAATACGTTTTTCCTTTGAGTTTTAAGGCACTTCATCTGGATCTAGTAATTATTGTTGATTATTTTTCCAGAGGTGAAAATTTCTTTTTCATTGTAGTGTATTGGAATTCGCTTATTTCAGATCAGACCTTTATCTGACAAATATGTATTTTATATTATAAGTCGCGTTATTGCTACCTTATTAGTACCAATAGGTGATATAAGACTACAGATGTTTTTTCTTTATACATTTCTATTCGCTCGGAACTCTAACTCCACTTGGATTACCAGTTACCTGGTTTTATTCTTTCGAGAGAAAAACTTATACTGACGGACCTTGCCTCCTCCCACTTTCATGGGGTTACCAGTAGTGTAGAAGTTAGCCTAACAAACATCTGTTCGCAGCCCGAAAGACGAATCCAATATGAGTAAAAAACATTGGAAAAGCCTGTCTTTGTCCTAGCCTGTATAGTGTCAGGTAATCATTAAAGACCCCGTTTCAAATTATAGCTTTATAGGCAAAATTTAGGGCTCTTACTGTAATATCGTCCATAGCCACAGCAGCATAAAGTGACCATTGAATAAACAAACAATTTATATCCATGTTTATAATTCAAATTCAATAATTTCAAATACTCTTAAACGGTTTCCTTTTTATCTTTAGGGGTTAAGATTGAACCATATCCCCAATTTCATAGCCCCTCTGAATTTTTTTTTCTTCGACAGGTAATGTTTGGTTTGTTGCACTTTCGGCAATACCCCATTCTTTCGTCTCAAATCGGGGTAATCATAGGAACGTTTCTTTTCTTTTTTTTTGGAACTAAAAACTTTCAAGAGGTAGAGAGACGAATAGGACCGAAAAGGATTCTACCATGCACACCTAGAAATGTAACAGAAGACGAGAAGGAGTGGAATGTAAAGGCCGTTGGATACCGTTCTGACGCCTCGAGGGCCTCAGGACGTGACTCGAGGTTAGGTCTTGGTCCAGAGGAAAGCGCGCGCGAGCACGAACACGGACGCCAAACACGAACCCTACTCTAATCACAAGGAGATAACTGCCAGGCGTCCGGTCTCTGTATTGTTTCAGCATCTGCATAATTACTCAGATATAGATTTATATTGCCTAATTCGGAGTTGGTCTGGAACTAGAGGAAGGACATTGGATGTAAGTTGAGGTATTGATGAAATCTCGTTTTGCAAGGAGTACGCTTGGAAGCGCGGGTAACAATAAATGTAGTCATGACCTCGGAAATGCTATGATTATGCAAAATGGACGTCGTAAAAATTACTTTATTACTAGTCGATAAGCCGCTCCAATAAAGCTGTTAACGTTTCATTGCTCCGACGTAGTGCTCGTAATCGTTTTTATAACTGTATAACAAGAATAATAATGCTTGACTTATTTCTTATTAGTGAAAAAACTAGTTCAAGGCTCATCAGTTCGTATCTTCAAACGTATTTTACATATTTTTGTTTTATGAAGGCATAAAAACAATGTTTTATTAAATCACATAAAAGATAAGTCTATATGAATACTTCATCAGCTGTCAATCCCAAAGCAGGCGATGTAGTTCGAAAATTAATAATGTGTTTGTTTCTCATTCGATTTATATCGCCGATATCATCCAATAGCATTAAACCTCTACAGCATAAAAACCTTCCAATGAAACCTTAGTTTACCATCCAATGCCATTCATTAACAATGATATTAATAATAACATATATAAGATAGTAATAAAAACATTAAATTATTAAAATAATTTAATGAGGTTATTAAATTTAAGTATTTCCTTTTTAAACACTATTCCGGAGAGATGAAATTTTAAAAATCGCTTCCTAATGAATTCCCGATGTCCAAGCCATTATTAATAAGTTTTAAATTAACAGACTTGTATTTCAGTCAAAATATTGAAATAACAAAAATGAAGAAAGAAAATTAAAATTTAGAGATAGCATTAATGTAAACTGATAAAAGTTTTGTCATATTTTTCAAAATTTTATGGAGGTATCAAAATTTACTGCGCAATTCAGTCTTCCATTTTCATTACGATTTTTATAATTTAAGAATATCATACATTGCTTATGTATGTCATGATTGTTGGCCGATATTATCCAAATCAGTAAGGAATGTTACTTGAAGAAAGAAAAAAACGGCGTGTGTTTTTTTTTCTTCAGTAGAAATCCCCGTAATCCTTGATGAGGGTCGTTTTAACGGTACGACTTCATCAAAAATCTATTTGAGTACACTTGTTTCCAAAATTATTGTTGTTCAATTGGACAGTTGAAAAATTGAATCATTGTTAAGCGAAAGTGTGCTAAATTAAAGAGCAGGTTTTAGGTTTATTCGCGAAGTCTATGGTTTAAAGGACTACTGGTAATAGTTGTTTATGAAGAACGTTTGCCGGCTTCGGTTTTCGCTCCTTGAAGAGGATCTATACTGTTTTACCCGATTTGACAGGTCTATCCGGGCCAGAAATTCATTACAGGACTCAACCAAGTGAAGGCTAACCACCGAAGGCCCCGTCAACCGTTTAGTGGTTTATCCTCCCCCGCCCGTTAGCTTAAGGAATAGGACTCGTTAGGGAGATGAGGACAGATCGGGATTGCCAGCGGGCTTGGGCCTAACGGTGGCACCGTTCCGTCTCCCAGCCGGAGCAGAACCTATTCCGCAAGGTGTTCTTCAACATCGGCTAACCATCCAATGATCATTCCTTTTTTATACCCAAACTAGGTCTTTCGGACGGATGGACATCAGGCAGGTAGGAGGACCTTAGTTATCGGTTACTCAAATAGCTGAGCTCCAGCTTTATCTTCAATTGAATGGAAACCTAATCTGAAAGGAGACTTAAAACTCAATAAAAATCTAGTGTGATTTTATTACCTTCGTTTATGATAGGAAAAGTAGTAGTGAAGTAAGATTTATGACAGGATGTCATCTCAATATTTTTAATTAATCTCTTTTATAACAAACCTGTACCACTACAGCCCATGAATGGTCTGGGGTTCAGTACATGCTAGAGACCGTATTGTATCTTGGACAACAGGTGTGCAGGGAAGTGATTTGTCCTAGATCGCCGGACTTTACCCACTTCATAGAGGCTGGGTGTGCCCCAGGAGGGTCCTAGTTCCCACAGGATCCATCTTTCGCCGGTAACAGATTAAAAAGTCTAAAAATAAAAGCGGGATCTGAAACCAGGACCTTCAGCATGGTCCTCAGCGCTCTACCACTAAGCCACTCACCCAGCTCCTCTCCACCAGCTGTAGCAATATAGGTTGTAATCCGATCTTTTGAAGTGGCAGAAAATGGAGTTCAAACATAAACGTATGTGGCAGGATAGCTCAAGTGGCAGAGCACTGCAACGGAAATGCAGACAACCCGGGTTCGAATCCCGGTCCTGGACAAATCTTTTCTCTTCAAAATAAAAATTGTAATAATTGTAAAGAAATAAAATAAAATAAATTATAAATAAATACATACAGGCTACCAGGTTATAAAAGCGTGCCAAAAATACTTCTGAAATGATGTTTAAAAAACATGTGCTTTTCTTAATAATACATATATTTTTTAGTTACGTTTACATGGACGTGATATCTCAGTAAGTAACCAATCCGAACTTATTCAGGAAGAAGTCATAATTGGCATTTGACTCCAATTTGTCGTTTACTCTCCTGTGGTTCAGCACATTGCCTGGTTGTATCAAGGCTAAATATAGTTGTGAATTATATAATAATGTTATACTAATGAATTTTATAAACTATTTGCTCATCTACTGTTTTCTGTAATAATTGAACAATGCTAACTTTTCATGGATGGTTATTGTCATAATCACGGTTTATTTTGTCGTGAAATATTCTGTACATTGTTTAGCTACGGTCTTGAATAAAATATAAGTCCATGTACAGAGTTATGCAACTGACGAAACAACTTACGTGAATTGGTTATTACTTGATATAATTCATCCCTTGTTCCACCCAAGCACTTCTTTTATAATGCAATAATGTATAGTCCCGAAAGTTTGGTAGAAAAGTTGACTTCTTAATCATCAAGTTACCCAAATAAAATATTTTATTCAAACTGGAGAACTGATACCGAATTATTTTTATTAATTTATTTATATTTTAGAAATACAACAAGTAAATGGCATGGATGATATATAGTGGTATGAATAAAGGCTAGTAGAGGTAGTACCCAAATATATAACTTAACTTATATGTTTTATCTTCTTTCCTTCTTTTCAGACGCCTCGGAGGACTAAAAGAAATTGAAGTTGAATCGTTTGTCAATGTGCAGTCCTAAGTACCGGACCTGTTCTACAGGAATCAATGGGATCATATTAAATGACGCAGGAAGTCATTGGTTTAAGAATGAGGGTAAAGGTTATTTGACGGGATTCGTGGGAATTTATTTTAATCCTCCAGTTTTGACACCATCTTTCAAGGTCAGTGATGTATACCGAATTATTTTATCTGTTAATAGTCGTGATTTGACCCTTTGGTTTGGGGGACTCTCCTGGGGCTCACTGTAAGATCTTTATAATGTGTGTTCCCAAAATAAGGTGGGAAATATGGCAGCTGAAAGAGCATAATCTCTATAGTCAACATAATGAACCCCAGACGTTCATAACGAAAATAAACATTCAGACTGAAGGATAAAAAAGGATTTGGATGAAGAATCTCCACATAGGGTATCTCTGTACGCATTTGGCACCAAGTGAATCAGTGAAAACTAGACTATCGATGGCATACTTTTCCATAGGCTTTGTTATTATAAAAGCTACGCGGGCACGAGGATCTAGGGTATGCTATGCTAAAATATGCCTCGAAAGGAATAAGAAATGGGCGAGTCGTAAAAAAATCTCGGAAAGTGGAATATTCTGCTCGGGGGCAGTCAGTTAGTAGGGCGTTCCACCTGCCGCCCAACCTAATCGTCCGCCTTTCGTCAATAACCATCGACCCCAGGCTCTAACCTTTCAGGGTTATACGCTATCACGGCTAATAGGATAATAAGCTCGAGGAATATTGTTAGTTTTTCTCTTTAAGCGTGGCTATTATCATTATTGTTATTATTTATTTATTTTTTTTTGGTCGAAACTAATTTATTTCCTAAGAAGAAAATTGTTAAGATGATTTTTGACCTTTATACGGAAACGGATGAAGAAATTTAATCGTTTTATCTTAACTTAAAAAAAGGAAAGTATAATTTAAATTTAATTTTTGCAATGAAGTTATTGAAAGAATAGTATTTTCACGGTTCAAGATAAGAGGATTTGTTTACATTCCTTATTTCGGCCATTTTCAAGCATATAATTTCCGAAAATAAACTGAAACCTGTTTTATAACAACCCATGAAGGATCTGGGGTTCAGTGCATGGTAGAGACTATAGGTACTGTTTCTTAAACCACGGTTGTGCAGGGAGGTGATTTGTACTAGATCACGCTCAACCGCCAGAGTTTCCCCCTTATTTTGGATACCCACTTTGTAGAGGTTGGGTAAGCCCCTGGAGGCTTCTAGATCCATAGGACCCATCTCCGGTCGCTAATAGATAAAATAAAAGTCTTTCGACGAGCGAGATTTAATCCCTCTACCACTGCGACACACCGCTCCCTTCCGAAAATAATAATAAATATAATTGAATCTTTTCTTAGTTATTCTTTCCAATCGATAAGTTTTACCAATGTAAAATGTATCGAATAGAAAGAATGTATTTGTATTTGAATACTGAAATATATCTACCGTTCAAAGAAGATAATATAATACAGATGAAGCTTAGGTATTTAAAAACCAAGAAGTCAAGAAATTTAAGAAGAGAAGTCGAGACGAAGTTAAACAAAATCAAATAAAAAAATACTCATAAAATGGCTTGTAGTTTATAAAATTTAATTATTAAAGATTTTTAGATTCTAATTAATGTTAACTTATTTATTTTGAATTTAATACTAGAAGCTGTGCTAGGTTTTTTGAATGAGCAATGTAAAAAAGCCACATTATAAATGTTTACTTTTGAATGTTAAGGCACATAAAAATGGATTAATATGCAACAAAATTTAAAAACAAATCTTTTATAAACACTAAAATAGCCCCTGAGGATGAGAGGCAATAATTAAATAAATCAAATATTCGGAAAATAATGTTTGCTAAATTTTATTTATTTGCGGGTTAAAAAAGCAAAGATAACAGCAATAATTTTAAAACTGACTAATGTAGTAAATTGTAGCAATATAATAATTTTGGAACTATAATTTAACGAAAATTTTGTTAGGCGGCCAGTGGGTAGTAGAAGAACCAAAACGGAAAATGATATTGAGTATTAATTCGCAGTCCAAAGTGGTTCAATACGAACTAAAAAAAAAAAAAAAAAAAAAGCAAATAGAAAGTATACAAGATACTTTTTGGAAGGTTTCTCAAACCTGTGGCGTAGGGGTTAGCATAGCAACCTACTATGGCCATCATCGGGGGTTCGTTGTTTTTTAAAAATGCAGTCTTGTTTTTTGAAATTTTTCCGGCATGCAGTCCTCTGTTTTTTTAAAGTTAGTAAAAATTCCTTGATTTTGCCTATTGACTATGCTTCGGAATGGACGTAAAACCCGGGTCCTGAACCTGTACAATGTCAAATATCCCTATCCTAATTAAACCTAGTTAGGCAAAATTTATTGCTCAGAATGTAGCATCGTCTTTTTAGCCATAGCAGGATAAAGTGACTTTAAATAAACTAACAATCAACGACCATGTTGTTGGTAAATCATATAACTTGATAAAATGATTGGTCCAAATCCAATGTGGCTTATCTTGTAAAGTTGTTGGGGTTTTGTAACGAGTAGTTGTCTATAATGCTACAAAAAGACATAATAGTCAGCAATAGCTGACTTTTTATGAATTCAAATTATGGCCAATTTGAGGGAAAAAAAATTTTCTTTTCGTCTAAGCATAATCCAAAATCTACTTTCAGTTGTATACATTTTCAGATACGCCACGTTGCCTTTACGTAATGACTATACGTGTATAACCCGGTTGGTCGTTAGAATGAAGATGAGATATGAACTCTTGTTATGTTCCTGAGATTATATAAATGGAAAGAAGCAACTGAGTGAGTTCGTGTTAATTTGTTTTGTCAGTTACTAAGAGATACTGTTTTTTGAATTTGATGGATTCAATAAATCTTTAAGGCATAAAAAAAAATTAATAATATCGAGTCTTTTACAATGAAATGGCAGTTCAGATTTTTTTCCGGAAACAGTTACAGGATCAAAGATTTTCCAGAAAAGTAGAAAAAGATCATCGATAAAAACGGTACATATGTCATCCATTAGTGTTTGGAACAATAAATTTCATTTAAAAAAACAGAAATTACTATTCCTCAACCCATATTAACGAGAAAAATTAATAGAAATAGAAAGCGAAAATAGGGCAGATACGTTTTTAAAGACGTTACGAAATGCAGAATGGAGATATGGCTCATTAATATTCATGCGTAGGTATTGAGGTAAAGTAGTCCCTTACGCACTACGTAATGACCGTGTAAAGAGGCTCCCCAGTATTTACTTTGTGGTTATTTAGTGCAGAGCAAGGTTATTGCGTTCACATCATATTTTTTCTTGATTTATATAATTTAATAATGAAGAAAAAAACATATTCCAGTCAAAATTGTTATTAAAAATTAACAAATGATTAAAAAAACGTTTCGACACTTATTTGTCATTATGTCATTATGAAGAACCACTTAAATTGATAATGACAAATAAGTGTCGAAACGTTTTTTTAATCATTTGTTAATTTTTAATAACAATTTTGACTGGAATATGTTTTTTTCTTTATTATTAAATTATATAAATCAAGAAGATTGAGTCCAGTATATAAGAAATATCTTATAAAGAAAATGAAAACATATTTTTTTCTTTGAAATTCAAATTATGACGCGCTAAATCATCGAGTTGGGGTATACCTAATTAAATAAAAATATTTAATATGAAATATTTTTTTGTAAACAAAAAATTGACCTAAACTCTTTTGTTTTGTTGGAAAAGGTTGTAACATGAGTTTAAATGGTGTTTACTGATGAATTTTTGTTTTTTGAGATAAGCAGAGAAAAAAGGTATTATGATAAGTACTATTTCAATTTTATGAGTGAGAAATGCATCTTTTTTTTAAACAGTCATAATATCTACCGTTGCTATATAAAGAGGGTTTTGTGATTTTTATTAATTATTTAAATTCTGCATTATTAAGTTCATTTAATTTTCTATAGCTGAATAGTTTTACCACAAATAATGCCGTAATGAGCAAACTACAAAGCTCTGTTTTGAAATTTTCCAATTGTAATTTGAGCCATGTACTTGTAAGGTGTATCAATAATATCATTTATTAATAATAAATATCATTAAATTTTTTAATTTCAAAAATATATTTTAACTCAATAGATCCATAAGAGTTAAAAATATCCTCCTACCATCTTATTACAATATTATTAAACACATTTCTTGCAACAACTAAATACTTTTATGAGTTTTAATCTTACTAATTTATTTTAGAATTTACAACAGAAAAGTTGTTAAAATTACAATGTATGGAGGTTACTTTAACGAATAGGAATTTATTTTAAAATCAAATTTTTCCATGAGGAGACAGCAAAGCTCTTTGAATAAATAAGATATCATTTTACCATCAGTTCACTACTATTGCGTTTTCAAGTATAATAATATAATTCTATATGAATGGTCTAAAAATGATCAGCCTATCAGTGTTCTTTTAAAGAAGATTACTTAAGAAAAATGAGTATGTCAGAAGAGCTGTCAGAAAAGTAGACCAAGGTACGAAGAACAACGGCTTAAATGAGGCGGTAGCAAATGAATATGGTAATTTTTTTGTTTGAGGCATTTCTTTGAGCGTTTCTTTCATATATGCTTATATCAATTTTTTGCTATAGTTATTCCGATGATTACTAGTTTGTTTGATTTTTTTTTTAAACAAGAAGTATGTTACAATATTCAATTAGTAGCTACTGATTCATAACTGCACAATCAAAAATCTGAATGAATATTCAGTAATGAATTTTATTTATATTGATTATTTTATGTTTCCAAAAATTTACTTAAACAAGAGAGAATCTCATCAGGAATAATCATTATTATGATTATTTGTATTAGTAATAATTATTTGAAGATTATTAATCTCAGACCCCTGACAATCATTCGCCATTTAATTTCTTATGAGTGGTGAATGAATATTTTATATATAAATACAATTATGTCTTTAGAATTAATTTAGATCGGAAATTACATACGAACGTTTTCATGTCAGTCGAAAATGGGTGATTATCAATTTCTATTAATGACAAAAGACAGTTATTGTGGAAACCAGATCAATGTTATATTAAATCAATAATTATTTAACGTAAGCGAGATTATTTATAGAAGTTCGTATTTAATGGACTCCCGATCACCGTTCTTCTATTTTCTTTGGATTTGTGTGTCTTCTGTGAAGGTGTAAACTCCTCAGTTTGTTTAAGTTGTCTAAGTGGGAGAGAGACGAACTGAACCTAAGATTCTTTAGGGATCGTAGTGATCCAATTTTTGTTTTGTTTTATAAGAAAATGCATTATCTTGGATGGAGCGCTGTAGTTTGAATCACAGATATAGTGAACGGTTTAAAATGATTTTAAGAATCGTTGTGACACAGTCTAACTGTGAGTAGAATTTTTTCATCATATATTTATTTGAATTAATTATTACATATGGCAAGTAAATGCGCAATATTTTTATAAAGTGATATTGATTTTAAATTCAGCACCTTAGGTATTAGTTATTGTTACCATGGCAGGATGAAAGCTGCTAGAGATATGGAGTATAAGAAGGCCGTAGGTAATGAAACGGAAGCGATGTTGCCATGACCTAGCGAGATTATAAGTCCATCACTGTACCAGGCCATCGCATTGTTTTTACAACCTTCAAGTTGTTCCTTCGGTCGGCATCTCTTCTCAACTGTTTCCATTTAGCACTCCTGTTTACTAGCCACTTAGCACTATTCAATTAGCTGGCATTGGTCGAAACAATAGCACATCGATTTCAGATAAGACTTTTAAAATACTACTAAATGTTTGTATCCAGAAATGGTTTTGAGTTCGCTCAGTGTTACTCAAATATCGTAGTAAGCTGATAGCTAAAAAATGTTTAACTTTGAGTTTCCTTGGTGCTTTAAGTCTACATTGCTGTTTCTATTTAATCTAAAAAGAAATCAAAACAAAAACAGCTAAAGCATATTTTATAGTTTAATTTACCTTAGTGCATAGGTAACGTGCGTAACGTGTTTTGTTTGTTTCCTTTAACGTCACTTAGTCCTGCCATGGCTAATCGGACGATGCTTCAGTTATGCCTTTTCAGTTATAATCATGGTTGGGATCTTTAACGAGTCCCTAGAACACAGGTCGCTCCATTTATCTTAGTTCATAGGTAATGTATATAATATGTTTAAGAAACCCTCTAAAATGTATCTTGCATCAATCAATCTTGTCTAATCAGTTTTTTTAAAATTCGTATTAAATCGCTTTGAACTGTGAAATAACAATCAATATCATTCCCGTGTCTGGATCTTTTTTCCCTACCAGCTTTAATGTCCTGCCAATATATCTTGAGCACTTCACTTAGTACATTCTTCCGTTCTTCTGAAAGATGTTCCCTGTCGTCGTTTGAGTTCCTCTCCTAACTTAAACCCTTTTAGTTTTTTGTTCGTCGAAATCAACCCCTGTTCATGATTTTGTCCTACGGAATAACAATTTCTTTAAGATCCTTATCACATTTCAGGAATCATCCCAATTTTTTTGCCTTAGATTTTATAAATTTACATATTTTCTTTGTCAGTCGATAATCGGACATTCCGGAGATGTTACCATAGACCAGCAAACTTCTTTTGGGGCGACTTGTACTCTAGTCGTTAGTGTAACAAATTACTAAGCCCAAGATCGCGGGTTCGTAGCCTGACAGGTGGCCTTAGGATTTTTTAAAGGGAGTAAAAAATCCTTAGGAAGAGACGTTAAACTAGGGTCCCGGGCCTGTACGATCTCAAGTAGTCGTTAAAAATCCCTATCCTAATTTAACCTGTATAGGCAAAATTTAGAGCTCCCAATGTAGCGTCGTCCGATTAGCCATAGCAGCAAAAAGTGACGTTAAACGAACAAACAACAAACTTCTTCTTTTTCCCTTTTTTTTTGTATATCATTCATCCGGGGTATTTCATATTAAAGGTAATTGAATTTGTATAATAAATACCTTATTAAAGGTATAATTTGTATTTCAGCAAGTATTGATAGCGTACTATTGCTTCCTCTGTTACTAAGCAATGCAGACCCTAGGCCATGAAAATCTCGAGACTGTAACTCTTTCCATTTTATTAGGTTTTATAGCATAAGCATAAATAAAACCACAAAGAAATAAAGTATTGGATTAATAAATAACTTATAACAGAATCAATTATACCGACTATTTTGTGTTCACCCTAACTACAATACCCGCTTAATTATACCTGATTATATCAATTGCCTATATTTCTCTTTATGGATAATTGCACTGAGCTAGCATGAATTTGCATTAATCTCATTAACCATCGGACTCACTCATAATGCTCTCTCAAGCTTAAATAATCAAATCTCTCACATAATTGAGACGATCGTTCAGTCAATTTTCTTCGTAAGCTCATGTTTATTTTCTTTATACAACCAAGTACCGATAGGAAAGTTTAATAAGTTTAATTATTTTAATGAATTTGACTATATATTGTTAAAAGTCCTTCATGAAGGGAACCATTGCTTTATCCCTCCAAGGACTCACCAATTATCTTTATTATCATAAACATCCTGTCTCTTAATAAGCAATAATACAGAGATAAGAATAATTTGCTAAAGAGATAGCCACCCATATAGTATTGCCTCATATTATAATGGAGTGTGTACTGCGACCCATTTGATAAGGAGGATAAAAACTTTATGACGACAGTACTTAGCAACGTACAAACAAAAGTTTATTTGTTTGAAAATGTGCGTTCAGACTAGATTAGTCTTCTTTTTATTTTCGTTTTCACTTATCTGACTTATCTTCACTACCTTAAAGCGTTTCTGAGAAAAATGTAACGAGCCATTAAAAGAAAAGCAAAGACGTATGGGGGCATATTCCCAAAAAAAGTTTTGAACGTGGGAATGCTAAATCAAAAGATAACTCATTAGGTCTTCTGGTCGCTGAATAATTTAACAAGTTATAAATAAATAGAACAATATTTTAAAAAATGTTACTGTCTGTATCATTAAATACTTCTTTCGATATCAGTAAGATCATAATAATACTTTCCGTATAGGATAATAATCAAACAGGAAATCTAAAAAGATTATGCGATTTTCTTTAAAAAAAAGGTGTTTTTTGGACTATTAAATAAGATTTTTTTTATACACCTTAAATAAGATTTTAGAGTAATAGCAACCTGTATGATTAATTAGAAAGAAACAATGACTTCTTGCGTTCTTATTAGGAGGCAGTTTGCTTGTTTTGTTTAACCTCGCTTCATGTTCCTATGGCTAATCGGAGTATGCTACAATGGGAAACCTAAGTTTTTCCTATCCATGTATTTTAAGGATTTTTAACGATATTTTCATCTCATCCGAAGAGTGACATAGCTAAGGATGTTTTACTCCCTTTGAAATTTCTTAAGTTACGAAGACGCGATCTTGGACATAGTATGTTTTGATGCTAAGCACAGTTTAAGTAGGTGGCGGGGGGATTTATTATATTTTCCGTAAGCATATATATTACATATTTTATTTTACTATTATAGATTTTTTTTTTCTGACAACAGCCAACATTTATATAATGACATATTAATAAATTTATTAAATATTTACAGTATAACATTATACCGATTGGCCTCATGATTACTTTATATTAATTTTCATGGTACCTACAAAATAAAAATTTAAGAAAAAAAATAGGAGAATAAATATTTTCTTAATGGTTTATCTATGTGCGTTATAATGGTGATGATAAAACGATAAACTTACATGTTTTTGTAATTCTTCCCACTTTAAATAAAATATTTAGATTAAAATGTAATCATTTTTAATGCATTAGTAAGAAATAAATATCTACATAACAGTTTTTTAAAATTTTTCCTGTCGGGGTATCCCTTAACGCGTTTTTCACGTTTTATAACTGAACGTTATTGAACACTGACCAGCGAGAACACGAGGAGGCAGTGAAGATCCTGGTGGAGAGAGCTCTGGAGATGAGAAGATAACACCAAGATCCGGAGTGTTGCAACTTCCACTGTTTCAGTTGAAGTGCTATCCTTTCCAAGTTAGCAACATTGTATATCACACTAATATTTCATATACTCTAATGTAACGTCGTTAAGAAATAAAGTGAAGACAATCTAGCGTTGATAAAAATATATAGATTGTTTATATGTACATAATAATCGAATCAAAAGTTTAGATTACAATTCAAAACGAGGAATGATCGAATTCGACATAATCTTATTTATGCGATCGTTAAAGTAACTGGCGCAGTCGCCTGTTCTATACCGGCGTTAAAGTCTCTTTGAACTTCTTTGATGGAACACTTAATCTCTGATCTCAGTAACCGTCTAACCGACTTTTTGTGTTTTATTTATATTTTTACGGTATATTGATACTAATATTATCAAAAATCTTTAGAATTCGTCAGACTTTATTAATAAAGTGGGATTGTAATGAATTTATTAAAAAAATTAATGTTGTTATAATAAAAAAAAAAAAAATGTGAAACTACAATCCCAAAAGGACATTATGCAATTTATTTTTCAATCAGGTATCATATAATTGTTTGAATAACTATTTTTAGTCGTTTATTCTATACATTTACTTAGTCGTCTATTCTATCCCGGCGTTAAAGTCTCTTTAAGCTTCTTTGATAAAACACTTAATTTTAATCAGATCCAGTCTAACCGTCTTTTAATGTTTTATTTATTTTGTTTTCGATATATTGATAGTAGTAATATAATAATTATTTAAAATATTTGTCTAACTCTATTAATAAAGTTAAAGTTGCAATATTTAAAAAAATATATATATTTAATTTTTTTATGATAACAATTTGGGAGACTGCGATCTTATAAGGATATCATGCAATTCATGTTTTAGTCAAGTACTATCATATAATTGTTTGAATATTTTTTTTCCTTCTTCAAGGAGAAATACCCAGGATTAAAATAACTCCAGGGGTATATTTTCAATTCAAATGATATATTTATGGGGATCTTTATAAGTATTATAAATATTATTTTATTTTTTAGAATTTATTGGACAAAAACAAATATTCGATCTTTCGTTTTTACCATGATTTTAAATATTATATATAAATTATCCATAGAGTCTCACGGTCGAAAACATAATTTATAAGAGAAAACACATAGTTAAAGTATTCTTCACTATTCACCACAAAAAATATAAGTTGCAGTTAACTACAATTTTTATAATGAAAGTCTACCAAGAGTTTTAGAAATAAGTATGCTCTTATTATTTCTATCCGAGGTAAATAAATCTTTTGGTATCAGTTCCGCAGGTTGTCGCTTCAAATCGTCACAACTTTTCATTCATTTTCTTTTTAATATTCACGAAAATAAAAATAGTTTATAACTGACTGTATATAGTAACTATTATTGACTGTATATAGATTAAAGAACAGAACTAGATATAGTGATAAGATTATATCATCATCAATGTTCGAAATGTTTGTTGAAACGTTCATTATTGATGAAATGCTTACCGAGATATATATGTATTTTCCACGATTACACTCTTTTTTTTCATACTTAAACTTTTGTGATTTTAATCGAAGCGAAAATCTGCGGAGCTGATACCAATCTTCTTAGTATTTTCATGCGAGGCAAATAAATCTTTTGATATATAAGATACATAGATATATGAAAACACAGAACTGACCTATGATCCGCGAAGGACGAAGTGCCTAGAAGTGGAGGAGCAATCGTACACAAGATGAAGAGGGTACTGAGGGAGCTGGCAGATGCTGCGGACTGAGAGGACGAGGTGGGACTGAGCGCTTGGTCCGGCCGCCCCCGGGTCTCCCCCGCCTAACTGTACCGCCCCCTCCAGCTCTGTTTCACTTTTCGCCGATGAATGGTTCCATTTTTGGAGGGAATGTCAAGGTGGCCTATCTGTGTCATCAGCCTCTTTTTGGCTCTATGGTCCATCGAGCAGAATGGACTCAAATATGCCTTACCCGCAGGCGGAAGACCGCGGTCATACTAACCTGTGGGCATGAATAAACCTGAACCAGATAATTGTAGCGCCTTTTTATTTTTCTTTAGTTTTCGAATCATCTATTAAATCATCAATACCAATAATAAATATTTGATTTAATGATTTTGATAGTATGTTTAGTTGGCCACTTGTGATGCAGCAGGCCGCTACACTATGGATAACAGTCCATCCACGATTGTTTATAATCTGAACACGGATAATTCTGTTTGTTTATTCATTTAATAACTTAAATTAGCATAACTTTATGGTGCTCTGGATAAATCGGTCGATAATACAGTTGGAGTCCTAAATTTTGCCAGGTTTGACTAGGATAGGGGTCTACAACATCGTACAGACCCGTTTTAAGTCCTATCGGAAGGGATCCTGGGGCCAAATGTCGGGCTACGATACCGATTTTGGGCATAGTAGGTTGTTATGCTAAACACTACTACACCACAGGTCGCCCAAAAGTTGGTAGAGCGGTAGAGGGATAATTCTGATTAGTGGAAATTACAATATACAAAATGTAGGTAACAGTAAAATCTTCTAGACCCCTCCAGCCACGTGCTTTTCTTATAGAATGTTTTCTTCCGGAGACGGCATGTTTAATTCCTGCAGTGTTATTCTGTTCGTTTTAAATAAACAAGGATAGAATTAATAAGCCAAAATTCACAATTAAATAAACAATAAGAAATTTAAATGGACAATAACCTCTTCATATCATTCAGATGAGACTAGTGATATGAAGAGGTTAGACGAGATAATGAGGTAGGTTTCAAGGTGACCTGCTAAGTCCCAAGTACTTTTAGTTGTATCCTCTCAATTCCAATAGGAGACTATACAGCTAAGCCTGGGTTCAATAGACACTGCGGTGTTGTGCAGTTGTCAAGGACAACTATTGTGCAGGGAGGTGATTTGTCCGATATCATACTGACAGGTTTTTCAAGGACTTTATAAAGGCATGATGAGCCCGAGGAGGGTCTGTAGATCATACTGGGGCCACCAGTGGTCGTAAACAGATTAAATAATTTTCCTGCTACAGCCGGAATACAGAACCTTCTGTATGGCTACTCAACGCTCTACATGCTCAGCTACCTCACTCTATTATAAGAATGGAAAATTTCCTTGCATATTTTTTACTTTTATGGTTAAAAGTAAAAATATTTTTGAGGTATTACCGTAATCAGGACTGAGATGAGTAAACATAGATTTTAAAATCATTACTGCTCTTTGAGGATCACTTAGGATTATGCCTATTAAATTAGCGATATTTGAGTTAATGATCTTTCAAATGTTGTTACTACTCGTTTGTGTTATTTTTCTTTTGGATTCAGGAATTATTAGTTCTTTTTAACGAAGATTTATCTAGAGTAAATGGTTATTAATCTTTGTTCAAATGGAAAGTCAATATTTTTTCAAAAGTAATTCATTGAAAAAGATAAAATGTAACTGTAAGGGTTCTGTATAAAACTGCCGATGGTAAAATATCAACTCAGTCACTAAATGCAATAGACCTTTAATAGATTTTCCAGTTTGGCCGCTACATAATTTAAAATAAGAATCTGTACCATTGAAGAACCCTTGAAGGGTTTTGTATTCGCTACTTGGTACAGAATATACTACTTCTGTCGGTTGCGGAGGTAGGTGATTTGTCCGATACCATATTTAACCACCTGGTTTATCCCTCTGACTAAGGATGCTTTCATTTTAGAGGTTGGTTGAGCCCAAGCAGGGTTTCTAGGTGCCACAAGATTTACGACCAACTGAATGCATTAACATTTATAAATAAAAAAATATTTAGAATCCTTTGAAATAAAATATACTACAATTCCTTGAAGATCCTTCTCTTTTCTCTCGCTCATTTGGTGCCTTTTAGCGTGGAGGAGTTCTTCAAGATTAACTAATAACTTTACTAGACGAACTGAAAAATAAAACAACGGTTCAAGTTTTGAAAAAAAGTTAAGTTCCGGAAGGTTACCACCACATTAGATGCTGGAATACTGCATTTGTATGGACCGCTACATCAATTAGTCCAGAGGTTTTCCGTATCAAATGTAAACTGTTATAATTTATATTTATAGAAATTATTAATTTATTTTTATTGACATTGACATTTGATATAAAACAATGGAAGGATCTGTTGGGTAATACTCAACACAAGTGGTTTTCGGTCAATCATTAGGAATAATTTTTAAACATTACTTCAACTAAATCAATAATAATGAGGCATCTGTGGTTTTATATTCGTAATATTATATTATTAATTATAATTTCGTTATTTAAACTGTTTTGATTCATTTCATTTAAAGTTCTCTTTTTATACCTGGTAGGATAAAGTAAATCAGCAACACACATTTAAAAACCTAAAACACGTTTAACTGTAATTAATTGTAACATACTCAAAATATAATATAAATAAAAAATACATAATTGGTTGTCCAAAGGAAGCTTAAATGCCAGAAAGAGCAATATTATTTTTTTATCTTTTAATAGTCCTGCAAAGAAAACTTTAATTAGTTACACTTTTAATGGAGATTATTAATTTTACAGATATCTTCTATTAAATATTAAAGTTGTTGTTCTTTGGGCACAACGTCAGAATGATCATCTGGATAAGATAAAATGAAATTTTATAATACCTAAGGCAGAAAGATTGCGATGGTTCCAGGAATGCGAAGAGGATCTTAAAGAAATTGGTACCGGACCAAACCACAGCCAAGAATTTTAATGTTAATGGATTATATTATATTACATATATTTTATTACATATAAAAGAAAAAGAAAGTTTTACTTCAGTTCTTGAGATTCAGTCTATTCGTTAATCTTCATTTCGCCCAGTATAAAATAATATATTTAATCTCTAATATACTTATTTATATGTATAGTCACATTTTGCACATATATAAAATCTATTTGAATGAAACTGTCGCTATAGCAAAGAAGAGAGAATAATTAGAATTGTTTAAACTGCTGCAAACAAGACAAGGTTATTCTTCAGGGCCCTGAAGATAAGGCACAGCGATAGTCCTTTCTTCACCTAAGAGAGGTCGCCAAACTTGTTACCGATCCTTTATCTCATGATCTTAACACTTTTCGCTAGTTGACGTCCTCTTAATGAAAACTGCTATCTCCCATCTTCTAACTTTGAGTTGTGATTATCCCCAAATCAAGTATTTAACCACACATGTTATTGTGGAAATATGTCCCAGGCTTTAAATTAAGTAATTATTTATTTATTTAATATATTATAACTTCTATTTATCGCAATATGCCATTTTCCCATGTCTTTTGATTTAGAATATGAACATAAATTATCACTATTACTTTCTGTTCACTAGCATTATATTATAGATTTTTACTTTTCAGTGATACTGAAAAAAGGTAATTTTGGATAAAACACATTTGGCTAAGAAAAATTGTGTGTGAGCTACCCTGGCAGAAGACTTGCTTGTTCACTCCTATCAACTAGTCAAAGGAACTAGGCCAGAGGACCATTTTCTTTTGAAGCGCCTCTGATCACATTACCAGGAAACCATGTTTACGGTTTATGCTGTTATGTTGTAGCTGAGGTAGTTTTGGTCCTGTCAGAAGCTTGACGTGCATTAGGGTCGTTATGGATTGTTCAGATTGTGAAAGTTTGTATTATATATTTGTGTGGTATTGCCATCAATGTATAGATAACATACAGGTACATGTTTAAGATGTAAAACCGTTAGGACATCGAAGCCTATTATTACGTATAAGGTAAAGGGCACTATAATGTATAATGTTGACAAGAATCGATATGTTTAAAAAAAAATGAAGTACTATTGAAGACAGGGAGCATAAGTGCTGCCTGATCTCCAAGCTCGTTACCCATAGTGCCAACAGTATTGAACAGTAACCTATATAAAAAAAAAGATTTGCTCTGGTCTACGAGCGTTATATGATGAGGTTGAATTCTGTAGTTAAGGTTTCTATCTTAATCAATTAATTATAAATCTTGGGTTATGAAGATAGTATTGGTTTAGGTTAGCAGAAATGTGATTTTTTCTATATTTCTGGGGATAATTATAAAACTCAGTCCCTGGTGCTTCAGTCCTTTCAGGACCTGGGCTTCTGCCTCTGTTCTTCCCCATTCCGTGGCTCCTCCTATTTCTATAATGGTACTGATAAAGGGATGTAGGGAACCTACCCAGAGATAATACTCAAACAAATTCCACTTATAAAGTCACGAGGCCATCTTTTCTAGCGCCTCAGAGGATTATCGGGAATTGAGAAAGTAGTCAGGTTTTAAACTAGAGGGTTTGAGTGTGAATGGAGTAACTCGTGAAAAGTATGAAGTCGGGTTTGGGCCAAATTAGCAACAAATGGGGCATGTCATTTATCCACCGATGCCTTCTTCCTTTTTCCCTCCTGGTGCACCATTGAGTATCATTTTAGACTGTCTATAAGGTTCCACTCTTTCTACCTGTTCTAACCATCTTAGTGTACCCTTCTTAATAGCACAGAATATATATCAGGCTCTCCATACACTTCCATTAGTTCGACATTGGTTCTGGTTCTCCTCTTTCATTACGGGTATCAATATCATTCTCAGAACTCTTTTGCCTCAACCCAGAAGAGCTTGTACTTTATAACTATATTCATAATTATATAACTTTAAAAAATGTTATTTTAAAAAGATAAAATGTAAATGTATAAAATATTCGATACCTAATCGAAATAACTTCCATATTCGTATTAAATCAAACTTGAAATGTCTTTTGATTCGCTTTGTCCCCAACTTCCATCATTTTCACGGAAGTCATCGCTCCGATATTATCTTCACGGACTGACAACAGTTCGCAACAGATGTATGGACTAACTGAACGAAAGAATGTAGCGAATCGAGAATGCTGTAATTTAGAAGAGGAGGATCTCTGCTGTATACATAGTAGATATACAGATATGCTATAGACAGAGTACATATTATACCTGTGTGTACTTTATGGCTAGAGAAATTTTTCCCTGCGTAGGCTATGTCTTCTCTGTTTGGTCTATTAGCTTTTTTACAATGTAATTGTGGAGTGAGGTTGTTGGTGTCATTTTTAAAAATCTTTGAAACTGAGATGGCTGAATTTGAAAATGGTCGTTGCAGGAGTCTTGCAAAAATAAACTACTCGTATTTTTGATCTTAAGTTGGTGGCATCTCATATTCAATTAGGTATTTTTAGCATTTCTTGAGTTTTAGAGAATCACCTTAAACGCGACATGACCAGCAAAATATTCAAACTTAGCAATTTGAAAAATAAGCTACTTTGGTTTTGAAGTGAAAACATTGTATGGATATATTTCAGATCGATTTCTGTGTATAAATAGTGATTTTCTCAAAAAATGCGCTGGTTTATTGAATAAGTTATAATATTTAGAAGTAACCATCAGCAAAAAAAGTGATGGGGACTTTTCACAATTGGAAGTTACAGAATCGTCCAAATATCCATCTAGAAAATAGTATTCTGGAATTCGATTGCTTAGTTACCAAAAGTATAACTGTTGGATTTCTTTAATTAAAAAGTTATTATTAGGATATTAATTAAAAAGTCGGAAGTCCGCAATTGGAGGGTAGCAGAACTCGATAGAGAAAACTGGCGGTCGATTCTGGAGCAGGCCAAGATTCGACTACAAGGGTCGTAGCGCCGAATGATGATGATGAAATTAATTAAAAAATCCGTATCGAATCAGAAAAATATTCTTTAGCTACAGATTATTAAAGCTGCGAAGAAAAAATCGATATTATTCAGAACTGTTCGGTTATATCGTAAAATGAGGTTTCTGTGCCGATACTAAGACGGAAGAATACAAAGTGCTTTTCACATATAGTTCTTATAAAGCTAACTAAAGAGAGCGGAACCATATGATAGCTAAAGGTTAATTGAATTCAATACAATTGATATGTTGAACATTTTTTTATTGTTGTTTTTTATAATAAAGAGTGTTTTTTTAGGGGTTCACATCTTTGAGCGGCTGGACTCATTTGTTTGACATCCGATTCGATAACTGATAGTGACTTTGTGGTTAGTTAGGTTTGCTGATTAATAAATAATTGGGCCTGATTTACAAATTGTTGAATTTTATTATTAAAATAATGGTTATGTTTGAGAAACCCATCGCGTTTTACCTCAATTTTGGGACTGTCATAATCTTCCATCTGCGAAGTTAATTCGATTAATTATCGATCGTTTTGGTACCAAATCTACTCTATGTGGCAACGCGTACCCCATAAGACGATATACAGTATGCGCCGAACAAGCGATAGCCGGTGTACAACGTCGCATTGAGGAGAAGAGCCAAGTCAAACATTTCGACGGCGTTCTCTGCAATTGGAGAAATCACTCCCTTTAAGAAATATTTCATGTAATGATAGCCGAGGATGTAGGAGGAGTACCTTTACATCTTGTCATGCAACCATTTTATTCAAAGAAACATTTAATGTGACAATAATTAATGGATGTAATTATTGTCTCATTAAATGTTTGGTAGATTATTGGATTATTAGATTATTTTCTCCGGGGTTAAGTAAGCTTCGCGTCAAGTTGAAGCGGATGAACCAGAGACTATCGAACGATTGGAATATAACATTCGGTGAGTTATAGGCGAAATACGGCCGCAAAAGCTGTGAAAATTGGACAGACATTTTTTTAAAGCATATCAAATTTCTATTACAATATAATTTTTTCGCCACATTCAATTTAGTAGATTACGTAATTATTAGGATTGCTGTTACAATAGAGATATAGCTAATTATTATTTAAGATTGCTATTGGAAATTATAGAAATTTGTGATAAGTTCCTTCATAAAGGCCCCTACTCTCGTATGCAGCTAAAATTCCTTAACTCGGATGCAGATTAATATCATTTCCGTTCATATTAGTTTATATTACAATGTACACTTTATCTTTGAATGTTAAGGCTACTAATGTTTCTTCTTCTAACATCAGTCTCACATAGGTGACAGTCAAGAATGGCAATTTTAGAAGAAAAACATTATACACAGTATTTTCTTTCTCCTCTATTTTTTCTTTTCTTTGTTACTGACCGTAGAGTCCGAAAATATCCTCTTTGTTTGAGCCGGAGTAAAAAAAGGTGAATACCTCTCCTTCCTCCTATTCTCTGAATACATTCGTCTTATAGGATTTTCGTGCGACCTTGGGCACGTCTACCCAGCGGGTGGACATCCATTACCTTTATATGTTTCATTCATCTTCCGAAATATATAAGTGATATAAAATTTGTAGGCTAACTCTAATATTTTTAATAAGTAGGAAGCATAAAAAAATACTTAAAATATACATAAACATTTTAAAAAATTATATCTTGAAAAATAAATGACAGGAATGTTTCTACTGTGATCCGATACAAGAGAATCTCGCATTACTAATTCTTGATTGTTGATCACTGATCCTCAGTATCTCAATGTTTGAAAATAATGGAAATAAATAGAAGCTTCTGGATTGTCTTTAATTTTGACAATTAGTTTGAACATTTAATCTTCGAAGAAATAATATCGAATTGCTATTTTGTGAGTGGAATTTTTGTTAACACGCTAAAACTCTGAACGGTTGAACATAGGACAAATCCAAGTTACAAACTCACTACAATACCATATACATAAGAGTATTGTACAACGAGATCGAGTACAGAAATGAAACAAAGGTACCATAACTGTTTGGTTTCTAGCGTGGTTGAAATTAACATTACAGGACTCGCAGCTACAACGTAGTACGAAGACATATAAGTGATCAAACTTAACGAATTTGTCTTTAAGCATGCCTTTGGGCTTGGAGACCCTTAGAATACCCTCCACTTCGAGAAAACACCTACTTCTATATATAGTTTATTGCTTAAAGAAGAAATACGCCTCGCTCCCTTACGAGAATTGTCTGGTGCGAGAACAAGCCATGGTTAAACTTCCCTCCTTCAAAGTAACAATCGATTGCTTCACCCAGAGGATCGTGAATTTCTTCTTACTCATCGTGAACTGACTGACATTAAAAGAAAGATTCACATTGGGAACTTCAAATCACCGCTGAATTGGCCAGTTAGGAGCTTTTAAAGAATCATCTTGAAATTTATCTGCTTTATTATCCTATAATAATACGATTATATTAAATGATAGAAGAAAAATCTATCATAATTGTGGCTAAATTTTATTGGTAATACAGAGGGATGATACAGTTGTGTATTTAAAAAAAAATTTATATTTTTGAATTGTTAATTTATATACGAGTATATTAGAAAACAATATTAAAAGGATCTGTGTTACACTGGTGGCATTACAACCTACTATGTCCATCGCGGGTTTGCAGACCGGCAGGTGCTTCAAACATCCTTGTGATGTTTTTAAAGGAACTAAAAAACCCTTATTCAAGCCATCTTTCGAAATGGACTTAGGCCCCGACCATGTGCAATTCCAGGTGCCGAACGGAGATCTCTGTCCTAATTATAGCTGGAAAAGCAAAATTAAGGACTCCCATTGTAACATCGTCCGATTAGCCATAACAGCATAAGGTGAGGTTAACCAAAAAAAAAAAGAGATAAGTTTAAAGAGAAATTATTAGAAGAGACTTAAAAAAGAATTCATGATCAAACTATGCCAGGATTTCAAACTAGTTTTTTCTTATCATGATTCTTACCAAACTTTAGGGTACTGAAAAAAGTTTGAGAAATAACTTACGTAGTATTATGATTAATAGAATATAATTGAAAATTAAAATTTATTCTGGAATAATATTGCCACCCAAAGGAACAGAATGTAATGACCAAAAAACTAATGTTACGGTTTATTTCATGCAAATAATTTGGTAAACGTTTAAGTTTACTAAATGCCTCTATTAAGACCCTAGAATTCTTATAGAAGCCGGAATTCTTTCCATTTGGCAACAGATTGAAAACTTATTAATACACTTAATAAATAACCAGCTATTAAATTTACATAATGAAATGTGGAGAATTATTTTATATATGGAATCATTATATTCTAGAATAGTAGGAACAGAGTAGGAACATTGACTATCGATGGCGGGCAATGATCGAGACATCGAATATAGCTCCGGGCGGAGGAAACAATGTAATTGATTCATTCCAGCAAGAAGCGTATAGTTTTATTTTTTCAGTTGAAGAAAAGATCACCCATAAACCCGGTTGTAGATGATCCAGAACAATTTTATTATCCTCGAAATTTGTCTGTGTTCCCTATTCGGTTGTCGAATGCCGATCCTTGATTTCTCTTATTCAGTTACGGATGTGGTGTTAGTACATTCCTATCAGGAGTACAGTATCTATCGGCCTGTTGTATGGAAGCTATTAAATTTCCCAGATTGTATGAGCGGTCACGAATAGTGCTCACCTATATCGAGTTTTGCAGGCAATTGATTCGGCACTGTGGCGGACTGTTAGACATTGTCGATGTCCTCCCAGATCTGGGACACTTCCCCCTCTGTTCCCATCGACACCTCGACCTTCTTCTTCTTCTCCACAAAGGGTTCTCTTCAGCCGGGACCCGTAAGCCACCGAGCTGGAAAATAGAGCTGCCAGTCCGTATAGGAAATGCCATTATTTCCTTCCGCGACACGGGAACCAAAATAGGATATATGTTACAGGAAGACACTTGTACTAAAGGGGTTACCTTGTTTAGGGAAATGGATAGTAAAAAGAGGGGGAAGTATTCTTTGGGATCTGTATCGCTCTGGAAACTCATTTTAAGGTTTAATATACAACTCTACAATTATGGTAACATTTAAATTTTAAATTAAGACTGAAGATTGACTTGGTGTCCAACTGTAACCTAAAATGATAGATTTTTTTTTCAAAATGTTAAAAACTGAAATTGAAAAAAAAAATTTAAGAACTTACAATACCTACTGATGTATGGATAATCACTTAAAAATATGTTAAGGTTCAGAAAATAACATACAGTATTTTAAGACTACTCGAAGCTCCCCGGTACTTATATTAAAATTATATAATTACTTCTGGGGTGTATTTTTTACTTTCGATTATGATGGCAATGAAATATAAATCGAGAAGATATGCAGAGATGTAATTCTTTTACATGCCATCAAATTTCCTGGTTGTCACTTTTAAGCATTTTGTCAATCGTGAATGAAGAAATGAATTTGGTTAGAAATTCCATAAGATATAAAAGTAGCAAACAAAAAAGAAAAACTGTACCAGTACAACCTATGAAGAGTCTTTGGTTCAGTACGTGGTAGAGACTGTACTTTTTTTTAGAAGAATAGTCGTTCAGTGAGATGCTTTTTCTAGATCACACTCTAGTTTTCTCCCAATTAAGTGTTCCCACTTTTAAGTTGTATGAACCCCATGGGTGTCTCCAGATCCCAAAGGATCCATCCCCAGCTGTTTACAGATTAAATAAATTACCTCCAGTTTGAACTTGCAACCCATCATCTACCACTGTGCCACTCCTCTCCGATTTTTACAGTTATTAGTTGCGTTGGCTCGCAAATCATGGATATTGCTAGATAGTTTACAGATAATAAACAGATGACAGTTATTACTTGACCAACTGTATTAATGAAACGAAATGTGATTAAACCTCTCTATAGGAAGTAGGATATTATCATATTGCCTGAATGTAAAGTAAGCCAGCCCTGTTACGTTAGAGCGCTCTCATTTCTGTGACACTGAAGCTAGACCGTGTAAGGCGTCATTTCATGCTCCCTCTCTCGACTCAATGTGAAAAAATAAACCACTATTATCAGTACGGTTTGCAAGCATCATTGCCAGTTTTTGTCAAATTGTCAAGAACTGTATTCTAAACGTATCGTTTATTTGGAAGAAGTAGCGCCTTTCCTAACGAAAATTTCTTCTAATGTTTCCAATGAAGTATATTTCTTAATAGGAAACTGTCATAATTTTAGTTTCAATATTTAACACCATGGAAAGCGCCGGCAGGCCATTAATAAAATTCATCACGTAATCGTCTCTCCTAGAAATCCAGTATCGATTATGTCTGAGTTGATATAGGAATGAATTGCAATTCTGACCACTTCCTAGAAGAGCAATCTTCAGGAATAGGTTAAGTAAAGTGAATAAAGGAAGTCGATTGAGAAGAGTAACATGGAATATATTTTGATGAACAAAAAAAAAAAGACACTAAGCACTAAAATAAGAGAATTGCTTTAATTTTTAAATATTTTTATTTTGAAGAGAAAAGATTTGCCACCAGTCGGGATTCGAACCCGGATCTCCGCCTCACCGTAGCAACACTCTAACCATTTGAGCCACCGGGGTCGCTCCCTACCTAGGACAAATCTGTTCTCTTCACCGATCCCATATCCCCCGTGTTCTCGCAATTTTGAGATGTATACACGAGGAAGAATGTTCATTGAACATTACTTTTAATTTTTGGATCTTTTTGACATACGTCATTATATTATTTATAATTTTTAATCATTGCTTTAATTTTTAAATATTTTTATTTTGAAGAGAAAAGATTTGCCCCCAGCCGGGGTTCGAACCCGGATCTCCGCCTCACCGTGGCAACGCTCTAACCATTTGAGCCACCGGGGTCGCTCCCTACTATGGAACTACATATACATCCCTATGTATAAATTCTTCCTCGTGTATACATCGCAAAATTGCGAGAACACGGGGGATATGGGATCGGTGAAGAGAACAGAATTGTCCTAGGTAGGGAGCGACCCCAGTGGCTCAAATGGTTAGAGCGTTGCCACGGTGAGGCGGAGATCCGGGTTCGAATCCCGTCTGGGGGCAAATCTTTTCTCTTCAAAATAAAAAGATTTAAAATTAGAGAAAATTAACAAAACAACGATATCGAGGATGATGGGAATAGTTTGAAGTGCGTAATACGAAAACAGGCCCAAGAGGTACTGTAGTACTTGCAGTGTGTACTGTTATACATGTTACTGGTAATATGCTTTGAATCTTTGAAAGAGCCTGCAAAGAGTTACGAAAGGTAGAGTAAACCCATATCGGATCTCCCAGGGTCTGTACCTAGAAAAAGAGGAATGGACAGTGACAGGCGGGACGACAGAGATTCAAGATGCAGGATGGTCTCATTGAGGGATTTTCAGATGTAAAACACATATATCGAAAAGGGGGATTATGTAAGTAGGCATGTTTTCCACATAACCATGATCAATTTACAATAAAAGCAAAGTTAAATACTCTTTTAACTCTTCCACGGCCGCTATTTATAAAAAAGGTTTCAGTGGTTTCTTCTATTTCCGACCGTGTCGGCCAGACATGCTACTGGTTCCTCAGGGCTTGAATTGAGACGCAATTCAAAGAAGCCAGCAGTGGTGAGAAGTTTAGCGACATGGTCGAAACCAGAACAAAGCACTAAAACCTTTTGCATAAAAAGTAAAGTCATTTTATCCGATGTAAAAGGATCAATCACTCACATTTACCTTTCGAGATGATAGGATTTTAATCAATAATTGCATAATATTAATATTGTTAGTAATTGATGAAGGTAAATTAATATGCCTAGTAACTAAGGGTGACATCCCATATTCTTATTTAAAAATTAACTTCATCAATGAATCTAAACATTCCAAGTACATCATAGTTTGGGCAAGTGAGAACAGCATAGAAGTACTGTGTAACAACTCCAAATTGAAATAAGGTTATGTGAGTCTGCCAAGATTAGACTGGTTTTTGGAACCTTCAGTCTAAACGAGAAAAAAATGTGTCGAGATAGAATAATTGATCTCATAAGTCAGCTATATTATACAATGGATTACAATATATCTTGAATGATAATAGTTGAGCTTGATAATATCCACTCCCGGTCAAAAGTTTGACGCCACCTCTGTCGCTTACATCAATTAATCTACTTTAATCATCCAAAACCTCAATTATACCAAATTATCAATGCATACTTACAAATTTGCTAATTAGGTGTTTGGGACTATGGTAAATAAAAAGAAAATAAGTTGATTTAATGTAATTATCACTGATACTACAAACGTGCTAAAATTAAATAAGAATAAACAATGTTTGTTGTGTCTATAGAAAGGCCAATAGAAAGAATGCCAAAGTCGTCAAAGCTGTTTTGAAAAGCATGGGAGGATTTTTTGACGAAAAGAAAGTAAAACTGCAGTGTACTTGTATTTTTAAATTGTGTTTTCCCATAAGTTTCCTTTTGTTTTGGTTTATTTTGTTTGATTTAATCCTAATTTTCCCAACAAATTGAAGTGGTCTCGAACTTTTGACCAGCAGTGTATGTGGAAGAAAATGGTCCGGGTAGAGGTCTGCTCTTAGATATGGAGAAATGTTTATTAAGTAGCCAACGTTTCGAACTACTTTGCAGGTCTTCTTCAGGGCTAAATATAGAAAATACAGACAATTGAAAATTAAAAAAAGGCTAAGCATGGTAAATATTAAGATTAAAATGTATGAGTGTATAGTGTTAGTAACCAAGTGACAGGAGGGTAGTAAAATGCATAATTAAGAATAAAATAAGAATAAAACAGAAAGTGTTAAAAATGACAGAACAAGGTAATAAAGATAAAAATTAAAAATTTCAATGGGTAAATATTATTATTTATTTATTTATAATTTAATTTTCATTTGCACCGGCGCAATTGCGCATTCAGCAAATTTGATACTAGTGTTTTTCACCTTGATTTTCTACTTGAACTTCTTTATGATGATGTAGTAAAAATATAAATATCAATTGGTGAGTAGGTCTCTTGGCCAATTTCTTTTTAATCTTTTCCTATCCAGTCCAGGTAACAGGGAGTAGGAAAGCGGAAGAACGAGTGGATTTGGGTGATGTTGTGTCGATGAGTGGAATGTCATGTATTTGTTATGAATATATGGTTTTATAGTGGGAATGTTCATGTCGTTGTGTATGGTGTGATTCGAAATATACCATGGTGCATTAACAATTTTTCTGAGAATTTTGGACTGTGCGGTTTGAATCTTGTGTATGTGGACTTTTTTTGCTGAACCCCAAAGTTCTGCTCCATATGTCCAAATAGGTTTCAGTATGCTATTATAGATAAGTCGTTTGTTCCGTAAGTCAAGTGAAGATCTGTAGTCCAGCAGATGTGATAGTTGTTTGTACCGTCTAGTCAATTCTTGTCTCTTTAATTTTGTATGTATGTTCCATGTAAGTCTTTTGTCCAAGTATAGTCCGAGATAACGTACATAATTTTTGGAAGGTACTTCGTCGTTGTCAATTTTGACTGCTGGACATGAAGCTTTGCGTAGAGAGAAGGTTATATGGCTCGATTTCGAGGCGTTTATTCGTATTTGCCATTTATAGAACCACTTTTCTAAGTCAAATAAATGATTTTGAAGAGCTATAGATGCTAAGTTTGGGTCTCTGTGAGAAGAAATAATAGCTGTATCGTCAGCGAAGGTATAGATGTTGGTGTAAGGACGCTCCGGGATATCAGAGGTGTAAACAGAATAGAGGATGGGGCTTAAAACACTGCCTTGCGGTACACCCCTGCATTGAGGAAAGAAGGAGGAAATCGAAGAGTCAACGGAAGTACAGAAGAATCTGTCGTGGAAATAAGATTGAAGAATTAAAAAGTATGTAGGAGGTAAGTGAGGTTTTATTTTCCAGAGAAGACCCTTGTGCCAGACACTATTAAAATTAGGGTAAATATTAAAAATAAATATTAGTAACAAATAAAATCAAATAAATTAAGGTAAATATTACAGTTAAAATACATGAGTATCATGTATCTGAGTGGTGGATTCAGCGATTTCATTGCGAATTCAGCCGATTCGCTAACAAAAATTGATATTGATATTGATTTTTCATAAAAAATTTTCATTCAGCGATAAAGTGTTTGATTCGGTTGGATGAGTACGTTAATAAACAGAATTGGCATTCTCATTTGAAGAGAAAATAATTCACAAGGTATTACCGAAAAATCATTGCTTCCACAGATATTCACGCAGTGATGCGCTTTATGACCCAGCAGTCATTAGCCCGCATGTTTTAAAAATTACAATGTTTTTCTATAATTCCCCCGGTTTTGGACCCTGGGGATTATGGAGACCCTCCTCGAGCTACCCCAACCTTTATGATCTGGGTGCCCTTAATTGGGGGAAAATTGCCTCTTTGCACAACCGTTTCTCAAGAAAAATCACACTTTCTACCACATTTAAAATTTCCCCCCAATTAAGAGTACCCTCTGTATAGGGTCTAGATGAGCCCCAAAGACGCCTGCAGATCCCATCGGGTCCATTCTTGGCTGTTAAAAGATTAAGTAATTTATCTGCAACAGGGATACCACTCTGCTACTGAGTGAGCTATTCCTGTCCCATTCACACGATAAGTGCGATTTTATTGTATGTGAGGTTTGTAATATATAAATAATAAAATATTGATTATTTATATTGTAGGGGAACATACTGTGGGCATTCGCTACCAGAATTGGTTCAGCAGCTCATGAGATGGGTCATATTTTCAATCTTGGGCATAAAAGAAGTGGACTTATGTCTCAAAAACCACAAATAAAAATAGTGAGTTAAGATAAAATCGGATGAATGTCAAATTAATGATGTTAAAATGATAAATAAAGGTGGAAAATAAATAAACGTCTTACAGTAATAGTAATCATGGAAATTGTTAATTATATTTTTACTTAACCACAAATCATTGTCTTTTTACATTTATACTAGTCCAATACAGCCCGTCAATTGTAACTTTCATATCTCACTTTTTATACAATTTAACATGTTTATTTTAATATCAAATTTGTTCTCCTTTCTCACCATGTCTTACCACTTATTGCATTTGTACTACATCTATCCTTTATAATATTTCAAGACCTTTTCGCATACATTTTCGTCCTCATTGATAGTTAACTGTATTTCTCACTTCTATTACTTGTCATCATTGTTTCTTATTAACATTCTCATTTTTATTACACTATCTCGTATTTTTATTACTTGGTTTATCACTCACTTTATTTATTACATAAGGTATATAGGTAGTATCAGACCTACATTCTGACATTTTATTGGACTTGGTAGGTCTACAAATTTTCAAACAAAAACGTGCTAATTAAGAAAACTGTTAAGATGAAGAAGCGTGTGCATCAATTATCTGGCATCTGCTATTATTAAGAAAAGCGAACAATTGAATAAACATTTTGCAGTGAAAAGCCGACAGTAGAAAGCTTAATAGACGCGGTTAATATCGGGTGACCGCTTTGTCGGAGCATTGACTGATGCCCCCCAATCATCTCGTGCTCGCCCAAAGAACAAAATCTGTCATTGGAGACATTTTTTTAGGGATTGTTATTGAGGGAATAGGGCCAGCCGGTGGCTGAGCACGCCTCTGTCTCAGACGAAAAAAATCTTAATTTATCGTCAGTGTTTTGAGGAAGGGGACTTCTCTCGAGTAATTGGAAGGAGGTAGACCGATGAAAACAGAAAATTGTATCATATGCCCTCGATTGCGTTAATACTTTAATACCCATCCTTCTTTTGGTGACAACAGTTCATGAAGGTATGATGCACGTAGCATCCAGGCCATTCCTCTGCGAACGAGAGGCGCGTTTTATTTTTGTTTATTCGGGCATAACGTCCTTTATGTACTCCAACTAGGTCAGGAAGGGCAGGGTATTAACTTTTTCTAGCATGGGTAAAATTTATTTCGGTAATCCACAAAGAAACAAATATTGTCAATCCTACATGGATGTTACACTGCGTACAGTAGACCGAATCCATCATTTTGTGAACAAAATATGAACTCCATAATCTATTACCTAATTATATGACATGGTTTCCAATAGAAAAATGACTTGCTATTGTCATCAAGAAGTCCAATACTGTCTTCAATTTTAATGTCCTTGTTATAGTGTACGAAAATATTATTGATTTTTTTCCCTGTGTATATTGGAAAATAAGAACATGGAATTATATTTCAGGTTCTAAATAGTATTAAAAACCTTCTTCCATTTTTCATATGAAATTTTATCTTTTTTTTTTACCTTAACCAGAATTTATTTGCTTGTCATGTCATCATACAGTAAAATATATTTTTATTTATTTTCACCCAACTTTGTGGTGCTCTGAATCGATCAATTAAGTATATTCCGTGATTTCCTCTCCGTCCAGTATTTCTTCATCCTCTCTGATCTCCTATTCGTTTTCTTCATCTTGTCAGTTTCATCTCTGAGCATTTCTTCCATAACCCCGAATTCTGTCATATCCTTCTCTGTTTCCTTAAACCAATTCGGTTAGCTTTTTTCCCTTTCTTAGAATAAAACTAACTTTTTTTCGATAGCCTACTTGGATTCATTCGCAGGATATGCCTGTAGAAATTAACCATTCTTTTCCTCATTGTGTAGGAGATTCTTTCTGTAATTTTATAAAGGCTCTCATTTCGCGTGTAGACTAATTGGTCGTTTGAATGTATATTATAATATAGCAATATATATTAGTTTTTATTTGATAAACCCATATAAGCATCGTGGTAACCCCATTTAGCATCTCTAAGGTCAAACACTGGACTATTCTATTCATGTTATTCTAATCACACGGGAATGACTATACCATTATGTAATGATAAACAGATATCAGGAATAACAGTACCTTCAGTATAAGAACTCGTAAAAGATCGGATAAACGGTGCTGAATCGCGCCCTCTCTCCCCAGGGAAGTCTGTCAAGTGGGATAGAAGAATGGGGTAATTGGTGTGTAGGAGTGGAAGATGAGCTGAGGAATCTCGAGTGACTTACGGAACAGTTCCGGCAACACAGCGGTACGTCTTGAGTAGGCAACGTAATCGTTTCCATGAATGAATTTATGCACCGAATATTTAAATTTGCTTTTATTTAACTTGCACTGCAGGAGGCCATTTGTAGTTTAGTGGTTAGCATAACAACCTAGTATCCCCAAGAACGCGGGTTCGCAGGCCGGCAGGTGGCAGAATTTAAAAAAAAATCCTTGATTATGCCGTCCTTCGGAAGGGACGAAAAATGGGTGAGCCTTGTACGATGTCAAGTACTCGTTAAAGATCCCTATCCTGATTATACATGGATAGGCATTAATTAGGCCTCCCACTATGGCATCGTCCGATTAAACATTTCATATGGAACGAACCAATACAAGGGAACACCACTATGGAAGAATATGTAAAGTTTGGTTAGTATTTTTATATCATCATCTTGATTCCGTTTTTAAAAATATATGAATGGAACTATTAACAAATATCTTTTGTGTACAATAGATGACTTCCTTACACGACTGTTTAATTACAAACTGGTGGCTCAACCCAGAATCAAATTAAAATCTACATCATTTAATCTTTGACGGTATAAGGTATTATTTTTTGAACCATTTGGACCAAAAAAAAAGTCGTTTATTATTTTAAATAATTTTAACGATTATCATGCCATAATAAAATTTAATAGGTATAGTTAAAAAAAAAACACTTCTTCTTTAGTGCTAATGATTAAAAATATAACGTTTGCCGATATTTGTAATTGAAATCAAATGCAATCTTATAAATATCTCGGTGCATAAAAAAATGTGGTTGTACCAGTTTCAAAAACCATGGCTCATATATTACATAGTGATGAAATATTATTACTTGAAAGTATTTAAATGTATAAACGTATTAAAAAAAAACAATATGATCTAGTACTTATGAAAAATACAGACAGATGAGTTTAAGCTCTATTGCAATACCTCCATGCAATAGAGCTAAATCGTTAAATACCAAATTTCAAATTTAATTAAATTAAAAAGGCTTATATTTCGATATTTTTGAACTAAAATATGATTGATGCTGAAAGTAGTGATTTAGATTTGTTTTAGGTTACCGAACATAACATGAAGTAAATATGTTACCTAGATATTACCTGGCAAGTAGTTTAATTTTAGAACCGATTACTTGGTTATAAATGTAGAAGAAGGTTAATAGTAGAAGGGAAATAGGCATACCATAGAATAGCTACTTATTGTCGCGTAGATGTGCGGAAATATAAACATGAATGTCTTGGTGTCAGACTTTCCCGTGATAATCTTTTGAACATTCTGTGCGCTATGACATACGCGCAATTGCCGCGAAATGATTCAAAAGTACCAAAAAAGTGCTCAAGAGAATTTGAGGAAACAGTCTTCTTAAAAACCTAATCATACACGTTCTACTTTTCCAAGAAAAAAGAAGGGAAAAACTGTTATGAAAGAAAGAATATTTTAGACGCGAATGTCTCGAAAATAATACATTAACAATAAATGATTGTATATATGACCTTTAAATTAATTATTGTAGAAATAATGTCTCTACTACAAGAAAAATAGAATCATCAACCATAGACTTCAGGAGATGATAAAAAAAATTAAACGCGTTGAAAAACCTATTATTATTGATTAGTATGTAATTAATTGGGCAGCTCGAAATTTCGTTTTATTAGTTGTCTTATCAAAGCAATAACAATGGCTGGTTGATTATTAACCTATGAAGTCTAGATAACAGAATAAGATAGTACATAATAGATATAGCCGTGTTCAATGAAAAATACAGAGAAAACACTCGTTTTTAACATTTAACGCTTTTATAATTTATAAATATTTTGAAATCTGATATTATCAACCTGTATTTGAACTTACTCTGTAGGCTTTAGCACACTAAATCAGCCCACTTTCTGAGAAGCGCCTTAAGATTTCACCCGAAACTCTTAAGTAAGTCGCCCTTTTTTAATTATCTAGTTCTTTTTTACTAATGGCCGTTGGTTCGTTGTTAATTAGTTTTGATTGACAATCAGGTTCTCTGTCACGGATTGGAACTAGTTCTCTTCAAATTCAACATTTTCAGAAAATTAACTTTTAGAGTTTTACTTTTAATAACTTAACTTTTAAGATTATTTTTAGGAACATGGATTCTCAACTTAAAAAATTTCTTTTTATTAAGCACCTTTTCATTTGCCTAGGAAAACTGATCTTATACGATGAAAAAAAGTGGCAAGCATACGCAGATTTGTCACATTACGGTAGTTTCAATTTCAGATGCAACATGGCTGATCTATAGGCCTCGGATAAAACGACAGCTGAATTACCTTACACTGGAATAGGTTAAGTGGAAGGCGTGGATGGGAGGATAGCCCAAGCTGTCGCCTGGGATACCTGAAACCGATCTCGCTGGAATGGGGCAGGGCGGAACCAATCGGAAAGTTGGTACGGACCCTTCCTCACAGCCCCCGGGGCGTCGAACCTTCAGCCATTATTTGGCTAATAATAATAAAATGCCGTCAGTTGTCGTAACAAGACTCCCTTTTAGCGCCAAGTCCTCTGTCATGGTCATGGTGAATTCCTAGAAAGTGATATCGCTTGTCAAAATAAAATTAGACCTTATTTTCGAAAAATAAAAGTAATTTCGGACCCTGATTCACTGAATACTATTGGTAATTTAATCCTTAACTTAATTTTTTTTAATAATATAAAGGGCTTCATTCTGTCGAGTTACTATGCCGAAGGTTCCGGGTTCAATACCGGCTGTGGCAGATAAATTATTTAACCTGTTAGCAGTCGTGGTTGGACACCATGGAATATGACGGATTTTCAGGAGCTCACCAAACCTATAAAAGTGTGTTAAGGAAAATACCAATGATCTTGGACATATCTCCTCTTGCACAACCGTTGTCCTTGAAACAGTCCTGGAAAAATACATGGGGTGTGGTGGTACAGGCTTTTTATTACACTTTATGTTTATTATCTGTGTTAACACTCATTATTTTAATAAATGTTATTGATAATTTTATTAATAAATGTTGACGTACGAGTATGCATTTACGTTTCTTTTAAATTACCTGAATATACATAATTAAATATATATTGCCTTTGTTATATGGCCTAACATTAGTAGCAGAATAAAGAATTCTTTCGTCTAAATAAAATTTAACATTTTTAGCTTATTTGAAATCTCTCCGGTATAAACAAATATTTCCAAAATATTAACCACATCAGAAACTTTGCATAAGTATGTTCCACATATAACTAGTATTCATTTATATTAAGAATGCCTCATTAAAAGAAAATTAATTTATTAGGAGGCCGTTATTATTTTAGGAGATGATTGAATCTTTATTAATTATCATTTTGTAGGGTGTCAAGGTTTGAAGGCGATTCCTATCACCAAACAACTATGTCTATCTAAATTATCTTTCATTTTTATTAATGCTGGCCCTAATTGAGATATTGATTGTATAGATTTCACAGTTTCTTTAAATTAATTAATTGATTTGGTTATAATGACCCGTTACCCATTAAGCAGAAAAGAGTCCTAATTTATACTTAATTTTAGGAATGTTAACAATAATAAGTTTGATTATTGACCGTGGTTAAAATTTTGAATTGATTAAATAGCACAATTCCATCAACATCCCATTTCATATTTTTTCTGGGAAATATATTTATATATACTTAAACAATATTCATAAAATAAAAGTGAAGTTAGAGATGCTAAAACTGTCGTTTGTAGTTTTTTTCAATTAAAATTTATTATACTTAAGCTTAAACCAATATAATTAATTAAAACCTAGTTAAGGAAATATCTATATGTATTCTGTGTGTAAGAAATATGTAGCACATATCCATTCAGCCTTCTTGTTGGATCGATTATCAGATGGAACAGACGTCTTTTTTTGTTGTGGAATGATTGACCTTTTATTATGAGATTTCTTCAGAGACCCGAAGGTGATGGAAATTCTAATTTTACAGTCGTACCTGATTGACATGCAAGTATATTTCAATCAAGAAGGAATGGGATATGGAAAACCCATACATTACACTGTATCCATTTTTTTTAATCGAAAAAGTTTCCGAGGTTTTGAGTTTTTACATTAATACTTTATCGAAGTGAGAACCTCTAGTGTCAAATTTAAATATTAATTTTTCGACATAATCCATAACTTTGTATTTAGTAACTGTTTAAAGTAAATTTAAAAACAAATATGTATTGAATTTTCTGCTTCGTATAATTGGAATGATTTGGTAATTCAACAGAATAGCCTGGGGCAACGCAAGGAGGTATTATGCTTGTATAGACTGTCAATAATATACAGTAGATTATAATAATTTTAGGAATAAAGTCTTGGAAGATGAGAATAAAAAAAAAAAAGGAAAATTGAACAGAACAATTTAAGAGAATGGAGGTGGGCTGATAAAGCCGTTTGTGTTATAGAAGAAAGATGGATAAATGACTATTCAAATAACATTCCATTAAAAAACTAACGGAGTGTTTATTATGTTTTTTCATTTTTATTAACAACAATACTCTTCTTGTGTTGATTTTTGTGATTATTTTTCCAATGGAGTGCAAGTTCAATGATAACAAGACATAACATTAGTTTCCTTTCTCTCCAAACAACAAACAATAACAATAAAAAAATTAAAAAAATGGCGCTATCATTAATCTCTACTTACAATATCCATCCTTAGACCAATTTACAAGTCTCTCTTTACGCAATCCTCCTACTTACTCCTCGATGCTTAATCGAATGCTTAATTAATGCTTACTAGTAAGCTTAGTGCTTATCAAGTTTTTAGGGATTTGTTTGTCACATTAAATAATATTTGTAAATTAGTGGCTATTCTATCACAAGCTAATAAACATAAGTTTTTTTAAACTGAATATTTCACGTATGTTTTTCTTGGATTTTGACAACGTTTATTTAAATTAACCCTCAAGGATTAATTTAAGTATATATTTGAGTAGCGATGATTTCGTCCGGGCATTTTAGGTTGGACCGAAAGTACTTGGGACTTCCAGTTAGCTACAAGTTGTACCTGTTACTTGTAGGCATTAATAAAAAAGTATTATATTGCTACATTACTACACTATTAGGGAGTATTATCCAAAGGAGCATCTTTTATCACTTACATCTCAGATAATAAGGTGCGAGAAATGAGTAATGTGTGCGCCAGGAAATAACTTTCTCCTATTAGAACACGTCCTTAATGACTCATTCAGAATTTGAGTAATCAAAGGTATCCTTACAAAGCAGTCTTGGAATAAAAATTAACTTAAACATAAATAGTTTTTATTATTTAATTTGGTCACCATTTAATTATTATTTGTGATATAAATGGCAGACTTGTTATTTTCGTTTTGAGAATAAATCTGTGGAATTGGATTATTTTGTTCATTTGTACTTTAAATAAATTGTTAATATAATTTTACGGTATATTAATAATACCTTATTATAATTTGCTAAATGTGAAACACATAACTTCACTTGACTGGATTGCCCATTTAAGGCTGTTTTGTAAATTAAAAAACATAAATTATTTTATTATTTTGAAGAGAAAAGATTTGTCCAGGCCAGGATTCGAACCCAGGTCACCCACGTCTCCAGCGTGGTGCTCTAACCAACTGAGCTAACCTGGATCGTAACACGGCCAGACAAATCCATTCTCTTCACCGATCCTATATCCCCGTGTTCTCACAATTTTGCGATATATACAAGGGGAATTACAGTGTTACGAGCCGGGTTAGCTCAGTTGGTTAGAGGACCACGCTGTAGACGTGGGCGACCCGGGTTCATATCCTGGCCTTGACAAATCTTTTCTCTTCAAAATAAAAAATATTTAAAAATTATGACAATTAATAAAACAATAAAATAAAATAAATTATGAATAATATAATGACGTAAGTCAACAAGATTCTAATTAAAATAATGTTCGATGAACATTCTTCCCCTTGTGCTCGTAACACTGTATTTCCCCTTGTATAAATCGCAAAATTGCGAGAACACGGGGATATAGGATCGGTGAAGAGAATGGATTTGTCTGGCCGTGTTACGAGCCAGGGTAGCTCAGTTGGTTAGATCACCACGCTGGAGACATGGCCGGGTTCGAATCCTGGCCTGGACAAATCTTATCTCTTCAAAATAAAAAATATTTAAAAATTATAACAATTAATAAAACAATAAAATAAAATAAAATAATTTTATATTTTTAAAAGTATTTTTCACTCGTATATTGAAGTCATAAACCACTTGTAATTGGATTTTAAGTGTGTTATGTACAGTTAAATTCAAAACCATGTAATGCTCACTTATAGGTCCGAAAATAGGTCACACTCGATCAACTAAACAAATAAATCATTTATCTTGGTATTAGAGATAAATCTGCCAAATGTTTGGTGAGAAAACTCTTGACGGAATGGGAGGTTTAAATTGGGACGGTATATTCAAAAAGGATTTGCACTGAGTCGGATAAGGCATGGTTTTTGTTTCTGAATCGAAAGAGAGCACTCCCATGACGATACAGTCAATGCTCAAGTTATTACTGATTTTAAACAAAAACACCGAAGAATCACATTTTGCGGTTGAGTTGCTGCCCGGATATACCGAAAGACACGGGAAATACTCAAATAAGTAATGGCATATCTTAGTAGGAATAGAAAAGGTTGGTATGTATGGTTCGGTTCCACACCGAATTGTGGGAAATATCATTTACCAGTTTTTTTCAGTAAGTAGTTGTTTTTTAAAAGGTAACGATCCGTAATTACCATTTTGTGAAATTATGTTAGTAAATTATGAATTATAAATTCAGCTATTCCATCGTTAAGAACATGGGATTCATTCAAAGAATTGTTTTTGCTCCACTAAATCTATTCATTTGGATAATCACCAAAACAGGATGTAAATAAAACACTATTATATATACAAATCTAATGGGGCATAAGTAATTAATTTTTATTTTATTGAAGTGAAGAGTCCTGGCTTCCTTCACAGCAATCGGGGAGTGTCCATGTTCTGCGCCGGTGCCGCGCATTCAAAAATTCTCATCTGTCATTGACCACACAGTCCTCAAACACAGCCCCAATAAATTCGGCGCAACACTTTCCTCTTAAATATGAGGAGGTGTTGGTCCACAGATCCCAATGTGGTCCATGCCTGAGCCATAAGAATATACAGGCCAAACTAAAGTTAGAAAACATCGTTTTTTTCGCTTAGGCAGCGAGAGAGTTCAGTGATAAAGCGCTGAGTTGCTTTGCCAAAGGTCCGGGTCAATATCTATGCAAATAAATTACTTTCTGAAATAGGCAGGGATTGAACCTGGAGGATCTGGAGATCCTTCTGGGGCTCACCCAGCCTTTATTATTTGGGTACCCATTAATGGGTCAAAAACCTCTAACAAAACACCTTCCTGCACAGCCGTAGTTCTAGAAACAGTACAGTCTCTACCACTTACTGACCCTAAAGCCCTTCATGGATTCTAGGGCACAGGTATACTGTTTTTGTTTGTTTGGTCACTTTATTACTTCAAAAATGTATCCGAATTACAAAAAAACAGCGGTTGGATGAAAATATTCTCCTCTTGATCTCGAAAGCGGTGACGTTGTTACAGAAACTTAAGTGCTAATTCTTAAATAATTATTAGTTTTTAACAATGTGTTAGATAGAAAATTGAAATATAGAATGTTAAATGTACAACTTAAAAAACAATGCATACCTAATGTACTTATGTGAGTGTATTATTTATAATACTCATTTTATAAATTTTACAACTGCTAGAAAATATGCTCTGACATTGATATAACATTCTAAAATATTTTTAAATGGCTAATTATAATTAAGCAACACTAATAGTGATCATTATACAATATTTAATCATTATTTCGATAAATATCAGAATAAATATATAATTGAGGAAACGGTAAATAATAGTGGTCGATTTCAACTATTGACAAATATTCCAAGTATAAGATAGTAATTAACGGACTCGATGCTGTTCACGTGACCATAAAGATAAGGCTATAATCACCGTCTGGGACTCCTAACTCATGGAAACGGTTTCGCAATTAAAGCACGCACACAATAATACGACGTTATACTCTCAGTAAGTGTAGGCAACAACTGACTAATAGCATACAAGATTGCTCATATTTTATGTTGTATTAATAAATTTTATTTAATGCAAATCAAATGTTAACGCGTTTTTTAAATTAACACAGTAATCATGTTAACTATTTATTTAAACACCCTTCCTTTTCTTACGTCAACACAGGTTTTGACAATATTAATTATTACACAATCCTAATCACGTGAACTAGAAAACTGTTCCACAATCTATCCAAACAGACTAATCTCCATTCGTCCTGCTATTCGATGAACCCCGACAAAAGCAAATAAACAAGATGTTCTTATTTGAGTGGAAAAAAGTTGACTGGATAATTCTAATGGTGGAGTGAATTGGTCAGGACCTGAGGAGATGTTTGACCTGGAAGATCTGAGTGGCCTGACCAATTCAATCCATCATTAAGATCTTATCTTTAAACGTGAAATCCTCCGAAGATTATTTGGTGAAGACGGTTTAACGAAGAAGTAGACCTAGTATTTACAGAGCCTGTCATGGCCCAGATTGTAAAATTGAGCAGATTACAATTAGCAGGATATCTAGCAAGGAAGTACCGAAGAGAATGCATGTAGAGCCACTTCATGGGACTAGGGAAAGAGGCCTAAGCTGAAGTGGATTGACAGAGTGGCGAATGACTCGAGGGACATCCTTGGTCAGGAATTGGATGACAAGTTCAAGGGATCTTGGCGATTGGCGGAGGACAGGATCCGTCATCGGGTTGTTAGGCCGCGATAATAATAATAATAATAATAGGAATCATGCTAAATCACTAGTTTTTGAATATTGCCTATGCACACCTATCTGGTAATTATAGAATTATTATTAATGATTATTATTGGATACCTTAGGCCCTCGTCTCACTAGGTGATTCTTAGAAGATGTGCGATGGTACTCTAGGAGTCAGTTGAGATTGAGCCTGAATAATAGAGATAAGAATGGATGAATGAATGAATGAATTTATTTGCAAAACAAGCCAACTGGACATTATACCTGGTATTCAATAATTGAAACTGCCACCAAATAGAAATACAAAAAATGTGGGATTTGGATTTGCTCATTTATATATTTATTTTAATTATATTTTTAACATCAGTATTCATAGTTACAACTACAATTATAGTTAAAAAATTGATATGTTTATTTACAAAAAAATATCATATATTGCATTTATGGGTTAAATATTATAATAATCTCGAATTCGTAATATTTTATAATGGTTGAGAAAAATGAAATGGGGGATCTCAGTTATATTCTGACTTATCAGTAGTGTTGTACTAATAATGGGTACCTAAATAATAGAGGCTGGGTGAGCCCCAGAAGGATCTCCAGATCCTCCAGGTTCCATCCCTGCCTGTTTAAGAAAGTAATTTATTTGTCATAGATATTGAACCCGGACCTTATCACTGACCTATCCCGCCACCTAAGCGAAAAAAATGATGTTATTTATTTCTACATATTGATAAAAAAAGTGGACATTGTTTTAAGAAATCTCTAACTTTGGGGATATTAAAATAGAGGTAATAATACAAGAAAAATAATAAAACTTATTTATTGAAAATACAGACATATATCACAGAATTTATTATATACAGAATACATACGTTATTGATTACTTAAATAGCATTAATCTGACAAGGCCTCTTTTGCATACTTGAAAAGAAATTATATTCATCATCAGATTAATACAACAAGCTACACATTATAGACAAAAATAATAAATAAGTAGGTTAGAATTAAAACAATTATAATCGAATAGATGTCATGCAATCGTGACACATATTCAATTATAGTACACTTCGGTAAAAAACAAATTTATGTTCTGTTTATTTAATAATAACTATCTAACCCTGTACCCGCTTATAATCAACCCACTAAAGAAAATATTTAAGAAATAACTACCTAGGTTTTTAAATTCTAGGGAGGTACAAGAATACCTTAAGATAAATGCAAATATTTATACAATTATTACAAAAAATTATTTGCGAATACTTCCAAAGCAGAACTTAGCTGCACACAATTAATAAAATAATTCAATTTAAGAAATTTAATATTTTTTTAAGAAAATGTATCCATAAAATAATTATGCAATTAGTTTTAACAACAATTCAGCCTGTTAAACACTGACCCTAAGGTTTATCCCAGCAATTAATGGATGTATACATTAATTTAATAAATGAATAAAGTATTAATGAATTACCATTGTTATTATGTTCATATTTTATTTACTTATATGTTATAATTTTTTATTTAACGAAAAAAGTATACTTAGGATGCTGTGATGATAACTGTAAAATAAGTCAATAAATAATGATACAATTTTAGATGTTCATCACATTCTCCCTTGAGAGTAGTATATATATATTTATACCACCTTGCGTTCAGTCACAGTATGCCTAACTCTCTATAATCTATGGTTATGCTTGCTTTAAAAGCCAGTCACTAAACTAATTCAGAGGGAAATATTTATTTGGCACTTTTTTCTGTAGATTAAAAGAAAAATATTACTATTAGAATTATAATAATACTTAGGTATGTATCCTATTGAAGATTAATGGTTTTTGACAATTGGTTTTACTAATATAATTAAATAAGTTGTAATTTTAAATATATTTCTAAATCAATAAAAGAATTTTAGTTATAATTTATACTTATAATGGGAAAAACTGGCACTAATCAAAGAAGTCTTGTCTAGTTATAATGAAAAATTACTGTTCATCATATATAGATTTCTATTCTCATTAAATTGAAGGATTATGCCCAAAACATCAACTAATTGAAAAAAAAAAGTAAATTTATCATGGTAAACAGAAAATAAAAAAAGTGAAATGAAAGATTAAAGATTTCTATCAGCTTCGTAGGCTTAGCAATAAGTGTATTGCAGATTTTAATTACTTGATAGTTATGCACACTTTTGATAGAGAATATGACAAAAAATTTAGTTATTTTTTTCCTGTAGCTGGGGAAAGATACTAACTACCTAATGGAAAACTCTAGCAAAAATCTATCATAAGCCCACGATATCAGATATTCCCCAAGGGAATATAGACACGTCTAGATTAATTTCCTCCCATTTAACCTCGTTTAAGATAATATTTGAACATTCTTTCATTCAAAATTCATCAAATTTGTTTTTTACCAAAAGTGTCATCAATAATGCTTCGTTAAAAATAAATATACAAAATTCAGGATTGGGTCCTTATAGTATAGCGATGGGCTGGATGGACTCAGAGGCCGTAGTGGAGCCTGGTGTGGTGGTACCTGCGGCGGTGCCTGATGAGGAGGAGCAAGGTCGCAAGGACGGCCGCCAAGAAGAGAGCTCCAAGAAGGGCGAAGACCATGGCCACTCGAGGACCAGAGAGACAGACCCAACCGCTGTTGTCCTCCACTGTAATAGGAAATACAAAAGAGTAATTAAAGAATAATAAGAATGATAATTATGCAAATTATCTGTATAATATTTTAATTCTCAAGGAGTGCATAGTGTTTGTGTTGACGATGGTATCAGGAGATAATAATAAATTGTTTTTGCTCAAAATCTATGGTAATTAATACAGCGGGAAATGTCTACGTGTAAATAAAACGTGTATATCATAAAGATTAACTGTAAAAAATAACATAACAAGAATTTATACGAATAAAACCTATTGGAAAAATAGTAGGTATAGGTCAGCCTATGATAATGGGAATATAGGTTAGGCAGCCAGGGTGAAGGCGAGAATAGGAAGACCCTGGGGGGCCTCTTGGATATAACAGCCATAACTCCAACTGTGTCGCTATACTCCAGTTTATCGCATCCGTTAGTTTTCTTTCTCGAGTGATAAGTTCCAATCCTTGGGAATGCAGTTCGCTTAGTGTAAACTCCGAGTAAAATGTCTATTCTAAATGAAATAGAAATTCGGAAGTTTACAATATAAAAATTATTATTTATATAATATGCAGGAAAAAATCAGAAAAAGTCCCAATAACTTGACAGTAGTTCCTGTGACAAAGTCCGTCCCACGATGAATAGGCGTTACAATCCGCAATAACTAAAAATTTGTATTTAAACAGTAGCCGTCTAAGCAGTTTAGAAGGTAATTAAGTTCTCTAGAAATTAAAAAGAACATCGAAATCGAAAAATTATTAAACTTTATAAGCATTTATAACATCCCCCATAGAAGACCATTTTATTTTTAGGGTAGTTTGAAAACTACTTCATTTCCGAAGCTCATTTGAAAGATAATTAAACTTTTTACTTTTATTATTATAATATTTCCGGACGCTATGATCCATGGAGGACCTTGGCCTCCTCAACAATTATTTGAACGATCCTCCTCTCGTTTTCTCCATGTTCACATCCCAGAAGCCTGCACAACCTCCAGCCATCGCAGTCCAGATCTGCCTCTTTCTCAATCTGGACTTCACTCCAAGATCTGCTTTGGAAGCATTTTCCTATCCATTCGATGTACGTGGCCCAACTATTTTATACTTCCTTCTTTAATACTAGAAAATCTATTTAGTATCTTACTCATAAAGAAATAATAATAAAATTAAATAAAAATACCAATATTTAACATATACGATTTGAACATTACTTTTACTGTAAGGAAGCGGAGTGGCTCAGTGGTAGAGCACTGAGTTGTCATTTTGAAAATCCTGATTAAAATCCCGCTGCAGGCGAGAATTTGATATAGTCTGTTAGCAGCCGGAGAAGGATCATATAGGATCTAGGCTCAACCAGCCTCTTAAATGGGTACCCAAAAAAGGGGGGAAATCTGGCGATTGAGCGTGATCTAGGACAAATCATCTTACTGCACAACCGGGGTCCATGAAACAGTACTCTCTCTACCATGTACTGAACCCCAAACCCTTCACAGGTTGTAGTGGTACAGTTTTTTGTTTTTTTTTAACGTAAGTGAAACATAAGCATAAGGTATTTTTATTTATAATTGTTTTTAAATAATACATGATATTATTACGGCTATTTTTAATTAATTTTAACTAATATCGTTCTTATCATTCATACTTAACCAGTAGTACTTTTTTTGTTCCTTTGATTTATTTGGAATTTTTCTTTTCTGTACCATGTTACATGGATCTCCATTTACAATCTGGATAACCATGACGAACATTGACGCCTTCGCGTCTCCAATGCAAGCCCCTCTCCGACTCTTTGACAAGATATCCTTCGATGAGGGGATTGGAAAGGCGAAACACTCCCGGATGAGAGGCAAACAATGGAGGCTGAAGGCCGATCGGAGAGTGTATATGGTGGGCTACAGTTATCGGGTATCGCACCTGGCAAAAACAGCCCTTTCTTCGTCATGGATAATCCCCAGCTAGCTATAGTCCGCATTATTCTCCTCTTTCGATATTATTATTATTTTCGTTCTCTGAACATCAGCCTATCTAGAAATAACTTTCTAAGCATTTATATTTACATTTATATTGCAATTTTTTTTTCGAGGAGGGAGGAACATGAGAAGAGCTCTGTAAGAGGAAGAGTTTTCTTGTTCCTTCACAAGTGTGTATATTCCGCAAATATGTTCCAATGCCTTACCGTTCGATCCAATTGATTCATTTATATTTACTTATAGGTAGCGGGGTGGTTCAGTGGTACAGCCAGTCAGCCAAATTGGGGGGTGGGAGATAATTTATATAATCTCTTAAGAGCTGGGGATGGATCCCGTAGGATCTCCTGTGGCCTACCCAGCCTTAAAAACGTGGGGAAAAACCTGGCGGTTGAGCCACCAAAAGCATTCCCATCCGTCTTTTCGGTAGCAAACCTGGATTTCCACTACTCAGGCAAGCCCTTACAACTATCAAAAATGCAGCTCTCTTCAATTTATTGCGACCTTGAAACACCTGCCCCTGGCCTATAACATGACACTTTGCCCCTTACTCCTCATGGTTTAGTCAGGTTCTTAACCTGAAGTTTCGTATAAAATTGGTCGACTAATAGAGCGGAATATGTGAAAAAGCCATTTCTAAAAGTTCGAAGTTATCCGCTTTTGATCTCAATCGCATCATGTAATATGATCAATATTAATTGAAGGAATAGTTGATGATGTTAAAGCGAAGAATCTTTATTACAGATGTATTTTTCGTCAAAAGAAGAGTAAATATGTTTATCTATAGATTAATTGATAAATTTACAGTTAGAATAATTCTGAAGATGGAGGAAATCTACAAAACGCATTGCTGTGATTATCTTCTTTTAAATAAAATAGGAATCAGGGAATGTAGAATCAATGTAATCATATATAATTTTTTATTTATTTTGAAGATAAAAGATATGGCCCTGGCCGGGATTCGAACCAGGGTCTTACCGTGACAGGACTCTACCAACTAAGCTACCGGAGTTGATACCAGCCGGAGACAAATCTTTCACTTGTCTGATCCCATGCCTCCGTGTTCTCCGTGTGAAGTTTTGCGATGTATACACGAGAACGAATGTTCTTTGAACATTACTTTAATTTTAGGAACTTGTTGACATACGTCATATTACTATTTATATGTTTTTATAATTTATTAGTTAGTTGATTTAATTTTAAATACTTTTATTTTGAAGTGAAAAGATATGCCCCTGGCCGGTAATAATATATAGTATGGACAGTTTTAAACATGAATAATAAAAGTTTTTTTTTTTTTTTTTTTTTTAAATTTATTTATTGATATTTACAACTGTATAAAAAAAAAAATACATCTAGTAAATGGGCTAAGCGATACAAAATGACATGTGAAAATGACAAGTAGAGAAACTACCCACTGGTAGTACTCAAATCACAAGTTCAACTAAGAAGTCACGGGGCCATCTTCTTTTCAGACGCCTCGGAGGATTATCGGGAATTGAAGTGGAAGCTAGGTTTAAAACCAGAGGATTTGAGTGGAAATGAAGTTTGTTATGAAAGGATAGATAGCGGTTTCGGGCCAAATCAGCTACAAATGGGACATTAAGGTCGTTATGGATGATTTTATTCTTAACAAAATAAGGAGCATTAAGGATTTTACGAAGGATTTTGGATTGTAGGGATTGGATACGAGAGGAATTCGATGGCTTAGTGGAGCCCCAAAGCTCTACTCCGTAGGTCCAAATAGGTCGTATGATGGTCATGTAGATGAGTCTTTTGTAATTAATTGGGAGCTTAGAGCGTTTGTCTAGTAAGTGTTGAAGTAGCCTGAAACGTCGAGCGGTTTCTTGTCTTTTCAGTCTCGTGTGAGGATTATAATAAAAGTGAAAATAAAAATCAGTATAGTGGACTAACGGCCTGCTCTTAAATATTTTTTGTGATAGCTCACTTAAAAAATTTTCTACATACATCAGAAGGGAAAGTAATGACTAGATATTTCAGAAATATTTTCCCATAGCCTTCTAACTGACATATTTAGGCTACTTGCTGCTTTAACATGTCCAATTTTTTTTCCTATACAGTCTAGTTTACACCAGTTACGAGGATATTTTATCCTCATTTCTGTAATTATGGTCAAATACGTATTTATATATTTTATCAAACAAGAATGGCAAAATTCAATCAAAAACAAAAATAAATCATATTGTTGAGAAACGACAGATGCAAGTGCAACATCTAGAAATGAAAAAGGACAATTTCACTAATATTTAATACATCTTTCAATTATAAAAACAATATTTCAGTGACCGTGCAATATTTAATTTATTATGAGACTTTTAAATTAAGATTCAAAATTGTTCACTTTTTCATTAATTACCTTATTACATAGATTATATATTAAAGTAAAAATATATAATTGTTATCCACTAAAGAAAGTAAGATATTTGGAGAATACATTTTGCAAGACAGCAGTGTCTTTCAAAAAAAGTAATTCTTAGTGTTATAATTAAAGAAATCATGTATAGGAATTATCTGAAACTACGAAATATTCATGGAAGTTAAGCTGATTTTAATATCGGGAAGAACAGTGGATCGTATTCGGAATGTTTTGATACAATTCATTTAATTATGTGACAATTTTACCTTCGAATTAGACCGTAAAATTAATTATATCTAAAGCAATGATCAGTAGAATCATTTATAAAGTACAGAACATTTTATAGTTAAATTCATCCCCCTCCCGATATTATATCTGCCGTCCTGATGAATAAGTGGTTAAATAATATAATTTTGTCTAGACAGATAAATTTAATTTGAGAAGCATTATAGTGCAAATCTCACCTTTACCATTAATACCGGGGGGTGATAAATTGAGTCTTGGATTCAGTACAAGGTTGAAACTGTATTGGTCTATGCCAATAGTAGTCATCATCATCATCATTCGTCGCGCTACAACTCCTGTAGAGTCAAGGCCTCCTGCAGCTTGGTTCGCCAGTCTTCTCTATTGGTTGCCACTGCTCTCCAATTGCGAATTCCCAAGATGGACCTGGCATCCGCCGCCACTCCATCGATCCATCGGAGCCGAGGTCTTCCCACTCTTCTTGTCCCATAAATCCTTTCGTCTAGGACCATTTTAGGAATCTCATCCTGGGTCATTCTAATTATATGACCTGCCCATCGAGATCATAGTAGTGGAAGGAGTATATTTGGCCGAGATCACACTCGATGGCCACACCCCACACAGGGGTATTTGATAATAAAAAATAGTGAAAACAAAGACCTACATCCAGGCAAAACAGACGTAAGATATTGTGACCCTAAAATAGAACATATATAATGTAACATACCGCATATATCTCAAAAAGATCTTGCGCAATAAACATTGGCAATACGAGTAGATATATTAATAATTGTCCAGATTTAATAACAATTTTTGTTACATGTAAAACTGTTTACATAAAAACATTAAATAGGCAGTCATGAGTACTACCGACAGAAGTTAAAACTCAAGACTTTGGAATAACTTGATCTTTTTTTTGAATTTCTAAATTTCCTAAATTATTTAAAATTGAAATTTGTAAATTTAAATTATTAGCATTAGTCTTGTTTTCACGTATATTGACACTCCGAACAATAATTATATATCATTTCAAGTAGTTTATTTATTAATGGAAATATATTATGTGGTTCATAAGCTCATACAAAACATCAATAATTTAATTCAAATAATTAGTATATAGTTATTTTTAAAACATATTTTGTTTTATTTTATGATTATTAATTATAATATTTACACCTTGTATTGGTATTTACATGGATTTTATTTTCATTCTTAGCCTTATCATCGTTGAGTTCAACAATATTTAGATCATTTGTAGTTTCAATCATTTCATAAAATAATAAATCGAACTGTTGCAAATAAAATCTTTTAAGGGAAAGGAAAAGTTCAACAAATTGTTGGTGCTTTAAGTTGGCATTAGTATCAATGGCACAAATATTAAACGATTTTTTTGATAAATATAATTATTCTTATATCAATGGAATTCTAAAGTTGATTAAATGAAATTGTATAACTCATACACAGGCCGTTAGATGTCGCCAGTTTAAATCAATATATGTGACAGAAGTAAGTAGCCCCCAAATTATTTAAATATCTAGTAATAATTCTAATCCATGGGTGCTTCCAGTTAGGTTAATTTTAGAGCCAATCACACACTCCGAACTGTAATGGATGCACATAATGGCAAACGAGACTGCGACCGATCAGGTTATTGGTAGCTGATGGAACCTCGAGAGGGAGGAGTTAGGCGTAGCAGTAATGAAGAGATAAAATTTTAATGGGATCCGATGCGTGGCAGGGGAAGAGCACCCAGACAGTAACGGTCTCTCGGCATTGTCTGGAGAAGCGCCACCCCCGCTTCCTGGAGAAACAATCACCGCGGCGGAGGCAGCCTCTATTCACCAGTTCCAGGCCTAACTCGCTTCTACTCCTCTCCAGAAAGGATTCTTATTCCTTCGGCCAACGGCATGTGACAAGGTCCGCTCCTCTTGTCGGCTCATTCTAGGGCAAACAGTGGGCGGTGAGTTCACCATTTTAGTCTTATTCATTTCTATTCCAGAATCTGGGCTGTGTCTTGAAGGGTGTCCAGGATGGAAAAATAGGACATACTTCACCAAAACCGCTGTTGACACTAAAAGTTTACTTTGTACACTACGCTACGGACCTACGACCGATATTGAGGTTGATATCGAGCCCTTAATACGAGACGATTTTACTTAATTGAAACTGGCCTTGAGGGTGGTCCTTAATCTATACCACTGCACCCATAAAGGGTGAAGGGATCTATATTAATAGGGAAGGGAATTTGTGTATTGATTGTTATTTCAATAACACATGGTTGCTACGCATCCGCAATAACAGTTTCATTTTATACTAATAAAGAAAAACAATATATAAATATTTAATAACTAGTTAGCACCATCACTGCAGCCCTACTCCTATCCATTCTTTAGGGATACAGCAACATTATCCTCATCCCTTTCTTAAAATGCATCATATCAATTACAAATAAATAAATAAGCCAAGGGGTTAGGAAAGAAAAACTGAAATACTATAAAGGATCTTCGGTTTAGCACGTGGTAAAGACTGTACTGTTTCTAGTACAGCGGTTGTGCAGGTATGTGATTTGTCCGAGATCACGCTCAACCTTCATATTTCACATTCAATTTTATAGATGCTGTGTGAGCCCAAATAGGGTCTTCACATCCCACTGGATCCCCGATTGCTAACATATTAAATTATACGCCTCAGCCGTATTTGAATCCGGGAACACCGGCAAGGAAACTGAGCGCCCTAGCACTGTAGGTGGCCCTTTAGTTCAATTCAGCCGTTTCCCCCATTTTTTTCTTTTGATTTGTAAAAAGTGAATAGAAACCTTCTTCGGTCGAATCGAAATTCGGAAACCCAAGGCCCATCGAGCTTGAAAAGGCAGGATTGAGGTTCCCAATCCGTACAGAGATTGCTGCATCCTTTCCAGCCGACTACGATTTAGTCAAGCACTCAGGTTATCTCTAACCATTGTTCGCCGCATTCATTGCAGATTCCAAAATATACTTTTATATATTGATGCGGAAGTGGTTGACTTGATATATCTTAGAAGTAAAGATACAGGGCTGATGTCTTGTTTTTGGTCCCGTTTACTTTGATTCATATTGATGTGAAAATGGTTGACTGGTTATTGTGTAAAACTAATTATAAATATTATAGGGTCCAGGGTAAAACCTTATCAGAAGGGATGAAGAGTTCGGGTAAGTTTATGATATCATAATAGCGGGAAAAAATGGAGTAGATCGTGCAAACATATAAGGCAGTCGAAATCAAACAAGATATTCACGATGTTACTTAAAAGTGGTGACGGTGGTGTATTGGTTTGCGGTTGCAGTTATATCGGTTTTAAGAAACCCAGCATGTTTCATGATCTTGAAAATATGAGGGATTCAGAATCTTTTAAGAGTTTCAGTTCTAGTTCGTTTGTTTCAGCAAGTGCATTTTTCTTCAGATGTAATCCACAATGTCCAAATCCAGATTATTATTACAGACGTGTCCTCTTTTAAACGTTTTCCGCCGTGGAACGAGGTGTGTGTAGGTGGAAACAATATTAAAGTGGTATTCCTAAATTTTGTCTATACAGGTATAATTACGATAGTTATCTTTAACGAGTACCTAACATCGCATAGGTTCAGGGTCCCTTCTATACGTCCCTCCCGCTGGACGGCACTAACCAATATTTTTTTCTCCCTTTTAAAAAATTCTAGGGCCACCTGCTAACCCGTAACCGTGGTAATAGAAGGTTCTTATGTTGACATCTACACCATAGGGGACCCTTTTAATGGTTACTTATGTCCTGTATTATATGATCTACCTATCCTATCTTTTTGAGATATAACTTTGAATTTTGAGATAACTATAATTTTATTTTCTCCTTTTATTTTTATTCACACCTGTCAAATACAAATAATTGACAATCGTCAGATTGGCTGACAGTAAAATAATGCAGAATGACATGAAAGACACAGCATCCAGCGATACCTCTCCTGTGGCTTGATTTCATTTTCAATAGCAATAGGCCCCTCATCCACGTTCATTTTAGTCTCCTTACAGTGTTCTCAGGCATGAGAGCCATGGACATTTGTTCTATTAATGGGTTTGGATGTCTGAGTAGTTTTTCTTCGAAGGGTTTATAATATGTTCGTCAACCGTTTGCATTTCAAGTCCGTGTTGTTATTGACATACCATGGTGCTTGGTGATAAGACTAAGTACTTTTGGTTGAAAAGTTTGCAGTCATTTTCTGTGAGCCTGTTTACCGCAACTTTGTAATGCATATGTCCAAACTGGTTCTAGTAGGAGATAGTATACTAACTTTTTTAAGTTTCGAATCCTTTTTTTTTCCTTAGTTAGTTAGTAATTAATTACAAGTTCCATTTTGTACTTTTTTTTATGATTATTGTAAGGCGGTATGCACAATAGTCTTTATAATTATTTATTGGGGAACTATGGCCGCAGAGGACATCTTGGACTGGGAGATGGCACGGATGAAGGATGCGACGCCGTGGACACGGGCCTCAAGATCGACGGGGTAACGCCCCAGCCGGTGAGGCGTATCCATCTTAGTCCCTCCTCGACTTTTTCTTCTTCTTGTACAATATCTTTCAGCCACTCCCTCTTTCTCTTCTTCTTGCCGCTCTCTGCCTATTTTTTCTTCAGTTTTTTTTTTTAGGGAAGATTTTTTCCTCTATTCTTCCGTGCATGTTCTGTAGAAAAAGTTTTTCTTTTCCGAGAATAGGACATGTTAACAAAAAGGAAATACATGTTTTATTTCCACCAAATTATGATATCAAATCAGATCGAAAGGAACGATGGAGTTAACGTTTCGTCTCCATTGAAAGGTTTTCGAATTTTTTTATTTGATCGATTGATTTTATTCGATTTGTTGTGGGATTTTAGAGATTTTTTTAGCGACCAGTTAACAGCACGAATGTTGATGGGTTGGTATTAGAATGAACGGAAGAAATATTGTCTACGGATGGGAGGGAAGATGTGGAAGACATAAAACCTCCTTGGGACATCAAGACAGATATTTACATGATTTAGGACAGGGCGATTAATGTTCTTCGGAAATTTAAAACGGATGATTGCTATAAGACTTAAAAATTTTTGACATAGCCAGAAAATGTAAAGCAATCTGGATGAAAGACATTTTTAAAATTTTGTGAAATGTGCTATTATCAAGTACTTTCTACAGGAGTACACAGGAGTTAAAGTTCAGAGTGAAATCGGCCTCGATCCATGAATTAAGGCTCTTTGTAGACAATAGACACATGAGGAGTTTTGTTTCATTCTCAGTATCATACTGTCTCTTGACGGTTGGCTATGCGTCATCCTAGAAATACAAAAGGCTATTCCAATAGAAGTACGCAAGGTAGAGTTACTACTCCATCAAGACTAAATTATCTGGAGACTCTCCAGGTAACAGCACTAAATTAATGTACAAAAAATTAAAAAGATCTCAAAATAATAAATATGGTGTTCACCTGCGGTGTAGTGGTCAGCATTACAATCTTCTATCCTCAAGGTCACGGATTCACCGCCCGGCAGATGGCGTTAGGGTTTTTTAAAGATAGTAAATAATCCTTGGTTATTTCATCTTACGGAGGGGATGTAAAGCGACGGTCCTAAGCCTAAAACGAATCTCGTTGTTTTAATGAAGTTTGTCACATGATCCCGACCAGGATCTTCAGGTTAAGCAATTTTTCATATTTGAAGACACAACGCTCTCCTGTGCCAAGTTCTAAGCCCAGTACTAAGGCATATACATGGCTTAATCTTTGAGACAAGTCTAAGGACTACTGGCTGGATCAACAGGGGAGTTTTGCATTATAATTTTTTTGATGTATTTAAAACTAATAAATAAATTATAAATAGTAATATGTCAACAAGTTCCTAAAATTAAAGTAACGTACAAAGAACTTGCAAAACTTGCGAGAACACGAGGACATGGGATCAGATAAGAAAAAAGATTTGTCCCCGGCTGGTATCAACTCCGGTAGCTTAGTTGGTAGAGTCCTGTCACGGTAAGGCAGAGGACCCGGGTTCGAATCCCGGCCGGGGGCATATCTTTTATCTTCAAATTAAAAATGTTTTAATAAATAAGTTTAAAACAAGAATAGGGTGGTTAACAAAAAAATTCATTTTATTGCATAAAGTGTTGATGTTAATTATTGTAAATATTTTATTTATTGATATTGCTATAAAGGTATACTCATTTTGAATAAAAAACTTAAAATACACACCACACTTTTCACGATAAAACGAATTTTAGTTCATCAGTCTATTCTCATTTCTAACGTATTGGATCATTTCTACTTTTAGGATTGTTTCCTATTAAACCTTGTTCTTTAGTTTTTTTTTGTACTAATATTAGTTTTCTACTTTTTGAACGGCTAGCTAAAAAAATATATTTTTTAACTAATATATATTTGTTGCAAAATATACGAAACTCCTCAATTGATCCTGCCAGTAGTCCTATGCTCGTCTCAAAGATTAAGCCACATATACACGCCATAGTACTTGGCACAATATAGTATCGTGATATGAAAATTCACTAATCCTGAAGATCCTGGTCAGAACAAATAGACAAACTTCGTTAAGATGACGCGGGTTCGTTTTAGGCTTTATTTATTTGTAGGCTTTGTTTTAACAGGAAACCATGCTAATTTAATTCTTGACTACTATATTTTAAAATGTTGCAATATATTATAGAAGTCCAAAGCGGGGAATGTTTCTGTAAGTATTTGCCTCGTAGTCGACAGTGGAGGCGGAGCGAGCAGAGCCATTGTGGGCTCGCCCCTTTGTCAATGTTATTGTTATTTTCTGCTTCCCACAGCCTTCCGAGCCATCCTTCTTCAATACTTAGCACCACCACCATCTTCAGGGGAAAGGCACTATCCGGCTTACCACATTCTTCACATTCTGCTTACTGGTAACCTACGGATCGGTTCCTATCTTCATGATTTTACAGGGCTTGGGAAGTAAAAACTGAATAACCTACTGGTGTATATGCTTGGCAACTAATATTAATATATGTTGTAGCAAGTAGAAGAAAAGCCTCTCCAAACAAAAGTTGTTAAAAAATAGAGCCGAGAAACAGTCTATTTTTAAATACTTTCAAGATATGGCAATACAATTTTTAAAGGGCATTTGAAGTTTATCTTTATACCTCTACAATTGGAAGGAGTGAAGTAGCTCAGTTTATAGAGCATTGAGTTGCTGCACAAAAGGTCTCGGGTTCAAAACCAGCTGTGGCAGATAATTTATTTAATATGTTAACAGCCGCAGATGTACCCTGAGGAACCTGCAGACCCTCCTGGGGTTCCTTATTGGGAGGGAGGTTTATAGAGCTCGCCCTATAAAGGGGGAAAAACCTGGGGTCTGAGTTTGATCTCGAACAAACCACCTCCCTGTATATCAGTTGTACTAGAAACAGTACAACCTCTACCATTTACTTGAACCTGAGACATTGGTACAGGATGGCTATAGGTACCATAGGGGATGGGTATAAGAACTATTTTTTTTTAAACTTTATTCTTTCTCAGGGTGCAGAAAATGTATCATATGTAACTCGAACTTCTGTAAATCGAAAAAATGGGTCAGGGTCTGAAGATACCTAAATGTCTAATGGTTAACTAGTTCTTTAGTTGGAGAGAGAACCAACTTGCTGAGCTTGCTTTTATAAAAACCTTCAGGAAACTTCAACAGTCTTTTCATGTGAATCCTTCATATCAATGACTAGATTAATTTTGACAGAAGAATTTTCTATAATGTAAGCAATTGTTATGGTGAGGAAATCAGTTGTTTTGTTGCTAATTCTTCCTACTCACGATTAATTATTCTTGATCAAGCCAAAGTTTTTCGTTGATGAATATTTATTTTATTACTGAAAAATAATAGTTTTAAATAAAATAATCACTTTCGAATTTATTTAAGATTTGTATGGTTTATAAGTTAATTGATATTTAATTGTAGTTATTGAAGTCGAAAGAAAGTCTTAAGTAGTACTTTACTAAACAGGAGTACAATTTAAATTGCAAGTCTAAGTGATTGAAAGGCAACTAACTCTAAATCATTTAATTCTACTGCTACATATATATATGTATACGGACAGGAGATGTGAGAGAGATAAGGGTGAATGGACCTGGTCAGACCCAGGAAGTAACCTTGTTCTGTTGTGGCTTGAACTCCTTAATAAGCAATGTCATAATAACAATATTGACCGAACATAGTGGTTCCTGGGTCAGGGACCAATCGTATGATCCTTATCATATGATAAGTACTAATTTCGAGTGGCTAAAACTTAGGTTTAAAGTAAGCATAGTTCATTAATGCTTAACATTGAGGGGTTGTTAGAGTTCATTGGTTTAGTTATCGTTCACTAGCTATCGTTATTTTTTGTTTTTATAATCGATAAATCGTCATGTTTTCAACAATCCCAACATAGACTTGATCAAGAAATTCAGTTATCCAGCGGCTTGCTCAAGCAATGCTATTAAATTAAAATATTAAATTATTTTTACCTAATTATATTATAAATGTTATTGTTAAATTACCCCCGTTAAATTAGTATACACGGTAAACTATGCTTGAATATAATGAGTTATACACATTAATGAATTATGTATAATATATGGAACGGTGAGATAAAGATAAAAACAATTTTGATGATTTGAAGTATACTTAATGGTTCCTTTTGGAATATACAAACATACATATTAAATAAGTTAAAAAGTGAACCTAAATTAATTTATAAAGATTGTAAGAAAAAGTATTTTTGGCAACCTAAAGGTTACGGCGCCATCTACTAGCGAACGATGCAGTTGAGTTTGTATGAAGGTACAATCTGGGAACATTTTTTATTTTATTTTATTGGTTTAGTGTTTTTAAATTTTAGTAAGGTAACATATTACAATAAATAGTTTTTATAATATATACTAAAATTTTGTTATAACTAAGTAATAATTATTTTAAAATCTCGCATTTCATTTTAAAATATTAGTTTATTTTTCATAAAAAACAATGCTAATTAGTCTTTAAATAGAAATAGAAGTTATTTACATTAGTGACCATAGATTTAAATAACGAAATTTCTTAAGAATTTTGCTTTGGAGATAAGAAATGAGATGAGATTTAAATATATCGCACTATTATTGATAAAAACAAAAAAAGTTTTTATGAATTTTCTAACATAGCGGTTTATAATTACGACAATTATTACTCTTTATAATTTAATTTCTCTGATAATTTTTATTAATATCAATACCTATTATTTTAAGCGAAGAACTATGAACACTAACAATACATATTTCATTAAATATAAATCATTTATTTAAATTTAACATTTAAAAATTATTTTGATGTTAATATAGTATATTAATTTAATAAATCAATTCCAACAAATCAAATAAACCAAAGTCTTATCGAACATTTATAATGTCTTCTATAAACCGGTTACCAATTTCTTAAAGACGATGGGATCAATAGAAATAATTTTTAAGAGAATTAATTAATTGGTGCTTTGATCGGCGAAAGAGGGAGCAAGAATGAAGAATATGCTCTTTGTTGTTACTCAATGACAAAATATATTTTACAAACCATAAAATATAAACTGCATTATTAGGATATGTAATAGTTATTTGTGCCATACAGAATTTTCATAAATACTTGATAATTAAAAAAATAAATAGAATCGAGTCAGCATTTGCAATTCATTAAGAGTATAGACTCTCAGGCAAAGCTTTTAAGTGTGGCGGTTTTGCATACTCAACTAGTTACTAGATTTAATTTCATTTGTTGTTAACGTAATATATAACGTAATTATAATTGTCTCAATTATATAATTCAAATAATTTCCTGGTATCCGGAAGAATTAAATGTGCAATTTATATTTACTGTTAGTTAATAAACACAAGATACGTTATGGTGTTGTCCTCGTTATGCAAGCATTATATACAATTTTCATTTTGTTTAATATTAGCTAATCAGGAAAGATTAGTTTCAATCTAAACGATATTGTATGGTTAATAGTAGGCCTGGGGAACAAAAGGGCATAGAAGCTTCTGAGGAGTTATACTCGTACGTTATAAAATGTTAGACGTTTTTGGGATAAATAAAATGCTTTATATGTATATATTTACTAGTTAATGTAAATACATATTGATTGTTTACATGTATTAATTAATCGAATGTTTCCGCCTCAGTCTCATTATTCGTTTGAACAAGAGACAGATATAATTTTTTAGTAAGAATTAATCATTCCTATTGTAATTATAACATATTTACCATTAAGGTCTTGTTTGCATTTATATGTATACATAAAGAAACTGAATTTGTCAGTAAGAATTGAAAAGCTTAAGTAGATACAAGAGCTACCGATTGAAGCCTTTCGATTTTGAGTTCCATACAGTAATGTTTACGTTAGTATTTCACGTATATTTCGTAGGTACTTTTTTGCATAAAAATGCATTATTTATAAATCGCTTTAATTTGATAAATGATTGATAAGTACCTGAATAGTCGGCTTTTAATAAATGAATAAGCCATATACCATAATCAGATAAGCCATAATACTTCAATTATTGCCTATTTATCGCGTAGTTCAAAGACGTTTTACATCGGCCACTTTTTCTACTCAGAATGTTGACCGCAAAAAGTGTTTTGTTTCTTGGTTGGCAAACGTGACATTAATGAGGAGTGGGCAAGATGTTATGGTGGCCACTGAGTTGGCCGTGACAGGAGAAAGGCGGGCATAAGCTGTTGAGGGGTCGATCTAATGACGGATATGTACAAGAGTAGAACGCGGAGGGACTGGAGAATTGGGCGGCAGTTAGGATGAAGGGAAGAGTTGCCAGTATAATGGCGCCCTGCCCTCTGATACACCGTTGGGTGGACATTGGAGTTGGGCTCTGTGACGGCATCGGCATGCGGCCTTGCGCTCTAGCGGCACGCTACCAACCGTTACTGCTCCACCATATTGTACCTTAATAGGTTCTGTACCCTACTCAGTGAGCATCGCATTAACCTTTGCCTCCAAGGTTCGTACTGACTGTCACAGTGTGATATGTACTGCTAATGTAATCGCTACTCAGATTCTCATTCTTGCCCAAATAAACATTATACCTCATCCATAACCGCATCATCCAACTTGAGATTTGGTTCGGAAGTGCGTGCAGACAGTGTATTAAGCATCCTAGCATAATTTATCAAAAGCTTTATCACTTTACAGTATATTATGTTATCTCGTGTAAAAAACGCGATCTTACCTTTATTTCGTTAATAAAGTTACTATCCCTGGGTATATGATCACCTTGTTCAAAATCCAGAAACAGTCTATTCTGGGTTTGATACTTGGGGAGGAAAATAGTATCTTGATCATCTCCAATACAAAGAGAAGATTTGGCCAGATCACTCTCAATTGTTCATTTGTTTCTGCAGCTGATTAAATGATAATTTTAAGGTAGCCCCAGAGAGGAATGGGGAAATTGAATCAAGAGAGATAGAAGTAATTTAAAATGAAATTAAGTCATTTTATTTACCTATTTTAAAGGAAAGGAGCAAGACCAGCCTAGTTCGAAGAGGTAGAAAAAGATTTATAGAAATTAAGATTACTTTCGAGGATATTCTAGAATGCAACTGCCTTGGGATGAGGGATCTTCCGACAATTAAAACATTTTTCTAAGCATACAAACATTTTCAGCATAACTCCCTACCTATGAAATACTTATCATCTAAATCTGAAATGATAATCATCTATTCCATATTGAACCTGTTTCTGAATAATAAATTAATAAATCAAACTTAGCTTTGATGAGCTCTAAAATACACACTTATTTGTTGAGTTCAAAATATAACTTTTTTTTTTTAACGCATACATATGTATCCTTCTGAAACATGTCACCTAAAGAAATTTAACAATCCAATAATTTATAATTATTTTAGAAACTATAATTATAACTTATTTTTTCTGTAAACTGTTCTATAATATTCCAACATAAGTAAGGAACCTAGACTTAGATTTTTCTTCAGATATTAAAATAAGTCACCAGTGTTTCCTTGTCAGTCTCATCTATCTTGTTCTATAATTTTTAATTCATCCATTCTTTACAGCTTATCGTTTCATTTACTTTGGCTTTATGTGAACTTTGTTTCACCTTTCCTGATACCCAATAGTAATATTGGTAGTTAGTGAAGACCGTTTATCAACAACTAAACAATTGTTGCAGTTCCATGTAAAGTTATTTAATTTGTTTTCCTTCTTGATTTATTAATATTCTATCATATTTACTTATTCTTAACATTTATTGATATTTTGGATTTTATCAGTACCTATTTTTAAATTAATTTTACTTTTTACTCGTTACACTTTCCTAAAATTATAATGAATCTGTTGCTTTCTCTGAAGCTTTAAGGTGTTGTGAAGTCACTCTTTCAGACACACAATGTTATCATTGCATCATATGAAATCATTCACCATCATTTGTATCTTTAATGTTTTTATTTATAGATATTTTTAAGAAAAAGCTACTTGATGATGAGTTTGCAGTACCTTATGAGCTCGCATTTTACGCACTAGAAGAACTTAATAATGTAATGTACACCTTTTTAATAAAAAATTGGTTTAATAAACAAATTTAGGTTGTGTGAGCTTGAGTTTTAATATATGTACTGAAATTGTTTATTTTAAATATTGTAATTATGTATTTAGATAATCTTTTGACCAAACATATAAATACATACCTGCAAGAATATCATTCATATCCTTCTTCAGATAACCCAGTTCTATGTTGGGAGCAGTCACTTCAACATTGTTATACAACTCAACGTAGTCAAGAATATTTTCCTCTGAATCATCCTATAAATTCAGAAATACAATTATTTCAACATTGATATAAATAGATGATACAAGTATGTACTGATGAACAATGTCAAACAATTTTTGATTTAAGTAATATCAAATTCATTAAAGCTAATTTGGCTTGTTATATTAGTTAAGATAGCAATGATAAAATATTGCAATGCTATAATGCTGGGTTAGTTAAGATGGCAGCATTATAATTATATCCTAAGTTTTGCAAAATTCTAGTTAAAAAATTTATTTACCAATTTTTAAAATTTAATTTAATGTTTTACTTGTTATATTACTGTAATATAGTTATAAATATCAATAAATAAATAATAATAAAAAAAAATTAATGTTATAACAATACAGTCTCAACTAAAATGTCTTTTGGTTCCATATCATTTACTTCAGGCATTTTATACCAATCGTTTCAGGGTACTCATCCACAAACTGAGCTGTATTTAGTAATACTTCAGAAATCTGCTTCAGATGTAGGAGGTGATTGATACTATGAACTCACCTAAAATGTACTTCTCAGAATTTAAGAACTTCTACAACATTGTAATAATCACTGCACAAATTGTCAAATGTTATAAAAATAAAAATTCATAGATTGGGGAATAATGTAACATTAAAGGCTTATTTTGAATTTGGCCAAATTGAAGTTCGTCCTGAAGGTTAAAATACTCATTTTGGATTGAAAAGTTATGAACTTAAAATAAATATAGATATAGAGGAGATTTGAGACCAGATTCAAGAAGTTAGGTGAAGATAATTGGAATGAAGGGTGAAGATTGTTAGAAGTGAAGAACTAAACTGGCCAACTGGTATGCTTTACATGTCTGGTGTAGGGCACATCTCCAAGAGTATGAAGGCATGATATGCAGGATGTTTAGGGATGGAGAGCTGAATAAAAGGCTAAAAATTGGGATAAAATGAGGGACCAGAACTATCCTAAGTGCAAAAACCATGTTTGTGCTAACACCATAATAAGTAATAATAATAAACTGAACTAAGAATTATTAATAAAAATGTACATGTGTACTCCCAATATACTATTGTACTGTGACAACACCCTATTGGACCATAAAGGTATTATAAAAGGGAGCACAGATATTATACAACAATTTATCGGGAAACATGATTGAGGCAGTATGGGATGCGATCTATGGGGTCATAGAATCAAGTATTTGCTGAATAGCTAAAAAGTAGATGTGATGGATCATAAATACATATGATAATTAAAAAACCAATCATAGTTAATCACCTTTAGTGAATATGTTGTACCATGAAACATTTTTATTTTCACAAGCCTATTTTTGGAAATATAGCAGGGTGACATATTGCTATCCTGAATACTAAATAAATAGCTGTTATGCAACAAGCAAGTAATATCTGTGGGTTATATTTAGTGAAACTGGCTTTAATAGCAAGAACCATGATATTGACAGTTTTCGGTAAAAAAAAAATGTTGCAATGTTCCTTATTGTTAAAATAAACTAACAAAACCATCTAAAGTTGTTGTTTTTATTTATAGATAATTTAATATTTTTGTAGTGGTGCTGTTGGTTCAATTTTAATTTTTAGTTTGCTGTTAACTAATGATCAAGTAAATTTTTATCAGTTTTCCAGTGGTCTCTAACCGGTAATAAAAATAAAATGAAATGAGTATAACAAATGGATCCTCAGGGTAATTCCTTTTTTTGTTGTAATACACTGGCAGTTCTCCAAAAAAACGAACCCAATATTAAATCTATCAAGGGTGCTTGGCTATACTACTTACACTAATGTTATATCATACAAATATGAATTGAGAAATGTATTTCCTATCAGTATAATTTTACTTTCATTAAATTTTGCTGTAAATTTATGATTATAGAACCATTTATGTCCAAGCAAGATCGTTACACACCTTGGTATAAGATTCAAAGGGGATTCAGTATGACTCTGCACTTGAAATATTTGGGAAATGAGATTGCAATAGCCATTCTCATTCATATGGAAGTGCTTTCTGGGACGTTTTATACCCAGTAATAATGACCATAAGTTTGGGTATTGTGGATATTCTAAAGTACACATTCCCTATCTGGTGACGGTAAAGCAGGGAGGTGGTGATTCTGTGGGTCACGAGAGAATACTGGAATGTCTCACGAGTTGATGCACTTAGCATCAGGAGAGATGCCCTCTTGCTGCGAGAAAATATGCAGAAAAAAGGTTACATACATAAAAAGGAAAATACATGAAAAAAGGTTTAGAACATGTACAATTTTCCCCAACTAATCACTCAACAGGACTAAATATTCTACAAAGATTTTATGTAGAGGTAGAAAACAGTAGACTTATCCAACATTTAGCTTGGCAAATGATACCTGTTTCTATGAGGCTTGGAGAGTGGAAACATAGAAGCAGATAGAGGCTATACCCAAGACTAATACGCTTTAAAATTGTAACTTGCTATGTTTAGATGTGAGGAGCTTCATTATTTATGCATATTATCCATATGCTGGAAATCAAAATATTTCTCTGAGGCAAAGCGGATGAAAATTAATAAATAAAACTCAGGTTGCAATTCGTTTAATTTAAATTATGTTGATATTTTTTTCCAATTTAGATTATTGTATTACATTATACCAGATTTCAGACCTTATTATATAACGGAAATAAGGAAAATAAACCATATAAATAAAATTGGCCCAGTATTAGTGAAATTAAATTCGAGAATTTTGAATACAGATACTATGAAAAACAAATCTAAATTAATGAAACGTGATGAATTTAAAATGATTAAAATCAAAGATGATATGCCAAAGGGTGTCAGAGAAATTAGAAAGGAATTATTTACAATTATGAAATCCGATTGGGAGAAAGGAAACAAGGCTACCCTGAGATACGACAAACTATTAATCAATAATAATTTGTTCACCCTAGAAGAGCTGCAGGCCCAAGAAGCCTTAAGAAAAAGGAAAGAAAGAAGTGAAGAAAAGAAGGAGCCGTCGGTAAAGAAAAAGAGCAAAAACCAAAGGACATAAAGCCAAAGGAAGCAAAACTTCATCATCAAAGGACAAAACAACCTAGATACATTCTTGAAATCTCATGGAGAAAGAATATTGGAGGAGAGTGTTAATATAGACTTGGATGCTTCAAAAACGAATTTCAAAAGCCAAAGGATTCGCAAATACCACACAAATTGGACAGAAAACCCAAAGTTAACCAAAAAAGGCATCAAAAAGCACAATAAACCGAACTCACTTCCCCCAGAATGCTTGGTCAGCAAGGGGGAATATGACCTAAACCTCCCAAAATAACATTTTCAAAAATTCGAAATAGCCACATTTAGTGTTAGAACTTTATTAGTCGACTGGAGAATAGAAAACACTATGTTTAATTCAAATATAAAAATTCTGGGATTATCTGAAGTTAAAAGAAAGGGAGAAAACATTCAGTTAAGAAAAAGTGGATATTTATTTTTGCATTATGGAACAGATATAACTGGTACAAATCGGGAGAGGCTTATGGCCAAAGAAGGGCCTTTTTTTCTTTTCATTAAAGAACTTTTTGAATTTATTTATTGTATTCCCTACTAGTATTTGTAGTCTGGAACTTTATTATTTTGTAAATGTACATAGAAGAAAGAGGAAAAAAAAAAAAAAGAAGATTATTATTATTTTTTTTTTTTTCCATTCATTTATTTTGGTTTATAGTGAGGAAGATAGCTCAGTAAAAAAGCATTCTCTATCTCAAATTTGTTTCATACACTTATTCTCCTTGAGCCAAAAATACTAAATTGCAAAAATAAAGTTAAATTAATTAAATGTGTAAATACCTGAAAGTTCCTACTATTTCTGACTCCATTTTCTTCATCCGTGCAGTCATACTGTTAAAAGAATAAATCTTGAAAAGACATTATTACTTAATTTATTAGTAAATCAATTTATAGTTAAATTTCACATAATATTGATACTTTTGAATAATATATAAATTAAAAAATTTAATGCTGTGTAGACTAAGTTTGTATCCAATTTTTTTTTATCAATCAATCAGGTAAAAAAGTAGTTTTACCTGTGGGCATTCCCCTGAACACAACATTAGGAGACATATATAGTGAACTAGACTAGAGTCGGGAAATGAAAAGGCTGGAAAAGCAGTGACCCAAGTTCCTGGAGACTTTGCTGGATGGAGAGCTGGTACAAGAGAAGGCTCTGTAGGGCATCCTCGAGCATCTGTAAGCGACTGTGAAGAACCATGTCCATCTTCAACACGGCAGTCAACTGGCATGCCAAAAATACCATCTAGTAATAAAATAGAAAGCATATTACAACATTTTTTTATTAATATAATGTAAACTAAAAATATATATACTTTATATATTATTAAATTATTATTTATTTATACTTATAGATGACTAGCTCACTATGCTATATACTGAGCTATCCTGTTGCCTATGTATATACTTGCCCCTTTTATATCGTTGTTTCAAAAAAACAATGTCATAACCTAATTTTTCAATTGAGGTATTTGAAAGTTCCATATGAGTTAAAAAATAAAAACATGTTGAAAATGGAACATCGCATAGCTCGTTGCTGGATTAAAAAGCTTCAACCAATACAATTGCTACTGAAGGCTAAACTCAAAAATGCTAATTTTTGAGTTATGCTGTTGTTCTTTCAAAGGAGGATAGATGGTTATATTTACTGATATAAACCAGAGATAATTTAAAATAAATCCAAATTAAATTTTAAGAACTGTATTTGATGCTCTACCATTCAGATACAGATAAAACTTAAGACCTTTATTAGGAAACAGTTCTTAATGTTACCTTAACTTTTTTTAATCATATGGCACATAGACACATTGAATGACAATACCTAGCTCTTCGGAGTATTTCAGAGCATTTGTTGGAAACTCGTTTTTCATATAAAATACTGTTGGGTCAATGAACATTAAATTACCACTAAGAACATTAAACATGTAAGTTCAATTTTTCGTTGGTGGCACTGTTTTTTCTGCAACCAACTTTTTTCTATGATTCACTTTGTTGTGTTTAAACATTTAGTTAAAGGTAATTTGACTAGGGGGTCAAGCATGAAAGGGAGTCTAAGGAATCTTCTTCTTTAGCTTCCCTCTTTAGTGCCTTCTCAGCCTAAAGGAGCATCCAGCCAGGAATTCAAGGCCTCAAGAACATTGTTCTCATCATTTTTATGCTGACAACCACTAAAACTACCCTTTTTTTTCTCTTTTTGAGGTTCTGGTAGTGGTCACCAAGATTCAATAAGAACTAGACCAAATCAGGGGCGACTTATGGTTTGTCCATAACAACCTACTATACTCAAGGTCGCTGGTTCCTAGCCTGGATTTTGAAAAAAGGAGTAAATAATCCTTGGTTATGCCATCCTTCTGAAGGGACCTAAAACGGGGGTTCCGAGCCTGTAAGATGTTAGGCAATCATTAAAAATCGCATTCCTAATTAAACCTGTTTAGGCAAAATTTAGAGCTCCCACTGTAGCCAATATTTTCTGGTTATATTCTTTTCCAATTAATCAATCAGCTTCATCTTATGTCAAGATTTCAACCCTCTGATCACTTTATATATTTGCACAGATCTGCTTAATTTCAACACCATTCCCTGATTCACTTTCTGTAAGTTCCTACTGCTCCCGTATTGACTCTTGGAATAAACTTATAATCTTTTACCTCTTCAGAATAAAATAAAAAACTGGTTAAACACAATGTTAAGCAATAGGAGTTCACATTCATTAGCACTTTTTATGTGAAGAAAGATATGTATTTTTCTTTTTCGATCAAACGTTATCTGTTCTTTATTTAATTATCTATTATTTGTTATAAAGGAAGAAATTTAGTTTTTAAGTGGTTTAATGTTTAAATAACACATGGATTTTCATTGCTTTTGTATTTACTTATTCTTTTTTCTTACCGAATGATAAAAATTATTTACAGTTATAAAATAGTTATTGTTACTTGAATAAATATTTATTTCTCTCTCTCATTTCCCAGTTTTAACATTAATAGTTTGTGTTCTTTTACAAGAAATGTTTTTTTAAATCGTTTTATATTTATTGTATTTGTCAATTTTAATATATAACCTATAATTGTTATTTTTTTTGTGTAAAATAATTTAATTATTAAGGGACCTTGTCACAGAATTAGCTTGTTTTTTTAATATTCTATTTCATTAATATAATTTCAACATTAACTAATAAAAATATAATTAAGAAATCCCAAATTTGGGATATAATACTTATGTATTATTATCAATAGTATAATAGATTTTGATTAATATTGGTTTTGTAAAGTGTCACTTCAATATTTTTAGTTGTTAAAAAAAAAGGTTATATATAATCATATTAAAAAAAGAAGGTATTCAAGTATTTTATGTTAAGGGAAATAAATCAAATTTCAGAAACTAGAAATAAGCCGGAAGTTTCAGTTTACTTGAAATATCATACCAATGGGGTATAAAAATATATTTAAAAAATAAACAATTGTTTTAAAATAATTGTTATTAAAATATTTACATCAATGAATATATCACATGCAATTATAGCTGTAGTTGATGAGTCAGAGTTAATGCCTTTTTTAAACTCTTTTCACATCACATTGTAATGGAATTATAGGAATCCTGCTAAAAATCAACTATTAGGATTTTTCATTGGTAATTTTACCTATAATTTTTTTGTATAGTGTTATAATATCAAATGAGCTTTAATTTAGTAAAACTTGATGCTCAACTCGGAGATTTTAATTTTAATTTGATTTAAAATCATCTGTTAAGGCACAGATTATTACAAAATCAATAGTCGCACAAGAAAGTAATGTGTTGTACATCAGCAATTTTGTATTTTGTATCTGGTAAAAAATAGTATTGGTAGTTTTGAACATTATAAAAATTATTATAAAAAAATAAATAAATAATAGTTATAAAAATAGACTAAACTGAAGTATACAACACAGCTCAACATGTTTTAATTATATTTTTCTTGTTCCTTAAATAAAGGCTACATAATGAAATACAAATTGTTGTGGTTAAAAAGATAAACTATTAAAATTCCAAGAATAATTATGGTGGAAGAGTAGTCAAGAATACAGATATTCATTGAAGAATTTATTTGGGAGCGTGTTTTCTGAGTTATTGCACCCTTAAGTGAATACCTATATAGGAAAAAAAATACCTGGTAATTTTGTGTGGACTGAGAGTACTGTGTGTTCTCCAACAGTTAGGATATTAGCACTGTTGAATGAAGATATTGCTGACCCTCTTACTTCCAGCCAAGCCCTTCCACCATCTTTTAGTTTTCGACCAGATCTGTATTAGTAAATAGTAATTAAGTGGTTAATTAAATTAAGAAGATTAAAATAATATATATTGAAATATTCTGTTCATCAAAGGTTTCTTCGGGTTTTGACTGTGTAGTCAAATTCTTTACCAACATTTGACTAGACATTCTGGCAGCTTCCTTAGGGTTTAATCAGAGTCTCAGATTAAGCCCTGAGGAAGCTAGCAGCATGTCTAGCGAATATTGGTAAAGAATTTGGTAACACGGTTGAAACCCAAAGAAACTTTTGATGTGCGGATTCAAAATATTGGCCATGGCAATTTAAGGGAGTATATAAAGAAACAGTTGAAACTGAATACTTTAATTTACAAATTATCATTTTATTTCAGGTGCTATTAAGAGCAATAGTTAAATCTCTTCTAAATAAATTATTTCTTTGAAAATTTTAACTCAATGATATTTTCCTTAAGTGATTGGAGATTTTGATGTCAAAGAGTATGATCCACTTCTATTAAAACAAAATAGTTCCGTAATTATATCACCCAGTAATTTGGTATACTTAAGGATCTCAATTAAAAGTAGGTGGAGAAGAACAATGTGGCTAAATAGGAGTTCTGGTACAAGCCTAACAAAGATTTCCACCAGTTTTATATCTGGTAATGATTTAATTTATAACCTTAAGCTTGGAATCTAACACATCAGTCATTCATATTTTATCCATTAGAGAAAAAAAATATCAATTTGGAGTGGCCTTTTTCTAGACCATGAAGATGACCAAATTTCTGAAAAATGAGAAACTTATTTTCTGAGATTGAATTGCAAAAGTGAATTTAAGTTTTTCAGTCACTGCTATATCTATATTCATACATAGTTTTATTACTAAAACCAACTCTGACTAATGTTGCTTTGAATAGAACAGATTTAAAGTGCTATGACTTTTATTTTTTTGAGTAGATGGTATTATGAAAGTTAATGATTAAGCTTGGATGACTGAGATGGGCAGGTCAGTTTGTGAGGATGTCAGAATAAATATTATTTAAAAAATATGGATTCTGTTACACTAGAAGATTGCTGCTGTGAATAGCACTTTACAAGTTACTACACATTTTTAAAGCAGAGAAAATAATAGATACTCATAGGTATATCAGGACTCAAATAATGATGAACATAGAAATGAGTAAATATAAGTGTCTGTATATATATATTATATATAAACTATTGATAGTATATTTTATTATAAAAATTATAGTTTTGTCATTATAAGTAAACTTAATACATTACAACTTTCAACATTGATTCAATAAATTACCTTCTAGAAGATTTTGATTTTATAGAAAGCATGTCTTGATGAAGATGACATTTAACTTGCACTACTGGATCGACAGCCTGTTGCACAGCACTGGACATTTGAACTTGCAAACTAGCGGTATACACTAAACCATCCACATCCTAGAAAGATAATATCATTAAAACATATATTTTATTTCATTAGCCTATTAACATTTCAACCATAAACTAATAATTTTTGAAAAAAAAAATAATTTTTCAGTACAACAATTGCATACATGTACAAAAATATCTTATCTGTTGTGTCATTAATTCTTTAAATTTATCTTAAGTTAAGATAATAAAATTTGTTCAATAATATCACAGTATTAAATATTTTAAATTGAAACAATGGAGTTTTTCAAATATGAATATTTAATTCTTAAACATCTAATTATTGCCCTATCTGTTGGGCTTTTCGGTAACTACTTTAAACCGCCACGTCCAGTAAATAGTTCATAGATCTTCCGATAGGTAACTCCCCATTTTAGGATAAAGCCTCCACTATAGGCTCTGTATGTAGATCTTTCTTGGTATTATTATTTTTTAATATTAATAATAGTAATTGAATTTTAATTAATTACAATTTTCATTAAATTTTAACAGAAACAATATGTAATAAAGCTTCGTTTTGCACCATTGGTTCCATAATTGATATGCATAATTTTGTGACAAAAGAGCAGACTGGTCTGGTATAACAAATGGAAAAAAGTATGTATATATGTAATCGTTTAATGTTTAATTATTCTATACTGGTAGAGGATATATTAGTTTTTAAGACAAAGTTGATTGCAGCTCAGTCAATTCCTCAGTTATATTCCAACCAACTCTGAATATAACTGAGCCATTTCAAAACTACGTTGTAATTTATGTTATTTTGAACTTGCCAATAATAAGTTCAATTATCAATTTAATCAAAAAGCACATATTTGGTGAATGAAATAGCTTTGCCCTATAACTTAAGAGTAGCAGACACAGTTATAAGTCACTATACATTATTTAAAAAAATAAATCAATCAATTAAGAAGATCTGATTGAATAAATCAGTGATGTCGTTCTGGAATAGTCTTGTGTTAGATAATGAATATATAAAAAAAAAATTATATTAATGAATGCGGTATATGTCATTTTCTGTTAGAATAAAAGTTTTAGTGTGGCTATTCATTTCTATTTAATTCAACTTAATAAATAGAACAACTATACATTAGAAAATAAATGTTAAGTGGAAAAATAAATCAAGAATTATATTTACTTTTGAAATCCTTATGCCACATTTTCTGGGATTTACTGCAATGGAAACTGATGGACCAGTACCTCTTGCCTGAGCACAGTCAGAACCTTTAGACCACACTAATCCATGGAAGTCCCCCGAAAACATGAGTGTTACATTCATCCAATGATCATCACAGGTGCTTTTTACATCTGAAATATTTAAAAGTAATCAACATTAAAAACAATTGATTTTTCCAGTTCATAACATACATCTATATTAAAAAAAAGAGTTATCCACTAAATATCTTATTCAGTCATTTAAATTATCCTTTTAAGAAATATCAGGTAAAGTGCCACTTTTGCTTGGATGCCTGAACTGAATTTCTAGCCATTCAGTAGTTCTCTTCTATTTTCCTGACATCATCTGGGGCACAATCTGATTCTCAAAATCTTGATTAAATCATTGATGACCTGATCTAGATGACCGCTCAGGGAATCTGCCAATTCATTCAAAGGGTCAAAACAATAGTGACATGACCTACCCATCAAAGTCTGTTTTATTGTATCACTTTAAATCAATTCAAACTTAAATGATGTTCTATTTTATCAATGTAAACCAGTTATTAAAATTACTTAATCTAATTTCATATATTTTATCATTAAATTTTATTTTGTTATGACTTCAAAAGTTCAGTTAATTTTATTTTAAAAATAATTGTTTAAAATATATATAGCAGGGATGGCCACTAACCTTAACTTTCGGAGCTGCAATTTTATAAAACTGTTTCAAAGGGAGCCACATTCTTTGGAGAGTAATTGAAGGTATATTAATAAAAAGGCACATTTTTTAATTTTTTAAAGGAATTTTATATTTTAATTAAATTTAAATTTATTAAGTGACATTAATTTTTTGCTGCTCCGCTTATTACATTAGTAGTTTAGTTACACAACATGAAATAACAGTTTACTTTTGAGTAATAATTTTATGGGGGCTCATGTTGACTATATTACATTTACTCAGAGCTAGGGTTCAAGAGCTAAACGAGATTGACTGAAGCCACATTATTGTTACCCCTTATATATAATATTAGTTATGTTTATATTTCATATTATATTTTGTATGCTGAGATAATAGGACCCACTGATCAGCTCCTTCCTCAGCTATCCAGGATAAGTACATGTTCCTCTGCATGAGGAGTTGTGCTCTATGCATATATGATTAACTATATGACTGTATTCATTTTAGAAGTGCTATCTATGTGTGCTACCTTGGAAACATAGTTAATGGTTATATATTAAATAGTCAGTTTTCCAGAACTGTATAACTTTTGTAAGCAAAGCATAGTAGTTGATGAAAAATTGTTTTCATTAATATTTACATTTTTTAGATCTGTTCGGTTCTCTAAAGCATAGAAAAACAGGTTTGTTTAAATTTAAACTTTTATATTTGAATAAAAATATCAGAATCGATACAATAATATTTTAAAAATATTAACATTTATAGTATTATTTTCTAATCAAGCTCATCTAACTATTGCAGGAATGGAATTGATCTTACCTATCAATGCTGGCTTGAGGCTCATCACTGGAATGAAAGAGCTTAGGAGGAGAAGCCATCGAACTGGTGGCATTTGTCTGAAATAGAAAATCTTGATGATAGAATATTATATCAATGAGGAAGAATAAAATAGGTAAGTAGGTCAATTCATTAGGTGAATTAGGGAAGAAGTTCACAATTTCTTAAATTATATCTGAATAACAATGAAAATTATTGTTCATTACTTTATATACTCTATACTGTAATATACAAAATTATTGTATTTTATACTCATCTGAACCATTTTGTTAGACCATTTCAGCACCGGCTCTAGCCCATGTCGCGCCGAGTGCAATCGTGACCTAGGCGCCCTCTAGTAGGCACGCGATTAAATATATATTATAGACCTGCTGTTTTGAAATATATATATGTCACCATATATATTTTCCATAGCTGCGTGGAAAAAAGTGGTTGGAATTTGGTAAAATTGAAGTATGGCAATCGAATTAAAGAGATTCCATTGAAATATGCTTAACAGTACCAGGTATTATCCTCATCACATAGTTTTGACTACAAACACATAGACAGATACTAGACCGAATTGTTTCTTTTAAGCCTGAAACCTAAAACTTCAGAGGGAATTTCCAATTCAAATATTTTTTTTTTTTACAAATCGCTCCTACAAAAGAACAATGTCAAAACTCAAGAAACTTACTTAATTTACAATAGATGTATTTGAAAGTTCCATGTGAGTTAACAAAAATAAAAATTAGGGTATTGGTAAAGCAAAGCATTCCTATTGGAATGATGGTATTAAAATGCTTTAATTAACTATTAGAATATTTTTAAAAACTTGACACTTTTTTATTTCAACTTATGTCATTAGTCCCATAAAACATCGAATTCAAACATGATACAACTCAAAATATGACTATTAAAATATATACATGAGAAGCGAGGGGATGGTTGACTGGAATATAGACGTAAGGAAGAAAATAGTTGGGGGTGCAGTCAAATAAAAACACTAAATAAGTGGTTACTTATTTAATTATGTGCCGGCGTTAAATTAAAAAAAATATATATATATATATTAAAAACCTTCATCCAATAAAATTGCTACTGAAGACTTAACCAAAAAATGCCTATTTTAGAGTTATGTTGTTCTTTTTCGAGGACAAGAATTGAAGAACACTTTCCAAAAATAACATTCTTTTTTACTTCATTTACTATGAAACATTTAAAATTTGTCACGTAAACAAAAATTACAGTTATAAAGTGTTTTATTTTGTTTATGTAACTAAGTTTGTTTCTCATCATCTATTCTAAAATAGGGAATATATGATGCCATGAAGATAGAAATAAAAAGAGGATGAGATAAAGAGCTGAGGCTTGTGGAATTCCATTTATTTGTCTAATGCAGGAGTTACCAACCTTTTTTGTATCACCCTCTCCCTGTGTCAAATGAAAGCCTTCCACACCCCCCCCCCCCCTTCCCTTGCACAATAAATTGTACGGGAATATGAAGCAAAAACAAGCATTATATTGAAAACAAAACATTTATTTTTACATTATAAGTTTCAATATTTGATAAAGTACTGTAAGAGAAAAATTAAGTGAGATTTTTTAATTTCATTTTCACCTTGTTCCACGTCCCTCCTGACTTGTCTTCACGCCCTAAGGCAGGAAACCACTGGTCTAACGGTTAAGTGTCTATTATTTGCTTTATAAGAGTAATTTTTGGGGGTATTAAGAATGAAATGACCTGATTGAATATCCAGAAATAGCAAGCGTTTGTTTATGTTTAGATATTATATTCTACTTTTGATAATTATTCATAAATATAATTAATTATTTCTCGACTATCCTCCATAAAGACTAGCCTCCTTGAACATCGTACAATAGTGAGATAAATGTTTACCAGCGGGCCGTTATAGGTTACAGTTAGCCTCTCACCTAGTTCCCTGGCTGGGCTGACTCAGCCGTCTTTAGGCAAAAAAATGTAGGCTCCTTTCTTAGCCCCGTAGAATCTGGGTTCCTCTGGTCACCTCGCATTGTCTCTCGTCTCCTCCGAGACTTTAAGACCGTTTCACGCCTTTTCATGCCGACTATAGCGACCCCTTTCAGCTTTAAAATTACATTTTCTTTTATTAGTTTAGTTTCTTTCTTAGGCCAAAACATGTTATAAGTCATTATGTAGAATGTAAGGCAAAGAACGATTCAGAGGGTTTTTCATAATACAGATGCGCTTCATAATACGTGTTTGAGCGCCACTTTATTATTCTCGAAACACCTGAGAATACCTCTAAATCATTTTAACCATGCTGGAGTTGGATTACTCGTTCTTGTGTAAGTTGGATTATATCTACAGCCCCGGTGAATAAGTGGTTTAGTAAATGTTTCTCGAAAATGAGTTTCTTGTACTTAGGAAAGCAGCATCTTTTTATTTTCGGTGTGCATTAGGGCCTACGTCTAGCATTGTCTTGATATATAGTTATTGTTTATTTTACAACTCAAATCTAAGTCATAACCTACGAGAATCACACAATTCCGTTTCCCTCACACTGAAAAAAATTTGACTTAACCACTTATTCACCGGGGCTACAGATATAACATGGTAATCAGATGACTATGTAGTTAGCACATTTTTTCCGATGAAGAGTTTATTTTCCGATGTGTGCTCCATCTAGTCTCCTTAGAAAAGTGCGTTCGTATTTTAAGATGGCTTGATCTGATCAACATAACAGATCCCCATTCTGTTATTTTTTTAAACCACAAAATGGTTCTTTCTATTAAAAACTTTGTTATTTTAAGAATCTACTGCTCTTCAAAATTGATTTTTAGTAAAAATACTAAACTGTCTTATTTTATTGGAGTTTTCAATACCTAACAGGGTACACTGTCTTATTATTTCAGTATTAAGTTAGCTCAGTGAATCAAACATCAAATATCGTGATTTCAATTTAAAATTTCATCTATGAAGTGATGCCTTTCAATCGACTGAACGGATCGGAATGTTCATATGAGGTTTATATAGAATTTAATACTGTTCTCTAGTTGTCAAAAACGTTTTCTTTGAACGAGTTCATCGTCAGACGTTCTCCCTTAACACGCATAGGTTTTTCGATTTTCTCGGTTTACATTCATTTCATTGATTTAAGTGTAAAGGTAAAAGTGAATTTCGTACCTATGAAGCAACTTGTGGAATCGATACCTTCTCGCAACCTTCCACTAATGAACTAGTTCAATCAAGCAAACAACTTTTTGTGAAGTCGGCATTAACTATAAAGGTTAGCTCTATGATGCTCAGTATTGATGCTCTGATTGTAGATAAAAAATAACATGTTTCCTAATAGAGAATATTGTTGTATTTATTTTTTGTTTTGTAAAATCTCATTTTATTTATTCATTTCCTGATGGATGCTCTCTACTGCATCTGGAATTCTGAATTTTACTGTGAACAACTGGAAAGACACGACGCGAAGTTGTCAGAGCATTATCCTGGATTGATCAGGATTATTATTCCACCAAGATAATGCTCGTCTTCTCACTCCCCGTCGAACCAAAGAAAAGTTTTAAGAACTTCATGGGTTCGAACTCCTGCCTCATCCACCATATATGTGCATACTACTTGTTTCCATCCATAGTCCATTTTCTTCAAGGGAAATTTTTTAATAATTTTGTGGAAGTTGAAATTGCGGTCCAAGAGATCTTTGACATCCATCCTAAGGAATTGTGCCAACGTGGGATCGAGCAATAGGATAACATATGGCTAATGGCGGCAGATAACAATTAATACTTCGAGTATTAATTTTATTTTATATCAAATAAATAATAATGCAAATATTTGGTTGAAAAACGGTTATTTTTTTATATACCCTATTGCTTTAATTTATACAGTTTCCACATTAATCACTCCATAGTAATCACTATTATAACCGTTTAAAATAATAAAATTACACCTACTAAATGAAAAATAACTTATAAAAATTAAATCTAATCATCCCATACCACTAGAGATAGAGGTACACTAAATAAAAAATAACAGTCATTGTGCGGTAATATAATTGCCGGTTCCTCGCGGGTGGCCTCATAAAAGCTATTTGGTGTGCCGTTACTTTTCCGCACATACTTCTCTTTATGTCTTGGATTGTTCCTTATATTTCAGAAATAATGGATTGTAATTAAAACATATTGCCCTACGGTTAAATTATAATAGACATTATTACACGTTATTTTATGTGTTATTATATTTTTATGGACGAGCGCTTATTACTTCAATTCGAAATAATTTTCTACAATTTTTTACTTAATATTTTATGTATTAAAATATTCCAATTAAAAAGCACTTTTCTTGCTCTTTAAAAAGCAAATAAAAATTAATCCAATTTGTAGTAATGGTTGCACAGTTCTTTGAAATAACTTATTAACAAAATATAATTATATTTTAAACTATAATATACAGGCCGCTATGTGTCGCCAATCTAGCTCAATACTTCACGAGCATATCGGTGAGGCGAATCCACAAGTTTACCCTCTACCAAAAGTCGCTTAACGCGGCCAAGGAAGTTTTCACTTCTATAAAATGATCCTGTCGAGAAAGAACTGTAAGTTTTATCTCAATCTTTTCATGCCGATTTAAATTAATTAGAAGCCTTTGCCCCTTCCCTTGATCAAACTGTGAAATTAGCAGATCCTTTAGCATTTAGCAGGTCGGACCGCTATAAAACCTTTAGCAAGGCATAACTACGTTATATGGTCGGGATTATTGGGTGGATTCCTGAGATTCGTTGGGCCGAAATGAGCGAAGAAGCTCGAGAGAGAAGGGCGAGCGGTTAGCTAACGGTATGCCGGGCTTCGGGGGCCATCAACCATTCTTTTCTCTTCACGCCAAGTCCTCCATCTTCTGTGTATCTAGGGCAATTGTATAATCGATTATTGAACGCTAGCTGCTCCGTTAAATAGCTTGTTCAAGAAAGAATATCCATGTATGGTTGTGGAATAAGTGTGATGTTCATATTTTCACTTTTATTTATTTTTACATATACAGGCAATCCACCACGGAACATGCATACACACTCATACTCAATAAAATCATTCAACAACAGACTTGGAAGATAAAATAGTATTGAAAAAATAAATAAACCAATGTATGGCATACTTGAATTAATAGAACACCAAAATATGGCAAGTACTTGGAATGAACTAAATTATGTTTAACTTACAAGAGCAAATGCTCAAAGGAGGCGTACAATGCTTATTAAGACATTAGTTGAAACATTTCAAAGAAAAAGCGTTATGCATCTTCATGCTTCAAAACAGACAGAGAAGAATAGAAAAAAAAAAAAAAGAATAAAGCCCATCCTAACCTCAAAATGTTGCAAGACACTAACCAGAGGAAACGTCCCACCACCTCCAAGGCCCAAATGCAACTACTAAAGCACAAGGAAGGTGACCAGACAACAGCTGGAAAAGGTTCAATAAACAGCTGATAAAAACTAAATAGTTTTTGAGTAGTGAGCTACTATACTGAAACAAAGTAGGTTATCTCAAATTTTGATTTCAAACAGTTATCTCAAATTTTAATAGTAAATCGTGAACTTAATGGAAGGATTTTGTTTGTCACTTTTATGCTGCTATGGCTTATCGGACTACGCTACAGTGGGAGCTCTCAATTTTGCCTATTCATGTTTAATTAAGAAAGGGATTTTTAACGAGTACCTGATATCATACAGGCTCGGGACCGCCGTTTAACGTCTCTTCCGAAGGACGACATAACCAAGGATTTTTTACTCCATTTTAAAAATCCTAGGGCCACCTACCGGGCTACAACCCTGCAATCTTGGGCTTACCAGTTTATTACTCTAACCACTTAACCACAGGTAGCCCCTGGAAGTATTTTATTTTAAAATCCAAATATTAGGTGAGCAAATAATGTTTTTCCAAGAGGAAATATTTAGCTCTGCACAATAACAGCTTGCACATTACTTGGATATAGAACTTCTTGTTGAAGTTGCATGTGTTATTTTTTTTAGAATTTTAAGCATTATTCACCTTAATCCCTACGAATTTTCTAAAAATCATCAAATGAAGGTCGTACTTTCATGGTGATACAACTGATAAAGCAATCAGTAAAACTACCATACTTAGTAAATCAAGACGCTATCTTAATGTTTCTAAACAATGGCATTGAAGATCTGGAAACATTTCACGGGCTAGCTTCGCTAGTCATTAAGCTTTCCTTGGAAGGAAAGAAGGTTTTGAAACTTACATCCTCCTATTCACCATTGTACTGTAAATGTTACGTTAGTGTAACTCCTTGTTAACGTATGTTCCTTTAAACACACATAAATATCAACGGAAATTCAATAGAAAAAACTATGCTATAAAATTATGCGACTAATGTAGGAAAGTTATAAATTCGTTGTTTGTTTGTTTGTTCATTTAACGTCACTTTATGCTGCTATGGCTAATCGGACGATGCTACAGTGGGAGCTCTAAATTTTGCCTATCCAGGTTTTATTAGGATTTTATAATAAACGAGTACCTGACATCGTACAGGCTCGGGACCCCCGTTTAACGTCCCTTCCGAAGGCGTAACTAAGGATTTTTTACTCCCTTTAAAAAATCCTAGGGCCACCTACGAACTCGCGATCTTGGGTTTAGTAGTTTGTTGCGCTAACCTCTAGACCACAGGTCGCCCAAAAATTCGTAGCTAACGTAAAATTACATTATTATTTTTTATATATTTTAAGTTCTGAAAATTCTCCAAGTAGTTATTAAAATGTTAATGCGACAACCGACAGGCGCTCCCTTACTGCACTGTATATTTTTTGTTTATGCTTACTGCTTTTTAATTGGTTTTATAATCAATAACAAATATAGTAATTTGTTTAAAAAAAAAGGCTAAAAACGATTATTTTGTCAAAAGCTGGAACAGTTTTATATACTCGTATATAAACCTGAAGTCAGAAATAAAAATACTAATTGAATAAAAGTAATAGAGCTTATAATTCGGACAATATTTATTTCTGTGTTCTGATTTGATTAAAATGTGGCTAAGAATGGGATACAAATATTTTCGTAATTCGTATAAATTAACAGTGTGACTAAGCCAAAGTACTTATAATAACTATGCGACTATGACACAACCTTCTGTGCTCAAGATTGCGGGTTCGCAGCCCGGCAAGTTTCAAAAAAATTAAATCCCCTTAAGATTCTCTAAAAGAAGTAAAAAAAACTTGGCTCTGCCTTCGATATGAGGGAACGTAAAATGGTGGTCCGGAGCCTGTGCGATGGCATGTACTCATTAAATATCCTTATCCTAACTATATCCTTCGAAACTTAGGGTTTGGCTATAAAAAGCTGCTATTATATTGGCAGCATGAAGTGATGCTAGATAAAACAATCGAACAACACTTCGACTATCATATTTTCTTGCAATAATATAAATACATACTATGGTTGTATTGCCTTACTATTGTTTCATAAAAATGATGTTAAAGATTTACATGTTAAAGATGTTAAAGAACAATTTAACTTCTAGACTCTAAGTAAGGCTCCAAGAAAGACTTTCTATGAATTATTAGCTTGTTAACTTAAAGCCATGTTAACTTTAAGTCCAGCTAACTTTGCGTTTCTTATAAATTAGGTTATGGTATTTAGTAGATTCAGCTTTAGTTAAAGTGGTCCTAAACGTTAATTATCGTCGAAATCGTTGGCAATAAAATACTTCACTTGAGTACTTCTTCCATAGCAGGTGATTGACAACAAAGATTGTTCAATTTAAATATTTGTATATTTATTTAACATTTTTAATACTTTTGTATATAATTTTACATAGTAATAATTATTTGGATCTTTGTGAATTAGTTATTCTCATTACTATACTCATTGCTTATACTTACTTATTCATCTATCTATATTTACTATATTTGAATGTGGTCGAAGGAAAAAATTATTTATGAGAAATGAGGATAGACCCAATGGTTAAGGTCTGACGTGTAGAAACCTCATCGATCGACTTTGACCGTTGACTCTAAAAAACGGTGACAGTGTATCTTGTAACCGCCATGTAACCACGAAAAAATGAGTCCATGCCCAGTGTTCCACTTTTCTTCTCTCTGAAAAAAACATTTACACACTTTCTATCTCCATTGTCACGGATTTGACGAACACTCCTCGAATGGTGTTTTCGAAATTTGCGAACTTGATAAAAAAGCTATGTGGAAAAGAAGAGGGATGGAGTTATTCTGAGATTCAATGATAAATTAATGAAATACACAATGCAGAGAAACAGATCTTTATTAATATTTGGCTGTACATAAGTCATATTCTGGTTTATTATTTTCGATAATGAACCTATGTAATCGATCACAATAAAAAAAGTGTAGAGAAAAAAAAATATGAGGATTTATGTTTCACAACACATTTCAAGATAGTTTTTTTTATATTATCTATCGATCGGGCCAATAGGTGCCTATTAATATTCCCTACAAAAAAATAAATAAAATAAAAATAAAAAATATATATATATATCTACTTGATACTATCTGGGCCATATTTTCTCTTCCTTCCATCTGCATATTGGTCTCATTTTTCTTTTTTATTAAATTTATTAACAGTTAATCGAATTATCTTAGTACAAACACCTACTTAATTTTGTATAGTTACTGGTTTACCTTTATTTTATAGCTCGAAAAACGTTACATCTCACAAATCTTATTATGTTGCTTCCTTTACATTTTGTGATTTTGTATTCTCTAAAAGTGATCATATAAGGTCTATTCAGACCCAACATCCTAAATCCACTAGTACCTGAGTAAAATAATTGTAATAGACTGTATAAAGGTAATTAATGTTTAAATTAGAAATAATTTTTAATTATAATACATTTTATGATATTAGTAGAATAAGGCTATAAAGAAGGAGGTGTTTATCTGATAATCGGAACATATTGTTAATTTTACTGCATTTTTAAAATTAATTTTCCTGATACTATTTATATAATTTTAAAGCAACTATTAATGATAGTACTAATAAGGCTTACAATCCCATAATTACATTCCTCTTATAATTCAATTCCATCATTAAAATTTTATGACGGACTATTTTCTCCTGCTTTATTGGATTTCTTAATGGAACTATTAAAATTTTACGTTCAATGGGCTCAAAGAGTTTATTAAAGCTCAGTGTTTTATTACACATAAAGTCTTGAAACTTAATTGCTAAACGATGACATTAGTGCTCATTATTTTTTTATAAATATCTTGGTTTAAAATAATAATGAAATGTTAATAGCTCTTCCTTCAAATCTCATTAAACTTCTCTAAAGTGGCTTAGATTTTTTTTTTATTATGTTATTGTTATGATACCTATGCAAGTTTAATTGCGTTCCCCTACTCTATTCCTTAAGCTAATACTGTTTAAATTTTTTTTTCGTTGATAAATTTGTGTAACTTGTTAATTTGCTATTTAGAATAGAAATGTCACTTACCACACTCTGAATATAATATTAACAATGTTCTTTTCTTATTCCAATATTTCTTTATACAGTATCAATAGGAATAGGAATATGTTATTTCTTATTATTATAGATTTTGTTTCATCATTCTAGTTTAAACATATTTCTTGTACTAAACGTTAACCTCTAAAAATAAAAAAAAACGATTTTAATTGGAGCTAAAAAAAGATAAAAAAATATATTCATCATTTTTCGATTTAAGTATAATGTAGGAATGCATATAAAAAATTATTGTAAATAGTTAAAGGAACAAACATTTTAGTGCATAGTTTGAATGGTTTGAACCTTGTACTAAAGTATCTCAACAAAGGTTTTAATACCAAGTGAAACGTGATTTCTCGTTTGAACAACCTGCTTCCCAAAATATTATTACTTTTAATAAATGATCAAGTCATTTATATGGCTTCGCTGACAGTGAGTAGTGTTAAAGATAAAGGTTAAACCTAGGAAAATTTTATTCCTTACATAGGATTTTCATGGAATTGGCAAAATGATAGTAAATAAAAATATAGCATAGTTATAAAGGTATATCTAATATTACGTTGAGACATAATTATTACTTTTATTTTTATTTTATATCAATTAGAGGGTTGTCCAGGGTCAACTGTGATGTAGTGGTTAGTATAAAAAAATACGATACTCAAGATCGGTGGCTTTAGGATTTTAAAGTAAAAATTTTTAGTTACCTATGCCATCTTTTAAAGGTCTTTACTCGTTAAATACTCCTTTCCTCATTATACCTGGATAGGCAAATTTTAGGATTCCCGTTGTAGTATAGACAGGCTAGGGCCCACAACAGCTCAAAGGGACTTTAAAAGAAACAAACAAACATGAGGGTTGCCCAATGACTGAGATGTTGGTTTGCCCAGTGTTGCGTTTCTTTTCAATTTAATCATGTTTCTATAGCTAGTTATATTGTACCTGCAATGTCCCGCTACCGATATTCAGATTAGTTACCTTACTCTGGCATTGATACGATTGATACGATACATCTTAAGGCGAAATGTCGAACTAGTCCAGAAGGTGCTGATTTTATAGGTTGTTTAAAAGTAACCTTGCATTGATTGCATTTATAGTCATGAAAAGTAACTATTTCGTCTTCGTTAATTGGACATTATTGAAACGAAATGTTCATTTTACTTTACCTTTACAATACCACTTCAAGTAATGAGGTAATGCAATTTTTGTAACTCTTTCAATGAGGATTTATCCATTGTTTTATGATGGCTTTACTCTGATGACTTCTGTAATATAAAACTAGTTTGTTTGCAAAAGGTAATTTTTGATCTGCTGTACCTTTGTATTTATTACAGAGGAATTTAAATCGATAAGCATGTTAACTGTGTATGATATGGGTTATGTATAAAGCCGCTATTATATGTTACGAAGGTAAGGAAGCCTCAGGAGGAATTCACAACGGAATGCTTTCCCGGCAGGAAGTTGCCCGGCTAACACAAACAGGCCCTCACGATTACGAGGTGGCGGCATTGTTCGAGTTCCCTTTAGTCATCTCTCCTCTTGTTAATTGCCTTGAGTTATTCAGAAGGAACGTATAATGGTATTATTAATCAATTCCGAAATAGATGCCAATGATTTTTCATTTGTATCGGTTTAAAACTTCCGTTATTTGGTCGTACTTGTAAGTTTACTTCGGCCCGACCAATAAGGTTTTAAAGGTTACACATAGGCGTTTTATTGTAAACTATTTCTTTCTGCCTAGTTTTTTTTTGTGGGGGGGTTTGGAGTTTTTTAATAAAGTTTCTTTTTTAATAACTAACTACAATATTGTATGTTCCTGGTATTAATCAATAGTTGTTGTTAATTTAATAGTGATAGTAAGTCCATTCGTTTTATTTATTATATCTTTAAAAATATATATATATATATAAGTAGAAAAAGACATTGGGCAGTCCTTTTCAAGTGTTGATATTTCATTCCAAAACTCGATGTTCCTGTACAAAAGCAAAGAGAAAAACACCTGGATCAAATTTGCTGGATGCGCAATTGTGCAGGTGCAAATGAAAATTAAATAATAAATAAAAATAATAAAAAGTAGAAAGGTTCCTCCATGTTATTTACCACCGGATCTGGGCCTCTGACACTCAGGAATCAACAATTAGAACATTGGCATTGAATACACATTTACCACAATTTAATATTATTTTATCAAGGTAGTATCCTTGGCCCAATCCTTTATACAGTTTATACAGCTGACATCCCAACTCATCCTAATACTATCCTTACCACGTTTGCTGATGATACATGTGTATTATCAGTCAACACCATCACTGAAGAATGGTGTCAAAACTGGAGAATTACAATAAATTCTCAAAAATCGCATCAAATCACTTTTACCTTACTTCGTAAACCAATGACTTTCTGCCCTTCAGTATCCTTTAATAATATCCCACTGGTGCCTGTAGAACAGATCCGATACTTAGGGTTGCACCTCGACAAACGATTAACCTGGAATCCTCATACTAGACTGAAAAAACAAGAAACCCCTCGAGTTTTCAGGCTACTTCAACACTTACTAGACAAACGCTCTAACCTCCCAATTAACTACAAAAGGCTCATCTACATGACCGTCATACGACCTATCTGGACTTACGGAGTAGAGCTTTGGGGCTCCACTAAGCCATCGGATTCCTCTCGTATCCAATCCCTACAATCCAAAATCCTTCGTAAAATCCTCAACGCTCCTTATTTTGTTAAGAATAAAGTCACCCATAACGACTTTAATCTCCCATTTGTTGCTGATTTGGCCCGAACCCGCTATCTATCCTTTCATAACAAACTTCATTCCCACTCAAACCCTCTAGTTTCAAACCTAGCTTCCTCTTCAATTCCCGATAATCCTCCGAGGCGTCTCAAACGAAGATGGCCACGTGACCTTCTTAGTTGAACTAGTGATTTGAGTACTACCAGTGGGTAGTTTCTCTTCTTGCCATTAACTCATGTCATTATGTATCACATAGCCTATTTACTTGATGTATTATTGTAATACAGCTGTAAATATCAATAAATACATTTAAAAAAAATATAAATTATTTTAATCCTCTCCCGGACTATCCTGTCGATTTAACTTATGGTCGATCATCATGACACAAAACGACACCATGCTACTAAATAGTATAATAATTACAAATATTATACTATTTACTAGGTTTATTTATAAGGTCTTGTATTTATCACAATGATTGATTTTTGAAAAATTATAATAATTATGTTTATAATAATTTTAATTTAGATCCAATTGTTTTTCGTTTTCATGGAAGAGTTAATATTAGAATAAAAATGAATATTTTCATGACTTCGTTTATTTGTTTTATCTTCATAAGATTCACTATGAATGTATTATCGATATAAATATAAGAATATTCAATTTCTATCTCTTTGTATAGCTCCTACTAATTACATTTTTTGATTCTTGTTTTTTGAGCCACGTCGGTCGAAACCTCAGTAATTGTAGTTACAACAGCGTAAAAAGTGTTTTATTCTATTGTTCCGTTCATATTTAAAGAAAATCTGGCACCCGAACCGTCAAAGTGTTGCTCATGAAACTTTAAGATAATAGTTCCTTCTATAATGTTGAATTCGAGCTATGGCCATCTACAGATATAAGCAACTTACTACGTAAGGGTTTTATTTTTAAATTTGAAAAATAAAAAATAGTATTTTTAAAAATAGTATAAGAGTAAAAGATTTGATTGGATCGTGGAGCCCAGTACTAGATTAGATTGCGATGAACATGCATTTCTAGTAAAATGTGTAATATATTTTAACTTGATGCATGTCTGATTGATTGATACAATGTTTCTTGTAGAAACATGATATGGCAATTATTTATTTGTTTTACTCTCATAATTATTGTCCACATAAGAAGATTCTATTGCTATTTATTTATACAGGTCCTACATTGGTTGTATCTTGTCCCTAGAGCCCTGAAAAATAGGCCCAACGCCGGTTGAAATCTCTGTAATTATAGTTATAACATCTTTAAAGTAGTTTTATTCTATTGTTCCATTCACGTTTTAAGAAAATCTTGCACCCGAACCTTTAAAGTATTGCTCATGAAAATTTAAGTGAATAGTTGTTCGGATCGTGGAGCCCACTGCTAGATTCTATTGGGTCCCTAGAGGAAATTTCTACTAAAAACTGTGATATATTTTAACTTAATCCAGGAATTATCTTGTAGAAACACGATGTGGTTAAAATGATTATATTTCAGTATGTTTGTCTGCGCAGATATTTTTTAACCTGAAGTATGTCCATATAACTATGTGATTCGGCGATGAATGCTAATCCTCCCAAGTAGGTAAAAGCGGTTCCTTGTGCCGCTATGGACTAGCGGGAAGTTGGCTGGAACAATATCTCCCTGTCATCTCCCGTTCCGCTCTGCAGCAAAATGAGGATTATTACTGTTTGTCCTCCCGCTGTTCTCCTACGGATCGCCTTATCGCCATCGGCTTATGTCCCTATTTTCTACTTCGCTTCTCACCTTTAGACGGTGGTTCGCCACAACCAATGCATTGTAATGCAATTCTATCTAATGCTGATAATGTTAGATGAAACATGGGAAACAACGTAAGGTGCTTTAATACCCGAAACCTTAATCTCTACAATCCATAAAGTGAATTGGGTTCAGTCCATGGTAGAGTCTCGGTTGTTCTTCTAGATCAGTGTGTGGGGACAAGTCAGGGGGAGTTGAAAATGAAAAAATCTCACTTAATTTTAGTTATTTTTCTTTTACCAATACTTCTTTACCTTAAATTGAAACTTATAGTGTTGTGTCTTGTGACAGTAAAACTAAGAATACTAGTTACTTGAATACGAATTCAAGAATATTCATTGGTTCTAATGGTAGAGATTTTTGCGTTTTAAATAATTACTACTTCCACATCTATAGAAAACCACGAGTTACGATAAGATATGAAAATATATTCTATAAAATATCTTTATACCCACATAGTAGAGTAGTTACAATAAACCAAATTGGAGTTTTTAATAAAAAGTTTAGGCTGTACATACATTCTTTTCATATACTTTTTTTTTTTTGGTAGTACCTCCATTCTTTTATTTTCTCGATCTGGCATAAATTCCTTTATTTTTAGGTTTTGTTTAAGAATATGCTTAAGTTGGTTGGTAAATGGCCAAAATATTTTATTTAGACACCTATTATTGCTATAACTCAAATTGATTTCGCAAAAGATCGTTGCCATGCCGGTAATCCTGGTTCAAATCCCGCTGCAGGCAGTTACTTTTATTTAGTCTGTTTGCGGTGGGAGATGGATCACATGGGATCTGTGACCCTCCTGGGTCTAACACAGCCTCTACAAAATATTATAAAAATAGGGTACCCAAAGTAAGGGGGGGGGGAAACCTGGCGGTTGAGCCCCAGGATAAGTCACCTCCTTGCAGAACCATTGTAGATGAATCAGTACATGGTAGAGAATGTTTTTAACATAATTATAGTCGCGATGAGGACAAAATGTGAGTAAAGGCAGATAAGTAACGGGAAAAAGGGTAGGGTATGCGAGGCAGACTCGAGGCGATTTGTGCACAGGTCGTTATCTAAATTTTCAAACTAAAGTTGAAGAGTGGGCCCAGATCCTCAAAAGTTTTTTATTACATTACTATCTATTTCTAACATTTTGTCTTCATGTTATGTCTTATCGATAGTATCTAAAGGTCTTCGACGTGATCCAACGTCTTCGTAGTCGTTCAAACATAATTTTTCCAATTTTAGATTCATGCAGAAGCTCTCTCGAATTCACACTACCTGGAATTATTGAATGGCCTCATCATTTTTTGAACTGACCCATAAATATTAATAAAAACCCTTCACTCATATACATCTAGTAAATGAGCTGGTTCGCTTGCTGGTTAATTGAAGGAGTTGGAGTCCAAGTTTCAGCTCCGTAATAAGTACTGATCTGTTTTATATCGATGTGAATAGTCTTGGTTTGGTGGATGTGGACAGAATTGGGTCTACAAATAATTCAATATAAGTAAAATTCTGAGATCTCTAATCTTTGTCGTTATTTACATCACGAAATCTCTGGTCTTGGTACGTAAGATCTCCTTTGACCTCTGTCTATTACCTCTATAGTCCTCAATACTCTTCCCTTGTAGCGCGCTATAACATGATCACCCATTGCTCATTCCCGGTCCTTGGCGGTCGCTTCACAAGATTCATCAACGAATCACCCTTCTCCCCAATTCTTTTTGTTTTTTCACTGACGACCTCATTCGCTAATTTTTTATAGGCTTTCTACACCGCTTCCCTTCTATTCTTGTTCTGTCATTAACCGTATCCTCTAACCGTAAATCTTCGGTCATCTTCCGACCCCCTAGTTCTTTAAAACCGCTCAAGGGATCATTGAACTCAAATTCTATATTTCCCTTCTGCGTAATATCCTCTGTTGTACGCCTTATAAAGTGCTATCGTTCTGATTTTAACCTTAAAGGGATCCGAATCACTATTTGGTCCGAATTTAGCATCTTTCATGAAGGAAAAGAGTGGTTTAGAGATATACACGCGATCAATTTGAGTTATAGTACCAATAGGTAGCCATTATTGTTTCATCATGGAACTAAATGTCATTTATCAGGTCATGAACAGACTTATTTCCTGCAACTGTTCAGGTAATATTTGTTTGCCTCTTCAGCATCTTCTCCATTATCTGCAGTTCCCCATAAGGCAAAAACGCAAACATTGAAATAATATGCTTAAATTTTCCTTCTTCAGGGTATTCTGCATAGTTTGCCGTTAAAATACGACGTTTGAATACTAACCGGCTATGGTGTAATTCTTGTTAAAAATCTCTTAAAGAAAAGCACCCCTTTCCTCAGTATAGTAGATCCTCTGTAGAGTGTGGTATAACATTTTTTATCCAATCTACTTTGTCAACTCTCTGATCTCTTGCAGAGTATGTTACACTAAATTATATAACAATTCCTCGATATCTTAGCATCTTTGTAAAATATCACATTTGAGAACACATTCTTAATTATATTGTAATTAAATAAAATATTTTGGCCATTTACCAACCAACTTAAGCATCTTCTTGATCAAAACCTAAAGGTAAAGGTATGTATGCCTGATTGAGAAAATAATAGAATGGAGTTATTGCCCAAAAAAAACTACGAAAAAATGCCTGCCTATAATAATTTTTATTAAAAGCTCCATTTTGGTTTATTGTAACTACTCTACTATGTGGGTATAAAGATATTTTATACATTATATTTTCATATCTTACCGTAGCTCGTGTTTTTTTGTAGATGTGGAAGTAGTAATTATTTAAAACGCGAACATCTCAACCATTACAACCAATGAATCTTCTTGAATTCGTATTCTTGTAACGATCACGCTGTTTCTACACAATCGGATGTGAAACTTAATGGTTACTTAGTTTTACAGTCACAAGATACAACACTATAGTTCTCCTTTTGCTTCAATTGGTGTTTTGATATTTATTATGGTTCCACTGACAAATAGAAACGTATTTATTTTTGATAGATTATTTAATTATATCTGTCAGGTGTAAATACAAAATTCTAAATTATTTGAGTAACATTGTTCTTTACTAGTACTCTTAGGACTTATACGTTTTATAATAGGATGTTTTAAGTTATGTAAATATTTACAGATATGTATTGAGGAAGATCATTTTAAGAGCTATTGACAGTTTATAGTAGTGACGAATCCAATATCTATCTAAATGCCAAGATTACTCAAACGATTTCATAAATTCCGGTATCAGGGAAGGTTGTTTCAAGTGTTAGTGCTTATTTTTATAGGTGTGTTTTGATTGGTCTGAAGAATCCACTGTCAATTTAAATACCACAGATTTGTTACAAGAAAACAAGGAAGATAGATAATTGTTTTTATTATGGAATCGGTGTGAACTAGAAAGTGACAAGCTCGAGACCTCTTTTGATAACTCACACAATCTTCACTTTCCACTTCCAGTTCTTGCGAACAGCTATTGTTATCCTAGTCAGTATGTTCCGCTTCCAATTAATCATCTTGATGTATAGAGGAAGTAGTCTCCTTCATTAGCATATCTTGTAAACAAGAACTGATTCATATCATCACTATTGTCTATTTACTCTCATCACACATCGAATATTTATGGTATAAAGCCGATGGACTCAATAAAGAGGTCATTATTGCCATTGTATTTAGGTATCGTTAGTACTGTTGTAAACTTTAAACAGGAAATTCGATTGATAAGTACCGTGATGAGTTTTTGCTTGGTATTATTATTTTCTAATTGGGCATATTTATTTTATGTTAAATGTTTATTATTCGAAACATGAACCTCCCAGTGTCAATGTACCCTTCACCGTCTGATTGTGGTAATATGTAGGCCAAAGAAAAAATGGGACTTTAGCAAGTCACGAAGGTTAAATAGAAAGGTGATATGAATAATAAAACGAGTTATAGGCTGGTTAGAATGTGAACAGCAATAAAGGGAGTGGGCGGTTAGGAGATATGGGGGACAGTTAGGTCGAAGGTGAAGGGGTTTGTGAGCCACAATTGTCGTAGGGAGATATGTCTTATATCTTAAGTAATTTACAGTCTATACAACTGATCCTGCTCGGGCTCACCCAGCCTTTAAAGATTTTCTGGGGAAAATCTAGTGGTTGATTGTGATTTGGCAATGATAACTGCCTGCACATGAGTTGGCTTAGAAACAGTACCGTCTCTACAGAAGACCGTTCAGAGGTTGTAGAGGCATAGTTTTTTAATATATAGAACCGCAAATATATTTAAGAAATAAGTTAATGTTGTAGGGATTTAATTAATATTATTTTATAGAGATAATTTTCTTTACAGGACAAAAAAAAGTCCCTGTGAACCTAGCAAGGCACTTTTTTAAACAAATTTAGATAAAAGTTTCCAGTTTGTTGATCTTAAACGCTACTCCAGATCTTTTGTGTAGTTATTATTATTTTTTTTTGAAGATCTGGTTTAAAGAAAAAGTAGAATTAGAAAAGCTGAAATTTGACGATTGGGCACAATAGAAATGTACTTTACAGATAGCCTAGAGTTTCTGATTAAAATACTTTTAAAAAAAGCAAAAGAAAATTCGTTGTTTTTATTTTCCTTTTTCCTTCATCATGCGTGGAGACAAAAGTCGTTTATACTATAGGTACTATAACTTAAATTTTAGGTAAATATTTTGTTAGTTGTGCTGAACTTTGTTTGCATTTGTATGATTTTATTTTTTATGTCTAAATGAGGGCTAGATTTATGAGATGTTGACTGGTTATTTATTTTTATTTTTATAGCTACTTTATAAATTCTAGATTTATATTTTGGCAACTTCCATTTATAATCCAAAAATAAGTTTATGTATATTTCTGAGATATAACTGATGTTTAGTAAATAAAATAAATTAGATAATTATGTGGTTTGATTTATAATGGATGTACATAGTAATATCCGACTAATTCTTTATATATATCGCAATATACTTACATTCAACTTACAAAAATACTACCTAGGCAATATCTACTCAATGCATTGTTTTCTCAGAAGATACTGATCCTTATTTTTTAAAGAATTGTTGGTGCTGTTAGTAAATTAGCATTTTTTAAACATAATTATTGCTTTAAAAAAAATAAACTTACAAATCGTCGATTTATGAAAATTATTTTTATAAATACTAACCACCCGTACCTACATAAACATTTAAGAATGGCCTTTTTATAGCCATGTGCTGTGACTTGTAATAAATGAGTTGAGAGGTATTTTGCTTGGCTGATAAATAATAAAACGATGAATACGTTGTTTGTCTCATTAATACCCAAAAGATTCAAATTATAAGAGCGATTCATGTTTTTTCATAATTGTAAAAAATTGACTTTGATACCTTAGTAGGGGGGAGGTATTTGCTTGTGATATTACCAAACTACCGTAGATAAAGGAAAAATAATTCCTAATACAGGCTTAGAGGCAGGTCACGTCATTCGTGTTGAAGATGCCCGTTATTCCAAAATTCTTTGTTGTCGGTTAAGTGGATGGAGGAATGAAAAAGACCCCTGTAGAAAAATGAAACAGTTACGATATACGAAAAAATAAGAGGTATGTGAAAAACTGAGTAAAGAAAAATAACTCGGATAAAATAAGGATAGAATCAAGTGCTATCGGATACAATGTAGATATATTTATAAATATAAAACACTCTGACCATATGAGTCTTTTTTTTAAATTATATATTATGAACGTTGTTGGAAAGAAAAATGCAATAGGGGTCAAATTTGGTGTAGTAGTTAGCATTACAACTTTCTACGTAGCTACGAGTATGCAGCTAGGTAGATAACACTAAGATTTTCTAAAGGGAGTAAAACATCCTTGGTTATGGTGTCCTTTGGAGGGGACGTAAAATAGTGGTCCCGAGCCTGGTCAGGTACTGGTTAAATATCCCAACCTTCTGGTCAGCCATAGTACCTTCAAGGACGTTAAATAAATAAACAGCTATTAATGAAATGACTGTGTTAGGTTATGTTGGGTGAGGTAAGCGCGTTTTGATGGTGAAGGGGTAATCGTCTACTTCATCCTAACTTTGGGGTGTTACTATTGCTATTAAGAACTTGATATCTTAACACTGATAAATCAAAGATCAACTTTCAGATTTCGGATTACAGCGAGGTATATATATAAAAGTTTCGATCCGTTATTTCGTTGCCTTCTCAACGTCTGCTGTAATTAGTTTTGCATTAATGATTTTTTTTTTATTGTGGTTCAACTCATGTTACAGCAAACAGAATGATTTTCTAACTACAGATTAAGATTATTAATTTTTATATACAAAGTGGGAAGGTCTTAAGATTCATTCCTGACTGATTCGAAGCGACACCGCATGAAATTTCTGAAGTAGACACCGGAACAAATTTGGCCACGGTAATCTCATCTCTCCCAAATATCAAACCTACACGTAGTGCTCGAGATATCTTTGCTGTATTTAACTTTACTATAGGCAATTGTAGTAATATCGGTAGATATTAAGCTTTAATTTTGTTTATTTTATTAAAATAAAAAAATAGGATTTAATTTTGATTTTGAGATATTTAATTGAAGGAGGTAGGCAGTATATATATAATTAAGATAGGCTTTTCCTGCCTTTTTGGTTTTTTTAATTTTGCTTAGACGATTATTCTTAGATATTATAAATCGTCTATATTTTCTCAATATTCCCATTACCTCTTCCTTATATAAGCTATGTGTTATCATCTAACCATAGTTATCATCTAATCCTTTCCAACTTCCAGCTCCACAATATCCCATCGCCTAGGCCCACACAAGATTCAGATTTGTCATTGGCTTAATATAATTACCAATCAGAAACTACGAATTCGGAATTAATATAATTACCAATCAGAAACCACGAATTCGGAATTTCTTAATCCATCGCAATTTTAGAGGTAAAGCCTTCAGAAGTTGGAGAAGACTGTCGATATAATTGACTTCCAGGTAGATAATGACAGGAGTGGTTTTTTTTCAGGAACCTTCTCGAGGAACCATGGTCGGTAAACGAAGGTTGGTGATGCTCGATTTAATCTGAAATGATTGGAAAGGCCAAGGGCAAAAGAAATCCTTCCAGCAGATGCAGTTCGTGGCAGTTCCAACTTCTTCGGCAAATAGACCAGGCGAACGAACAATTTAAAGGCAACATAAATTTCCATTTACGATACCATTCTTATAGAAGAATCTTACATATAAATATCAGATTAGTCACTTTTTAAGCCGCGTCGTTTGATCTTATAGTAATGACCATTTTCAGCAGTCTTCAGTTAAATTTGTAATTTTATGAACTAATTAATGAGCCATCATTTTTGTTATTATAATTAACAAATTTATCATAAATTTATCAATTTATTTCTGCGTAAATTATTATGAGATAATTGCAGAGATAAAGCAAATATTTCTCGATAATTTTGATCTGTCTAAGTTCAAAGGGTTCATTTGATAATCTCTATTATTGATAAGGGAAAATTGAATGTTGAAAAACATATATTTTATTCAGTTTTTATTTATTAAAAATCAAAAACAGACTAGATAATTAATAAGCCCGAGAAGTTGTCTATTTAAAGAATAACAACTTCATTCGTTTTATTCAACACATTTAGAAAGCGACAGAAACATATTATCAAAACTTAATAAAAGTTACTTGAGGAAAACTATTTATTTTTCAGTTTAAAAAAAATATTAATTCGCAATAGAGCTACGCGAATCCTTTCTCAAGGACTGAAAATGGATATTTAAACAAATCTTGATATTTTTGTTAGCACCACTAACGCTTAAATACGTAATTAAATCCCCGATTTGTTACGTTGTTCTAGCGAGCTGATTTTTATTACTATGAAGTTATAATGGCAAATATTTATATTTTTAAGAAGTTTTTTTTAAAAGATTTTTAGTAAATGAAGGAACATTAATTTTTCAAACTCGGTAACGTTTGTTTATATACGAAATTATAGTTGGTTTTATTTACTATAATTTGAATTGTTTAATTCCATCTTCGAGTTCTTATTGATTGCTCTGATAGGGCTACAGTTGTTATTTACGGAAATTTTCATTATTATTTAATTTTAGTAACTAATGTGTAATTCCGGGTTTTTCGATTATTATTTTCTCATAATAACCCTTTACTTATCCAACCAAGCTAATTCTTAATATTCTGAGAAGAATAAATAGTTATTAATTAATGATTTTAATATATTATCGTTCCCCATACATGACTGAACATATGCTTTATGTTTTTTCACGCTCATTGCCAGATTCGATTCCACACTGAAATTGTTTCCTGCCAACGAATGGTATAATGTGGGTAACGGTAGCGCATAGGCAGCAAGGATACGGAGTGATACCCGGATTGGCAATTTTCTTCGTGAGGAACGGTAGAGATTCCTATCTGGGATCACCTGCACTGAATATCGCTGTTAGATTACTTATATTTTTCTGTATGATAATTCTATCTTTTTTTGTCGATGGTCTTATAGAGTTGGGTACAAAACATTAGCCATACTATGAATATATTCGAATATTCAAATTTTAAGAAAAGTATTGCTCAACATAACATAAGAAAAAACTACCTTAGCCCTATACATCCAAATAATCATAGTCTTACTATGGGGCGTTAATCATTGTTATCTTAATGTTATTGTTTTTTATCAAACGAATACAATTTAAAAATAAAGGTAAATACCTATTACGTAAAGTGTGCATAAAAGAAAAAAATAAATAAAAGAAAACCTAGTGGTACAACACAACTCGTTAAGGGTCTGTGGTTCAGTACATGGTAGAAACTGTACTGTACTATACTGGATTACGTTTGTCCAAAGAGTTGATCTCTCTTAGATCACGCTTAACCGCCAAATTTCTCCCCATGTTTTCGTTTCCCACTTTATAGAGGCTGTGAGAGCCCCAGGAGGATTCTAAATCCCTAGGTCCCATCTTCGGTCGGTAAAACATTAAAGAAAAGTCTGCCAGCGATCGGGATTTAAAATCAGGACCCTCGCCACGCCAACTGAGCCACACCGCTCCTTAAGTAAGCATATAATATATAAGAGGAAGAAAATAGTCCGGGTAGAGGTCAGAAAAAAATTCCCTGAAATAACGGGAATTGAACTCTGTATTTCTCCCTACCAATATGCACATATATCGGCGTACTTTATTTACCCTCTTCTACCACTGTGCGTTGTGAGGACCCTGTTTATAGTCTTGATCAAGTGTTTATTTATATGATTGCTTATTTATTTATTTTTTATTCCCTTATTAAAGCTATAAAATTTAGGTACCAAATATCAGCTCATATTACCCGCTAGTCGTTTCCTCGGCTCAACAGTTTTTTATAAAAATAATTAAAATTAAAATCAATTATTACCTGCCAATATTAACTGTAAGTGAGGTTATTATTCAATAATAGCTACTAGACGATGAAGGCATAAAGGAAAAAAAGTCATTATGGCCAGTAATTGAATGAGAATGCTGTTTCAAGAGATTGCTGTAAGATAGAATGTGGTAAGTGCAATTTATCTTAGAGTGGATGTCTCATGAGAGTAACCGTTAGTGAACTCCGTTAGTGAGCTTGGGATTCACCTCAGCAGTTCAGCAACGTTAATCTAAAGGATAAATTATTTTTTATTTTTAAGACGTATATTTTTATTATCTGATGTTATACCACTATGATTATGGTTGTAATCAAGTTCACATCATCTTGTCAAACTTGGCAACTTCAAGACTATGGATGCAGCTGTACTTTAAATCAATAAAAATTCCATTAAAAACTCTATATTACAAAATTTCAGTAATTTTCTTATAATAGTTTGTCTGCATCGAAAACTTAAATCTGAATTTCTGATTGATTCCAATACAATTTGAAAGCGTAATTTTTCTTCTATTAAAACCTCATCACTAGATCAGCTACTATATTTCAAGTACAAATTAAATAATAGAATGATGTGTAATGAATGATAAACAATTTTAGTTTTGAAAGAAGACTATTCTTTCAAAACTAAAAGGAGGACGAAACTTCCCCAAAATTCTCTTATATAGGAAGTAGACTAGGTCAAGTATGATCCTACTATAACACCTCTGAAGAAGACCTGCAATCTGGGTCGAAACGTCGGCTTCCATATAAAATAGTTCCTGATATAAGAGAATTTTTTAACATCCACCCGTACCATTTTCTTCCTCATATATATAAGGTCAACTAATATTATTCAACAAGTATTCTTTATTAGGATATCAGGAGCATTTTTATTCCCTTGTACGCAATAAAGAAAGTATAATAATCGAAACAAATTTCCTTTTTCAAATTATATAAAAACTCTAAGAAATAAGACCAAGTGTCTAGAAAAGTAGTTACTGAATGATTATGGAGATTAACGTTTGTAAGAAGGAATAGTTAGGTTTAAAAACGAATTATTCAGAAAAAAGTATAAAACGGTTTACGGTAGTTACTAAAAGTATTTAGGCTATTGTAAAATAAAAATTTTTTGTAACTATTTCATAATTAATATTGTGAACTGTTACTTGAAATTTAAATAATAACATAACATAATAACGGATTGAATTGATCAGGGGATGCTGTCAAAGATCACAAAAAATAAGAAAAACTTATTTTATTGTTCCAACGTTTCGGCTTAATCTGTATGCCATCTTCAGGGCTTGGAAAAAACCCCAGAAAATAACTATATTAAACATTGCAGTACCAAGGGAGAATAACAGATTTTATAAACAGAATTGGTAAGAATGAAAGGAAATTCAGAAAGTAAGATAAATTATGAAGTAACTAGTGAGAAAAATTAAAGACTAAGGTACATTATGTATTAACTGGTGAGACATAATGAGAATGGACATTTTTTTTATAACATAGTTCGTGTACTGTTTAATTGAGACGAATGATACAGTTTTTATTTTTATGATTATTTCATACCAATGTTTTGGTTGTGGTATTTCATATGGCTAAGAAATTTATACCATAAAATACTTCATAAAATTACTCAAAGTCATATTATGTTATTTTGTTAATGTAATTTAAATATAACAACAAACAATATATGAAATATTTGTCATAGCTTTGTATGCTCTCCTGAGATAATCTTTTATAAAACGTTATATTCTCCGAAAGAAAGTATTTTTACAGTTCGCTCTTCTCGGAAGAAGCCCCGCTTGCTTTAGCTTGCTTGACCTGTCAATTTGGGTCAGGAATTTAAAAGGGTCTGAAGGAATGTTGTTTTCAAGATGACCTCAAGAATTTGTTTTGACCTTTGCAGTTATCTCATATTGATCAATTAAATGTTCATTATAATTATCTTAATTATTTCCATGATAAATTCATTAATAACTGGTCATTGTTTGTGGGCTGAGTGTGTAATAATTTTTATTCGATGACATTTTAAACATTGTTCAGTAGATGACTGGAACATTCATCTTCAGCTGGTAACTATTTTGAAATCGTGTTTCTTTCTTAATGATATGTATTTGTTTATTATTTCACAAGATAAATAGTTAATTTAACCAAATGTTTTGTTTAAAAAAAATACTAAATTGTTACAAGATAGAGTTCCCAGTGACTAGCTAGAAGAACCACACACGAACGGAATCGTCTCGGTTCATTCAGACGTGACCTTAAAAGCAAAAAACAAAACAAAAAACATTTCCTCTCATAGATTGTGTGTTTACAGACAAAACTAAAAATCAGAGAAGCGAGGAGATAGTTGACTGGAAGATCTGAGTAAGGAAGGAAATAGTTGGGGGTGCAGACAAATTAAACACTAAATAAGTGGGGAATTATTTTATTTTGTGCCGACGTTTCGACCCACTTTGTGGGTCATCTTCAGGGCTAAGAAAGAAAAACAGACAAAACAACAAAACTATAAAAATACATTGCAGTCCAAGTAAATGATAATATAAAAAAAATATATGTGGAGTAATAGAAATTTGGAACAAAAATGTGAAATAATAAAATTTGACTGCACCCCGAACTATTTCCTTCCTTACTAAAAATCAGAGAGAATGGGAGCATTGGCCTGAGGTAGCAGATATATAAGAGTGTAAAATATCGTCGTTTTAAAACATAAAAATAATTTTATCTAACATTAAATCATTTTATTAAGTAAAAAAAAAACCTGAATCACTATAACTTGTTTTTACAACGTGGTAGAGACTATTCTGTTTCTTGGACAACGGTTTTGTAGGGAGCTGATATGTCAGAGATTGCGCTCAATATCACCCCCTATTTTTACCCCTATTAAGGAGGTAGGAATGTCTCCAGATCCCACAGTGTCCCGAGTTATCAGAATAAATAAATTATGCCAAGGCTACAACCAAATCTGGCGTGGCAACTCAGTGCTCTATTACTGAGCTACCCCTTTACATAAATAGTAAAAAGTTATTTTTATTTTTGTTTTTGCTTTTTGATTTAATGAAGTTTTTTTGAATTATGTTGTGGGAGCCGAAAGAAAAAAATTGTTCCGGATAGTGCAAACAACCGAATTTATATTGAACCACTGAAGAGATGTAATTTTTTTTTAATTTGAAAATTCAACCAACTCCATGAGCCGAGTAAGTTTTTTTTTTTTTTTAAATTTATTTATTGATATTTACAACTGTATAAAAAAAAATACATCAAGTAAATGGGCTAAGCGATACATAATGACATGTGGAAATGACAAGTAGAGAAACTACCCACTGGTAGTACTCAAATCACAAGTTCAACTAAGAAGTCACGAGGCCATCTTCTTTTCAGACGCCTCGGAGGATTATCGGGAATTGAAGAGGAAGCTAGGTTTGAAACTAGAGGGCTTGAGTGGAAATGAAGTTTGTTATGAAAGGATAGATAGCGGGTTCGGGCCAAATCAGCAACAAATGGGACATTAAGGTTGTTATGGATGATTTTATTCTTAACAAAATAAGGAGCATTAAGGATTTTACGAAGGATTTTGGATTGTAGGGATTGGATACGAGAGGAATTCGATGGCTTAGTGGAGCCCCAAAGCTCTACTCCGTAGGTCCAAATAGGTCGTATGATGGTCATGTAGATGAGTCTTTTGTAATTAATTGGGAGCTTAGAGCGTTTGTCTAGTAAGTGTTGAAGTAGCCTGAAACGTCGAGCGGTTTCTTGTCTTTTCAGTCTCGTATGAGGATTCCAGGTTAATCTTTTGTCAAGATGCAACCTTAAGTATCGGATCTGTTCTACAGGCACCAGTGGGATATTATTAAAGGATACTGAAGGGCAGGAAGTCATTGGTTTACGACGTAAGGTGAAAGTGATTTGATGCGATTTTTGAGTTTATTTTAATTCTCCAGTTTTGACACCATTCTTCAAGGTCAGTGATATGGGATTGGAGGCTTTGGGATACAATAATTGGATTGGTGTTGACTGATAATACACATGTATCATCAGCATACGTGGTAAGGATAGTATTAGGATGAGTTGGGATGTCAGCTGTATAAACTGTATAAAGGATTGGGCCAAGGATACTACCTGCCGAGTAAGTTAAATTGTACTAAATGTATTTCTAATATTACTAGCGAGAGGCCTTGTTTCCTCCATTTACTAATGTCAAAGTATGCAGTTATTACTAGGTTTATTAGTTCCTGTTTATTCAACAAATAATCATAATTAGAATGTTGTTGTTCATTCATTTAACGGCACTTGATGTCGTTATAGCTAATTGGACGATGCTACAGTGGGGAACCAAATATTTTGCCCGAGCAGACATAATTAAGGAGTACCTGACATCGGATCTTCATTTTAACTACCTTCCGAAGGGCCATAACCAAATTTTTACTGGCGGACGATCAACCCAAGATCTTGGGCATAGTAAGTTGTTATTCTAACAATTTATAAATATTTTTATTTTGAGCATTATAGCAATATTAAAAAAATTAAAATAAACTAACAATTTATAGTTATTAGGTTAGTATTAATTAGTAATAATTTCAATGTTTTCGTATAATTCCTGTTCTTTTCTAACCTTTTTGACTATTTGTGGAAGAAAATGGTCCGGGTAGAGGTCAATAAATTTCTCTGAATATCAAGAAATATTTATTCAGTAGCCAACGTTTCGACCAACTTTGTAGGTCTTCTTCAGGGCTAAATATGCAAAATACAGACAATTGAAAATTAAAAAATTTTTAAGTAAAGAAAAAATAAAGAAATAAAAGCATAATAAAAGCATGGTAAATGTAGAAAATGAGTATTAAAAAATATAAAAAATTGTTCCTAAGCATGGTAAATACATTATTAAGGTTAAAATGAATAAGTGTATAGTATTAATAACCAAGTGACAGGAAGGTAGTGAAATACATAATAGAGATTAAAATAATAATAAAACACAACAGGACATGTTAAAATTAAAGAATAATAAGGTATAAAGAATAAGTTAATAAAGATAAAACTATAATAAAATGAGTAAATATTAAAGTTGAAATACAAGTATTGGTATAGAAGTATTGAAATAACAAGTACTGATTGGTGGACAATAAAGATGGGGAGGGAGAGAACAAGAGATATTTATTAATACAGAGGATCCTTTTTGGCTATTATTTTCAACCTATCATCATTTTCTACACCTTCTAACCTGAATATTAGCTTTATTTTAGACATCTCAAATGCTTATTTCTTATTAGCCGTGAATTCAGACTATTTAATTGGTTGTTACTGGTGGAATCAATGTACTGTCTTTAATTACTAGGACTAGGTTTATTAGCATCTGTTTATTGAACAAACATAATTACAATGTTTACATATAACTAACACAATATAATATAACATTATATATATGGTTATATATGTATATAGGTTATATATATATATGATATAGTCCTGTGTTAATTGTAACCTTGACTTGATACCAGTTGCATTCCAAGGGCCTCTTCTTACTATGAGGGCCATTTCTCTTATGCTTCTATTCTAGGGCTATATAATATTCCTCCATAAAGAATTGTAGTGCAACGATGATGAAATAATATTTGTACTATGTATTTTTCCTTTTTTCATGATAGTATTGTTTTGTGTTTATTATTTTTTGTTCACTACCTAATTGTCTTGGTTGAACCTTCAATCTAGTTCCCACACAACCTTAATGCGGTAATACCCATCACTACTTACAGACAACTTTGTCCAGAAGTGACAGGTTATGGTAGGCCCAGTTTCGAACTAACCAACCGTAACTTGACTCTCCTATCGTCTCACAATAATGCAAACCTCCTTACCAACACAAACTAGGAACCCAGACTTCAGGAGAGGTTCCGTTATTTTCAGTGTAAAAAAAGTATCGCCCTGGACGTGGATGAATATACGCCATATTTATGCCGAGATATGATGATGAAGCTATCACGGAGGCAGTGAACAGAGGCAGGACTCCCACACTAACGGAACCGCACAAAGGAAGCAACTAACGGGAAAGGCCCGTTTAATATATTCACTGCCGCTAGCTCCTTATGCAACCTCTTACCTCAATCGGATCTTCACAACCCCAGTCAAGGCCGCTTTCTGCTACTTCTTCCTTTCCGGTAAACTGGATGGAAGCGATGGTGAAAAAAATTACTCCTTCGTCGTGTGGAATTCTCTCCTCTTTAAAGAACCTATTGAACACGGGATAACCTTCCGTACGGTCTATTAGTCATTGTTTACTCCTATATAGCATCCAGTACCGCATCCAGAAAAGTAGATCTTAATGTTGTTTTTTTTATCGCCTTGAATATAATGTTTTTGAACTGATTAATGATCTGATCAGGTCTCTAGGCCATTGTATTTTTAATCTTCCCAAATTAAATCCGGGTAACAGATAATAGGAAAGAGATAGATCAAGAGAATTTTATGAATACATGATTTTATATAGGGACTGTTCATATCGTTGTGTATTGTGTGATTCGAAATAAACGAAGGAGAATTAACAAGTTATATGATATACATAGAGCTTACTTAAATCTGTATTGACAACCTAAGGTTATAAAAATAATAAACCTGTACCACTACAATCCATGGAGGGTCTAGGGTTCAGTTCATGGTAAGGACTATACTGCTTCTTGGACAATGTTTGTGCAGGGAGGTGACTTGTCCTTGATCACGCTCAACCGCCGGATTTGTTCACATTATTGAGGCTGGGTGAGCCCCAAGATGGTCACCGTCTTATAGGATCCATCTCCAGCCGCTAAAAGATTAAATAAAAGTATGTCGTCGAGAAGGGGTTTAAACCCAGGATCTTCGGAAAGGCAACTCAACCCTCTACAACTGAGCCACTCAGCTCCCATAAGAATAATAGGTTACAGTAATATTAAGACAGAACCCGATCCAGGATTTAATTATGGGAGTAACATCGGGTCAATGGGAGGATGGAGATATGTAATAGTACATAAACATTATGGGGTAACCTATGTTCAAGTGGTTAGCATAATAACCAACTATACTTAAGATCGCGGATTCGCTGCCCGGCGGGTTTAATATTTAAAATTTTTTTAAAGTGAGCACAAAATCCTTAGTTATGCCATCCTTCGGAAGGGGCGAAAATATGGGGGGGGGGGCTCTTGCTATGTAAGATTCACGTTAAAGATCATGATTATATAAATATATGTAAATTTTAGAGCTCCCTGTAGCATCGTCTGATTAGCCATAGCATCATAAAGTGAATGAAATCGAATCAACCATCACAAATTATGCTTTCAATTAACGATTAATCGTAGGGAAATTGAATGTATAGCACGTTACAAATTCAAATTAAAAAAAATAGTGTTTGAAAGACATGATCTTTCCAATAGATTAGGAAATCATGCGATTAGCCAAGAATCTTATGTTTTTACTATTAAAGGCGATTTTTTCGTAAATTTGTTACACAGCACAATGATCCCCTCACGTCTTCCGTTATTAGTTAACTTAAGTTTTAAGAATCGGTGTGAAATTGTAAATTAGTTCATAATTAAGGAAAAATTTAGTATTTTTTTCATTTCGGGTGACTAATTCACTCAAGTAGGTACGCTCTCAGCTGAAAGTACGCGAAGAACGGCAACGGTATAAACATTCCGCGGCGGAGATGTTTTGAATTTTAAGTAACTGCTTTCTTTTCTCAGATACCATGCATATTGTTCCGGTTAACAGTACTCTGTCTTCTATTTGGTCCATGGTGTTACTTCGGAATTAATAAAATTTAGATATTTTTTAGGGATTCGAAGTAATACAGTACACTTTTATCATTAACAGTAACGTTAATTGTTATCAGAAAGAAAATGGTCCGGGTGGTGGTCGAAAAATTCTCTTATATAGAGAAAATTTTATTTAGAAGCCGACGTTTCGACCCACATCGCAGGTCTTCTTCAAGGCTATTGTACTATTATGTAGTAGGATCACACTCGACACTGTATTTTTATCATTTAGTAATACTATAAGCACATCGGATGATAATGAGAAGATTCACATCGCACATTTAAATAGTAACTTCAATATAGTAGAGTACTTCTGTACATACAAAAAATCAACGTTTGCCTTTCTTTTTTTTTGTACTCTGTCAACTACTTCTCTTTCTCCTCAATCCTCGCACGTTCCTGGTTGCCAGTCATTGAGTATTTTTTCCTCGCCACATCGAATCTCTCCAACAAAAAAAAATATCACGACTGTACTTCTTACACAATTCGTGATGGTTATGGGCAGAGTTTCGGTCAGTCCAGTGCTAGAACTGGGGCAACTGAAAATCCATTCCCCTGTCATAAAAAATCTCGTAGGACAGTTCCATTCTGGAGTTTGCACTATAATTGAAGTAAATTTGAATGTAGGTGGTGAGTGTACTGTTCTGGTATAATTGTCAGATTTGAATGACAATGGAGTTAGGCTAATAGTAGAAACAAGTCGGTTCTATTTAAAGATAAGTCAATGGAAGCAGCAACGTTGGTTTGTAGTAAAAATAAATAAAGACGAAATAACGACGACTGCAATAACTATTAAAACTTTCAGATACATGTTTTATATATATATATATGAAGGAAAAAAGACTATACTACACCTTCAGCAGTAACAATTTTAATTTATATATTTTAAAAAAAAGTTTCAAATTACAGTTCTTTCTTAAACAAGACAAGTTAAAGGATTATTTAAAGAGGGACACTATGACTTTCTTGTAAATCGGAGCAAGCAGGTTTTTAAGAGTATTTTTTTGTTTGAGACAGTTATCCTATAAAGTACTGGAAATAGAAAAAGAAATATCTGCGAGTACGGTTGGCATTACAAAATACTGTTGATAAAAAAAATGTCTTCGAGACCTTATGAGGATAGAGTATCTTAAGTATCAAAGTCACTAGGTGGTAGAATATCTATAGAATACTCTAAACATAGATAATATTTGTTAACTCCACTTTCCGAGAAATCTCATTATCTATTCGGCAGGTTTTTAAATTTTTTTTATTGGTCATGATTATATAGTCTAATCGGGAGAAGCTACAAGTGGGAGCCCTAAATTTATTTAAGGTATAATTAGGATAGGTGACATCACACAGGTTCGGGGCCCTCATTTTACGGCCTAAGTTTTGAAGAAATTAATCTTATAGTCACCTTAAAGTCAAGATGCGAACCCGCGACGTTTGCTTTAGAAGAAGACCTTTGCTTTTTGGCTATGACACAGGTTTTTTGCGTATGAATTAAGCTATCCTTAGGGCTTATGAGAAAATTTAAACATAATTATTTAAAATTATAAATCCAATTATATGAAACTTTATTGAATCTAAGGTCAATGAACTTACATCTTGTTACATCTTGTATTCGCTAAAGGCGTTGTTGCTTTATCAGCAATCAATCTTCGTCTCAATGTCAAGATTAAAGAAGATTTGATGAAGATCAATATTAACTCAATAAAAATGAAAGAAATGAGGTTTGGTTAGCCAAAGTGAGTTATATATAATTTCTAATGCCTTGACGAAAATGAACATGTTGATCGATTGGTGACAATAAACTTAAACAGTAGAGGTTTTAAAAAAAATAGAGGCGGAAAATAAAGTGAGAGTGGCTGTTAGTTTAATATTTCTCTTCATTGATAGACTCCTCGGAATTATGGATCCAGATAAAGAAACATCTATCGAGAACACAGGCAACGGAAATAAAAGAAACAACAAAAGAATAAGGAACAACTTAATAACCTTAAGTTGAAGATGTGTGTCTTTTTGCCATACTATGGTCTAGTGGTTAGCATAACAACCTACTATGCTCAAGGTCATGGTTCGCAGACAAGCAAGAGGCCTTTAGATTTTAGCAAGAGGGTAAGTACACTTTAATTATGACGTGTACCAGGAGGGAGGTAATATAGGTTCCTGTGCTTATCCAATGTCAGGTACTCGTTTAAGATCCCTTTCCTAAATATATCTGGATAGGCAAAATTTAGGACTACCGCTGCAGCATAGTCTTATTACCCATATCAAAAAGTGACGTTAAATGAATAAGCGAAAACAATCAGGCTGTTGTTCGGCATTATTTTTACCAAAAAGTATGGGATTCTGCTGTTTGGTAAAAGTATGATTTCTGAGAATTCCAGGATATAGGATGTAGGTGCTTACTAGAACAGAATCTGCTATGCTTGAATCCCTCCAAACGGCCTTACGCGAAAAGAATGCGGTGTAATAAGTAGGCTGAGAATCGGTCATACAAAGCTGACACATCTTCATCTACTTTTAGAGCAGTACCATCCAAATCTGTGATTATATAGAAATTACGGTGAAACATCTATTTGAACGCTATAAGCATCAAATAGAAATAACAAATTAGTATATTGAAACTTCAGAGGACACATTTAAAACACACGAAGTTATTCCAAGAAATTTAAGAAGAGCAGTCCTTGCTGGTGGCTTCAGCAGCGTCATTAAAGGAAATAAAAAATAAAATAAAATAAATCTACTATGTTCGAAGCGTTTCACATTATTCCGCATGATCCTTACTTAGTTCTCTCCGTGATTACGTGCTTATTAGATTGCCATTAACATCGAACTATACGTGGAATGCCTATGTACTTGACAAAAGTTGAAGACTTTGGCGTAAAGTCGGCTTGGACGCAGCGAAGTGAAGGTGGCAATGAATGCAGCAGGTGGAACCAACCAACCGATTTCCGTCCCGCTTCTCTGACCTCCGGCTTCTTCGTAGTTTGGTCCGTTCCATTCACCACGGAGCTGTTTATAAATGTATTTTTAAAAAAATTATTGTGATCATTATAATGTTTTTTGATAGTGTTAATTATTTTCTTAAATATTTACGAGAGATAATAAATATTAAAAAAAAAAAAAAATCTGTACTTCTACGAACTATTAAGTCTTAGCTTCAGCGCGTGGTAGAGACTGCCTGTTTCTAGGACTGCGGTTATGCAGGGTGGTGATTTGCCCGATATCACGCTCAACTGCTAGGTTTGCTCTTATTTCGGATACCCACTTTATTGAGGCTGGGTTAGCCCCAGAAGGGCCTCCAGATCCCAAAGAATCCATCTACTGATAACAGATTAAATGAATTATCTGTCATATCCGGATTTGACCGTTGACCTTCGGCATGGCAACTCAGCGCTATACCACTGAGCCGTATCGCTCCCGATTATTATTATGTTTAGTTTAGCTGATAATAACTCCATATTTTTTTGTTTACTTCTTCTAAAAGTGTGTCCATAAGTATATAGGCTTCTTTGTTGCTCTATATACTTTTAATTTTTAACTATTTTATGATTGAAAAACAGCATTAAAACAACTAAAACTTCAGAAACTATATGAAAAAAAAGAAGAGACAAATGGTATTAAAACGTTAATAACGAATATATAATTGAATAACGGAAGGAAAACAAAATAGGTATGTTACAGGTAAAATTTATATTGTTTCTTTTTTTTCCTGGAGGCAAACGAAAAACACACAGATATTCATACTTCCAGACAGGGACATTGCCGTAATGTTGGCTTCAGTACTAACTTTTATTCAAAATAAAGTCCTGACTATATTCACGTATCCAATGTCTTGCCTAATGGCTGATCTCCATGACAACAGTATTTGTAAAATATTCTAATTTATATTATTTTTTCAATTATGGCTGATTATCATTTCTTATTATGACTGTCATTTCTTATTCAATGATTCAATTAACTTGTCCTTCAACATTTTATGGACCATATCCATTATTGTAGCCATTAGAAACTAGCAATTTTCTCATCTAATTGAATTTTCAAAAGCGTACGTAATCAATCACAAAAGGAAATAAAGCTAATTGCTACATAATATAACGCGTTAGTGAATAGCGCTTTTCAAAAAATATTCTATTATGCGCTTAATAAAATCCTCTTTCAGAGCGAAAATATTGCAAATATTTTGTTGCTCTAATTTAACTATAATCGTAACAAGATATTAATGGACCAGTGATGGTATTATGGATCGCATGCTATCATTATGATAAGCATCCATGATAACAGATCAGAAATTCCTTCCAATAAATTTATCTGAAGTTTAGGGATACTAGGATGGCTCAATGGTTAAAATTCAGCCAGAGTTACAATATTATTTCAGCTTTTGTATTTATATGCATTTTGTATTATATAACCGTTTTAGCCATTAATTGGTTTCGTTATATATAGCTCTAACGATAAATTTTCAGTATTATTTTTTTGGATTTATTCGGTGTTTATAATGTTCTTCTCCAAAATACAAAAAAATAAATAATAACAACAAAATTTATCATAACCGACGACGTGCAAAGCCCTTTTCCTTGGACTATAAAAGCCTTAAATATGTAAGTTGAAAGCCACATCAAAACGGTCGCCCGAATTTGCAGACCTTAGTGGGGCACACCCAGCCTCTTTTGAGTGGGTGTACCGGGTGAGTATAGAATATCCTGCCGTTTGCGCGTGCTGTCTCGGACTAATCATCTCCCTCCACAACCGTTGCCCTAAAAATAATCTCTTTATTACTGCATGACGCTTCGTGGGATGCAGTAGTATACTCGTAGATCCGGAATTATTTATTTTTCAAGAGTAAATAGTAAATGTGTTGACTTAGAATACAATTAAGATATGATACCTCTTCCTCAAAGTTGGTGTTTTAAAATTAATTTGTCTTTCTACTAGTAGTTTTCATTGACGCCTTAGTTATATGAATATATATATACACACACACACTCACACACACACACATATATATATATATATATATATATATATATATATACACTAACTTTCTTGGCGAAGTTTCAATTTAAAAATGACCTTTAGGAATTGTGAACTGGGTGGCACAACGGTACGTGAAAAAGGCCACCCATGCGGAACCAAACCGCCAAGCAAGAACAAGTAAGAATTTATTTCATTGAAAAAATAATTTAAAAAATAGGATCTTAAAAATAGATTCACATTACATTTTACGTAAATTTAAAATACAACTGTTTAAAGTATAGTAATACGATTATAAAACCAAGCATTTAATTATTACTCTTGTTAGAAAAATATGATGCCCACGAAAGGAAACTCTTTCGTATCTTAGACTTCGGTTTACAATGTAACAGAAATTTTCAAAAGATATCAGGAGTTGTTATTTACTTTCAAAAAAGGGTAGCCTAGGGTGCACCTTAGCGAGTTGCTGTGCTGCAGGACCCGGGTACGAAATCGGCGGTACAGATAAGTTATTGATACAGGAAATAACAATACATCTTTATGTCAGGCTAGGAATAGCCGATCTGGAAATAAAGGATATAAAAAAAAATCGAAAAATAACAATAGATCTATAAAAAGTGGTTACCCTTAATTGGGAATACCCAGCGGTTTAGTGAAATTTAAGCCAAATAACCTTCTGCAAATCTATTCGTATAGAAACAATACATACTCTATCATGTATTGAGCCAAATGTCGTAAATGTCTTGTGTGGTATGGATCGGGACTTATTTATTTTTCAGTGGTAAATTGTAAATATGATTATAATGGATACAATTTATATAATGTAATCTCTTTTCCCCTAAGTTGGCGCTATCTTTTAAGATTAGTTGGTATTTTAATTGTTGGTAATGAAATAGAACTTATTAACATTGAAGTATCGTTAAGGCTAGTCGAACTGTTTAGTGCTATTTATACTGGTTGAGAATGGAATCATATTTACATTACAAGTAGCTTTTGATTAAAAAAAACAAAAAAGTACCACTACAATCTATGAAGAATATTCGGTTCTGTCCATGGTAGAGACTGTACTGTTTCTAGGACAACGGTTGTGCAGGGAGGTGATTTGTCTAGGATCACGCTCAACCGGCAGTTTCCCCCTTATTAAGTATACCATTATATAGAGGCTTGGTGAGCCCCAGGAGTCCATCCATGACTTTTAACAGATTAAATAACTCATAGCTGTGTACTGAAGTACCTCATTCCAATACCACAACCTTAATAATTATGATTTTTAAAATCGTATTATTTTTTTTATTTTTTGTTTAGCAATACTATGTATAGGTTTCTCACATTATTCAAAATTTCCTAAGTTTAGTACCTACTTTTGGAATATACATCGTCTTCAATTTGATACAAGAAGTATATATGTGTAAAATAGATTTTTGTTTATCAATACCAATCATCACATTAATTTTCGAACAATGCAACTGAACAATACTTTTTAGTAATATTAAATAAATAGAATCTATCTTTTCTTACCCTATAAACTTTTACAGGAAAATTTGTTCTATTTTATTAAAGTTATTTCTCATACTAACTGAATTTTCTTGAATAACGGTAATGACATTACAAAAATAAATCTATTTTAATAAATAAATAATGCTTATGTTATTTATTGATAGGTTATACTATGTTTTTAACTACATTTATTAATTTTTAAATTAAGATAAATACTCAAAAGGCATACCTTGGATTTTTGCTCTGCCGAAAGTTCCCGAAGCCAAGACGCACAATTGTCATAAACGGGAATCAGATGCTCAGAAGTTTGCAGAATGCGCCCACGAACTCTAGAAGATATACTGCGATTTCGAGAACGAACTGGTGGTGCTCTCTGAAGCGACGCCGCACGAAGACTGGAGACGACCGGAGGACCGGAGAACTGGCTGGAGAGGGGCATGCAGATAACTGGGCTCCAGTCTATTTACCTGAGCACCGCTACCTCTCTCCTAAGTCGCAGCTATGAAGCATTTAGTGTCGCATTTATCAATTCTGACTGCTAACGCAGGAGCTTAAAATGTACACCTATATATCTGTTGCCACGGTGAATAAGTGGTTAAGTCGAATTTTGTCCAGAGTTAATGGTATTGAGGGAAGAGGAAGTATTATCGTAGTTTTTTTTACTTTAAATGGAGTTTTAATATAAGCAATAACTCCTTTTCAAACCTATACTTGACTTATATGGATATGAGAGGATAAGGTAGTTTAACACTTTGATGCCAAACATTTTAATTTCAAATTTCACCCACGCAAAGGCTGGAGAACTAACATCATGAAGGATATGGAAATATAATGGCTGTCGAGAAACGGATAATATTCTTGCCCATTGATAACTATTCAATAATTAAATCTAGAGCCCCGGTGAATAAATGGTCAATTTGAATTTTGTCTAGAGTGAGTTAGCTGTGTTGAGGGAAATGGAATAGCGTCAATCTCGTCGTTTGTTCTTGTTTGTTTGTTCATTGAACGTCACTTTATGCTGCTATGGCTAATCGGACGATGCTACAGTGGGAGCTCTAAATTTTGTCTATCCAGGTTTTATTAGGATAGGGATTTTTAACGAGTACCTGACATCGTACAGGCTCGGGACCCCCGTTTAACGTCCCTTTCGAAGGACGGCGTAACTAAGGATTTTTTACTCCCTTTAAAAATTCCTAGGGCCTGTGACGTGTAAACATCATTGAAATTTAATTAAAAATCTCACTTCAATATTGATCTTTACAAATATGCACAACATATAATTTCTAATAACACTCTTAATCGCTCACACATTACTTTAATATCTTCAATTAACTACTTAATATCTTCGATTTCAATTTAATAACAACACTAACCTACTATGCGTGTAACAAAGGTGCGAAAAAATTAAGAACATCTTATCATCAAAAAATATGAAACCACGATTGCAGCGCTGCCTGCCGGATGCATTCTAAATCAAGCACATTTAGATTTTAAAGAATAATAACAAAAATTAAGATAACTAATTAAAAAACATAATCAATCGGATCGAATTATGAATCAAGTTCTCGAGACCACACACTAACATCAAAATAGGTCCATCTGTTTAGGAGGCGTTCAGTGAATTACTTACCAACAGAATAATTTTATATATAAAGGAGAAATGTCATATTGCAGATGTTAGTAATGTAATGTCATTAATTAAACATTCCCACAAGCGGGAAGACCCGTGCTTGTCCGATACCAAGTACTCGTTTAAGATCCCTATCCTAATAAAACATGTATAAGCAAAATTTACAGCTCCCATCTTACCAGCCGTAGTAGCATTAAGTGACGTTATTGAACAATAACACTTCATAATAAGGTGTTTTTTTTTACGAGTTTGCAATAGGCAACAAAAACAACCAATTTAAAGTTCAATGGACAAAAAGTATGTTCTTACTCAGCATACTTCACGATTCAGATCGAGGAAGTATCTGCAAGGACATTTCTGATTAACATATATTACGACGCCTAGACAAGTCTAACCGTGATCAAACAAGTAGTGATTGCGCTAGACGATTAACTATCATTAAGAAAACGCCAATTTACATATCATTACTCTTTTCTAGCTTGCAATAGGAGACGTAATTATATGTATTGATTATGAATTCCACGAACTAAGCATGTTGTGATTCCCAGTTAGGTGCTCTGTAATTATAGTCACTGCTATTAGCAGGTAATATATATCAACTTACTATTTCCGAGTATATTAACACCTTTTAGCATGGATTGGAATATACTTCAAATACAAAAACAATACAACAAATCTGTCTGGATAAAAAGTAATGTTAACGTGCACATTGGGCACATTATGGACTTGCACCGCTGAACTCACATATCATAAATTTTAGAAGTCACCCGTGGTGTAGTGTTTCTTTATGGTTTATAAAGGGAGTAAAAAAACTCTTGGTTTTGCCGTCCTTTGGAGGGGCAATAAAATTGTGGTCTGAAGTCTGTGCAGCGTCAGTTACACACTAAAGATATCTTTCCTAATCTGATGACCCAATGCAGCATAAAGTGGCGTTAGATTAATAAAACAAAACAAACAATCGATATTTCCAAATATCTGATTTAATACGGATGCCTTAATTCCAGTCAATCGCCCATCGTTCATCTTGTACTCCAATTTAACTTCTTAAAGAGCTTAGATAGGATAATCTAGGATAGTACATCTCATCCCAACCGTATTGGAAATCTAATCAAATCCTCAAAGATATAAATCCTAAATGAAAGCTCGTCTTAATCCACCTGTGTCCGCTGCTCCAAGCGCTAGTTAGTTGGAAACGTTAAGATATTAATGTGTAGCAAGTTGGACAATATATCATGGCCCGCTGTTAGTTATGTAGTTTGGTAATTGGTGCAGGGACCAGGCCAAATATAGGGCTTTGTAAGAAGGACCTTCTCCTACCTAATTTACGTTAATTGACAATATGGTTAATTGTATATATTAATATAATTTTTCTTGAATAATTGACCTAAGTTGACCTTTTATACAAATAATTTATCCCAGAATTTTTTCTGACCAACACCCGGACCATTTTCCTCCTCATATATAGCTTTTCACCTGCTTTAGCAAATATGCTATTTTTGTCCGCTAAATTTGATATTTTAAGTTAAAAAAATCTGTACGACTAAAACCCAAGAAGGGTCTTGGGAAGAGTAAATGGTAGAGACTGTATTGATTCTGCCATCCGCATGGTTTCCCCGAATTAAGGATAACAACACGATAGAGACTGGATATCTCCCAGGAGGGTGGGTCTGCAGAACCCACTATCCCATCTGGGGCTAGCTATTAACAGATTAAATAACTTATCTACCACAGCTGGATTTGATACCGGAACGTTCAGCAGAGCAAATGACCATAAATATAGTAGAATTACAATATTTAAATACGCTTAAATAAAATAATTATCTATTGCATATTGTACAGTATTATAATTAGTACGTATTTATTGTTAAATTATAAATATTATATTTTTGTTTTGAAGTCAAGATTTGTATTGGCCGGGATTCAAAAACCGGGTCGTCTGCATCTCCGGCACAGTGCTCTAAACCACTGAGCTACCAGGGGTCGTATCCAAGTCAGACAAATCCGTTCTCTTCACCGATCCCATATCCCTATTGTTCTCGCGATGTATACACGGGAAAGAGTGTTCATTGAACATTACTTTAAAGGGGATATATGATCGGTGAAGAGAACGGATTTGTATGACTTGGATATGACCCCTGGTAGCTCAGTGGTTTGGTGGAGTGCTCGGAGATGCAGACGACCTGGGTTTGAATCCCGTCCAAAACAAATCTTTTCTCTTCAAAACAAAAATATTTAAAAATAATCACCATCAAATAACAATTAGTAAATATAAATATTATAAAAAAATAAACCTTTACCACAACTAGCCATGAAGGATCTAGGGTTCAGTACATGTTAAAGACATTACTGTTTCTGGAACAACGGTAGTCCAAGAGGGTGATTTGTCCGTGATCGCACTCAACCTCAAAGTTTTACCCCAACTAAGGTATCCAACTTTATAGAGGCTGGGTCTGCCCCAGGAGCGTCTGTAGATCCCAGTTGGCCCATCATTAGCAATTAACAAATTTAATAATTTATCTACCATTGGATTTTATATCGGAACATTCAGCATAGCAAATGAGACAAAAAAAGCTGTGCCCATATCGCTTGCTTCTACAAAAAATTATGTTCAAAAACCTTTTTTTAAACACCTGTAGATGTTTTAATGAGTTTACACAAACTACCTTGATGGTTGGTGCTGAACTCAATTTTCTTCATGGGTTGTAATGATAAAGTTCTTTTTATGAATTTTGTTTTTGTGACTTTTAGTGGTCTAATAGTAGAAATATGTGCCAAATGGCATTTGTATAATTTATAAATAAATATGTTTACTATTATTTTAAAAAAAAATCGAAAAAAGGTGTGCTGTATTTTTATAAACACCCCTTGAACTCTGAAGTGAATCAAATCCTCTAGAGTAATTTTTCACGCTTGTATGAGTTTGTGTCCTTTATAGTCGATCACCTTTCAATAACACAAATCAGTGAAAGGTTTTTTTCTGGACAGCTGACCTCTCGTTTTGTATCCGCACATAAAATAATGTTAAGCAGCATTTACTTTAAAAAATTGAATAATCTCCATAATGTTTTTTTTAGAATTATAATTTTCAGAAAATGGGTATATCTTCAGATAAAAAAATACTCCATTTCATATTTTTATAATTCATTAATAGGTTTTTGTATTTTTATAGGTTCTTCTATAAATGAAAATATATTTAAAAATTACTACTTACTACGCGTAGTGTATCCTCTGGATATTAAGAACCATCTTTAGATAGACTCAGTGTATCCTCTGGATTAAAAAAAAAAATAACCGTGTCATTAATATTTATAGCTTGTCGAAACGGGGGAATTTACTTTGGAGGAGATATTTGTGGAATTGGATGGTAAATTTGAATAAATAGACACCGGCTGGCGACAGGAATCCGAATCCTAACGATGGGAAGGAATTGCAAATCGATCGCTTTTATCGATTATTTGATCGCTTATTCTGTCACAGATTTTTTAAATATTTAATTTAAGAGGATATTAATTATTTAACTTTTAGTTAAGAACACGCTGATGGCCAAATAGTTGTATTGGAGAAAACAGTGTGAGGATCTTTATCAAACATTGGATGTTTAAGGAAGATCTCTCATCCAACACCTTTCCTTCTCGTAGCCATTCCTTCTCCCTTATATAAATATATTGGTATTTGTAACTATAATAATAATAATAATGAGTCTGACTTTTGTAGTTATTGGGAAAACATCTGGAGCTGTCCGAAAAATTATAACAATAATGCTTTTCGGCTCAGGAATTTGCATGCAGAAACACGGGGTGTTCCTATGAAAGATGTAGTACAAATTAATGGTGTGATGTACAGGAATCTATTAGGTTTAGACACTACTGGAAAGCACCCGGGCCAGATAAAATTCAAAATTATTGGCTCAAACACTTTAAAAGTACTCATGTACTATTAGCCTCTTATTACCAGAAACTATTGTGCAATTCGGTTATACCTCCAAAGGACATCTGTTTAGGGAAGACATATTTGATTCCCAAAGGAAAAAACACATCTCCGGAACCGAAGAACTTTCGGCCAATAACATGTCTTAATGGTGTTTACAAAATATTATCGTCTATAATCAGTAATAAACTAATGGGACATGTACAGAAGAACAACCTTATGGCACAGGAGCAGATCGGATGTAAGCGAAACTCTAAGGGTGTAAAGAGCTTCTAGTGATTGATTCATTCATAGCTTCAAGGGTATCAAAAAAGTTGCATAATATATCGCTTTCATGGATTGACTATCAGAAAGCATTCGATTCGGTCCCCCATGACTGGCTGATTGAAGTTCTCAAGATTTATAAAGTCGACCAAAAAGTGACAGAACTGTTGCAACGACTTATGAAGCTGTGGGAAATGTCATTGGTTCATCCAACTAAAAGGAACACTCTCGTCGCAGAGAAAATTCCAATAAAAAGAGGAATATTTCAAGGTGATTCGCTAAGTCCTTTATGGCTCTGCCTTGCGATTAATCCTCTGAGCTCCATTTTGAATCAATCTGGAAAAGGTTATTCCTTGAATCAGGAAACAATGATCTCCCATTCTTTCTATACTTAAAGCTTTTTGCAAAGAATGACAGGGACATGAGAACTCTTCTTGAATTAGTAAGTTCATTCACAGAAGATATTGGGATGAAGCTAGGAACTGAAAAATGTGCAACCCTTAATATACACAGAGGAAAATACAAGGATTCAGCTAACATTGAACTCTCCAATAGTGACATCATTAAGCAACTTTAGGTTACAGGCTCCTACAAGTATCTTGGTTTTAGAGTGACTACATTTAATTAATCAATGCGATAATATAACAATAATTATAGAGAGGGAAACGATAGATAATTACATATGTATGCAAATTACAATATCAAGTTGAAAAAACAAAGCAAATAATAAAGCAAATATACAAACAATATCAACTAAGATAACTTGATATTAAAAATATCTAACTGGATGAGTGAAGCGTCAAGGGTATAAATAAAACGCACTTATATATAATATTAATAAAAACACATCATTCATTTATCAGTTAGAAAATTTTAATCTGAAAACTGAGTATGTTATTTCCAATTTTTTGGGAATTGTAAGGATTTATAGTGATTGAATATACGAGATTTAATGTATATAAGATTATTGGAACGACGAATGGAGGAAGGCATAGAGTTCCAAAGGGACGATGATCGGATAAAAAAAGCTCTTTCAGAAGCAGTTGATCAGGTGAGCAGCTGTGTATAGGTCTGAAAGCCGAGAACAGGTGTTACGGGAGTGGACCGTGGTTTTGAATTGAAGGAGATGGGAGATCTATGATAGTAGACGGGATTGGATAGCTTAGTAAAGAAAGGAAGCGAGGAAGGACTTACGGCGATTCTCATTCTCTAGTTCTAGTCAGACTGGAACTCCAGAATCAGAATATATATTCTATATAACAGTCAAGATAAGTAGAAACCGATATATATATATATATATATGTATATGTATGTAAGTGGGTCTTACTAATTTACCAAGAATGTTTATTAAAACATTTATTAGCTAAATACCTTCCAATGCTTTCATGTAGCGTAAATATAAACACAAGCCAATGCCAGAAAGGATATAAAATAAATAAATTTAAAAGCAAAAACCTAAAAAAATACTTTAAATTTGTTTTAATAATGTATACTTAATCCATATTCACCATATCGCTCATTCAGACTAACACTATATGACTCAACAATTGGCGAGTTAAGACCTCAGTAGAGATTGCATTGCTTAAAACGTTTTAAATTTAGGAACGATCTGATATTACGTTTCCAACATGTTTTGTAATAAAGTCACATTTTGAGTTGCATCATGTTTGAAATTGAAGTTTTATGGGAATAATGAATTAAGTTAAAATAAAAAAAAGTTCCAAACTTTTAAAAATTGTCAAATGGTTAATAAAACAATTTCAATAACATCATTACAATAGGAATTCTTTGTATCACCAATACCTAAATTATTATTTATTTTTAACCCACATGGAACTTCCATATACCTCTATCGAAAAATTAGTTGTTTTTTTAATTATGGCGTTGCTCTTTTGACGGTGCAATATATATCAGAAATTATCACCTCTCAAAGAACTTCTATATTAAGAAGTCGCTGAGCTTCTAAGCCAAGTTAAGACTTTGGGGTCCAGTTGTAAACCCAGGAGGATTATATCATTCGGAAACTTTGACTATGAATAGGAGGAGGCTAGTTCGACAGATAGTTATCGAAGAACAAAGAAAATTCAGCAAGTGGCAACATGAGCGTATGTCTTTGAGCTCAAACAAGAAACAGTATACAAAGATAGATCAGAAAACAACACCGATTAAAATGTAACTATTTTACATATATATATACATACATACATACACACACACATATATATATATATATAAAATGAAAGGGATATCGAGAGACTCGCTAAGGTGCTTATGAAAGAGGCAAACCAAATCGGCTTACAGGTAAATGAGGAAAAAACAAAATACATGATAGTAAGCCATAAAGTCCACCTCATCATCTGAGTGGATCGCAAATCGTGCCCGAAAGTAGATACCTTCAAATACCTCGGCTCCACAATAACCTCAACTAATGACCTACTACTCTTTCAAGAGTATTAAAATCCCGAAGCATCTCAAGAAATTTAAAATTAAGGGTATATAATGTTGTAATAAAGCCGATTCTTATATACGGCTGTGAAACTTGGGCTCTCACCGGCACCCTGGAAAAAAAAATCTAATTCGCAGGTTCATGAGAACAAATACTTTAAACATCCTCAAAATATATATGCCATAGTCGTAATACTCGGTCTACCACATGGTCCAAAATATGGGATTATAGTGCTCTGTTTGCTAAGATCTCTCTCTCTCTCTCTCTCTCTCTCTCTCTCTCTCTCTCTCTCTCCCTCTCTCACTCTCTCTCTCTTAAAAAGTGATTTCAATAAAATATAAATGTTTTGGTATTTATCACAGAATTTCTTTCTTCATAGTCTATAAAAAAATTAACTTTTTGAATTTAAGAAATTTTAAAATAGGGCATCTTTAAGTGGATAAACAGTATAATTTTTATGTGCGTAATATTTAAAAAAATGAATTTTAATAAATATTATAAAATTTGTTCAAGATATTTTTTCTGATTCATTTACATTGTTCTGCTTGGCAACATAGATATAAGATGTTAATTTACCCCTCGCAAACGTTTTTATGCCAGAAGGGTTTAAATAGGATATTTTGAGGCCCCCTTAAAATCTGTCAATGTAAAAAACAGAAGGCTTTTCTTTTTATAGAAGCTATAGTTTTTACGAAACTATAATGTAATTGTAATTTCATAAAATAAAGGGGGATCTGAAAACATTTATTTACACCAATATTCAATTATTTATTATGGCATCATGAACTGTTATTTTTTTTAAGAAATCAAGAAAATTATTGGTTTTATTATTTCCCTCGTGAAAATTTGAAGTTATTTCTCTCTATAAGAACCTTCTTTGCCCTTAAAAAATAAGGAAAAAATGTTAGCCGAATTGGCCGAGCCGTTCTCGAGTTTGGTACTTAGCAATACATTAGGCAATCCATTTTTATTTATATAGATATACAGTTGGGAGCAGAGTGGCTTGTATGAGAAAAGAAAAGTGTTGTTTTTATTATTTCCCTCGTCATTTTTACGTTTTTTTTCTCTCCATAAGAACCTTCTTTTAGCCGAATTGGTCTCGAGATTTGCGCTTAGCAACACATTTGGCGATTCCTTTTTATTTATATAGATATAATAGACCTTCTCTGGATTTAGAGTTTAACTTAAACTGTTTTGATTTTGAAGATGAGAGCATCAGGAGAGATGGAAATAGCTTGCTTTGTATTCGGGGGGTTGAACAAAAAATTTTTTTGGTTTATTTCCTTTCACCATTATCACTGCTTTATTGCAAATCATTGTATCTTCCTCTAAAGATAACATAACAACTCTAATGATCTTCTCAAAATAGCCATTACCAAGAATTTTATCAAATAAAAAGATAATTTTTCTTTTTTTATAAAATAACTTCCATTATAGAAGACTTTAGAACCTTCAGCATAGTAACTGAGCACTTTACCGTAATCCTAGTACATGCATAGATAAATATTTATTCTGTGTTTTTTACTCAATATAAATAAATAAAATAATTTCTCGCCAATATTGAAAATTAGGTTAAATGTTTAGACAGGGAAACCAAATTATATTTCATGAGAAGCGAGGGATCGTTGACTGGATGATGTAAGGAAGAAAATAGTTGGGGGTGCAGTCAATTAAAACACTAAATAAGTGGATACTTATTTTAATTAAGTGCCGACGTTTCGATCCACTTTGTGTGCAAGCGTCCTTAGCCCTGAAGATGACCCACAAAGTGGGTCGAAACGTCGGCACTTAATTAAAATAAGTATCCACTTATTTAGTGTTTTAATTGACTGCACCCCCAACTATTTTCTTCCTCAAATTATATTTCCCTTAATTTATTAATGATTGATAAAGTGTTGACTAATTATTTTCTTTACCTTATTGGCCTTAGGCAACAAGGTATTTCCTAAAATTGATATAGAATTATTTTATTTACCTTATTAGCTAAGAGCCAATAAGGTATTTACAAAAATTGTTTTATTTACAAAAATTATAAACAATTGATCAAGCGATATATAGATAAATGCTCATTCATTTAATTTATTCTGACAATTTCGTAAGATTCTGTCATATTAAATTAACAGGAAGGTAGATTGATTTGTAATAAAAAAATTAGTAATGGTTAATATTCTAGAAATTGTAGCCAAATTTTGTAGTTGTCTGGAAATTCGTTTCTTCTGAATTGGAATTCGTACCAATACCAAAATCAAAGACTTTTTGAAAAATTATAGGAGTAATCCCATTGTAACCCGGAGATTTTTTTGTTTTTTAATTTCATTGGGCTTTCTTAATTTTCTGATATTGCTGCCTGAGCTTGTTCGTTCTTTTACGTAGTGCTGGCAGTTCATCATTCCACAATAGAACAGCCCTATATTGTTTTATATGGGGGTTATTACTTGATTTTTTAAACTTCATATTTGAAGCTTTAGAAATAATTTAGGCATCATTCTGGAAATTAAATTTGTGCTCATAAAATGGAGTGATTCAATGATGTAGTTTTGTTCATCTTCAACTGTGTATTTGTTTTCAGTACGCGGTATAAATTCCTTTTCAAGTTGTGTTAATAAGTTAGTCTCAAATTTATTCCAATCAGTATTTGACCTAAAGTATTTTATTGCTCTAATTGTATTTTCAATAGACCTATTACATTTAATTTCAAATAGAATACAGTTGTGGTCCGTAAGATTAGTCTCGTTTGAAATGGTCGTCCAGTTTTTTACTCGTAATGTAGCTTGTAAATTAGAAAGAGTTAAGTCAATATTACTCTGCCCTCGATACTCTTCAAATGTAGGAATATTTGACTTCATGTTCATTATTAGTAACCCATTAGTTACGATAAACTCTTCCAAAAGTAATCCCCTTGAATTAGATTGTGACTCATCAATCACAGACAGTAACCTTACTCGAAGGAGTTTAATATAATACATTATTTTAGAGCAGTGGTTCCCAACCAGGGGGGGGGGCGTAATGACAAGTCAGGGGGGGGCGCAATGATAAGTCAGGGGGGGCGTAATGACAAGTCAGGGGGGCGCGAGACCAGTTGGAAATAAAGAAAATTCATACTAAGTTTTGATTATTTTCTCTTACCGGTACTTCTTTATCTTAAGATGAAAGTTATAATGTTGTATTTGTGATAGTAAAAAATGTTGTTTTTCTCATAGACTCATACAAAGTTTGTCCAAGACTGAAGGCTTTAGTGGTTTGATATGGCTGCACTCATCGCATTAGCAGGGAGCCATTCCTGCTACTGGGTTCAGTGAAGCGAACCATCCACTATAAAAAATGGGTAACGAAACCACAGGCAGAACCTCATGGGTGGTTTGGAATCCTGCCTATCTCATAGGTAAGTATTTTCTTCTTCTTTTACTTCCTCCAAGTTCCTTTATGCTTCGAGTTGTTCTACCCCAGAATCTGCATTTTTCCCTGCCCCTCCCCATATATGTCGCCCTCTGGTGTCTTCCCTATAACCCAATAAAATTAGGGGGGATCTAACGTAGCTTTCGGCAAATCACCTTCCTTGCACAACCGTTATCCAAGAAACAGTACAGTACTGTCTCTACCATGTAGTAAACCCCAGACCCTTCATGGGTTGTAGTAGAACAGGTAAAAAAAAAATTACCGATATAAAAATAATTCAAACAATTAAATAAGCTCTCGTGTGTTGCTATATGTCATATAGCATAGCTTCACTCATCCAGTTAGATATTTTTAATATCAAGTTATCTTAGTTGATATTGTTTGTATATTTGCTTTGTTTTTTCAACTTGATATTGTAATTTGCATACATATGTAATTATCTATTGTTTCCCTCTCTATAATTATTGTTATATTATCGCATTGATTAATTAAATGTAATCACATTATACTCTAAAACCAAGATACTTGTAGGAGCTTGTAACCTAAAGTTGCTTAATGATGTCACTATTGGAGAGTTCAATGTTAGCTGAATCCTTGTATTTTCCTCTGTGTATATTAAGGGTTGCACATTTTTCAGTTCCTAGCATCATCCCAATATCTTCTGTGAATGAACTTACTTATTCAAGAAGAGTTCTCATGTCCCTCTCAGTCTTTGCAAAAAGCTTTAAGTCGTCCATATAGAAAGAATGGGAGATCATTGTTTCCTGATTCAAGGAATAACCTTTTCCAGATTGATTCAAAATGGGGCTCAGAGGATTAATCGCATGGCAGAACCATAAAGGACTTAGCGAATCACCTTGAAATATTCCTCTTTTTATTGGAATTTTCTCTGCGACGAGAGTGTTCCTTTTAGTTGGATGAACCAATGACATTTCCCACAGATTCATAAGTCGTTGCAACAGTTCTGTCACTTTTTGGTCGACTTTATAAATCTTGAGAACTTCAATCAGCCAGTCATGGGGGACCGAATCGAATGCTTTCTGATAGTCAATCCATGAAAGCGATATAGTATGCAACTTTTTTGATACTTGTGAAGCTATGAATGAATCAATCACTAGAAGCTCTTTTGTTCTTCTGTACATGTCCCATTAGTTTATTACTGATTATAGACGATAATATTTTGTAAACACCATTAAGACATGTTATTGGCCGAAAGTTCTTCGGTTCCGGAGATGTGTTTTTTCCTTGGGAATCAAATATGTCTTCCCTAAACAGATGTCCTTTGGAGGTAACCGAATTGCACAATAGTTTCTGGTAATAAGAGGCTAATGGTACATGAGTACTTCTAAAGTGTTTGAGCCAATGATTTTGAATTTTACCTGGCCCGGGTGCTTTCCAGTAGTGTCCAAACTTAATAGATTCCTGTACATCATCACCATTAATTTGTACTACATCTATCATAGGAACACCCCGTGTTTCTGCATGCAAATTCCTGAGCCGAAAAGCATTATTGTTATAATTTTTCGGACAGCTCCAAATGTTTTCCCAATAACTACAAAAGTCAGACTCATTATTATTATTATAGTTACAAATACCAATATATTTATATAAGGGAGGAGGAATGGCTACGAGAAGGAAAGGTGTTGGATGAGAGATCTTCCTTAAACATCCAATGTTTGATAAAGATCCTCACATTGTTTTCTCCAATACACGTATGCTACTTTATGAGCAGAAGGTTGAGTGTGCATTGGGAAAATTATTTCCTCTACCACCTAGCTTGCTTCCCCCGATATTTTGACTTAATTATAGTTATATTTTATATATTTGTATTATATACTTTCCAAAAAAGGCTTTTCTCATCTGTAACGGAAGAAGTTCTGGTGCTATATAGCTCCAATTACTGAGTTGCTAGTAACTACTGGTTGTATAACATAATACAGGAGTGGATCGAAACCATAACCTTGATCCTAAATATAATCTAATATGTCATGATTAGTGTTCCCAAAACGTTCTCCAAAAATTGCATTAATTGAATTTGTCATCAGTTAATTCATTTTTTTTTGTTTTTATACTAAAACGTTTCAGTATGTAATTCTAAAATGTTCGAACATTTTCGTCAAATGTGTACAGACGTCTATTGGTGTTGTGCATTTATTGTATATTTATATTTAGTTAGTGCGCCTCGATGTTTTCCTATCAAAATTGGTGGATCTCACAACTACAAAGGTTGGGACCCTCTGCTCTATATCTAAAGGGGAACTCCCCCCCCCCCCCTAACCACATTTTCCCAGCACCGCTCCCGATTCTGCCATATGTCGTTTACTAAATTGTCAGACTACAGTAAAATATTGTAATTGGAAAAATGTGAGGATGCAATCATAGCACCTAAGTAGCATTTCCTTCAAGGTTTTGAAACCTGCGTTTTTGTGTTTACCATTTGGTTTGAGCTTTTCTACATTTTAGAAAAAAATGTATAGGATTTCGATGTTTGATGAAGTGATCAACAGCAAGGAATTTCTTCGAGATCTAAAAATAGTCAGATTATATATTTTTTATGATTCATATTTTATTGTCGGATTATAAATAATCCTTATTATTAAACATTTAGCGGAGGAAGTGGAATATCATATACCCTTTTGGAGTCAGAGAGGATATCGATTCCCGGAGACCGGCTTCGATCTCTGAATACTGAACATCCAGCACCTGTTCTCCAGCACGAGCATAATAATGTCATGGATCGTCTCTATTCCACCCGTATTCCTCCATATCTCCTATAACTCCACATGCACAGGCAATGTGGAGTCCGTTTAAGAACCTAGGGATTCGAGGCCCAGATAAAAATATGGATTGATATAGGCAGGAAAGGAAATAGGGACGGAAGTAAATTCGGACAAGACTAAAAATATGGTTAGTTGCAGAAAAGGTCGAGAAGTTTAAGACCTTAGGTTCTAATAGTGACGAGAAAAAAAAAAAAATTCAAGAGGAAATAAAGGCGCGATTAAAGGCATGGAATGCTTGTTATTAATCGGTCTCCACATTACTAAGCTCGCGTCTTTTGTCCCGAAATCAAAAAATAAGAATTCATAAAACCATCATCCTTTCAATTATCTTAAGGTATTTGAAAATAAGGTGCGTAAAACATTGGGTTCAAAAAAAGGATGAGACCAGTGAAGAATTTAGGAGATTACACAACACAAAAGTGCGAAGCATGCTCCCGGTAAATATTATTGAAGTGATAGTGACAAGATGGGCTGATAAAGTTGCTGGGTTTAGTAACAAACGAAAATCGAGTTTAAAGATTCCTTTACACGTTCATACAGGCGAAGCATATACGAGTATATACTCGTAAAAGCGTGTTTAAAAAATACATCCGTAATTAATAAAATCAAATTACATTTGAAATATATTCTGTACTCATCTTTATCTGTAAATTAAATATATATTATAAAGCCTTCTAACGTTTAATTCTTCTAGAATAATGAAAAGATTAAAACTAAGTTTGCTTCAGAGATTGAATATTTCACATTGAATAAAATCCATAGTATGTTTTGAATTTCCTTCAAAGCTTTTCCTACGTTATAAATGAAGCTTGTATCATATCTTTCTATGTCTACCTTCCAAATTTATAAATGTAATATATACTAAAGAAAAAAAGATAATTAAATTATGTAAAAAATAAAGTAAACAAATATTTTAATCGGATCAGTCCTAGCAATAATATCCTAAATCTTCACACGGCTACACATGTATATTTCATTTGTACTGAATTCATTTGGATATGTATATAATTAATACACATAGATATAAAGCATGAATATTCAATAATATGTGAATTATTGTTAACATCATGCATACAAATTTTGAAATTACTAAATAACCTATGAGCCCATTAGAATGTGAGTAATGTCAACTTATTCTGGCGGGAGAGGGCGTAGATGTTTACTACTCAGTGTGTTGAGTGCTTATTTGCTGTGATGAGGGTCCCGGGTTCAAATCCGGCCATGGCAGATAAATTATTTAATCTTTTATTATGATCCATCTCCAGCGGTGGACCTCAATCACTCAATCTCTAGAACGGGCCTTGACAAATCACCTCCCTGCACAACCGTTCTCTTAAAAGCAGTACAATCTCTACTGTGTACTGAACCAAAGACCTTACATGGTTTCTAGTTTTATTACTGAAACGAAATCGAATTTCTCAGGTATAAGAAATTCCCACTTAAGCTCATTTACTCATTCGCGAACTTAACATCATTTCATCTTCAGGAGTTTAAAAGTATTAAAAAGTTTTCTCAACTCATACGCTGTGTATGAGTCGAGAAAGTTTTTAATATATTCGTAAAGTTTGCAAGTGTCGGCATTTAATAAAAGTAACGTAGCAAGATGTGAACACCTCGTCGCTATGAAATCCCGTCAACTGGAATATCGTGTTTTTTATTTGTTTTTTTTTATAAATAATATAATAAAATAACTATTGACAAACTTTAATAATATTACATGAATTACAATCGCAACTATTATAATAAATTAAAAATAAAATTCCTGCTGATTTATACTAGAATATATTTGCAGCCTCAGTGAATAAATTGTTAAGTCGGATTTCATCCAGACAAAGAGTTAACTGTATTGAGGAAAGTGGATTCGTGCTATTCTCGTAGTTTTTTTTAAAATGGGGTTTAAATATAAGCAATAGCTTCTTTTTAATCCAACGCCTGACTTAGCACTTTGCGAAAATACACTATTTCACTCGAACCCACTAGTTTTAAACCTAGCATCCCCTTCAACTCCTGATAATCCTCCGAGGCGTCTGAAAAGAAGATGGCCTCGTGACCTTCTAAGTTGAACTTGTTATTCGAGTACTACCACTGGGCAGTTTCATTACTTGTCTTTCATGCTAATATCTAACAATCATTCTATTTACATGTAGTATTAGTATAATACAGTTGTAAATTCCATTGAATGAATTATTTAAAAAAAACACTTATTAACCGGGGCTGTAGATATAAAACCAGTAACTCTACTCTGTAATAGACACTCGTCTATTATCGGAACTTAAGTCGCCGTTAGAGGTTCGGATAAACCAAATTTATTTAAAGAAAAAAATTCTCAAACAGATATGCTTGTATAAAAATAATTTAATTGTGTTGTACACATGTCACGTAATCGGCCGCGTAACAGTTTCTTGTAATAAAACATTCCTGTCTCATCAAACGGTTTATATAAAAAAACTAACATGCCTAATACTGCTAAAAGCTTATTATTGTTTAATTAATTATTATTATTTAACTACGAAACTTCGACTTAACCACTAATTGACGAAGACTGTAGATGAAGAGAAAACTCTTTATAATTTTATTTTTTATGTTTATCCTGAATCTGACAATTTGTTTGTATTATTTGTAACAGTAATAAAACTATACTGTTAGAATATAACATTAAAATTACACGTTACACTATATAAAGCTTTAGTTCCTTTTATTATTTTTTAACTTAATTTATTTTGGTTAAATAGTTTTCTATTTTTCTAAGTATATTATTTCATTGATTAAACCTTTTTTTCAGGTGAGTCAAAATAATTTGGCTGTGGTGTTGTGTTTCTGTGTGTACTTTTATGGTTTTTAAACGAGTAACTGACCTTACCTTAACCTTTTGGTTTTTAGGGTTCCGTCCCCAATAGCCAGAAGGATATTAAAATTGTTGTTGTGGATACATGAGTGCTTTCAAAATAACTACCATCGATCTTTTCAGGTTATGAATGTACTTAGTTTGTAAATGATGTGAACAACTTTTGCTTTGGGGCCGTTGCTGCTCTGAAATTGCAAAAAACAATCACCTTTGTTTTCTGTAGATTATCCGCGGTTTCAGAATTGCTTGGCCCCTTAATAAAAGTTGTTCTTATACATGAGTAAGTACATTCATCAGATTCATCAAAGCGCTCGCTAATTAAAGTCACCCTGTATACTTAGTACATATAGACAACAGCCACAGCCGGGCCAATAATTAAACTTGCCCTCCGAAGCACTGAGGAACGTACATACATTCAGTTAGTGGCTGGCTGGCCACTGAGCGGCGCTTTTTTTAACCGAGCGACTTTCAATGAAACACACCTACTTAACACCGCGTTACCTATGGATGGGCGATGAGCTGATGAGACGAACATAAAATTCAGGATGATGGCTATATTGTGATAACATTTATATAGAAACATGTACAAATGTTTATTTATTTCTGTCAGGGTTTTTCGTCGGTTAGGTTAAATTACTGTTTATTCTAAATTCTTAAGTATTATTATTATTCATTTTCATTATTCATTATTAGATGTCTGATGGAGATGGAAAAAAGAAACTTTCTGGTGCACAGAATCGGAAAAGAAAACTGGAAAAGGAAGTATGTCTGAGAAAGAATACTAGTTCTATCGAAAAGTTTATGGTTCGACACGATTTGACTTCGAGAGAACTTCTAAAAACGCAAGAAAACCAAGATAACACTACAGAAGAACTCGTGTCTGCACTGCCACCTCCATCGCCGCTGCCGTCACCGTCGTCGGTAGTCGGCCAGCTTCCTTGAGCCGAATCGTCTCTAGGAAATACACTTCGAGAAGATGTAATCAATGATATCGCGTTATGGCCACAAGTGTTATCCGATAAACAAAGGATATTGTTAATAGAGCGCGGTCCAGTACAGGTAAAAGAGAATTCCTATCCTTCAAATAGATCTAAAAGTTCTTTTTTTGAATTATTATTTTACTAAAAAAATGTTAAATAATGAAACAGTTTCAAGAACCTGGCTGATTTATTCTAAATCAACTGATTCGGTTTATTGTTTTGGTTTATTGTCACTCCTTTTAATGGTAAGATAGGTTATAACGATTGGCAGCATTTGTCTTTAACCTTAGAACGTCATGAAAAGAACTCAGCGTACCTAGTTTGTCTTAAGAAACATATTACATTAAAAATTGACATTATAAATCAAGGTGAAAAACACTGGTATCAAATTTGCTGAATGCGCAATTGCGCAGGTGCAAATGAACATTAAATTATAAATAAATAAAAGAAAAAACAGTCGATTTCGTTCACCAAGCTGAAATTGAACGAGAGAAAAAACGTTGGGTGGCAGTAAGCGAACGAATAATCCATATAATTCGGGTTTTAGCGAGGGAATATCTAGCTTTACGGGGAAATTCTGAAACAATTCATGAGCCTGATAATGGTAATTTTTTGAAACTGGTTGAATGTATCTCTAATTTTGATCATGTATTTGCAGAACACATTGCCCGTATTGAAAAATCTGAGTCACGCCTAAATCATTCAATGGCCATAATATTTAGAATGAATTAATACAATTATTAGGAGAAAGAATAAAAAAAAAACGATTGTTTTGGAATTGAAACAATCCAAATATTTTTCAACTATATTATATTGCACTCTAGATATTGGACATATAGAACAAATATTGGTTGCCGTACGGTTCGTTCTTTTAAATACAAATAATGACAAGGCTGAAATAACATTTTCTGGGATTTTTCCCAATTACAGGTGCAATTGCTCAGGGTATAACTCAATTTTTGTTAGATTTTTTAAACTCTAACGATATTGATTTACAAGATATGGGTGGCCAAGGTTATGGTAATGGCGCGAATATGAATGGAAAACATATAGGTCTCCAAAAACGAATTTCAGACTTAAACCCGCGCGCATTTTACGTACCTTGTGCGGCACACAGCCTGGATTTGATAGTTAATGACGCTGCTAAAAATTCGTTAAAAATTGTCAATTTTTTTCAAATTTATGTTTTCTTTTCTGCGTCAACAGCGCGTAGGCAATCTCTTGCCAAAGAAATGGCAACTTTAACTCTAAAACCACTCTTAAAAGCTCTACGATTTAATCTAGGAAACGTATATGATGAATTTATCTGTTCCCTAGTTGTTCTTTAATAATTATTTAGACTATAATTGAGGTTGAAGGGTAATGGACTCTAATTAGATATTTTTCTTTGGGATGCAAAAAACCTTCGGTCCATCAGCTTATTAGGTGCCTGACTATGAGATAAGATACACTCAACATATTATTAATGAACCTGTAACACTACAACCCATGAAGGGTCTACCGTTTCATGGACAACGGTTCGGCAAGGAGGTGACTTGTCCTAGGTCACGCTTAACCGCCAGATTTTTCCCACTTAATTTGGGTACCCTATTTTTAAAATAATTTACGGAGACTGGGTGAGCCCCAGGAGGGTCCTAGATCCTATATGATCCATCTGCAGCGGCAAACAGACTAAATAAAAGTCATGGCCTGCAGCAAGAATTGAACAAGGATTTCCGGCATGGCAACTCAGCGCTCTACCACTGAGCTACTCCGCTCCCTTATTATTAATGAAAAATCAGAATTTTTTTTATAAAATGACAATTGGAACTAAAAATGTTATATCTGGTTGACTAATGTATTTCGGAACCAAAGAAATGTTTGATGAGATCAATGTATATTGAAAATGACCATACAGGTCGAAACGTATAATAAATGATGAAATACAATAAAATGGACAGGAATTATTTTTACATCCCAAAGAAAAATAATTATTTAGACTTTCCAATCAAAAGTACTCAGACTTGTCACAAAAACACTTTGGTATATTTCAATTACAAAACTCTGCATACTGACTTAAAAATGCCTTTTGTGTCTGGAACCGTCTTTTATTTTTCAAGAAAGGTTTATTTAAAAAATCTCAAAAATCCTTGGAAATTATTCACAACTCTTTAAGTTGATAAGCTCATCCCTCATTGTGAAATCAAATAACAATTTTTTTTTGGCAGTCATCAAGGGCTATTGGAAGCAGGGTAGCTGAGTAGATAGAACGCGGAGAGCCGAAGGTTTCGGGTTAAAATCCGGCTGTGACAGATAAATCATATTATCGATTTTTAGGCCTGGTTGAACCCTCCTCCGACTCATTCAGCCTCTACAAAGTGGATAAACAAAATAGGTCGAAAATCTGGCGGTTGAGCGTGACAAATCACCTCCCTCCTATACCGGTTTTTTTCATGGATTTGTAGCGGTAAGGTTTTTTTTAATCATTATTATTAAGGTCGATTAGTTCGCATAGCATTATTGAATTTACATCTGTCAGAATAAAGTTACTATCCGAATAGTAGATTCGGATCATTAAAATCAAGAAATCGCGTGAGAAGGAAAATTACTCATCAATGTATGAATCGTTTATTGCATATTATGAGTGCTAATTTAGGCTGTTTAAATATTTGTATAAAAATATATATAATTGTAATTATTATTATTATTATACCAAAGAAATTGGCAGAAAATAGAAATTTCAAAAATCAGGATTGTTAAATTTCAAAAATTGAGTTTACTCAAGCAATTCCGTCAAACATGAAATTTTTTCACCTTATTTATCATGGCTTAAGTCCGGTTCTGAACCTGAATTTTTGGGAGCATTATCTTTACTAAACTAGCGAACAGTGTGAAATAGTCAATTTTTTAAATTTCGAAGTTATCCACTTTCGATTCTAAGCGCCTCATGTACATGTATGCAGTTTAATATCGGAACGAATGTATGTTGTGGAAAGTGAAACCAATCGGAAAGCCTAGTAATATTGTAACATGTGGAAAATGGTCCGGGTGGAGTTCAAATTAGGGAGAACTGTTTATTGGAGAGCCAACGTTTCGACCCACATTGCAGGTTTTCTTCGGGGATAAATATGCAAAATACAGACAATTAAAATTACATATGGTAAATATTAATATTTACTATTTACCATATATTTATATTTGATATTTACCATATCGTCGCTGTCAAAACAATACCGCCTATGTACACTTTGAGCGATTTTATAGGGGAGAAAAAAAACCCGCGCCGAATGTAGACTTGGCAATTTTTTTCAGAACTATTGATAAGAAGTATCAAAAAATCATGCTCTCCCTGCCTTCCTTAGTGTGTAATTCAACCTGTAGAATGCGTTACCGTTACAAACTCATTTTCATAAAAAGTTGTAGATAGGCAGTATTGTTTTGACAGCGATGATATGTAACTTTAATTGTCTGTATTTTGGATATTTAGCCCTGAAGAAGACCTGCACTGTCCACTAAACAGTTCTCCCTACTTAAGAGAAATTTGTTTGACCTCCACTCGGCCTATTTTCTTCAGTTCATATATATATATATATATATATATATATATATATATATATATATATATAAGGATATAGGGTCGACTATTATTATTTAAGATAAGTAATTGTTTTATTTCAATACATTATTTGTATAATATTCTTAATTTTTATTTACAGGGAAAATGAAATGAAGAAAATGCGAAACTGAATGAGAGAGAAAAATATATGATCTTTCAATGCTTTCCTTCAATGCTGTAACCCTTGGTCATCCTGGAGGTACTTGAAGAGCAGAGGAAGCTGAGACATCGAAGTGGACCAGATGAAGGTTGTCATGAGGACAGCTGCAGCCTGACAAATGGTGCTCCTTATTACTTGGGGAAGAGTGTCATCAGGAGTAATGAAGGACTCTGATGGCGGCCATGACTCCCAACCGGCGGGGATCCTCGATGCCTCGTTTAGTGGCAGATATAAAATAGGGAAGGGAGTGTGAACACAAATTCCTAGCACTGAACTAGATGACACTGAATCCGTGGCACGACCGAACACATTGGTCACGGATGCACGTGACTGTTTATTCACGGGCAATGGCAGGCGTTAACAATTTTTGAGGGCGTTAACGTATTGGGTCAGCTATTATCCCGAATGATGGGGAATCTTGGCCATTTCATGTCAAAACGTAACCAGGAGGAACGTTTCTCAATAGAAGATAGATCATTTCGTGTAATATTTTTACATGTTAACCAAATAATATTACATTTGAGTATGAAATGATGTACTCTGAAAGCCTTTCAATGGTCGATGCCAATGGTTATGCTGAGTACTGGAATCGCAGAGCAGTCTTTTTGGTAATTATAGGGGCAATGAATATTCTTCTGGCAAAGGGTCGACCATTGGGTCTAAAGCTTAGTTCTTCGACATTTAAGTAAAATAAAAGAAAAGCAACTTTTCCTTAAGGTCTGTTTGCTAAGCATATACTTGAGGTTCTTGGATTATATTAGTTAAACCTATAGACATTAAGTTCAATGCACCACACTTACGCGAGTAGAGTACTCGTACTAACCCAGTACTAGGAACAAAAGCAGCGAGGAACACATCATTGGACTCGTAGGACAACACTCAAAAGACTTTTAAAATAGTGTTCTACTCTAAAAGTTAATATTAAATTTTTCAAAGTATATGCCCCTCTACAACAATCTAGACCAAACAGGAAGATAAGGAATTATTTTAGCTATAATTGATTAAACATATCTATTACTATTATTACGTTGGTGCTACAACCCGAAATCCTCTCCCAACACCAATCGCCGTGTTCTTCTGCTGTCATCCAGCTGCTTACTCCAGCTTTCTTTGCATCATTTGCTACGCAATTCGTCCATCTTAGTCTTGGCCTACTGACCATTCGATCTCCCTAAACATATCTATATAAAGGTATATTTGAATAAAAAATATGTCTGGTGTAAGTCGGTATGAATGGCAGCAACACAAATTCTGTACCGTGGAGGTAAAGAACACTGCCCCATTTTTTTATTAAGTAATTAGAAGTGTAGATCATAGTAATTATTTATGAAAACTCTCATAAAATATTATCTATTTTGTTGACAGGGTATCCTTTATCTTCGGGGCACAAAATTATAAATACATTTATACAAAAAATCGTATTATGCCATGTAAGGTTTACGTTATATCTTGTAGATCAAAAGTTAACAGTCTGTATTAATAACTTGGATTGTATACGATTATCGGGTAGGTATACGATCCTACTGAAATGAATCGTACAAAATGTTGCAATGCATAATGAGAATCTGATAAAATTTAGGTCATATAATGGGGTGTATAAAAAAAATAATGACCGTTTCATCAAATTCCAGAGTTCAAAAGTCTGTAAATATTTTAATGCTATTTTTATTTCACGGGCGATGCATTAACCTCGCTGATAAAGATTTAGAGGCCCTTAAGTCTGTCAAAAAAAATCCGTGGTTATGCTCTCAATGTGACCAGGCGAAAAAGAATACGGCGACGGGAGAAAAACTTAAAGCTGAACTCTCATTATCAGATGTTCTAACGGCCGTGAAACAAATTGACACCAGTATTAAAGATGAAATTAAAAATATCAAAACAGCCATTGATAAACAAGGGGACCTCACCTTTGAGTTTAGTGATAAACTAACCACAATAGAAAAACATCTAGAGGGCCAATCAAAATTTATAGAAGAGATATTGGCGGAAAATAAAGCTCTAAAGACCCGGGTAGGAGATCTCGAAGTGCGGGTGAACAAAAGTGAGCAGGGCCTGTTATCTAACTCCCTGGAGATCCGGGGGATCCCAGTCCGAGCCGGTGAGACCCCTTCCGGCCTATTAACTAGTATCGGTGCGGGCCTAGGCATAAAATTAAATCTAGAGGACCTGGACACAGTGCAACGACGGAGAGCAAGAAATGATGACCCGCGACCCCCACCTATCATAGCACGCTTCGTGAGGAAATCAGTGAGGGATGACTTGATACATAAAAGAAAAGTCAAAAGAGATTTCTCTACGCGAGATTTAGGTTGGCAGGAAAATGACTGCCACCGTATCTATCTGAGCGAGGAGATGACAAAAGCTAACAAGCACCTCTACTGGTTAGCCCGTCAGAAGAAGGCAGTGGGAAAGATAAAGTATGTGTGGTTCTCTGGGGGCAGATTGCGCTGTAGACAAGAAGATGGTCACCAGGTGGTCTTCATAGATCAGGCCCAAGATCTAGACGTCTTCGGGTGACTATTAAAGTTTTGTTTCCCCGCTAGCTCTATGACAACCTATGGCGCTCACCACGGAATTTTGGATTTTGCCCACGCCCTCTCTATACAGTTAATATCTTTTTATTGGTCCATATTTTTAGTTCTTAGGATCTTATGTTCTATATTTTTAAGTTTGTTCATGTTCAAGCAGCTATATATATTCTATTACTTTACTTCTCTCATTATTAATTCATTATTTTCTCTTTTTACATATTTTAACAGTATTATCATTTCTATACTATTAATATTCTTATCTGTTTTTTGTTTTATCTTGCATGTCTTCAACTATCTGGAACATTTCATAGCTTTTTACCTAATCTACCTGCTAAAATTAATTGCACACAGCATCTTCTCCTCTTATACTGGGATCTTCTCTCCTACCTCACCATCATGTCCAGTGTCCTGACCTCCTGTCACGTCAACACCCAATCCTTACCTGCCCATTTTGACGAATTCCTTCAATATTTTACCCAAAACTTTTATCATACCATTGGAATTTCCGAAACATGGCTAAAACCCCACATCCCCTCCTCTGCAATATCCTTACCAGACTATTCATTCCTCCGCCACGACCGGGTTGACCGGACTGGTGGAGGAGTAGGTCTTTACGTACACAACTCCCTAAAATCACGTATCCTTGATTCCTCACCCGCAACCGGTTATCCTCACACAGAATTCCTTCTGGTTGAAATCTCTTTTAACCCAAACCCTCTCCTGTATGTCGTAGTATATCGCCCTCCTTTGGCCCCTCTTGATTCAATTTTTGAATCTACCCTTTACGACTACATTCCTCTCTATAACCATATCATTATCTCCGGTGATTTTAATGCCAATCTCCTTGTCCAATCCTACGATCAACTATACCTGGAAAATCTCTTTTACTCTCTACACCTTTCCATTGTCCCATTTTCTCCCACCCATCACACCTTTCAATCCGACACCTGGTTAGACCTGTTTGTCATTGATTCACGGCAGAACCTCCTTTCTTCCTCTCAATTACCCGTTCCATTTCTGTCCTCTCATGATCTCATCCATATTTCATACAATATCCAAACTCCTGTTATACTACCTAAAACCGTAACCTTTCGCAACTTAGATGCTCTCACCCCAGAGAACATCTCACCCTCTCTTGAAGCCTTGGATTGGAGAGAGATTTATTCTTGTGCCTCTATTGATTCGATGGTTGACATACTTACTTCCAATCTTAAATATATCCTTGACACCCATGCCCCACTGAAAACCTCAACCTTCCGTCACCAGCCTGCTCCCTGGTTGTGTCAAAAAATTAAAGATCTTCAAAGGAAGCGTGATGCGGCCCGAAGACGCTTTAGACGGACAAGGTTAACTGACGACTATCAAGCGTTTAGGGCTCTCCGCAATCTGACACAGTCGACAATCAGGCAGGCAAAAACCAAATACTTCCACGAAGCCCTTTCATCTGCTCCCGATTCTAAATCCAAATGGCATCTCCTTCGAAAGCTTTCTCTTCTTAATTCATCTTGTTCTAGGCCCTTTCCAGCCTCTCCCAATGAAATAAACTCATATTTTTTGTCCACCTCAGTTAATACTTCTAAATCATCCTCTCCCGTATTTTCCCTACCACCATCTTTCAACCCTGACAACTTTTACTTCGCTGACATTTCACCCAACGACATTATTTCCTCTGTTCTGAAATCCCACTCCAACTCCACAGGCTTCGATGGGATTCCTGTCAAACTGCTAAAATCCTGCCTTATCGATATTATACCTGTCCTACTCTTTATATACAATTTTTCACTGCAAAACGGAGTATTCCCAGCCTCCTGGAAAAAAGCCATAGTCCATCCTATTAATAAATCCTCTAACCCCGTCTCACTCAAAGACTACCGCCCAATATCAATCCTCTCCAACCTTTCCAAGCCTCTAGAAAGAATAGTCCAGTCACAAATGACAAACTTCCTCGAACAGTCCAACCTCCTTGACCCACTTCAATCTGGTTTCCGTCCCGGTTTCTCCACACAATCGGCACTTACCAAAATCACCAATGACATATATACCGCTATGGACGACAAAAAACTAACTGTGCTTATCCTTTCTTGATTATACTAAAGCTTTTGATTCCTTGGACCATTCTATCCTTTTTAGCAAACTCAAATCAATGTCCTTTTCTAACAGTTCCATCCGATGGTTCCAAACCTTCCTCTCTGATAGATCTCAAGCAGTTTCTATACCTAATCATCCCCTTTCCTCTTTCCTCACTCTTTCCTCAGGCGTGGCACAGGGCTCAAGTATCTCTCCTCTTCTTTTCAACTGCTATATCAATGATCTCCCTAAATCTGTTCACCACTGTTCCCATCATCTATATGCTGACGATTTCCAAATATATCTGTCCTTTCCCCCTTCCGAGCTATTTTTTGCGTTCGCTAGTATTCAGGAAGACCTAGATAGGATCTGTGCCTGGGCAAAGCTGAACAAACTGGAATTGAACGCATTGAAAACTCAGGCCATTGTTTTAGGTTCCAATTCCCTCCTTACATCCATCCACACCCTCCCAACATTACTCCTAAACGATAATCCTATCTCGATTACCTCCTCGGTGAAAAACCTAGGCATCACCATCGACCAAAACCTTTCCTGGAAATCCCACATCGCCCAAATATCCCGACGGACAATTAGTTCCCTGAAGTTGTTCCATCGTTCTCGTCATCTCCTTACACAATCTTCCCGTAAGCTTCTCGTATCTTCTCTCATCTTCCCCCACTTTGACTATTGTAGCGTGGTATATGGAGGCCTCTCTAAAATGCTTGAAGGCAGATTAAAGAGAATAATGAACCGCTCTCTAAGATTTGTGCTTGGTACTCCGAAGCGATCGCGCGTCTCCCACCTCTATGATGGGTTAAAGTGGCTCTTCCCTCCCTTCCGAAGACAATATTTCCTCTGTTCATTCTTATACCAATCCATTCACTCTCAACACCCTTCATATATCTACAGTCTCCTCCAATTCAAATCATCAGTTCAACACCATAAAACAAGATCCCGCCTTTCTGATCTCTATATACGTTCACACAGAACTAAAGCATTCGAACGTTCCTTTTTCGCCCGCTCCACCACAATGTGGAACTCAATCCCTCCTAATATCCGTCATACTCCCTCTCTATCATTATTCAAATCCATGCTGTATCAACATCTATTAGCTTCCCAAAAGGATAGTCTCTAGGTAGGTTAGTCATTTGCTTAGAATACAATGTATATAATAACTCTTTGTGTTATCTAGTCCTTTATTTCTGCTCTTTGAAAAGCTGTACATCATGTAAACAAATTATTGAATGCTAGCTCATGCATTCAATTTCAAAAGCTATGGATTTATCTATTCTCTGTAATTGCTTAATATCCTGTCAAGATCTGTACTATTTATTTACTTACTATTATTTTTGTTTATATATTTCTTTTTAAATTGTTTTCTGTCATGTTTTCACGCTTTATGATTTGTAACATTTAGCCTTCTGGCCAGATAAATATTATGTTTTTATTCCTGTTCATATATGTTATTCTAAAGGGACTTTGTCCCAGAATAAAGTTACTTTTCTATTCTATTCTATTCTATTATTTACCAACACTTAATAATCCCTTTAGAGCATACTCTAAGCTTGTTTACTAGCACTGGACTTCTTCCAAAAAAAACAACTCAGTTTTGTATTTTATTCCAAAGAAGAAACATGATAGTGTCCTACAAAATTCTCGTAATTTTAAGACATTACTGGGAAAACAATTTCACAGCCACTGAAGCAATTCGTGAAATTATTAAATATGAAGGGGAAGGTGTCCTTGACCAGCGGACTGCGCGGCATTGGTTTGAAAAATTTAGCAGTGGAGATACGACGTTGGAAAAGAAGAAGGGCTCCGGGCGACCATTAATGGATATTGAAGAGATTCTGAAGGAAGCTGTTGAGTCAAATCCGTCCACAAGTACTCGCGAACTTGCCAGGGATTGTGGTCGAAAGATACTGTTAGTCGCCATCTTCTCTCCATGGGGAAGGGGAAACGGTCATTTTTTTTTATACACCCCATTATTATTCCTTATTCACAATAAGTAATAAAAAATAACTTTAGAATCATTATATAAACGATTTTATAATTTTAGGGCCAATTTTGAACTCGTCCTATTAAACTTCCTTGTACCAAATAGTAACCTAGGTTTTAGCATCTAGGACTTTCTAAAATGTCTCATAGTTTTACATGCCTCTCTTTTTAATTTAACAACATTAAAACTTCCACATAACTTGTTGTATTTTCTCTGCTCTCACTTTCTGGTTGCACACATACGTAGTTTTGAAATAAAGGAAGAGTAGTGTGTAGTTTTTAATGTGAAAACGTTTTACAAGGTAAGAAGCAGACGCAGAACTTTTACTATTTGACAAAAGGAGAAACTATACTATACAATATATGTATCAATAAAATGTTAACGACTTCGGTCTCATTGTCTCATTGTGTGGTTTTGTCTAATGGAAGGCCTTAGTTAATAATACTAGATTGTAATATTTGGAAATAGATGAGCATTTTTTACTTGACGAGATCAATTTTAAGACGGGAGGAACAGGGGCATTGTTCTTTGTAAAACGTTTATCGATTTAAAACCGATTACAGTTGTTTGTTATTCTGTTTTTTTAATAGCGTTACAATCAACAGCTACTTGGATTGTTACAAAAAATAACCGTTTGCAAAAACATTTAATTCAAGTAAATTATACACCGATATTTTGGAATTAACCTCAGTTACAAACAAATACTATAACTGTTGTCATTGTAACATCACAAACGATAAACCTCTCAGTTTGGATTTTTAAACTTTATTTTCAAGTAATTATCAGGGTATGTTGTCGAAAAGACATGCCAGTTTTATTTTATAACTGATACATGTTCACTAAGTAGTTTCAACAATATAGCTGCTATTTTAGCAGTTAATTATGTTTTAATTAAATCATGTTTTAACTGAGATATTGTTTTATTGTGACATTGAACCACAACTTGATGAATATATTCCAGTTAAGTTGACACATAAGAAATTTTAGCATTAAAATGGTGCTCTTAATTTTCTGTAGAGCCAAGAAATACGAAAATTGTCTAAGAAGTGAGGATTAATTAAAATTTTAAATAAATTACGAATAAAATCGACAAAAACACCTTTCATATTTTCAAGCTTTACAATATATGTATTTATATCTATATTTCATTTTAAATTATAAAATGTTTGTATATTTTATAAATACATATTTATAAAAGACATTTTAAACTATGTTAGTAGGATAGGACACTGGGAGAATCGTATGGTATAGACATAGCATCACGTAGACTGGAGCTGAGAGCTGGAGCAAGGACTGATTCAATTGCCCCAGTTGAGAGCACCTCTGCGCTACCTAACGGACCCTATCCTCTCTCTGTCTACGAGCTCATCTTTCTCACCACCATCTTAGGAATAGTATAATTATATATTTGTGCTTATAAGTATTCCGACATATACCTGTTTTAAAAATATTTTAATTATTTTTTTACTATTTATTTTGATAATGTTTTTGTTATTTATGATAATAGTTAGGATTAACAAACTCTGAGGTTTCATTGAAATAATTAAATTTACTATAAGTGTGTGTGTGTGTAGGTAGAGCGCTGATATGCCGTACCGAAGGTCACATGTTCAAATACGGCTGTTGTACCGGATTTGATTTAATCTTTTAAATGCTAGGGACGAATCTTTTGGGATATCGAGGACCTTCCTGGGGCTCACTCCGCCACTATAAAGTACCCAATTTATAGGCTGAGTGAGCCTATGTCCGAAATTGGGGTTAAAATCTGGCAGTTGAGCGTGATGTAAGACAAATCACCTCCCCCTCAACCGTTGTCCAAGAACCAGTAGAGCCTCTACCACGTTCTGAAAATAAGACTGTTCATGAGTTCTAGTGAAACAGGTTTATATACAGGGAGTTTCAGGCTTAAGTATCTTCAATCCTTCTTTATACTGGCCTAGCAAAGACTTTTTGTTTAATGTCACCCTGAACAAAAAATCAAGTCGTGTCAGGTTCTGGAGAGCGTGCAGGCCAAGCCACTGGTCTTGCACGGCCAATCCATTGATTGTGATAATTAACATTTAGCCATCTTTTAAAACAATAACATACATCCATTGCCGTTCCGCCACTCCTGCTGTTGAAGAAAGATGCCGAGCCTGTCTTAGCGCTCAAGGTAATTACTTTGAACATTTAATATGAATGTTAATATTTACATTTAATCAATAAAGTATTTGGGACTAATAAAATAAGTTTTATTTATTTATTATGCCTAAATAACTTATAACAATGAAAATCTTTAGGTGTTCGTTTGCGGACGTACTTCCGTTTTTTCTTTCTAGTTTTTACGTCCTTCGTTCAAATTTTCAGTTTGGTTAGTTAACCCCGAAACACCCTGTACATACATACACATTATACATGTATATTATATAAAATTGCAAGCAAGTAAATCACTAAGAATACAAAAATACATTTATAAGTAATGATTTGTATTTCAATATTTCATTACAAATTCTGCTGATATTATTATCCAATCTTTTTGTCCATTGGAAAGTTAAATAATTTTCTCACCTGTTTTTCTTGCCATGACAATAATCAGTTGCAACAATCACCGCTGTCAGTTTCGTACTCGCGAATCAGCAACGGTCTCCAGACAACCTTGGCAGGTTTCGCTATTAGTACTATTGTGCTCCAGAAAACATTTCAGTTTAGATTCTCTCTTCACATACCTACCTCTTTGATGGGCGGAAATTGTTTTTGTTAATTAAAAAAATACTCAGATAATGGAAAATAACTTGGGAAAAGGTAAATAATAAATAAAACGACCTTAAATATAATAGAGATGTATTTGTTGACTGCCTACATGTTATTGTCATTCACAACTCTGGCCCCAGGATTTTGGGGCCCCTAAGGAGAAAACAAAACACAATCACACTCCCAATCTCACTTTATCTACAGGTGTCGACGGCGCGGAGCATTAACGGAGACAACAACGTTTAAAATGAATATTAATGATACAACAAATAACATGTTTACAATGGAGATTAAGCTTGTAAAAACAGTTTTAATGAATTCACCAATCACTTCATTCCTAAAGTAATCCCTCCTTCATGTATCAGCTGAAATAATATTCAAATAGATTTTTTTAAATTCCTTGTTTTTTTTCAACTTTACATTCTTAGAAAACTATCGATTAAAAAAATTTGACAGCTGTACAATTATCTGAAATAAAATTGGGAAATACTATAGGCATGAAATGTTCGGTCATTCAAAAGTTCACTAATTTAATAATATTATTCTCCAAATAATTATCACAGAAAAAGGCCTAATTACTATCAATATGAGGTAAGGAATTGGATATTAGACAGCACTATAATTGATGATATTGGATTTTTTTTTAAAGATCTTATATATGATTATATATTTTTATATATAACTGAAAAAAGTTATAAAATGAACGAATTATAAAAAAAAATAACAATATTAAGAAATATTCATTGGGGACTTATATGAAACATACTGCTCCTTCAAAAGAACAATGTCATAACTAAAAAAAACTAATTTTTAATAGAGGTATTTGGAAGTTCCATTTGAGTTAGAAAAATATAAATTTGGATACTTGTAATGCAATGCATTTCTATTGTGATGATGATATTTAAATTACTTTATAAATTATTAGAAACTTTTTAAATACTTAAAACATTTTTGATTATTTATTATGTCAATATTCTAATAAAACTTCTAGTTCAAACATGATACAAGCCAAAATATGACTTTATTAAAAAAAAAAAAATGTTGGAAATGGAATATCATATTTTTCGTTCCTGAACTGAAAAATTCCAACCAAGACAATTGCTACTGAAGGGTCAAGTCCTTGTTCTTTCGAAAGAGAAATATTTTAATATTATAGAAACGATAGTTTTATTACAAGTATTGTAACATTCAATATTATGACAATATATTTATATAATCTAAGTGTCATTAAATGAAACAAAAAACAATATTATTAAAATACTCCAGCGCCTTCATTGATATGTTTTTATTGACAATATCCTTGATTGTTTCAATTTTTTTTCTTATTAATTTTATTTTTTTTAATTTAGCCTTTCACTCATTTCATATCTATACAGAACAAAACAAAAAAATAGTGATAGGTGACATATAGATATTTATATAGTTACATGTCCGTACGACTAACAATATGTTTATAATTTTTTTTTTGGAAGACATCATAGGAAGGTTAGGTTTCTAGCTATTATTCGATAATATAATTACAAGCTAATGTTACTGGTTATTTTTGTTTAAACAAATGTGAAATAAAAAAAATAAAATTATTTTTTAAATTACTATGTTGATTAAAAAAAAAATATACCTGTAATAAAAACTAAAAATCTAAAGACATTATTGCACATGTCATGACAGAAAGAAATACAGAACAAAAATTTGATCTAATAATTCTATTTATGAATATATATACTTATATTTAAAATATTAAAAGATGTAAGGCCTAGAACTTTTGGAAGACCGCTATGTTTTAGTTTATTTATACACTTATATCTTAAAATTTATATTTTCTTATACTTAAATTCATCAAAACTTATTCTATATTTTAGCCTTAAAAGACTAAATGGAAGACTTAGTGACTGTTGTTTCCAACATGGAAGACTTGACTTACAATTAACTTACACTAAATACATTTATAAAATAATAAATATCACATATATTCCTGGAGGATGTTATTTCTTAACATTCCTGTCAGGACTAACAAAATTTATTGCACTATATACACATTGTCTTAATAAGATATAATATACTGCCCGAAGATATAACAATATGCTTCAACGCCTATCAATACATCAAATTTCTATAACTAATAAATTTGTACATCTTTTTACATGTTTTTTTTTTTTTAGAATAATCATTTTCAGTTTGAATTTATTGGCAGATTTTCCTGGATTTTTGTTTTTAGTCAGAAAATATTTACAAATGGATTCGTAAATGGTTAATGAGCTCATATTTCCAAGGTAGTTTTAGGCTTTAAGGTTGAATTTGTTTCTGCACGTGTGAATTTGTTTTTAGTCGTTGTGAATGCTCCAGTTCTGATTATATTAGTATTATTTTATATAAATAATAGCTGTTGTCTTGACTTACACAGTTTTCTTGTAGAACGTAAACAAACGTTCTGTGCCTGGAAGCGATGCAGGGCGAGTCCATTTGAGGGTGTATTCTGGCCGCCATCTTAGCCGCCATATTGAAGGCGGGACCAACCCTTATTGATCCCTTTTATATATCCTAGATACATCCCCTAATGCATCGTAATTATCATTAGAATAAATTCAAAAACTAATTTAGTATATTTTATTATAAATACAATCAATTAATTTAATATATTTAAGAATAAACATTTTTTTTAGTACAAAATGAAATAATTGTATTCATATAATAATTAGAAAATCATATAAATAATATATTTTTCAGTATTATACATTATATTTTTTCATGAAAACACAGGAATGAAAATGGTCTTGTAATCGGCCTTTTTTACTTCATTTTTTCCATATTTTAAAAAATAAAAATGTCAGATTTTTATTTCCAATGTTTGCCCCAAATACAAATTATTGTCAGTTTTGGTATTATTATTAGATTATAGAGTAACTTTACAAAGATTGCCTTAATAAAGTTAATGTTAGATATTGTAAAAACATTATTCTTATGGTAGTTTGGTTTGTCAATTTTGCTTATGTGTGAGTAAGTGCTTGAATGAAAATATCATTACATATTTAGATTTTATAAGATTATTATATTGATAAAATGAAGATTATATTACTAATGAAATCATTTCAATGACATGAAGATCATTTTATTAATTTAAATGATTATTTTTATCTTTTATCCATATGCAGTAGCTTGTCCTTTGTAAATTAAAATTATGATCAAATTTAAAATATAGATGCGATGGGTATTGCCTTTCAGGTCATGAAGTTACAATACAAATTTAATTTAAGAAAACTCACGTTATCGGTCAGTGTCTTTATACGTAAATATTGGTTACAAAATATAACTAAATGTAAATGATATTCAGGCCTCAATGTTTGTATTAATGACGTAGTATTCGATCTACATAGTAAATAAATGATATCTTAATAATAAAATAAAAACAGAGGACTTCATGACTTGGTTTTAATAACATTTTCAACGACTTAATTTATCTATTGGTATTAAACTGGCTTGTAAATGAGTATTTTGTTTTTAGTTATTATTAAACTTTGTTTATTTTTGTGCTTAATACGTTGATATATTTTATTTCTTAAATTTCCGAAATATACCCTGAATCATAGTTATCGTTATCATATCATGATAAAAATTTAATAAATAATTAGCCGTAAAACCTATACATCATTTTTTTATATTCCTATAAATGTGTCATCATTTTCAAAATTTTTACAGAGCTCCACCAGTTTTTTTAAATGAAAAAATGCCATAATTTGAAAAATTATAAAATTATTAAAAATAATATTATCTCTTAAAACAAGATAGGTAAGTGGTATTGAGTAAGAAAATGTCTTGTATAATTTGTATCAGTAGCTAATAATAGACAATCGAATTTGTTTAGCCAGTTTTTCAATTTTTTGCACTCGTTTTTCAAATGTACGATTTTTTTTTAACATTTCTACATATAGATTTAATAATATTATCGTACTCTTAACCTACTATATGTTTTTTTATTATTATAAATCTTCTTTTGAAAGATTTTTTTATACAATTTTTCTTCCATTGCATATTATTATTCTGCATAGATACATTTAAATTTGTACAATTGTTTTTAATTTGAGACTATTTAGTACATTATTTAATTTTTGTGAATTGTAGCAAATTATATAAGAAATAAATAAATTATTATGAATCATAAATATAATGCATATAACTCAATGCTTTTGATGTCAGATATTACTGGGCTGTATATTTTAGCATCAGTTTTTTGTCTTCGATATTTTTCTTTCTGGCTGAAGGAATAATACTAATTATAACCTAATTTTTAATTAGATTCTGTAGATAAGTGTTAATAATCAACAGTTTTTACTATCAATAATTTTTATAAATTATTAAAGAATTGATTCAATTACAGATTTGATAAAATTTCAAATAAATAAATATTTAAAAAAATCTTTTAGTGACTTTTTAGCTATACTGAAAATTTTTAAATATGGCTTTGTGTGGAGGATAGATTTACTATTTAGAGATTTATTTAAACATTAATAGCACAATCAAATAAATCCATGCTCTCTATTTAGACAGGTCTCAACTCAAACGCTGTCAAAACAGTAGTGATAAGGATAATGCAACTGTCAAGAACCCAGAGGGTGGCTACAAAGGACATCTTTGTTGACAAAGGAGGTGCTTTTGGCAGTTTATCTTAGATGTGTCACAAGAAACGAGTAAACGAAAGAGGACCAGAAGATGAAAAAAATGGAGAGGACAATAATTAAGGTGTTGTACATAAGTTCATTAATTATTTATAATTATTATAAACATACACAATTTTTTTTTCAAGTTAAATAGGGCGAATTAGGATAAATATGTATTCTATAAAAAAAAAAGATGATTAGACGATTTTTAATGGCGTATCTTTCTATTTTCAGCTTTTATTATATAAAATCAGGACAAATACTATAAAGGACAGATACTATAGCAATTTTATGGTATTATATTTCGAAATGTATATTATCATTACTTAACCTAAAAATAAAATTTAGTTTGGATTTACCATCATATAAAATTTGTTGGGGTTAAGTTAAGTTTTATTTTGCATTTTAATAACCATGATGTACTATAGGTTCCTAGAAAATAATTGTTGTTTTAAGGTATTTTAAAATAATTATAAAACAATACATTTTCTTCTATTTGGAAAAGTTTTTACTAATGAAGTATTAGATACATTAGTGTTATCCATCTACATATCCATCCTTATATAAGTAAGCTAATGGCCCAAGCAGTCGAAGCGATGTTAAAAAAATTATCATAGAATTTAGATCGAGTTTGGTTTAGTTTAGGTAAAAGTATTTTTGATTAAACATAAAACTTTAAAAGATTTATTTTTTAGTCAAAGGAGGATGCACATTATACGATAACGATCAGGGTAATTAAAAGGACTAATGTATAGTAGAATAATATTTAAAAATTAAATAAAGAAATTGTATTGTTGTTTTTTGATAATATAATCAAGTATATCATATTATAGTGTAGGTGTTATTACACTGTTACTATTCTGTTTATTTCGTAGTAATTTATTTTTGTTTTCCTACCTTAAAATTTAATTTTTTATTTAAAAACTACTATTAGGTATTTATATTAATGTTTTACTTTTCTTACATATTACCTTACAATTTTTACAGTATAAACAAGACTACACAAATCCTGGGCTTTGCTGACGATGTAGATAATATAGGTAGGTCATTTGTAGCCACGAGGGAGGCTTTCATTGCGCTTAAAGTAGCCGCAGCAAAGATTGGTCTGGTTGTAAACCAGGATAAAACAAATTACATGATGGCGGGGTGTCGAGGGGCAGGGAGAAGAGGAGCTGACGTCCAAATTGGAGAATTTACATTTGAACGGGTTGATGAATTTGTCTACCTAGGGACGCAACAATGGTAAGTGCAAACAATGATATGCAGCTGGAGATAGACAGAATATTTGTGGCTGCTAACAGGTGTTATTTTGTACTGCAGCGGCACATGAAGAGCAAATCTCTGTCTAGAAGGACTAAATTACAGCTCAAATAGACACTAATATGGCCTGTCGTCACCTACGGCTCCGTATGCTGGACACTATCCAAGAATTACTGAGGTTCGAGCGGCGCATCCTCCGAAGAATATTTGGTCCAGTATGTATAAATCAAGAATGGAGACCAAGGACCAATGCGGAACTACAAATGTTGTACCAAGTAGCCGACCTGGTCAGATTTATATAAGTGGGGAGATTACGTTGGGCTGGACAGGTGACGAGGATGGCGGATGACCAAATTCCTATGAAGCTCCTGAACGAACAGATCCATGGAACAAGACCAATTGGACGTCCCAAATTTCGTTGGATAGACGGCGTCGCTGCCGATGCAAGGTCTATCCTTGGGATTAGGAATTGGAAGGTGGCTGCTCTGAACAGGGATGGCGTCTGTTGCAGGAGACATTGACCACCCGCGGGTTGTAGTGCTATTAAAGAAGAAGAATTTCCACTGTAAGATATTAGTGCTATAGAAAGGGGGGGATTTTAGTTATTTTTTTATATAATCTCTAGAGCTTTTTTGTAATATATATTGCACAAGAAATGTGAGGACATTTAAAAATCTAATGGTTGTGAATCTTTGTTGATGTATTTAATTTAAATGTTAACTTTTTAACTGCCTCGAATTCCAGTTTTCATATTTAAAACAACATTAGGCAACATATATTAAGCAGATATCAATAATGTGAAGTAAAAAAAAGAAACCGATTTATAAATCACATTTAGTTAAATGGTTGAGCAATGTGACAATTGTCTCCCTTCTACATAAAGAGAGATATAGTGAGCTAACAAATGAGACTTCAATCCCTAAATCATCTCGACATTACAGAGATACTTTCCCTTTGTGAATGAATCAGCAATAAAACTATATAGAGTAGTGCACTAAAAGTTAATATTGTTATTTATTATTATCATTTCTAAAATTTTAGGGAACAGTTTGGTGCCAAAGCAAATATTATAAAGATTACAAAGTAAATTGTTTAGAAAGGCTACATAAAATAGTCACATAAAACATAATTATCTAATTAAAAATAATACACTATTTTTTCAAAGCTTTTTTTATATTATAATTATACATAAGAGATAAAATAATCAATATAATCGATTAAATGTATAATAAACATAATTAGTACTTTATCCTTATCTTCATTGTATATGAGTGCTAGTCTATAAGATAAGTGCTTTATCTTAATTGTCTATAACTTACTAGTCTACAAGATAAGTGCCTCAGAACCCCACGCTAAGCACCACAAATATTATTTTTTTCTGAGGGATTACAATTATTATTATACGTACATTACACCACGTTATTTATTTCGAAATTCTCATTAACCGATATCTATTCGTTTGAGAAATATAAACTTAGTTAATTGCTGTTTATCTAATTCAATCGGATAAAATCAATAATTATTAATTTTGACAAATAGAAATTATTTAATTGTTTTATGTTAGTAAAGATTTTAAAAAAAGTCCCACCTTAGATAGGGAAATAAATTTAACAATTTTAGAAGGAGAATCGAAAATTTATATTGAAGTTATCGTATTATATTCAATTCAAAATACTTAAATTTTATTAAAACTATTTATTATTTATATTGATGTTCTTATGCTAACTTGAAAATATTATTGCGCTTTCAATTGAGATTACTTTCCATTATGATTATAATAAATATTTAACTTTACGAATTTATATCATAAATTATTAATATCAATATTTTTTCAAAAGTCAATATTAATTTTAAATAATATATATTAATATTACTAAACAAAGTATTTTATTCTAAAATTATTTAATTTTTGCTATAAATGTTTCGATAATTTGGCTTTGTATAGTTTTAGCGTATACATCTGACGGAATGTGAAAATAATAAAGAAAAATATTAATATGAAGTATCAATTGTTTAGAAAAAAAAATTTAAGTGTAAGATGTTGAAAGTTATTTTCCGTAACAGTGACGGAACTATATTATTTCCGATAACTATAATTACATGTTATTATAAAAAACAAATAATATACCTCAACATTTTGTCAGTGTTATGTTCGATATATTTGTGTGTGTATATGTATATAAGTATACCCACAAATGTGAGTTAATGTTATATAGAACCGAATTATGGAAGCAATATGTGATCAAATTAGCTTATCATTTATCATAATACTAATTATATGTTTGTATATATGTTTATATTTATAAAATATAAAATTTATATAAATTTTATATTATATAATTTTAACTAATCATTTTAGCCTGAAGGGTGTTGCACTTACCCGCTATCTATTTCAAGAAAACCTTGAAAAGATGCAAAGCATTCCTTTGGTCTGGCGTAATTTTAAACCTGCTTGCATTCAATTGGAAACAAATATGTTTTAAATTGGACTATTTATAAGTTAGATTTCAGTGTGAAGATTTCATTTAAACAAAATATATGATTTAATCAAATACTAATTAGTACCTATAACAGACGTTCTTATTAGTAATTATTTTTTAAATACGAGTAACCGTAAAAATTAGAATAAGAAATGATTATAAATGAAAACAGAAGCCTAAACAAAATTAATAAATTTATTTAAATTATTTATGATTTACACCTTTTATATAAATGGCAAATATGTTAAATTTTGTATTAGAAATAATAATGATATTTGAGAATTTCTGATAATTCAAAGGCAACTAAAACGTTGCTTAAGATGGGTTATGATTCAGCAGTTAAATTTATGTCGTTAAAATATTCATTTAATCTTTTGTTTATACAATAAAAAAAAATTTAAAGGCAACTTTATAAATAAATTAATTTACTAATGTTTACTATTGTAACTGATATAAATTACAATAAGTAATTATCTTAACCATTAATTATTTTGGAATATCGAAGGATTATTCGCATGAAATCAGCTTACCTATTCATGTTGAGGAATGTAATCTATCTTTGATTTCTAAAATTATTTCATCTTGAAAACTGCCATAGCTTGGTTAACGTTTCATTTTATATCTTTAAAATCCTGAAAAAAATAAAAACATTGTAGAATATATATGCATAGTATACTCATTATTATAACGCAAATATACACATTACAATTTATTTAATTATTTTTAATCAAAGCAAACATATTGTTATAACAGACAAATTTTGAAAGTAATCAGTTATAGATGGACTCTCAATAAAAAAAAACAATATGGTATCAGTTCCGTTGGTTGTTGCTTCGAGTTAAATCACAACTTTTCATTTGTTTCCTCTTTAAAATCCTCGAAAGTAAAAATAATTGTGAGTTTTAGTGTGAAAAAAAGTGTAATTATGGGAAATGTGCATCATTTCATTAGGAAATATAGTTACAACTGAATTTTCGAGATATAATTGTAATAATATAGTATATGGCATAGATAATAATATATGTTTTTTGAAACGTTTTTATTCATGAAATGATTATCGAAATATACATATTTCCCCTAATAACATTATTTTTTCCTGAGATTCACGATTACTTTTATTTTCGGGAAGATGAAAAAGGAAATGTGTGAGCCTTAACTCGAAGGGACTACCTGCGGAACTGGTACCAAAAAATCAAAGTATCAACTTTACAACAAAGTTTACTCTGCAATTACCTAATTTTCTTCTGTTAGTTAAGATATTGACTAAAACATGTTGATATTACTATGTATAATGTATAGTTAGCCTTATCACTTATGCATTAAATATTTATAGAGGTAATTACATAATCAGATAACTAGATACGTACCAGGAGATCTAGAGGAGAGGAATGCTGCACCCTACTGGACAGAGGCTGGAAGCAGACTGCCTGGCCTCGGAGATCTGCTACTCGAGCGCTCCCCTCCACATCGATCAGCCCCACTCCCACTATCTACATCTTCAACTATCTGTCTATGGGTCACTGTTCGCAAGAGAATTATTGAGTCGTTAGCTTCATTCCCGTCTGGTAAAACCAATTTGTTCGTCTGCTAATTGATAGCGCACAGCCGGGAAGATATTTCATTCTAAAAAAATAACACTCCGCGGTTTATCTCTCATTGAACTCGTGGATACTACTAAAATGGTCCATATAGGATGTCGAAAAATGATTTATTTATTATTTATTAGGGGGGTTCATATTGAACAACTATGGGAATTGAGTAGCCCAATGGTTGAACGCGGAGTTGCTGTGTCGAAGGTCCTGGGCTCAAATCCTGTTCGCTGGCCGACTTTTGGATGTGATCTAGGACCCTCCAGGAGCTCATCCAGCCTCTATATAATGGATACTCAAACATGGGGAAAAATCTGGCGGTTGTGCGTGATGTAGGATAAATCACCATGATGCACAACCGTTGTCCAAGAAGCAAATACCTTACATACATTCTCTATAACGCACTGAACCCAAGACCCTCCTTTGGGTTTTAGTGATGCAGAATTATTATTGAGCCGCTATTGACTAAGAAATAGCAAACGATATCATTTCCGTGTATGGATCTTGTTCTCCAACTAGCTTTTCATCAGTATCTCATGTGCCCTTCACTTAGCTCTATCAGAGGTCTGCTATGTTCTCCTCACTTGCCCAATCATTTCTCCGAGGTAAAGTTAAGATCCATTATCTGATTCATTTTTAAATAGTAATGTGGGATGCTACACTGAAATCATTACAACTCACGTACAGTACTAATTAGTTATTGATCAAAATACTTATCCTTCCATTTTCCAAAGGTGGACGTGATTGATTGACTGGGAGTTGTTTAATAAATAAAGATCCTTTTATATAAGATAAAATAACTTCAATTTCATTATACGTTGATTACAAAAATATACATCTACATTTACAAAAGGACCACTATGGTCCTGCTTTCAACTTAGTCATCTCTTCTATTTAAGGTCCAAACCCTGGTAGGGTTAAGTAGGCTTGGTGTTGTTATTGGTTCTATCTTTCTGTATAGTTCATCTTATTATCTCAAACATAAATGTCAATTAACCCATCTGTTGCCTAAAATCTTCCTTAACATCTTACTTATTGTTATAGGAACATAGTACTTGATCACTAGTACCCCTAGGGGTCCACTGGAGACTCGACAGGGGTCTACGTTGGCGTGACAAAAAAAAATTGTTCCTACTTTATTAGTAATTTTTTTTACCCGACTGTGTGGTGTTTCACTTAAGGAGAGATATATTATGATTGATCTGCATGATTGTAAATATTTCAGGTTCCTAATGCTAAATGGCTTAATTAAATCTATAACTAAATTTTTAAAGTGGTCGGTGAGAAAAAAAGTCTGGGAACCTCTAACCACCCTTTCTATTCATAGTCAAAGTTTCGGACGCATATAATCCTTCCGACATTACTGCTGTACCACCAGTGCCTTAACTGGGCTCCATTGTTCAGCGACTCCTTATTATAGATGTTCTTTGTCAGGTGATATCCTCGGTCCAAATTGCTGATCCTGAGGTTGATCGCTTCCTGTTCTAGGCCATTTTTTGAACTAGCTCAATTTACCCGTAACTAAATTTCTTCGCACGTTCAATCTTCTCTTTGTTTATTATTATTTTAGGCGTTCTACCAAGGGCTGCTTCAATCTGTCAGAGCAGAGCTCCACGCTTCTCGATCCATCCTATCCTCTTCCTGGAGACCACTACCGGCCATCTCTTCCTGGACTCCCTGCATCCACCTGCTTCTAGGCCGTCTGCGTCCTCTCCTCTCTGGTGGAACCCAATCCAGCTCTCGGTTCGGCCAACATTCAAACGCCATTCTCTTCACATGGCCGTACCATCTTAGGCGGCGTGTCCCGATCCTTTCATTTGTTGATATATTCGCATTCATCCTCTGTCGAATTTCTGTTCGTTTCTTAGTCTATCCAGCCTGTTGACACCTCCCCCAGAAATCCAATTCAACCGCCTGCACTTTTGAGCACAGACGAAAGCTCATATTCCAGGTTTCCGAAGAATAAGTTAGGATAGATTCGACAATGGTTGTGAAAATACGGCGTTTATTCTCTGTATATATCTCTGTATTCCATAGGACTGGATGTAGCATTCTAGTAGCTTTTCTGGATTGCTCCACCTTTTTTCTGACGTCATACTCAGACGGCCCGGTAGTATCCAAATAAGATCCCAGGTACTTCAACATATTTACTTTCTTACAAGCCTCCCTGTCCACCAGAAGAGCATTTGTATCAGGATCTCCAACGGCCATATACTCGTTCTTCACGAAGTTAATTTTTAAGCCCTCCGTTTCGTAGCACATCTTTAGGGAATACACCATTTCAAGGTAGGCCTTCCGCCTCGCAAACACGACCTGGTCGTCAGCAAAGAATAAGGATAGTAGCTGTTCGCCACCCTTTGTTTAAAATCATCAATTCCATAGCTAATTTATTAATTTTTATAAGATAATATGAGGTAATTGAGGATTGGTCTATACAATATTCGATTTAGGTTAACAGTAAATTTTGAATCAGTTTTTTAAAAAGTGCTCTTTAAAGGGATATGGTAAATGTTACATTCAAACACGTTAAATTTTATGAAACTAGTACAATTTCATTCGTGATATTCATTTAACTTTTTTTTATACAATTGGGAGCGAGGTAGTTCAATTTGTTGGTTGAAGTTCAAATCCGGCTGTGGCAGAAAAATTATGAAATCTGTTAACAGACACGGATTGACCCTATGAAATCTATCTGGGGCTCTCCCAGTCTCTATAAATTGGTTACCCATAACTGCAGGAAAAACCTGGAGGCTGTGCGTGATCTCTTAACAAATCATCTCACTGCACAACCATACAGTACATACGTGGTACTCTTTAATACAATTAGAATTATTTAATATAATAATAATTTTTGAAAATTATTTTATTAAAAGTTTAACTTACTGATGATAATGGTTTATATCTATAGCATTATAGAGTTGTACCTTAATTATTTTAAATATGGTAAGGATCATTCACCTCATATTAGCTTACCTATTGCCATTAGCTCTTTAAATGTTAATAGTCTTTTGAAATTTTAAAGATCTTTCTGAATTCCATAGGATATAGTAATTATATGGAATTGTCAAAAACCTTCAGGCTCAGTTTATCCAAGAAGAGCTACCCAGTAGCTCTATATCAGGACCAAGAAAAGACATAATTTACAAGAAAAAGATAGGTGGACGGAGTAGAGGAGGAATGAGCCTATTTATTATACTGGCTGCTGATAAGAAACATAAACCAAAAAAGCTACAATAAACCATGGAATAAAAGATAACCATGGAATACCCTTCTTATAAATCAATGTTGTATAATTTTTAGTTTCATTTTCTTTCGATATGAGAAAAGTTCCTACAAATATCTTAGGAAATACAAGAATAATGAATTGTACCAAATATCGGTTTTTGTAGGTTTTTAGGTTTTCACTTATCGATAAATAAATAAATAAATAAATAAATAAATATATATATATATATATATATATATATATATATATATATATATATCCTTCTCTTTGGATTAGAATTGATTATCATTATAGTGATAATCATTCCAAACTTCAAGAACGATGACGATATAATCCTTTGTATATTGATTAGCTGTTAAATGCTAAACCTTTTTTCGAATTTGTGGAGTATTTTTGTTGTTTGTTCTTGCTGATGTTTTATAAAGCACTAACAAGCTTTGGATTTTTTCCTGGAGGGTTAAGGTTTCGGGTGGTAGGGGTTTGAGTTGTTTCATAACTTTTTCATTAAAATTCCGGCTCAAACAATTTCTCAGGTCTTATTCCGCAAGGGAAAAGTTTAAATCTGATACGATTAATCACACGTGAGAGTGATGTTCCCATTAAAAAATAACAGCAAACACTCCAATAGTTTTTGTTGCAAAAATAACTCTAAAACTTATTTCTTTATCGATCAACCACACAATTGTGGAATCATATTTAATATGAAGGAGTAATAAAATCTTAATATATAAAATATAGTAAAAACGAATATGAAATTTTCTTACCAGATTGAAGTTGTCAGTTTTTGTCAGCCTTTATGCTTATTGTGATGTTCATACCCTAGTTTTATAAATATGAATTTGGTAAATAAATTATTTTTGATCGGATAAGGTTTTTGAAAAAAAATCTTAACTTTCAAGTATCTATCAGTATATTTAATAGTTTAAAACGTTAAACTAACAATGGTTTTGTCTATACCAAGTTAGTATCCCTCTATCGATTTACGAGAAGAAAAGCAGGACCACCCCGAAATCACCGTATTACTGACTTTAAATATATTATATTTTAAATGGATATGTATGTATTTTTTATATATCTAATTAAAATATATAATTAACGCTTTATTTGTAAGGATTATATGATATATTGATACTTTTACAATAGAATAAAATAGAAAAGTAACTTTATTCTGACCAAGTCCCTTTAGAATAACAAACATGAACAGGAATAGAGAGAGACATAGTATATATCTTATATGTACATCAGGCGAGCAAGTAATTATTACGGTTAATGTTATTTTAAACAATCTTAATAAAAAGCCGAGGTAAGGCCTTACGAATTCTCCAATAACGAATAAATAGTGTCGATGGAATCTCCATCTATATACCTTCATTTTATATAATTTTCTAACAATGCAATGAATCTTAAGATTAATAGATTAATTGAAGTTTTCCAAACACTTATAACTGATAGGATTAGCAGAAATATAATTAGTTTATAACAACTGATGCGCATCCCAAGGTTAAATTTAGAAGCGAGATTTCAGAAAGCTTCGAGATAAAAACTGGAGTGAGACAAGGGGATGGACTTTCCCCACTTCTCTTCAACTGTGTCCTTAAAAAGGTTGTGAGAGAATGGCGCAAGGGTGTTCAGAGTGGTGTCTACCTGGGTCGTAGAGATCGAGGATTGGTTGTGGATTGCCTGGCCTTTGAAGACGACATGGCACAGATTGCTGATTCTGTTGAAATGGCAACAATGCAGGTAAATTGCCTCAGAAAAGAGGCAGCCAAAGCTGGTCTTTAAGTGTCGCTGTAGAAAACAGAATTCTTCACCAATATCAAAGAAGCTAACAGAGAGATGTTACTGGAGCAGGGAAGCATCAAGAGGACTGAGAAATTTAAGTATGTTGGCGAATGGATTGAACCCAACTTATCAGAGAGAGCATCATTATCCAAGAGAGTCAACAAGTTGGAACTAGCTTATCGACTGACGAAAAACACCTATAACAAGAAATGCCTGTCTCGCAACCTGAAACTTAAGCACTACACGTCAGTAATACGACCAGAAGCCTTGTATGCCATGGAGTGTTTTTCCTTGAACCGAAGAGGTCTGGTGGAGAAATTGGAAGTTAGAGAAAGGAGAATCCTCAGGAAGATCCTAGGCCCGGTAAAGGAAGATGGAGATTTCCGAAGGCGACATAACTCTGAGCTCTTCGAACATATAGAGAGGCTCTCTGACTGTCCAAGGAAAAGAAGGGTAGCTTTCTATGGTCATGTTGCAAGATTGCCTCCAAACAGAGTGACCAACGGTCTGTTCACTTTCTGGCAAAATAAGAAGGTTCGTACCGCTTGGTTGACAAAAACCGAGAACCATCCTGAAAGAGGTCCGTGGATTTCAGGAAAAACCCCGAAGGAGAGGTACCCCCTGGACAGAAGGGAGAAAGGAGTTACACCGGCAGAAGATGCGGAAATACTGGTCAAAGATCAAAGCCCAACAGTTGAACAAGCGTGGTCCTAAGTAGGCCCATTCGAAGCAAGAAGAAGAAGAACTGATGCGCAATTATAAAAAATATAACATTGGAGTACTAAGTCTGTTTTGCTGTGTCTAATATTTTTACAAGATGAAAAACATACACTCCAGTAGAATGTTTATTATTAATTATAATGTACAATAAGAAGAAGAAGCCAACCTGGTTAAGGATTATTGGAGTAAAAGAAAGAATAAGCTAAGAACATGAGATCTTCATGGCCTTTTGTTGGCCGGTTCACAAAAAAATAAAAAAAATAAATGTAGAGTAATATTATAAGTACATAATATATACTAACACCATGTGAAGCTGAGGATGTAAATGGATGGGCATAGGAAGCCAGATAGGGTGGGGTTTCTCCCGCTCATCCATCAACCGGCCCTCCAATAAAGTCGGTTAGCCATGCAAAAACCTTTCATCAAATTATTTATAATTCAGGCTAAAAGTGATACCTGAGCCAGGCAAGCGTTTACCCCTAACTTTGCCTCTTTTTTTAATCGATGAAAGTAAAAATCAGGAATATTAAATTGGATTACACTTTTTCAATAATCCAAGAATTTTTAAAATTATTGTGAGTTGAAGGATCCCACAAGAATAACCAACCTCGGGTATATTCTTCCTATTGGAGGCAACTCAGTTCAGAAAGAAAGCCACGTAGAAACTGATTATGGAGCTATGTGCATCTATGGAAACCGTGGTTTGCAGGAACGTGAGATTGGGCGATCCTATCCAGTCATTCTATGCTCCCACTAGCAATATTTGTCTGCAAGAAGTTTACATGATCTTTACCGACTACAGTGCCAAACCAATATATTTATATATATATATATATATATATATATCATCATAAAATTACTGTTGAGACATTTGAAGAAGGCGGAAAAGCTGGGATTGTCACAGTGGATCTGTGAATGTGAGTAATAGAGCAGAGAAAAGGTGATTCTCATTCGGCACTACTAGGGAATTATATTTAGTTTTGCAATGATTAAGCATTACTCTGTTTTTTTTTATTGATTTCTTCATAAGCCTGAAATATTACCGCATCAATTAGTAAGTATTGAATTAACTTTCAATCAGCTTGACTGAAATTTGAATATTATTCTGGTTGCTCGAAACTATTTATGCTATATATTAATTTTTACTATTATTCTAATGAATTATCTGAATATTTACTTTAGTCTATAATATATGAAAGAAAACATTCTTTGACCAGTTGAGTATAAAACAATGTAACAAGAACCGATATAATAGCGCATGCGTATCTTCCTAGCTGCCATTCTATTAATTTATTATTTGTGAATAAATTTGTTAGGGATTATTGAATAATAGCGAAGTGAATAGTGAACCTGGGATGAAGTTGTGGTATATGTTGACAGGAAGAAGAGGGTGGATGGTATCAGTTCGGAAGTAGCGGCTCCCCTGTCACAGCTGAGCCGGAATAATTTCAACCGATCGCAATTATCTGGACCGTTTGTCCCTTCTTCTGTTATCCTCGAGGCTCTTCTTGTCCGCTTTACGAGTGGCGTCACTCACTTTCTAACGTGTGTAGACCAAATGAAATACAAGAAATGTTGAATGTACTCATGTTGGAACAGACATTGCTACAGTATATCTGCTTTAACTATCTTTATTCATAATAACATCGAATGCAGATATTAAAAATAATGTAATAAAGACTTATACACCAAGCCCCTATCAAATAAGCAATGCTAAGAAGTTGGTGGCCATTTACCATTTACATTTTACGCCACAAGTAATTTCTCCGTGTAGGTCGGGCAGTCTTGTTGGTTACCTTGTATATATTTTATATTGTCTTTATATTTCTACAGACCCAGTGAATAAGTTTTCTAGTCGAAATAAGTTTTCCCGAAAAATAAGTTTCTTGTACTTGGGAAAATGGAACCGCGGGACTGACTTAGCTGGTAGTGAAGAAGAGGCTAAGTCAGGCATTGAAATGGAGTTATTGCTTATGTCACAACTCCATTTCAAGCCAAATACTACGAGATTCACACGATTCCGCTTCCCTCAAAACAAATAACTCACTCTGAATTGATTGATAACAGTTCAATGATTGGTACATGATAGGTTTGTGCCAAGTGAGGGTCATCTAAATTCTGTTATATTGTTTACAGAACTTTCATGACGTTTATTCTCCAGGTTTTACGTGGAGGTGACAAATGATGTTAAAATGTCATCATCTTACCTTCTTCCTTCATTGATGTGCATTAATTCATAAATCAATAAGCTATCGGATGAAATTAATAACTCAAATATTTTGAAAATGGCCTGCGCAGAAGCCGCGTATAAGGAAATCAAGCATTTTCTTCCACTACCGAGTTCCTATCACTCGCTCTTTATCCTCATCGTGGCTTTAATTATAGGCTATTATATTACAATTATAATAGTATAGGCTATAATATTACATGGCTATAACTATACCATAATCGATTCCATAACTATATATACCATAATCGATGGCTATAACTATACCATAATAATCAATTCACCATTGTTGATGATGGCATTGGCCCCCCCATAACTTGATTGTGATACAGGAATATTAACACATTATAACAAATGACAACTCCTCTTCACACCTCCCCAGTCCCGCCTCCGATTTCGCATAGGGCTGTTTTCTTTCATTTAGACGGAACATTGACAAAACCCTTTATGGGCTTCGTAAAATCTTTAAAGATTCTATTGTATTCTAAATTGAGACCCAAAAATCAGCTATTAAGAGCACAATGTTGACCACAGTTTCTGTAATAAATATATATGACAAACTTTTACTAGTAACTGTCTCCATACCGAGATGTGTTAATTGGTAAACACATCAAAGTGCTGATCTGTTTAATTTTTAATATGCTGGATGTGTTTAATACTCCAAGATATTTTGATGATTTCCTCAAACTTTCCCAAAATTATTAGTAGGGAAATTGCTACTTTATCTAGGAGGTTGTTTAAATCTTAAGCAGCTGTACTTCATTGATTTTTATTGACTTTTTACACTCAGAGGGTTCTCCGAATGACACTGGAAGATGTCGGACCTAATATAGAAAACTATTTCTAATTATATCTTACCACTTCTTACCTTTCTAACCCTATGGTACCATCACTAATTATCATACCCTCACTCCGTGATCATAAATTCCAACTAATAGCAATTTTTTTTACTCATTGGTCATAAATTGTTTCATAATTTTATGATAATCTATCATTTCACTAATTTGTTTTTAATTGTAATTAAATGTACCGCGCTAGAGTTGCGGAAGACCCGGGTTCGAATCCCGGCCAGGACAAATCTTTTCTTATTAATTGTCATTTCACTAATTTTAAGTAATATAATATATACCCAAAATGGAGAATTAAATATTTGTTCTCTATATTTCTCTTCTCGCTTGGAAAAAAAATGCCCGGAGTTGGAGAGTGATTGAGTGAGATTCGGTTTAGGAATTTGTTCCGGATGACAGACGATGCCGAAATATAAGGCTTTGTCCTATTTAAACTTTTTTTCTGATTCTTTAGTGACTTGTTAAGGGGTGATCTTCACTATAATGTAGAGATAATTGTCAATTTTTAATAGACTTTTTTCATTAATGAAACCGCGTATTCATATAATTCATTTTATAGTATATCATAGTTTTAAAACTATAAAACCTCATATTCTCCTTCCCACAATTCCCCTGTTCTCTCTCTCTCCCTCTCTCTATATTATATATATATGTATATGTGTATATATATATGTTTATACGTATATATATATATATATATAATATAATTAATTTATGAAACAAGTTAATTAAAAGGGACCCTAATAAGGGTCAGTAGCCGGAGGAGAATGGCGCAGATTGATATACGGAAGTTTTTTCATAGCAAGCAGCTGCTCTTCCCTTATTGCTTCTCTTCCCGTCTCAAACTTTATTGTCGTGTGGGGTTACTACCAACTTCGTCGATAAACTAAACCAGAAAGAAACTAAAACAGAGAGATTATTGTTTTAATTCTTTCAATAATTTTGTCCGCATGAATGAGCTATGGGAAGTATTTTTAATATAATTGCTTCCATTTCTGGACTCTGACAGCCGAAATTGGAAAACTTCCATATTGAATTATTTCTCCGCTGTAGGACAAGAAATTGCGGAAACTTTTATATAAGTTGTGTGCCTCGATGAAAGTATTTATTATGGAATTTGTTCTCATGAACTTTGGATTCCTTAATAACTTTAATAATTCTACTTTAATAATACTTTTTTTACTTTAGGCATACAAACTCAAATATTGACTTTAGAACGATCGATTTTCTATTAATTTTGTGACAAATATCAGTGATTCTCTTGACCTCAGTTACTACACCTTCAGTATACAGTGCATAAATTATTACTTTTAGACAACCTTCGCCAAAAACATCCATCCATTGCTTAATATATTTTAGAGTTTTGTAGCGTTTATAGGCTCAAAAATTAATAATCAAACTTTTTAAAAATTAATTCATAATTGTTCTTAATGAAAGAGATTACTTTCCGATTTTTAAAAGCACAAGCTACTTCGCGAACTTGTAATTATTACTAAATACACTTCTCTAGTATAAATGTGAACGAACATTCAGTTTGTATGGCTGTGATAAAATTTTTATATTTTATATTTCAGTTTTTTTAACCTTAATTAAAGTTTATAATAATATTTTGTTGGTCATATAGTGTTTGTTCTTCTTTTGACTTTTGAGTTAATTAATTTATTATATAAAAACGGAATGAAGTACATAAAAAAAAAAAAGGAAATCCCAGTGTAGGTGAATGAAATCGTAATTGAACTTTTTTTTATGGGCAATATTAATTTTTTAATCAATTTAAAATTTTGAATTCATTAGTCGAAAAAAGTTTTATAAACAGTATTTTTAACCTCTTTAACTCGCAAAAGAAGGAAAATTATTGATCAAACTCACCGTGTGTTGACTTTGGTCAAAAATAAAGTTTAAAAACAACAGTCTCAATAGAAAATAAAAAATAAAACGGAAAATAAAGAAATAACGAATAATAAGACTTTGAGAGCAACTTTGGACAGCTTCCAATGATCCTTCGACAAAGCAAGTTTTGGGCTAGCTGGTCCTTAACTGAAATCTTCGATATCATTTTTCTAGTATACCTAAAATCTGCCGTGCTTCTTCCCTATTCTTATTTAAGCCCATTCTTTTCGATCATCTTCATAGCTCCCCAATAGGAGCTCTCTTATCAATTATAAATATCTTATTTAAATAATCGAAACTTTGGGTATCAGTTCCGCAGGTTGTCGCTTCGAGTTAAGTCACAACAAGATTAAACGTTTCATTTGTTTTCTGTTTATTATTATCCTTGATAATAAAAGTAATTATGAGTTTTTAGTATGAAAAAAGTGTAATTATTGAAATACATTTCCAATAATCATTTCATCAAGAAGTGAACAGTAGATGTGTAACTGTGTCCAAATAGTATGTGTGAGTCGGTTCTTTAATATGTATGCATTCAGTAATCGTTACTACATACAGTAAATAATAAAAAAAATTTATTTTCAAGTATATTAAAGAAGAAAAGGATAAAAAGTTAAACCTTGTTGTGACTTAGTTCGAAGCGACAACTTGCAGAACTGATACCAAAATTTGTTTTCACCAATATCATCTGTTGATTGAGTTATTTCGGTTCACTGCCTGAAATTTCTGTATTGACTAAGGCATCAATACTTTATTATTATACACAAGTATTCTTTTATATCCACGATTCGGTATTAAATTTTTCAACTCGTTTTGGTTATCGAAATAGGGCAAATTTAACTGCTGGGTTGAGAGAGGAAGCCGGAGGTCACAGGTGCCTGGGCGGGGCCAAATATATTAAATTAAAATCAATGCGGAGCTGAGCCTGCGCCCGGCTAGGCCACGCCCGCATCACATCGAGGCCTCTCCTCACGTAGCATACTGTCGCTTTGCAGGCGCACCTAATACCTACCCCTCAGCCATGTATACATCTTGTTCATGTGTCCTCTGTATGTGTCTGGAAGATCAAGCATGTCAGAACATGTCTCCTTATATATTAAGCATAAATGAATAGGGATATTTATACTTATTTGTTATCAATACTTATCATCAATCAATATCACACTAACATTCACTTATCATCAATGGAGTTATCAATATTTATCTATTATTACCAACACTGAAATGAATTGATGTTGATGGAATAAACACATTAATACCACATTCTGCATTACAGATTTTCAGAAGTGAAAGACTTCGGAAGCAATTGATAGAAGTCAAAGAAAAATGGCAGCTAGAGATGTGATAGAGGAGGATTCTATGGTATGAGATATTGCAGGGAATCAAAATCCGATAATAGCAATAAGGATTACAGATGAAATCTGTTATTCCTGAAATCGATATAAATACAGAAAAACGCGGTAAATTATGGCTCAACAGTTTATTATTGTAAAAAGTTTCTAATAAAAATATCATGCGCTTCCATTTAATGACATTTTCTCATTGTTTGCCTTAGAGTCCAGTTTGTTAGGTTATTTGTGAGCATCTGAAATGTTGCGTTAGATATATCGAATTCGAGTTATCAAATAACTAGAGTTATGTTATGGTAACGAACTGAATTAAATTGTTTATAAATTAGATTTGTACCAAGGAAGTTTCATCAATGCTTCCGTGTTGTCAGCAATGTAAATTTCCTTGTCCTTCCGTCTTCTTTTATGTTTATAAATCTATCAGCTGTAAGATTAGGAAGGATAATTAGAGTAGAGAGTAGAGATGCAGTAGATAGATATAGTTAGTATGTAAGAGAGTAGTCTCTAAGTTAGATGTAGTCAATAATCTATAAAGAAAGTCAATAGTTATAAGTCACCTAGTTAGTTCATATAATGTCTCTTTTTATAACTCTTGTATATCCATATTATAATATTCAATAACTCAATAAATATATATATTTCTTACAAGTCGCCCACCGTTTGATAACTCTAGTATAACCTATTTTGTTCGGAACATGTGAAGAACGAATTATAAAACAATAATGGAACGTAATAAGCCTATCTGAAACTTCTCGTTCCTTAACTATAGCCAGGAGCAACGAGATTTAAATTATACTCATCTCCAATCAGACAAGTTTATTGCCTTTGTAGTAAAACACGGTTTTCGCCTAAATAAGATTGACGTAAGTTTAGAATTCCAACATAAACAAAAATTAATAAAATAAAAACTGTATCAATCCAACAATGCGAAGATGAAAAGGGTTTGTAATCAGAATAGAGAACGAAATAGCACAAAGGAACGTGAAGGTACATTTCAGTGGTAAAAAAGAAAAAGGGGAGAACAAGAAACTACTGAAGGAATATAAGCAATATTCTTCTATATAAAGAAAGGAGGAAGTGCAGAGATACAGAAGAAAGCTGGGAGTCAGCAATTGAAACAAATGGAGTAATCAGGCTGAATAAATAGCCTACTGAGTTTAATATGATATACCTTTTATAGTAATAGTAGGAACTTTTAATGAGAAGGATCACCTGTGGGATAGTATAACAACCTACTTTGTCTAAGATGTTAAGTTCATAGACCGGTAGTTGGTCTTTGAATTTTATATAATAACCTGGTTTCTTTCAGAATAATGCTTCTCAATTTTAGACAGGCTACAATAGAAATAAAGAATAAATAGTTAAGTGCCTCGTGTTTGGAATTAAATATTTACCTTTTGGAATATTTGATGTAATTTTAATCATTCTAAAATACCCTTGGTAATGGAACGTTTGGCTCTACTTATGGCAGCAATTTGTAACATTTTCCTTAAATCGGTGAGTAAAAATACTAATCCATTGTTTTATAGATATTTATAGAAAAATATATCAATTTTATTTATATAACACTGTTCAAATCCTCCATGATTTTGATAGGATGAGCACTACTTAAAATTTTTTAAAGTATATTTTAACCTTTTATTGCGCAGTGTAATTTCACATATAAAGTTAATAAGTTACCATTCGATTAAAACAAAAATACGTCGCCATGAGGATGGGATTAGATTTAGTAATTGTTTTAGCCGACATGGGATATTATGTTTGAAGGAAAGATTAACGATTGGAAGAGACGGGAATGGGAAAATGGACAATTATCTCGGACGAGTGATAACAGATGACGGAATAAAGCCAGGCAATTACAGCGGGATAGCGCGCTCCGATATCTCCCGCTCTCAGGCCCTCGCTTCGTCTTTACAATCCTCCACGTCCGGTTTCATAGTCGATAGCAATTGTTTTAAACATATTTTTTAATTAAGAAGTAAATATATATGTTAATTTTTTCTATAGTTAAAAATTGATAAAATAGTTGCAGGGGGTACTAAAATAAATAAGTTTGAAGGAATAAAGCCAAAGGATCCATATAGCGATATAGCGACCAGATATGGATTAAAAAATCCAATTTGAATACTTTTCGTCATCTTCCATTACTTTCTACAGTTAAATGTGCTCGCAGGACAGTACAGTACCTTCAGATATCAGAAACCGTTAGTTGTGTTCAGTATAATGATACAAACTTATTAAATTATTTAAATATTTTTATTTTGAAGAGAAAAGATTTGTCCTGGCCGAGTTTCAAACCCGGGTCTTCCGCATCTATAGCGCGGTACTCTACCAACTAAGCTACCAGGCTCGTAACCAGGCCAGGCAAATCCATTCTCTTCACCGAACCTGTATCCCCAGTACTCGCAATGTTTGCGCTGTATATGGGGAAGAATGTTCATTGAACATTACTTTACTTAGGATCTGGTTGACGTAAATTTATATTTATAATTTTTATTTTTTATTTTATTGTGGTTATTTAAATATTTTTATTTTGAACAGAAATAAATTTTCTCTTCAAAATAATATGTTTCATGTATGAAATAACTATTTCTTACTATAATTATCAAACAAAGATAGTAATACTAATGATACAACCTGTCTATAAATATTTGGAATTCGAATTTTCAATCCAAAAGTTCAGAGTCAGGGGCATAATTTACTAAAACTGGTTGATTATTATATCTGCATCATTCATAATTTATTTTCGTTGATTAGTGTGTGAAAAACTCACTTTTTGGAAGTGTTGTTTATAATATAACTTATATAGCCAACGGCCATACCACGTTGAACACACCGGTTCCCGTCCGATCACCGAAGTTAAGCAACGTCGGGCGTGGTTAGTACTTGGATGGGTGACCGCCTGGGAAGACCGCGTGCTGTTGGCATCAAATAAAATACTAATTAATTAATTAAAGATATCGGGCTGTATAGGACTTCAAAGGAAGTCTTTAGCAAAAAAAAAAAAAAATATATAACTTATATATAAACTAAAAGTATCGACCTGAGGTAAAGCCAACAAAGTTGTAATTACTTCTCAGAGAGATTAATAGTGGGTGGAAGCGGTTTTCGACAAATTACAGTTGTTATGAACTTGTGAAGGGATGAACAACCTCTACAACACCCACGCTCTCCATTTTCCTTATCTCCATGCACTAACTTGGCCTCTCTGTAATACCAAAGTTAGCTTAACCATGGGCGTGAATGAACGTGGGAGGGCTAAGTACAAAAAGAAAGGAACCCGTAACCTCCACAGTTTTAAAAGAGCAGTTCTGATAAGCGAGCTTGTTTGTAAGGGCAACTGCTATTGGCTGTTGGTGCTTGTGACGTAGGCGGTTTCCATGAGGACGCTGTCGATAGAAGGCCTAGAGATAAGTGGCTTCCTTCCTTCCCCAACAGATAGCGCGGCTTCAGCCAGTTAATGGATTGCGCCCCTAAGCCGGCTTATCCCTTCAGCTACCACACTCTACTATTTTAAATACACTTAAAGTAACAAGTAATGGAATAATAATTTGACCTATTAAATAAATTAATATTCTAAATAACAAGATTAAAACGAAAAAAGGGGAGATAAAATATTAATTAGTCTGTTGGACGAAGGTATTTCATCAGAATCAACCGCCATTTTATCGCGCTCGCACTACTACTTCAATCCCCAAGTTCCCTTCCGTTTGTCAATATGTCAGAACTATAGAATTTCTAAATGCTCGGCGGTCGAAACCCAAAGTCAATGAACGACCTTTTAGTAATGAATATTTGAAGACTACATGGAAAAACGAGATAACTAACTTTTTCTAAACGTACAGGAGAGCAATATTAACCACAGATTCTATCAGTACCATTATTTTTACTAAAGTATATACAGATTGTTAAAAATAAAATTAGTTTGTTGGACTAAGGTATTTGTTCAGATCCAATACTACTTTATCATTCACGTACTACTTCCATCCTCCAGATCCCCTTTCCTTTCCAGCTGATTTTTGTCAGTACGTGAGAACTCGGGAATTCCTACAGTCCTAGCGAGTGAAACCCAATGTTCAATGCTAAATGATTGACATTTTAGTAATAGTCATTTGAAGAATAGGAGGAAACGATGTAATTCACTTTTTATAAATGTACATGGGAGGAAAATTAACCTCGGAATCTTTCATTCAGTATCATTATTATCAATATTTTTTTTATATTGTTGGTCCATCAAATCCGATAATGAAGAGGACCAAATCGCGAATGCCACTTTACCCAATTCTTCCACACCACCGTTTGAATGAAGTAGTTTTTCTCCAGAATGGACAAACTTCTTCAGTCGTTTAAACTCGTTTTGATTATACCATCGTATTCGCCATCGGAAAATGTATCAGAAACCGCTATAACCATTTTTAGCTGAACCAGTATTCATTTAGTATACATTTCCATAATACTTATGAGCAATGAGGCATTCACTATTTTATTCGCTAATGAGAACCAGAATAAAACTGAGCATCTGCAAAAATGCGAGTTCTAAAACGCGTTCATGACAAAATAAAGCACGTATATTTTTTATAATGGAACAGTACCTTGATTAAGGAAGACTTCTGGAAGACAGATGATGGAAGGATTCTGAAATTATGGGCTCAACCATGTAGTACGGTACTGATACTGCGTTTCATGCAAGACGTCACGATCACATAACTCACCAACACAGACAGAAATTGTACGATCTGTAAAAACAACTTAGAAAATTTATTTGAAATATTTCCCTTTCAATTTAATAGAACTACATACCCCAATCAAATTGCTGAAAGCATATTCAAACCTTGAATACCGAATCCTATATAGCTGCTGAATACATGGACATACCAACGTTAACCGTTTTATTTGCACATACGCTCAGTGAGACAAACGTAAGATTATTTGGGTATGGGTTTGCAAAATTCAATATATAAATATACGAGGTATTATTAGTTTGGTATATTTTTTAGAAAAGTAACAAGTGGTAATCTATACCGGATTACTGCTGTGCATTCAAATATGATCTCTTTATGAAGGAAGAGTATTTAAAAATTAAAAAAAAACCTATGTACAAAATAGGGGGAGTGGAGTGGCTCAGTGGTAGAGCACTGAGTTGCTATGCCGAAAACCCTGGTTTAAATTCCGCTGCTGGCAAGCCTTTTTATTTAGTTTGTTAGCGGCCGGAGATCTATGAACCTCCAGGCAAGGGTGGATCCAGAATTTTTTTCTTGGGGGGGCACAACGGGCCGAAGGGGAAAAAAATCAACAATAACTTACACATAAACTTGTTGTATCTATAGAAAGATTTCAAAGGTATATTAAAATATCAAAACAATAGTTTCACTCATGTTCTTTCTGTTACTTTAACAACTAAGATCATGTGATTTGCCTATAATTATGTTCGATAATGGATTCTCCACAGTGCACAAAAACCTGCCGTGCCCCCCCCCCCCCTAAATCCGCCCTTGCCTCTAGGGGCTCACTCAGCCTCTATAAAATGGGTACCCAAAACAAGGGGGAATATTCTGGCGGTTGAGCGTGGTCTAGGACAAATCACCTACCTGAACAACAGCTTTCCATGAAACAGTACAGTCTCTAACATGTACTGAACCCCAGACTCGTTCACGGTTGTAGTGGTACAGGTTTTTTTAATATGCAAAATAAGTAACAAATGTTATAATCTTTAATATTTAAATATAAAAGACAATTACAATATCTCATCATGTTTTAGTTTAATAATTACGGATTAAGTTCTTGGGATGCCATAAATGAGCGCTAAACTGTTGGTAATCCTTTTGGCAGTTACTCCATTGTTCTGCTCCCATTGTCATCTTCAAAGCTTCCAAGCCATTAGTCACGCAAAATTATTAGGCATTTATTTAATTCTCCTCCAGAACAAATAGTTAAAGTTCATCCACATGGCTTTAAATATTAAACTTTATGTGTTTCAATCTATATTAGTGATGGTTGCGTGGCTTCGCAAATTAGCCAAAATTATGCAGCGTATAATTACGCGATGATTACGTATTTTGTTTTTTATCAAGTTCCTTACTTGATTCAAGTGAACTCTTTGTGTTAATCTAAGTGAATTATTGCTCCAAGGTTAGCTGATGCTGGGCCCTAGGAGAGAGTTCAAAAAGGTACTGTTTTGAATGTAAGAGTGAAATTGAAAGACTGTAGGTCTCTACGATAACCCTACCTTGTAGTACAACTTATGATAATCCATCACTGTATCAAGTATGCAATTTTGTGTTTTAGAAGCTTTTAAAACCGTTTTAAGTGAAGTTGTTTTTTTTTTCAATACCTGAAATTCCTTACCCACATATAAAAATAGTTCTTTACCGTTAATTTAAAAGATACGATCGTATTGATGAATCCATAAAAATTAATTTTCTAAATTTTTTAAAAATTCTTCCTTAGTTCTATATAATATACACGTATCAGCTTTGAAATTTGAGCCTGAAAATTTGGATATCACATATCAATGATGAACCAACTCAAAGCCAACATCCATCCTCGTGAATGAGATTAAATTTCGTTAGTTCTGGAATGATTTGTCTTTGATTAGTGAGTTAAAACCTACTGGTAGTTGACAATTACCTTCGGGAAATCGCTCTCCGCGTTATAATATATTACTTTCAACACTTTGTCCCTCAGTTACAGGAAAGGAAGATACTCTCGAAGTATGAGGTTTTTGAGGACCGATGTTAGCATTCTTTGCTCAGAGCCTCCCATATCGCACAGAACTGTAAGGCTACGAAAGGATCCATGTTGCTTCCAATCATCCTCTGATAGAGAGCATGCTCTCCCGCAGAGTAACCTCTTTTGGCGTCGTCAATCACTACTGATTCCTTCACCCCATTGTTCGGAGCATCTCCTTCCAACAACTAAGGCTCTCGGCGCCAGTCGGATTAGCATTCACGCAGGAGACGATAGACAAGAAGACCTCCTATCCAAGACCTGCACCACCTGTGGTAGTAATGTCTTGACCACCTGAGATTGAAACAATTTTGTACGTCCCTGTGAGTAATAACTATGACATCCACACCACCATCGTCAGCCGAGTTTTATGACTATGTGAGAGATTCTGATATCACACGAGTGGCTCATAACTCAATGTATGTGGCAGTTTGCCAGTTTCATCGATGGCATTAATTATAATCATTTCTTGATAAGAAACCTTATGATGTGATTTGGATTTTCTGCCATAGGTCCTTGAGAAGTGTGCTAAATTTCAATTTAAATCGATGTTTTAAAATGACCGAAAATAAATTAATAATTTATAACGAAAAAATAATTTATTTCAAAAGTAACTGATAAATATGTCTAGGCCAATCAAGTAGCTAAGTTCTAAATTCATCATCATCATCACGCCATGATCAAAGTCATTCCTCTCTACCGCTCATGCAGGGCTTCCTTCTGCACAGCCCGGACCACAACGTAGGATCCTCCAACATTCCCCTTCTTTTGTTCCATTCCAGATTTCTCTTCGCAGAGTATTCTTTAACTCCTTTCCATGTATGTCAGGTTCTTCTTCCGGGCGGAATAATGTCCTCTGGACCTTAGCCTCATATGTTATCTTGGCAAGCCTGTGGTTTTCCTGTTTAAGAATATGTCCAAACCATTATAAACGGTTGTCCTCAATAACTGTTTCTATTGGTTCCACTCTGAGGTTGGATCTAATTAGTCTGATTACTTAGTCTGATTGATCCGAGGTTGATTTACGATCGCGGTTTCGTCTAGTTTTTCATTCTATCTTCATATTTCATCTCTGAAGTTTGGATCTTACTTTTAAGCCTGGTGGTTAGTGAGCAAGATTCGGAAAATTAAGTCATTGTGGGGAAACATTTAGACTTATATAACCACAATTTGGTGTCCTTGGAGACTTCCCTTTTATTCTAGAAGTTCCTATTAGGATCATAGAGCAATTTACGAGTTAAGTCGACTCTCTCTCTGATCTCATCCATGATTACATTCTCATCCAGGTCTGTTCACAGATATTTAAAGCTTCTAACCAGTTCCATGGGCTAGTCTTTGGTCCTTAAAACTCCCATATCTCACTGCGGCAACCTGTCAGTTCTTACTACCTGTGTTTTACCAGGTTTATTTCCGTATTGATTTTCTAATCCCCCTTGAGGAACCCCGATATTATGTATTACTTCCATATCGTTGTTGACAAGGATTTCTATTTCATCTGAAAAGACCATCAGGGAGTAAGTAACTTTATGTAAGTACTTATATTCCAAATGAAAAATTCTCATCCGAGCTTTGTCTTGAGATATGGAAGAATGAAGGACCGAAATAAAGAGTAGGTTCAAGCTGCAACCCTGTCTTAGTATGATTATGATCTCTTTGGAGTAACAATTGAATGTCTTCACAACATTTAGGGTGTTCCTATAGATGCTCATTATTGCCAGCATAGTCCTTTAATGATGCTTTTCTCTGTTAGAGCCTTACGGATATCCTCTTGTTTAATCTGTTAAATGGTTTTGTGAGGTAGCAACAGCCAACTCCTTACATTTTTCAATTACTTTTTTAGCGATCAGTGTCATAGTGTGGATCAACTCTTGTGTGCTTCTATTTTCCATAAAACCATATAGTTTCTACTGAAGTTGTGGTTCCACTTTTTTCCTTTGTATCACTAATTTAACTTTCAATTATTTACCTAAAAACGAAAAACATCTGAATGAGATTGGATAGCTTTTATTAGGCAGATTTTATCCAAAATACTACGAAAAACTAGAAATCAAGTAACGATTTTTTTAGTGTAATTTATACATTCAAAATTCCTAGTTCAAGGAGAATAAATCGCCCAAATATTTTTTGCTTCATCTTTATTACATTTTTTTTTTATCATAGTGAGTGGCTTTTAAGGATATATTCGAAACAGGTCGAATGAGTAGGTTAATGGGCAAAAGATCAGCTGTTGAGAGCTGAGTGGAGCTGACCGAGATCGGAGGCGGCCCCCGGGGGCGGAGCCTAGCGGAGACGTCGATAGCACAGTACTTGCCAAGGCAGAGCCAGCCACAGATCAGGTACAGTCGACACTCCACCAGCTCCCAGCTCCGTCACTGTAGTATAGTATATCACAGATAGTAGCTTTAGATGCTACCATTTATATACACATTTTACCAGAAGTGTAAAGACCTAGTATGTAACAGTTTTCAGTTTAAACTTTTTTTTTTCATGTAGAATAGAACCCGAAATTGAGCTATGTAGTCTTAGTATAGCTTTTATATTATAGATAGAGATTAGGCATGATTACATGCATCTATATCTAAAAATTTCAAAAAAATTATTAGATGACTTTTTATTAGTATTAATTTAGTAATAATGCAATTAACAATAACAATAAATTAAATATTGCAGGACCAAAAGTGGCTTAAGGCATTTCATTTCGATTGAAAACAGAGAATAACCATATTTAAGTTTTACTTTTAGTTCTTAAGATTCAGTCCATTCATTAAACTTTCTTTTGGCGAAGTTTCGAGATTTTTTTGTTCTCATAAACATTTCCTAACAGTAAAAAAAATAGGCTTTTATAGAGAATTATATTAAATAACATACCGGCCTAAATATAAAATTGACCCAGTTTCTCTCATCTTATATATTTGGAATTCTATAAGAATAATATTCTTAAATATTATTTTAAGTGTAATACCAAAACATATTATATTGTAGAAAACACATAATACTGTCAATGGATGATCCTACAAATACACAATATAAAAAAAATTGATTTAATTTTAAAATTTTTAAACTATAGATTGAATATATGGGGTTAGACATGAAATACAGGCCAAAAACATGATTTTGAGAAACTACTGATGAAAAGGCTAGAGTACTTAGCGTGAAATGTTTCTACTGATGAAACCCACTATGTCATATCTTTATTTATATATTTTTCAAATTTTTGTAATAACACTTAGTACCCTAGCCTTTTCATCAGAAACAATGCTCTAAATAGCTTGTTTCTAATTGAAGTTTTATTGCACTTCAATTATAATGCTCTGGTTTAAAAAAACAATATATAAATGATCCTTACGAAGAAGGAATCGATTTTACTTCAAGTTGGGCGTTAATTCTAACTCATCTTTCATTCTTGTTTAAGATCAACATGTATTAAATCTTAAAGATTAATGAATTGGCTACACACTCCCTTTAAAATGATATTGTTGGTTACAATATTAGGTAGATAAAGGGATATCATATAGTTATCAAGTCATTTAATGATAGATTAGATACCTTTTGATGAAATAGATGTATATTTATGCACTACATAGTTATATACATGTGTTTACTTATTTTTTTGGATTAGCCTTATTAAATTACAAATTTGAATATATCTGTTGCATTTTCTGTATTAGAGGATTTAGCTTATGGCGTCTGCGCCATTTTATTGACACAATACCCAGCTCTAATCGAATTTTCGTTTTAGGTTGAAGAAATGGCCGCCAAGAAGTATCAGCTGGACAAGCAATACGCAAACCTCAAATATACCGGTAATGTATTACAAGTATTGGAATTATATATGTACCATTTCTAACAGAAATACATTTAGATAATTAATATTCCAACAAAAAATATAATATTATTTTTAAAATAATGGTTTGAAATTTAAATCTATGACGCACTTTTTTTATTACCCTTTATGGTTTTACATGAATTTAGACTTTATGATAAATAGAAACTTTATCAAAAATTATTCACATCACCTCATTAATTTATTTGTATTTGAACCCAATTCTATGGTCATCCCATTTAATAAATAATGAATAACGCCATAATAACATAACTAAATAAATTAACTTGTTTTATATTATTATTATTTTAATAATTCTGAGCAAATGAAGAACTTACACAATGACTTTTGGTCTAGTGGTTAGCACAACAACCTACTTAGCCCGAGATCGCGGGTTCGTAGCCCGGCAGATTGCCCTTGGATTTTTTAAAGGGATTAAAAAATCCTTAGTTATGCCGTCCTTCGGAACGGACGATAAAACAGGGTTTTCGTTCAAAATACTCAGGTACTTCAGGTACTGGTTAAAAATCCCTATCCTAATTAAACCTGGATAGTCAAAATTTAGAGCTCCCAATGTAGTATTGTACGATTTGCCACAGCAGCTTAAAGTGACGTTATATGAACAAGCAACAACTCCACGACTTGGTAATATTTAATATTTCATATGATATTTGAGGTGAGTTAGAATATTCTATATATTTTATATGATGCAACTAAAAAATGAACTTAATCGCCAAAGAAAAGAATGGTTTGTATATATGTATATATACACACACATACACCCACACTTTTTGATAATGAAACAATGAAATGTTTTTAATGAAATAAGTGAAAATGTTTTTAAAGTAATGAAATCTTCATTACTTTATTGATAACACATTTTAGTTCTAAATTTTATCGATCAAAAGAAGCTTGTTTTTTTCTTGAATGTATTGTATTATTATCTTAAAAACGACTAATAGAAAAGAGAAGCATTTCTTAGGTCAACCATGCAGGAACTATATTTGCCTAAATTATTCTGATAATGATTATCAACTAATCTTCTTTATCTATTACTACGTATTACGTATCCTTTAAATTATAGAAATGAATTGATTATTCTCTTACACAAATGGCCTTTAAAAGCTTGGATAGTATCGGAGTGTGGGTCGTTTAAGACAGTTCTAACAATGTTAATTATGTGGATTTTCGCTTCATTACTAATTTAAAAATTTCTCCGATAAATATTTTTAATAAAAGGATATCCTTGAAGGATTTTACAAACGAAAACGTGTTTTTCCAAAGGCTTCACGTTACTTAACTGTTGAAAATCCATTTAATAAATATAGTTGACAACTCGAAAACTAAAATGTGATTGTTAAAGTGGCTCTGGTATTGAAGTTAGAAAATAATATAGACATTTTTATGACAGTAAAGAACAACAGTGCCTTCAGGAAAGCAATAAAACGTATTTCCCACAATTCTCGTTCGTAATTTTGGTGATATGCTCGTATAATTTTGTGAAAAATAAATGTGGATTGTGAACATTACATGGACATGTTGGTGACTATCCCTAGTAGGGATGAAGATGGCTTATTAAATCACACATCTCGAACTTTACCAAGAGTTTTGAAGGAAATGCTTCGTATTAGATTGTTCTTATTGAAGATGATTCAGGATTAACTTCATATAATTTTTTGTTTATTTTGGGCTTCATCAAGGACTATATTTTAAACTCTAGTGGCTTTTTATGATTGATTTAAAGGAAATAGACAGGGAAGAATCGATGAAGTTCTATTAGAAATAATTGAGAAATGTAAACTTTTTAAAATCCACTAAGATAAAAAAAACTACTCTTTGTGTACTTCTTGAGAATAAATTCAGTTTTTTCTATATACATATGTATAATTTTTTAAGCCAAATAACAATGTCTCACTGTTTATAACATGTTTTTTCAGAATATAGTACAGAAAAAAAAAACCGATTCAAGAATTACTGATAATAGAAAATAATCAGTATAATAAAGCTTTTTCTTTAGGTGACCGCAATTATGTATTGAAATAGTCATGTTTCTTGTATTTTCAGATAATTTGATACATCATGTAAACAAACCCTAAATATCTAGGTCACAAACATATCCAAAGAAGCTTATGGGAACAATAGGATGACATTAACTAATGGTTTTGGGTTGTTCAGAGTTCTGAGGCACAATACATAATAATATTTAAAATAAAAAAAGGCGTTATAATGGTTTTCGTTTTACACTGTGGGTCAACACAAAGGCTAACAATAACAGTATAAAAGAGTAACAAAAGTAAATTAAATTAAATTAAAAGGGAATAAAAACACTGAAAAGCGCTACGTAACCTAAATTTGAACCTGCATAGTATTTATTGAAATTTACAATTGTATACAAAATACATCAAGTAAATATAATGAAAGATAAATCATGTCCAGAGACAGAGGCAAGTAGAGAAACTATCCAGTGGTAGTACTCAAATAAAAAGTTCAGCTTAGAAGGTCACAAGGCCATCTTCTTTTCAGACGCCACGGAGGATTAATAGGAATTGAAGAGGTTGCGAGGTTTGAAACTAGTGGGTTTGAGTGGAAATGAAGTTTGTCATGAAAAGATTGATATCGGATTCGGGCAAAATCAGCAATAAACGGGACGTTTAGGTCATTATCATCATCATGTTCACAGGGTCACAGGATTGTCGTGTATATGAGTCTCTTGTAATGGATTGGGAGCTTAGAGCGTTTATCCAGGATTCGGGCCAAATCAGCAACAAACGGGACTTTAAAGTCATTATGGATTACTTTGTGCGTAACAAAGTAAGGGGCATTGAGGATTTTACGAAGGATTTTGAATTGTAAGGATTGAATACGAGAAGAATTCGATGGCTTAGTGGAGCCCCAGACCTGTTCTGCAGGAGTCAGTGGGATATTATTCAACGATAGAGGAGGACAGGAAGTCGTTGGCTTACGACGGAGGGTAAAGGTGATTTGATGAGATTTGTGTGGATTTATTTTAATACTCCAGTTTCGACACCAATTTTTAAGGTCAGTGATAAGGGATTGAAGAGTACGGGATGCTATAACAGGATCAGTGTTGACAGATAATAGACACGTGTCTTCCTCATACGTGGTAAGGATAGTAAAGTAATTCTGAAAGTAATAAAAGCAAATAGTACATCTGACATCAACATTTTAAAAAAGGTTAACCGATGATTCTATGTTGCAATAAGCCTTGCATCTTGCACATCCATATTCTATGATTTAACTATATTCTCTCCCTTTTCTGATAATCTTAATCATGAAGTGTCCATATAATTTACTTGTATGTATATATGAATATAATGTTCCAAGTTACTTTGATTTCCCTTATTTAAAAAAAAAATACTGGATATTTTCATGGGTTTCTACTGGTTTAATGTTTCAGTTTTGAAGATGGAATAATTCTAAAGTAGCTCGATTTATTTCCAATTTTTAACAAAAAGAGCAAGTTTTACAGAAAAAAGTGAAACCATGAAAAGAAAAAGAGCCGAAGAGGAATCAGAAGGAGCGGAGATTGCAGTAGTAGTAGTAGTACGTCATCCTTTAAGAGAGAGAGTGAGAGAGAGAGAGAGAGGGAGAGAGGGGGGTGGAGAAAAGGGAGTGAAAGAGAGAGAGGGAGTGAGAGCGTAAGTATGACTGAAGGATCAGTAGTAGGAGCACCCCTCGGCAATTATTTGTCCATTCATGTCTAGCCAGTCATTCATCTCCAACCATTCGTTCTTCCAGCTAGCCAATTCCTCCCAGATGTCGTTCTCTGGCACCATCTTTCTCTCAGGATCTTCAATACTTTATAACATGAGTATCGAAATTAGTTATATTTCAATTAATTGGGCTTTAAAAAGCTAAATAAATAGATTTTAGCTTTAGTATTAGCTAAAGCTTTTTTTAGGAAATATCCTCTTAGAAATAAAAATTTCACAATTTGAAATTTCGCAGTAACAAGCTTACAATAACTATCCTAGCAATGATCCCGAGCGAATATTGAGTGAAAAATATTAAAGAAAATCGCGTTTTTTTTTTTAACTTTGAACAGTTTTTGGATGATATATAAATTGCAAAAATGCTGAGAGTGAAGTTTTACTTTCTACCTAACAGCAATAGATATTAATAGGTATTTATCTCATCAGTAGAATAAGACTCATTATACACTCATATCTTGATTGGAAAATAGCTGACTGGATAATTCTAATGATGGATGGAATTGGTCAGGGAATGCAGTCAAAGATAACACAAAATAAGCAGAACTTATTTTTTAATTGTGCCAACATTTCGGCCTAGATGTAGGCTATCTTCAGGGCAAATAGTGGGTGTGGTGACTTGTCTAACTAACACTTGTCAACACAGCTCACAGTGTAGTTGACATGTGTTAGTTTTGTATTATTTGGTATTCAATCCATTAAACACTTATAACGTAGGCTAATCTCTTCTTTATCTTCCCCCTGTATCATTTTTAGCGTCGAGTAGGCTCCATCCAGCGCAGCAACTCCTCCTGGTTTCTAATTAATTGCTTCGTTGGGTTGAGTGATCTATCCTCATCTATTTCAAATCGTCTGTATGAACTCCTGATATGAAACTCTGGGACGGCCTGGCGGTATCTTCCCAGAGAATCGAGCTTTGAGTACCATTATTGGGCCCATGCCCTTGTTTATGCCCAAACGACTTGAATTGTCTGTTTTCCTAAGTGGTTTGCGTATGATGTCCCTGATGCGATCCCTTCTCGTCATGCCAACCGATCTACGCAGGAATATCTGCTGCAGTTATTACAGCTGCAGACTGTAATGGGCTATCTAACGTATTCCAGCTTTCTCCTCCATAAGTGAGAATAGGCAGGTATACAGACTTGAGAATACTGTTATTAATGTGGTAGTATCTCTGATTTGGTCTGGATATTCTATTTAAATGCTCAGCCCTTAACTCACAACTTCAAGAACTTCCTCATTTCCAACCAGTTGGACGTCTCTCTCTCTTTTTCTCTGGAAATAACCTTCACTTTACTCTTGTCGCCCGTAGGAGGACGGGCCTCATATTTGAGTTTCAAATTCCAGTCAAGGTTTGACGAATCCCATCCATAACATGGATTTTGGATTTGATGGCGGAGATTGGATTTATGAACAGGAGGGGGCTTGAAGTATTTCCCTGTCTAATTCCTCTCGTGATTCGGCATGGGTAAAAATATTAACTATGGATAGAGGACTGAGAGTTGTACAGGTGTAAAAAAGTCACAGAAACACTAGTAGCTCCCAAAAAATCATATATTTTAAGGTTCCACGTGAACATTCAGAAAGAATTTTCTAAATCTTCTCGAAATCTGGGGCGAAGTCGGTATAGGTAAGTGCGTTTTTAAAAGAGGTTCCAGAGATTTGAAAGGTAGACCTTCGTCCTGAAGGATCAATCAGGACGAAGAGGCATGAAGACGAGGAAGTTCTGCCCTTGAATGATGATGCTCTTCGAGCTTTGGTGGAAGAAAAACCCAGTTTTCGAAAAAAATAAGTTTGTTTTGTAATAATAAGTATACGGACTATATGAGATGTCTATTTTAAAAGAAATTTTAAGCTGCAAGGGCTGTCATAGTATTTAAATTATTGAAAAATAATAAAAAGGTTTAGCAATTAAAATGGTTCAATTTAAGGTTCCGATTAATTCTATAACAGGCTTATGCGTTATTCATACTTATAGATAGCTTTGAAAGATTGGAATCAGATAGCAGATAGACCCACGGCAATATGCTGATGACGCTTCGTCAGCTGAAGCGACTGATCCCCGCTTGGCCTGCGCAAACACCAGATAACACCGTCATTATTATGCTAATTTTTCTCCCTTGAATACTACCTGCTACCATCTCCCGATCGGGAGCGATCAGCTTTGGCTATCTATCACATACGTTATGGTGTGCCTTCTAACTTACTGACCAAACCAGCTTCTCCATCTATTGGAAAAACATAACTCGGTATAAAGTAGCCTTATAAATCATAAGTAGCCTGGTCACATCAACAACAACATATCGCTATTTTGTAATAAGGAATGCATATAAACATCTAAAAAACGAAATAGTTATTTTTTCCCCATCATATGACCTAAGTAGAGTTTATTGTTTTTATTTGGAATAAAAAAAAGAAAAAAACTGCACCACTACAACGGGTCTTGGGTTCAGATATGGTAGAGACTGTACTGTTTCAAGGACAACGGGAAGGACAATGTCGTGCATGGAAGTGATTTTTCCTAGATCAAGCTCAACCACCAGATTTGCCCCTTTATTTTGGGTATCCACTTTATAGAGGCTGTGTGAGCCCCAGGAGGGTCCTAGGTCCCATACGATCCATCTCCGCCTGCAAACAGACTAAATAAAGTCTTGCAGCGGGATTTGAACCAGGATTTTCGTCATGGCAACTCAGTGGTCTATCACTGACCCACTCTGCTAACAAAAAAAACAACAACAAAAAAACCTCACAATATGTAAAATTGTAGAAATGGAACAATATAGGAATGCTCTGATAATCTGTTGATATTATATTAACTGTACACACTTGGAGTTGTGGTGATCTTCCTAGGTATACATTAAAGATATCAAAATAATATAGTGGAATGTTTGTTCTTAATTTTTTTAATCATGATAAAAGGAGAGACATAGATATTATTATTAATTTTAAATGACATATTTTAATTCGATCATCAACAAACTGTCAACTGATACCAAACCCTACTCGAGCCTATATCTATAAAAGGAAACAAATTTTTAAGTAGTGAAAACTGAAATGAATCGTTAAGTAATAAAGAAGACTTAGACCACGTCTGAAAGTCAAAGGGAGGAAAGAAAACGGTATTACTTATAATCAAGCAAACAAGAAACCAAATTGAATACTGTTCGTCATGGAAAAATCATGAATGTAAAGTCAACAGAGATCACAAAAACTAGTCTGTAATATTTGTGATTAACGTTTCTTCTTTAAAAACGTTAGATAAGTCGCAATGGTAGTTTATGTTATACCACAAGAATGGAATAATAATAGACGTTTTTCTTACTAATTGTTTTTAATGCCCATTCCTTATATCCATTTTGCCGCTTATTCTCACTAATGTGATGAAATATTAACCCAAGGACTAATATAATAAGAAAGTACCTATGTTGGGTTCCTAAGGACCCCGGCAGTAATATTTGTTTCGTTCCGACCATGGTATTGGGAAGGTTAATCCTAAGATTTCCATACCAAAAATTTTACGAAGTAAGAATCTCTTCTTACTTCAGCTCTCGCTGATGTCAGAAAATTTAATTAAGAAATAAAGAAAAGAAGGAATGGATTAAAAGCTAGATGAAAGAGGACAGATTTAAAGATGCAGTGTTTTAGTTGGAAGGTTCCCTGATTAGAAAATATAAAGAGGGGAGATGAAGAAGAGGCAACTGAACCGTGTTCCTCATTGTTCTTCTATTGTCCCGCCTTCTTTTTTTTTCTTTCACTTTCGCTCACAATTCCCTGTTTTACAGCCTAAGAATGTCCACGATTCTCGGCCTCTTTTTCACATGTCTTTCATCCAGGCACCCCATTCCGTTTATTGCAAGAGGTATGGTCCTTCTTTATTATTCATACTTCTACTTTAACCTTTCACCTTCACAGTTTAGAGATTTAGATTGCTTATTTATGTTCCTCGTTATTATTACTTATAGTACGACATGTAACATACCCGTTTTTATTTAAAAAATTCAAAGTTGAATTAGTGGATTTCTGTTGTTCACTATGTTTATGTTTACAGATTTTTGTAAGCCCTCTTTTTTGATAATATCTACTATCGCTACAATTGAGCAAACATTGTTTAGTATGGCATTGAATATGGCCATTGGAACAAGCCCTAGGACACTAGGTAGCCAAACTACACTAGCTGCAAGAAACATTACCACCGAGTTCGGGGAAGGGTGTTGTAATGAAAAGACCAATCGCCGTTGGTTAAAGAAATCTCCAGCTAGTGATATAATTTATTTATAAATTAGTCCATAAATAAGTAATTGATCCATTTCTCCATTTTACCCAGAGGTGAAACCATCACATCCATATCGTACATCAGGAATATTGAGTGAATAGTTATCAAAATACAACCTGCATTGATTAATCGGAAGGGATCAATACTCTTACACTAAAACATGTTTCACGACAGAATGTGAAGAAATTAAACGAGCTGGGTTACGAAGTTCTCCCACACCTACCTTATTCACCAGACTTATCTCCATCAGATTTCGCTATGTTCAGAAATTTGGGCAGCTTCCTTAAGGGTAAAATTTTAAATTGGTTGGCCAAAGTCAATAAAAAAATTTTCAGTTCTGAGATTGATAATTAGGTAACGTCGGAAAAAGTGTACAGACAATGAGAGTATATATTTTGACTCAATAAAACTGTTATCCCAAATAACCTATTCTTTGATAACGGGAATTTCATATATAATGAACCAATACTTGAGAAAAAAAGAAAACAGCATAGCCTGAAGTAGTAACTAGATGAGCTTCTTTTCCTGAAAAGTTCTAAATATTAAATTTAAACAATTGTAGCCAGGTATAGTCATTGTTATTTCGATTCGATGAATAGTTCCCAGTGAATCCTCTTCGACAGTGAAACATTATTGGAAGAGGATATTCAAAAAGACAAGTTGACTTCGGGTAGCAGGTGCTGTATTAGAGCGCCCTCTGTTATTCACTTCTCCCTCGAAGGCTTTAATTTAAAGAGACCCTTGGGGCCCTTCCAGCTGCTCTCCATCACCTCTGTCAGTGATTGTTCTGGACCGTGAAGGGTAGGCTTCTGTGGGTCAGGTTGATTAATAACTGTCGGTATTAGTGGTTGCAAAGTCGATTAGGAATCGAGTCAACTGTGATGGGGTTTTGTTTTATTTGCTTAGTTTGGTTACATTATGTACAATTATACATCATAATATATTATGATAGATACAGAGTAGACTCCTACGTAAACGTCTATATTAGTGCAAGGGTGCCCAACTTGTTGTCAGCCTCAAACATTTTTCTGGCCAAAAACTACCAAAGGCGCGAGGAGATCCTGCACAAGTTGAAAAGGGGGGAAGAAGGAGTTAAAGGAGAATGAGGAACTAAGATGGCAGGCAAATACTAGGGGACTTCTACAGGAGCTTGGAAACCCAAAAGAAGTGAAGCCTAGATTGATTGCTTGTCAAGGAGAAGATGGATCATTATTATCCAACAAAGAAACCAACCTTAGCAGGTGAGTCAGTTACTTTGGAAAGGTTTTAGGATCCTATCATAGCTTCTATTATTGATAATAGAAGTGGGAATACCGCATTTACATAATTGCTTTGAATTTACGAAACCAAATGAAGAGGACGAAGTCAATGTTCGATCCAAAAACTAAGAAATAGTTTAGCCCCAGGATCGGACAATATACAATAGTTTTGGAACTCCTTAAGGCCGGGGGAAACGAGATACTCAAAGTTATTGTGAACTCCGGTATAATATTTGGTAGATCGTACCATCCCAGAATCGTACCATCATAAGAAGCGAGCTTAAACTAATAACAATAATTATCGTGTCATTGCTATATTTGACTGCGCTGATATGGTTCTAACCAACATCATCTACAAGAGGCTACTCCAGAGCGTTGCAGTGTGGTTTTATGAGAGGACACATCATCGAATCTTCGCTTTAAGGACCCTTCTTGAAAGAACGCGAGAATGCAATATTACCACTACCCCTCATCGCCATTTCATCGAGCACCGCCATCCACTGTTAACTCTTCGAGAGCACACACTTGAATGTGAAAATAGTTGGTGTGTGTGTAGCTAACGGGCCCAGCCGATAGGCTCAGAGAAGAATAACAATTGTCACTTAAAAAAAGGGTATTCACAATTATAAATATTATTAACCTTTTATTACTTGTATTCCGTTATCAAACGTACTATGTAAAAAATAAAATTATATTCATTATTCTATTTTCCTTGGAATTTATTTTATGTTTGATTATTTGTTATATATATCAGCATATTATGAAATGTTATATAATAAATTTATTTTATTTAATTTTTAAATTTTATTTAACATAGTAATTATTATAATTTAGATGATGTGAAAATGCTTGGAATATTTTTCAGCATTTATTATTACAACATTTATTATTACTTCTGTAATTGTTTGAGCGGTATTAAATTCCTGAGAGAAGATCAGTCGGCACTGGGAGATCCAATATGAGCGTTGGTTTATTGCGACACTGTTGGGGTGTAACAGATGCCTGTTATGGATGGCTCATGGCAACATCAGTCCAACACAGCTTGGATTCATTCCATTCCAACTCTGAAATTAATAAATCTTATGTGCCATATTAATGACACGTCGTAAATTTAATGTTTACTGAGTACTAAGTCCAATTTCACTTGTTAACCAATTTTTAGATGAATATTTTATTATAGATTTTTATGAATCGTAGTAATCTATATCATTCAGTTCAGCATTATGATTCATGACTAGGCTGGTAATAAACTGTATTTATGCAGCGAGGTCTGAAAATGTCCTTACTTTGTTCCAGAGTTCTGTTTATATAGTCCATCTATGGCTTTTCGTTAGGTCAAATTCACAGAATGAATATTTTTAGGACTTTGGGATTCTTTAAGCAAGTAACCTTTATTTCACAGTTGAATTCCACTTAAAATTGCAGTTCTTATGTTATTGAAGCCATATTAGAACTGTCTCATTTAAGAACTGAGTATAAACGGATTATACTTTTGCTGGCACATAACCGATTATTCAATAGGCAATCAGTAGAATTCAACCGATTCATGAAAAACTTAAAACCGAAGATTTGTTAGTTGGTAAATGAAATCATTCAACCTCAACAGGAATATTTCCAATCCTCCCATCTGAAGGATTATTGCAACCTAACAGAGATTGAGTGAGCCTGAGTTAAAAGACACGATTGAAGATGGATAGCAGATAGTAGAAACTTAAATTTTGCAAACCGACCTCGAAGACATTTCCTGTATGTTGATGTCAAATGTATCTGGATGGAAGTGAAGGGTTATGGAGAAGACAATGTGAAAGATATACGGACAGCGCAGTATGTCTTCTTCTAGAATATGTTGCGCTACTATACCAGTGACTGCATAGAGAATAGTTAGTACAAAAGCCCATCCAGAGATAGACATTGTGGATTGTAGGAGAACAGTAAATTCTGTCAGTTATGCTGAGTAGTTCTTCAAGAATAAGTGGTTCCATTTCTATCATTTATTTGATATGATTTAGTATTTGAAACTGATTGACTATCCTAAAGTAGCTGCAATAGGAATAAAGCCTTTTTGAGCAAGTTCAGATCTTCACTTAAGCCCAGAGCGTCCTCGTTTTTAATGAGAAGGTGCACGTGAAACCATCAGATTAAAGATAAAGCCTAAGAAAGGAGATTACTTAATGTTCTAGAAGTTTTTTTTTCAATACTTCGACGACGGAATTGCCCGAGAGGAGTCAATGAATATTATTAGTGAACTGTTTTTGCATTTAACATTTCTTCCAAACGTTCCTCGTGTTTTTTCTTTCTTTTCATAGTAAAAAATGCGCCTGTTTTTCTTTTTGGCCTTTCTTGAAAGCCTTGAGCTTTCCGATGTTTCTTCCTATGTGAAGAACCTTCTTCAATGCCTTCTTGAGAGATCTCGAGGTCTGAAATGTCCTTTGTTGACCATTTTCAGTATTTTAAGAAACTTGAATGTTCTTTTTGTCATTCTACTTGTATTCATTCCTGGTTCAATGTTATATTATTATCTATATTGTCTTTCTGTACAAGGATTTTTTAATTGAAAAGCGAAGTGATATCTTCTACTTCGAGTTTTCTATATGTACCCACACACAGGAGGATGTGTACAGTGTCACCGGATGACACGGCTATGGACACGGGAGTACAAAAAACATACATTAGAGAGAAGAATGGTACAACGTGCGTGCTTGGGACGTGGAGGATGATATAGGAGAGTCCTGTCACTTGCAGGAGCCGATTACTTACTCCTGACTCCTGCTGTTAACGCCTCGGCTACTCCCCCCCCCCTTCCTCCCCTCCCCACTAACTGAGGGTTATTGTTTTCTTATAGGTCTGTCGAGTTATATATATCTGTGGTCTGTTCTTAATTGGGAAATTGGTCCGGGTTCTAATCGCTTTGCTGAAGAAATAATGACAAAATAAAATAAAAAATAACTAACGTTTCAGAAACAAAATTGGATCGGGTCATATGAAACATTTTACTAAATTTCCGTTTTCAAATGAAGGTTATTTATTAAAACAACTTCACGAAATAAATAAAAATACCTTTTTCTGTACATTTTCCAGCGTATTATTAAACTTTTAATCTCAGGACTGAAAAATTCAGTGTTGGTTGATGAAATAAAGTATGAAATCAAATTCTTGACTTGTTTATCATTTTCTAAAATTTTAACCCTATGGAAGCTATCCAAATTTCTGAATAGATGGGAATCTGCTGGAGATAACTATAGGAATAAGGTGGGTGTGAGAGGACTTCGCAACCCAGCTCGTTTAGTTTCTTCAGTGTCGTGAAACATGAAATCAGGCGTTGTCGTGTTAAAGTACATGTCTCTTCCGGATAACCTTTGCAAGTTATTATAAATATAATATAATATAAAGTACAATAGTGGAATGGATATTTCTGTTTCACTTCTGACTGGAAAGCGAAAATGAATTCTTCCTGCCATTGACCATTGCGCTGGTTAACCCTTAATTTTTTGGATCCAAAATTGGTTTTGGCATATATTCTGGTGGTAATGCATCTTCCAGTTTGGGCTGGCGAGTGTTAAACTATATACTAAAAAAAAAATACTTCACGAAAATCGCGAGGTCCGTAACTTGATTGATGTCATACTAAACAATGTTCATTCAATAGCAGTGATAGTAGATATTTTCAAAAAATATATTATAAAATAAAAATTCGTTTCGTTTTTATGTACACAATTGGAGCTGGAGCTAAACAGTAGAAATTCACTCTTGATCAAAAATATTTTTTAGTAAACAGAAAACAAATGAAATCTAATTAAAGAATCCAATGTCGGGGGTGACTTGTGGTCTAGTGGTTAGCACAACAACCTACTAAGCCAAAAATCGAGGGTTCGTTGCCCTGCAGGTTCCCAAGGGTTTTTTAAGGGGAGTAAAATATATAATTATATTAGGTCGTCCTTCGGAAGGTACGTTAAACAGGGGTCCCTAGCCTGTACGTGAGCAGGTAATTGTTAAAAATCCCTTATCAAATTAAAATTGGATAGGTAAAATTTAGAGCTCCCGAGTGATTTGCCATAGCAGCATAAAGTGCGTTAAGTATAGAAACAATTAAAAGAATACATTAAAATTTATGAAAGCGGGGTTTGGTTTCCAATTGGGAACGGGAATTTAAATTTTCTACGAGTATCAGTAAACTTATACTTATATTTAATAATTTAGAAAAAAAAAACTATTTTCGAACAAAACCAAACCTAAAAGTAATAACTGTATAGAGCCAGAAATGATTTTGAAGCTTACCTGATTTAAGTTGTTCACTTGGCGCTAACTAGACAGCAACTGAAAGATAGGGCAGGGCAACTTAGTTTCACACGCTTACAGGCCTCCCACTTTAAACCATTAGCAAACAAATTATCCACCCGCATAATGGAACCCTACTCTTAATTATACACAACCATTAATTATAAGACTCTAAATTAAGAGAATCGATAAATTCCCTAAAACTTTAATTCTTTTTTTAAATATAATTCAATGATATTTACAACTATAATGGTATTATATCAAGTAAATGTGCAAAAATGTAGAATATGACATGAAAACACTTCAATTCTTAAAAGGGTAAAAGGCTGTTAAATTCTCCTATCGGGATAGTCGCATATATTCTTTTTTATGTAATGTTATGTGATCTGTTATAAGATATAGAAGCTGTCATTTTGTAATAGTTGATGTGGTACACGTAGATTTCAATTTAATTAGATTTGGCACCACATTTTTAGTCAAAAATCAATAGTTTAAATTCAAACATTTCATTCACAGAATTTCATTCCCGAATGTTCCGTTAATTTACTAGTTATAATGAATTGGTACTTTTCCGATATTAGCCGGGCGAAAATGTTTGGGCCCATGTGCTCTATTCTCTGAATTCATTCAAAACAAAGCAGGTTTTCCTTATCTTCTTCAGTCTTAATTTTTGTTTAAAAAAGATGAAAATTTGGTATTAAGTGAGAACTGAAAATGATGGAGTCTCTTTTTTATCAAGAGAAATGTTTCTTGACAAAGAAAGCAACATGCGATTAGAATCATGAAATGAAACTTTATTTTTGTGACGGAGTACGTTGGCGGTGGAATCTTTCAACATGGCGCACGAAGAAGAGCTTTCGTAATGGTACATGGTTCGGTTCGTCCAGATTGAGTTTTTTAACATCTTGGAGATTTATTTGTGGCTGGAGCGAAGTGATGGGATCAGTCAATTGGTGTAAAAACAACTGGAAATGAATCATAATATAGTTGTAGATTGGAACAACTACTTAAGAAAAGTTTGTGTATAAGTATTATCGGAACGTAAGGGGAAAAAAAAAATAGGAGGTCCTAAAAAATAAACGAGCTTATTTACAAAACGAAAAAACCATTCCCGTCGAATTCTTCCTCAACAGTGGATGGATATTTGGTGGCTTTTCCCGCGCAACGGGGGAATGATTTCTAGTTGAGGTTCCATACCGTACTGTTAGATGCGATAACAAATTATATCGAAGAAGAGTCAATCGTATATTTCGATTCTTTTGAGATTTTAAGAAATTTGGCGGAATTCCACCTGATTTTATGATATTTCGCTAATGGAAAAGTACCAATTAATTTTTATATTAAGATCCTCACGGTTTAACGTTTCTTTTATTTACTGTCGCGCTTTTGTTAAACTTCGTTTATCTTCAGTATCGCTCCTATATCCGCAGAGATAAGACGACGCGATAACCCTCCCTTTGAACCTATCTCGATTTCCAATTTCCTTCGGAATCCCTGATCGAGTTTGTGGTGGGTGAGCATCGAGAAATAGGGTAGATGGCCCGGAAGTGACAAGGTAGGCCGGATGGGAAACAATCAAACCGACTGCTCACCGTGAAACAATCTTTATCTCTCTTGTTGAATATTGCGATAGTGGTCATTTCAAAGGCGCTCTTCTTGCAACAAAAAATCCAAGTTTTTATTTTGCCTCTTAACACCTGTATTTACATTATTATATCTTGAATGAACCATTCATAATCTAATCAATAAGTTTTAAAAGACTTATTAATAAACGTATTAGAACCTAGTTTAAAAAAACATATGTGTTTTGATTATAATGAAAAATATATAATTAATAACAGTTCAGTTATTACTAAAGCGGAAATCAAAGCACGATGATGTCCTTAGATCCTGTCCGTATCCTTAAATTAGATGCGCAAGATGAGAAAGCCGAACAAGCACGACTGTCTAATTTCTTAGGTGCAATGGTAGTAGGTGACATAGTGAAAAGTACCCTCGGGCCCAAAGGGATGGATAAAATGCTTGTGTCCTACAGTAATAACGGAGAAAGCCTGACCATAACCAACGATGGAGCTACGATCCTAAAGTGTATCGGTTTCGATAACCCAGCAGCCAAGATTTTGGTGAACATGGCCGCTGCACAGGATGACCTAGTTGGTGATGGTACGACGTCCGTAGCTGTTTTGGCTTCTGAACTGCTCAAAGAATGTGAACAGCTGATTGCGAAAAAGATTCACCCACAAACAATAATTGCAGGTTATAGGTTAGCGTCGGAAGCAGCTATTTCAGCGCTAGAAGCATCCGCCTTCGACTGCAATGACGACGATCTTCTATTTCAAAAAGAACTAATAGACTTGGCTAAAACTAGTTTGAGCTCGAAAATTCTTAACATTCACAAAGAAAAATTCAGTCAATTGACAGTGGACGCAGCACTACGCCTTAAAGGTTCGTTCAACTTGAATGCAGTTCATATAATCAAGATCCCCGGAGGCAGTTTGGAAGACTGCTTCCTTGAGGAAGGTTTTCTGTTGGACCGACATGTAGGACAATTTCAACCGAAAAGGATCGAAAAAGCAAAGATTTTAGTCGCCAACACGGGGATGGATACGGACAAGCCGAAGAATTTCGGTTCAAGAGCTCGAGTGACTTCGTTGAATAGGCTTGCGGAAGTGGAGGCGGCGGAGAAAACTTTCATGAAAGAAAAAGTCGATAGAATTTTAAAACATGGCTGTAATGTCTTTATAAACCGGCAACAAATATATAACTATCCTGAACAATTGTTTGCGGATGCTGGCGTGATGAGCATCGAACTGGCTCAGTTCGAAGGCATAGAAAGGCTGGCGCTGGTAACTGGTGGTGAGATAGCTTCAACTTTCGAAAGCCCAGGCGCGGTGAAGTTGGGGGAATGCGATCTTATCGAGGAAGTTATGATTGGTGAGAAAAAATTGTTAAGGTTCAGTGGAGTAAAGCTTGGGGAAGCTTGTACTATTGTAATAAGAGGCGCGACGAAGCAGGTCATGGCAGAAGCGGAAAGGGCTCTTCACGACTCGCTTTGCGTCGTTCTCGCAGCGGTAAAGGAGAGAAAGCTGGTGTGCGGAGGAGGAGCTTCAGAGGTGAGGATGTCGATGGCAGCGCGGTGTGATGCCTGCCTGATTCCCGGCAAGGAGGCTGTGGCCATGGAGTCCTTCGCGAACGCCCTCCTCGCTCTGCCAATGGCCATATCCGACAACGGGGGCTATGACACAGCCTACCTGATGACAGCCCTCAGGGTAGCCCACAACAATGGAGAGCAGACCTTCGGCTTGAACATGGAGAAGGGTAATGTCGCCTGTATGAAGGAGCTTGGAATTCTGGAACCTCTGGCCGTAAAGCGTCAGACGTTATTTTCCGCAGTTGAAGCGACCGAAGTTATCATTAGAGTTGACCACATAATTAAAGCGGAACCAAGAAAACGAAAAGAAGACAAAATGTTATGTTGATGTCCAAATTTATAAAAATTTGGATTCGATTTGTAATTTCTGGTAACTCCTCGACATATATAGCTCACAAGTGGGATTCTAAAATTTAAATTTATTAGAAATTTATCTTCATATTGTTAGATGAGGTCGAAAAATATTTTCAATTATAATTTGTTTAAAAGAATATTTTTGTCTTGTAAAAAATAGATCAAATCACAGTTTATTAAAAGAGTAGATCACATGTTTAACTTTACTTGAAACTTCTGATAAGGATTACCAAATAACACAAGCTGCCACACTTAAGGGCAATATATATTTTAGATCCACTACTAAAACTAATAGGATTCTATCCTATTTCTGAGTAATAATATAAGCGTTTTATTTCGTTAAAATTTATGAACATCGGAAAACACGTTAATCGTTTAAAATACTCAATTATGACTACCAATAAATTACTAATAATATAATTATAATCATAATTAATATAAGCAATCGATATTGGTTTATCATAGCTGGAGATGTACTACAACATTACCTAAACATGACCTCTGTGTCTAAGGAGGAAAATGGTTATTTATAGATTAAACATATAGGGAAACTTTTTAGAATGTTTAATCAGTTTGGGAAGAAACATCATTATTAAATTTTTGAGAACATGTGATGGTATACTATTCAAAAGAAATTCGTTGATTCTACTGTCTATCTTTTATTTTATGATAAAATCATAACCTCATCCTCTTTAACTAGTCCTTTGATATCACCAAGAGAATTCACTTTAAAATTCTGCAGCATTCAGTCAAATTGACGAAACGATATAGCGGAAGAAGCTTTTCCTTAATCCTTTATCCACTTCTCTCTTTCCCATAAGTTGTTTGCCTATGTACGCATTCAGAATAATTTTTTTAAACTGTTCTGATTCAAATCCTCTTACTATCTCTTGAAATACTGTATCTCTACTGACCATGTTTGTTCTGCTATATTTGTATAACATTAGAATACCTCTTTAACCTTAATTTTCTATTTCTGTTATAGATCTCTATCCTCACTCTCAAAATGGAGCCGCAACTGAAGCGGTTTTGCGGCAACTTTGTCAGCTGCTTATCGATTTCGTGAAGGAAACCAACGACAGGAACTGCAAAGTCCTTGAGTTCCATCACCCAGAAGAGATGAAGAAGCTCCTAGATCTTTCTATTCCTAATGAAGGACTTACATTGCAAAACCTTGTTGATGATTGTGCTCAAACGCTGAAGTACCAAGTTAGGACTGGTAAGAAAATCACTCTTGATGTATAAGACATTAATCACATTAGCTGTTTGATTATATGATATATTAATTAATTATTAACACGATTTTATTAGTTTCCATACCTGCTTATTAGCCGCCAAGAACTTTCATGGCTTACATGGCTCAATCTATGACTACTGGGCAGTTTCGTTTACATTGCTACAAAAATAATAGTTTACAAAATTACAAAAACATGCTTATTAGATATTGAACTACAACTTAATTTTAGGCAATGGATTTTAATTAGTTTAAAAAGAAACTAAAGAAAAGTAGAAAATGAAAAATCAATAACTCGCTTTAATAAGCAACAAAACAAAGAAGTGGAATATAATTTTCAAAAATTTTAAATAAGTATAGGGTGATGAAAACAAAAATCATTTTGTGGTAAAAAAGCGTGTGGTGCTTGATGTTAATTGTTGTAAATATTTTATTGATTGATATTGGCAAAAGTAGAGTCATTATGAAAGTATCTTAAAAAACACATCATGCTTTTTACGATGAAATGAGTGTTTGTTTATCACTCTATACGTATTTTAAAGTTATTATGACATAAATTCTACTTTTTTGTTTAGTCTCCTACTAGCATTTTTAAACTACTATTGGAGTTTACTCCTTAAGAAACCATTTTCATATTTAGCCCGCGGTATAAAAATTTTATGAGGAGTAAAATCAAGTTTTAAATAAAGGTACCAAGGTAGTCCTTGGCCCAATCCTTTATACAGTTTATACAGCTGACTTCCCAACTCATCCTAATACTATCCTTACCACGTATGCTGTGATGATACATGTGTATTATCAGTCAATACCAATCCAGTTATTGTATCCCAAATTCTCCAATCCCATATCACTGATCTTGAAGAATGGTGTCAAAACTGGAGAATTAAAATAAATTCTTAAAATGTATACCCATCAAATCACTTTTACCTTACGTCGTAAACCAATGACTTCCTGCCCTTCAGTATCCTATAATAATATCCCACTTGTGCCTGTAGAACAGATCCGATACTTAGGGTTGCATCTCGACAAACGATTAACCTGGAATCCTCATACAAGACTGAAAAGACACGAAACCGCTCGACGTTTCAGGCTACTTCAACACTTACTAGACAAACGCTCTAAGCTCCCAATTAATTACAAAAGACTCATCTGAATGGCCATCATACAACCTATTTGGACTTATGGAGTAGAGCTTTGGGGCTCCACTGAGCCATCGAATTCTTCTCGTATCCAATCCCTACAATCCAAAATCCTTCGTAAAATCCTCAATGCTCCTTATTTTGTTAAGAATAAAGTCATCCATAACAACCTTAATGCCCCATTTGTTGCTGATTTGGCCCGAACCCGCTATCTATCCTCTCATAACAAACTTCATTTCCACTCTCTAGTTTCAAACCTAGCTTCCTCTTCAATTCCCGACAATCCTCCGAGGAGTCTGAAAAGAAGATGGCCACGTGACCTTCTTAGTTGAACATGCGATTTGAGTACTACCAGTGGGTAGTTTCTCTACTTGTCATTATGTATCACTTAGCCTATTTACTTTTTATATTATTGTAATATGGTTGTAAATATCAATAAATAAATAATAAATAAAAAATAAAAAACAAAAGTAGCGAGTAACGCTTTTCGATAAGATTGTATTATTGGTTTTATATAATAGATAGAAGTTAAAAGTTAAATTCCGGGACAAATCGGGGAGAGACACGTGTGGTATCTATGGTAACAGTGTATTATATTGGTGTATTCTCGAAGTGTTGATATGCGATATTTTTTTATTTAGGAACCTTTTTAAAGACACCTATCCAAACAAACACTATTACTACTCTTATTTAGATTCCGCCTTAATATGTTGGGGCCCATTCATATCACTTGGATACGACCTCAACAGACGACAGTGCAGCGTTGCTCTGATAAGAGTAGGAAATTGACTAGCTATCTAGCAAGGCTGTGCAGTGACTATTTAATTGTGTACAGTGTGCAATATGTAATGTGTAGTGCTACTAGGACAGGGGATTGGTGTATTAGGAAGTGGAAAGGCAGTGGTGATGCTGGGCTTAAATACACCTCTACCGGACTCTGAAGATGAAGCCGTCTTCAAAAAAGTAAAGGCAGGGAAGATATCGATTGTGATTCGGTTGTCATTTTGGTACCTTGTAGAAAATATGGGCATTCTACACCAGGGCGAACTGTCATGCTGTTAGTCATTAGTTTGGGTATGTTTTGGTAAGTACCGATCTGCTTAGATCTCTTTTCTTCCATCCTTTTAGTCAATATTTCTTAAATTTTTTTTTTATGGAGGCATTTTCTAAAGGATCGAGGTGCGCTCCCTCGCAATTCAAGCATTTTGTTTGAGTTCACCTTGTCGCAGAGATTCAGAAATGTTATGTTTTTTAATCAAATAAATCATTGTAACATTCTAGATTAAGTTCTTTTTCTTGTATATGGTATGTTTAGCCCTGAAGAAGACCTGCAATGTTGGTCGAAACGTTAGCTTTCCTATAAACAGTTCTCCCTATTCAAGAGATTTTTTTACCACCACTCGGAATATTTTCTTCCTCATTATAGATTAAGGTTCAGTTAATGTACAATCCGACGTTCTTGGTGACATATTTAGCATGCTACAATCTAACATTGGTGTTGTTCTATAGAAGAAATAAAGAAAAACTGGAGAACTGTTTGTTGAACTGTTTTCAATATCCACTCCCCCGGCCGTGGAGGGTGGATGGTGTGGGGTGTGCTTATTGTCCATCCAGCCTGAAAATAGGCAGCCGGTAATAGCCGCTCGGGTAATCCTCTCGAATTAGGGTCCAAGACGTCAATTAGTACCGTCTGTTACATCCAGGGGATCTCTTCCATCTTCTTCCTCGGCTCTCCGATCTATTGTAACAAAGTGGAAAACAAATAACATATATATTAAAGAAATCGGTTAGACAAAGCTAATCTATATTATAGTACAAAATATAATATATAAAAGAATATAATAATAATTTAAAATATAATATATAAAAGAGATATAAATTATAAATATGAAACAATAGGAAAAATCCCCAAAATGAAGCCTCAAGTCTATACAGTACTGGAAAACCAACCAGACTGCAACGAGCAGACAATATATCTAGCGTATGCCATTTACCCAACACAGCACCCATAACAAACATATTTACTATTTATTTTATAAGGACGATTGATATAATAAAAATAAAAACAAATAATTATACTGCATGGATATAAAAGGATAGTAAACTGCGCAAAAATGAAAAGGGATATGTTGAGTTTGATGTAAAAGTCTTTCTTTCAAACTTCATTATCCTTTCTAATAAAATTATTTAATCTGAAAACGGCCTATGTAATAATTTGTTTTTCTACAAAAAAGTTAAGAAAATTAAGATTGAATTTAGCCCTGTTCAGTTGTTTCTTCCTTGTGTATGGTATTATAAAATAGTTATAAATATTTAGCATTATATTATTCACAAATTTTTTAATGTTTCGGCTTATGTTTTATTCCCGATTATGACAGGCCTTATTTTAAGTTATTTTTTAACACCTACACTGAAATGTTTTTTAATGTATTTTGAGAATTCGAAGAAAAACATAGCCGTATTTATATATGGATTTACGTTTATAGCAGTTCGGTAGGTGGCCCTTTTAAGAGGATTGTTTTTAAAAATGGGAGTAAAAAGTCCTTGGTAATGCTGTCCTTCGGAAGCAGCGTAAAATGGGAGTTCCGAGCCTGAACGGTATCAGGTACTCGCTAAAGATCTTTATCCTAATTCTACCTGGATCGGCAAACTTCAGGACTCCCACTGTAGCATCCTCCGATTAGTCACAGCAGCTTAAAGTAACCTTAAATGAATAAACAGCAGTCAACGTTGATAGCATAGCCGATGGATCCCCCATATTCAGACAAGACGCCGATGACAATACCGCTAACCAACGGAGACAGCTACCGCCACTAGCGGCCGGATCACGTCCTATATGATTAGATTGCGGAGTGCTAAGTGCGATAATAGCTACAGAATGGAAAGCAACAAGGGCTCCTAACGAAGCGCCCCCTTCTCGGGGCGATATTCAATTACAGATACCGCAAACCATATTCCCTGTTTAGATAGCGCTCTCTCTCGAGTATAAAAAAACATATCTGGCCCCCTCCTGGGGCCATCGCTCCGGATTATCTGTCGTCCCGGGTCCGATAAGGTCCGGGATCCACTCACGCCCGACAACAAATAAACTCTTTGAATTTATTAGCAATATAGAGATAAGGCAGTGAAGGGTCCGTATCTGAATATGGTAACTGTCATCGGATAGTAAAATCTCGGAAAACCAGTTGAAACAAAAACACGATATGGTTGTGGCCAACGATCCACTATATTATTAAATATATTATAGTCCATAATCCATATATTAAAAGAAAACTGTACCTCTACAACCCTTGAGCGTCTGGGGTACAGTACATGAGACTAAACTGGTACTTGGGCAACCGTTGTAAAGGGACGTGATTTGTCCTAGATCATGCTCAACAGTCAGATTTCCCCCCTTCTTTTGGATACCCACTGCATAGAGGCTGGGTAAGCCCCAGTTGGGTCTTAGATCCCATAGGATTCATTTCTGGCCGCTAACAGATTAAATAAAAGTCACCCGGCGAGCATGATTTGAACCCAGGTCCTTCGGCATAACTTAGCGCTCTGCCGCTTAGCCACTCCGCCTCTCGCAATATATAAAAACGTAAATTAACTTTTCTTTGCTATATATCGTTGATACCAATCCAAAATAATATATGGAAATTAGTAAACAAATACATTCGTTAGTTTGACTATATCATTTATGATTATTTTTCTTTAATGCACGCAAACGCCAAATATGGAATAACAAAAGTTTTTCGTTTCTCCTGTAAAATTGCTTTTTCGTTACTTCTACTTTTTCCATTCCAACGCCTCAATTAAAAATGAAATACATTTAATAAATAATAATCTCATTTTTAGTGCCGAGGATTGAAATAAAGATAAAGAAATACACAAACTTCATCTAATTAATGAAAGTATATTATTCTATAAACACAATTTAAGTATAAGGATTTCCTTTTTTCTTTTATTCTAGTTATAAATTTGTAAATAAACTGTTGGCCATTACAATCCTATTATTTTCTCATCCAAATGCTTGTTAAATAAATTTTTAGGGATTTAACAACTTGTATGTTTTACACTTTAGTTCATCATAGTAACCAATAAGTTTATAATTTTTAATTTGTTATTGTCAACATAGTTTACAATTTTATATTATCTGTTTGTTTTTTTATTACTGATTTATGTCATTATTACTTGAATATTCTGGTTATTTGACTAAAATAACATCAGTGCTAAGTGCGCATTTAACCTATTTCGTACTCATTCACTCACCAATAGATCTTCTGGATGATTAGTTTCTTGTTAGTTGTACTATTTAGTGAAACAGTATTTTTTCTTTTAATCATTAACATTAGTGGTACTGTGAACCTGTGAATTTGATTAATACAAATTCAAGCGCATGACATGGGGATAGGGAGAGAGGGAACAGTAAGCACTCCTTTTTTTTAAGATATCAATATTGTATGTAGAGGAGATCTCTCACCCAGCTCCTTTTCGGGATTTCCATGAGTACTATAGTTCTCCTTATGGTCCTTAAGGTCACCCCCACTTCATGAACCAGCTGTCTTGCGGTTTGGACTTGGTCTCGATGGCCGGAGAGTGGCTCACCGCGACCGCCAACACCAACATGTTCACTTACGAGATCGCACCGGTCTTCATCCTCATGGAGAGCGTCGTCTTGTCCAAGATGAGGGAGGTCATCGGCTGGAGGGGAGGAGATTCAATACTTGCTCCAGGTATTTTAATATATAATTGCTCATTAATTATTCCATATGTTATTATTTGAGAAGGAAAAAGATTATGTTTTTCAAGAGAAAATTATATATATATTTTTTTCAGGTGGATCAATATCAAACTTGTACGCATTCCTTGCAGCACGGCACCACATGTTCCCGCAATACAAGGAAAAGGGACAATCGTGTTTAAGCGGCCAACTAGTCATGTTCACTTCAGATCAGGTGAGTTTCAGGAACACCTAACACGGGGGTCACCCTTACTCCAATCTTATTATTCTTTGTAAAAATCTGGAGATAGCTCCTAATATAGGTTATTTTTCTTGACATATTATCCTCAACGAAATAAGTTAAAAAAAAAAAATCTCCTTTTCAGTGTCATTATTCCGTAAAGAGCTGCGCTGCAGTATGCGGTCTTGGAACCGACAATTGCGTGGAAGTTCCAACAGATGAAAGGTGAGAATACTCGAATATCTTCTATAAATCAAATTGTTATTTCTATAACATGCATTATCATACTGTTTTTTTTCAAGTTACTTGAATTTCTAATGCTATGTAGTATAAAAAGGAATTACCACCATATTTTATGATGTGTGGTAAAGCCAAGGATCTTAATGAGCAATTGAAGTGCTCCAGAATTTACATGTTTGAGTAATTATTATATTTTATGTTTTCTAAGGGGCAATGACTCACCATATAAATGCCTTAAACCATACCCAATTCTCTTTGTTTCTTAATTGGCCAAAGATTTAAAAAAGGCGATGTTAGTATTGCATTATGTCTGTGTTTGCCTCAAAAAATAGAGTCGTAGAGCCCACTATACAGGAGTATGCGACAACATGACTATAGCTGGATTACTTCTTTTCAAATCATCATATAGGGACAAATTCTCCAAACTTAAAGGCTAACTTTTGTATGACAGTTTCTATGTTTGATTGCACTTGCATCAGACATTCCATGATAAATGATTATCATTTGTTTATATTTTTGTTTTTGAGTAATTTAAAAAAATAATCAGTTACCTAGTCACCATCATTTCTCCATTAGAAGTGCTCATTTTCGAACAACTAAAATTGCTAAATAAACAAAATATCTGCGGTATAAATATAATATGTTCAGATTGCTCTCAGCTGATTGGTGAGAAAAGCTACTTCAAGCTGAAGTCATAATAGTGTTCCGTTAGTTACTGTCCCGGAGCTATTTCCAATTTTTTTAAAAGTAGTTTAATGCTGAATAACTTGCTTTCATCACTACTCTATTGGAATATATAGAGTAGTTGAAAGGGACAATCTTACTTCAAGTTTAAGGATATAAATTCTTATAAAACTATCAGTTAAATGAAGAGAATAGTGCTAAGCCTCACCAAAGCTGTGTGATGTTCCATATTTAATATTATCTTAAAGTGAACAGGTACATGCAGTGTTCTTGGACCATCCTTTAAAGACATATGTTTTTCTATTCTCTGCCACATTTTTACCATGATGTTTTTCATTATCCTTGAGCTGATAGTTCTCCTTTGGAGATTAGCAGTTGTGTGTTCTTGTGTGGTGCCCTTACTCCCATAATTTAAAAAAAATTAAGAGAAGTATGACTTTTTTCATGTTAGTCCCTGTAACAGGAGAAAAATTACGTTTATTTTTTTTAAATAATCCTTCTAAGATTATTCATTCGACGGCTCAGGAATAAGAATTGGAGGGAATAGAGGTTATTTTCTAATGGCTTCATATTTATTCGTAAAATTATCACTGAAAAATAAAGAAAGCCCTTGGCTTATGGCGGAAACAAACTGGGAGAAACTAAATCCTGCGGGAAGTAATGAAATGTGTTTTTAAAGGGAGGGGGTGTATATCTATTAGCGGTCTGAAGGGGAGGGGATTAAGGGTAATCCAGGTTTGTTTATGGGCGGGCCTAGTCACAAATAGGGGGATTTCCTGGGATGGGCTCTTCCGCAGTCAATGCAAGGCCTCTCTCACAGCCAGTGGATCTCTACAATGGATTTAGTCATCCCAAGAGATGTGCTATAATAATGGCTTCAAGAAAAAGTATTAACATTGCAGCGAATTAGTGACAAATTTATTATTTAATGAATGTACTTAGCCTAGGATAAAAAGAAATACAGGAAATATACCACATAAACAGCAGTAATCAACTGGAAGACTTTGCTGACGATACCTCTATTGTAGGTGTTAATTAAAAAATGCAGCCTATCATTGATAGACTGTTGTTTTGTATTGAGAAGTTGAGATCGAAATGGGGAAAAATTCAAATAGATGATGAAATTTAATGAATTATTATTTTATTTCCATGTTTGTCTCGTTTGAGTTACCTCATTCCTGAGACTTGGAAAAAGCGGAATACTTGAAAGTTTTTTAATACCTCCATATTTCATTATTCATAATATTAAATAACAAAATCCATTATGTTATTATCAAAGTAATTAAGAGAGTTTTATGTGTTTAAAAATAAAAATATGTATGCCCATTTATGGACAATTATAAGCCAAGATGGTAAAATAGACCAGGAACTTTTTAATCGAGCGATGAAGACCAATGTATTATACTAATATATATCAAAAACAATGATAGGTAAGCAAGAAGTGAGTAGCGAAGGTATGCTTAAACTGAAGAATTCGTTGTTTCTTCCAATGGTGATATCTAGATCAGAAAGGTGGACGACTATTAATAAGCGAGATTTCCGCGGCCGAAATGAGATTCCTCCGAAGAATTGTGGGCAATGCCGAGAGAGATTGCATCAGAAACGACAGGATTCACGACCATCTAGGAGTATGGTCTGTGCAAAACATCCCGGAAGAGCGGATATTAATATGATCTGGGAATATCTGCAGAATGAATACCCGAAAGGCCAGAGGGCTGGATCAGGAGTATGCATTCAGAATACATTGGAAAGTTGGGGAAATCGATGTACCATCCTCTGGAGATGCGAAGAATTGTAAGGACAGAGAGCGGTGGGCTAAGTGGACCACGCTTAGCCTAAGTCATGGGTTAGAGTCAGAACAATAACAAGATTAATATTTGATGTAAGCTTAAGATAACTTTAACTTAATTTTTAATTTTTGGAAATATTTTTTTAAGTAACAACGTTCATTTCTGGTCCTTGATATGGCTAGAACTAGCGATTTTATATCATCACTATTTGAAAGGCCATTATTATCTGAACGAAGCGTGCCTAGCTTAATCACCAAATCACATTCCAGATGCCTTTGTTAAATATGGATGATATGATGGAATATTGTGTAAGAAATAGCATTATTGATAAATTAAAATCAGCTTTTAAAGTTTTTGCACCTACAAAATCATGTTGAAAATATACTTTTAATTTATCTGAGATTATATAATATGAGAGATTTACAGTTCTTATCTTATCTAGGGTACGATTATTTTTCCTTGGATATAAATCGATGAAGTATATTTATATAGTTAAAGTTATAAAGAAAGAGAAAACATCAATAATCCTTTCTAAAGAATGATGGGTGGGGTAGGGCCGGCTATAAAAGGGGAGATAAGGGAGCTTACGGTTGAGAGGATGATAGAGCAGTAGATGTCAGTTGCAATATGGGTCAGGATCAAGGCTACCCTCCTCCAGCCCTAGTCGTCCCAAAAATCTTGGGATGGCGGCTAATGTGGTAATTTATAAGGGGATTGGCCTCAGCGACTTTTGATTAAATTCTATGAGAATTAATATAGGAGGGCCCGGGGTGTGTTGTTTGTGTTGGGAGGGGGGGGGCGGCCCAGATTAAAATTCCTGAGAGGGGGCCCATTGTAGTGCACCCTTCCCCCCGACCGTCACTAATTCTAGCTCCACTATTAGCCTGCCCCGCGTGTTCTGCAAGCCAGAGGAATGAGAATTCCCATTCTTCACCGTCCCTGGTAAATTTCTCTCCTTATTACGAAAATTCCTTAGTTTGCATTTTAAACTATCCCTCTTCTAATAAGAATAAATCGCGAGTGAAATCAATTAAACAGAAGGAATCGTTCCCGTCTAGTGGATTACTTTTTTTTCAATATGTAAGGAAGAAAATAGTTGGGGGTGCAGTCAAATGAAAACACTAAATAAGTGGTTGCTTATTTAATTATGTGCCGACGTTTCGACCCACTTTGTGGGCCATCTTCAGGGCTATAGGAAGTTGTAGCAAGAGTAGACGCGGTCTAACTGACAAGAAAATACTTTTCAATATTTTCAATATGTATAGATACGTTAGAGAGTGATTACAGCTTGGACGGACCTATCGGGCTCTCCCCCCGCTACAGCCCTGAAGAAGACCTACAGAGTGGGTCGAAACGTTGGCTACTGAATAAATATTCTTGATATTCAGAAAAACTTATTGACCTCTTCCCGGACCATTTTCTTCCACAATTTTCAATATTGTTTAATGGATTTTAGGTTTATTCAGTTCTATTTTTGTAGTAAAACAATGTGAAGTGACCATACAGGCTTACTGGATTTTGGCTGGTCAACATACTTTAGGTCAACTACTGCTAATTTTTTTAATTCCCTGAGTTTTATTATTATATACATCTTGGTGAGGGAAGTGGCTCAGTTATAGAGAGCTAAGTTGACGTGCCGCCGAGTTTTAATCCGGCTGTGGCATATAATTTACTTAATTTGTTGAAAACCTTGGATGGATCCTTCGACCCTCACAGAGCTCACCTACATCTAAAAATTGGGTACCGAAAATAGGGGGAAACCGATCTTATCCTAGAAATCGCTCTCTAGTGAGAATTCATAAACAAACATTTTTTTAGAAAACTGTAAACCTCTAAAAATGGAAAAATTTGAGAGATGACCAGCATTATAGAAAGAAAGCCATCCTAATGTTATTGTTAAAAAATGGTAAGAGCATGATTTAAGTCCTTCCGCTTGGTACTTTGGCTCGCTTAAGACTAGATCTCACTCATTCACATGTTATTGAAAAACCGCCACCTATTTCATGTCAATATTGTTACGCCATTTTTGGACATATTTTTGTAATGTAATCTTTAACTTTCTAATATTAAATAAATATGAGTAGCCCCAAATTTATCGAAGGTACTAGAGGACAACGAAGCTACAACCACGATGGATTTCATTGTGTGTAGCACGAGTTGCATACGTTCGTTCGTATCTGCTTGTGCATGTAAGTTTTTCATCTACAGTATGCACCAAAATTTCCATATTGCAACTCGTAGGTGTTGATGACCTATAGATGTTACACCTTTTAAACACGAAAAAACTACTCACTGGGATACTCACATTACAAAGATTGGGTGAGCCGCAGGAGGGTCTTCAGGTCCCACAAATTCGATATACGGCTGTTGACAGAACATTATCTCCCAGTATCCAAGTTGGGACCTAGAGATTAGTACCTCTATGTACTTTTTATTTATTTAGGGATATTTTGTAATGTCACGAATATTTGATTTCAGAGGAAGGATGATCCCTAGGGAATTGGAAAGGTTGATCATTGAAAGAAAATCTAAAGGGCAGATACCATTTTTCGTGAACTGTACTTCTGGCACTACAGTGCTTGGAGCATTTGACCCAATCAACGATATTGCCGATATCTGTGAAAAATACAAGCTCTGGCTTCATATCGATGTAAGTACATTCATACAATTAGTAAATTGAATTTTACATTTTTCATGAAGTTTACATATTTTATAGCACTAAAATGTTCAATCCCAACCAATGTTTTTGACAATCATATGATGTTGATTCGAATTGGACAATCTGGTATGGTTAGTGTACTTACATAGTACACAAATATTTGTTTAGACACTGTAATGAAATGTTGGAAAAACATTCCTTCTTCATAATCAACAACCCATAGTTGCTTTGGCTTCTTTTGTCATTAAACAATTTATTTCTTTTTTCTGTGGAGTTAATCTTCAGTTATTATAGATAATAACAAAACAGTATCCTTCTAAAGGAATCGGTCTGTTAATCGTAAAAACTAAAAATTAGTAAGAATCAGCCATTGGGGCCCAACCAACGACGGTCTAATATATGGAACCTTTTATCCTTTCTTTATTTCTTTGGGACGTTATTTAAATTATTTTTTTGAAGTTTAATATTCTCGAGCCAAGTATATTAGAGGCCCTAATACACTTATTTTCATGTTTCAGTTGTTATTTTTAAAATATGTGTTCGACATCGATGATTGATTTGTTAGGTTATCATTTTCGCAATGGCTGTTATTTGTTTAATCTCAATCAAAGATTGTAATTTTAATATAGCAACCACTAAATGAATCAAATTTGCTGTAGTAATTCATTAATTGGTATAATTATAGAGAGAATAACATAAACTCATTTTTAGGCGGCTTGGGGTGGTGGACTTCTGCTTAGCAAGAAACATCGTCATCCAAGATTGTCAGGCATTGAAAGGTAAGATAAAAAATAATTAATCGTTATAACAACAACAATAATCCAGTTTTATTTGAAAATAAATTCTAGTTTATAAAGTATAATTTAAACAATATTTTGAGACAAGACTTTTTTTGGACTACAAACAAGTTTCTAAAACAGTTTTCACTTTTAATTACTTCAAGATATCATCTTTTCTCAATAATTTGTTTGTATTTTATATTGATGAAATTAACAGTACTTGTAGGTTATATTACAGGTTATATATAATTTATATACAGGGGGCGGGGTAGGTTGGCGGGTAGAGCGCTTAATTGCTGTGCCCAAGGTTCCATGTTCCAATCAGACAGTGGCAGAAAGATTATTTAACCTGTTAACTGCGGTATCTAACTATGCTGGGGTTCACTTAATGTCTATAAAGTGATTCTCTCTTAAATTTGGGGAGAACCAGGCGGCTGAGCGTCAAATCACCTCCCTGCACAACCGTTGTCCTACCAACAATATACTTTCTACAACGTACTGAAACCAAGACCCTTCATGCAGTTGAAATTTATATCCATACGGCTTCGCGCTCGTAAAATTTTTGAATTCAATTTGAAACTGATACCATGCCATAAAGATACACTTAAAATCCATTTCTTAATCCCCCATTTTAAATAGCTTATCCCATTCTCCCTCAATGGGAGAGACCCTGCTGGCCAAAACAGGTGTAGCTAATCCCATGCAGTTCTAAGTGCATTGCCAGCTGAGGATTACAGAGCCCACTCAGTGCCCCGCGTAATCCCTTCTCGCTACATCGGATTCCCTTCCCACCCCTGTCAATTATATTTATACTTATCGTTTTAGCTTACTGAGGTTTAGGCTCGCAGACAAAAATAATGTACACTTACCTAACAGCATGTGTTCATCAGTTTTCTATTTTATTTTAAGGAAATAAACTAATCATTTTTATAAATAACCCCAAGCTTCAATTGGTGCTTATGATTTAGCAGTTCACCATGGACTGTTATCCGTCATTGTTTATAACCTGAACACTGATAATTCTGATACTGATAATGCTTACCTATACTTTTTCATGTTAATGGAAATTGAAATATACTATATGTAATTGTTAAGTGCTGATTCTAGGCCGCTCTAGTCACGTTCCTCGTATTAAATAAATGTTTTCCTTATTCGACCAAAACATCTCTATTTCATCTTCTTGTAAAAATCTATTTGATGACGTTTTTCTCATAATTTGATCGATGAAATTATTCAGAACTCCACAGCTTCTTCTTCCGAAGACGGCGATTCCCCAAGTGTTATCCTGTTAATTTTTATTAGCCAATAGTTAAATTAATAATACAAAAATACTAAATTAAATTTAATTGAGAATAAAGAAATTTAAACATACAATAAAGAATATTAACGAGACAAAAACACTAAAAAAAGCGAATATCGTTGGCTTAAAGCAAACGCATACACGCTATCAATTTCAGGCGTTATTCGTCATAAAAGATAAAGAAAAAAAACAGTAGAAAGATTAATTGTTAGTTATTTACCAAAAGAGGGCACATTTTTTTAAACCAAAAAGTCAGAGGCTACTTTAGAACTACCCTCCTCACACCCGAACTCAAAAGCAGCCTCGAGATATTAATTGCCCCCGGACGGTTATATTAATGACCTGTTTTTGGCAGAAGTGTGGGCACTGCGCCCCCCGCCCCTTGAATCTGCCTAATTGAATTTTAATGTTTTAGAGAGGGGGGCGCAGCTGTTTGAGGCTGCTATTAATTACCCAAAGTGTGGCCCCCCTGACCCAACTCGTTAGGTCGGGATTAGCTTCTTCTTCAAGCCCACCTACTTTAAGTGCTACCGTATTGTATGATTTATTTTATTTCAGATCGTTTATTTAAATTTTCAGAAAATTACCATTTTTTTAATTGATTAAAAGCAATGAAGCGGGGTAGCTCAGTGGTGGAAGGCTGAGTTGCTATACTGAGGATCCCGAGTCCAAATCCCGCTGTGGCAGAGAATTTTTATAATTTGTTAACAACCTTCTGGGATCTACAGATCATTTTAGCCTACACTATGCGCTTGATTTACTATTACTCAAATATATTTGTTCTTTGTCATCAAGCTAAAAACAGAAAATTAAAATACCCGTCAATATTCCACCCATTCTTGCAACTTTAGGACAGAAAATGATTAATAGCAAACGGAAAAAACAAAACAAATAAAGCAAATCCTAACCTCAAAATGCAGCAAGGCACTAACCAGGTGAAATATCCCACAACCTCAAGGCCTAAATGTAACTAACTACTGTTATGATTCAGTACTGAAGGTTACAGTACAACAACTGGTTACATAAAACAGCTGAACAAATTAAATAGAAAATGCAAAACTCACTCACCAAAGATGTTTGGTTTAATTTATAAACTAATTGGTTTGATTTATTGTAATAATTGACTACACTGTCTGTTTTTTTTATTTTTTATATAAAATGTTTTTATATAGTCTTTCCTAGCTGTTATGTGGAAACCTTCCTTGTGATTTAGCAGTTGAATTTGGGCAATGGAGGTGGTGGGATGTTTCTTCTGGTCTGTATCTTGGTGCATTTCGAGGTTGGGGTTTGCGTCATAACTTCCCTATCCATTCCTAGTATTCTTTCTGTCCTGAAGATGCCTGAATGAGCGACATATTGATAGGTATTTTTGTTTTCGGTTTTTAGTTTAGAGACTTTTATGTCTCTTTTGAGCTTTTCCTCTTCTATATCAGTATGTATTCGGTAATGTTTGATTATATATATTTACGTTGGAGAATCTCGTACGAATATTTAAAACAATTTAGTTCTTATTTTCATGTGCCATGTAATATTCTAGATTAAAATCTTTACAATAGTTTTTGATTTATAAGTAAAAAAGTGCTGAAAATTATAAATGTTTTAAACTTTAACTCTGACAAGACAAATAAAATGACAAACAACTGTTTACAAGCCCTGAACTTTGATTGCCCTGAGACTACAATTGGAACTGCCAAGCGGACTCCAGCTTCAATTAGAGCGGATTAGAGACAGAGGGGATGCGGGCATTGCTCTTTGAAAACTGGCTGGAGCGGGCTTGAGTTCGCTGGAGAAGGCTGGCTGGAGTCCCACGGAGCTGCCCGGATCAAACTCTTCGATCCGTCACCTTCACACTCTGGATAATTGAGTTTCCATGTAAACACCGCCTCTTTTGAATGCCCCACTTCATCATTCCCTAATGATCTTATAGTCCCTTTCATCCTTAATGATCCCGTCCTGGAAAAAATGACTCTTTGAGGTGGTTTAAGGAATGCCGCTTTTAACAAATTTATTTTCGGAACGATGTGTCTTAATCTGTCAGAACCCTTGATAAATTGCCTCTAAAGCCTCTCCCGATGCAGCGACACCTGGTTTTTGAACCATACAAATCAGCAATTGGCAAATGAATGAAGTCTTTAAAATATGCCGTCAATAATAGCTTTGTAATTCGTAATGGTTATCTAAAAGAGGAGCTTGAAATATCTGATCAAATTGATTACAATGGAAATTAGAAAAATAGAATAAAGTGTAGCTAAATACTTCAACGGATAAATTAACTACCCCCCGGTACATGAACTCAAATAAGTGTGATTATTCTATTATCTTTTTTAAAGCTTTTTATTGACGCTCCAGATCACGTTACAATTCTAATTTCCTTTCCTCTGCTGGAGCTTTCACTGTCTCCAATATTCCCCATTCGTTCACTTGCACGTCCCCTTAATCCTCTGTCGAACCTTCTCTGGCATTTCTTCATTCTAGAACCCTTTTTTCATTTTGACCTTGCACCCACATTCAATTCCTTGTAACTCTTCAACTTTCCCAAATCTTTCCTACCTTCTTTAGTCCACGCTGTAGAGACCTTCTTCTTCCAGAAATAGTCAAATATTAGCATAGTCAATCTATGCTCGTTCATACTGCACAGATGTCCGGGGAACGTCGGTCTCGTCTTCCGAGATTCTTTTACCACTTTTTGGCAGATTTCTCTGTTACTTCACAGTTTCCATTTGTCTTCAGTCTGAAATGTAATCTTTTTTCCAGGATTTCCTGTTTTTGAGTTTGGTTCATCGAGAAGCATTTGCTGGGAGTTCATTCATTTTAAGAATTGATTTTACAAGAGGAACTTTCCAAAAAATTATGAAGAAGAGGCTATGCGTTATTAGTAATGTCTGGTAACGTAACAGTAACAGCCATGTTGGTTTACCGAAAAATCCGTTCGTCCCGAAAAATATAATTCTAAGAAGGAAAGAATGTCTACAGACCCGTGCCATATAATTCACCTGTGTAGAGATTAGGTTTGATATTGCAATTTCCAAGCTGAGGACGAGGTTGCTTGAATGACCTTATTCATTGGCATTCAGTATGACTTGAAGAAGAGTCTATCCTAGAAGTTAATGTCTGTTTTATAGTTGTTTTTTTACTGGTTTAATTCCCAATTGTTTATTTATTTATTTGAATTTCTGGGTCACAATAGCAGTTGACTAATAATACATTGCAGTTATTATTAGATAGTAAAAACACTGATAATTAATCATAAAAATAACCTTATTATAAACATTAAAACTATGTATGCATTATACTATTTTGGTTTTTAAAGATAGTTAAACTAATATTGGAATGATAGTAGCAGTAAGTTCTTCATAGTCCAATATTTAGATAATCCACTATGTATGATTTATTTATTTTTTACAGATCTGATTCAGTGACATGGAATCCACACAAGCTAATGGGAACCCTACTCCAGTGTTCTACGATTCACTTTAAAATCGATGTACGCAAATTTAAAGATTTTTTTATTCAAAACACTTAACATCGAATCAATTATGAAAAAAATAAATAATATACATTCAATAATTATCTCCAGCAAAATAATGAACTGAGTTAAAATATTACAGGGGCTGCTTCTAAGCTGCAACCAAATGTCGGCAGATTACCTTTTCATGCAGGACAAGCTTTACGATGTCCAATACGACACCGGTGACAAGGTGATACAATGCGGAAGGCACAACGACATCTTCAAACTGTGGCTTCAGTTCCGTGCCAAGGTGAGTGAGCTTGCAAGATGCAAGATCGTCGCATACGTTTTCCTATTCAATTAGTTTTTAAAGTAAATATTATTACTTCTCAGGGATTGATAGGGTTCGAAAAGCACATGGACCATCTGATGGAAATGGCCGAGTACTTAGTGGAGAGAATAAAGCAGACAAGTGATAAGTTCTATCTTATACTGGAACCAGAAATGGTTAACGTGTGCTTCTGGTACATACCAAAGAGGCTCCGCAGTATGCCACATGGACCACAACGAATTCAAGAGCTTGGGAAGGTAAGGAACAATAATAGAACAGTATTAGGGTTGTAACGGCTCTTAGTGTATCTAAGATGGTAACGGTACGTAATGCTTAAAAACATGAAAATAATGAGAGATTTTAACGATGGGTGAGATTTATTAGATGCCTGAGGCAGTTCGTGAGACGCTGTATCTTACTCCGGTCCTACGTTAGCGCTCATAGCAGCTATTCACTGGTTCCAATATCTTGGAGCAGTTATTTCTGTTACTTGTAACAGTTATTTCTCTAGCTATCTTTGTTCTAGAACACTTAAGACAAGAAGGAGATAAATATTGTTATTGGGGTCGATTATCTGAGGACGACATTATTTTTCCATTATTATCCATTTTCATGTGATTACCCTAACATCCAAAGGATAGTGAAAAGTTTGTTTTTAATAACTCCATCCTGTGCCAGAACTGTGCATTTATGATGATTTGTCACCTTCTTCAAACCGGAATACTTAAAAAAACACTTTAAAACATTATTGTTATATTTAATAATCAACCATTAATATTAAACTAAAACTTTCCATCACCTTTTATGGCACTTCAAAAATGCTTAAAAACATGAAAATAATGAGAGATTTTAACGATGGGTGAGATTTATTAGATGCCTGAGGCAGTTCGTGAGACGCTGTATCTTACTCCGGTCCTCCGTTAGCGCTCATAGCAGCTATTCACTGGTTCCAATATCTTGGAGCAGTTATTTCTGTTACTTGTAACAGTTATTTCTCTAGCTATCTTTGTTCTAGAACACTTAAGACAAGAAGGAGATAAATATTGTTATTGGGGTCGATTATCTGAGGACGACATTATTTTTCCATTATTATCCATTTTCATGTGATTACCCTAACATCCAAAGGATAGTGAAAAGTTTGTTTTTAATAACTCCATCCTGTGCCAGAACTGTGCATTTATGATGATTTGTCACCTTCTTCAAACCGGAATACTTAAAAAAAACACTTTAAAACATTATTGTTATATTTAATAATCAACCATTAATATTAAACTAAAACTTTCCATCACCTTTTATGGCACTTCAAAAATGCAGTAATGATTGATGCAATCAAAATGTTATGAAAAAGCAAGCAAGTAATGCAAAATCGTTCTTATTATATGATTTTAGGCTTTAGTTTTATTAGAGCAGATAAGCAGGACCGAGTATTTAGCTATGCAGCCCACAGACATGCCAGATAATGCTGTGCTTCCTCTTGCTTTTATCCTCTATCTTTTCTTGATATATGTCTCTTTCTTACTAATCTGTCCTCAGTATTACTATACGATTAGAACTACAATATTCCCCTTTTATAATCAATAAGGACTACAAAACTTATAGTCAATTCAAACTTTGAACTTTTTAAAAAAACAACCTAAAAACTTTATAATCAATTCAAAGTTGATGGACTCCTCATCTACATTGCAATAGCAAACAAAGTAGTAACACGAACCTATGTCAGAGATGAACCTGTTGGTCCACCTTCTGGTATTAGCCGTATTCCAACGTTGTTGCCAACGGACGATGGTTGTTTTCCTCTCTTTATCTCTTGGTCCTCGAGAACTACAATTGTACCATCGTTTCCTTTCTTCGACCAACATCTCGACCGGAGGCAAGCCGGCAATTACACATACAGCTTCGTAGGAAACAGTCTGAAAAGCACTTGTTACCTCTTCGATACACAGAGACCATCTGTCTCCTGTACGATGCGGTTGACATGGCTTCTTTCCAGATTGGAGCTCTGTATAAAAGAATTAAGGAGACAACAGTTTCTAGGAGCTTTCTGCGACTTTCTTTGGGTCCTCCAATATTCGGCATAAAGCGCGTCAATAATGAGGTAACTCTTGCGGCTTTGGCGCTGACATGCTCCGTATGTGCGTTAAATTGGAGACGTCCATCGATGAGAACTCCCAGGTACATATTTTAAGTATGGCTGGGAACGAATTTCGTGCCTACCCACTGTGAGAGTAACAGTTTCAATCTGCTTCCTGCTACTGACCAGGAGCGCCTCAGTCTTATGGTCAGCAGAAGTCAGCCATCTTCGGATAATAGCGACAGCCTGGTTGGAAATAAGGGTAATCTCCTCAATATATTTTGCCACAACCACCACTGCCACATCATCGACAAAAACCAACAACTGTGACCCCACCCGGCATAGGTAACCTAAAAAATCCGTCGTACATAACGTTCCACAAGAGAGGACCTATGACTGAACCCTGTGGGACGCCACCAGTGACCTCATACCTCCTGAAACCTTTATCCGAAGCATAGAATAGTACCGTATGTCTAAAATAGTCGTTGATGACCCTCATAAGATGCGAAGGGACAACCATCGTCCGTAGGGCATCCAATATGCATGCCCAATTCGTCATGTTAAATGCTTTTTTAAAATCCAAAGTGACGATGGCTGCATAATTCCTCGCACCCCTCTTCCACCTCTCTCCTGCAATTGCTTTACGGGTAATCTTGGTCACTAGATGTCTTCTATACATCGCATAGTTTTCGGCTGTTCCGGGAATAACGTCCTGACAGTATTGTCCACAATTTCCGGCCTTGTGGGGAGCTGAGATGACCCTTTGTTCAATCTATTTAAAGCTATTTTGTAAGGACTACCCCACGGGGTTTCATCTACCTCATCACAAAGTTCTTTTCAGCACCGTCGTTTACTATCCTTGATGGCTCTGCGGAGGTTTCTTCTAGCAATCTTGAACTGTTTCTGAAGCCTGCAAAACTCTGGTCAATGCCTTGCTCGCTGGTAACGTCTCCTTCCTAGGTGGCAACACCGACGAAGGTCATTATAATATCTGTCCACTAGTATACTGGGAAACGGTGTTTACCCGGTTTTGAACGAGTCATAGCCACGTCACATGCCCCGGAGATGAATGAGGTGTCTTTTTCTGACAACCATGCAGGTAACATGGATCCTCCATCATCACCGAGAACGACTTATCATCAAAAGTTTGAGTATTCCACCCTACTGTTCTCCATCGACAACTCTTCCTTCTTATTGGTACCTCCAGCGTGGTGAAGAGGGCCTGGTGGTCACTGTGAGAATAAAATCCACAAACCTTCCAAGTAGCGCCCCGTCGCAAACATCCACTAACAAACGTCAAATCAATAATGGATGGCCTTCCTGCCCTAGTGAAGATTGGAACAGTATCGTAGTTCATAAGGACCAAGTCATTTATTTGGACAAATGCTTCCAGGAGAAATCCCCTCGACGATTCTTTTTACTGCCCCACTCCGTTTGTCCACGCATTAAAATCGCAAGCAATTATAGTTGGCCCACGGATATTAGAGTCCGCGTTGATACGATCCAGCAATTTTGCATAATCTTCGATCGTGATGCTAGGATCAGCGTAGCAGCTAAAAATAAACAGATCATTAATCTTTGCCCATACAAACCCAGACTGCTTAACTTTATCCACCTCCTGAATACCATATTCACCACAGGCCCAAATAGCAGCTTTAGCAGTTTTGTCGGATACCCATGCTGTACACTCGAGGTTCTTGTATTGTTCACAGACAATAGCAACGTCGAGGTGTAGTTCTCGTGCAGTTTGACTGAGTAAATCCTGTGCAGATTCACAATGGTTCAGATTCAACTGGAGAATCCTCATCTACGATGCTGTTGAACTTGCACCATGGTTTTAAGTGCTGAACGGAAAGGTGGGCACTTAGTACTCCCGCTAGGATGGTCAACGCTTTTCTTTCCCTCACATATTGCACATTTAGGGATTTGCCTACATTCAACAGCCTTGTGACCTAGCTGGCCACAGTTTCGGTACAAGGCTGTTCTGTCTTCCCCTACACAGTTTCGAGCTATGTGTCCATACTCCCAGCACCGGAAGCACCTTTGTACATTGAATTTCTCACGTATGCGGCTAACGACTAGGCCTACACGTATCGTGGCTTGAGCCATAACCTTTCTGTCATGGAGAACTGGCATTGCAGTGACTGCTGTTAGCGTATTTCAATATGTCTGAAGAATGGATCATATTACTATTATGGGTACTGCCTCCTCACCCAATAGTGGCTTTAATGGTTCCACAATCTCCTCTTTTGTGGTCAGAGCATCGAAGTCTCTTAGTTCAAACATAGATTCCTCCGTCCATGTCCGCACTTCTGCACCTTCACCAAGCATTTTCTCCACTCTAGTCTTCATAAATGAAAGGGTTTCCCCTTTTTTGTGGTCCAACTGTAGTTCGCCAGTATTCAGCAAGACCTCGATAGGATCAGTGCCTGGGCAAAGCTGAACAAATTGGAATTGAACGCAATGAACACCCAGGCCATTGTTCTAGGTTCCAATTCCCTTCTTGCAACTATCCCCACCCTCCCAACATTGATCCTAAACGACAACCCTACCAGTTTCAACTCCTCCGTTAAAAACCTAGGCATTACCATGGACAAAAACCTCTCTTGGAAACCACGTGTAGCCCAAATATCCCGACGATCAATTAGTTCCCTGAAATTATTCCATCGATCCCGGCATCTCCTTACACAATCTACCCGGAAGCTTCTTGTATCTTCCCTTATCTTCCCCCACTTTGACTACTGTTGTGGGGTATACGGGGGCCTCTCGAAATTGCTAGAGGATCGCTTAAAAAGAATTATGAACTGCGCTTTAAGATTTGTCCTTGGTACTCCGAGGCGTTCCCGGGTGTCACATCATTATGATGAGTTAACCAATCCATTAACTCGCAACACCCTTCATACATCTATAGTCTCCTTCAATTTAAATCCACTGTCCAACACCATCAAACAAGATCCCGCCTCTCCGATCTCTACATTCCATCCCATAGAACTAAGGCATTCGACCGTTCCTTCCTCGCCCGTTCCACCACTGTGTGGAACTCAATCCCTCCTTTCATCCGCCATTCATCTTCACTGGCCTCATTTAAATCCCTGCTTTTCCATCATCTCTTGGCATCCCAAAAAAATGCTCTCCAGGCAGGCCAATCTTCCGCTTGAATTAATGTGTGTCGAATACTCGATCTCGTTACCTACGTGTTTGTCTATTTTTCCAACAACAAAGAAGATACAAACTTTGTAAATACTTTATTGCATGCTATGCAATTTATTTGCTTTATTTAGCAATTCCGTTATTAACTATTATATTAATGTTATTTATTATTATTTTGTTAATATCAAACCTTTATATATATATGTTTTATTTTTATTTTTCTAGAAAATTGGTTAAATTCCTGTAAAGTCTATTACTTTTTAATCAGTTATTTATTTTATTTTTATTTTTTTTTCTTTCTCTATTTCTAATATGTTTTGTCACTCATGATTAGTTCTTGATTTGTATCATTATGTGCCTCCTGGCCAGATGAATATTATGTTTATTTTACTTGTTCTTTATTGTTATTCTAAAGGGACTTGGTCCCAGAATAAAGTTTGTTTTCTATTCTATTCTATTCTAGAAGATCACCGTTGTTATTTGTCCGGACTTTAGTTATGGAAGGACCCAGTTCCATCATTGCCGGATCAGCTCTTATTTGTCTCAAGACATCTGCGCAGGACTGACTTTCTGATACCTTCACAATTACAGCATCAGGTCGCGGTGTTTTGAGGCGAGGTTTCTTCTTCAATCTCTTAGGCACTATTTGCTAAGGGTCTTCAGTAGATATCTTCCGTTCAGTTGCCGGTCTTTGAGAACGACGTATTACATGAGATGATTCATGAACTTCCTGGTATTCCACCGTTCTCTTCGGCTTTGTCCTCCTTTCTAGTGTCTGGGTTGTACTCATGGTTTCGATAGCGGGGATGTCCTATTTATTCCTTTACTTCGAATGCCATCCTTCTTGTTATCCGGTGGAGTAAGCTCCCTAGTTTGGGTATCGCCATCCACCGTCTTGATAGGTAGGGCAGCAGTTTCTAATTGTTCAAAGTACAGACGAATTTCGCCAACGTAACTTTTGATTTTCCCGTGAACATTATGTTTTGACCGAATGGAAGGTAGCAGTTCGTCAATCTTGACCCCAATCTTGTAGCCTGAGATTCTACAATGGCCAAGTCTCCCACCATCGTAGCACCTGTGTGTGTTTGTTTGTGTGTTCTGATTCTTGAGTTCCAGTCAGATCTTAAATTTCTTTTGGCGACGTTTCGAGACTAGGTTATTTTCATACTCATGGCATATATCACTGTAGATATAATATACCATATATGGCATGAGTATGAGACTAACCTAGTCTCGAAACGTCGCCAAAATAAATTTAAGAACTGGCTGAAACTCAATAATCAGGACATATATTTTCCTTAACAGTCAAGATAAGTTGAAATCAATTTGGATTTCCCTCCAAATTTGTAATCCTCTGAAAATTCCTACTTAATATAAGTGTCTAGTACACCTGTTTGTAAATCTGGCTCTGGTTACTTAGGAATTTTAATAAAGAATATAAAGATATTAAAAAGAAAGCTTTTCATTAAAAAAAAGAGTTGTTTGATAATAACAAATCACTGATTACATTAGAAAAAAAATGGAATGTTTTATTTGGCAAAGTAAAAAAAATTGCTAGGAAAAATAGAAAATTTAAACATTAAACTTTTGTGTCATGAGTCCTGGCTCAAGTGTCAATGGTGTGTGTATCAAGGAGAATGGCTCTGATGGTAATCGAGGAACTTCTATGCTATAGGCACATAGAGGAAGCAGGAAAAAAAAGTTATAAAACATTTTCAACATATAAAATCTAAGTTCCTGGATTTATCCCCAAATTTGAGTATATATAATATTTTTAGAAATACAATAACAGTTTCTATTGTGAAATATTTTATTATTTTTTAATTAGGAATTGTAACTTGTAATAATGGGGAAAACATCTTCCATACCATGAATACTGAACATATAAATACATATAATTAAAATGAAGCAATAAATATAAAGCAGAATAAAATTTATATTTATATATTTTAATAGGTTAATTAAGCCTTTTAATAATATATGAAAAAATAAATAACATTGCTAATTTTAATAATAATGATATCGAAATAATAATTAATAAGATCATAGATGTTGAATATTGGATTAAATTATTGTGTATTATTATTTTCTGGCAATAATTCTAGTAGAACAACAATTCTTTAGACTATTTAGTTCCATTTATTGCCATTTATAAAATAGAAAAAAGTATTTAAAGTGCTACCAGTCGGGAAATGGAAGGTCTGAAGGCTGAAATTGAGATGGTTAGATTGTTTGAGTCAGAACTTTGGCATCAAGAATTGGTGGGCAGCTGCTCAAGATAGAGAAGTATGGAAGGAGATACTTGAGGCAGCGAAGATCCAGGGATGGATTGTAGTGTTCGTGATTATGATGATTTAATTTCATTTTGTGTTACTCTATGTGATGAATATCTTTTATCTTGTAGGCTACTCTACTTGATATTAATTGATCAGAATGATTTGTACTGAACATGAAAGTAGCTCTGATTTATTTATTTTTTAATTAATTTTTATAGGTCTGCCCCATTTTGAAAGGAAAGATGATGGAAGCTGGAACACTCATGGTTGGTTACCAGCCCGACGACAAAAGGCCCAACTTTTTCAGAAGCATTTATTCTTCAGCGGCTGTAACTAAAGGAGATGTTGATTTCATGCTTTCAGAAATGGACCGTCTTGGTCAAGATCTTTAAGATCATGGATAAGTCCTGCCTTCTTATATCAATAATTTGTTTTATCATTGAAAGAAAGATTTTGGCGTTGTTGTTTTTTTAATTATAATTTTATGAAAAAGAAATTTCTCTTTTAAATGAAAGTGATGAATAAGTCTCATTACTGTTAATTTGATTTTAAGAATAATTCTAGTCAGAAAAGAAAATGATTTATGCATTGAGATAGCTGGGTTTCAATAAAGGAAAGCATTTGCCTCTAGTTTATTTTATATAGATATCGTTATCAAAATCATATTTGACTGCTTTCAAATGTTAAATTATTGTTTTATGAATTGTATGAATGGTATTGTAAGTTGACTTTTGCAAGCCTCGAAGATTATAATGAGATACATTAAAAAAATAAATATTATAATTTTGTGGTCTCTATCATTAAATCTTCTTCTAAAGCAACAGTTCTGGAGCAGCTTGCTTTGGATTGAATGCAACATTTTTAAGTTGAGATCACTCAAATAAAAGATTTTACAAATCGGGGCCAGTTAGCAAGCAGTACCATTCAAGTAATATATATTTACTTATAATTCAATAAAATAGAGCCAAAACTCAAAACTTAACATTAAATTTTATTAGAATGCAAATGGAAAAAACCACAAGCAGAGCCTTATGTTTCAGATCTGGTGTAAAATACAAACAATTATCAGTCAATATTTCAACAATTATTACATTCCTTGAAAAACCTGTATTTCAAGTATTGTATGATTACTTGTGTTTATTATGAATTAAGTAATATATTTAATTTTAGAGAAAGCTCTGACATGTTGTTAAAGCCAAAGTTAGTCTAATAATTGTTGTAAAATTAAATGGTTATGTTATTTATAATTAATGGATTATTGTTTGTTAAGTAAGTAAGAATTGCAATTCAATATTATAAACCTGGACGAGATCCCTGTCAATTGAAATGACCAAGGATATAAAAGAGATCTATATTTGTTCATAGCCATTATCACTTTAAACTTTAATATATCCATGTAAAATTAAGGAACATTATGGAAAACTCTTTTATTTATCCACCTGAGTCTAAATATCTGTAACTATAAGAATTTTCACTCTTAAATTTAATTTTGAGAATTTTTCCTCTTAAATTTTGTTTATTTAATTTAATTATAAATGAAGATCACAACTTTAATTAAAAGACTATGAAAAACGAATAATAACAATTATGATAAGCATAGAATGCCAACGAATATTTGTTGAATAAGAGCTAATATTACTAAAGTCTACAATTAAAACAATTATTATTGATCGTCAAGTGTAAGAATCTTAAATATCAGTCATTATCCTCCTGGAGTTTAAATAACTTCATATAATCTTAAATATCACTTCTTTCTATGCTATAATTCACTTTAGAATATTTGTTATATTTAATTTTCAAATGCTCTTAATATAAAAGTTTATTATTCCATATGTGCCTTTAAAAAACTCAGGAGTAAAGATTAAACATTTATTTGGTCAGTAATATGGCAGGGATATTGTCTTCTCTTAAATTGTTATATATTTTATTATTGAATTTAATATCTTTTTATTATTATACTCATTTGTTAATAAGAATATTTCAATGAATATTGTTGTTATCTTCTTTGCAGGTCATTGAGGGGTTATTGTTTGTCTCTATTGAAATTCAACGGTTATATGAAATGTTTTTGATGTTTGTTTTATAAATTTATATTTGTTGGCAGATGAAATTTAAAAAAAAAAAGAAGATCTCAATTAGTACATTGTTTCCATAGTTATAAGGAATTTTTATTATATAACTATACAGTCATTAAACTTGTCTTCCATTTTAAAGTAAATGTTGTCTTCCAAATATTTGTATTTACTTTATAAGCTATTAACATGTGATCTTCAAAAGCTGTTGCTCTTCACATAACATGTTAACAGTTAGCTATAATAATGGAACGGTTGATCAGTATGATCTTTCTATACTATTTCAGCCAATAAATGTGGGTTTTGAATTGGAATATTGCTAAAGCAAATAATATATTTAAATTATATGCCATGATTTTTCGTATTCTATTTCAACGAAAAAAATATTATTGGATATTTTTCTAGATTTTGAGTTTTGTATGACTTTAATTGATTATAGTTCCTTCAAACCATAGTTATATAGTTAAGGAAAGCAGACTAATTTTCCTGCATAAAATTGCGCGTGTATCAGTTCATAAAATATTGTACGCTTGAGTATCATGGGTTGGAATATGTTAAAAAGGTAGAACTAATGAGCTGTCATTGTATTTAAAGACTACTGGTCCATAGAAACTAATAAAATGGTGATTGTTAAAAAAAGTAAGAAGGATTGACATAGCTTCAGATAAAATGTGTAGCTCGGCAATAATATTTTATAGTTAACAAAGAAATATATAATTGTACTATAATGGAATATATTTATGTGAGTAAATATTATGTTTTTTTTAATAAGAAAAGTGCTATTTAAACAGAAAACCTGTTATGCAGGTTACTTATTTATTTTTGGACGGAAGGGTCCTTTAGTGTTGAGTAGTCATAGGTAGATAATGTAGTTCTCATCTGAGGGCTACAGAAAATTTTAATTAATGTATCGTAATTGCAATAAATGTCTGTAGTACAATATAATTATAAATCTAGTACAATAAGCTGCATTTCATGGATTGGGGACGAAATTTTTATACTTCCTTACCAATTTCCATGCTACTTTGGACTGAATGAGTAATTTCAAATAGAAGTATGAAGGAAATATTATAGAAAGGTTCAGATGTAAGAACAATTATGTCCACTGCCTCAGAAAGGGTGATAAGCCCTAGATTGTTATTTCTCTGTGTGTGTATATATATATAAGTGTAGTAAAATATAGAAAAGTCGTGTAGCCTCTTTTGTGTTTTTTACCTTCTTCTTAATTTTAATATTTTCTTTTCTTTAAAATTTGTTTCGATTCATAAAACGCCAATAACACTATTCTGCAAAAAAAAACTTTTCTCCCCTCCCTTGAACAATTTTGCCTGTTTCTCATGTTTTCAGGTGTGCTGAGTCCGAATCCGAACTCAGAAAAATTCTATCACCCTCTGATTTTGAGAGAAAAGAGGTGAAACTTGGAAAAAATGAAAAATTGTATTTGAAAATTATTGTCTTTATTAGAACAGATTTTTTTTCTTTTTCAACAATAAAATATAATTAATTGAATCCTGCATGCTATCAGGTATAATACTAGATATGACACAACTCAAAAAATATACACACATCGTCAATGAGTAGTTTTTTTTCTTTTGTACTCTTCCTCCTCTGTCTCCCGCTGCAGTGTCCAGGAGTAATCCGCCAGCATCTTCTCATTCCATTTGTCAGAATATCTTTTTTCCATTCTGGATATGTCTTGGTGGAATCGTTCTCCATGTTCGTCCAAAACTGCACCCAAATTTGGGGCGAAAAAGTCTAGGTGACTATGCAGGAAATGTGTTTTTAAGGACATTTGCATCCCAATGTTTTATATGAAGTAAGCAGTTCTTGGACTATTTTTCGGTAGTCTCTAGATTTTTTGTTTCCCAAAAACTTAGCACATACCTCTCGAAAAGCAATCAAAGCCTTTTTCTCAGTAGTATTTAACTTTGCTTCAAAAGTGAGATCCTTGAAAAACTGAAAAAACACTTTTAGCCATATTTCTTTAACCACTTGTAATATTCCCATCAAATTTTTTTCGTTCAAATATACTTCATTGCGCTCAAAATCATCGGGCTTTTGAATTTTTTTCACTATGTTTTAATGCCGAAAAAAAATTCGTCAAATCCACAAAAAACTCACCTTTTTGGATAAAAAACTAGAATTTCTCAGGAAACTGTGCGTGATAGACAAAATCTGACTTCAAATTCGTGTTCACCACATCTGATAACAGTAAGAAAGCATGTTTTGGTTTGAAGGAGGATTTTCGTGCAGAACAGTGTAATCAGAAATGTTTGAATTGAATCTTGAATTCAATAGTTCCCTAATTAATTGTTTTGCCAGATCTTATAATAATATTGTTTGAGACATCACAAAACTATGAGTTCCTATATAAAAAATTAATTATTAAAGAATATGGGTTTGGCTTATCTTATTATGAATATCCTCAAGAAATATATTAATCACTTTTAAACTTTCCTTAGTATTACCATTTATATTTATTAAATAAATTTCATAAAGTGAGTTAAAATAGTTTCACCTATTTTTTGCGTGTTTTCTTGACTGCACCCCCAACTATCAACATCCTATTAAATTTCATAAAGATTCATATTTATGAAGATTTTATTTTAATTTATTTGTCAAAATAAAATGTTTGAGTTTATTGAAATTATTTTAGTAAAGAATACTTATTATATTGTTTTAGTCGAATCTAATCTACAAATAAACTAATTATTTTCCTAAAATGGTACGGTTATAATACCTGTTTTATCATCAAGATAATTCAGACTATATTTGTGATGTTAGTTATGAACTTATGAGGATAATACTTAATACTTTGGGGAAATTATTTTCACTAACTCATCATTTATTGGATAAAAGTTTTTATTATAAATTATCCATCTGTAATTATTATGGGAATGAGTTTGGCAATTGTTTTGTTCAGTGGAAGAACAATAAGATCAATAATAAGTCATTATGTAATGATTTTTTTCCCTGCTTTGAGGATTAAGAATAATATTAGCCAGATGACACAACTATTAGTAGTATTCAACTCAGTAATCAGTATCCAACTCGAAAGGATTGCTCCACTAGCACCATGAACTAGGATGAACCAACCATAAAATTTAATATTTGAATCAGTTATTAGAAATGTAAATAGTTTATTAGATTAAATAGTTTATTACTACTCCATCTTACCTGTTGTTCTCTTGTTCTTTCTCCTTCACATGGTTATTCCAGGTTCTAATTAAAACAATAGCAACTACCATTTAATTATCATCTATCACAGATCAAATTTTCACACCCCACACGATCCTTGAAAAGGGCCATGAAAATAAACTACCAACTAACCACCTCTTCATTGATTTTAAGTGCGCTTATGATTATAGTGTGAGTCTGCAGAAACTTTTTACAGTGATGGATGTAAGATCCCTTTGAAGCTAATTTGACTGGTTAAAATGACAATGAAAGTGTAAAATGTCAAGTCCGAGTTTAAATAATAATTGAGTGACTCCTCAATACCAAACTAAAGGGAAAATATTTATGGATTATAAAATCCTCAGATTGTACTTGACAAGGGACTATGCTTGAAAGCTACTGGAAACTTCATGACTCAGAAATGCCAAACATCTTCCCATATTTACTTTTAGACTTGAAATGTGAGGTGGAATATTATATATAACTAGCTTTCCTGAAGGTCCTCGTATGATCAGAACTGGCACCTCACTAGGAGTTCTACCTGTTATTTATTTATTGAAGAGCTTCTTTGAAAGTTAACATAAGTTGCTACATTAAAATTTTTTTTTGTACATTCTGGTGTTTAATCTGTCGATGCTAATCCTATTCTAGTAGCTGCTATCTATCAATGATTTCTTTATATAAAATGTTATATCTTCTTATATATCATTCACACTGTATAGTATTCAACAGTTCTGTTATGCAAACTTTCTAACATATTTGAAATATAAAATTTTTGTGATAGATGTTGAGTAAGTTTAATAGCTTTTTAGGAAGGAGTAATTTTAAAAATCACAATAATTTTCTGCAAACAAAGGGTTGGGTTACAATGTAGAAGAAAATTGGGTTTATGCACACTAGTGGAACTAGTGCTATCTAGCAGAAAGTTAGTGGTAGCTAACTGTTCAGTATTCAACATTAAATTCCTATTTAAAGGAATTATTGCAGTTTTAATTTGATATTATTTATAATTACCTAGAGCAGTTATAATTTAAATTGTAGTTAAGCCCTGACCTCCACTGAATAGGAATCTGTTGGGATTTGTACTTCTCTTCAGTCAGGTTGGCAACAATAATTTATTGCTCCTATTATGTTATTGCATAAAATTATAAAATTGATAATTAAATTTTACAGTTGAATTCTTTTAAATAGCACTAGTAGGGTAGCATGAATTGACATTGCAACTGTACTTTAGAATTGTACTGAATTTAATTTTGGGATTCAGCTGATTCTGTTTTGAAGTGTTGATATATATTCTAAATATTAATGATCTGAGTACTGATTAATTTATTGTTTATTCTTTTATTTTTCATTTGAACCTGCGCATCCAGGAAATTTGTTCCGTAAATTTCTCTTTGCTTTATAGGAAAATCAAGTTATGATCAATAGTTCTTGAACAGATCTCTTGGCCATTGTCTTTTTAATTTCTTCCTACAGGGTAACAGCGTAGAGAAGAATTGCCATCAACAATATTACAGGCTGATGGTAATGTAAATATAAATTTACATTACAGTTTCTAAATTATTTATATTTCAAAGTAATCCCCCAAAACAAACAAAATGATCCATGTTTTATATAACCCATTGGCTAAACCCTAGATAAGATTATCTGTACTGTTTCAATTCTTCTTAAATTTTGTGTCGATTTCATCTGTACCAATTTAATCTTAAAAATATGTTCTTTTTAAGAACTATAACTAAGAGATATTCATATCATGAAAACAACTGACTGTGCATCGATTAGTAAGGCACTTTTCATAGAAACACTACTTCCTAACCAATTACTGAACCTATAATCTCATCATGGGCTCCCTATTTTTCCCTTCTTAATGGAGAAACTGTTTGAGAATGTTTAACGTAATTTTGTTTCACTTTCTTCTAAGAATACGCCAAGATATAAGTATACACAGGCCGATAATCTTAAGTTTTTAGTAAGCTGTAAAGTTATGATTGTATTGTTGTTACGGACTATAACTCGTCCCACCCGTTATGTTTTCTATCTGACTTGGAGTCCTTAAATGAGAGGTTTTCCCATCTAACAACTAATTAGAGCAGCCTGATGTCATCTGTCATGGTCCAAGCTTTTCGTGTCCTCAATGATAGCAGTATGAGTCTCACCCATCCTTTAATTGTAAGTTTGTTCAATTTTGTCGAAGCCCGAGTCCTACCAAGTCCAAATTAGTATAAATAATTAATTTTCTGTCAGAGCCATTTAACGACTCTGGTTAATTCGTAAGGTCATCCTGAGAACGTGATAACGAAAGGGTTGATACTTACAAATTCCGAAAACTAAGAACCCAAAAGGCAAGGATAAGCAGCCAAAGTTTCCCTAACCGATCCTCCATCAATCACTAGTACTATTATATATATATTCATTGTAGTGCTTTTGGTCGCTTCCTGCTAAATATCTAGCCCAGCGATGTCTTAATGAGATACACATACTTGTATTCCACACTAAATTCAGCAATCGTCTTTCCACGTGTCTAGCTCACACTACTACTGAATATTAAACTTTTTTTAACGTAGATTCTGTGTCGAAAGCATGTATTGGCCGGATACTTTAGTTAACAGATCTTGCAACGGAAGCGTTAGGCAATTGGAAATATCGGTGTAATTCGCTCTTTGATCAGAGTAGGTTAGTTTTGATATCATAGCGGTTACTAAATTGAGATATGCAAATAATATTGTTTGATCATTTGGTCTTCCTATCTTGGTCATCAATGAAACAAAGAGGACAAGTTTCCAAATCCAATGTTTCGTCTCGGGGTCTTCTAGTTCACGCCATTGTATCAAACATCTATTAAATGTGAAAATTGTACATTTTGGAAGAGAGAAGAGACGGCTTAACGTAATACTAAAATAAGTAAGTATGAAAATAGTTGGGGGTGCAGTCAAATAAAACACTAAATAAGAGCCTACTTATTTAATTATGTGCCGACGTAATACCAAAATCTTATTCTGTCATAATTATTTGACAAGAGTCGGTTTCCGACGATTAAAAAACTCCCATTGGTTATTAGCGTTCTAGGTTATTATATTATTTAAAATATAATATAAAATAATATATCACTGCCCTGAATGTGTCCTTAATCATTCTTGTTTTGTGTAACATTGACTGCACCCCCTGATCATTTCACACCACTCACTATTTTCTACTTAAATCATATAAAATAAGTTTAAAATAATGTAATGATGTATTTTTTAAAACAAGAAACGTCGATCCGCTGATAGATTCATCCTCTGTAATTTATAACAACTACGTTTGTGGTTGTCAAATAGAAAAACCTATAGTTACAGTATCGTCCAGAATCACTTATGAGTGTAGGGGATGATGATTCGTCAAAAACTGAAGAACTGAATAAGGATAATCTTACTAAAGAAATTATTAATTGTTTTTTTGTTATGAGGGATGAGCAGGCTTTCTCGCTGAAACGCATATGGATTACTTGTGAGAATTATAGAGACTAGAGTTGTCTATGCTCCTTACGAAAAACATTGCCCGATATATTTATTTTGTAACTGGTTAAAAAACAGCTCTTTAATTGGCTCATGAACATGAACAGGCATCGAGTCCAGTTTTTTATGAACTTGTTGCTTCTTTAATGTTTCGATTGGGTAACTTTAACCTTGGCGATCTTATTTATATTACCTTGCCAGTGAAATACGAAATCAGGGTGTTTGGGAATGATTGATATATTTTAAAGCCTTACGCGACATCACTCAAATAGCTAAGATTGTTTGAAATAGAGGACAACGAAAATTGTTATTGTGACAAAATATTGCATAAAGTTGTGGGACGGTGTCGTCGTGTTCCGGAGGGTGAAGAAGGAAATAGGCTACTTCCTATATCGTTTCTACACGGCGCACAACCCGACTTCTACCGTACAATTTATTTTCACTTGTACTTCTGCGCAGCACTTATTTTAAAAGGACAAGCATCCAAGAGGTTTATGACTGATGAGCGTTATCCTGCAAATTTTAACGATGAGGAATATATTATGGTACTCAATGATATCAAATAACAGCTTAGCTAACAAATAAATAATGGATTTTTTGTTACAAATACGATATTAATTCACCTCTGGAAATATGCTTGCTATTGGAAGGAGCCTGTATTTTGATAATTAGCTTCACGCTAAAGGAAAATTAATTCTATTAATAATGAGTTGCAATTTACACCTGTATTATAGTACAACAAGAAAATAGAATAAATGATGCATAATGGCATGAGAGAAAGGCAAATAGACAAACTCCCTACAGGTAGTTCCAGTACTCAACTTGGAAGGTCAGGAGACCATCTTCTTTTCAGACGCCTCGGTGGATTGATTTGGGAATTGAAGAAGTTTTGAAGAAATTCAAGTAGGTTTGAAACTAGTGGGTTTGATTGCTTACTAGGGGGACAATAATGTCATTATGGATGACTCCATTCGTAAAAATGTGAGGAGCATTGATGATTTTGGATTGTAAGGATTGAATACGAGAAGAACTTTACTCTTAGTAGAGGCACAAAGCTCTACTCCGTAAGTCCAAATGGGTCTTATAGTAGAATAGAATAGAATAGAAAAATAATTTTATTCTGGGACCAGGTCCATTTAGAATAACTGAGATGAAAAAAATTAAATAAATATATTCCTGGCCAAAGGCCTACATCAGAATAAAACAATACTTACATAATATCTTAAAAGTAAATAACTAACAGGTATATTTTGGTAGAGAATCAGAAATGCAATACAAAACTAAAACTAAAAAAACAGACAAATTTACAATAAAAAGAAATAGGCTTATGGAAAAATAAGTTAATAAATAATACCATCTAATAATAAAAAAAATATATATCATTATGAGTGAGGAATATTTACGGTAGTTTATCAATCGATCAAGTTGAATATTTCTATAGATTATTCATTGATTGTAGAGCATCTGATTGGGATATTAGAAGATGTAGGAAAAGTTTGGATTTGAGTTAGGTTAAAGAAGACGCATGACGGATATTGAGTGGGAGTGAGTTCCAAAGAGAGATAGAACGGGCGTGGAGGAATGCTCAAAAGTATGGGTTCTATGAGAACGGATATAAAGATCGGAAGGGCGAGATTTGTGCCCTGGGATTGGATAGAGGATTAGAATTGTAGGAGACTGTAGATATAAGATCGATGTTGTGAGCTGATAGTTTGATATAAGTAAGAACCAAGGAAATAGAGTCTACAGATAGAAGGGAAAAGCCACTTTAACTCAGCGTGATGGCGGGACACATGAGACCTCCTCAGGGCGTCGAAGACAAATCGAAGCGAACAGATCAACACATCATAATTCGCCTCAACCTCTCCTCGAGCCTGTTCGAGAGGCCACCATATGCCACACAACCATAGTCAAAGTGTGGAAAGATAAAAGAAGTGATGAGGAGTTTAAGGATAGGTAGTGTTAGAAGATGCCTGGAACGGTGGAATAACTTTAGAGAGCTTATTGCTCGTCGGGAAATTTGGGCAACGTGAGCTTTTCATGAGATGGATTGTTCGAAAATGATTCCGAGGTTTCTAACAGAGGATCTGAAGGAAACAGGGTGATCATCTAAGGTTTATTGGGGAAGTGTGTTGATAGAGTTAAGAAGGCCTGAGTTTTCGCAGCATTCAAGGACAGTTTATTCAAGTTTGCCCAGGCACTGATCCTATCTAGGTCACCTTTTTTTTTTACCTGTACCACTACGACCCGTGAACGAGTCTGGGGGTTCAGTACATGGTTGAGAATCTAGGTCACCTTGAATATTGGCAAATGCAGCTATTATCTCAGATGGAGGAAAGGACAAATAGATCTGGGAATCGTCGGCGTAAAGATGGTGGGAACAGTGGAGCATTGATTTGGGATGTTCACTAATGTAACAGTTGAAGAGGAGTGGGGAAATACCAGATCCCTGTCCCACTCTTGTGTTCACCGGTAGGAAAGAGGATAGGCATTGATTAGGGATGGAGACTGCTTGAGCCCTATCCGAGAGGAAAGCTTGGACCCAGAGTATGGAAGTGTTGGAAAAGGAAAGAGATTTTAGTTAAAAGGATGGAATGGTTCAGCGAATCGAAAGCTATTTAAAAGTCGAGTAGAATTAGCAGTGTTAGTTTTTTTCGTCCATGGCAGTATGTATGTCAATGGTGATTTTAACGAGGCCAGATCGTGTGGAAAAGCTTTAACGGAAGCCTGATTGAAGTGGATCAAGGAGTTTGGACTGTTCCAGAAAATTTGACATTTGGGATTGAACTATTCTTTCGAGGGGTTTGGAAACGTAAGAGAGTATAGAGATAAGCCGGAAATCATTTGGTTTTGAGGGATTGATATTTATGTAAATGAGTCATTTGTAATTACATATAAGCTTATAGCGTTTGTCTGGTAACTGTTAAAGTATCCTAAATCGACGAGGAGGAATTTCATATCTTAAAGTCCATACTACAATATACATAATACATAATAACCATCTTCAACCGTCTAATCAATGGAAATAAATTAAGAGATATTTTTCTTCTAAGTATCATCTTAAATGTTTTTTTTTACGGGGTTTTGATGACAGATAAACGAACAAAGAAACTTATTAATCATACATTCAAATTCAGAAATTAAAATATTTATATTTTAATAGCAGAGAATTAAAAGGTTTGCTTAACAGAGTTGGGAAGGAGTAGCTTCAATTTCCTTATGTGCTAATTACACGCGCTAAAGCAACACCTTGCGTCAAAGAGTATCCTTAGTACATCACGCCTTGTTCCTCTTCCACTACAATTTAATTCCTTACGTCAGGCTTTCTCCAAAGTTTATAGATGTCTAACTATCCTGCTCCTGTTCTATTATTTTTGTTGTATATGTAAAACATTATATGCATTACATGTATATAATATATATAGCCTACAGAAATATGCTATTGTGCGAGTACAACGTGTGAATGTGAAATCAGCGCTAGAAAACTATGAAAGATACTACTTAGTTCCGAAAACCAAAAGCATTCTCTCCTAATTTAATTTTTGGTTACAAGTGTATGCGAACTACATTACAAGCTTTGAAGAAGGCCTGCAATGTGGGTCGAAACATCGCTTCCTGATAAATAGTTCATCATTACTTAACGAATTAATTTTTTGGGTATCAGTTCCGCAGGTTGTCATTTCGAGTCGTCTCAACTTTTCATTAGTATCCTTTTTAATATTCTCAAAAATAAAAATAATTTTACCACTGAGTTATATAGTAACTATTATTGACAGTGGGAGCGGAGTGCCTCACTGAGTTGCCATGCAGAAAATCCTGGTTCAAATCCCGCTGCTGGCAAAACTTTAATTCAGTCTGATCGCAGCCGGAGGTGGATCGTATAGGATCTAGGAATCTCTTGGGCCTCACCCAGCCTCTATAAAATAGGGTACCCAAAATAAGGGGGAAAATCTGGCGGTTGAGCGTGATCTAAGACAAATCACCTCCCTGCACAACCGTTGTCCATGAAACAGTACTGTCTCAACCATCCTGACAGTACTAGTTACTAAGTATTGTTAGTTTATTCATTTAACGTCACTTTATGCTGCTGTCTGGAGTCCTAAATTGCCTATAAAGGTGTAATTTGGGTATTTCAGGTATAATTGGAGATTTTTAACGAGTACCTGATATCTTACAGGCTATTTTATATCCATTACGAAGGAAGGCATAACATAGGATTTCTTAATCCCTTTAAAATCCCTTTAATAAATCCTTAGGCCACATTCTTAGCTATACTTATCTATTATTTCCCTATTCAAAACACAATCTCCGGCCTTGCTTCTTCTCTCTCTTAAAGTATATAATATGTATGCAACAATTATTTGTTTGTTTATTTTACGTTACTTTATGCTGCAATGGCTAATCGGACGGTGTTACAGTGGGAGCTCTAAATTCTACCTATCCAGGTTTAGTTAAGACAGGGATATTTTAACGAGTACCTGACATCTTACAGGCTCCAAAGCACGGCAAAACCAAAGACTTTCCAATCCCTTTAAAAAATCCTAGGGCCACCTGCCGGGCTGCGAACCCGCGATCTTGGACATCGTAGATTGTTATGCTATCCACTATACTACATGTGATCCCTTTAGTAAATATTACTGACTGCATATAGATTAAATAACAGACTTACATATACTGTTTAGGTATATATCATCATGTATACTTCGAAATGTTTCTTGAAACGTTAATGGCTAGATGAAATGACTATCCAAATATAGACATTTCCCAAAATTACATTATTATTTTCTTACTGAGACTCGCGATTATTTTGATTTTCGTGAATATTAAAAAAAAACGAATTAAAAGTTTTTTTATTTATTTATTTATTGATATTTACAACTGTATTATAATAATACATCAAGTAAATGGGCTAAGCGATACATAATGACATGTGAAAATGACAAGTAGAGAAACTACCCACTGGTAGTACTCAAATCACAAGTTCAACTAAGAAGTCATGGGGCCATCTTCTGAATTAAAAGTTAAATCGTGTTGTGACTTAACTCGAAGCGAAGCCAGGGGAACTGATACAATTTTTTACCACCTCCCGGAACATTTTCTTGCTCTAATTTAATTTTGTTTCACAACCTTCAATCTCCAATTGTTCTATTTAATAACATAGCAGAGATTCGATATGTATTATTAGTATGAGTACATATAAACAGATTGAGCACCGTTGCATGTATAGCTTTGATGATTTTCTAGGCTTGATAGCAAGCACTGTTAGTTCAGTAATTTGTTCATCAGTTGTGAATAAACATCCGGTTGTCATAGCAATAACTCCCCCCCCCCTGCATTAGCTTTGCTTTGAAATGAGGTAAATGCATAGGTTTTGTAATTTCAACAAAACACCTACCTTTATTAGAATGCAACTGCAATAAATATGCATATACTAGAGAAAAAATACAAATAATAATAATAATAATACAAACACGCAAGCAAATAATAATAGACGAAATAGAAAAATAATCAAATATGAAGAAGATTTAAGCAAATAAACGTATAGTTACAATTAAATTTCTGTAATTTAAAAAAAAATATCAACAACGGTGGAAAAAGAGGAATCCTAGAAGATGAACTATTTAGTCGTTATCAAGGTTATCGATAGTCTATGCAAGACCGGTAGACCATGCCATGACCAAAAATCAGAACTCCTGAAAGAGAAAAATATTCAGAAGAATATGGGGCGAAGTGGCCGAAAAAGGAATATGAAGAAAAATAATGAATGAGGGGCTGATGGAGCTGTTTGGAGAGCCCTACATGTTGGCATTAATAAAGAAAGTAAAAACAAATGGATGGAGCATGTAGAAAGAAGGCCACACTATAGAATACAGAATAGCATGCTTTACGGGGATCAGATGGCAAATGAAAAATTGGACGTCGTTTGATCAGGTGTCTGTACGATGTGGAGGAGGACGTAAAGCGGCTAGGTGTTCGAAGGTGGAGAAAATAGGAGCAGGATCGCGGAGATTGGTTGGCTGCGGTGGTGGGTTCTTGCAGGACCGTATAGTCATAATAATATAAAGGTTGTCGATCAACACTAGCAAGTAACATAACCGTCTAACACCTAGAATTATAGGAGGCAAATGGGGAGGAGCAGTTTTTATCGAAATTTCTTTTAAGTCCTCTCAAGTATGTTTTTATTGCTCTCACTGACTGTTCTTAAATAAGTCAATACAACGAGTTATACTAAAGGCTATACAAGCTTATGATATATTTTTTATAGCTACAATTATTTTATGAAAATATTACTATTCTAGAATGAGAGGAACTTGTTTCGATGCTACTACCATAACAAGTTCAATTTTATTAAAAAAATAAGATCTTTTTTAAAGTGAAGACCCACTTATTCCTGAAATGTGTAATTGATTTTTAAAAAAGTCAAATAAATCTGATCATAATAGGTACTATTACAATGTTACTGTTGCATCAACGGATTGCCAGTTTCTTTTTTTTTTTGGACGCTCTACGGCTATTTACATGGTACTGTTCTTAAAGTACTAACCGAAAACAAAGGGATCGTTTGATAAAGGTTCCAAAACTTCAGTTTACTATAATCCAGGGTCTTTAGTGCAATGCGATTTGGCCTCTTCGACGGATTTTAAAACAAATGACGATGATCCCAACATTTTGTAAAAGAGTGCTCATGCTATTCTATTCCCGCTAGGAGTGTGATATCCATCAGATCTAGGAGAAAGAACATGTGGGACAATTAGCAGAGCTCCGTCCTGCCCCTTTTATATCGGATTCGATAAGTAATATATAATCCATTGAGCAACATTCAAACATTTGATATATGTGTGAAATCCATAAAAAATAAAAAAAAATTTTTTATTAACTAATAAAATCTATCAGCTACGAATGTTTGTTTGAAATGAATATTCGTATTTCCTTCAATTCTCACTAGGCATCAGTGGTAAGGTAGTGCTAGCCATCAAATATTGGACAAAGGTCCAATAAGTCCATTGTGAGATTTTAATTTACCATAAATGAATCTTAAAATTATGTAGACATAAAATATTGTTCGGACGAATATGCATAATCATTCTTCATTATATAGGTCCTACGTTCATTTTTACAATTAAATTCTAAAAAACGGCTCAATATTTTTAATAGTCGGCGTGGCTCCTATAAATCACGTGAAGAAGAGATTATGACATCCTTCTACCGATCCTTCTTGGGCTTTCCTCTGTTCTCAGTTTTGAGAAATCCTGGATACCCCGGTATTGCGTCGTCTTGAGCCGAGACCTCTAATAAGGCCATCTTCCAGAAGTGGAGGAGAGGAAGACCTCCATGGTGGGGAGTCGGCGGCTCAGTCCTCGACATGGGGCCTGCTTGGATACTTCTATTCTGCTCCAGCGTGGCTGCTCTTCAATCTTCCTATATTGAGGTAAGTCCGTATATTTGAAGGGACTATTGAATGGTCTTTGTTTGTACAATACATTTTAAAAAATGATCTTAAGACAAAAAACTTATAGGATATTATCAGCGTGAATAGTGTAGTTAGGTAGAATATCCCATGATCCACTCAAACCTGAAATATATTTTAAAGACATTTAAAAAATACCGAATAACTTTGAAAATAGATCCCTGAGGCTCATAAAGTTTACTCCTTTACAATAATTTGAATAAATATTAGAGTTTTAATGTTTTTAGTGTTGTATACTGTGCCTTTCGATAGGATAAGTTATACTCAGGAACGCAGTTTTGTTCACATTTCAACTAATTTACAACTGCACATTCGTTGTAAAAAAACTGTTTATTGAAGCTATAATTTTCTAAATGCGTGTAAATTGGTGAGGGGGTACAATCAATAAATTAACTTATTCTATAATTAAGTCTAACTTATTTTGTCTAATTTATTCACTGCACTACTTGACCATTTTACACTTTTCTAAGATATATCCAATTAACCATTTCCATATGGATATAATTTGATAAATGAACGAAATATTGCTAAAGACAAGAAAACCAAACATACTATAGTATGAAATAATTTCCAACTACTCTTAATAAAAAAACCAAAAAAACTGTACCACTGAAACCCATGAAGGGCCTAGGGTTCAGTACATGGTAGAGACTGTATTGTTTCTTGGATAACGGATATACAGAGAGGTGATTTGTCCTAGATGATGCTCAACCGCCAAATTTTCTCCCTTATTTTGAGCCCCAGGGGGGTGCTAGATCCATAAGATCCATCTCCGTCTGCTAATAGGTTAAAGAGAAGTCTACCAGCGAGCGTGATTTAAACCCAGGACGCACGAAAACAGCGTTTTACCATTGAGGCAGTCCGTTCCCACTTTAATAAAAAACATTTTATTTTTAAGAAATGTGTCTTAAACTAAAAACAACAACAAACACTGACTTTATATCAAGAAAGCAAAATACCTACATTAAAAAAAAAATCAATAATAAAATAATATATAAACCTTAATCAGTTTGTTCAACAAATTTTTATTCATTTTGCTCAATTAATTATTATTTTAATGAGTGCCCTCATTAGCCCTATCCTCAAACAAATCTAAGAAATCTTGTGTGAATTAAATGCGAGCAATTTATATTATCTAAACAGGATGTCAACAAAGGCTACCATATCTGATTTAAAATACCTTGGAAAATTATTTTTCCAGTTTTCGTAATCCAAGGACATAACTATTATAAATGACAATTTAAATGATAAAACAATCTTTTGTAATTGATATTGTCCTGTTTCATGATATGGAGATGTCCTATGTTTCTCTTTCCTGCTCTTTTCAATTGCTTACGGAAGTTGACGTGAAGTCCTTCATTCTCGTGTCATGCCAGACCGTTAATACTGCAATATGTAATTAAATAGGTAATAAACATAATTAAAATGATGATTACTTTACAATTATTTAAATCTTAATAATAGAGTAAACAGGAGCGGAAATGAGACTTCAGCATTATCCAAATCAGGACACACCTATAAGCGAAACACAAATAGTTATATTGTTCTTCGTATCTCTTGGTATCAGTTTCGCAGGTTGTCTTTTTTATTTAAGTCACAACAAGATTTGTTTCATTTTTTATATTATCGGAAATAAGAATTTATCACTGACTCAATATATATTAAAGAACCGACTTATACATACTATTTGCATAATTAAGTCACCAACTATACTTTCAAACCTTTATTGGAACATTCATTTATTGATGAAATTATTACCGATATATACTCGTTTCCCCTAATTAAATTATTTCTTCCATGCTAAAACTCACAATTATTATATTTATTTATCGAAAATGTTAATAAGGTAACGAATTAAAAGTCAAAACTTGTGATTTAACTCGAAGCGACAACCTGCGGAACTGATACCCTTTTTTTTATTTGAATGTGTTTTACTCGCTTCGACTACTGGGGCCATTAGAGACGACTTTATTTCTTCAGAAATTTATTATTTTTTATTATGGATTTTTATTACTCTTTGCTTATATAGTTAACTGTTCATTTACTCAGGATTATTAACATTTTTCTTATCAATTTACGTTATTTATTGCATTAAGCTGTTTTAGCCATACATACATATTGGGGATAATAGATAATATTTTGCCAAAGGTGATATTTATATTAAAACGAAGTAAAATAATTAAGGAAGAACTTCATTTTTCACGGTTTCATACTGAATTGTATATTAATAAATTAATAATTTATGATATACAAACAGATAGTTAATTCGTCATTAAATCATTTGTGTGAATGTTTTTTGAAAACCTAATTTTAATTATTAATTATATCTTTATCTTTTATTCATTACTTCAAATAAAATGTGTTATCGTTTGCTGAGGACTTGTGATATTTATCCAAAGTTGCTCAACAGAAATCTCATTAATGTCGTACACTCGCCGGCTGCACATTCAACACTTCCTCCCGAGCTTACAAAAGCATTAATAAAAAAATAAATTAAAAAACTTTTTTACTATTCACTTGGATGAGTCTGACTTTCTAAGTATAAAGATTTACAAATGTTAATTTTTTCATTTAATAATTTGACATGATTGTTGAATAAAAACTGACAGAAAAAATTAATAAAATTAATTCAATAAGTGAGGATATAAATTTATATACAATTTAATGGAAATTAAATTTTGTCAAACTAATTTTTTGTATTTAAGATTATTGATGGAACGAGCATAGACCTTACCGTGTACTACTGTTGGAAACCGTTTGGTTATCCAGAATGGAAATAGCCAACTAGAGGATTATTTTAGGGTATGTCTGCCTAGGAGCACCTGCCATGAACGGCCATAATTCATGGATCTAGACCGATTTGTATTTAACATTCGGGAAAACCACAATGCTTTTCTCGATCAATGTAAACAGGATAGGGTCACTAGTAGCATCACTCCTATGCCGATCGTGTCAGAGTACTTTGTTTACAACTCATAAGAAATAATATATCTATTTTTCTCGATCTTGAATATTTGAAAGCTATTTTTGAGCAATTTTATTAGCAAGGTTGGTTTATGATTCTTAAAGAGACTTCATACCCTTCATTTTTAATTTGTGAATTGTATTTTAGTTTACAAATTATTATTTATTAACTTTAAGTAATTCAATATTAATACATTAGTGGAAAAAATCCAACTAAAAACCTCAAGTCTCTAAACTAAAACAGGAAATTGAAAATACATGTCCAATATTTCGCCTATTCAGGCATCCTCAGGGCAGAAAGGCAATTACATCAAAGCAAAACATGAATAATGCACCTAAAAAACACATCCCACCACCTCCAAGGCTCAAATGCAACTACTGAATCATAGTAGAAGGTTACCTGAATAGGCGAAATATTGGACAGGTATTTTCAATTTCCTGTTTTCGCTTAGAGACTTTAGAGGGATAGGATTAGTTTAGAGGGATTGGGATGCAATATATGGGTCGGTATTAACTGATAACACACATGCGTCATCAGCATACGTGGAGATGAAGTCAGCTATATAAAAAGATTACACGTTTTGGAAAGGTTTCTATCGTTATGTGAGACCAATGTTTACTTTATATGAAGACTACAGAGGAAAAACCAAATAACTCACTTTTTCCTAAATGCTCAAGAAAGTAAAAATTAACCTCAAAATCTACTAGTACCATTATTACCATTATTTTTATAAAGTCTATGCAGATTGCTGTTCGTGCCAATCTTTCAATTTCAGATTGTTTGAGAAGCTTGAAGCAGAACTCATGGAAGCAGCGTTACTTCGTTCTTCCGCAGAATCCTTTGGATGGACTAGTTTTTCTAACTCATTCGAAGCGACATCCTGCGGAACAGATACCCTTCATGTAGCCTTATTGTTTAGTGAGGCCATTGGAGTTTTGAAATTTATTAAACGGTTCTCGATCGTGTCTCAATTCGGCCTCAGCTGTCTCACCTGGGGTCGACTGTTCTGTGTTCTATTCGTACCGTAGCAGCCCGTTTATATGCCCTGTCGCCCGCGAAATCCGTTTTCATCCTTCGTTAATGCTAAGGTTGTTATTTAGTAAGCGGTATCCAAAAGGCGTATTTGATCTACGTTCAGTTGGCTCACTACAGAAACCTCAGTAGGGATTAACTAGAGAGCAAAAGGTGAATGTAGACTTGATGAAGGCTTTCTTCCTTTTCTTTTTCAACACAAGTAAAGTTGGGAACAGGTCGACGCTGATACATTTTGGCTTTCCATGTGAAACCATCATCGATATGATTTATGTTTAATAAAAAACCTGATTACAACAACCCGTGAAGGATCTGGGGTTCAGTACATGGTAGAGACTGCACTGTTTCTTGGACAACGGTTGTGAAAGGAGGTGATTAGTCCTAGATCGCGCTAAACCGCTAGATTAACCCCCCTTATTTTGGGTACCCTTTTTATAGAGACTGGGTGAGTCCCAGGAGAGTCCTAGATCCCATAAGATCTATCTCTGGGCCCTTTCAGATTTTTATTTTAAGACTATAACTATAATATTTTAATTTTATCTATAAACATATTATCGTTTGTTTTGAAAGAACTACAATTCAATCGAAAAAAACAAAAAACAAATTAAGAAATATATGTATGTTTTTCAAGGAATTATTTCCAACAAGTCAATAAAAAAAACAGCACTGGTTTGTTTAAACCTTGCTCAAACCTGATTTGTTTAACAAATCGATTTTCAGAAAATTTCGTTGTTGTGTCAGCTTTTTAGTCTGCCAGAAGCAATTTCTCGCTCAATGTGTAAAGAAAACCCTGTACAACTAGAAGAGTATTACGTTCAGTACATTGTAGATATTGCATTGTTTCTTGGACAACAGTGACGCAATGAGGTGATTTGTCCGAGATCATGCTCAACATCCCATCAAGTCCCCCCCCCATTTTGGGGGTAACCACTATACAAAGGCTGGGTGACCCCAGGAGGGTCTACAGATTCCAAAGGATCCTTCCCCGGCTGTTAACAGATTAAATAAAAATTGCCACAGCCGGATTTGAACCCCGGACCCTCGGGACGGCTACTCAGCGCTCTACCATTGAGTCCCCGATTTTTTCGCAATATGTAACACAAATTTTAATTTCTTATCCGTGCCATAAAAGTATATAAATGAAATTAATTATGCTGGAACGGACAAGAAGCTAGTAGTATAAACAAACAAGGTGCGGTGACTATAATGGTTATGTTCACTGCAGAAGTGATAGTGAAGTGCCGCTACTCGCCCGCTCTAGCGAAACAACTAGGTAACAGTACGCCTCTTCATAGGAGCATGTTCCACCAAGTCCTCCAAGAACGTCACTTCTTTCAAATCCTCCAAGAACATCCCTTCTTCCACGATTTTTAGCTCGAAGTGGCTCTTTTACTAAGTAGCTAATCCGGACTGTCCTTTTTGTTTTTGTTCACTTTCCCAAGACTTCATATGTTAAAAAATGGGCAACGACTTGCTATTACAGCCAATAAGAAGAAAATTGGTTATACAAATAAATCGAGTTTTAATTTAGTATCACTATAAAATTAGGGTAGGTGCTATTGACCTGCATGTTTTACGCCCTCTAAACCCCAAGAAACAAACTAAATTAGAGGTACTTGTTACTTAGCAAATCGCTATGAGCTGATCCGCCATTGTTTATTACCTGAAAACTGATAATTCTAATTCTGATGATACCTATCTAATCATTTAAAATATATATTTTTGTGTATAATGTATTAGTAAACCTCACTAGCTAGGTCCTTCTCGTTATTGAAACCTTTTTCCTCAACGTCTCCATTTTATCTTCTTGTCTAAATCCATTTGATGACCTCTTTTACATAATTTGATCTATAGGATTCCGAACTTTTGGAAATATTTCGCTGTTTCTTCTTCGGAAGAAGGCAATTTCATAGTTATTCTGTCCATTTTAAATATACAATACCAACATTAATAAGAATAAACACTAAAAAAACAATACGGAAAACAATTTAATAACACACACACAAATAACTTAAATGAGACAAGTAAAAAGAAGCCGTTACACGAAATAAGAAGGTAGATTTTATATCACAAGTACCAAATTACGTCAATCGAGAACTTCATCTAAGATAAAAGACGTTTAGTCGAGTCATAAACTTTAGAGACAATCTGACAAAGACAATGAAGAAGAACCTAAATATTCAAATACATAAATGTACTAGAGTGCAATAAATCGATTGCTGATTAGCTAATGATTTATTTTGAATAAGTATTCACCATTATTATTTAATAACTCGACAATTAATGATTAATTCAAATGAATTTAATAGTGACACTGAGTGATATTTTGTAAATATTATTTCATGAATAAAGTGATTTATTTATCGGTCAAAAAGACAGTAACTAGTAAACTTTTATTCAGGCTCCTAACTGGGCAACGGCGAGATGGGCGCCGTCAAGGGCACAGCTACCGAGGGGACGCAAAATCGGCCATGAAAAATCTTTTTTTTTAGATTAGGGCATGTCGTTGACACGAATTCCACCACAAAAATGGTATTGTTATGAAGCGAAATTCTTGTACGAATAAGCTTTAAACCTAAAATTTAGCACCTTTTTTTGTGAGGGGTGTGATGAATTTAAAGTCTCGCCAAGGCCACAGCTATACCTAGTTACGTTCCTGCATGGGTCATTGATATTTATTGTTTTACCCAACTTGGCCATTTTATTTATTTATACACCAATAAATATAAATTTGATAAAAAAAATTTTTGAGGAGATAAATAAATAACTGGGCGCTGCTAGCACAAGGTTGGAATTTGCCCCAAGTTGAGGAAATGGGCGGGTCTTCCTTCCATTGTTCCAGAGGAATCAGGTGATGTCCTAACTACATCTACTATGTCTGAATTTTATTCTTATAACGAGATTTAATATATTATCATTCAGATATATATTTATAAGTATATCTAATGTTTTTGAATACTTGCTTATTATATTGTAGTTTGGCCTTGGTGGTGGTGGTTGGATGTTTCCTCTGGGCAGATGTGTTGTAATGTGAGGTTGGGGTGTGCTTTATTTATTTATTTTATTTTATTATTATTATTTGTCTGCCCTGATGTTGTCTGAAATGGTGAAATATCGGTAGGTATTATTATTTTCAAATGTTTTGAAGAGAAAATATTTGGACTGGCCGGGATTCGAACCAGGGTCGTCTGCATCTCCGTTGTAGTGCTCTAAGCCACTGAGCTACCAGGGGTCGTATCCAAGTCAGACAAATCCGTTCTCTTCACCGATCCTATATCCCCGAGTTCTCGCAATTTTTGTGATGTATACATGGGGAAGAACATTACTGTATTACTTTTAATTAGGATCTTGTTGACTTACGTCGTTATATTATTTATAATTTATATTTATTAATTGTTATTTAGATGGAGCACTGCAATGGAAATGCAAACGACCCAGGTTCAAATCCCGGCCAGGGCAAAATCTTTTCTCTTCAAAAAAATATATTTTTTTTTTTTTTTTAAATGATTTTATTGAATTGTACAACTGTAATATTATACATCTAGTACAAAGGCTGTATGAATAAACAAATGCATGAAAGGACGTGTAGAGGCACTACCCATTGGCAGCACTCTAGTTACATTTCTATTATAGAAGGTCTCGAGGCCATCTTCTCTTCAGACGCCTAGGAGGATTGTCCGGGATGGAATTGGAACCAAGGATGGAAACTAGTGGGTTTGGATGGGCCTGGAGTTTATTATGGAATGATAGGTATCTGGAATGGGCTAAATCGGTAACATATGGAACGTTCAGGTCATTATGGATGGTTTTATTTGTGACAAAATAAGGAGCGTTTAGGATTTTGCGAAGGATTTTGGATTGCAAGGATTGAATACGAGAGGAATTTGATGGTTTGGTGGAGCCCCATAGTTCAATTCCGTAAGTCCATATAGGTCTTATAACAGTAACATAAATAAGTCTTTTGTAATTGATTTGAAGCTTTGAGCGTTTGTCTAGTATGTGTTGAAGTAGTCGGAAGCGTCGAGCTGTTTCTTGTCTTTTCAGTCTTGTGTGAGGGTTCCAAGTTAGACGTTTGTCTAAGTTGAGTCCTAGGTAGCGGATCTGTTCAACAGGGATAAGTGGAGTACTATTAAAGGATACAGTAGGACAGGAAGTCAAGGGTTTTCGGCGAAGGGTAAAGGTAATTTGATGGGACTTTTTGGAATTGATTTTAATTCTCCAATTCCGACACCATTCTTCGAGGCTTGATAAATGTGATTGAAGGGATTGGGATGCAATATATGGGTCGTTATTAACTGATAACACGCATGTGTCATCAGCATAGGTGGAGATGAAGGTGTTAGGATGGGTTGGGATGTCAGCTGTATATACCGTGTAGAGGATAGGACCGAGGATGCTACCTTGAGGAACACCAGCAGACTGGGAATAGAGAGGAGAGTAGGAACCATTATGATTTACTTTAAATGTTCTGCCAGCTAGAAAGGAGCGACTGATCAAAAAGTATGTAGGAGGAAGGAATTGTCGGATTTTGTAAAGGAGACCTGGGTGCCATACTCGATCAAAAGCCTGTTCTACATCGAGAAAGGCTCCCGTGCAATACAATCTACGCTCCAATGCTGAGGAGACAACATCCACCACACGATGGCATTGCTGGATAGTGGAGTGGGATGTTCGGAAACCAAACTGGTGGTCTGGGATTATGTGGTTACTATCTAGGATGGGATACAGACGTTTTAGTATGAGCTTTTCGAGGATCTTGCCCATTATGGGTAAGAGGGAGATAGGACGATAGGAGGATGGAAGTTCTGGAGGCTTTTTGGATTTTGGGATCATTTTTACTATAGATAGTTTCCATGTATCGGGAAAATAGGTAGAACGGATTACAGAATTATATATGTATGTGAGGAATAGGATAGCTTTTCGAGGAAGGGATTTTAGGATGTGAGCTGTAATTAGGTCATGTCCAGGAGCTTTACGGGAAGGCAAACTATGAATAACATTGGATATTTCTGACGGATGAAAAGCCTTAGGTGGGAGACTCATTTGGAGTGGGATATCCAGTTCTGCTTCAATACACTCAATGTGAATAGGGTTGAGGATATCAGGGTGTGGATTAAAGGTTTTGAAGAGGTGTTGGGCGTATATGTGAGATTTTTCTTCGTCAGATCTGGACCAAGTTTGATTTTCAGTAAGGAGAGGATGATTAAAATCTTTGAATTTAAGGATCTTTTTGGTGGTCATCCAAAGTGATTTGTTAGTAGTCGTAAGATTTTCAGTCACACAAAGCAAATTTTGGATTTTGTAGTTTCTAATCTCCGTTTTCAGTTTGTTAGTCAGTTGGGTGTAATACGTTTTATCTGATGGGTAACGAGTCCTGTGCCACTTCGATCTTGCTCTGCGTTTTTCGCTCAGCAAGCTGCGAAGGTGCTGTGGCAGGTTAGTCTGTTGTGTGATATTATTTCTGTTTATGGTAGTGTTATCTTTTATACTGTCTTTTATTGTTGCTGTAAGTATTTCTATTGCGCTGTCAATGTCTTGTTTAGTCTTGAGTGGAATCCGTAGGTCTAGTTTGTTTTCCAAATCGTTACTAAATTGCTCCCAGTTAATTCGTCCTGTAATCAATGAAGGAGAGGAGGGCTTAGGAATGATGGTTGAGTGTAATGAGAGCAGAACTGGACTGTGATCTGAGGAGAGGTCATCCAGGGATTTGATTAATACGTGGGAAGGAGAAATCTGGGATGTGACAAATATATCCAGGATATCAGGGCGTTTTTTCAGGGAAGTTGGCCAATAGGTAGGATTCGGGGGAGAGAGGATTGAATAACTACGAGAAGTGGAGACATGAGACAGGATATTGCCACGAGAGTTGGATGTTCGGCAGCCCCATCGTTGGTGTTTAGCATTATAGTCTCCTCCAGCAATAAAGCGTGATCCGAGGGATTGGAATAATGATTCTAGTTGGTTATTGGATAGAGAATTGCCAGGAGGACAGTATACAGCTGATAATGTAAGTTGGAAGGGACGAGTCGATATGATGATAGAGGTTGCTTGGATAGCCTCATTTGGAGTTGAGGGAATAAGGGAATGTGGAATGGTTTTATGGATAAGGATGCAAGAACCGGCGTGGGAAGTGTTGTCTGGGTGGTCAGATCTATAAGTGATATAGTCGCGTATATAAAAATATGAACGTTTAGTGAAGTGAGTTTCAGTCAGTAGGGCAATGTCAATCTGATTGTCATGCAGAAATATGTCAAGTTCGTCTCGGTGGTTGTATAGTCCGTTCGCATTCCATAAGAGGACAGCTAGGGGCTTCACATTCATCGCGGGAAGTTAAATGGAATTTCTGTGAGGAGTCTAGTGAGGAGGGTGATGAGCGGTTTGATAGTTTGTTGTAGGTCTATCAGGAAGGAAGATAGGATGGAATGTATGTCGGTGGGATTATGGATTTCGAATGGATATGAATGAGGAGGTTGAGATGGAAAATCAGTAGGGGTGTTGACTGGGTGCTGAGCCCGGCGTTGGGGACGAGGAGGTAGATCAACTTTCGTTGGTCGATGTAATGTGGGGTTTACGTGGAGAGAAGGTTGTGATGAAACTGGAAATGAGTGTTCTGGAGGAAGTTTAACACGGAGGGGTAAGTGGTGAGGAGGAATAAGATGTCGTGGAGGTTGGGACTGTGCTCTGGGGATCTGTGGCTTGGGTTGAGAGGTTAGGGGTTTAGATTGGATGTTCTGAGGCGTCTGACGTCGCGGCTGCTGTAGAGTCTTGGTGTAGGCTTGAGAAGGCGGCTTTATCTCTTCCTGTAAATCGGTGATCGTTGAAGTAGTGGGATGCTGCTCGCTGATAGATGTTTGTGGCAGTTCTGGGAAATCCGATAAATTGCCAGGTTCAGGAACAACATTTAAGGTCTTCTGTTCAGTTTTTTTTTTGTATGCAGTATTGTGCAATCTTTGTCTATAGAGGTTTTTATATACAACGCAACCCCTGTAGCTAGCAGGACGGTCTTCACCACAGAGTGCACATTTTGCAGGCTTCTCCTTAGGCTTCGAGCATGAGTCAGATGAGTGTGGGCCGGCACATTTGACACATCTGGTCTGGTGATGGCAGACACTATATTTAAAAATAATCACCATCAAAATAACAATTAATAAAAATAAAGTATAAATAATATAATTACGTAAGTCGACAAGATCCTAATTAAAAGTAATGTTTAATGAACATTCTTCCTCGTGTATACATCGCCAAAATTGCGAGAACACGGGGATATAGGATCAGTGAGGAGATCGGATTTGGCTTACTTGGATACGACCGCTGCTAGCTCAGTGGTTTAGAGCACTTCAACGAAGATGCAGAAGACCCGGGTTCGAATCACGGCCAGGGCATTTTTTTTCTCTTCAAAAAATTTTTTTTTAAATAATCACCATCATAATAACAATCAATAAAAATATATTATTATTTTCTATTGTTATTTCTTCACTCGTGTCTAAAGAAATATTATCTGCCTCCTTTGAGTTTATGCTGTTCTATATTTATTCAAGGAAAATATAAGTATATATTTATATACATGTATGCATAAATATATATATAGAGTAATAGAGAGAGAGAGAGAGTCAGAAGGGGTTGGTTGTGTCTTGATAATAACTGTTGTACCTCGGTTACACCCGTCAGTTTTTCAACAAGGGATGCGAAAGTAATGTACTAAATAAAGTTACTTAGTACAGAAAAAAATAAAAGTATTAATGTATCATACAATTTTTAGAAAAGTAAAAAGACGTCTCATGCCTTGTGGACTTGACTAAACGTCTTCTATCATAGAACTACTCTATTGACGTAAATGAGTGTTGATCCTCTTTAAAATACCCTTGCCTTCAAACTACCAATCATACACAGAGACACTTTGTTTTCAATTTTATTAATTACAACTATACCCCATGAAATTATCTTACTATACTAAATTTTAAAAATGCTTTAGTTGTGACTGCAATTTATCTTTCTTTCAACCAAGCTAACAATTTTCTAAAAAAAAAATACTTAGTTAATTGAGAGTAAGTGGATGGGATAAAAACTACATTCTATTTATAATAAATGGTATATATCTACAGCCCCAGTGAATAAGTGGTTAAGTCGAACTTTATCCAAAATGATTTTCTTGTACATAGGGAAGCGGAATCGTGTTATTTTCGTAGTGAATAGTGGGCTAAGTCTATTTTTTTTTATTCCTCCAAGACTTATTTACAATATATACAAATTACAAATATAATAAATACATGCAATGCTGCTATATTAACTAAAAGCCTTTCATTACCTAAAAGTCAGGCATTGGCTTGAAAAGGAGTTATAGCTCTTCCAAACCTGCGAGAATGACACGACCCCGCTTCCATCAATACAATTAACTCTCTGTGGACAAAATTCGACGTATCTACTTATTTTGTTCACCGGCTAGCCCCTTATAGTTATTCACCGTGCTGCAGATTTATATTATGGAAATATAAACCTGTTTAAATAATCCTTTACAGCTGAAAATAAATGGGCAGCTGAACAGAAATTAATACATTCTTAAATAAAGTATATTGCGTTATTATTCTAGTGCTGTTACTCATCTCTCTGCCTATAGTTGAACCAGATATCAATTCATAGCCCGGACATTGCACCTCCCATGGCAATCCTGACTTACTTTTAGACTCGCTTTTTTAAAAGCCTATTCAATAACAAAATAAATACTCCCTTTTAAGCTCTTATGACTTAAAAATTATATAAATTTTTGTTTCAGGGAATAAATTCGAATTTAGAAGAAGCCATTCAATTCCTGAGAGAATACGATGCAGAGGCTTCGGCGATGTGCACTCGAGTTACCGACGCACAATGGTCCTACGTCACCAACATCACTGACTACAATAAAAGGAGGATGGTAAGGAATAGTAATATATTCTTTTATGCTATAAATAGACAGCATTCTTATTTATTTCAACATTAGTATGGTCCTATATTATCCAACTTCAGTTTCTTTGTTTATTCATCTAACATCACTTTATGCTCCTTCGACGGTACAGTGGGATATCCTATATTTTGCCTATCTAGGTAACCCCATCTTCCTTAAACCACACGTCCTCTAGTCCTTGCTCTTCCATTTCAGGCACAAGAAAAATTTTAATCATGCCTTGGTACCGTTCAGCAGTAACAATAACTCCAACACCTTGGTCATTTTCAAAAAAATAGGGACCAATGATGTTTCCAGCATGAACACCACAGCATACAGTTGTTTTTAGTGGATGTAATGATGTTTCATGAATTAATTGAGGATTATGTGTTCCCCAAAACCGGCTGTTCTGTTTATGGACGTGGCCACTGAGAAGAAAATGGGCTTCATCGGTCATTATCAATTTAGACGAAAAATCTTTTCAATTTCACCAGACAGCCTTAGGATTGCATTACTATACTCAACTCGTTGATCAGGATCTCTCGGTAGCAATTTTTGGACTAATTGAATTTTGTACGGTAACATTTTTAAATCAGTTTTCAAAATTCGCCGTTAAACTGGGTGCAGAAATGTGTAACTGGGAACCACGTCTCCGAATTGATGTTTCTGGAGACTCTGCAACACTATCGCGCACCAGAGCCACATTTTCAGCGTTACGAGACGTCCGTTGTCTACCAGAACGAGGCCTGCCTCCTGTCGTACCGTACTGTCGAAAATTCGCATGTAAACGATAAATTGTGGTTTTGTGAGGCACTGGACGATTAGGATGTTTTTGACACAATTTCCGCTGAGTGGCAATAATGCAACGATTATTTTCAATAAATATTCTCACTATTTCTGCTCGTTCTTGCGGCGTATATTTATTCATAATAAAATTTGGACGTCTACACAACAAAATGGTTAAAGCTAAACTGAGCTAAACGTCACATAACCAAAATGGCACGAAATCAAAATGGTAGCGGGACTTTTGCTCCACCCGTATATCTATATATTAATGGCAGGACAGTTTACCTTACCTAAGTTTTTAATTTGAAAATACCATTCAAATAGGCATTATGAATATCAAAACATGTTGATTGTTACAAATTTATATTCTTCGTAAATACCTTTTTCTTATTGCAATAATAATATCATTAATATATTTTTATCTATATATCTTTATCTATACTGCATTGCAAACTATTTCAAAATGATCCCATTTATTAATAAAGTCAGTAATATGTCTGTAATGAAGAGGTTAGTTTAATTGCATTTATTCATCACTATCCTTTTGTGTATCTTTTTTATGTTTTGATGTATTAATGTATCCTTTTGACTGATTTGTATGTTGTTGAGAATTGAATGAACATTATTTTTTTTATTTTATTTAATACACGATTGTTTTAACAATGTAAACGTAACCAATAATAAAAGTAAAAAATAAATTAACGCGACTTATGAGTTCAGTTTCTGTTAAATTTAATTAAGCGTACACTTATTTATTTATATTTATTGGTTTCGTTCATTTATTAGTTACCATTCGAAAAATAATGCTTCTCCGGTAACTATCAGATTATGTTTTGTGACTACGCCAATCTATTTTTCACAAACATCTTCCGTAGTTGTATTAGACAAATATAATTTTTTTTTATATATAAAAATACATTTCTTCGTGCATGAATTAAAAAAAAAAAAGCTAAAATTTACATTTTTATCAAATAAGTCAGATCAATAATCACTTCCTTGAGAGATTCCATTTCTTACTATACTAGACATCTTAATTATACGTCTGTAAACCAGATAGGGAGTCAAATAAAGAAACTGGAGATAAAGAGTGAGTGGCTTAGCATGAAATGATGCTTTTACACTTTCTCTCTAATCTCTTATTCTTGTTACCTCTCCAAGATTCATTAGTTTTAAAACATTCTTGAGCCCAATAAAGTGAATAATTTATTAATATTAAGGTATATTACTTGTTAATAAGTTTTTTTTTTTTAATTTTTCACCTATAGAAAAACAAACAATTTTACTTTCCTACTGCAACTAGTTATCGAAAATTTGCAGGGTTCAATTTAACGGTTCCATAATAGATTTAGCGCTTTAAATAAAAAAAAAACACATATTTGGCCAGTAATCTATGTTTATTGGTAGGTACACTAAATTTTGTGCTATAAATATTTTTTGATTCCAAACCCTATTCTTTATAACAAAAATGAAAATCACCAGTGATTGCAGAAGATCGAAAAACCCATTTCATTTTTGGAGCTGGAGCTGTAAAATGACTAACGATTTTGACAGAACACGCCTTAGAGCTTTTAACTTTTCTTTAAAAACCTCGGACTTTTCATATGCCTAATATCTCCCGAAAAGTATAAATATATATATATATATATATATATATATATATTTAAAGATAAAATCATTTTATTTGAACTCAACTCGAGAACTATGCATTTTGTGCTAAATTTTTCATGTATGGAATATGTTCGAAAAATTAATTATTTAGATAATGAAAAAATATTGTTCTAAATTGGATCCGAATTAGAATATATGATCGGTACATACACTTCAGCATCGTTTATTTTAAAATTATTTTAGGTAGATAAAACTTTACAAATTATAGAGTTTCAGAGATATTTCAGAAAAATCTAATTATACTCTGTTTATAAGCTAGATTTTAACCATTATATTCTGGTCACTTACACACTTTTGTCATTAGCATGGTTATTGATTCACTCTAAGTACAAATACCGATCCTATCACTTCATCTACTTCATGAAAGATTAATTCACAAACTGCTACTAAACAAACATTCCCGGAAAGTTACGAACAAAGTGAAATGATACCGAACGAAATACTCGTAAATACTTTTTTACTAAGGAAGCGATATAATAGAAGTGTTAGCGTAGAACGTTAACGAAGAAGATAAAAAAAACAACTTGTTTACGTAAGAAAGAAAAGAGGATGATTCGACATTGCCTAGCGAGCCGGTAAGGCGTCGACTAGCACTGACTTCATCCATCGCAACTTGTCAACTTCAGATTTCTGCTCTCTTGGGTAACAGAAGGTTGGGATCGTTCTGATCCTTTTGTTCATGGCTAGATCCCTTTTTACACAGGGTCTAGAAATGACTTAAACATCGATTCTGCAAAAAAATCATCATTTTCAATCAATGGTTTTGATGTAAGATCATTCTCTTGATATTTTTTCAAACTGAAAAAAGTATAAGAATATTTGAATTCCTTAGAAATAAAAAACTGAACCGAACTAGTTTAAAGAATTAGAGAGGGGCTTGGGAGAACTGTGGGTTATGGAAGATATGCTTAGGAATGGAACTGCCAAGAACATAGCCCGAGACAAGAGAATGAGGTTTGAGGCGAAAACGATTAAAATCTCATAAAATGGGGGAAAATGTAGGAGATCAGAGGGGATGAAGAAGGCGGAGGGAAAGCTACATATAAAGAACATGTGCTAATGATTAATCCGGAGTACACCAAAGTTAGGTGAAACGGAAAAAAAAATATAGAGATAATATTTAAAAAGTGCAAGGAGATTGTGGTGCTGAGGAGACAGAAAATAGGCAGAGAGTTGAAGAAACGTAGCCCATAGAGACTACAGGTACATAACAGAGAGTAAGGCGGAACAACCGATTTAGACTATTTTCAGCTTACTGAAACACTGATCATCATACAACAATAACAGGTATTGCACATCTTCTTTTTAATTATATCTTTAATTCATAGTGGCAAATTGATGGTGAAGTGCAAAGATAGATAGCGTATAATTTCCTTGAAATATTTCGTAACATCCTTACCATAAGTTTAAATAGATATTTATATCCATCTTTCAGTGATAAGAGTCATTAAAACACGTCGTTAACACCATGAGTATTAATTTTTAAACTTGCAACTTGGCTCTTTTAATTGTTAATTTAATGGCTTTCCTAAAAATGACATGTATAAAAAGAAATAACGACTTATTAAATTAAAACAATAATATTAAATTTAACTTTAATTAAATATGTTAAGATATTAATTTGAATTCATTTAGCTTAATTTAAAAAAATATATTGTTTCTTTAGATAAAGCCTATATGGTTTTGATATCCCTTAATCAAGATGATCTAAATTCATATTTCAATTACATATATTTTTATATATTAATATATCTTCAATATCAACCCTACGGTTTCAGATCGACCTTCAGAGCTTGCAGGGGAAGCTAGAGAAGGTTTCCTGGCAGAAAGCCATCCAATTCTCTTGGTCTTTATTGCCTGACCAGATGACGAGGAAGCAACTGCAACTTCTTGCAACAAGGAGCAGAAGTGCCCTTAGTGATCCTAAACTTCAGGAGGTATTTCTGTTTTATAATCCTCAACCTTAAAACTAATAAAAGCAAAAAGGGAAAGGTTTACTCCTAAGTGTATTAGATTATAACACTTCATAAAAAAGGAGGAAAAAAAGATATCCTTACATTTATATAATCTTAAATTGATTTTGTAGTTATTGTCGTCTATTTTTCGTAAAGATCGTAATAATAACATTGTTATAACTTCCTTTGATTTTAATAACGTTTATAAGAAATACTAATCATGGTGAATTTAAACGAAATAAATGATAGAAAATAACTCAAAACAATAAAATAACATGGCAATGCTCATACATGGATTGCCCAGTGAAAATTATTACAGGCATATTAAAAGAGGCTAAATTGTCTCCTCCGTTATTTCAGGATACAGGTCTTGTGGAAAGTGTTTGTAGCTATAAGCTATAAGTAACACATTTATTTACAAGTTTGAAGTATATTTTCAATACTCGGAGAATTCAAAAAGGGGATTAATATGTAAGATTACTTTCACTCGTTGTTTTGTGGAAGGTATAATTTAGAAATATTAAACAATAACCCAAATAAAGTATGATTACAATAAATAGACTTATTTAAGAATTTAACTTGTTAACGATCTAAAAAGAATGGGTATTATTGTGATGTGTTAGTTATTTATATATAAAATAGATTAGGATAATAGAATAGAAAAGAATTTTATTTTTGGACCATGTCCGTTTAGAATAATATTTTTTTACAGAAAAAAAAAACGAATATACATCTTGCCAAAAGTCTAGATAATAAAATCCATATGCTATTAACATAAGTACAAAAAAAAAGTAAGTTTTTGTCATAGAAAAAAACATGAAATAACAAAAAAAAATTACAGCCAAAAAAAATAATAATAAAGTTACAAGAAAAGAAACTAAAGAATAAAGTCATTATTTACTTCTGAGCGACTAGAGCTAATAAGCAATACAACCGATTAGATAGCATCTGTTTGAGGGTTGAGGAGATGTTGGAATAGCGTAGATTTGAATGTGGATAGGGAAGAAGCATGGCGGATATTAGCTGGGAATGAGTTCCAGATAGAAGTGAAGCGCGCGTTAGAGGTAAAGTTTAGGTTCTCCGATGACAAGTGTAAAGGTCAGGATTACTGAAATAATTACTTTTGTTCTTTGCTTTTCATAAATATTGTCAATCTTAGTTCATGTGCATTGCACAATAAGCTATTAAATATTATTCTTAAATAAACAAAGTCGTTTGGTGGCTCTTTGAACAATAATATTTCCTATTTAACTATTCTTTATCCTGTTGGGATGTTTTCCTCATCAACTTGGAGAAGGCTAACAAACTGGAGTTCCTGGTGTCACGGGAGGCTGCCTCCTGTCCTTATCTCTCGCAGATGTGTGACACTATGGCCAATTTCTTGTGATAATTAAAGTTGCATGTTCTCCGGGCACGTGAAGCACTAATTTAAAAAAAATAATAAAAATAACGTATCTTTTTACGAAAGCTTACTATACGTTATAAACAATTATTGCTCGAGCACCACACCGATAGTTGTGGTATAAATTTAATATAACAAAAGTGGAGGGCTGGCGTGCTACACTTCTGAGTTCTCGTATCAGAAGCGGAGCGGGTTTGAATCCGGCAAGAGAGTGAGATTTGGCTTATTATTTTATAGCGAACTGAAGTAGTTAGTCTCGATTTCAATGCTCAATTAACATCCTTAAATATCTCCTAATCCTCCAATACAATGTTCATAAATATCACGATTCTTCCAAGATATACAGCATCGAGATGCTTCATCTTCCTCAACCCGGTGCCCTACTAAAGATAATTAGTAGTGAGCTATTCAGGAATCATTAATATGCTTCGAGCCGCCGCACTCGGCTGGTCACAGATGTGGGTCAGTCGTATTGAGTCGTAAACAATAGCATCTGGTCGTTCGCAAAGATGGCGTCCTTTCTTAGAGCCTGATGCGCCCATTAAAAATTGGATAACCTAACAAAGTTTTTTTTCTAATAAAAAAAAAAAAAGACAATAAATAAGATACCATTGGCAAATAAATACAAGTATTAATCCACCTTACCATTGAACTCAACCTTGATTTCACAGTATCTCGAATTCTTCTGACTTACATTCATTGAGACCACGCTAAGAAGAACATTCCATTTTGATTGTCAATAAATTATTGTTGAGGTAGATAAAAAAAAAAACCTGTACCACTACGACCCGTGAACGAGTCTTGGGGCTTCAGTACATGGTTGAGACTGTACTGTTTCATGGACAACGGTTCTGCAAGGAGGTGACTTGTCCTAGGTCACGCTCAACCGCCAGGTTTTCCCCCCTTATTATGGGTACCCTATTTTTATAATATTTTATAGAGTCTGGGTGAGCCTCAGGAGGGTCCTAGATCCTAGATGATCCATCACCGGCTGCAAACGGACTAAATAAAAGTAGCTGCCCGCAGCGGGATTTGAACCAGGATTTCCGGCATGGCAACTCAGTACTCAACCACTGAGCCACTCCGCTCCCAAGGTAGATAATATGGTGGAGATTATGTTTAACCACCAGGTTTCTCCCAATCAAGGGTTGGCTATCCTCCACCCTCTTTATAGAGGCTGGTGAGCCTCAGGAGGTTTCACAGGATGAATATATGACAGTTAACAGATAAAGTACTATATATTTTACAGCTATATTTAAACCAGGGACTTTCAAATCAACAACTCAGCCCTCTATAGCTTACTATGTTACTGAGTTGAACTGCTCCGCTCCTTATTCTAAGAAAAAAAGGGATCCAAAATTGTTTTTCACATTTAATCACTATTTAATTGAATGAATTGAATCTTTTAATTCAATCCCAGTAGTAGAGGGTCATAATGACATTACAATATGGGAATTTAGGCAACAGAACATCTTTTTATTACCAAATTACCACTAATATTTGGTAAATTCATATGAAATAAGTTTAAGATGTGCTCTCAAAGCAATTATTTTTAGTAGTAAATAAAACAAAATTTTCTTATGATAAAAAAAACTAGACAGACAGTGAAAAATTATTTAAAAAAAATCAAATCACAATACCATGGAACAGGATATTTGAAAGGTAAGGGAAATGGAGAATGCTTGTAGAACAATCTGTGAATCGGTGAAGTTCTATGTACTACATCCTACATGTTCTATGTAGTTCTCTGCTCTCATATGGGATCATGAACTATAGTCCGATATCGTGTAGACCCATGAAGATGGCCAACGTGTATGAATGACTGGCTTTAGAGTGGACTAGTTGAATATTTTTGAAAATAAATAAAAATGGAGGAGAAATAAAAATGAAGCATTGGATTTTTTTAAATATTAACATAAAAAGTTGATGCAGTTATAATTATTTTCAGCTGTCCCGAATAATTCAAGAAATGAAGGAAATATACAACAAAGCGAGAGTTTGTCCTTACTCAAATGTGGTGTCTTCCTATTGTGACCTGACTTTAGAACCAGGTAACTATAAAAATAGGTAATTTTCAAATTATAAGCAGAATTCCAACTTCTTGTAGGGTAATCTTATTATTGGTAGAATATCAATTAATGATGTACAACATTTAAAAAGAATCAACAAAAACAATTAAAATGAAACATTCTGTCCTAATTTTAATTTTTAATCTTCAATAGGAATATGCATAGATGGGAATTTTATTGCTAAGAATTGATTAACTACACAAATGTGACAAAGTAAACTTTGTAAAAATTTTAAAATAAAATTAGAGGCTTTAGAAATGTTGATATAAATTAATTTTTTTTTAAATTTAGCTAGTTTTCCTTTGGTGTTGATCTTCTGGATTCTTGAGCCAGAAATAATACTGATTGAGTTCTAATAAATTAACCAATCTTATAATAAAATTATATTTTAGATTTAACTCGAACCATGGCCCATTCCAGAAGCTACGAGGAACAATTACATGCCTGGAGATCATGGAGAGATGCGACTGGACCAAAACTAAAAAACAAATATATCCGCTACACAGAGATAGCTAATGAAGCTGCTCGGCTAAATGGTAAGTTTTTCTATAATATTTAAATTCATAAAAACATCAGCAACTTAAAAAAAAGACACCGCTGTTTGAAAACCAAATGTGTGGGTGAGTTTTATACTTATCACAGACAGTGAATAGATTAAATAGATTAGATTTTAATATTATATTTTCATTAAGTTAACCACGATAATTATAAAATAAAATAGAATTCTAAAAAAGAAATAACAATACTATATATTATATTGATACCAAATAATTTTTTTTTTGTTCCCACTTAGTTCAAGCTAGTGTATAAAAATTATTTATTTTAAAGTTAATTACCTTTTTGGAGAATAATTTTTATAATATATTGTACATTCACACAATTACTGCAGTAGTCATAAAATTAGGTACAATATAAAAAATCTTTCAATCATACTTCCTTAAATAATAATATTAAATAAAACTGATATTGAGAAAAAAATAAATAAATGGGGGGTCCATGCCTCCTGCAACAGACGCCACCAGTCATCCCTGTTCAGAGCAGCCGCCTTCCAAATACTGATCCCATCTAGAATAAACACTGCAATCAGAGTTTGCTAATTTTTTTTAAAACTAATTAACATATTTTTTTCAGTTCTTTAGCAGAACCTAATCAAACTGTTTTGATCAGAAAATTCCTATTCATAAATAAGTGGGAGGATTGTGGCCATTTTCTTTTGAAACGTATCATAATAAATAAGTAAATAAATATCATGGTTCTGGAGTTATGGAATCTTTGGATCAATTTCTTATTATAAATATATACAAATAATAGTAAAAATATTATACATTTCCTCAGAATCTTTAATATGCAACTAATTTGTTCTAATGTCTTTCCGGGATTCTAAGGATTCCGGGATGCTGGAGAGCAGGAAAGATCTGCTTATGGATCAGGAGTTGATATTGAAAGGCAAGTGACCGATACATGGGCGGAACTGGCTCCACTTTATCGACAACTGCATGCCTATGTCAGAACAAAGCTTAGTAGTCACTATGCACCACCTCATAGGATACAACCAACGGCACCAATCCCGGCTCACCTACTTGGTAAAAAAAAAAACATTTCTATCACATTTTTTACTATTTGGATATTATAAATTATTTATTTTCAAATCTATTCTCAAAGGTGTATTTAATAATTTAAAATCTGCCACAATAACTCATAACTTTTATGTATAATCTAAAGATTGCTTCCTCGTCATCTAGTTAAAATTTGTTCAGCAGATTGTTGGTAGAATGATGCAAAGCAAGTAAAATTAAATTCTTGTCATTATTATATTTCAAATTTCAATTCATGTTTTTTCCCCATCGTGGCATTGAGTCAATAACTACGAATGAATAAATATGTTTAATTTCTTCAGCATAAAAAGTAATCCCTTAATAGGCAGTTCATCATAGGTAAAGGTCCAAGTAGCCAATAAGAGCTTTAATAGAATCTCTTCAGTTTTATCTATTTTCATACAGCCTATGAGTTCCTGAATTTCAGTTTGATGACAAAAATGTCTAGCTGATTTTCTTAAAAGTTTAAAAAAAATAACATTTACAGTTGTTAATAATGGCTTTCTTTCTTAAATTTAGTTATTTAGTTTAATGTTTAATCTTATTTAAACATTAGCACAATCATGGATATTACATTCATGTATAAAAAAAAAAAATGATTATTGGAAAAATGATACCCGAAGAAGGTTCTTAGCCTGTTATCTAATTAATACAGCCTGAGCATGACTATTTATTTTAGGAGGTAGATAATAATCAGTGGAAGGAGTGTATAATGGGAAGTGAAACCAAAGTATGGCTAATGGTCATAGGAGAGGAAAGAATCCCTTCAGGTCATTTTAAAAAGCAGACTAAAATAATTTTTCTCTCATTCTAGAATCATTAAGAAGAACTTGATTTATAAAACATTAACTACTATAATTTAAAAAAATTATCTAGAATACATTGTATTTTTATTGTATTTAATATTTTCAAGGAGCGGGGCAGGTTAGTGTGTAGAGTGCTGAGGTTCCTGCTTTAAATTCGGCTGTTGCAGATAAATTATTTAATCTTTTTACAGCTCTGTGGAATCTTCAGAACCTACTAGTGCTCACCCAACCTGTATAAAGTGGTCACCCATATACTAATACCCGTATAAAGGGGGAAAAACCTGGTGATTGAGTATGACAAATCACTTCCTTGGCCAACAAAGCACCTCCTAGAAAGAGTACAGTCTCTACCTTGTACTGAACAATTGGTTATTGACCCTTCATGGGATTTAGTGGTGCAGTTTATTTTTTTAATTTTTACAAGGGCATATACAGCTTGGAATAAAATAGTCCTTCTAAAAAGCAATAAATATTAGTAAAAACATTAAATATTTGTCTAACATGTTTTGAGTATATTTGCTATTAAATTATGAAATACTAAACATACAGATATCTCATCCGTTAGGTAATATGTGGGCTCAAAACTGGAAGAATATATTGGATCTAGTTCTTCCGTTTCCTGGAAAAAGAAGAGCTGATGTAAGCCCTGAAATGTTAAGACAGGGTTATACGCCTCTCAGAATCCTTCAGACAGCTGAGGAGTTTTTCACTTCAATCGGGCTCAAGCCAATGCCGTTAGAATTCTGGCATAAATCACTCATAGAGCGGCCAGGGGATAGACATGTAGCATGCAAGGCATCAGCATGGGATTTCTGCAACAGGCGTGATTACAGGTATGACGATCTTATTTGTTAAAAAAGTATTAATAAGTATTTTGCTCATGGGAAAAATATATATTAATTGTTTAGAAATATGGTTTAAAACTTTTAGAATAAAGCAGTTAATAATGAATTATGCAACAAAATTGTTAAAGCATTGAAAACTAAAACCTAAAATTGTTAAAAAATTTAATTAAAGAATATAAATATGACAGTTTAATATATTAGTGATATTAAAGTTAGTTGATATAGGATTAAGCAGTGTACAGAAGTAACTATGGAAGATTTATTGACAACCCACCATGAAATGACTCACATTCAATATTATCTGCACTATTCCGATCTTCCGATTCTTTTCAGAGATGGAGCTAATCCAGGTATGCATGCTAATGTTCAAGTTTTATTTTATTTTAATTATGAAATATGATTGCAAATAGTTTTTATTTGTTTATTAGCTTTTCACGAAGCAGTTGCTGATGCCATAGGACTATCAGTAATTACTCCAAAGCATATACATAGAATTGGCCTTCTTAATAACATAACAGATGATTACGGTAATGTTTTATTGATTTCTTAGCATTTATTTAAAAAAAAAATTTTTTTTACTAAAACAAATAATACTATATGACTAGATATCTTCGATATTATTTCTTGTCATCAAATTTTTATTTTTAGAAACCGATGTTAATTTCCTGTTGGAAATGGCATTAGATAAAGTTGCATATCTTCCTTTTGCTTACATTGTTGACCAGGTAAGATTGAAAAAAATATAAATATAATATGGCTTAAAGATATTAATGAATATTTGAACAATTTGAATTGTTTAAAAAACTTAAAAGGCAAAATTGCTATGAAAGAGTGTTGTAAAACTCTGCAATGTTGCTGAAGTTTATACAGTTTCATGTAATTTTTTTTCTCAAATCAGTTTAGAACTTTTTAGGAAATAAGGTAATATAAATAATCTCAAAGTCAGACAAATAACATTTAATAAACTAACAAATAGGCACATAAACTGCTAAATTAGTTCTCACATTTTTTTTTCTATAGCACAATTTTCACAAACCATTTCTTCAACGAACTTTTGAATTATATTTCTTGATGAAACAGAGTATTGTCAATTTCATCCAACTGATATAGTAATTAGTGAAAAACACTTGCTGAATTCTCATCATCTGATCTATATACTAGTGTGAAGCGAGGGGATGGTTGACTGGAAGATAGAGTAAGGAAGAAAATAGTTGGGGGTGCAGTCAAATAAAAACACTAAATAAGTGGGTACTTATTTAGAGTTTTTATTTGACTGCACCCCCAACTATTTTCTTCCTTACTATATACTAGTGTGTTTATTATTTATTTGGCATCAACCTTACTTATACTGATAATTATGTAAAATACATTAAAACTTCAAATTTCGGACATTTATGGACTTATATATATATAGACATATATCCCCTCCCCTATAAAAGTTACATTTTAACTTATGGGAAGAAGACAAAATGGAATTCAGTTTCAGTATTTAGTGGAGGTACATAAGGAAAATTACACTGCAAAGCCCTATAGTTAAGCAAGCCTGGCGTATTAGAAAATAAAGACAATAAATAAATACCTTAGTCACTACCTGTTTAGGCAATTAGGAAGAATATGTTAGTTCATGTCAATGATAATTGGTCTAAGATCAAACAAACTTCCTTTCTACCTATCAAAAACTTTATCGAGTGCTATGAGAGAACATGTCACTCTAAAATATCGTCTAAGGAAAAATAATAATCCAAAATGAGCCTGAAGCAAATGAGTTTGTTGGAACTGATTCCTCAAATTCTGAACTCAGAACGCTAGTTGTAGACATAAAGAAAATAAACCAAATATCATTAGTCTAATTTAGTCTCAAATAATTATTAACTATTTTTGTTAGTGGAGATGGAGGGTGTTTTCAGAAGGAACTAAAGCAATGAATTCAATTTGGTGGGAACTGAGATCATGGCATCAGGGTGTTATACCACCAATCACAAGATCAGAAAATGACTTTGATCCTGGATCAAAATACCATATCATATCAGATCAACCATACTTAAGGTATCTTTTATAATTGAAATTATTAAGTTATATAGATTATAGATGATAATTAAGCAAATAATAATGTATATTAAAAAAATATTATTTTTTTTCCATATAAAATGAATAAATTATAATTAAAGCAACAATAGTAAGCATGCATTGGAATTATGTTCCATCCAATTCTTATAAAACAATGCATTTTTATCATTCTTTTGCAGGTATTATGTAAGTCTGATTCTGGAATTCCAAATTTATGAAGCACTTTGTCAAGCTGCAGGTCACATAGGAACTTTACATACTTGTGACATATACAGATCAAGGGAAGCAGGACGATTACTGTCGTAAGAAATAGAGTCTAGAAAATTTTTTTTTGTTCAACCTTTAATAATAAACAATTGGGTAGCATTCATATTGCTATATTTACACATAGGACAGAGTCTCGAAAACAGTTTACAGTCACTAATCACCGAAATTAGTATACAAATCTTTAAAAGTACCAAGCTTTAAAAAATATTGGAAAATATTATGATAATTATCTATTTATTATAAATTATTATTTATTATGATGTCTATTTATACATAAACAAGTAAAATAAAATGAATGCTAAATATTGCTTATTTTCAATTACAAACTCAGAGATATCATGTCCATTGGCGCATCGAGATCATGGCCAGAAGTTCTCAGGATTGTTACAAGAGGAGCGACAGACAAGCTAGATGCTCGCCCAATGCTGGAGTACTTCAAACCGCTGTTATTATGGTTGAAAGTGCAGAATAGGAATGAAAAAATGATTGGATGGGTCACTTCAGAAGAGGATTCTGGTTAGTAAACATTACGTCTATGTTATCAATAAATAACATAGTATTCACATTCATTTTGCATTGTTAAGATCATTGAACTTCTAAGATAACATATTTAAAAAAAAATAAATATTATCTCAGTAAGCCTTAGGTTAAAGTACATTAGTTCATTTAACTCCAGAATGATAAAACACAGGCAATATAATCACTCATAAAATTACTTCTTCAATTCAATTTCAATTGTTATAATTTAATCAATTTTATTTTATTTCTTTTTTAGCATTATTCCAAGGTTATTTAAAAGGAGATTCTAGTAGACTACAGCAATGTTGGATTCTGATATTATCTATGTTTTCTATTAAGATATTGATAAATTAAGAACAACAAATTTGTTTATTTATATTAACTGATTAACATTTATGAAAATTCGAATATTCAAAAATAAGACCCTCTTAAAAATCTTTACTTTTAAGTCTTGTGAATCCATTGTAAATCATACTGCATTAGATTATAATGTGGAGACAAGAAACAAAAATTAATGGAACTGAAAATTAAAAAAAAATTGTATATAGATATTATTCATTTAAAGTATGATACAAATACTACTTTTATTTCCTGTAACAACTCTTTAGTGATAAGAGATTTGTTTAATCAAAATCATTTATTATTGTATATTATCATATCAGATAAATAAATAAAAAGTATTTTATTATATCATTTTAATGATTTAATGCTAATGAGCTTCATTAAATCTTCAACAAATACATTTAAATATGTAGGCTAATGAGAACATTGTAAATAATAATAGTTATTATTGTTACCAATAATTATTAAAGAAATTAATATTAAATAATTAGTACTTTTAATTTACATGATATTGTAAGATTGAAATGTAATAAATTGTTGATATTTTTTATTCATAGGTTGTTAATGGTTTATTATTCCTTTTAATACTTTTTTGTAAACATTGAACATATTTCAGATGACAAAGCCATCTACTTGGTTTTAATTTAAAAAACATATTTATATTCATTTTATTATTTATTAAATTGTTTTATTTCTTTGATCAGGATTTACTTTCTTTTGACAACTTGGCAAGAAAAATATTATATGTAGGTAAAATTTTCAATAAACAGTTTATACTTTATGTATCAACTTCTTTCCCCTTCAACTATTGGAGACTGTACCACTCAATAAAGCCATGCCTGTTTTATCTTACTAATTTTTAATAACAGGTTGGGGGGAAATAAATCCATTATTTTCTCGGTAGATGGCTGTAATGATCGATATCTCATAAAGTATCCATCAAACAATTGCAAGTTTATCCTCGTTATCAAGATGACATTTCACACTAAAAATATTCTTTGGCTGTTTTTTGTTTGTTCCATTCAGTTGTGAGTTACAGGGTGTTAACAATGGAACTCAACAAAGAGAAAATTCGGTACATTTTACAGTTCTTCTTTGATAAAGGCGAAAATACAAGCCAGGCCACTGAAATTGTGAATGGTGTTTATGGTGCCCATACTGAGGATGGGTAAGGTTGTATCCATCGGATAATTTGTAGCTGATACTGAAAAGTATCAGATACGGTCGAAATGTAGTTGATACAAGTACCAGGTAAGGTCGAAATGTACCGCGTACACGTACTCGGATACTTGACTCGCGGAGTGGGAGGTGGTACGTAGTCACCCCATCTCTCTCTTACTGGTCATTATCAACTACCATCTCTACTACCTGCTACCTGTTGGACCAGATTTGATAAATAAGGAAAATTGTACGTATTTTGCTTCCGCCATTTCAATGGGTCACTGTTTTCTTCCGGAAGATGCTCATCTAAATACCGCTGGACTTCTGTTATTGCCAGTGACTTTGACGTTCCAGTAGCCCTGTGACTCGCAGCGATTTTTCTGTATATGTCAAAGACATAAAGTTTGGGATGTTGACTTGTTGATGGTAACGGAGTACTATCAGCAGGAATATTTGAACCGACATCTCCTGTTTCAAGGGGTTAGCCACCAAATTGATAACTTTTTTTTTTGCTGCATCAGCTATCTCTTCTGGTAGAAAGGCAATATATTTAAACCTTGGATCCAGAAAAGTGGCTGTAATTAGCGTGTTGTTCTCATGCAGGTTTCCTAGGCGGTTTCCAAGGCTTTCGATTAAATTTTGAATTAGAATCGCAAATGGATCTATGGAAATTTGGATTTTCATCCAACATTTTTTTCCATAAATCTGTAACCCCTTGAATACGAATTATTATCGATGATACTGTGACAGGATGATCCGAAGGCACTGACGACTCAACATTTAAAATACTCGACGTAGATTTTGTAGAGGTTGAAGGCGACTTGAACTAGAAATTGGTGTGAGTGAAGTAGTTGTAGACGTGGTGGCTGGTTCAGTATGATGATGTAGAAGAAGACTTATGTTGATGAGATCTTGTAAACCTATCCAAAGATAGTCGGATGTTTGCTTTCCAAATGCTTTTTCAAATTAGAAGTCGTTATCCTATTAGAATACGCGCGATAAACGAAAATGTAAACTCTACAAAAAGAACCGTAACAAACGAAGACTCGAAGTTGTGATACGTTTAAGGCGAATGGTACCTTCAAACTGAGAGTAAAATGGAAACAAAATTTGGAAATACCCAATAGACATATACCTAGACTTGCCACCCTGGAAAATCCAGAACTCGGGATGGGGAACCGCCAAAACAAACCAAGCTCATTTAGGCACTAAAATTACATCGTCTCAGGGATTAAAAAAAAATATTATCTACTATTAATCACGGTCCTTTTAATAATAAATAAATAAATAATAAGCAATAGTCAACCACTCATTTAAGCTCCCCTGATTTGATTACCGGCGAAAGACCGATTTCGCCGCATCCCCCCTTAGTATTATTAAATAAATAAGTAAAAATAATAGTGAACAAGTTTTCACTTATTATAAATATAATATGTAATTAGTCACTTATCACACATGTAGAAACGAAAATAAACTATGAAATTAGCTAACGGTAAAGGGTGGTTGAAAGAACATTTTCCGAGATCGCCTCCTAATATATGATTTTTCACGAGCAACTTTCGCAAATAAAACCTCGACCTATGTCCGGGCAAATATGGTCACATTAATGGATATATCTATACCATAAAGTAAAGGCAATTGACATAAATGATTGAAATCGGGTGCAAAAAAAATTGTTCGACGAAATTGATTAATTTTTTCTCCACTTTTTTACTTTCAACAGTAACGAATTTTACATCATTTTAAAGAAGACAATTAGTTTCACAAAATTAAAAAACAGTACCGGAATATGACGAGTATTATAACAGCTATAGGGTTTTAAAGAGTGTAGCGTGCGGCGGCGGACAGACAAATTTTGTATTACAATCCAAATTCTACGGGTCTTGGAACGTGAATAGCAAAAGTTTGAGGTAGGGTTAAACTATATATATATATATATATATATATATATATATATATATATATATTTTTAATGAACATAGTTGACCTTGATGAAATATGTGGAAGAAAATGGTCCGGGTAGAGGTCAATAAATTTCTCTGAATATCTAGAAATATTTATTCAGTAGCCAACGTTTCGACCTACTTTGTAGGTCTTCTTCAGGGCCTGAGCATAAACGAGTCTTTTGGAAGCTACACTTACACTACATCAAACGGAAATGAACGTTTTTAATTTTCAATTGTCTGTATTTTGCATATTAAGCCCTGAAGAAGACCTACAAAGTTGGCTACATAATAAATATTTCTAGATATTCAGAGAAATTTATTGACCTCTACCCGGTCCATTATCTTCCACATATATACTTTTTTGTTCAATACCATAGCTTTCAAAAAATAATTAACCAATAAAAAACATAATTTTAATCATTTGATGTCCTGTGCAGGTTACTATTTCGGTGAATAACTCTTTTTCCTTTAAAAATGATAACAAAAACTGATGCCCCAAGAAAGGCTGTGTAGCGTTTTAGAAGAGTAAGAGTCGGGATAACTGTATTCAGCTACAAAAATATCAAGTAATAGTATCAGATACAGAAATACCAAGTAAAAGTATCAGTATCACTTGTATTCAGATACAGGAAAATCCAGTATCTACCCATGACTAGCCGATACTGTAACAGCTAATAACTTGAAATTTTGGTTTCGTCGATTCCGTTCAGGCATTTTTGATGTTAAAGATGCACCTCGCACAGGCAGGCCCGTCGTCGAAAATGTCTTGGACCGGCATCTTGGTAGTCGTAGCATCGCATAGGAGCTAAGGATCGACCATAACACAGTTTTAAACCATTCCGGCAAAGCTGGATTAAAAAAGAAGCTCCATGTTTGGGTGCCACACCAAAAACCATGATGGATCGAATTTCCATCTGCGAAGCCTTGGCCAAATGAATTGAAATCTACCCAATTCTTAAACGGATGGTGACTGGGGATGAGAAATGGGTCACATACGACAATATTGTGCGAAAACGATCGTGGCCAAACCAGGACTAACGGCCAAGAAGGTTCTAATGTGTATTTGGTGGGACTTGAAAGGAATCATTTATAATGAGTTGGTTCCGCATGGCCAAACACTAAATTCAGATCTCTGTCAACAACTGGACCGTTTGAAGTTAGCGATTGATCGGAAACTGCCAGAATTGGTCAACAGAAGAGGTGATGTGTTCCATCAGGTCAACGCAAGGCCACACACGTCTGTAGTGACTCGCCAGAAACTCCGGGAGCTTGGTTGGGAAGTTCTAATTCATCCACCATATAGTCCGGACCTGGCACCAAGCGATTACCACCTTTTTCTTGCATTGCAAAACTTCCTGAGTGATAAGAAATTGGGATCAAGAGAAGATTGTGAAAATCGATTACTAGAGTTTTTCGCCAATAAGGACAGAGGCATTATGAAGGTACCTTTAAAGTGGCAACAAATTATACAACAAAACGGTGCATATTTGACCCAAATGGGACAATCCGAAACATCATAAATAAAGTTTTGAATTTTACGCAAAAATAATGGATTTCTTTTTTCCCAACCTTTATTGGATTTAATTTTCTACTAATTAACTATTTAATGACTATTAGACTTCTAAATTTGACCCTGATGAAGGCCAAAACTATAAAAGAATATGTTTTCCTTATTAAGTGTGTTTTAATTCATTGACCACAACTCGGAAAAAAATTCACCTTAAATTTAATATTTTAATAACTGTGAAATCACTGTACAAAAATGTTATTTAACTATAATAACGTTATAAATAAAAAAAAAATTAATAACTGTTAAGGGAGATTGATAAAAGTAAATGGAAAATAAGAAAAAAAAAGTGAGAAAATATGAATTTTTATTTTTATCCACTTTTCCCATCGATAAAATTACCATTGTTTCTTTAAAATATCTTAACAAAGATACTTAAAACCATTAAATAATACACATTATGATTATTTAAAAGGTTACATGTGAAAACAAAATCATCTTATTAAATTAATTAAAATATAATAATAAAATACTACTTAAGTTAATAACTAAAATCATAACTTTTAATTTAATTCCTTTGGATAAGTTATACAAAGTATAATTTCATTCTTGTATTTTATGACATCACTAAAAATATTCAGAAACCTGAATAAACATTTACAAAACAAACGATTGTTGGAGCAGGTGCACAAGCTGAACAGAAAATTGTCCATATTCCGCTCCGCAGACATTTGGTCTATTGACAATAGACAGGATCAAAACATCACAAGCAATAATAAATCTTAGTGCCCCTATGACACAGATGCTTTCAAATCCATTTTGATTTTGGCCAACCTTTCTCCATCATTATAACATTCTTAAAAATTATGTTTAACATTGTTGTAATTGTATTTGTTTCCAGGTAATAATACTAAATGAAATTATTTTCTTATTATTATTAATCATGTCTCCGTAAGGTGTACTCAAGCTTTATGAGCCTCCTCTAATATCTATCAATATTTATTAAATCTTTTAATACTTCTATGTTTTTAGTCATACATGCACTTTTATTTAGTCTCCTAATATTTTTCTGTTTTTAGCCATGTATGCACTATCTATTTAGTATTTTTAGATAATTAAAATTGAATATATATTACACTTTCATGGTAAAAGCGACCGAAGTGATGTTATTTTAGATAATACTACTTTTAATATTTCAAAATGTACTGACACATTTGTTTCGAGTTTCTTAGAAACTTCTCCTATAAATATTCTATCATAGCTTTCATGTTCCACAAGCTTAATCTGTTATATTATATTGTTCATATCCTTTAAGTGATTTGCTTATTTTGTACTTGGGAACCACACTAGGAGAGGCACATATTCTGGTGAAGTCTTTAATCCAATGAGAGGAATCCTAAAGGAGGTGTAATGTTCAAAACTTTGCCACCATAAGTGTCTCACTAAGTTTTATGTCGAAATTCATGGTATTGTACTCACATTTGATGATATATGATAGTTTGAATATAGAGATCTGTTTGGAGTAAGTTAAAAGGCATACAAGAGGAAAAGAAAAAATATCAAAGAAACGCCCAAATTTATTTAGAAAAATAATATTTAACAACATTAGAGTATTTATGAACACAACAATTTTTAATTAAAAATCAACATCATAGTGTTATATATTAATTGTCAAAAATAACTATAAATATAATTATGAATAAGTGGTTCAGCCATAACAATCTAACATAAAAAAGTATTTGGAAAGTGATGTAAAATGTTTTCACCATTTATTTCAAAATGGAATGTCATCTCATGGGATATTAGCCATACCTAATAGATAATAATCCTTAAAATTAAAAAATAATCCTTCATCATAACATAACTAAATTAGGCCCAATTTTATAATGTAAGACATAAAACAAAATATATAAATAGTTAAAAAAAATAAACTATGTTTCTATAAAAATTAAATTAAATCAGGTATATCCATAGTAAATCACAAGTAAGCTAATACTTACATAAATAGTACTTAGAATATTTAATAGGAAGATATATTCTAATCAAGTGTAAGCTGGAATTCAATGGTAAAAATTCATTTAGCTTCAAAACCAATTTAGAAAAATTCTATAAATATATAATAATTATAAACTAAAAATTTCATCTAAATTACTTAGTACGAAATTGTTAAAATCTTTTATAATATGAACATTAAAGGAAGCAAAATGGAAGCTACAAATTGAAAAAACAATTCAACTCATAATTATGATAATTTTAAAAATTAATAGTTAAACCAACCAATCTTTTAACTGACCAATTATAATAGCTTTTGCAACAATTTTTCTAATTCATTTATTATTCAATAATTTTGATTATTTGTTTGATTTCGTTGTAATAACTTATTGATTTGAAAATTAGGTGGTGCAAAAACTACCATATTCCATTTTGATTACGGTTGTGTTTGTGAACAGTTTCTCTCTCCTCTCTTCCAATAAAGAAAATAAATACATTACTTCTTCTTCTTTTGCTTCAACTTTTTCTTTTCCTCCCGTCTTTTTTCTCTATCTTTCAAACTTTGGAATAGTTTCCATCCAAAAAATGCTATAAAGGAACAACACTTTCATTAATCAAGTAAACCATGATTAAGTATGTACATATTTATAAATTTATTTGAAAAGAGTAAGTTTTTGGCACATCATTTAATAGCCACCTGCACCAATAGCCACTTCTTAACGGCACTATCATTTATACACACTCTTATATAAATGATACATGAAGAGAATCTGTACAAGTCTTGATTATGATATTTTAATTTTATATTAAAGTAACTTGATGTAGATAATAGCTATTGACTCCTACCTGTTTAAGAGTTATACAATATGATATGTATATATACATACAATATGAGCATTACCGTTTTCCCCTAAGTTTTATTATCTAGTAAGTTGGTTATGTATTCTCTGAAATTTATTCTTGCTCCCTATTTTTGCTTTTATATGCGTTTAAGAATAAATATTATTTGACCTAAAACTTTGTACTGTGTTTATATTTTAACTTTTTTTTTGTTTTGAGAGAGGAAGGGGTCATTACAATGAAGTGATGAATAAACAAAGTGGAAGCAAGCATTAAGATTTACAACATTGTATTAACTACCTATTGTGATAGATATAGTATAGTAGGAAATTAAAAAACAAACAACAACACAGTGATTGTAATAATAATCCACCTCAGAAACTCATTTTGCAAAAAAAAAAAAAAAAATCACACAAAACAAAAGGATGCAGGATTCCTTAGTATCTAAGTTTTTTTATCTCCCAACCTTGATAACTTTAAAAATTAGACTAGTAAGTTCATGAATTCCCAAAGCCTTAACTATAAAATTAATTCAATGTGATTAAATTTGGTGAGTTACTTACAGTGGTAAAAGAAAGAATGTATAATTTAAAAAAAAAAAATCTTACCAAATACAGAAATAAGTAACAATAGAAATCCAAACAAATGCACTGGAATAGAATTATCAGAAGAGGTTTTTATAAGAAGAGGATCGCCATTTAGTTGGCGATGAAGTAAAACTTCTCTTATATCACGAAAATCAAGATAAGATGATTCTTTTCCACTCAAAATATCAAGAAGTGTTTCAGTGGGTAAGTCTCTCGCCTTGCCATATTCGGCTTCGGAATAAATTTCTTCAAGGCGTGGATAATTAAGAGACTCCATAGGATAAATGGGAATATAACTAATTAAAAAAATTAAATCCTCAAATTAATATCAGAAATATAAAATAAATTATTATATAAAAAGTTAAATACATCACCGTTTTGAAAATTTAAAAACTAAAATACTATAAATAAAAAGCTATTAATATTTTCAAATTTGTTAAACATTGATACATAATAATTAAGTCATAGTGAAATGAAAATTCTTAGTTATTTTATAGAACAGGAAAAATATTAATATTAAAAAAAATTAAAATATTTTGAATTCAACCGCAGAAAGATCTTTTTTGTTTTTGAAATATTTTGTACAAACCAAATTACCTAATTTATAAAAGTTAAAACAAATAATTTCTCAACCCTAAAACACTAGCAAGACCTTTACACAGTTCAATGATACACTGGATTATTATCTGGATATGATACACATGGTTTATTATTAAAAGAGAATGGTCAGCAATAATGAATAAATCTGTTGATAATTCTATCTAATTCGTACATTCAGGAAAGTTCATGAATCAAATTAAAGAAAACTGCTACACAAGAAATTAATCTACTACATAGTTCATAATCCATTTTTTAAACATTTTGTTTAACTAACTTAATTTATCATGGTTTTACATAAGTAGATTGAAAACCACTATAATATTTTGATTACAACAACATATTAAGTGAGAAGTGATAAAAAGTTAGTTAAATTAGAACCCTTAAATATGTTTAATCATGAAATAATTGAATGTAAATTGAGAGTTCATGTTAAAAGGATTGGACAATATTAACATCTCTACATACAAACTTCAATAATTTAATTTGATATAGAAATATCAGTATTTTTTCATTTAATTTTTAAAAAGATGAGCAGGACAGTGTTAATGATCAATCTGATTCAGTTATTCTGATAATGGTAAATTTTTGAAAACGGACGGATATCCTTCTAGTCTTAAATAAATATGAAAAATCAACAGAAAATAACATTTTCTTTGGGATGTAAGGAACAAGAACTGTTATATGAAAAAAATAACCAATATTAACACATCATTCATAATTTATTAATGTTATTAAGATTGAATATGGTAGCATACATTAAAAGTTATTTAATAAATAACTGTATTTTTGTACCCAGTAAATTTGAAAATTTAGTAGATGTATCTTGAGGTTCAAGATCCTTCAAACAAAACATTGTACCAAAAACTCATCTTTATTATCAAATTAAAAACATTTCGAGGATAGTAATAACATGTCATTATTTTGTAGAAATCGGTTGAGAAGCAACCATTCATCAATGAAAAACAGGATTTATGAACATATTCATTGAATAAAAAATAATTATAATTAACTGTGAAAGCATCATGAAGATTAAAACAGTATCAATGAATTTTCATTATCATGCTGTTATCTTCAAGATAATGATTTTAATTTTTATGATTGTAATGAGTTGAAAAATAATCCCTATATTTTTGAATACTTCAGGTACCCTTGCTAAGAAATCAGACCACTAAAAATCCTTGAGACATTATTAACAGGCTATTTTGATATTGATAGTCTGAAGCAAGCCTTATAGTACATAAACAGAACGATACATATAAATAAAATACCGAAAAACAAAATGTAAACAATGTTATCATATGTAATACCTGATAGTCCAAAAATGATAAGACCCGGAATAATAAATACTGTATTGCTAAAACCATGTTCTATTGGACCATCGGGTCCTCCACCGAGATCAACCATTTCGATCAACAAATAATTTCATTACACGCAAGGTTGTCTTTTATAAACCAAGCGGTGAACTTGGCACAGGTGATGTTGGAGGCACGCCCCTCCACTTCGGCCAGTGCCATTTAAATTTTATGGAGCAACTGTCATAGCTGTGTTTGCTTCCGAAAAAAAATATACATGTATATTTAAAAAAATATAAAATGTAATTTATTTATCAACTATACTTAACTATTTATTTAAAAGAAATTTTTATCATATTGATTTGTCCACAATTCGTATATCAGTATTTATTTTTAGCGCCATAGGATTGGTACATTAGATAAAAGAAGAGGAATGGTTGAGTATAAGGGCTAGTTTGTATGTATTTAAACTAAAACAATTTCATTGTCATATTGACATACATTTTTTACAGATATGCTCTGCAGAGACATCATTAAAGATTGAACATTTCTTTACTATTCAGAGCGCCAAGCCAAATCCTTTCAACGGTGTATGGGTGTTCTGGAAAACAAACATGGTAAGTAAAAGTATTACGAAAATAATGTGTTGTGTAAAATATATTTTAAAAAACTCAAACCTAATTTAAACCACGTTTCTTCAGTCATTCCTGCGTCTTTCCTGGCTGATTTGAGAGCATTACGAATTGCAAACAAAATTGCACAGCTCATGCATAGTGGAGGCTCGCCAGTTGCTGAAAATATAATGTATAAGGTATTATCACATCAGCATTTATTTGTTTCTTCGGAATGCCCTTACCGTAGGTCGCTTCCAGTTGAGTTACAACTTTTAACTGTTTATTAGTTTCATTTTTAATATTGTCCAAAATTCAAGTTGTCGTCAGCATTAATATGGAAAAGATAATGTAATTTGAGCATTGACTAGATTTCGGTAATAAATTCATTAAGAAATGAAAGTTTCAACAAACATTTCGAAGTATAGATGATATATGATTGTTGAAACAATCATTTCTAGATTAAATCTACTTCAAAAGTATACACATTTCCCATAATTACATTATATTTTCTATAATAAAGCACATGATAACTTGTACTTATTGAAAGAGAAATGAATGAAAAGGTAAAACTTGTGACTCAACTCGAAGCGACAACCTGCGGAATAATATTTTACTAAAGAATATTTTATAAATTTACAATACATTTTGTAATATAATATTGTAACACAATTGGTACGATTACTACTCTCGATAGGTTTATTTATGTACGAATTATGTTAACAAATGAGTAATTTATGAGCAGTCACAACTAACCGACGTGAACATGAATTTGATACAAACAACTGAGTAGGCGTAGTCGACTATATTGCTTATAGAAATGGAAACTTGTAGAACTCATTAAACGAAAAAGTTTTTAATCTAATTTTTATGTACGAGAGAAAAATCTACAGCGTCATGATATATGAAATACCATAAAAGATACAAGAAAATAAGTCAAGTTGTGGATAAGTCTTGAGATGAGCTTGAAATGTTTTAGTAACTGCTAGAAATTCACATTACGAGCGATATAATTTGGGTTAGATCCAAACAGAACTAGAGGCTTACCAAAGGAGCATTACATGTCTCTTGTGTCATTATATGTATAGTTAGCGTATAAATTCTTTATTTCTTTTCGCCTTAATTTATTACAATTTTTGTGTAATTTTGGTCCTAAATAAATGTCGGTCATATTAAACATTAATTGGTAATTAGAACTCGATCATTCCCGCCCTCTTTCTCCAGATTTCCTAGTACTTACGTAAAAGCAAGGTACTTGACTCATTTCGTTGTTCTTCGGCATTTGTAACGTTTGTTATTTCCGTTTTGGTAGGTTCGGTTATTTCTGTACCGTTTTTTCTCAAAGAGGTGATTTTTGCCGTCTCCTTGATTTTTCTCTGCACGCTTTCTTTGGAAATATATATATTTCCAAAGAAATATATATATATATATATATATATATATATATATATATCAATGAAATTCTATACATCCAAACCGAGCATTATTCTAAATTAGACGTAATAGTAGTTGCCCAATAATAATAACCTTTCGACTTGAGAACACCGTTGGGATTCGTTGATTTTTTTTTCAATGTAACTCTGAAATCAATTGGTATGTCCTTTGCACCTGGAGGTTTATAATTCTGGAAAAAGAAAACATCGATATGTTTAGTTTTATATTCTTTACATAATAACGTTATTAATGAACGTCGTATTATTACCCAAGTTCTGTTCGTAAGAAGTCTTCCTGTTCTTCTATTATAGACCAATTCTTCACTGGTATAATATCCCATACCCATTACAAACGCCCCTTCTACCTGTCCAATGTCTATGTTAGGGCTTAAGGAAAGTCCAGCATCTTCAAGCAAATCCACTCTAAGTGTCTAAAATCGGAAAAACATGGGTTATGGGAAATTATAAAAAAAAAATTATTTATTTCATTTTACAACTGTATTATAATACAACTAGTAAATAGAAAGAATAGTACGTAATAACATGAGGATAACGGCAAGTAGAGAAATTACCCAGTGCACACTGAGTACAAATACTTAGTGTATTTGATAATAAAAGTCGATCAAAATTATTTTTATGTAAGTTTTGATGCTATTTCATAACGTTGGTATAATAGAGCTTAGAACTATAAAAAATAAAATAAAAGAAACTAAGAAAAACATTAAACAAAATCTGTTTATATTACTTAATAGGTACATGAAAATGATATGACAGTTCACAATACAATAATTTTAATGAATGACAATCTGAGGAATCATCCCATTCTTCTTCATTAGAAGTTATTTCATCTTCTTTATTGTTGTCCTCATATTGGGTTCATGGGTCCCATGGGAGCAACATTTCAATGGTTTCTCGCTTTGATATTTTTGGGGATCTGTGCCTTATGCAGCTCAAATATGGATCATATGTCAATAAAAGCCTACTCGCAACAACCGTAATGCATTGGATGCGGCAAAATTTTTTGGAGTATCTTTCCCGTTATTGCCTGAAATGTTTGTTCCTTGCATCTGATGCCTCCTCTGACAAATGACCAATTGGTAGAAGAGCATGTCCAATAATAATAATTCAATGATTATTGTATTAATATTTTATGAAGTGTAGGGGACATTGGATACCATGAGTACCGGTCGATGTACCTCTTAGGCTACACCTACATTGGATCCGATTCGGTGCGACGTGATTCTATCACATTTGATGCTGTGGTGTATACATTATACATATTTTACTATACATTATAGTAAAATATAAATGTGTTACGGGCTACTGGGTGTAAAATGGACTAAACTATTACTCAATTCAATAATCTAATATTTATTAACAAATTAGAAAGAATACAATGCGATTATTTAAAACAGTTAAATTATTAAACTAACATCAATTTACAGTAACAATATTCTACTAAATGTTATCTAATTTCTAAGATAATATACAAATTATATAAGATATTGCTAATACTAAGTAACTAAACTATTTATATAAATTTGTACAAATACAATAATATTACACTATAGTTTACAATTACAAATTAACACTTACAGTTCGCTAACTAAAGTCCACCGACCGTAAGACTCTCCAAATATGGCAAACTGACCCACAGTTTATTACACTTATTACACGGCCACTAATTATCACTGTTGCTCACTAAGCACTTATTACAGACTGATACTAACTCACTGTAACTCACGCACTATCACTAGTTAACGACTGCTACTCACTGGCTTATTACTTCACTGCTTATTACTGACTACCTTATTACTACCGCGCGGCCAGAACAGCTGTCCTTTTTATATAGGCAAGGGAGATCGTGGTGGGGCATTACTCGGAAAAGACCACCTAGACCGATCGAGAAGGTTCTACGCCGTTCTATAATCCCTTCCGCTTAATCCCATTGTTTGCCTAAACCTCTCAGCCGGTCCATTTCCTGCTCTGACCGTAACACTGCCCCCTCCTTAAAAGTGCTCTGCCCCAGAGCATAGTCCGGAGAAATCGGGCAGCTATGAGCTACTACGGATGGAGACGCTTTTCCTTTCCAGGGGTTGAACGTGCACACCAATATGGCGACTCCAGAGTTGGCGAATATCTGTTCAATCATGTTCCTGACAACCTTCCACTCCAGGCCGTCATATCCACAGCCCAACTTAGGGATCGCGAGCTTGGTGACACGCAGTCTCAGAAGCTTACTCCGCAGGTCGTCGAGGCTTCGCCGCAGTGCGTCATATGTGGGCTTCTGCTCAGTAGCACACTTGGTAACTAAGTAGAACAGGTGTCGTCCTTCGTGCGTATGGTGGAGTGCTTTCCCGACGCGTGGTCCTTGGCGTTCCAGTTCCTCAGTTCCAGCAAACTTCTTCCTGAAGACCGTTGCAATCCCTCGGGAAGTCCTCAGATCTTCGGCTACACAATGGGCCAGAGAATAGTCCACTGGTAACGAGAAGATATCTCTGTAGACTGTCTGAGTTACTTTACGGGAACCCGGTACCTTAGGGTGTCTAACTGAAACCTTAGTGGTCTTCACGTTGTCGAGGTACCTGACTTGCTGGTCTTCTGTCGGGCTATGGTCTCCTTTGTAAGGGGCCAGTCTATTAAAATGGACTACCCTAGGTTTTCCTTTTGGCTGCTTTCTGATCCTATAGATGACGTCGTTTATCCTATTGATGATCTCAAACGGGCCATCCCAGGAGTTCTGAAGTTTAGGTGAGTGGCCTCGCCTTCTTCGAGGATCGTGTAGCCAGACCAAATCTCCAGGTTGGAATCCACCTTTCTCTGCCCTGATGTCGTAACGCTCCTTCATTCTGTCACTGGCTCCCTGGATGTTTACACGAACCTTCTCGTGGATGTTATCCATCCGCTTCCGTAGATTCGTGACGTACTCCTCTCCGGCCACTTCCTCATTAGGCTTGAACCCGAATTTCAGATCACAAGGCAAACGAAGTTCTCGGCCGAACACCACATTTGCGGGGGTTTGCCCCGTTGCTTCATGGACTGAACTCCGGTAGGCTAACAGGAACAAGTGAAGATACTGGTCCCAGTCCCGCTGATGGTCGGATACCACTTTAGACAAATATCGACCCATTGTCCTGTTCATGCGCTCCACCATGCCATCCGATTGAGGGTGAAGAGGCGTCGTCCTGGTCTTCCGTATCCCCAGTGCTTCGCACATTCCGGAGAAGACTGCAGACTCAAAGTTTCTTCCCTGGTCAGCGTGAAGTTCCATGGGTACTCCAAACCGGCTGACGAGCTGCTTCACAAGTACGTCTGCAACCGTGACTGCCTCTTGATTCGGAAGGGCATACGCTTCCACCCACTTAGAAAAATAGTCCATGGCCACGAGAATATATCGGTTGCCTTCGACCGTCACAGGGAAAGGGCCAGCGATGTCAATCGCTATCCTCTCGAACGGTGCTCCCACGTTGTACTTCTTCATAGGGGCCCTCTTTCTTCTTGTTGGTCCGTTAGAGGCCGCACAAGTCGCACAACGCCTACACCAGTCCAAGACATCGTCCTTAAGGTTTGCCCAGTAAAAGCGTTCACGAACTTTTTCCAATGTACGGTGAACTCCAAGATGGCCGCCAGTTACACCGTCATGTAGTTCCCTAAGCACTTCGGGCACTTTATTCCTTGGAACGATGAGCTGTAGCCTACGCTGATCTCCTTCCGTGTTCTCCAATGCCCGTTTCAGCAGCCCGTTGTCCACTAAAATGGAGTTCCATTGGGCCCAGTACGTTTTTACATTCTTCGACATTGGAGCAACATCTTGCCAGGTCGGTCTACCTCGCCCCGATATTTTCCATTCCTTTATTTGTTTCAAGTCCGGGTCCTCGTCCTGTTCCTTTGACACCTCTGCATCTTGCCAACTGTCGATGACAACTGTAGTCCTCAACACCGCTGCCTGCTTCTCTTCTTGTCGAGAACAATGGTTGCAGCCTTCTTCACAAGGTCTCCTTGACAAAGCATCCGCATTCCTGTGGCTCGTTCCAGAACGATGAGCAGATTCAAAGTCGTACTCTTGAAGGCGCTCGATCCACCTCGCCACTTGTCCCTCCGGTGACTTGAATCGCAGCAGCCACATTAGAGCCGCGTGGTCCGTTCTCAGCAGGAACCTTCTTCCGTATAGATATTTATGGAAGTGCTCTATGGATTTTACTACTGCCAGAAGCTCTTTCCTTGTGACACAGTAGTTGCGTTCCGGAGCTGAGAGTGCTTTGCTGAAATATCCAATCACCCTTTCTTCTCCGTCTTGGATCTGAGAGAGGACACTTCCAATGGCGATGTTGCTGGCATCTGTGTCAAGTATGAACTTGCTCTCGGGACGTGGATAGCTTAGAATAGGAGCACTACTCAATTTTCTCTTCAGCTCCTTGAAGGATGCCTGACACTCATGATCCCAATGGAAAGTCCTCTTCTCCTCGGTAAGCCTGGTAAGAGGTTTTGCGATGTCAGCAAATCCTTTCACGTACCTCCGGTAATAAGTGCAGAGCCCGAGAAAACTTCTCACCTGGTGCTTATCTCGAGGTACTGGCCAGTTGGTGATCGCTGCTATCTTCTCTGGATCAACAGCAACTCCGTTGTCTGACACAATATGCCCCAGGTAGTTGACTTGCCTTCGGAAGAGATTACACTTCTTCGGGTTCAACTTTAGGTTCGCTGCACGCAGTCGTTCGAAGACCTTCTCCAGATTCTTCAGATGGTGAGCGAAGGACTTTCCCAGCACAATGATGTCGTCTAGGTACACCAGGCATACTTCCCAAGAGAGACCTCTTAACACGTTTTCCATCAGCCTCTCGAATGTGGCAGGAGCATTGCAAAGCCCGAACGGCATTACTGTAAACTGCCAGAGCCCAGTGCCAATTGAAAACGCCGTCTTCTCTTTATCTTCAGGTGCCAATCCAACCTGCCAATATCCACTGCGGAGATCCAAGGTAGAGAAGAGTTTACACCCCTCCAGAGTGTCCAGCGTATCGTCAATCCTGGGAAGCGGATAACTGTCCTTCTTGGTGACGTTGTTCAGAAGACGGTAGTCTACGCAAAACCTTGTTGTGCCGTCTTTCTTCTTCACCAATACGACAGGAGACATCCAGGGGCTACTCGAAGGCTCAATGACACCATCAGCCGCCATCTCCTTTATGATCTTCTCGGCGTCCTCCCGTTTGGCTAACGGCAGCCTCCGCGGGACCTGTCGGATGGGCTTCGCATCCCCGGTGTCAATCCTGTGCTGGACGATATCCGTTCTGCCCCGTGGTCCTGGTCCGATCTCGAAGACGTCATGCCATCGGATGATCATGTTCTTCATTTCCTCGCTCTGTTCAGGTGAAAGGTCGCGGCATGACTCGTTAACAAATCCTTTTAGTTCTTCTGGCAGTCCTCGGAGCTCGGTGGGACGACGTTGCAGCTGACGAACCACTGAGGTAGCGGTTGTACACTCCCCGACCGGTGTTCCTTTCTTCAGCGTTACCGGGAAGCTGTTCAGGTTCATTAGCCGGATTGGAGTCGTCCGTCCGACCTTGATGAGAGACCTGGCAACAAGTACGCCACGTCCGATCTCTTGTTCTTCGTGCCTTCCGGGTTCAAGTAATACACATTGACCCTCCGGTAACTGTCCTTCGACCGTCCCATGGGTCAGGATTTGGCTCCGTGCAGGTAATGTGGTGTCTTCTAGTAAGAGCACTCGTGCGTAGAGGTCCTTTCCCTGCCGAAGGATGACTTCCTCCTCTCCCAGCGTCATCACACCTCTTGCCATATCCAACTTAATCCCGTATTCGATCATCAAGTCCGTGCCTAATATGACATCTTCATCGATTTCTGCCACGAGAGCACCGTGCCTCAGATGTTGACCCCCGATGATGAAGGTGGCAATTGTCTCCCCGTAGACCTTGGCTGGCTGTCCCGTGGCAGTCCGTAATGCCCAAGTGGTTGGTAAGACCCTCTCAACGGGAACTATCTTCGAGTTCAAAATTGTCATGGTTGCGCCAGTATCCACTAGAAGACTTCGCAGCTGCCCGTTCACCATCCCGTCAACGTAGAAACTGTTCGTTCTGCTTCCTATTGACGCAATCCTGATGGTCTTCCTGGGGCCTTTGACGTTACGGGTTGACAGTTGCCCCCTCCCATCAACCCTACTTAGTTTTCCTGTGGCTTTTCTTGCTTCTTAGATGGACACTTGCTTCTAGGGTGTCCAATTTGGCCGCAGCTCCAACAGCGTATCTCCTTCTTACGGGTCCTGAGAGCCTCTAAAACTTTCGTCACCAGGTCCTCAAAGCTGGGGACTACATTTGGCTCCGCTTCTGCTGCTCGTACGCGCGCATGGCACCGTACAGACTGTCTAACAGCCTCGAATTCCATGGCCTGGGATAATGCGTCTCCTAAAGTTTTCGGCCGGGCGAGCTTCACTGCTTGTTGTGTCTCTGGGTCCCGAAGTCCATCGAGGAATTTGTCGACAGCCAAGCTTTCGTAGACATCGTCGGTGACCGATGGGTAGGCGTTCCTCACTAGCCGGGCAATATCCGCTTCAAATTCCTGTAAAGTCTCGTTGGTCTTCTGGATCCTGCTTCTCAGCTGTGAGCGATACAGCTGGTCCATGTGGCGGTGGCCGAAACGCATCTCCAGTCTTCTCATCAGCTCCCCGTAGTTGGACCGCTCCGACATGGGCATCCCCTGCAGCACTCCTAAGGCGTCTCCACGCAAGGCCAGGCACAATGCTGAAGATTGGGTCTCCTGCGACCACCCGTGGATCGAAGCCGCGGTCTCGAAGAGAGTCATGTAGTCTTCCCACGGCGTCTTCCCGTCGAATACTGGAATGGTATTGTGAGTTGGCGGCGCCCCAGCATAGGCGGGTAGAATGGTGTTATGATGGCTGCCCTCGCAGGAACGGTCGGTGTCGTTCGTCGGTGGGTTGCTCATACGTCCCTCGAGAGCTTCCATTCTTAGCCTGATTTCGTCAACTTTTTCTCCTAGCCTAGATTCTACAACAGCTACTTTATTATCTACATTTTCCATTAACTTATTCTCTAATGTGCCTAATTTAGACTCTAATGTATACAATAAATCACTTTTTACAGTACTTAGCTCATTTTTAACAGTGCTTAACTCATTACCTAGCTCATTTTTAACAGTGCTTAACTCATTACCTAGCTCATTTTTAACAGTGCTTAACTCATTACCTAGCTCATTTTTAACAGTGCTTAACTCATTACCTAGCTCATTTTTAACAGTACCTAAATCATTCTGTAAATTACCTAGCTTATTTTCTACATTGCCTAGTTCATTTTTAAAAGTTGCAGACAACTTGCTTAAATCAGTTTCAAACAGAACGTCATCTGGATTTTCCCCTAGCTCTACAAAAAATTGACGCAAGCGATGTTGCAGTACACTTTTATTTCCTGAAGAATCCAGATCACGTTCTTCTAATTCCCTTTTTAGATCCGCAACTTTTAAATCCATTAATTTAACACTTTGAGAAGCCATTTTTCATACAGTAGCCCAATAATTACAAAATAATAACAATTACACAAAATATCCCACTTCTGACACCAATTTGTTACGGGCTACTGGGTGTAAAATGGACTAAACTATTACTCAATTCAATAATCTAATATTTATTAACAAATTAGAAAGAATACAATGCGATTATTTAAAACAGTTAAATTATTAAACTAACATCAATTTACAGTAACAATATTCTACTAAATGTTATCTAATTTCTAAGATAATATACAAATTATATAAGATATTGCTAATACTAAGTAACTAAACTATTTATATAAATTTGTACAAATACAATAATATTACACTATAGTTTACAATTACAAATTAACACTTACAGTTCGCTAACTAAAGTCCACCGACCGTAAGACTCTCCAAATATGGCAAACTGACCCACAGTTTATTACACTTATTACACGGCCACTAATTATCACTGTTGCTCACTAAGCACTTATTACAGACTGATACTAACTCACTGTAACTCACGCACTATCACTAGTTAACGACTGCTACTCACTGGCTTATTACTTCACTGCTTATTACTGACTACCTTATTACTACCGCGCGGCCAGAACAGCTGTCCTTTTTATATAGGCAAGGGAGATCGTGGTGGGGCATTACTCGGAAAAGACCACCTAGACCGATCGAGAAGGTTCTACGCCGTTCTATAATCCCTTCCGCTTAATCCCATTGTTTGCCTAAACCTCTCAGCCGGTCCATTTCCTGCTCTGACCGTAACAAATGTATTAAAAATAATTAATAAATAATCTTAATTTTATAAATTTAAAGAACCAACTTTTATAACTCTCGATATATTTCAGTCATTTGGTTTGCTAGCGACGTCTCATCGTATCACACCGGATCCAATGTAGGTGTAGCCTTAGCCGTTTCATGACAATAGGCAGCGAATTTTTGTGTATCTATTTTCTGGCCACTAGATATCACTTCTGAAATAGTCGCAAATCTGTTGATAAGGTTTCTGTCAATACCTGTTATATTTGCAGATACCTCCGTGTTAGCAAAGACTCTCTTGCTGGTGTTTCCATCGTTACTGTTGCCAAAATTAGCTTTAGTCACATCCACTATTAGCCCGAGTTCATCTCTGAAACGTTGCTTTATGTGTTTCTTTCTTTCCCAATCATGGTATTTATTCAAAAATACACTTTCTGTTATCTTAGCAGCCTGCCATTTTGATTTCATATCTGATTTGAGTCTTGAAAAATTTTGCTGAAACTGTTGCGTTTGTTCCTCAGAGCAGCCTACATTTTCTGTTATAATATTTTCCTCGACTAATTCCAATTTTTGTGGAAAATCCTTTCCTACACAGTCTTTAGCAGTCTTATCGGGTTTAATCCAGAGGAGCCTATAAGAAGTGAAATGTTAAATATGTAAAAGAAAGATAATAATAAATAACCTCGTTTTGTTCTACAACTGACATTTTATACATTTAATGCATGTTTTGGCTCTTTTTGGCACCTAGTTTTTGATCAAACTGTGAAACAACACCGTAACGTTAAAGAAAGATCAAAAATCATACCTGGGAAAAGTCCGGAACTATCAAAATTACTAATTTACATATCTCTTATGAAAAAATGTGTATCAAAATCAATCAGTCAACAAAAAATTACAGAAATAACATTGAAAGGCATTAATAGATTTACGTTGTCGTATTCTGATTGTACATACCTGTCTTTATAATACCCATTATAAAAATCACTACTATTGACTTGATAACACACATAAAACTAGTATGTAATAAACAGATATTTCATTCATTCACTTGGTGACAGGAGGAGTGACTTGCAATGCCTTCATTACAAGACTATTAACGCGGCAGGTAAAGCCGTTTACCCAGAAAAGATTAAGACCTAATGTTCTTTACACATTTGGCTTAACGTATGTAGACGTAGGTTCCCGGAATTGTCAAACGAATTTTTTCGTATTTTTAACGACTTTTTGAGTCCAATACCACTGTGTGCAGTGGTAAAACTCAAATAACAAAATCAACTTAGGTCACCAGGTATTTTTTTCAGGACATTAAGGCCATTATGGATGGGTTTTTTTTTTTTTTTCCTTTTTCCCCAAAACAGGATTAGGGGTGGCATTGGTATATTCCTTTCAGCCATATCTGATGGCTATGTTCGTAACAATGTAAGGAGCATTTAGGATTTTAGGAAGAATTTTGTATTGTAAAGATTGGATATGAAAGGAATCCATTGCTTAAGGGGCCCTTAAAGCTAAACTCCGTAAGTCCAAATAGGTTTTATAACAGTGATGTATATAAGGGTCTTTTATAATTAATTCGGAGCGCTTGTCTAGTAAGTGTTTAAGTAGCCTAAAACGGCGAGTAATCTCTTGTATTTTCAATTTAGTATGATGATTCCGAGTTTAAAGTTTGTTAAGATGTAGTCCTAAGTATCGATTTTGTTCTACAGGAGTCAGTGGGATGTTATTATAGGATACTGGAACGATAAAAAAGCAACAAAAAAACTGTCCCTGTTTAAAAATGTACAACTTATATTTCTTTATTTTGAATGAAAATAGTTGACCTAGATGAAATATGTAGAAGAAAATGGTCCGGGTAGAGGTCAATAAATTTCTCTGAATATCAAGAAATTTCACTACCTTCCTGTCACCTGGTTATTAATATTATACAATCATTCATTTTAACTATTATAATGTATTTACCATGCTTAAGAAAAATTTTTTAATATTCATTTTCTACATTTACCACGCTTTTATTATACTTTTTTTTTCTTTGTTAACAATTTTTTAACAAAGAAAAGAATTTATGTCTGCATTTTGCATATTTAGCCCTGAAGAAGACCTAGAAAGTAGGTCGAAACGTTGGCTACTGAATAAATATTTCTTGATATTCAGAGAAATTTATTGACCTCTACGCGGACCATTTTCTTCCACATATTTCTGTATACTCTATATTATTTCTTTTTACAAGTACATACTTTGTAACTACATTATCAAAAGATAAAATTATCAGTAATGGTGACTGAATACTTTTTTTTTACTATACTAGCGATTTGACACACCGTGCGACGTGGAGTCTTCATATTGATTAGAATATCATAAAACAAACAAAAGAGCTGACATGGTTTTAGATAACTTATCTTTCAATGTTAATCAAGCAATTGATATTCTTTTAATCAACACGATAAAAACAGATTTCCTGTATGATATTCCTCTTAATTTTATTTAAATTCTTTTACTAAAATAATATATCAAATCACCCTAGTTTAAAGCATCAGAAATCCCCCCCATTTCGAGTACCCATTTTATAGAAGCTGCGTGAGGGCCAGGAGAGACCTATCCCCTTAGGATCCATCTCCGGCTGCTATGATATTAAATAAAATTTACTGGCAGCCTGATTTGAACCCAGGACCTTCTGAACGGCAATCCCGCGCTTTACTATAGAGCCACTTCGCTTCCTTCTTATGTTTTGATACGGTTATTTACTTACCGGGATACGGGGATATTTACTTATAATGTATAATTAATTATTAATGTTATTAATATTAATTAATTATTAATTATTAATTAAAAATGTAAATATAATTAATATATTTTGAGCTATACATTTTGAAACGACCTTTATTTTATTCGTTTTATTTGAACGTTTTCCATTGTTTTAACAATATCTATGGATTCCTTATTACATGTTATGATTGTAAGACGGGAGTATTTAATTTTTTTCTTCTTCTTTCAATATATCTTTTCTACGCTTACATAACCCTTGATTGCTTCATGGTTACTCTCCGATTGATTGGAGGAGATGTAATGGAAGAAACATAGATCTGCAGTTTTAATGCTCCATTTCTGCTAGCTTACCTTGTTTATTGACAATACAAATTTCAAGAAATTACGGAAGTTATAAACATTATTAGTAAAAAATTTTAATTGAGGAAGCACATTAATGTTTTTAATGATTATTTATAGCACTCGATGTTTCTTACTTGATGTTGACCGGTTAATATGTCCACTTCTACTTCAAGTGCAGTTACTCCATTAACATCATATGGTTTCAATTCACTCGGAGTGGACCTAAGATAAATTTTTCATTCATTAAAATTACAATAATAATTAAATTGTTTATTGTAGTTGTAATTTTATACAACAAAACAATGCCATTATTATCAGTAGTACTAACATGTGCGTCGCTGACAAGTTGATATTCAAAGCTAAAGCTTTATGGCAGATGTCTACCCAAGATGCTCTGTTACCAAGTTCCTGTTTGACAGGTTCCAATCTTTTATTTAGTTCTTCACAAGCCATTTTTACTGCCTAAAATTATATTATATTATTATCTTTCTTTCTAACTCATTCCTTCTAATTGTTTAGATAAACTTTGAACCAGAATAAAATAACCAAATACGCTATGGACTCACGAAACAGGCACACTCGCTCCCGATGCTCCCACCAGTTGAGAAAGCATTCGGGGTCACATTGATATTTATTGGTTTTACTTTAATATACCACGTGTCAATCCCAAGGATGTGAGCAGCAACCTGAACAACCTTTGAGATCGAATGGTTTTAAATAATCATTACAAATAATTTAATATCAATTATTAAAATTAAATATTAATTCAACCTTTGTGTTAACCCCTTGTCCCATTTCTACTGCTGCGTGACTTATAGATACCGTACCATCAACTCCAAATATCGAAACTATTCCATAAAAGCAACCCAAATAGACGATGGGGTATTTCATTGGTACCAAGGCGATTCCACGTTTCTTCCATCTGTTAGCCTAAAAAACAAAACATGTTATAACATTATGTAGAAGGGTACTGCGTGCTCGAAAGAATGGAAGCAAAGGCACGCAGAAATGATGAAGAAATATTATTATTGAGAAATAATTAAATAATTAAGAAAGCTTAATTGATGTAAAAAGGGGAGGCAAGTAAAAATAAAAATTCTTTTTTTTTTTTTTTGCTGTTATTTATTTTATGATTTGACTTTATTAAGGCTGGTCTATGCGTTATGTTACTATAATATTTTTTTATATTATCCGAATCACTTCATTGTTTATCGATATTCATTCCTTGTTTCTTTTATATACATCCCATTTCGACTATTTTGATGGCTTACTATTGTATTTTTAAATAATTATTCGTGTTCTAAGTTTCTTAGATACCAATCTAGGAGATATTTGTCATTATTTTACCTCATTGAATTCTTTTATTTCTTGTTCTCTTTTTCTATAATTGGATATTTTCAACAATTCCTCTATGAGAGATGGAATAGTTGTGTCTTCTTCACTCATGTTAGCAATCCTGACGTCTATTGCATCATTTCCGGTAACATCTGCAATGTGTTCCATAATATTCTCTATAATGCAGATTCCCTCTGTAGAAGCTAAGTGAACGAATTTTTAATTAGCATCGGCCTACTAGTTATTTAAATACATATTTATACACTGTATATATAAGGGGGGAAATCATTAGGAAATGCTTATCTTACAAAGGATACTACAAAAGTTTTGCGATACAGCTTTATTTATTTAATTTTCTTAAAGTAATATCCACTACATTCAATACAGTTCTACATTGGAAACCAGTCCTTAATACAGCTCTGTCAAGTTTCATCCAGGAGTGAGGAACATTCATAGTTATTATCAGTCGAAGAGCTTCGTCGAACATAAAACCATATTCCTTTCAGCTTCGTTTTCACATTTAAGAATAGTGCAAAGTCACAGGGAGCAATGTCTGGACTGTAAGGAGGGTGCTTGGGAAGTTTCGGCCCAGTTGGCAAAATGCTCTCAGTCCATGATCTGGCACGGTGAGCTGGATCTTTGTCATGGTGGAGGAACCAGGTGTCCATTCTTGACTTTGGTCACATGTTTTTCATGACTTTAGACAGACACTGATAAGTATACGACTTAGCTGTTAGCGTCTTCTGAGGGCCCAACTGGATTAGATTAGCTAAGCTGGATCTGAAAAAATACAGCGACCATTTTTATCTTTACAGATCCAGATTTTCTGACAATTACAGGAGTATCCTCATCACTAAAAACCAAAACGTTGTCTTGAGCATTGGTCGGCACTTCATAATAGTACATCCCAGTTTCGTCACCAGTCATGATGCTGTTCACATATTGAGATAGTACCTTATTGAATAGTTTCAGTATCTTAGGCACCAAGCCACACGATGATCATTTTCTCTTAGGTGCACCCAAAGACATCAAAGTTTCTTTAACTCTAAATGGTCTCTTGGAACTGAATGAATTGCTGGTCCATGAAGGAGTAAGGTCTCTTCTATCTGTTGATACTTCACTCGCCGATTTTTCTCATAACAGAAATTTATTCCTCTGTTACCAACATTCGCAGTCTTCATTCTCTCTCAGAGTCCTCCAGAGTGAAAATGTCCCCTTCAAATTTTCTGACCACCTGGATATAGTTACTCGACTAATAAAATAATGATTCAACGCAAGCTTTATTTCTTCTAACATTGATCTATACTTAAACCGTGCACGAGATTATATCTCACTATTACGTGACCAAGATGCCATTGTGCGCACTTTAATCTGTCGCTGCTTATGAGCAACTGAACCTAGAGATATGTTGCTGGTGGCTACTATGAAGGCATGGATTTGTCTGAACACGCAGTAACATGCAATTTCCTGGGTTTTTCAGTTATATCAATTTGCAAAACTTTTGTAGTAAGCTCCCTTTGTATATTACAAAACTACCTGAGCAATTGATTATTATTCTACATTTAAAAAAAACTTATAATGGAATTTTAGGTTTCACTAATCATTAAACTAAAATGCAGAGAGAATTTCTCTTAAAAGAGGCATATCGCTAAAAAAACACTTCAAATGAAATCTATCCATTAAAATTAGATTTCTGTGTATAAATCTTAACAAACTTGGCTATATGTAAGATTAAAAAATTTCTAATAATGATTCAAAATGAAATTATTAAAGCTTAAATTACCTGGACTTCTGCAAAATGTATTTCCGGCTGTATCAGTTTTAACAGAGAAACATTTAACAGCCCAGGTGGAACTGTCATAGCAGTTCTTAACATGTTCAATAGTGAAGTATAGGGGTGAATCGTTGTCTACGTATCCCGTGTCCTGGTATATCTCAGACTTCAGGTATTGAATGACTCCTTTATCGTTAACTCCAACCTTAAGATGATATAATAATACTTTTTAAAAAATCTTATTTTAAGGTTTAAATATCATATCAAAATTTATTATTAGATACCTCGTAGTCATTGCATATTGGGAATCGTTTGCCAATAAATTCCATATTGCGTTCCAACGATACGACCATACGGACGGGTCTGTTCAGCAGGTGGGCTGCAAGTGCTGTCACCGATGCTGTGTGGAAGGATTTGGCGATTTTCATACCATAGGCTCCTCCGAGGCGCCTCACATGAATATTAATGCTGCAGTGGAGCAACATCGTTAGCTACTGTTAATGTTTAACATTAAAAATTAAACAATTTAAATTTAAAATTGTACTTACTTGCTTTGAGGTATTTTTAGAACACCGCTGACGACCTCGTGGAGTGCGGCTGGCCATTGTGTTGAAGGATACAAATCCAACTCATTTTCTTTTGGAACGGCAACGCAAGTAAGTGTCTCCATCGCGTAATGGTATTGTGATTTCATATCCCAAGTTTCTTTTATTTCATGCTTAATGTCCGCTGTAATAATGAGATGTAGCTTTAACAAAAGGTGTAATTGTTTTTAAACAAGAAAAACCTTGTCCAACTACTTAATGAATGGATAAGGTTTAGAAGGACAAGGTCTCTATGGAGTAGAAAGAGGCAGTCTGCAAGGCACGTTCCTGAGCTCCAGGTTTTTAAAGCTTCTTAATTAGTTGGTAAGGGGGGACTAGGAAACATATAGATTTATGGAAAGTCACACGTCGACAACCTGGCAGTCATTCTTACTGTGAATAGCAAAACCAGATTAAAGACTTTCTATATAATAACAGACCTCATTATAAGGGTTCACCTTTGAAAGTGGTATCTATGAGGTCAGAGACTCAGGTAGAATGGTGAGGTGGTTATTCTTGGCATAAGAATAAGAAGAAAGGTCAACATCATTCACGTGTAGAAAGACATTGTTACTTACTCAGGTATCATGTCTACTATAACTAGCAATAAAGGCATTTGTCGATATAAATATGGAAGATTAATCCCTAAATAAAGACTGAAATTGCTCATGGTCACAAGCAGTGTAGGAAACGACATTCTATAATATTTGGCAGTTAAGGTAATGCTGAGCTAACATACAAGGAAAAAGAAGAGCAGCCCAGAATAAGAGGGGACTGGGAAGACTGGCAAAAATTGATTTGGTTTTAATATATTGAAACCAAAAAAAAATAATAATTTTTTTTTCAGAATTACTTCCCATATCAAAACTTTTAGTAAATAAAGTAAATTTATTTTAGTGGAGTTTTTCTTTTTCAAGAATGAATTTATTTCTTGTTGTAATTTGTAAAGTTATGTTAGTTATAATAATAATCATACTCACTTCCAAGTGTTTTAGGTTCTATCTTCTTGGGAAATTCAAGCATTCTTTTAGTGTCGTGTATCTTAATAATTTTACGCACATCCATGTTAACCCTTCGTTGGTAGAGATATTCAACTTTTACCTTATCTGCAGCCTTCATAGCTAACTCATTCGTTTCAGCGATGATTACACCAATCGGTTCTCCAGCATAACTAGTTCTTCCTTCTGCAAATATCTAATGAATAAAATGAAACCCCTTAAAATTTGTCTCATAAAAATTTAAATTGAAATAGTTCAATATTATGTTTATTTATTAATTATTTTATTTTAGAGAATACCCCCATACACCTGAAAAAGCTTAATAATTTATAGTTGTGGAGAGGGATATAAATTATAGGTGATATACCTCGGTTAAGTGATGTGAAATTTGAGAAGAAAAATCTTTGGCAAATTAGTTATTAACTGTGTCTTGAATAATTTAAGGTTTTAATTTTAGAATAATTAAAAAATAAACAAATTATTATGCTTGTCTGTAATATGAAATTTTCTTGTTATATTATCCATATATTTTAATTCTATTTCTTTATTTAAATTTAAATTTATAATGTACATTTCCCATAGTTAAATTATTTTTCCATACTTCAGCTCATGATAACATTACAAGGAAAATGAATGAAAAGCTAAAACCTATTGTGACTCAACTCGAAGTGACATCCTGCGGAATAATTAGCATTTTTTTTTAATGATAAAAATTGAATTATATTTAATGTGGTTAAATTCAATGGTATAAGAATATGCAGAGCATGTTGGTGGATATAGGGAATAGCTATGCAGGCTACAGCCTTAAGGGAAGAGCTATTTTCCTTAAAAACTTTATCAGCTAGAACATAAGGTGCTGTGCGGCTTTTTCCAATCTGCGTTAATAAGAATCTTAATTTCTATAACTACATGGCTTAGGGTAATTTTTTCCAATTGAAGTTCCTCAGTGTTAGAGCAGTCAGTTAAGACCTTCTAGTCCCTAGACGACAGTAGTGCATGAATGAAAGAAAAAAAGGATGTTTAGAAAATTATAATTATACACTGAAAAAATAATAATTTTTAATACCAAAAATACCATTAGTCGACAGTTTAGTAAATGACATGCACAAAAGTCAAGCCACATCCTCTCTCACACTATTTATATTACTTTCCTTTGTCCTCATCGTGGCTAGTTTGTTCTTACTGTAATACCTTTGCATTCTCTTAGAGTTATTATTGTTGTTCTGGGTTTGGAATTCATCTTGACTTCCCTTCGACCATTCACACATCCTAAGCCTCGTGTCCGATTTAGCTGCTGGTTGTTTACTGAATCATCAAACTGTAGTAGTTTCAATACACATTGGTAATTGTGATTTACACTGCGAGAAATCGATTTGAACTATTGATCGACCGCAGCAAACAATAGTTCGATATAGGGGTAATCGATAAATCACCTTAGGCCAATATGAAATTTTAAAAAGGGTATACAAAATCAAAAAATGATATTTTAAATATATTTTTTTTTTAACATTTAGTATAGTAAAAACTGTACTAAAAATCATTAACTTGAATTATGTAATTAATTAATTTCTTCATTTACTATTGTAATTAGTTTATTTATGCTGAACTTCTTCTTTTGTACTAATTTCTAAACTTAATAAAAATCACAAAAGTCTAGGTGTTAAATCCTTAAACAAATCTTAATCAAGGTCAAAACAGTATCAAATGGGAACAGACAATATAATTTATCATTGGACTGTCGAATATTATACTGTCCTTAACCTTCCTGAACAAGGTAATATATTTATAATATTCCATTTTTAATATTGAGATCAATCAAAAAATCAAAATTTAGGTTTAACTACAAGGCATTCAAAAATCTCATTATCTATTCCCACTTAAGACATAATATATATATTAATAAAAAACTACAAGTTAGGTATATATATATATATATATATATATATATATATATGCAAATATTCTAATGGTGGTCTTTTGGTACTTACCAAATACAGATGAATTTCTATGACTCACTTATTTAACAAGTTTTAAACATCTTGAAAATGTACTGTAATTTTAAATGTTTGCTACCTTAATAAACTACTATTAGATACAAAAAAGAACAAACTTAAAAAAAAAATATTGTTATATTGTGGCTTCAAATAAAAATGATCGATACCTGAAAGAAATGCCTTTATGATTATTCAAGATTTTATACTCATCTTGATAGTCCCCTTTCTTTAAAAACGATCTTGCTACGTCACTAGCATGAATACTGAATGTAAACGCGAATAAATATATTGGTTTCAAATGTATTAAAGAACAAATGTACTGGTTTCAACATGAGCATTTAAACTAGATTAATTTAAATATTTTTCATGGTTGCCTTATTAACATATAATATAATAATAATTTCAATTTAAGTAATGTTTAAAAAAATAAAAAATATAATACCAATTCTCTGTCATCTTTAATTGATATCATAATATCTGGATAGTAATCATTTTTTCCTGGTATGTCTTCAGCTTTGTAAAAAGCTACAACTCCTTTCATTTTCTGTACAAAACGATAAATTAATTATAAACAATAATCATAAAATTTATAAAGAGATAAGATTAATTTTTTTTTTAAACAGCGTAAGTTTTTCAAAGAGGTGTAATAATATACATGTTTTCTTTTTCTTTCTTAAGAGCTGAACCAATTTTTACGCTGTCTGTTTGAGTTTTTTAGAAGTCCAAATAATATTTTTTATTTGAATTTAAATAGTGATTGTTTAAACAAGCTAAGAACCTACTGAAATTTTTTGGACGGTGTGTTTCTAGGTTTGACCTACTGGCTCATAAAAAAAAAAAATGTTGGCTTACTATATTTATAACATATGATCAAACAATTATAATAAGAACAATTAATAATTAATTAGTTAAAGTCTGTCCTGTTTGCTTTAATAGGAATAGAAAAGGACATGAAACACCAAGGGGCTAAAAGAAAATTAATATATGATAGAAAAATGGTACTCACTAGTGCTTCTGCAGGATCTATTTTAATTATAACTGCTCCAGCTCTATCAGCCAAAACCAACTGTGCCCAGAGTTGTCCAGGGATGTGTGGCAAGTCATTAGCATACTCCGCTTCTCCTATAGCAAATGTAAAACCAAATATTACAACTTAAGCTTGAATAATATTAGCAGACCCTTATTTATATATATTAGGAAGAAAATAGCCCAGGTAGTGGTAAAAAAAAATCGAATAGGGAGAACTGTTTATTGGAATGCCAGCATTTCAACCCACATGGCAGGTCTTCTTAAGGACTTAATATAAAAAAATACAAACAAATTAAAATTATACAGGGTAAATACTAAAAATACATATAGGCACAAAAGTATCTGAGTGATTAAACATAAAGATGGAGACATTTAGATAAATATACAAAACAAGGGCCCTCCCATTGATACCTACATGTATTTTTAATGTTTACTATTTATAATTTTAATTTGTCTGTATTTTGTATACTTAGCCCTGAAGAGGACCTGCAATGTGGGTCGAAATGTTGGCTTTTTTATGAAAAGTTCTCCCTATTTAAGAGAATTTTCTTTATCACCACCCACATCATTTTCTTCCTCTTTTTACAACTTAAGGTTGATTTCCCAATATAGAATGTGAATTTTAAATTCAAGGAGATAATTCAACAATAATTTTATGTCAAAAATTTAATTTTTATAATAGTATTGAGAACTGTAGATCAAACACCATCTATTTTCATCACAATAAGACTTACCTGCACATTGCATGACAGATTCTATTTTTGGAATAGATTTGCTAATAGGCCATTCTTTAGGGTCAGTGTCGAAATCTTGTTTAGAACAACTAACGGGTCTCTGTAATAGTGTACCGCCACTTTGATACTTCTTCTGCACTTTGCTTGGTGCCACAGACAATACAAACTGCAACATCATGGGAAAGGAAAATAATAAAAGTTTTAAAACAAAGTTCTTTATTTCATTTTAAATACACTGCCTACCTTATAGAATAACGAGAGGGCTAGACCTTTACGGAACTGAGGACTAGCGTCAGGTAGGATGTGATCTGGATCCAGTTCTGATTCCAGGATATCCAAAGCACCCTTCAGGGTACTTTCATTAAGCAGCTCTTTACCTGGAGGATATTTTTACATACTTTAAAATATAATCTACTGGTAAGCATAAAACAAGAAACGACTGATAACCCATTCGGCGTGATTATAAAAGTGGATGGTATTAACATGAATGCTAGATTCAATATTATTAAGATTAATAAAAAAAATTGAAAATTTTAAAAATAGTGAAAAACTAAATTGAATCAAAAGAAAAGTTAACTGATTCTCTGAATCTTGGTTTTAAAAAAATAATAATTCTTCATTCCAACATTTGAAACTTCTATCGGTATAATTGGAGCATGCAGCTGTGGTTGAACTGCTCAGTGTCTGTCAACTGATTTTAAAAAATATATATATTATTTTACAAACATAATTAATTTATAACAGAATTTAAAGGAATCACTATTACATCTTGAACTTTCATTTTCCTGAATTAGTTTAATGAATGCTTTTCAGTACTAGTCTCAGACCATTCTAATAACTTTATAACCCTTGTTACTAAGCTGAGTTTTCCGATTAATCAACATTTTATCCCTTTTATAAACTGCCTGCATGCATTCGTAGACTACAACTAATAATTATGAATATATCTGTTATTTTCTCCACAGAATCACTTTGCAGTTTGGATCAATTCCTACCCTGACACATTTCCACCAGCTTTTACCTTCTTCTCTTAGCTTCAAGGATTTTTAGGTTACCTCTTGAAACTAATGAGAAAACCTTCATTTCTCCACTAACTATCTACAATAAAATACTTAAAAAGTAATAAGAAATTCTAAATGAATTCTCACCATTTAGATACTCTTCGGTTTTCTCGGCATGTATCTGTAACGAAAACATCTTTGCAATCAATAGTAAATACATTTATACAAGCTATACAATGATAGAGAACATCTCTAAGTTTATATACAGAAATAAAAACAAATCTGTAGTTTACGGATAAAAAAGCATAATCTATAGACATTGTTTTGTTCTCTTTTTTTTTGTGAAACTTACCACAGTAGTTTTCACACTGCATCTGGTCTCCTTTCTTGTGAAGAGGGAGAATAAGGCCAATGCACCAGTCATGCGGAAGAGTTTTGCTTATCCTAAGACTATATAGCAGATCTCGGATCACCTTAATCGTTTCATTTCCACCAGCCTTCAGAAGTTCAGCTGGTATGCAATCACATCCTGGTGCTTGGTTATTTCTAAGCTTCTGAATTGCAGCCTCAATTTTCTTGTCATCTGGTGGGTCAAGAAGCTCACACTCTTTGTAATTTTGATTTTTGTTTGAATCGTAACTATCCTCCAGGGTAGAGTTCTGAACACTCCCCAGTGGACTACTACAGCAGACCATCTTTCCAGCATCCCTTCTTTATCTGTGATCAATTGTCTGTCCTTACATCTGCAAGTATTGGATCTTGGTTTAAATCCCTTTCCCTGGGCATTGATTGTCTTGTAGGCAGCTTGTCTATTCAGGACCTCAATCTCTCTTATTCTTTGTTTCTCCCTCTTTTTTCTCATATGCAGGAGTTTCTCCTGTAATCTAAATACTCAGTAATCAGAAACAGCCTGATGATTCCTATGCACATCAATCATCTTCCTATAGGCTCTGTTTTTAATGTCTGTAGCCTCTTGATATTCTTGATCAAACCATTAAGGCCAGTTAATACATTCAATTTAAAATAGAACTAACTACAAAGTAAATCTTCTACTAAACTACAAAGTTAAAAATATCATTGGATGTTGAAACATGATATTTTTTTTAAATCTAATTTTGTGAAAAGTAGTCACATATATACTCACAAAATCTGGCTTGATTCCACCAAATATGATATTTGGTTTCTCCTGAATAACATAGTTTTTCTTATCCATCTTGAACATAAAACCAGCATTTACATATGCATGAGCATTCTGAGCTCTTGGCATTATCTATAAAATATACCCAAAGAACATACAGTTGAAACTTTTCAATATTCTGCCATTAAATTAATATACCATATGCATACCTTGTACGTACAAACATGATATACATTGCTGTCCAGATTGGGAAGTAATATTGAGACAATGAGTTTTTTCTGCATATTCGTATGGAGGAATTCCACTAGCCCTACATAGTTTTCTTCTCCAGTTGGATCGGCTTTAAAACATGTAATGTGAGTAAAATTGTATTTAAATAATAACAAGAATAACAATATGTTCTTTTGAGTATACATATACTGACAAACCTATCAGAAGTTTAGCATTGACTACTTCCAAAAGGATGAACAAATCAGATGGGAAATCATGATTTATATGCTTCATGAATAAATTTCCTCCAATAGTTCCAGCCTGAAAAGTAGTGGTGTGAAATAAAACCATGGTACAAATTAAAAAAAATATCCTATAGTCTAAGTGATAGGGAAGGAGAAGAGGGAAGAATAACAAACTCATTAAAAAAACCTAGGTACATCTTCCTCCGGAGGGTGATGTATGATTCCCTGTGAAGGAATCCTGCATAGGATTACATTGAAAACCGGTCAATGATCTCAAAGACTGAAAAGGAACTCTGATTTATTTTCATACAGCGGAAAGGATGAAAGAGCCAAGTGGATTTAACCAGAAACAAAAAACCAAATTTTGGATGGAGGATCAGACCTTATTTTGGAATTTAATTCCTAGCTTTGTATTTTATACAATAGCAGAGAATGAGAAATTGAAATTGGAACATGGTCCTTAGGTGACCTATTCTCAGAGAGAAATTTTTTTTTTTATTATTATTGCACTTTTACGGCAACATTGGACCACTTTAGTCAATTTCTTTCCAGTCTTCTAAGATTTCTCTTTGTTTTACCCTTTCTTTTCTTCCAATATTTCTTCATTCTGTCTAGTTTTCACACTTCTTCTGAAAATAACCTTTTAATTGCTTTTCTTCTTTCAATCTTTGGTAACAATCTAATATTTCTGTTTATAAATTTATTTGTTTACTGGTTTTAATGTGTTTTTACGCCTTTCAGAGTTATTTGAAATTCTTTTACACCTTATTTTTTCTCTTTTATCCAAACAGTTTTGTTGTTTTTGTTTTCAGAGTTTCTTTGAATTATTAAGATAACATTGTATCGAAATTATGAAAATAACTTTGTATTAATCTATATTGAAGTGCTCTCATTGGGTGGGGAAAAATGATATCCTCTTTTTTGTCATGGTGTCCATTATTGCTTCTATCTTCTGATATACTACTGCATTTAGGACGAGACTCATTACTTTTTATTATTGCAAGTTTTTAACTTATTCATTGTAAACAGTAGATATAAATAAAATCATCCTAGATTTTAAATTCTTATAATCAACTTCAAAAAGTTATCTATAAATATTAGTTTATTTATTGGATTTAAATTAAACAGCTTTTGAATAAGACGGGAAACCTGCAATTTCTTGTAAATTAATAAAATGTATGATTTACATGTAAAAAATACTAACATTCCTGACTGGTACATTAGCAACCAGATCTATATGGTCCCCCAGAGTCTTTAGATATTCAAAGTTGCCTGGTTTTTCATTAGCCATTTTATAAAAAAAATCCATTGTTTCAGTCAGGCTGACACTGGCTCCTACAGAGACCCAGTAGTAATAATCCGCAGCAGTAGATATTGCATGAAGCTCTGGTACTCCATTTATATCAATGTATACCTCAGGTTCAGATTTAATGCGGTAAACACCTGTTAACGAAATAATAAATAAATTTAAACTGTAGTGATGGAATAAATAAATTCCTACCACCCCATGATGTAACAATGTTGTCAACAAATAATTGCTGGGTAAATGTCTATTAGGAATAAAATGGCATTTAAAATGCAGTAAGTAAATTGTATAGCTTAAAAAAAATTATCAGAAGCTTAGACAAATATTATAAATTATTAATAGTTATATATTATAAAACAGATATAGGTAGTGTATTTGCACATCAGACTGGTCTGACTAGACAAAAATGCATTTTTAAAACTATCAAATAGTTCAAATTAATATTACTTGAAATATTCTTAACAGCATGCAGTGGTACAAATACTTTAAAGGTATTTTACTGTTTAAAGCTTTTAAGCAATTGAAAATTTTACTCACGATGTATTTTTGGTATTCAAGCTAAAAACAAATGAAAAATCTAAACAAAAAAAGAAATGGAAGAATGGGGCACATAACATTTTTCTATTATATTATTTTAGGCAATACACATCAAAATAGTCATTTCATTCAGTAGAATAAGATCGTAAATAGAAACAAGCGAAAATGTGGATGATTGTTTTGCTAAAAATATTTAGAGAATACTGAGTAACAGAAAAAAAGCAAGAGCTCCAATGTTTAAAACTTAGAACTTTATTTTATCGAAATTATTAACAGATAGCCCTTCCCCTTTCGTCCGTAAACTCTCCAAAATATAAAAATTTTCCATTATCTTACAAAGAGAAAATTAGTTTATATTAAATACTATAAAAGAATTATTATTATAAAGAGTTAACTCCAATAGCCTGAAGTCAACAATGGTGTTAAACAGAGAATGAGATGAAAGAATGATGGGAGGAGATCCAGAGATTTGTTAGATTTGGGGCAAGTACTGAGTACCTTGTCCTGTGTTGCCAGCAACGAGTCTATACTTCTTATTACCAATCATGTCAAGTATTTCGAAAAACTCTTTTTTATTAGCAGGTCTGTACCAGAAAGAACTGTCGTTGAGCTCGAACTGCAAGCGATTAATGTAAGTGCTGGGGTTTCTTTTGATACAGTTATATTTCTCTTTACAGCAATACTTGGATGAATCCATTAGGTCCTGAGGAAATAAAAATGTGTTAGATATTGCCTTTTTTAAATATGATTTTCTATATAATAAAAATGTTAACTTCTATATCCGATAAATTTGTTTGTAGTGCAGCTGGGGCATCAGTAGCAAATGATTTAAATGCTTCCATGATCGGTCGATAGCCAGTACATCGGCATATATTTCCACCAAATGAATTTTCAACTTCCTTCATGGTTATTTTGGGATTTTTTTCTAAAAGACTAAACAAAAAAATAATATATAAAGTTTGTATTTTAAGTTTTCTCCTTGTCATCAATTTGGATTCACATCCAACTATTAATAATGATAAGTTAAATGTTATCCCTACCTATACATATTCATGACCATCCCCGGACTACAGTAGCCACATTGCGTTCCATTGGCTGCTGCTAGTCTCTTAATAACCTTGTGATAGCCTACTATCGGTGATCCCAGATCTTCCACAGTTGAGATAGACCATGAATGACAGGCCAATACTGGTATAAGGCACTGAAATTTTGTTTGAGTACCAAAAAGTGAAAAATAAGTTATTCCAGTTATGTAATTTATTTGTTAAATTAATATTTATGAAATCATTACAAGATTAATGATCTTTACTTATTTACTAAACAATTATTACTTACTTATTTAGTAAACAATTATTAATTTATTGTAGTATGTTATAATTAATCAGTAATTTCATTTAATAAGGAGGATTCTTCTCCTATCATAGATTTCAAAATTAAATGATTAATTAATTAAATGATAAATGAATTAAACGTTCTTGTTTGCAAATAAAGGTGTGATGAGCATCCTGTGTAAACCATCAACACTTAGAGCAAATACATTCTATTTATATAATAGAACAATTTTTGTTTATATTAGTAATTCAGAGTAAATATGACCCTCTTTTATTATTAAGTATTATTTTTACCACATTATCAATGTTATTTTTTATTATTATATAAACCAAATTTTTTTTCTTTTTTGTTTATTATGAACCTTGTTTATTTAGTTCTTTTGAAGACCTGCAACATGGGTCGAAACCTTGGTTTTCAAGAATATTTTTTAAATATAATTGAGCATTTCTTTTGACCACTACTAAGGCAATCTTATCCTCTTTATAACACCTACCAATAGCCAATCATATATTATATATCCATCTAATTATATATTATAATAAGTAGTTACCAGATCAGGGCCTTGTAATCCTAAGGTTTGTAATCAATAAGGCTTCCCTTAAATTTTTCATGAGTTACTAGTGTTGAAGTAATTCTGGTTCTGTGTATCATAAATATTGTATTATAGACAGACAACACTGTAAAGTGACCATTGAGATAATGTGGGCTGTGTACTATGGCATCCATGTTGTGTTCACCATTGTAGTCAGTTAGTTAGCGTCAGTTTGAGAGTAAGGACTGGATCGTCATTGTGTGAAGTGTTTGTCTGTGCCTATATATGTTTATATCCAATAAATCTGTGCTCGTATTGTAGTAACTTGAACAGTTGTTTTCTCTGCACTTTATCACCTTTTACTCTCTCTTGTTAAAAACTAGTTCATACTTTGATTTTAAAATAGCAAATTTAAAGGCTTTAAAGATTAAAAAAAAGTCTGCCAAAAAGTGTTAAAATAGTTTCTTCAATAATCATTGAGTACATGATCACCTACAGTGGTTTTTGATTAGAGAATAAAATCTTCTGGAAGAGCCCTTTTTTAAAATGGGGCTTGTCAAAAGAATACATTATGGTATGTAAAGAAAAGTAGTCCATCTTGATGCCTACCTGCACACTCTCTGAGAATTTTACACTAATAGTATTAAAGGAAATAGGAATTATGGTATTGTATAAAAGATCTCCAATACAAAAGCCTTTCCATGAAAGCCAGGCTTATGTTGTATAAAGCGATAATTAGGCCAGTGGTAATGTAGGGCTACGATATGTGGAATCTGATCGAAGAAAACAGAAGAGCTCTTCTGACTTGGGAGAGAAGAATCCTGTGGAAGATCTTTGAACCCGTCAAATATCCGGTAGAAGATCAGAAGCAATGCCGACCTAATGGAACTGTAAGGAGAGCGTGATATCTTCTGTGCTATAATGAAGAGCAGAATGAGATGGCTGTGTCTTGTAGAAATAATAGTTTCCTATAGGCTGCCTAAAATGATGGTGGCTGGTGCACCAGGAGGAAACCGGGAAGGAGCAGACCAAGCATCGGTGGATGGATGATTTAAGATGGACTGTAATGTGAAATCGGAGGAGCCTCACTGGAGATCGCGAGGAATGAGGAAGAATGGTGGCAGAGAACCTGGTCCTACTAGGACAGTAGGGCCCAACAGAGTGTGAGCTACCAGATGGAACGGAACCATGGTGGTATAGCAGTTTGGGGATAAACCTGGCTTAATGATAATAGAACTGATTAGCGCTGCGTCTAGAGGTATTTCTGTTCTCTTCACCAATTCTGTGCATCCAACTCAGGACCCTCTGAAGGCGGAGGTGTAGTCTCCAACATGGGCAAGATCCTAAAAAAAATATGTGATCGATGGCACCAAAGTCTCTAAAAACCGTCAATAATGCAATACCGAAATTTGGGAGTCCTTCCACCTTACGATGACGAAGGATGATCAGAAAAAATAAATGAGAACAGCTTTAGCATAGCGATGCCTACCGACCTTAGAAAGATTATGACATTTGATGTCCTTTTATTCGATAAAGCCTCCTATATTTTATATAATTTGGTTTTTCCAAAACTTGTGATTTCTCACCAACCTGAAATACGCTACATGATAATAACGTAAAGGAATATATTTCAGATTTTAATCATCATTAACTTCACCAACCGAATTCACGGCAAATGTACTGGTTTTTCCAGTGGAAGGATGAAGTGACGTCACCGATACGATACATGCTCCACATCCTCCTTCAAGGCACATGAATTTAGTCCCCTTAAGGTGTGCGTGTTCTCGGATGAATGTGTTCAACGACATGTCCCCGGGCACGTCTGAAACTGTGGTAATCGTATTAAAATTAGGCAGTTATTTATTACAAGGAATTTTAAGATTACATAATGACTTTTGTACCTTTATACGGCTTTCCATTTATCGTAAATTCTGCTTCTTTTCCAAACGGCCTAGGAAGAAATAGTTCATTAATAGAAGATGTAAAAAAAAAAAACTGTCGAAAAGAATTATGTCATTGTTACCTTTCTTCTTGAACAGGTTTACTCTGACCATGACCCATTTAATCTAAAATGGAAATTCTAGATTAATTTAGTTGGCGAAAAATTAAAATATACTACTTATAATATAACGTATTTCTATGGGCCAACTTATCGAGACTCACAGGTAACATTTAAACAATTCCTGAAAAATTATATCTTTCTCCCCTAAAAATTAAAATGGATAAATCACAAAAAAACAAAAACATGTCTACAACAGAATTGGGAACTGCTCATTAGTGTTCTTCTTAACTGTGTACAATTTTATGTGAGCGTCGTAGTAACCATAACATTGTTTCCTTTCCTCAAAGTTCAAATCATTCCTGAAAATCAGATTTAATATGGAAATACAATGTATCTTCTTTAAATGTTGTACCATTCATTTCTTTCAGGAGTTTTTTAAGAATTACAGGAATGGTATAATATCATTGGTCTACGATGAAGGAAAGGGGAATGAAACATCGTTTGAATCTTATTAAAAATTGGATTTCAACTGGATTATTCAAACATTCACAATGAAGAATCAAAGGAGAGTATTAATGAGAACAAATTTCGTTCTAAAAAAAAATTCTATTAATATCGAGGTAATTACTAAACTAGACTATTATCTTTAAAAAAATATGTATATATATAAAAAAACTTTGGATATCATAATGTGGTGATGTATATATATTTTTATATCTTAATGTAAATGTAAATATAATAGAAAAAAAAACAAGATATATTGAATCGATGAGAGCCCAAGGTATTTTACTCCTGTACAGGACTCCAATTACGTGGTTCAAGGGCTTTCCTAAACACATGTTTCGTCTTTGTCTCTAAACTTACTGAAATAAATTCAGTCAAACATCCTGTAGTTGTTTTGAATATAACCTGACTATTAAAAAAAAAAAAAAATTAGGAAAGAAAACAAAAATTAAAATAATGAAATCCTTGGTAAACTTTGAGGGCAGTTATTGTAGGTGTTTTAAAATGAAATGTAATGTAATAATGTAACAGTTTATGAAAAATTAAGATACAGTTGAAGCAGTTGTATTTGAGTTGTTTCCCCTTAATATATGCAGTCCCTGAATTAGTGATTAAGTGGAATTTTATCCAGAGAGAATTAATTGTATTGAAGTGAAGCAAAATCGTTTCATTCTCGTAGTTTTTGGCTTGAAATGGAGTTGCAATATAAGCAACAACTCTAATTCAAGTTAATGCTCGACTTAGCCACTTATTCGCTACGAAAATAACACGATTCCGCTTCTCTACCTACAAGAAACTATTATAATGTTTAAGAAAATTCGACTTTAACCACTTATATACCGGAGCTGTAGGTACGACCATTATTATTTTATATTAACTCTTTCATTGAAAACCAGAAGCACATTGATCGGATACGATTTTTTATTATCTACTGTATACGTCACATAAAGGTAGGTGTGGAACTTCAAATTGTTTTAAAACTCGTATATTCAAAAAATTGCGTTGTAATTTTAAATTACTTTATATATCAGAGGCCACATGTGGTCAGATGTAGTGGTCAGATTAACAACCTTCTATGTCCAATTTTCCAAGAATTTCCAGGAATTTTCCAAGAGAATAAAAATTCTTGGCTATTTCGCCCTACGGAGGAGATGTATAATATAATAGGGGTCTCAAACATGTGTGGTGTCAGGTGTTCGTTAAAGATCCATATCCTGATTATACCTGGATCGGCAAAATAGAAGACTCCCACTATAGCATCTTCCGATTAGCCGTAGCAGCATAAAAGGATGCTAAGCAAATAAACAAACAAATATCAGTGATACGAATTGGTATCGAACCAATTCCCTTCTCCAACAAGATAAAACACACGGTATAACTATTCCATTTTCAATTCGGATCTACCAAAAAAGTCAAAACGCTACGTGACTTTAGGATCGTGTAATATACAATCTCTAAATGTTCCCTTTTGTTGTATTTTTTTTGCTAAAAAAATCGAGATAGAACAAAGATAGTAAGTTATAAATTGATTTTACAATAAACCGTCTGTTTTATATTTTATTCAGACATTTTCTTTTCTTCCAATGGCTGTATTCTTTTGTGCCGACACTTCCTTCAGACCTTCATTTGTTGAAGTTTCTCTTCGAGCATACCAAATTTTTTCTTCATAGAGTGATTCTTAAAACAGTTTATGTAGGGGGATTGAAAAAAGAGTATTTCTAACACCCATGGAGATGCAACTTGCAGTGGATCTGTTCTAAAAAAAAAATTGAGGTGTAAGAGGAGATGAACGAGATTCTCTCCAATAAATACCAATGTATACCTCGGGACCTACCATTTTTTATTATATTGTTTATGTTGGTTTATTCACTTAATGTCAACTTATGCTGCTATGGCTATTCGGGCGATGTAACAGTGGGAGCCCTGAATTTTGCCTACCCTGGTATGATTAGTATAGGGACCTTTAACGAGTACCTGACATCGTACAGGCTCAGGACCTCCATTGTACTTCCTTTTCGAAGGACGCCATAACCATGGACTTTTTACTCTCTTTAAAAAATCCTTTGGCCACCTACCGGGCTGCGAACCTGTGACCTTGGGCATAGGAGGTTGGTATCCTAACCATTACTACAAATGTCACCCCGTTTGTTATATTGCATATAAGAATTAAAAAACAGATCTCACCTCCTCAAAATCTTAAATAATAGACATTTATTTTATTTTTTTATTTTTCAACATGAACGCATGGTAGCAACTAAACCCTTAATCCACCCTGAACATTAACGTTCCTTAACAAAATAAAGCAGATACTGATAACTGTTTATCACTTACCAATTATCAAGATAATTTCCAGAGTTCCATTTTATCACTACTTCCACAATTTAATAAATAAATATGTCTGTGGTTAATCTCCTTATTGGGACAGGTAAAACTTGGTTATTTCTACGGTATCCATAGGTATTCAACTTAGATGATTGCATTTCACTTTTAAAAACTAGTTTACATTTATTTATATGATGTGTTCGAGTTACTTTTAAAGAAAATCATATATACTATACATATATGTGTGTATGTATAATTATAATACTGGAACTAAATATATATAATATGTAATAATTATTTCTCTTGAAATATTTTACCACTTACTGATCGGATCGACCGCAGTCTCCTGGTGAAATGAATGAACTGCTTCTGGTGGGCCGGTATGTTGTATTGTATGCTACATTGAGAATAATTACAGTTTTGGAATCAAAGGCTTATAGAGTATAATTATAAAAACAATTAGGGAGAGTTCGATGACATTAATGACAGTTTTTAACATGTTTTAGGAAGTTTCGATTTTTTTTTCTTTTTCTCAATTCACAATGCTCAGAACAGCGTGTCAATGATCTGTTTCCTCAAAATTTGTCTAAAACACAAAAACACGTATATAAAAATCTTTTAGTTTGACTGTGAATATACTCATTGTTTATTATTTAAAAAATCCTAATTAAATTCATATAGTATTGATACATGAGGCGTATAGTATTGATACATGTGGCGTCTCATTCCAAACCCAGTTAAATTGATTTTTGAAAATATTTCAGGAGAGCAAAAAAATCGAAAAATTTAATTTTTTCCAATTATATAAAAATAGATAAACTAGATAATCAGCAAAATAGATAATTAATAATTTTAATAAACTGTTCAATGGCATAACTGTCAATTTATTTGAAATATTTCAGCCAATATTTTCATTATTTGGAAAAAATCAATTGGAATGAGTGAGACGCCTCACATATGTGGAAAAGAAAGAAAGATATATATTTTTAATTATTTCTTTAATTCGCTAAGCAGTTCCTTATATCGCCGATACAAATGTGAAGTATTGGATGTGAAAAAATTTGTTTTTCTTTTTCAATCTCCAGCGATTTATTTGGGATTGATAATTGATATATAAATCATATAGAGTCATCTACAAAGCACAAAATCACGAATAATAACAGGTAAACTACGTTTGACATTTATTATTTATGTTACTACACATTATTACACAACAATAAAATAAACATTATATCAAAGCCCCTTATTATTTATTTACTCAATTTATTTATTCAAAAATTTTGTTCAGACCATCTATGTTATAGGTTTGGATAATTTATTTTCCAAGAAAATTTTGGAATCCCGGCCAGGACAAATCTTTTCTCTTAAAAATAGAAATATTTAAAAATAATCGAAGGAACAATAGATCGAAAGGAACAACGAAAATCAAGAATATTTTCGTTCTGACTCTTTGCTCTTTGATTTCTTCTGTCCATTTTCTATCCTGACTAAATTGTTTTTCTTTGTCTGTGATGTAAACCCTGTATTGCAAATTAACCATTTAAATTTGTTTTCGCTCGTTATTACACTTTTTGCGATTCCTAAACTTTCTTTACTTGTATAAACCTTTTATGTTTAGTTAATATTTTATTTACTACTTAAATAGAATAACGTTTATTAGTTCAGTATGTTACTCCGTCGATTCTATAAATTCGACCAAAAGACCATAACCTTCTCTTTCTTATTGTTTTTCTGTTTTATTTCAATGCTGTTTAATCTCGTTGATACTTCCAAGTCTATATTGCTGATTATCTGTAGTTATTGGTACGTGAATCTTCTTAGGTATATTATTTTCTAATCGAAATAATACTTTAGTTGTAGAATATAGCAAACATTCAGAGCCTTATAAGGCAGAACTACTCAAAAACGTATTATTATTTACAAAATTACAGAATCACGTGAAATAATACGCTAGTCACGCGTTCACATTCCTTCTATCCTCAGTCTTTTTATTCTGTATTGTTAATCCTGGCATTTTGTTTGCTACGCACTAACTGGAATGTGTTCTCTAATTGGGTACCATAAAAGAGTGGAATGGCCATCTCCCTCCTCACAGCTTTTTGAACTTAAAAAAAAAAAAATCTGAGTCGTAGTGTCTCCTCAAATAATCCTCTCTTCCGCTAATATAGTGTGAGGTTTCCATCTGTACAGCCCGGATCCTCAACCATTTCTCCTCTTCTATTCCATTCCAGGATTCTTTTTGCGAAGCTTTCCTTAACACCATCTTCCCAAGATATGTCGAGGTCTTCCTCTGGAATTTCTTCCGTCAACCTTGGCCTCGTGCGTCATCTGCACCAGCCTGTTGTTTTCCATTCTTAAAACATGCCCAAACCATCTTAGACTGTTTTCTTCACTGGTCTTAGATGGGTTTTCTTAAATGAAGTAGTTAAACAAAAAATAATATTATAATAATCATTCCCAACTCTTTCTGGAAAAATTTGTAAGAACGCCTTTATACTGTACCGTTTGGGTCTTACTATTTTAATCAAGGAAAGCTATGAACAATGATATATGCGTGTAATACAACTTCTGCGTTTAAAATATGTATATAAACACATATTTACAATATATTGGATCTATTTTTTGTGTTCGATGGTTTTGATTTATTTTGATCTTTGGTTTTTACGAGTTTTCTACATATAAACTAATCTAAAACGTTTAAAAACTATTGGTTCCTTAGAAAAGAATAGGATGTCTTAAGAATCGTGTTTAGTTTCCTGAGCTGTGACATTCCTCACTAACAACCTAGACAGTTTTAATTAGTATCATTAAGACCTTCGTGACTAGAGCGATTTAGGCGAAATAATTCCACTCACTGAAGAAATAGGATTTTATGTAAGCCTAAACTAATGTTAATGTAGGTTCGAAGGATTATTCTTTGCTTTGATTTAACGACAAACTTATGATGTAGGAAATTATCAAGAGACTTATGTTTTTAAAAGTAACATTAAATAAAAATACTGAAGTAAATAAATCTGAAAAAACAAAACAAGCATACTTGTTAACTGCAATAGTTCAGTTTAGACTTTAATTTGTTAATATTTAATGTAATTTGTCCTAGCTAATTAAATTATAACTTATAGTGACATAATTGATGCTTTAAATTGTCCTGGATTTAATAGTTTGATTTAGAATTGTATAAATTATATGTATATATATTTATATATGCTAGTGACAAACAGACAAATCAAAAACTAAAACAAATAAAAAGGTTTTGCAGAGTTTAAGAAGGTCATCATTAACATAATTTGTTGTATTAATGATATTGATATTATTCTTTTTTAATGACAAAAAGTGAACGATAATGGATCGCTTTCTCTAGAAGGAAATTGCAGTAAAGCATTTTACTGCAAATTAGTAAATTGAAGTAAATCTGTGAAAGTGGGCAAGATGTTTACTTACATAAAGAATTTATTTTAATTTAAAATAGGGCTCCTACATAAATTGAAAAGAATGGACCGGATTTGATGTTTCCTCTTGAACGAGTGAAGTGAGCTCAAGTTGACAGCTATGGTCTAATCTTTTTTTTTTTTATTTAACAAAGGAATTTTAGTAGCCAAATGTAACTTAAATTAAATTTTATGTAGCCACAACATCAATATCAAAACCACTGAAATTTCCGAGTCATGGCTTCAGATTATCATAAGGAAAAACGGATGTATGATCCACAACTCATAATATAACCATCTAATTAATATTCATTATTTTATAAATACTATATGTTATTATGAAACAATAAAGTGCTTTATTCTTGTTATATGTTCAAAATAATTTAGCAACTTTTTCAAGGCTAAGAAAAAATAACTTGCATCTTCCTCATTTAATTGAAATTCTTGGTATGTATCTGTCCGTACATAATGATATGATTTAAATTAATCAGAGGAACATATTTTTCTTCTTCTTCTTTAATGGCACTACAACCCGCGGGTGGTCAAGGTCTCCTGCAACAGACGCCACCAGTCATCCCTGTTCAGAGCAGCCGCCTTCCAATTCCTTATCCCAAGGATAGACCTTGCATCGGCAGCGACGCCATCTGCCCAACGCAATTTGGGACGTCCAACTGGTCTTGGTCCATGCATCTGTTCGTCGAGGAGCTTCTTAGGAATATGATCATCCGTCATCCTCGCCACATGTCCGGCCCAACGCAATCTCCCCACTTTTATAAATCTGAACAGGTCGGCTTCTTGGTAAAACATTTGTAGTTCCGCATTGGTCCTTAATTTCCACTCTTGATTTATACACACTGGACCAAATAATCTTCGGAAGATGCGCCGCTCGAACCAGCTCTTGATTCTTGGATAGTGTCCAGCATTCGGAGCCGTATGTGACGACATGCCTTATTAGTGTCTTGTTGATGTGTAATTTAGTCCTTCTAGACAGAGATTTGCTCATCATGTTCCGCTGCAGTCCGAAATAACACCTGTTAGCAGCCACTAATCTTCTGTCTATCTCCAGCTGTATATCATTGTTTGAATTTACCAGGGTCCCTAGGTAGACAAATTCATCTACCCGTTCAAAAATAAATTCTCTAATTTGGACTTCAGCTCCTCTTCTTGCTGCGCCTCGACACCCCACCTTCATGTATTTTGTTTTATCCTGCTTTACAACCAGACCAATCTTTAATGTGGCTTCTTTAAGGGCAATAAGAGCCACTATCATGGCTACAAATGTCCTACCTATAATATCTACATCGTCAGCAAAGCCCAGGATTTCTGTAGTCTTGTTGATAATGGTGCCTCCCACATACACTCCAGATCTCCTCACTGCAATCTCTAATGCAAAGTTAAATAGGAGACATATGTGTCGTGAAGCTCTCAGATACTCCCCCCTGAATCTTTACGATGCATTGCACCCTTCTCATTGTTGCTTTAATGAGGCGAACTAATTTTGCTGGAAAGCCTAACTCTATGATGGCTTTGAATAGCTCGTTTCTTAGCACGCTATCATAGGCTCCCTTAAAAATCAATGAAAATGTGGTGGGTTAGCATTGAGTGTTCCCTCGTTTTTTCAAGAATAGTCCGCAGAGAAAAGATCTGGTCGGTGGTGGCCTTTCCTTTCCTGAAGCCGGCTTGGTATGGGCCAATTTCTCACTCCGCAAAAGGAAGGAGCCTTTGGAAGAGAACTCTTTTTAGTTATGTTTAACTAATTATGCCTATATTAACATGTTACGCTCCTTCGAAATAGTTTATATACTTTTTATCTTATTGAATATTAATCTATAGTAATTCCTCATCAGGATGATCTCGATATTCTCAGAAATTTACATCCTGCCAGTACCCACCAGCCAATTTCTGCTCACTCAGGTTTCATTTAGTATTAACGAATGTACTTAATTGTGATCATATTCGTTATGAAATTAAATTAATTTCTTTGTTGCCTTGTATTGTATCATTTTATTTTTAATGAAAGCCATCTTGTTTGGTTATCTTTGTTCGGTGTAACTTTGGTTCACAAACCTAACATCAAGACATCAACTTTATTCCTTCATTAAATTTATTATAATTTAACATTACAACAAAATATTAACTTTATTGTTTTATTAACCTCGTTACAAAGATAATCAGGATCTAATAAGGAATTAATCCTAGGATGCAGTATCTCTCTATAACAGTTTCCTCAATCTGTATTATGTACCAGGTATAATGAATGATTAAATAAATGTAATTCTGGAGGGAAATAAGCAAATGAGGAGCTTGGGAACTTTTAGACAAAGAAAGAACAAAGAAACATAAGGTGAGCAAATTAATGGTATATTTTTCACTTCAAGTTTATTTTATTTGTATGTAATTTTATTTTTTATTCTATGAAATTGTTGTAGTAATGTGGTAAAGCAATATTGCCATCAAACCTATAGTAATTATAATAGAAGTATCACTAGTTACCTTCAATCACAAAAAAAGTGGCTAGGAAAAACTAAGTATTTCTCATACATTAGTAATCTCTAGTCTAAATAGAGAGGAACATGTAAAGAGCAAAATATTTGTAAAATATATAATAATTTAATAATTGTCAGGCAATAAATTACTACCAAGAAACTTCAGCATGCATAATAAAAAAATATTGAGGCAATAGAATTTTATAAACCATTGTTTATTATGATGAAAAAAGCTAAATTAAATTGAATAACATTGAGGTTATAAACATTTTCATGTATATTTAATTATCGTTATAGGTACTTATAAAACAATTTTCAGTTTCTTATGGGTCATCCTAATATTGAATTGAGTACCAACTTGTTCTTTGTGGTTCCAAATAATCCATTATTTCTTCCCTTTTTGATCCTGGATATTTTTTTCATGATAAATTATATTTTCAATATCATATTTCCCCTCCCTTAAAATAATTATTTTTGTCAATTATTTGAGTAAAAAAATAATAATGTAAAAATATTTGCTTAATGGTTATAAAATTAAATTACAATCATTCAGTTGACTTGGGAAAATGGCTTGGAAATTGATATTGAAAGGTATTCAACCCTAGACCCATGGTTTGTAGTGGAATCGTTTTTTTATTTATTTGTTTTCACTTTAAACACATTAATTTTATTAAATATGAATGACTTTCATTTCATTACTCTTTCAATTAGATTATAATTAAGTTCAACTTTATTGGAACTGTAACCATTCGCATGTCATACATTATTGATTGTGATTTCATTTCAAACTTGTTATTTTTGATAAATTATTTTGATATTCAATCTTTTGTTGATTTTATTTATTTATTTTTTAATTCTAATCTTTTCTATCATATGTGTTGTTATATCCAGTACTCGACTGTTGATGTTATTTTTTTTTTTTTCAACGTTGATGATGGCCTAAAAGTTATGTCCAAAGATTGACATATAATAAATATGTCCTTGCAATACTTGCAGTGCTCCCTATTATTTTTTTAATAGGATTAGGATACGGAAAGTTAGCCATTTTCTTTAAAAAAATTATTTGGTTTATGAATATATGATTTATTGTGAATATATGCTACTGAATGTTATTGGTAGCAGTTCTGCTTCAGTTTTACAAACGTTTATGAATGACCCATTCATGAAGCCATTAAATCAGGAGCCATTGTATGTATGTTTGATTGTTCATTATAGTTATTGCCCTCAAGTGTGGCAGATTGTATTGTATTGCTATACAGTAAAGATTAAAAACAATCAAAAGAAACATAGTAAATATTAAAAAAAAAAAAAGATGAAAATATCTTACTACTAATGAAAATATCTTACTTACTAGTTTGTAATTACCTAATGTTTTTCACTCAATATGAAATCGTTGTTTGATTAAAATCTAAAAATGGGCCAAATGATAAGAGTTGAAAGATAATTTCACTATTGGTGTAAAAAAAATAATCTCCAAATATGGTTAATGAACATGAAGAACACATCGCCTATCTTATAATGAATAAAATTTCCTAGTAACTGCGAATTAAAAAAAAAAAAATGCGAATGTTAGGATTTTATTTTTGATCGTTCATTTTTCCTTTTTTATTCACGTTTTACATATTTTTCGTTATTTCACGAAATCAAGTTGAAACTACGTGTTAATGGTCCTGTTAAGGAGTTATCAAGGAATATAGGGTTGGATATATTTAGGATTTCCCGCTTATAGAAGTATTAACAACACCCTTCATAACAGGTATGAAGAGTATTGTCTATCTTACGAATGAAAATGGAAAATCCTCAATAATAGCTCTGTTTACACCCTCTCCCTCTCCATTGGGCTCAATCTAGTTTGGTTGTTTATTTAACGTCACTTTATCCTGCTATGGTTAATTGGACGATGCTACAGTGGGAGCTCTAAATTTTGCCTATCCAGGTTTAATTAGGATATGGATTTTTAACGAGTATCCGACATCTCGGGGACACCCGTTTAACGCCCCTATAAAAGGACCATTAGACCACACAGGACGCCCGGATTCAGTCTTGTTTTTCTTAAAGTACATTTATAATATCACACTTGATATGTCAGCACAGATCTGCGTTTCATTCCAATCACCTAGGGGCAATAAATTTAACTTAATTGTATTTAACGAGTACAAGTCACACAATGAGCTTATTAGAGAAAAGGAGTATGGGGAAAAATAAAGCATTTAATTTTCTTCTATAAAAGGCGTCTCTAGCGAAGAGAGAAGGTCGAATTGTTTATAGTCATACAAGTACATAAATAAAAAATAAGAATAAACTTAACTGTTATTAACCCCGGGGTTCATATTGGAAATCATAGTTTCGGTTTTCCTGACCATTTCCGATTAATGTAATTTACTTATGTTATCAATTAATTCGGTATAATTTATTATTAATTACACTTTTTTTCATTCTTAAGCTGACGATTAATTTTATTTTCGCGAATATTAAAATGGAACGAATGAAAAGATAAAACTGACTTAACTCTAAGCGACAACCGGCGGAATTTACTTTTATAATCTGAAGTTTAAATAATATATAAAGTATTAGCGAGGATTAATGGCAGGATAAAGAAACAGAAAATAACTATATAAATGTATTTACAAACAATAATAACCTACATCCCCTGACCAATTTAATCCATTCTGGTTATTAACCGCTTATTCACCAATGATGTAGATTATACTGTTACATATATTGTTTGAAGTAATACGTCTACTAAGTAAAATCATTTCGATGGAAATTATTAAATTTAGTTAATCAAGGTTGTTTTATGATAAATCGAGTATGATAATTCATCCTGAATGGTAAGAAAAATAATATTTTTAAAAAACGTATAATTTCAAAATATGATTCAATCCATAAGGCAATTCTCATACAGGTTGCATTCTGAGGTATAACAGTTACTCAAGAACTCTTATTGAAGTTAAAAAGTAAACAAGCATATAACTCTTATGTTTCGCAATATCTTCTATTAATACCGTGTCACTGTCTGAGAAATTGTGTTCTTGAATTGGAAATGATATTGTATATAATCTAGATAGCAATTTATTACAACACATCACATGAGTTGTGAAATGGAAGTCAGCAAAACAAAGTAATTTCAAAGTGAGAAAGAAAATAGTTGGGGGTGCAGTCAAATAAAACACTAAATAAGTGGGTACTTATTTAATTATGTGCCGACGTTTCGATCCACTTTGTGGGTCATCTTCAGGGCTAAGAAAGAATAACAGACAAAATAAAACTATAAATATAATTATAAACTATAAATATAATTTCAAAGTGATTGATATTTGGTATTGACAGCTTTTTCCCTCAGTTTAATTGATAGACATTTTTCAAAGAAAACAAAATCGAAAGAACTTAGGAGTCTATGTCTTATTACGCTTAAAAATTGCACTGCAAAACATTGTTAACATACAGCGCAATAATATTTTCTTCATAATATTTCTAAAGACTTCTTCATAATCCATCCTCTTCAACAGAATGAGGATTCTGTATATCATCCGTGGATGATCCAAGTACTGAGCCTGTCGCCACCTTCTCCGATCCATTCGTCTCTTAGCAAAGGCTTATTCCACTTCTCCATGTCTTCCTGAGCACCCCCCCCCCCAACTGCGTCTCTTAGACTATCTTAGCAAGTCTGCCTACTGGCATTCTTGATAAATGTCCGAACCACCATAGATGATGTTCCTCTACTATACCTGCAGTTACAGATTGGATAAATCATATATTATAATGCCTGTACTTTAATAGTTTATTTTGATATAAGATCCAGGAACTTCAGCCTGACATATATATATATATATATATATATATATATATATATAGGATAACATGAAAATCAATGCCCTACTTGCCGATTTGATCGTTCTGTTGCTTAATGTGTAGAAACTACTTTATAGGCGCTTTAAAATATGGGAAAAACTGCATAAAATTGTTCCTAAATAAATTAATTAGTTTACGATAATATTAATTTTTAAATTTATAAATAAATATTTTATTTTATGACAATAAGTAAAATAGGAAGGGACTTGGTGACAATCAAGTTGGTAGCATCAAGTTAGTATTTAAATTTTTGAAAGCACATCGGCTACTGTGTAAATTATAGGATTAGCTCAAATTGTATCTAAATTTTCTACATAATTCAGTTTGAATGTATGTATTGTGTATGTGTGTTATTTTTCCACAATAATTATTTATTATCTAATTTTCATTTGCACCTGATATAAAATTTGCACCACAATATAAAACAAATCGTATAAAGAAAGCCATAGGCGTTGATGAGCTTTGTCTTTTACACCAAAAACCAACAACATTATCTATTTCGTACCCTACATTTCTACGCCTTAATATTTTGATGAAAGTGGAAGCTCCAGTGCTACAAAGGTTACTTCTTCATCAATCATCAGTTCGTTAGAGCCAACAAGCAGCCATTGTCAATTTATCTCGACGTTTCCATCGACCTTGCCACTGAGTGGAAATCGATCAGCCCTGACGACCGTTGAGCGGTTGATTGAACACAACCGCAGCCGACAAGAAAGCTGTCAACGATACTAATGTCTTCATTAATATTTTTATGATAATGGGCGTTAAGCTTATTATAGTTTACTATTCTTGATTCATAAGACATACTATTATCCTTAAGTAAATTCCATTCATCTCACTGTTTTATAAACTGTTTGTGTTGCTTCGACACCGTAATAAAATGCTTAAGAAAGTACGAAATAGCCACTTTGACGTAGAAATTAGCCTATAGTATAGTGGTTAGCATAACGACCAACTTTGTCCAAGATCGCGGGTTCGTAGAGCGGCAGATTGCCCAACGGTTTTTTAAAAAGGAGTAAAAAATCCTTGGTTATGCCGTCCTTCGGAAGGGACGTAAAATCGGTACTCGAGTCTGGCTGAAGTCAGGTACTCATTAAAGACCCCCGTCATAATTATATCTGGATAGGCAAAACTTAGGACTCCCACTGTAACATCGGCCGTTTAATATAGCAACATAAAGCGACGTTAAATGAATAAATTAGCAAACAAATGCTATTAGTCTATTTAACTACTGTTTTTTCTAATCTATAGAATCTTGTGTGCCATTTTTTCGTAATTTATAGTTTCTTTTGTTAACTATTTATACTGTTGATAGTCAATTTATTTAGAACTATAGTGGATATTAAACTTGATAGTATGCAATTTAGGACTCATACTATAGCATGGTCCGGTTAGTCATAGCAGCATAATGTGGAATAAAGGTCCTGGAACTTCAGCCTGATATAGTGGATAACATAAAAATCAATGCCCTACTTAACGATTTCTTCGTTGGTCTTTCAGTTGCAAAATGTGAAGAAACTATTTTATTGGCGCTTTAAAATTCGGGAAATACTGCATAAAATTGTTCCAAAATAAAACAATCAGCTTTAGATGCATTAGATTAAATATTATGTTGACGTTGAATAAAAAAAAAATATTAAGTTTGCAATTTTCCAATGTTCCTCGAATAACGCACATGTTTACTTACTTGTGCGCAATAAAAGTATTCTAATTATTCTAAGTAAAAGAATTTTAATGATCAACTTTGCATAATTCAGCCATTAATATGTTTTGTACTCAAGAGAGCTTTGATAATTATCCATAAATTGATTGTAGATTAGGAATCAACTCGCTTGTCAGATCATGATAACAGACTACTTTATATATTTAGATAAACTCTTTGGTTCCCACAGTATCTGCGAGGATAATATTTCACTTAACGCTTAAATATTTCTATTGGTATTAAGTATTTGTTTCCTAACTGTGTAATTAATTTGTTTTAGTTGAAGTAAAATGTTCCATTATATATCTAAGTTAACAAAGGCTTTCAAGGCGTGACCGTAAAACTGTATTAATACTATTTTAACGAAAACGAAAAGATTGATCAATTATAAAATCTTGAGTTTTGTAGTAAAAGTAGCCTTCCCATACCGTTTTTAGATATATTAATTTTATCAAGGCTCAAGAAAATTTCCCGGACAAAAGTCTCTTAGTCTCCAAAACAAGACGAAGGAAAGTGCCTGGCAGGAAATATAATAACGAGCAGGTAAATTTCCTCATGTATTTTTTCATACAACAAATATTTTCTTACCCATCAGTCCCACAGATTGTCGCTTCGAGATAAGTTACAACAAGCTTAAACTTTGTATTCTTTTTAATTTTCTCAAAAATAAAAATAATCGTATAGTATGAAAAAAAAATAGTGTAATTGTGGGAAATGTGTATATTTCGGTTATCATTTCATAAAAAAACTGAATGTCTTGAAGGTTATGGTATCACCACCATATAATTAAACTAGCGACCCCCTTTGCACGGGCAGTAAGACATATTATGCCCGCATGTTTTGTCTGTCTAATGCATTTTATTATGTAGATATTATAAACATAAAAACAAAACAAAATATGCCTTTATATACGAATTTATTTTCATGCGCGTTAAGTTTTTTCGATAACCCATAAGATACTCATTTAATGTTTTTCCTTCTTAGCCCCGAAACGTCGGCACTTATAATAAATAAGTTTACCTTATTTAGTGTTATCATTTACTGCACCCCCAGACTACTCATTTAAATTTATTAGTATAAAATATTCTAATAATGCGCATGAAATGCTTAAGGTAGCTAAAGTATATAAGTTGATAAGGATTAATATATACCGTAGTCATCTAAATTGCTTTCCAAATACCGCATTGTACATGATTAATTTTTTTAGAAGATAAAATGGGTATAGTAAGCTTTCCTTAAAATATATATATATATATATATATATATATATATATATATATATATATATCACTGTGTTTTCACTGACTTTTTTATTGTAGATCAATAAAAGAGGAATATTCCATCACGTCTTGTTTCGTTATATTACAAAGACATCAGGCAGCGCCTTCCATTATATCTCTAACTAACAGGAGGCTATACTTTTTCCAACATTTCCGACAATTATATATTTACACAAAACGTGTATATGTGTACACAAAATATTTACAACCGCATAAAAATCCGTGCAGTAGTTACTGAGTTTACCGCGAAAAAACGCGACTTATGGCTTTGTTTCATAATATGTATAGATAGAATTTCATAATTATAAAACACGTTTGAAGTAATCATATGTAAATAGGTTATTATATGGTTTTTACACAGGGAGTTTTATTCGTGTGAAACTGTTCACTTTAAGAAGCATATTTTTAAATACATATCTCCAAGGTAATGGGACTGTTACCTAACACAAAAGTATGCTTTCAAGATGGAGAAAAGCCTTACAGCTTTTCCAGAAAAAATATAATGTAGGACGAATCTTTTCTTGGGTTCGGAGGCATCTGCAGGCGACATCTGCAAGGAGACAAATGAATGTTTCCTAGAAATGGTGCAGGTTAGATCGGATTCCACACATATAGGATAGATGTAAACAATTAAAATTAGCTTAATACAAAGATATGTTTATTATTTAGTTCAAATTAAATCAATTATATTAAATTCGAAAGTGGCGATACCATAACAAGTACCGTTTAAACGTTCATTTCTTCATGAAATGAATATCGAAAAATGTACATTTCCTGTAATTACATTCTCTTTAAGCTCATAATAACTTATATTTTTGGAAAAATTAAAAGGGAAGCGAATAGAAAGTTAAAGCTTGTTTCGTCTCAACTCGAAGGGACAACCCGCGGAATAATTACCATCATTATTTCTTTTTGTAGGGAAGGGGCCGAATATTTTAACTCGGTTCAAGTTCACACCCAGTCCCGGAGCGTTTACTTTCATTTCGTGGCGTATCTAAGAATTAAAGTCAATCTCCTTATTCTTGATTGTCAATCTATGAATGATACTGTTGAAGTATTTAAGAAAACCAAATGAACGGTGATAAGTTTCATTGAGAGCGTTAGTTGCCGAGACAACAAACAAAAGCCGGTTCTATTTACAAACGCCTACCGCTGCACATCTGTAGTGGGGGAAACCTCTTTGATTCAGTCTTCTCTTGCTCGTCTTGGAGTCAATATGCCGCCAAACTTTAGTGATGGGTATGTCTTATGATATTATAAAATATAAATATGAATATTAAATAATAAATGTTTCAAAACAACTTCTAAAAACCTAACCTAAACTTATTTAATTAACGTAACAACTTAAACGTTTTCTTTAGTAATGATCTTTCCAAAAAAAGGGATGAAATAGAATGTTGAATTTAAGAAATTAAACGAAGACGTAGAGACAATTTGGTATCTGTTCCGTACGTCGCTTCCAGTTGAGGTACAAGTTTTAACCATTTATTCGTTCCATTTTTAATATTTTCCAAAAATACAAGTTATCGTGAGCTTTAGTATGGAAAAGGGAATTAATTATGGCAAATGGGTATCCTTCGAAAATCATTTCATCTAGAAATGAATGTTTCAACAAACATATATATTCTATGCTTCCAAATGTTAGTTGAGACTTACACATTTTTATAAAATGATTACCGAAATCAACTCATTACCGACAGCCTGCGGAATTATTACCGGCAATTTTAATACTTTAGAACACCTAATTTTTTATATCAGTATAATTGTTTAATTATTAACCCTTGAGTAAACGCGATGATTTAATAACGAAAATAAAAGAAATAACGAAATTTCTTATTTTTATTGTAATCTGCTCTTTAACGTAATTGAATGCTGTATGGTTTAATCTTCACATATTATATTTACAGCACGAGGATTAAGTGAGACGAATTTTCGAAAAAATGAGTTTCTTGAAAATATGGGTTGAATCGTGCTATTTTCGTAGTGATTAAGGGGCTAAGTCAGGCATTGGCTTGAAAATGATTTCTTGCTTATATTGCAACTCTTTTTCAAGCCATAAACTACCAGAAAGACAGGATTCCGCTTATAGTAACTTCAATACAGTAACTCTTTCTGAACAAAATTTGACTTAACCACTAATTCTCCGGGACTGTCGATATATACTTAACCCATTTCAACAATTTATGAAACATCATTTTTTATCTTCAAATTTTTGTATACTTTCTGCAGGAAACTTACCTCGTTTAAAATATAAATATGTATTAAAATTGAAATTAAAATAATTATGAACAACCCTTAAAAATAAATAAAAATTGAGTTTCTTAAATCAAGAATGCAAATTTTTTATCGATAAAAAGTTTATGTTACAACTAATCACGTAAATAATTTATTCCTTAAACTATAAAAACAAATCTCATTCAATTAAAAAAATATGTAATTAAAATTTTCCTTCATTTTTCATCTCGAAATCTACCAACATTATGACAAAGATAGAGAACAGTAAAGATCAAAACTTAAGTACCTTTTATAAATCCGAATAACCAATGTAATATAAAATACATCCTAACCATTTTATTAAGTAATTTGTTATTCAATTATTCTCGAAATAATATTTTTTTAAAAATGAAGCAAATCTTAAAAATAAGGCTTCTTTGCTTTGTGTTAAAAAATACTGAAGAACCTATTCTTCCCACGAATATAATCATTATAACTTCTTATAAATTACGTTTGTGTGGTAATGGACATGTCTGATTAAAAAATTATAAAAAATTTTGAAAGCTTTTCATAATGTCGAACACTGAATGAAAAAGGAGGGAATTTTTTCATGATTGGGAAAATAAACTGACTGTTATTGAAATATTTTAATACCCATTTTTTTGTGCACATTTAATGTACCTGTTGTATATTATTTTTTTAAATTTAAATTTATTATTTTATATTTTATTTATTAAAAAAAAAATTAAATATTTAATATTTAATAATAATATTGGATAATTTAAAAAATGTAAGAACATCGGAACCTTTTAATGGGGAAAATTTTTACCTCTATACATACATTACTCATCACATGGTTTGATGGCAAATCCTACGATTTATTGCTCTAAGTATATTTATTTTTTGGTTGAAATCATTCTTGAAGTGATTACTGAGACTAACAAATGTTAATTTTCTGTTCTACGATCGAGATGAGCCTAGTGCACAAGATTTTATTTAAATATTTTCTTGAGAAGCGAGGGGATGGTTGACTGGAAGATAGACGTAAGGAAGAAAATAGTTGGGGGTGCAGTCAAATAAAAACACTAAATAAGTGGTTACTTATTTAATTATGTGCCGACGTTTCGACCCACTTTGTGGGTCATCTTCAGGGCTATAGGAGGCTGGAGCAAGACTAGAAGCGGTCTAACTGACAATAAAATACGTTATCAAATATAAATATTTATATAAATATTTTCTTGTTCGTGAACTCATTTGTATTTAGTATTTCGCTTTAAGAGTCAATATTTGTTAACTACTTCCCACACTATCCTTGTATATCTGATTTTGATTAAATATTATATTACATTTTTAAGATTTTTTTTTCTTCCTATCTTGGAACACATTTATTTCCAAAAAATAGAAGTTTTAAGACGCAAAACTATTTTAAATTGTGTTTTAAGCACAAAATTACATCAATAAAATGCAATCTCAAATTACATTATGTTTGATGACAGAATTGATAAATAACAATTAGCTTAATTTATTATTAATAACTCTCAGACGTAGGTATCACCAATTTTTGTGTAAGAAGCTTTGTGACCTTCATAACTTGGCTGCTACTGCTTTCAAAAATCATACATTCCTTATTCGTGGGTATTATTCGTCGTAGGCAGGTGAATTAGTATTGAGGCTAATTTAAAACTATCGTAAATGTACCAAAAAACGTTAGCAAATATTTGGTGTCGTGTGAAGATAACAAATAAAATAAGATAAAACACACGTTATCAGTGTGATCACCAATGCTCTCAACAACATACTCATCTGTTTTTTTTTCTTCTGTATATGGAGAGTGACTCAAATCCATTCCTCTTTTTCTTTTCATTGCGTAAGAAATACTCTGAGCGATCCTTTTAAACTCACAAAAACAATCTCGCTTTTTGGCTGGCTTCTGATGAACCTTTTAAAATTATGAAAAATAAATACATAAATTATATGGACATAACTGTATCCTCAGCGAATTCAAAAGGTAGCTAATTACCCTTCCCAAAGCAATTTTTTTTTTCTTCACTTTAGTCCAATAAATTAATTTTTATTGATCTCTGCGGAATAATTACACAGCTATTTTGTTTAAAATATCGCATAACTGAAACAGATTTATAAACGTAGTCATCCGAATTCAAATTTATTTCTCGTGTTTTTGCAGTCAAGCTAAATGTTTACAGTCGTGTTAAATCAAATCATGTGAAAGTAAACACATGATCATAATTGAACATAGTTCTGAAATTGTTAACTTATTAAACTTTTTTCCCATTACCTTGCTACATAATATCCATTTCCCAACACGAAGAACTGGCATTGTGATATCTACCGGAATAATAGGTTAAAACTACATATTTCAACCACAATACACATTATATGTGCGTGGTATAAAGTTTTATTGTTCGTGGAATCAAACAACGACAAAAATAAAAACTTCAAAACTGAATTTGTAATCATTTATGTTGGCTGCTTCAGTGCCAGAGCTTAGACCTTCAAAAGTTTCACTGACGAGAAGATATAATTGTTGCTTAGGGTTATCTATATCCGTTTTTCCTGAATAATTATAATACTATGCCATGATAAAGCACATTTATTTGACCTAATGACATTTTAAACTTCTTATTCTCTACTTTAAAAGTTTGTATTAAGATTTTCCTCCACTTTTGTATTTCCTGACCAAATCTCATGTCTTTATCAAATGGAGCAAGCTCCTTCAGTAGCTGAGAATAAACAAGATTATTTTCTTAACTTGAAGCCAAATCCTCAATTAGAAAATTCAGACATATGAGAATTGGATGTATTCTTCAAAGTAATGAAAAGTACCAGAATACATTTTATAAATACGTTGGAATTCATTCCGCCAGAGAATATAAAATCAAATATGCTCAGTTTTCAATCTTGGCCATGAATATTGAAGAAAATACACATTTGTTGCACTCCAATATCCGATAGAAGGTCGTGCTAAAATCTTTTGAAGCTGCTCAAAAGTGTATTGATCTATTGGGTGTTATTTTGTAAATTAGTTTATAAAAGAATTTTAAGTACGCATATTGAGACAAATCTGCAAGATGAGATATATAAAGGTCTAGGTGGCAGTTCTTTTCATTACCTATTTTAAAATAATTATGAATTAATACGATGAAACAAGGAAGAGTTCGATGACTTCTTGAAGCTTAATTATTTTTATATAAAAATAATTGTAAAATGTTTGAATAGTCAATCTTGGAGATGTAACGACGTGTAGTTTCTGTTATTTACATTTGAATACTTAATATGCATTACTGGTTGTCAACTGCCAAGGTGAAGGCTTGGGCAACGGGTGTTTTTTGGAGTACGTCTTAGGATGACAACTAAATTTATTTTAATGTGTAAAATAAAATTATAAATTTTAAATGTTATAATTTTAATCGGATTTGTTATCGTAAATTGCAAACTAAGAATGTCCTTCCCTCAGAGTAAGTCTATTCCACTGAATACTGGGATCTATGTGGGCTGCTATGTGGTTTGCATTCATTAATTCTCTGTGCCCGCAACTGTTTTACAAACGTCGAATAACCAAACTCCTACTGAAATATACATAATATTCTAGTGAAAGCTTTATCATTCACTAAAGATTTTAACGTTACATTGGCGAATAAAAATTATCAAGGATCTTCTTTGTAGGATTTTGGTTGAGTCATGCAATAGTGAACACTGCCTAGTTTTGTAATCCTTGGACGGTTTCGTTATGCAACACATAAAGTTCTAAAGATGATGACTCTCAGACCTGGGATTACCATCATTATAACTTTTTGCCTAGTATGAGTCAAACCATTAGTTTTTCCATAAAAAAAGACACAATGGAGTACTTCTCCGGTATTCTTTGTTAAATAATAGTAGAATTCACAATTCAGAAACTAAGCAAAGCCACTTAGGTATTTTGTAACAGCGGCAATATTTATTGTCCCAATAGATTTTATATAAAAATATAAGTAATTTAACAAGTTTTAAAAATTCTTATATATCTAGATCAATTTTTATAAACAACAAAACTAAAAACAATTTCTACTTGCTTGATTTGGACTTCCTGAAAGTTGGTTTTCTTTCAAATTAGTTGATCATATTCCTATCACCTTAATTATTATTTTTAATGAGAATCTGGAGTTTTTAATCATAATTCGATAATAATAAATAACAATGAATTCTGTTTAAATATACCTGTTAAATTTTATTTATATATTAAATTTACAAAAAATACTCAGAAAATTAAAATAATTTGAATGTTCCCGAACCACTTACATTTGCTGATTGTTATATCTACAGCCCCGGTGAATAAGTGGTTAAGTCGGATTTTTTCCAGAGAGAGTTTACTGCTTTCAGATAACCGGAATCGTATCATTCTCGTAGTATTTTACTTAAAATGGAGTTGTAATATAAACAACAACTCCTTTTCAAGCTAATATCTAACTAAACCCCTTATTCACTACGAAAATAACTCGATTCCGCTTACTCAAGTACAAAAACCTCATTTTGGAGAAAATTAGAACTTAACCACTTATTCACCGGGGTTGTAGATATTGCCTTTTGTAAATATTTCTTATACTAGTTGAGAACCTAAGTTTTAAACTTAGGAGCTCTGTTGTACTTTTGAGAACGATTTCTCACTTTTTTATTTTAATTCTTGAGCCTTATTATGCTAATATTATCTACTTATCTTTCATAACTCTCAACTTGACTTTTAAAAATCATGAAATCCACTTAAAACTATTATGGAAAAAAAATTAATGCTATTAATGATTTATGGTAGTTAAAAAATAATCTCAAAAAAAATAATCGGTGGAGGAAGGAAATGTTAAAAAACTTTAATAATTTACTGACTGAACTTTTTATGAATAAAATTATATTGAAAAAAAATACTTACGACATCCCACTACTAAAATGATTTTAGCAAAGATTCAGGGGTATATTGCTATTTTCCTAAATAGCAATCTTAATGGTGGTGGTTTTTAAAGGACTTAAAATTAATCCACCAAGGACTTTTAAACTAATTTGTATTCTAGTGATAAAGTAATGATCGTATGTAAAATAAATAACATCACAAGAATGTTTAAATATGTTAAAATAAATGTTATAATATGATGACTTACCTTAACTGTAAATGTTAGATTATGATAGAATTGCTTACCAATAGAGAAAATGACGCAGATGTTGACGGAATCGGCGGATGTTGGCCATATGGAAATAGTGATCTTAAGATTTCAACTTCTTTATCTGATCTTTCATTAAAAGTTTGGTGACACTGCTAAACATCGTTGCTTACCTTCAGAATATTCGGATGTTCATACCGTTGATGAAAATGCAAAGTATCGAATATGAAAAAAACAATTTCCGTTTTCAAGCTGTAGTATTTGCTGTAGGATTGATAATTGTCATAACTCTCATCATAATTCATGTAGAGTCATCTACAAGGTACAAAACAACAAATAATGACAAGTAAAAGACGTTTGACGATACGCACTGATTTTGAATAAATCTTCAAACATTCTGTTGAAAAGTGGTATTTCACTTTAATACCACTTTAATAGCATTTTTATCGACGATATTTTCATTTTGATAATACCACATCCTAAATTTGACAGTTACGGATTGAACTGTTCGTCCATTCTTCTTTTATGGCTGTTTCTGAAAAATAAAAAATGTAATATTTTACTTACCCAAAATCATGACACTAATTTTTTCATTTTTAAAGATTCAGCAACCATATCTTGATTGTAGTTTTAACCGAAATTGATGAAGTCGATGATGGGCGATGGTTTGATACTACAGATATTAATAACGGTCGACTCAATCATTGTACCCATTCAACTGATATTGAGGCCTAGATTTCTCTAACAACGGCCCCCCCCCCACTTTTCGAAAAGGCTCTTCCTGTCTGCCCCGTCAATCAGCACTCACCACCCCTGCTGCACAGCATAATGTTAGCTCTGCTGCCACGTGTGGTAGAAAATTACATCCTAAATCAAGGCTGTATGTTCCCGGTTCAGTTCAGCGATAATGGAGTAGAAGTAAAGAAGAATAATTTAACTATTCTGATTTTTTAATTAATAGAATCTATTAATATAGAATAGAATAGAATAGAATAGAAAACTAACTTTATTCTGGGACCAAGTCCCTTTAGAATAAGAATAGTGAACAAAAAAAATAAAGATAATATTCATCTGGCCTGAAGGCTACATAATAATACAAATCATGAAATAATCAAGAGTGACAAAACATAATAAAAATAGAAATAGAAAATAAATAAATAAAAAGAACGAAAGTTGACAGGATTTTAACTAATTGTCGAAAATACATATATGTATTGATATTAACAAAATAATAATAAATGACATTAATACAACAGTTAACAACGAAATTGCTAAATAAAATAAGTGATTGGCATAGCATGCGATAAAGTATTTACAAAGGCTGTATCTTCTTTGTTGTTGGAAAAATAAACAAAACACGCAGGTAACGAAATGGAGTATTCAATACTAATTTATTCAAGCGGAAGATTGACCTGCCTGGAGAGCGTCTTTTTGGGATGCCAAGAGATGACGGAAAAGCAGGAATTTAAATGAAGCCAGTGAAGGAGAATGGCGGATGAAAGGAGGGATTGAGTTCCACACAGTGGTGGAGCGGGCGAGGAAGGAACGTTCGAATGCCTTAGTTCTGTCGGAAGGAACGTAGAGATTGGAAAGGCGGTATCTTGTTTTTTTGGTGCTTGGAGGAGACTATAGATATATGAAGGGTGTTGTGAGTTAATGGATTGGTATATAAAAACACTAAGGAAATATTGTCTACGAATGGGAGGGAAGAGCCATTTTAACTCATCATAGTGATGTGACACCCGTGATCGCCTCGGAGTACCTAGGACAAATCTTAAAGGGCATTATTCTTTTTAAGCGGGCCTCCAGCATTTTCAAAAGCCCCCCGTATACCCAATATATAATATATAACAAAGCTAAAGGATAGCGTATGAGTGTTAATTTTGAAAAAATTTTAACCCAATAATATGTCTTGTTCCCCTTCATGTGTCTTGTAAGAATTACGTTAGCGATGAGCATAGCGAAGTCTTCACGGACAACTGCCATATGCAAAAGTCATACTCCATTTCGTATTCCGGTACGTTCTCAAATATTTTGAAGTCAAGAAACTTGGCCATTCCTGACGAAATGGGCGAGATAGGGCTTATACTTATTATTCTTTATCTTTAGAACTTCTTAGTTAGTTTTGAGTGCTGCCTAAATTATTCTTAACATTTGTCTAAGTATACACTTTTCTAATGCTTTGATGTGGTTCATTTCTGCCAAGTTTAATGTCCATGCTTCTCCATAGAACAGCACCAACCAAATATAGCACCTCACCATTATTTGCCTTAATTACAAGTTGAGGTGGTTAGTAGGCAGGAGTCCATGGTCTACAAATTTCTGAATGAGTGTATAAGATTGTCAAATACATTGCATTAGGTTGAAAATCAAAATGACATTTATAAAATTCTACGAAATGACAGTAATTGTATTTTTTAATATTGTGAAATAAATGGTTCGATGAAGTTGCATTGTTGATTGCAGTTGAATGGTGAGAAGTTACTATGGCACAATGGAGCAGAATTGTTGTCTATTGTGAGAGATCTCACTCTTCCTGGCCTCTTATCGCTAAGAATCATCGCTTATCAAGGCCAATCTTTTAGAATTTTTTCCATATCTAACAGAGTATCAGAATAGTTAAGGAATTTTTAATTTACTTCTGAGATAATCTAACATTAAAATGAAGTAATTGTAAAGTAAATGGCCAAGAATAGTAAATGATCCAACGATTTATAGAAGTGTTTTATTTTATCATTATCAGTGGTGCAACACCCCAGTTATTGAGTCAGGGCCTCCTCCTTAATTTATCGAACGATGGAAAAAAAAATGCATACTAATCCTCAGAAAAGTTTCTAATGTTCAATCAAGTTAAATTGTTTATGCATTATTAATTATTTTAAACAAGTGATTCATATGTGTAGGTTTTTATATCATTTTGTTGATCGTGAATAAATATTATCTTTACCTGGAGGTTTCTTATGTCCACAATACAGCTTTTCCTCCGTTAAGAATAAGTAAAAAGTAAATAATTACAAACATAATAATAGATAATCTGGTGGCATATTTTGCCCGGAAAGTTAAGCTTAAAGAAAGAAAACTTTTAGTTTTTTAGCGCATAAACTAAAAAACGCAAGGATCAGAAGCTGGAGAACGCCAGCACAAAATCTGGCCGAATGGCGGCGATGTTGAGGAGACCATGACCTACCCAGGGTTGTAGCGCCACGTAGATAGATAGAAACTATAAATATATCCCTGTATTGGTATTTTTGGCGATCTGAAAAAAAAAGAAAATTGAGAGAGAAAATTAGAAAAATAAATTTTCCAAATAAATGTTCCATGCTCACCGCACCGTATCCTTTAAATTTCATACGTATTTATCTAGATAACATTTTGAACAACTCATGCCATACAATTTTTTATATTGCCTACATTGTTATTACGTAAACAGTTCAAGTTTATGTCCTAATCGATCTATTTTTTGTTGTGAATGTATAATTCCTCTTGTTCAAACGTATGCTATACTTGAATAGTATTGCGTAATCAATATTGTAAAGATCAGTGCTTCAAGTCCTAACCTGACAATCTAAAACAAATACAGTTTCGCAATTGATTGTTAGTTTAAAATATACAATCAATGATAGTCCGAGTTAAATATCAATGGTACATAAGTTCTGTAAGGGGACGGGTTAGCTCAGTGTATAGAGTGCTGAGATACTTTACTGTAGGTTCCGGTTTCAAATCCGACGGTTGCAGATAAATTATTTAATCGGTTATCCAACCGTAAAAAGTGGGGTACTCCTTATTTTGGGTAAATCTGGCGGTTGAGCGTGATCTCGGATGAATACCTTGATAGTAATTGAGCCCCGAAGACAAAAAAGAAGTTCTCACCTAAGCACGGGAAGCACGTGGAACATCTTCATCAAGGGAAGAACTTCTTCCACGGCCTTTGTCTTCAATTCTCAAGCCATATCTGGAACGACCGATGTGCAGTGCAGTGACCTATACTACCTTCGCACGAAACTTCGTTGATATCTCTCGCCATTCGGTAAAAATGTTGACATCTGACTGAATCTCTGAAGCAAAATGTTACAGAGACAAACAAATATTTTTGTTGTAATAGGATTAATAAACATTTTACATTTATAAAAGTCATAAGTCCAACCAACATAAACAGTTTACTATTTGTATGGGCATTTTAAAGAAAACAGAATCCTGCATTATTTTCCGCGGTCATCCCGATATATTGGAAGTTGACTGGCTTTGTAACTTCACCAAATTGCGAAGATTGTGGAAGGAATGAAATAAAACTTAGAGTCTTACAGCCTTAAGAACCATTCTTCCTCTATCCCACTTGAATCGCTAATCGGATTTCTCCTTGCCTTAAAGAGCTTGATGGGCCATAAAGCTTTAAAATGGCCTCCCTTTTGATGGAGAGTTCCACTCAAATTTGGGACCGCGCTAATGCAAGAGTGGGAAGCTGATTTGGAGCTAACAGATAACAGATCAATTGAACTTTTTGTTTTGCTTTATTTTTCCACTTTTGAATTTAATTATGTTTCCAATGGAACAGCATAATTAATTGTATGATGCACTCATGTATTATCACATTAATATTTAAGTAATAAATTTTAGAGGAAAAAAATCTCAGATATTGGCCACTTTCTGTTAGTTATAGCCATACATTTTTTTGTAGGTAATTTTAAAATGAATAACATTTCTTTTAATATTTAATTAACAAAATGCATATTTCTAGAACAAATAACACCTACTTACAGACATAAGAAAATTAAAATAATGTGGCTGTCTGTAGGTGTGTTTTCTTTAGTTTTAGTCCAAAATGTAACTAGATCTTTTTTGATAAGTAAGTCTGAGATCGGCGAATGTTTTTTTTTTTATAAAACAGCACATTTTTAGAAGATATCTACACCCCCCTCCCCGGGCGCGAGGTCAATTTAATCAAGTCAGAGTGTCACGAAGATTAAGATGAGCTTCTAAAGTTCCTGGTCTTAGTAACGAACGAATTCCTAAAAATGTAATAAGCGCTGTACCGACTGGGAAGCGTCCGAGGGGTAGACCGAGGCGTAGGTGGGAATATTTCGTTAAGAGGGACATGGCGGATTTGGATTTGGGTAGTGGTCCATGGACAGAAATTTGTAAGCAGAGATTGGTAGATTCGACTCCCAGCCTTCGGGTTCGCTAATCCTTTTTATTATTATTATATATTGACCAATATCATAACGAAACTATCGATTTAAATTTCTTGATTATAATATTTGAAGACTGCAGGGGAAAAACGGGATAAATCGATTTTTTACAAACAAATTGGTCACAGCAACTTCTGATAGATTTTTTGGTGAGCCACACGACGGTGTTGGCAAAACAGGATAAAAACGAGATCAGACGGTTGAAGAAGTATGCCCGTGCAGGGTAAAAACTAGTTCATTCGAACGGTAGTGTGGAGGAACGAGGTAAGGTGGCTTCCCCGAGTTGGGCTTCAAGAATCTCAAACATCCTCTTCCTTGTCAGATTGACGGGACCGCCAATATTTAATGTTCATTAAATTTAAAAAGAATAATGATAATAATACTGGAAGATTCCGAGGTTGATTTCGCTTTCCTGATCATTCAGGGAAAAGTGAGTTACTTCGTTTTCACCTCGTGAGTTACTTTAAGTTTGTAATCTTCTAAGTTAATAAATAAAATCATTATTTCGGAATTAGCCTCAGAAAAGGGCCAATTTACAGGAAATAAATCAGTAAAACTTTAACTTTACATGTACAATAGGATACATAATACACACTGTTCGATAGTATAATTTTACCTTTGCAGCTTGATATTTTCATGTGTCAAGTGTAAGTGATGGAAGAGCCGTGTGCTCTGAAGATGGCCGACGCATTTATGGCTGAGGGATCGGCCGCTAAAGGTCAGGGGCACCGATCAATCCTCGCCAACATAACTCAGTCCTAGACCGGTTCCTCACTACACTACACTGTTGTTGTAATTCAATAGCAAAGTCAGATGGTTCCATTGAAGTCAAGGGACTTTATACTGTCTGACAGCGCTATCTCTTATTCGCGAATGAATGGATATAAAAATGCTCTCATTCATAACTAGGTTTGAGTCTGATCTTTTTAAATCGTCGTAGAAGTTATATTCGTAAATTATAGATGGTTACTGAGCTTCAAAATTAAGTCCCGTTGATGAAAACGGAAGAGTAAATCCCCTATTTGATGGAACCTTTGGAGATAGGGTCACAGCCTCTAAAAAGTGGATACCCAAAATAGGGGAAAACATAGCGGTCGAGTGTGATCTTGGACAAAGCTTCTCCCTGCACGACCGTTTTCAAGAAACAGTACACTTTCTGTCATGTACTCCCAAGACTCGCCATGAGTTGTAGCGGTACACGTTGTTTTTCTTTCCCCACATTTTAAGGATTAAAGTTGATATTAATATGAATTTTTTATTTCAAAAGAAGAGAAGACAAGAAGCAGGAGAAATAAGTAAACTATATTCATCTGATATTTTGAAGTTAAAAAGAAAATGATAAATGTTCTACTTTTAAAAACACAGAGAATATAACCTAACACTTTAACCTCCCAACAGTTTCCTAGATATCCCTTTTCATTCCTATCTGATTTATATAAATTAAGAATGTATATAACTGAGAAAAATGTATTAAAAATAAAATAGTGTTGGTAATTTAATAAATTTTATGTATTGATTTTTTAATTTTGATTATGGTATTTTTAAATAAAAAAATTTTAGTATTAAAATATAAATCAAATATAGTATAAAAGAGACCAAAGTTTAAACTATTAAACAAAAGGACCATGGAGGATAATTGACCTCCAAGTAAAACATTTAAAAAATGACAATAAATAAAAAAAAGGTATCTATACTTACTTCTATTTGTGGACAGATTTTATAAATTTGTATTTGTTATACTGTTGTTGTTGTTGTGTTTGATAATTTACAGATTTTTGTGACTTGTAACTCTTTCAAGTTGATGATAAAGAGGAAATGATTCAGAAAGTTGTTTGGTTGATTGAAAATGACATGTAATTGTCGAAACGTTTTATATGATAAAATTATATATCATAAATGACTGGAGAAACGTTTGTATTGTGAGAAGGAATTATTATATATATGAATTTTTTTTAAAGGTCGTCATTATTGAATTACTGTTTTACTTTTATTTTTATTAATTTATTCGTTGAAATGTACAACTGTATTTAATAATACGAAAGTAAATAGCAGGAATGATACATATGACATGAATAAAGACAAGTATCAGCTTAGACTTCAATTCAAAATATACTAAACAAATATTACATATAACTATGAAACTAACCTATCAAAAGATAGAATACGTAGCATTGAAAGTATATTTGAAGTGTGTAAACAATTTTAAAGAGTTTAATATAATTTGGTTTATTTATAACTCTTATCAATGAAAGTGTGTTTATTTAAGAATTTTAATAGTACGGGTATTGCTTTTTAAATTAATTGAAATAAATAAATAAAAACCTGAAAATGTTTGTGTACTATGACAATTGTTGGCGATAAATTATCCCTTTATAATATATTGTATTTTTACATTTCCTGTTTAGTAGGAGTATTTTAAAACACGAATCTGAAAAGACCTCCTCTAACACAACTGTTGTTTTGTACAATAATCCATAATAATTATTCATTCCAGAGTAAAATATCTTTCCTTGACGATTAGACTACATGATGGTCTCGATTAGATTTTTAAAAAAACAACTGAATAATGGGTTGTCTTTTGTCGATGCGTCAGATCACTATTGATGCGAAATGAGGTTTTTGGTCCATGTACTTAAGACGTACTTGATCATACTTGATGTGCGGAAATACTTACTAGTTAGTTCCTTACAGGTATTTTAGTGACTAAAGTTCCATGCTTTTGGCAAAGTAGATCATGCAGATATTTGGCCGCGCGATGTTGTTTTCTTACACAGATTTTCGCAGCAATGACAATGAGGGGTTCAACCTTATGTTGCTGCGAAGAATGGTGTCCATGGAGCTGCGGAGGCTATAGAAAGCTGCATAACCGGTCTCAGTGGCCATTCGGTCCTTCCCACCGATGACTATTCGGGTCCAAGGAACGTACGAATTTGTAAAGATCCATGGATTATGACTGTTCCGGGTCAGCAAGGCATCGCGCCTACATTTATATTAGATTCGTGGTGTGTTCCTATTGCACTCTGGCAGACAAATAAAACATTTAAATCAAGCAAAAGTATATATATGTTGATATGTAAAACAGTGAGCATTGCCATGTACCGAAATAAGCGAAGTTGAAACCATTGCTTCTGGTGGTAGTTAAAAGACTGGTGGAATTAGGAGCTTATGTATGGCATTGGAAAACTGAAATGTTAATTTTATTTTATTTGACGATTGCTTATTTATTCAGAAGAGAATAATGCAGTATTATTTTCTCAACTCAACAGTTAGTAGATGTCATGAACCTATAAAATATATCTCTAATAATATTAGTTAACCTTATATATGAGGAGGAAAATGGTCCGGATGGAAGTAAAAAAAAACTATTTTAAATATGGAGGCCTTAATTCTGTTTACTGGTAAGCCAACGTCTTCACCCACACCCCTGGTCTTCTTCAGGGCTATTTGTTCAAGATACAGATACATTAAAATTATACTTAAGAATATTATATATTAAATATTACTTAAGAATATTAACTTACTTACTAATACTTAATACTTACTACTTACTAATACTAATACTTAAGAATATTATATATAAACATTAAGAATACATATATCCATCAAGGTAGGGTTGGGCGATAGTCGATAGTTACTATCGATATATCGATAGGTCATGACTATCGATTCCCACTATACATAGTCTTGACTATCGATGGTCACTTTCGATAGTGTCGACTATCTATGGATCTTTTTTAACCTCAAGTTTTGAAACTCTCTAATTATGCTGATCGGTCTCTGTCCCGTGTAAGTTCTTTTGAAATTGGATTCGGAATTCCTAGAGCTCAAGGGTTCTCTTCTAGATAACGTTGATGCCCCACCAGACGTGTCATTATTTAATTCTCCGCAATTACTAATAACATTATGTTGGGTAGGACACGTAGTCTCAAACAAACTTTGGACATTTGTGCAAACAAACCAAATTCGCGGTATTGAGCATTGGGCATTCTAGGTTTTTATAACCTTAACTCCCTCTTTAATTGAGGGATCTTTTTCTACAGTTCTTCGAAAAAATGTTATAGCTTTTTCTTTTCGTTCCCCTACTCTTCCTGGCACCTGTTTCATGAAACTGTTAGTTGTTAGTTCAGTTTTGCTTTAGTGCAGTAGTCGAGTAGTGCCAATATGCCACGAAAATCTGATGTATGGAATTTTTTCATCAAAGAAGAAGTGCGAATTGTTTGTTATGCAAATTTACTTTTAAAACAAGTTCTAATACGTCCAACCTGAGAGACCGTCTCCTGAGACGGCACCGAGAAGTCTACAAACCTTACTCGAAATCTACTGGAACGTTTTCTTTTGAAGAGGCTGGTTTAAGAAAGTCAGATCAATCTTTCTACATCAGACTTTCTTTCTATATTATATTTTTATTACATATAGTGTAGTTGTGTGTGAAGTTTTTATTAGATTTATTTTCTTTACATTTTCATTGGATGTTTTCAGGCTGTTAGTATTTATTTTCTGCTATTGCGATAAGTTATAAGATTTTCTTTTTCTTTTGTTATTATTTTATTTTTACTTTCCGAGTTTCCGAGGACTGTTCGGAAACTGGCAGGGAGAGAGTTATGAGAGGGAGTAGGACAGTATTAGTGTTAATACCAAGAATGTAAATATAAACATTGTAAAACATATAAAAGCATAATTAGAAGAGAGAATAAAGCAGTATCATATCAGCATCTAACAGATCGTTTCATTTCGATCCTTTTGTAGGTTGTTGTTTTTTCAGATGGTAAAATAGGAAATTCTAGGAATAGAATAAAACAATATCACTGTTTCCCAGGAAAGAAGTTCCTGTTCCCAGAAATAATTAAGGATGCCCTTGGACGGTCCCACTCTCTCCTTGGCAACATTATTTTATTTTCGGGACATCAACGATTCCGTTGTCTTCAATTCTAGGTAACCTAGATTGAGGTAGGCGCCAAACGAGCTTTACATCCTTACATAAGAACCGATTGCACTGGAAAGATAAAGATAAATATTAGCGATAACTACCACGTTCAGAAAAGGGAAATCCGGTCCACCGACTTCTTAGGTAGGGATAATGATCTGTCATTAAGAGGCAAATTGCTGGTCGGTTCCTCAGCGGTTTCTTCACCAATATTCGTTGGTAATTCTCATCCAGGTACACTCTATAAATTCGTGATACGATTGCTCCGTGTTACTGGTTTGTTTATTTGTAGTCCATCATTAACAACATAAATTTAAATTAAGTTATTAAGTTATTAAATTATTAAATTTCTCTTACACAACTGCAATAATAATTAATTGAAATTTTTAAGTTATTATATAAATGATTCTAACAATGGACGAAATATGAATTCAATTAAATAAAATAAAAAAAAACGGAAATTGCCCTTCTTGTTTATAATCCTTAGCTGGTACGTTTTTATTAAAACTCACCATAAAGTGGGGGTATCATTTAACCAAGTGCTAAAACCAAATCTGATATTTCAACCTTCAATTCATCCTTTCTTAAGACATCCTTCTAAATTTCATCCTTTTAAAAATTAATTTTTAAGATTTAAATACGGAGTATAGCTTTGGGGCTCCACTAACCCATCGAATTCCTCTCGTATCCAATCCATAAAATCCAAATTTCTTTGTAAAATCTTTAATGCTGCATACTTTGTAACGGCTAAAATCATCCATAATGACCTTTATGTCCCATTTGTTGCTGATTTGGCCCGAACCCTATATACCCACTAGTTTCAAACCTAGCTTCTTTGATTCCCGATAATATTCCGAGGCATCAGAAAAGAATATAATCTAGTGACCTTCTATGTGAGTTTGTTATTTGAGCACTATCACCAGTTAGTTTCTCTTATTCCTCTATCTCATGCCATTGTGCATCATTCATTCTATTTACTTGTTGGATTATTATGTAGTTATAAATTTCAGTAAGTACAATTTTTAAAAAAGGAAGAATGATTTAAATCTCTGACTGAGGAAGAAGATATTTGATGTGTATGGCCACGTGTGTGCACAATACAATAATAATAGCAATAAATTGAAGTATATTTTCAGCGAATTTCCTGTTCCTTTGCATATCGGTAACATAGGAAATGTGAAATTCATTGTATACAATATTTTTTGTAATGGATGCACCAGGGTACTTTCAGATAATAACATTTTATTGTTTGGCGTGCCTCTGCTCATTTTACCGGTGTGTAAGCTTAGTAGTTGTATTGAGTCTAATTATTTCCTGGCTTCTCTGACACCAGTTGCGAAACAAGTTTCCGCCCTGTTTATAAACTGAGCACATCCATGAATAAAGCTCATGGAATAAAATCGTGGGTGGCCTTGAATAAGGTTGTCTTGAAGATAGGCATCAGTAACTACTGGATTAAAGAAAACAATGGATCTTAATATACAGAGAATCTTCTGAACAAAAAATTAAACAACATTTAAACTAGTCAGATATAGCGGTGTCAGAAAATTGATATTATATATGATATAATATATTTCTAATAAAATAAAAAATGAGGTCACTGATAATAATTTTCCTAAAATATTGGAACAATCAAGGGAATTCCGTTCAAGCTAGACTTGACAAAACTAATGATAAATTTGAAAATTGAAATCCTTTGAAAAACCAAGGTTAAATTTTAATGTAGGATCGCTATGTTTCATGGATAGAGCAAGAAGATAATTTTTGAATTATAGATATGAGGAAGAAAATGGTCCGGATAGAAAAAAAGGTTAAACAAATTCTCTTTTAGTGGGGAGAACTATTTATTGGAAAGCCAACGTTTCGACCCACATTCCAGGTCTTTTTCAGGGCAAAATATACGAGATACCGACAAATTAAAATTTCACGTGGCAAATATTAAAAACACATATAGGCATCAGGTATATGAGTGATAAAATATTAAGATGGGGGACCTTGATGTAGGGTTGGGCTATAGTCGATAGTTAACACTATCGATAGGACGATACTATAGGTTGAAAACTGTCGATAGTTTTTCGATAGTTGGTTCCTTTTTTTCCAATCCTATTCAATAAAAAATTTCAACTAATTTAGCTAAATTCAATTACCTACCTACTATTTGAAATTTGTAATATTATAAATTACAAGATTATATCTTAAAGATGAGAAAAAAAACTAATTTATTTGAATTTAAAAAAAGTATGTACAATTTACATGTTTACAATAACAATGAACAAATCAAATCTTCAGAAAAGAAAAAGAACGAGATAGTTAATTTAAAGAGTCAAGTATGGTCCTTGAGCCACATATTTCACGAAAGAAATACCAGCATTTTTGCTTTCCTTTGGCTTGTTGTCCGTTGTTCAGAAATAACTTTCCCGCCCAAACAAACACCCGTTCGGAGGGTACAGATGAGCCTGGAACGAAAAGGTACTTCTTGGCTACATTATATAGTCGGTTGTATTCACCTGATAGTTCTTTTTCTCTCCAGAATTGTAATGATCGAGCTTCATTCGGCAATGGGTGTTGCAGTATGTAATTGTTAATTGTATTAATGCAATATGCAGTACATATTCTTAGTTGAATGCCTCCATCTTTTTTGCGTTGAACGTGAATGAGAACGCTGCTAAAGCTTTCCTTATATGTAGAGTGTTCCTGAATGTGCGATTCGGGTGTTGATGTCAATGTGGAATCGTCTCCACTTCCATCTGCTCCTCCAAGATCCTAGTAGCGTTCTTGAGTTAAGCTAACCCATATTGTACCCACGTGTGTGCGTTTTTAGCATTTAAATCACTTAAAAATGCCTTCTCCTTCCACCCTGGGTCCAGTAGATTCGCCAATGCAGGAATTGTTCTTTTTTCGTAGGGGAACAACAGGCTGGATACACTGTTTGTTAATAAATCAAGTAATTTCAGGCCTGTATCGGTTAGTACTTTATTTCTCATTAATTGTAATTCCTTGTTCAAGCCATAAACAAAAGGGATAATTAATGATACAGTAACGTACTGTTCCCCCGAAATATCCTCAGTTTTTTTTTAAAGGTCTCCAAAATTGTTATCAAGTCGTAAATGATTTTTATTTCCTCTCCCATATAGTAGTGCAAGTGAAATAACTTTCACGTGTAGAATCCAGCTTTGTAAGGGCTAAAATCAATGGATCCCCGATATCCAGTATACGTTTCAGCATAAAAAAGGTGCTGTTCCAACGAGTTGCTACGTCTTGGATCACCATTAAAATAGCTTTGTTCTGTTTTACTTGTTCAGTCCTCAAAATTTCTTGCACTACATTGCTAGATTTAAAAACTATCACGAATGCCTTAGCTTTTTCAGCAATTTTTACAATAGGATCATATTTTAGAGCATCGTGCACAGTTAGTTGCAATGTGTGCGCAAAAGAGTTCAAATGTTCAATTTTCCAAGCGTGTAGAGCATTTATCATGTTAGTTCCGTTGTCTGAAACAATGTAATCTACTTTATATTTAATTTCGTATTCACCAAATTTATCATTGAGTACTTGAGAAATGTTTATTGTTGTGTGGCGTTCCGGCATGTATGCAGTTTTCAAAATGTTAGTTTTCAACCCCCATTCTCTATTGGTGTAATGAATGGTAATGGATATATAAGAGTCCCATGTGATTGACGCCCACATATCTGTGGTAGCACTCAGGTATTCCACCTTTTTAAGTTCTTCCATAAGAAGGCCCTTGACTTCATCATACAAAGCCGGACTTGGATAAAACTTTACGATCAGGAAGTTGGTACTGTGGGTCTATTTTTCGGAACACCTTCCTAAAGCCTTTCCGGTAAACTGTGTTTAAAGAGCGCATGTCCTCACAGAGCATTTTAACTACTGCTGAGTCCAGTTCTTTTTTTCTTAAATTGGTTTTAAGTTGGGTTCACTTGGTAAAGGAAGTGGTCTCATAATAGGTCGTTATGTCTCTAGTTCTAGTGTAGGCTGTCCATATCCGTATACATAAACAAGAACATAGCTGCAACAATACAAACATGAGAAAATAGAAAAAAAAATCTGAACTTTTCTATTATCAAAATTATAAATTGAGATACGACATCCTGCACATATTTCCGTATCTGTATCTTCTACTTTTAGGGGGTCCAGGCGTGTTGAGGTGCCATCTGACGTTCAAAATGCGCATCTCCTCCCGAATTGCCGGGTTGTCCAACTCTCGTCCACCGTCTGATGAGGTTTGTTCTAGGACCCCGTAAAACTGGAACCATCGCTGTAACGCCCCTAACACCGCAACCGCCGATCGTTCCTGCACCTGATATGCCATTGCCACCTTGCTGAAGAGATCTACCATCGTCACCCATTTGTATCCTCTCCAGGTAAACGTACCGATTTGAATGTCCATTAGAGGTGCTTCTGCTCTGGCTGTCTCTTCCTGCATGACCTTTGGCGGATATCGATCGTATTTGGTCCGCAGGCACACTTCACATGTCCCAATGATCTCACTCACCGTCTTTTTCATATTCCACCAGAAATATCTCCGCCGCAATGCCATCATAGTCTCTGAAATCCCGCGGTGGTTCGTCTTTCCTTGGGACGAGCTAAGATTACTTCCTTTTGACGTTCCATCTCTCGGACTGTCTCGACCATTCGCTTGCAGCGAATGAAGCTGTGGTCTAGCCCAATACGTTCTAACCTCCATACTCTTCTCCCAAATAGTGGCATTTCCCACGTAGTTATGGTGTACTTTACCTGTCTTCGACGCATCTTTTAAGACTCTACAAATTTGGTCATCCCCGACCCCATGCTGAGACCAGACCGTAGTAACGCTGCCCGTCCCATTCCCATATTTTGCAAAGTCGATCTTTAGTAACCCCGATGCCCGCGTTTTCCATATGACCTGACGCCTCTTGTCATTGATAATTTCATCTATTTCCTCCATGTTATCAGGTCTCTCATCTGTCGAACCATCGTCTGATGGGATCCCGTGTCCTACCGTTACTTCGCCCCCTTCTCTATCCGGTGTCAATTCACACAGGAATTGACGTACATCTCGTGATGATTCGCCCACTTCCTCCACCGCGTTTGTGGTAATGGCACGAGACAGCCAGTCGGCTACGACGTTTACATTCCGCGGCTTGATGACGGTAGATGACTTCCATATTGTATTGTGCCAAGAGCTCATTCCACCTGGACACTCTCGCCGATGTCTCTTTGAGTTTTCCGATCCATTGAAGCGGCCGATGGTAAGTGTGTATGCGGAACTTTCTGAAAATGTACGGCCGGATATGCTTCAATGCCCATACGAAATCATGTAATTCCTAGGGTTGGGCGATCTTTTTCTACAATTCTTAAATGCTCGGCTATAAATTCTGGTTTTTCATTCGGGAAATATGTGGCTCAAGGAGCACACTTGACTCTTGACATTAACTATTTCGTTATTTCTCTTTTCTGAAGATTTGATTTGTTCATTGTTATTGTAAACATGTAAAATGTAAATATTGTTGTAAAATTCAAATAAATTAGTTGTTTTTTTCATATTTATGATATAATCTTATAATTTACAATCCTGCAAATTTTAAATTGTAGGTAGGCAATTGAATTTAATTAAATTAGTTGAAATTCTTTATTGAATAGGTTTGTAAAAAAAGGAAGCAGCTATCGAAAAACTATCGATAGCATTCGATAGTTTTCAGCCTATAGTATCGACCTATCGATAGCGCTAACTATCGACTATCGCCCAGCACTAGTAATTCCCTCTATAACGCACTGTATCTCGTTTCCGAGTCTGTCAGCCGTCTGGTTGCATAAGCTATCGGACGCTCACCCTCAGCCTCTCCTTGCGACAATACTTTCCCGAACGCGTATTCGCTCGCATCTGTCCGTTAATGTAAAGGGTTTTTGGAAGTCCGGGAACGCTAGCACGGGTTTTGCCTGTAACCTTCCATAGATTTCTAGATGGTATTTTCCATGACTGGCGTGACGACTATCCTCGACCACGAGCACTTTGTTAAGAGGAACTAGATACGCTGCCATGTCCGGTATGAATCTTCTGTAATAATTCTCTCTCTGCAGACACCCTCCTCAGATTGCTGCATGTCTCCTCCTCCTCACTCCTGCGCGTTACTGTTCCTTCCGTTGCTCTCCTCCATCCTTTCTTCAAGTGTCACTGGCCAGCTGGATTTTCAGGATTCTGGATAGAAAGTCCATCCTGGCCTCTACTTGTTCAGTCTCCATTATTTCGAGTTGATTTTTCGAAACCTTATAATACCTCGCAGGACTGTACAGGTTTACGAAATTCCCTGAACATCTGAAGCATGTAAACTTCAGGGGTCCATCGTCCTACCTTTTTTATGGTATTTATATTTATTTATTTATCCATTATATGTCATATATTACATTATATTATATACATATATAACGTAATATATATGCAAGAGGATCACACACGCGCCCAAAGATCTACAAGGTCTGTTTTATCTATTTATTTTTTATTGTACCGGGATTTCCAATTCTCATATTCCGGTTTAGGGGGCATTTCGTCTTGGTTGATTTGACCTTAAATCTTAACCCAAACAAATGACCGATTGCCTTAGAAAGAGCTACTGAAACTCGCAAAAATAACCTTGATATTCATTTAGATTATAGTTAAGGGATTATACGTAAATAGTGCTTGGAAACTAATGAGCAGGGTATGGATTAGTATGAGTATATACTTAGGTATTAATGCACCAAAATGAAAACTTCTAAACAAATCAAAATTTAAATATCTCAACTAAAGTCAGAGCCATAACTTAAGACATACCTTTAGTATCACTAGATTAAACCGCTTCCTTATACATTTATTACATATATATATATATATATATATATATATATATCAAATAAGGTCGGTAAGATGAAAATCGATTCCACAATTTATCTGATATCTGTGTTCATTATAAGTATAGCTAACGTTATACGCATACATAGTTATCTCAATAACAGCCTTCTGTTGATATTGGTTGTAGAGATATCGGAATGATATCCTATCAAGCCAGAAGATGGTTTAATATTAAAATAATAATAATAAAGATAATTTTTGAATATTAATGTACTCACGCACACATCAAAAGTTAATTATTATAGCAAAGTTTTACGATTAATTAGGTTTGAATTAAAAAATATCTTAGTCATACTAATTTATATTAGAATATTTGAAATGAAACTGGGAATTGTGAAAAAGAAAGTTAAAGAAGTTTTTTTGTACAAAATGACATGGAAACCTTTACTGTTTCTAAATCTAAGGAAATATGTAAGGAAGAAAATAGTTGGGGGTGCAGTCAAATCCAATCGAATTCTTCATTTGACTGCACCCCCAACTATTTTCTTCCTTATGTCTACTTTCCAGTCAACCATCCCCTCGCTTCTAAGGAAATATGATTTGATTTTAAGTAATATTATGGTAATATAAAAATCATGCTTATTTAAAAGGAAACCTGATATGAGTTCAAGGCAGTAATGGAAATCAAATTCTCCACACACTCAAAGGATTTGATTAAAAAAAAAAAAAAATTACACAGCCTCAGTTAAGTTCGTCATAAAACTTGTGTTGCTATTTAGATACCATTAAATTAAATATGGCAGAACTCATCATGTGGTATTAAAAAGTCATTTATCAACACTCAGAAATATTTTCATCATGATTTATAAGCTATTTATGATATCGGTTTAATAACACATTTATAACAATAGTCAAACCTAATCTAGAAATATCGGAACTGTTATAGGCGTCTTAGGTATGCAATGGCGCATAACATGACCAAGTGAACAGACTAAGTTGCTACTGATAGAATGTAATTACTTAATATACGTCAAGGAATGTGGAACCAAGTCATCCAGACGACTTCTGGAAATTAAGCTATAACTTCCACGCTATAACAACTTCCAGAATTTCTAGATCCGAAGAAGTAATCCTGGCAGTACTAAGATTGAGACACACAACCTTCACCCACGGACACCAAATTATAGGTCTAGGATTACTATTTTGTGAGGCATATCTGAGGACGAAACAGTTTGTATTACCGTGTTTACTATGCTATGGAACCAACACAAAACAAGGTTACAATCGAAAAACTAACTAACAACGAAATAAAAATTCAGAGTACAATTAAATTAATAAAATATACTAATTTTGTCCATGGACATTGTCCGTCATTCATATTTTATTGCTTGATATTCGTAAATCATGGTCCACTTAATTTAATTATTAATTTTTCTTTAAATTTAATTAACGGAATTCATAATTTTATCTTGTATCCCTGTTTATTTTCGTATTTAGCTAAGATATTTTACATGTTTCATGTGTGGATTATCATTTAAGTCGCAACTGACCCGATTGTCTATGTGTGGAGTATAGTAACATCAATAAATTAAAAAAAATGTTCTTTAATAATGTTTTTTCATTAAATTTCGATTGCACAAATGATTATTTATTCGTTCTTGTTTCGCTATCTTTAACAATTAATACCCACCTCTTGTTATTCAATTGTTGTATCCATTATATCATCTTAGTTTGAAAAAATACTATTTTTTGTTTCTCATAATGTTACAATGTCTGTATAGTGTATCATACATATCCATAAAATAATTTAGATTTGGACAGATATAAATTAATTTTAAAAATGGAAAAATAGAAATAATATATAAAACAGATAGATACTCGCAATAGCAATTAAGGAATAAGTCCATATCGATGGTTGATAAGTTGCTGTCGAAGCTGAAAATAAAAGACTTCTGATGAGTATGAAGCTCAACTTGACAACAGTTAGTGGCCACAATGAAATAAAAGTTGAAAAACTACTGAATCTTAGAATATATATATATAGCCTTGTATGTCCAAAGCTTTCCTTAGTGCCACTTATTTAGTAATAGTAATGACGGTAAACATAATAGTGGCAGAATTTAAGTACCGACGACTTTTTCTTATAGATGATATTACTTTAAGATACAAGAATAACAATGCTCCTCATAATCTATTTATGTATTTCAAGAATAGCTAGCAATCACGTTAGTAGTACTGACAAATTTCGTTGGTACTAGGAGTACAGTACTAGAAGACACAGTATTGTCAGTCAGGACAAACTCCGGAGGAAACATAATGAATAGACCAACATAGCTAGTGGCCAGTACAAACCATTTAGTTAAATCAGGCCGAACACACACTTCATGGGGCGACCAGTGTTCTAGTGTTTATCATAACAGACTTCTAAGCCCGATATCAAGGGTTCCCCTGATTAGCCCTGGGTAGGTGGCCCTGGGAAAAAAATCCATAGTTATGCCGTCCTTCGGAAGGAACATTAAACGAGGCCCCGAGCCTGTACGATGTCAGGGCTCGTTAAAGATCCCTATCTCTATTAAACCTACCTAGGCAAAATTTAGAACTCCCTCTGTAGCATCGTCAGATTAGCCATAGCATCATAAAGTGACGTTATATAAACAAACACTCATTCATAATTGTAATGATACCCGACACCATTGAAATTATGATAATTACAATTTTTTGTTAGTTTAACTCCCACAGAATAATCCATATGAGTTACATAGTAAAAATGTATACGATTGATATTATTATCAAATCAAATTCAATAACTACACAAATTATATTATTACAATATTTAAAATATGAAATAAAGTATAAATGTTAAGATATACAGAGTCTCGTTATGCTTAAATGATGATGAATAAATCTGTTTATCAGCCTAAAGATCACTTTTTATATGAGTTTGGTATAATAATATATTTCGGTGGAGGGAGGCAGACAAGAAATTAGTGGAAAAAGGACATGAATCGGTCAAGGCAGTTCTCCAGCTATGGGCGCAGGGAACAGTCGTGCAGAGGAAGATTTCGTAATCCTCCCCAGGTTAGCGTTACGTTTTGTATTATATCATTAATAATTTTCATATTTTTAATGATAACTTGCCGTGGTATAATCAAATGGGATCAGCATAAAACTATCTTAAAGGGAATGATTATTGATTGTGGGTCAGTAAGGGAAAAACTGTTTGACTATATAATAGTTTATATTTTCTAATTATTATTTGTTATGTTTTTCATTTTTACTATGATGATTTCAGAAACGATAAATTTATATTTCAGGAGTATAGTAGATTTATTTTTATATAATCCATTTTTTTATGATTCAAACAACTTTATAGAAATAATTTAGTTAGCCTAGTATTTTTTCTCTGCATAATTACAAATGACAGTTCTAAAAATAAAGAGGACACCAACAATAATGAATTTTCTTTTTTCTTTTTTTTTTGGCTTGTAAATACCTTCGATTAGGATCTACCAAAAAATATGGTGGCGTTCGTTTGAAAGCGGAAGTATGAATATTTATAAATAAGATACTCCTAAAGTTTGATAAGTTTAAAAACTTGAAGCAAAAAAAAACTTGCTTTAGTCATTACCTACAATCTGAGTGTCATGATACCATATTTTTGCTTGTTTAATTGTTTTTTAAATTTTCAAGTTTTAGTGTTTTTATGAGTGTTATTAATGTTGTTATTTCTTTTATTTTCTATAGTTACTGTGCTAGCTTAGTCTTTATTATACTTTTAACGAATTCATCATTGTATTCATTTAATCTTTTTTTACCTTTTTTTTTTAAATTAAATCCTTTGTATATCCAACAAATACCTTTTATGTACTTCTTTTTTATTTTTTTTATTTCACGAATAATAACCTTTCGAACCCGTATTGGCCTTTTTCCAATTTACTTAAAACAAAAACATTGCTCGTCAATAAACAACAGTATAGACATTTTCAAATTTCCCGAAATGAACAATTGTAAGTACAGAGATATTTGTTAAAATTGATCATAAAAACCTGAAATGTATGTTCTTAGGTCGTTTCAGTACTATTTCTAATAGAGGGAAGTGATTTTTTCGAGATCACATCGCGTTCAACCGCCAGGTTTTTTCTGTAAATTAGGGTAGTACTTTATAGAGCCCAAGGAGGGTTTGCAGAGAACACAGGCTCCTTCCGTTGCTCTTGACAGGTTTAATAATTTAATTGTTTATTTGTTTGATTTAGTGGCTCTTCCTTCTATCAGCAGTGAAGATGACCTCCAATGTAGGTCGAAACGTCGGCAGTTACAATAAATAAGTTTGTCTGTTGTGTTTTTTTTTACTGCGCCTCCAGACTATCTATAACCCACATATTTATTTAATAGTTTTAGTTAGAATATTTAAAATTTATGATTCCGTTGGTGATCAATGAGCAAAATCAATTAATTTCAAAATAAGCAAGGATCCATTGTAATATTTCTTAAATAAAGAAAAAGAAGTTTTTAAAAAATAATTTAACTAAATTTAACTTTCAAAACCTGTTTTATATATTTACATTGAAATAAACATTTTCAACTTCTAGTTTTAATATTCTTCTTCTAAAATTACCTCATCTCTTAACAATACCGTTTATTTTGCTTATTTAAATTAAAATATTTTATGAAAAACGTAAAAAATAAACAAGAAACAAAAATCTTGACATTTTGGAAACTTCTCTAATACATTCCAAGGACAAAATAGTTGAGTAAAAGATAGATTTTAGAAAGTCATAATTACTGTGTGAAACTATAGGCTTAGTTTGGTTTGATAAAATCAATCGACTTAGAAATTATAATTGGTATTTAGAAAAGTGATCTTAGAACACAGAGTTAACATTAAAAAAATATCATTATTTTATTACAGTTTTATCTGGAAAGTAGATTTTGATCATATGAAACATTGACATTACGCTACTTTAGTATTACAAGGTTGTATGATACACATTTATGAAAATGAGAAAACGATATCAAAGATTCTGAGTATCATTTTGTTTTTGGCCTAGGATGATACCCGGTCCCGATTTTTCGACGATTTGATGATCTAAGTATAGTTTCCGACCCGTAGAACTATTTGGTATCAAAATCTCTGATTAGTAGTGATTAGTTGTGTATATGTTTTTTTCCTTTTTCAGTGAATTTTATCTAGGAAAAGATTCTAACGGAAGTTGTTTAATTCAAATTTACTTTAAAGTGGTACAATTATACTTAATATAAAAGAAGTGATTACGTCTCAATGAAGAATCAAATCCAGTGAAATATTCGATATTAAAAAAATGCATTAATCGCGTGGTTAATTTTATCTAATGAATTTTTCTGTTAGGATGAATTGCTACAATAAATATTTAATCAGATGTAGGCTATTTATCGTTTCTTCTTCTTTATCCTTTCCTTCCTTGATCTCCTCAGTGTAGAGATTCCTCAGTCCAACCCAGCCTCACGTTCTTGAACCAGCCTCTTCACGTTCATGAGCACAATGTTTCCCTTCTCATGAATGAAGGTATAATCATTCATAAAAAAAAAAAATATATATATATATTACGCACAAGTGAGCCTTTTTTATTCCAGTAGTTAATAGACTATCTATACTAGAAGTATCGATGTTTTCCTTGCATTTCTCATATTTTATGCACTAAATAAATAGCTTACAATCAGTCCACAATTTTCTAAACTTTTTAGAAAATTGGTACCTCGAAAAGTATGCAAGATATGAAAATTCAATTTCTCATATTTAACAAATGGGACTAGTATAAATATAAATAATCAGATCTGAGGCTATCAATTTCATCTGATATAGACTGATCCTATCATCTCTGTATCATATTAACAAATATTATTTTGTTATCACTAATTGATTATTTTTCGCAATATTTTGCTGACTTTAATGTTTACTTTTTCTGAAATATCATATGACCTTCATTTCCTTCCTCATGGAAAGTAAAAGTCTTTTTAGTCGATTGTTTTTAATATATGTTTTCAATTATTTTTTATTTTTACTCAGCCATAGATGAAGTCGAGCAGTTGGAGGCGATATTGGGTCGTAACGGGTGAAATGTCAGTTTCGCTTGTTTCGTTTATTTACAGTTTTCTTTTCATTAAAAAATGGAGACCCGAAATACAGATATTTTTTAATATATCAAACTTTTATTTCATTCGATCATTTATTTTCATTTTACTTCTTTATCATTTACTATTTCGTAGTTAGATGTGAGCTTGCATGGTAGGTAATTTGATGAAAATTATCACCATTTTTCTCTTCACAACTGGAATCAGTAGATGAAATCACGATAACGAGCTTGAGACAAATTAAAGTTTCACAGATTTTTTTATGTGAAATTAAAAAATTTTAATGAAGGTTATGTTGGCCGAGGTCGGCAATGGTATGAGATATAAAATCCCGGGAATGTTGTTTACGAAGCTGAATGAAATTAAAAGACGTTGAGGTAGGCTAATACTATATTAGCAATGGAAATAAAAATAACTTCATAAATAAAGATTATATAATTTATATAAATTTGAATTTCTGAATATAGTTAGAATTCGAGATACAATTTGATTCATATGTACATTAACAAAGAATGGTTCAGATAAATTTCGGATAGTTCGAATCGACGTTTTTCAAAACTAAAAAAACAAAAAAACAATTTAGACAGAAAGACCGAAATAACTACATAAACTGTATCACCACGAATGGTCTAGGGTTCGGTTCATGTGTGTTCTGTTTCTTGGACAACGGTTGTCCAGGGAAGTAATTCGTCCTATATCACGCTTAACCGCAAGTTTTCCCGCTATTTTGGGTACTCACTTTATAGAGGCAGGGTGAGACCCAGGAGGATTCCAGATTCCTAAGGATCCATCTCCGGCTGCTAACAGATTGAATAAAGTCTGCCAGCAGCCGAATTAGAAGCCAAAAACTTTGGCACGGCAACTCAGTGCTCTACCGCTGAGCCACTCCGTGAAATACTATTTTATAGAGATAATTTTCATATTTCTTTTTACATGATTTCAAAATAATTTTTCTAACTAATCAGCATTTCATGGTTTTCATTATTTATTTTTTTCCTTTTTAATAATACTCAAAATTACCATACATCACAGAGTATCACGGTAAACTATGACCCTTCTCATGATATATAATAAGTACGGAATTCCTTTAGAAAAAAAAGACCAATTTAATTTCCTCTTATTAAAATTATAAATTATGTTTTCTAATTTTTCATAAATGTTCTTGCATTTAAAAAACACGCGGATGGTCAATGAGACTAAACAATTCGATACAACATTGTAACACAGTCTTCCTCGTCTGATTTTTTAAAGATTACAACCGCAGGTTCAAGGTTTCTGGAAGACCTTGGATCTTTCTGACTATATATCCTGCCTCACAGTTTCTTTATTAGTGCATACAAACAGTTTTATCTTTTATTTTTATCATAGATCGTGATAACATAGGAGTACGTTCATTTATAGGTGCAGATAAAAAAAAAGTTGTATTTTAGTTGATTCGGTTTTACGAAAAAAACTTATAAATTAGAAAACCTTAAAGCCACAAAAGTCTTTTAATTCAATCTAATTTTACGGCTCATCGATCATGCTCAAACGCCAGCTTTATCGTCTTATTTTTGATCCCACTTTATAGAGGCTAGGTGAGCCCCCGGAGGGTCCTAGATCCCATAGGATCCATCTCCCGCCACTGACAGATTAAATAAAAGTCTGCCAGCAAGCTGAATTTGGACCCAGGACCTTCGTCATGGCAATTCAGTGCTCTACCACTGAACCACTCTGTTCCCCTTTTCAGAAAGATACATATTATTATAAATTTCTAACAAAATAAAATATGTGACTCCAAATATAAATGTTAGGTATTTATTGTTGGTGAATGTTAATGAATGTTAATGAATCTACAACACAGAAGATAGTGAAATTCAAATGGTTTGTTATTCTTTACATTAGTTAATTGTTTAATTATGTTTTTCTTTTACAGAAATCTTGGCCGAGAAGTAGATCTGACAATAAATGGGAAACAATACAAAGGTAAGAGATAGTTATTTTCATAAAATAATAATTAATTAATAAATAATTATACATTTAATCTAAAAATAATATATATATATATATATATATATATATATATTATTTTTAGATATGTATATTTATATATGTACATATACTAAACTAAGGTGTTGATAACCAATCGGTTTTACGCCTCAAATTTGGAACAACCAACCAATAATTTTTTATAATTGTAATCGTTACACATGAAATGGTTGTATTTCGCTCAAAGAATCATTTTGCACCTATTACCTTCTTTGTTAAGTTGGTAAATAAAAATATTTAATAACAAAGAACCCAAATGATTTTGTAAAGAACACCTCATGGTTAAATATTATTATACTAATATTCATCAATTCTTCTTTAGTATCCGACAATGTTCCTGCTGATACATCTCTCAATGCCTACATTAGAGAATATGCTCACTTGAAAGGGACCAAGTTCATGTGCCTTGAAGGAGGATGTGGCGCTTGTATTGTAGAAGTAAAATCTGCTCATCCGAAAACTGGAAAGATGGTCACTTATGCAGTCAATTCTGTAAGTTTGAGGAATATCATAAATGTCATAATTGAAATAATAAAGAATAAACTTAAATAAGAGTAGTCATAAAGTACTATTTAATAACACAAAATTATTAAGATTTTTATTTCAGTGTCTTATACCTATATTTGCCTGCCATGGTTGGGCAGTCACAACCGTTGAAGGTCTTGGCTCGAAAAGAACTGGTTACGACAAAGTAGTGAAGAGACTTGCTGCTGCTAACGGAACTCAATGTGGCTACTGTAGTCCAGGCATGGTTATGAACATGCATAGGTAGTTTTTATAATTTCTTTATAAATTATTTATATTTAAAATATCTGATTGTCAGAAAAATATTATTTTTGCATTTTGTTTTATAATTATTTAATGAAAATAATTTTCAGTTTGTTACAAGAAAATCCAAATATTACTATGAAAGAAGTTGAAAATTCATTTGGTGGTAATATATGTCGTTGTACAGGCTATAGGCCTATACTGGATGCTTTCAAGTCTCTTGCTAGTGATGCCCCGGATAAATTAGTTGCGAAACTCACTGATATTGAAGTATGAAAATATAAATACTAAAATATCATAACAGTAAATTGTAATTGTTCAATTAAGAAAATAAACATATTGAAAATAATTTTATAGGATATGATATGCCCTAGTACTGGAGAATCTTGTAACAATGGGAACTGCAATAATAGCTGCTCTCGATCACCTGCAGTGCTACAGTCTTCGTCAAATGTAGGACTCCACTTTCAGCTTCAAGGAGGAGCTTCTTGGTACCGACCTTCAAATAAACAAGAAGTATTTGAAGTGTTGGATATGATTGGAGATAAACGATATCGCTTTGTAGCTGGTCATACAGGCCAAGGTAAATTGTTTTGTTAACTTTAAATTGTATTATCGGTTGATTAACATTACTTCCATTTTCAAAGTTACACAATATGAATGTTAGTTGATAAAAAAACATGAAATAATACATTTCCATTCAATTTTATTAATAAAGAAGTATTAACTTGCTTCATGATTATTATTTAATTGGGATCAACCAATGCCTGGTCTTTTTAACCAAATTCAGTTTAATTTTCACTTTTTTAAAGGCAATATCTGTTGGTGTGGCTACATTATAAATTCTATTGTTGGGTTGGTTTTTAAATCCACTTCATGTTTGCTCTCTTAAAATTAAAATAATTGGTATCTAATTGCAAGTAAAATTTTTCTATACTGCTTTTTTAGGTTCTTTCTACCAATCATTTTAATAAACAGCATGACCTAATTGATAAAAGCTCTTGATATATTAATTTACTCTATACTCTAATATACGGTTTTATTTTGAACTAATGATAGTTTTGTATATTATTTATGTAAATATAATTAATTTTGGGTCATATTAATTTCATTTTTGCCAACAGATGAAACTTGTTTTATTTTTTGAGTTTCTTGCTACTTTAAAATCAATAATTTTGCTTAATTTATTTTTTTTAGGTGTCTATCGCATAGTTGATAACCCAGAAGTATTTATTGATCTTAATGGTATTGCGGAATTACATGGTTCAGAAGTGACTTCCGATGGTATAACCCTTGGAGCAAATATTGGCTTAACAGAGGCAATGAATCTCTTCTATAAGCTCGCAAAAGATCAACCTAAAGTATTCAGTTATTGTCATACACTAGCAGATCACATTGACCTTATAGCCAACGTACCAGTTAGAAATGTATGTGCTAAACTATATATATATATATAAATATTTATTTTTTTTTTTACTGTAGTTTGTACTAAAATGAGCCAAATATTTCAATATTACTTAGTTAGTAATAAATTATATTTGAAATTTAGAAAAGTTAAATATATCTGAACATTGACAATTAGTGGCATTGAGGTTTATAGAAAATATCATTACTAATATAATGATTAGTAAGGGAGTTCATAAGAATCATTAAAAAAAAAAAATGCAACATAACTCAAGGATTTATGTAAATAGATGAGATCAATTTAAAAAAAATTTTAATTCATTATATTACAGTATTTGATATGAACGCTATATTTACAACTCTCATTACCAATTGAATCATCCTAATAAACATTAAGTTGTTTTTGTAATTTCATTGATTGCCTCTTACTGATTACCATTAAAAGTGAACTTTGTTTTTTGAATATCCACCCAAACTAACTAGAGTTGATTTCCACCACACCAACAAACTGTTTGAGAGGAATCAGGATTTAAAAAAATACTCAATTTTTACAATTTCATTGTTCATCTTTTTCTGAGAACACACAATCCTTTTGTTGAAAGTTCTGTAACTTTAAATATTAAAACATAAACCCCCTAAATTACTGGAACTAATTGGTTTTATAACATATGTGAATAAATAGAAGGAATGGTTAATAATTTATTATAAAGCTTGTGGTTATTTAAATGACGGTTATGGGCATATTTTCAGTAATCTCTTCTGTAATTAATGTCTAAGACTATAACAAAAAAACAATTCATTTATGTTTAAAAGAATTTTATGACAACATTTTAAAATTAAAATTCATTAAATGTCCAATTGTTTTCAGACTGGAACTTTTGCTGGTAACATTTCAATGAAGCATGAACATGAAGAATTTCCTTCGGATTTATTTCTATTTTGTGAAATGGTTGGAGCAGAACTATTAATAGGTTTGTACTTTTTTGTCTTTGGTTAAAAACGGTTTCTCAGATATTTATAATTTCCTTTTAATATTTATAAATCTGTTACAACATTGTTTTTATACCATGAGTGTATTAGTTTATTTATATTATGATCACAGCTGATATAAGTGGAGAAGAAATAACAATGGGTTTCATGGAGTATTTACATACAGATATGAATAAAAAGTTGATTGTGAAAATTTTTCTTCCAATGCTTGACGACAATCATTACCTAACAAGATCCTACAAGGTAGAATTTTTTTAGATACAATTTTATGAGATACGATTTAATTATTGATGCTGAATAATAAATGTATCATGTTATGATATTTACAGATAATGCCAAGAGCACAAAATGCTCATGCTTACGTAAATGCTGGATTTAAGGTGAAAGTTGATAAAAACAACAAATTTCTTGTCATGGAAAAACCAACAGTTTTATTTGGTGGAATAGAACCTTCTTTTGTAAGTACCTTTGATGATAATAAATTATGCATCAACTCAATTCCAAGTACTTGTTATTCATGGAGGATACATTGAGGAAACTATTTTTCAATTTTTTGTTAAACAATAAATAAAATTTATAGCAAAATTTAAATTTAAAAAATAATGTTCGCTAATCTATTTTTTTCTCAATTTCTTTTAATATTGATAGTATTAAAGATAAGTATAAATATTAAAATTAATAAATTGTATTCTAAATTATCCATTTTTTGTTTTTTATTAGTATTCTATTTTTATTTTTAGAGGCGTAGATATATCGAATAAATTTGCAAATATTTCAAATATTTATTTCATAAATAAACTTTTTTTAAAAATAATTAAAGCAATAATTGTAATGCCTGATTACTGTTGTTTTAGCTTCATGCAGTCAAAACAGAGGAGTATTTAACAGGTAATAAACTATGTGGTTTTACTAACTTTTTGTTCATGTTTGAATAAAGAAAAAAATGTGATATCTCATAATCCATTATTTCAAAAAGATTAAAAATAAACTCATTATAAATATATTATACATACATATATATATTTTATTTTTTTTTTATTTTTTTTTTAACAGTAAAGGACTGGTGTTCTGTTTGGTTTTGTTTTACTACCTAAATACCTATACATATAAGAAGTAGAGTTCTGTCATGCCAAGCGAAAATGTTTGCATAAGTAATGGCAAATAATGAGTGCATGTATTTACATTGATATACAGACATACAATTTTTCGATCTCTAGACCTCCAGAAGTATAAAAACTCTGATCTTGAAATTTCAAAAAAAAATTTTTTAGAAAGATAGATGAAAGTTATCAAAGTTTTATTTTAATATGATTTAAGTGAGCTAAGGATAATTATAGCTGGATAATAGTTGAGTTACACTCCAAAGATATTGTTTTTTCCTGCCAGATTCTTCTCACTGTCTGGTCCCATTTGTTGTGGGTAGAATATAGGTGGCAAAACCAGTTACATATTAAAACCAGTTGTTTCTTTTTTTTTTTTACAGATAACTCGTCTAGATACAAAATCATGCCATTATTATACATATAGCTATATAAGAGATTTATTTAGAACTAATTCTGGCTCTAGCGACTGAATTGTCATGTTATTTGAATGTTGTAATTGCATTTAAGTAGGAACTTTAAAATTTATATGTATTTTTGTTTAGTCGATTGGTATTACATATCAACACCCTTCATACATCTACAGTTTCCTCCGATTCAAATCCTCGACATTTTGTTTTATCATCAATAGGACCATAAAACAAAATGTCGCCTCTCTGATCTCTTTATACTCGTTCCCACAGAACCAAAGGATTCAGACATTCCTTTCTCGCCTGCTCCATCACAGTGGGAAACTCAATTCCTTCTATCATCCATCATGCTCCTTCATTATCGTCATTTAAATCCTTACTTTTCCAACATCTCCGGATTTTTGGTCATTTTGTATACGCTTTATGATTTTTATTATGTAGCGTTCTGGCCAGATAAATATTATGTTTCTTTTTCTGTTCATGTTTGTTATTCTAAAGGGACTTAGACCCAGAATAAAGCTACTTTTTATTCTATTCAATATGATTAGAATATAATTTCTTATAACCTAAACACTCAAATATTTTTACAGGAAAAAAATTATTGGATGAAGCAACCTTGAAAGGAGCCCTTTCCGTTTTAGAATCTGAGTTAAAACCGGATCATGTTCTTCCTGATGCAACACCAGAGTTCAGAATTGGCCTTGCTTTGTCACTGTTCTATAAGGTTAAAAAAATATATTAAATTATAATTTTCGATACTAGTTAATGGTACAATTATTTAAATTATTATATATATATATATATATATATATATATATATATATATATATATATATATATATATATATATATATATATATATTTAAACCAGTTATATACAACTTTTTTTTGAGTTTCAGTACCATAATATTAGTAATATGACATTTCAGTTTATTCTTTCACTGGCACCAGAACAAATTAGTGATAAATATAAAAGTGGAGGTACTCTTCTTCAACGACCGGTTTCTAAAGGTTCTCAAGATTTTCAAACAGATTCATCTCTTTGGCCTCTGAATAAACCTATTCCTAAAATTGAAGCACTGACACAGTGTGCAGGTATGTAACATTATAAAAATGAACAAATATTCTTACATGTATATAATATATTTTTTTTAATTAACACTTTTTTTACCGCTGTAGGAGAAGCAGAGTACACAAATGATATACCCGCATTCCCCGGACAATTGTGGGCTCAGTTAGTTCTGTCAGAAAGGGCCAATGCTATTGTTTCTAAAATTGATCCTTCTGAGGCACTAGTTAGTATTTTCAATTCATAATTTAAATTAACAAATAATTTTCTATTTAAGTAAGGAAGGAAATAGTTAGGGGTGCAGTCAAATTAAACACTAAATAAGTGAGTACTTATTTTATTTTGTGCCGACGTTTCGACCCACTTTGTGGGTCATCTTCAGGGCTAAGAAAGAAAAACAGAAGAAAAAAAAACTATAAAAATACATCACAGTACCAAGTAAATTATAATAAAAAAATAAAAAAATGTATATATATGTGGAGTAATAGAAATTTAGAACAAAAAAGTGAGGGATATATATGAATAAAAATGTTACAGAGTAAATCTACAGAAAGGTGGTGATGTAAAAATTTACAAAGATAAAAGAAGGAAGTAAACAGAAAGTTTACAAAAAGAAAATGAAAACATCAAAGGTATATTAACGTCGGCACAAAATAAAATAAGTACCCACTTATTTAGTGTTTAATTTGACTGCGCCCCCAACTATTTCCTTCCTTACTCAGATCTTCCTGTCAACTATATCCTCGCTTCTCAATTTTCTATTTACTTTATTAAACCTAGTAAAATAGATTTTATTATTATTAATATTATGGTAAAATATATAAAGTTTTTATTAATTTATCTTGATAAATTTTTTGGTTATATCTAACAAACCCAATTCCTTTCATCCTTTTAGGTTTAATCATATCAAACCACTTTTCTTCATTTAAGTAGCTACTCTGTTATCCTCGATCCAGATTCCCTAGTGCCATCTTTAGTGGTTATGTAAAACAAAAGGGTGATATGCATTAACACTCTGATGGTCACTAGCCTAGGAAATATATGGAACATTCGCTACCATTTCAATAGCCTGATTTCTTCATACACAAAATCCTAAAAAAAATTCCTGTTGTAAAGATGAAAGTAGATATATTATAAATATTAAAATAATGTATTTTTATAGAAAAGAAGGTCTATTCCAAAAAAAAAAAAAATGAAGAATTAAACTTTAATTACTCTGCTTGATGAAAAATGTGATGAGAAACATTAGGAAGTAGAGCATTAAGTTCTGAGGACCATTAAAAAGTAGCAGAGACATCACTCCATTCCAGAAAATATTTAATTAAAACCAACAATTATCTATAATCTATGTTCAGTCAGTTTTCCATCATTTTTAATAATTTTATTTTCAATAAGAAAATTATGGATGGCTCACCCTCAGTTATCTAAAAGTCCTTCCATTCCCGATTGTGAGAATGTTAGAAAGGAACATTGTGTGGTACGTTTTCTCAAGAAGGTTGCATCACTCCTTAGTGATTGCTTAAAATTTATTAATGTCGAATGTTGGCAGCAGTTTTATTGGCATCAGATATAAATATATATTTTTAATTTTAGAAATTACCAGGAGTCGCTGCTTTTTTTTCTGCAAAAGATATACCTGGAAAAAATGCTTTCATTCGACCTCAAGCCATAAACTATTTGGATGATGAATCGGTATGTACTAATTTTAGTAGTAATATTGCAGTGCTACATTTATTTTTTAAAACTTTAATTTGATTTTTTTTAAAGGTTTTTGTAGATGGAAGGGCAAAGTATGCTGGTGAAGCTGTAGGTGTTATAGTAGCTGAAAATCATACTTTAGCTGTAAAAGCTGCAAAGCTTGTGAAAGTAGAATATACGGAGGAAGGAAAAGTTTGGATTGATATGAGAGAAATAATAAATGGAAATGCTAAGGAAAGAATCAAAGAATATTCTAAATTAACTCCGAAAGACCAGGGAAGTAAGTATAATTTTAAAAAGTAATCATTAAGAATAATGAAATATTAATAAACATCATTAAAAGAAATAATGTAATAATATTTATAATATTAGTAATAATTATGATATATTTGTAATAATGTATATATTTTTGATATCTAGAGGAAGTAAAGCACACCATCAAAGGTACATGGGATTTGAAGACACAGTACCACTATACGATGGAAACACAAACTTGCGTTGCAGTTCCATCTGAGGATCACCTGGAGGTTTATCCAGCAAGTCAATGGCCTGCAAGTGTTCAAGAAGCCATCAGTATATTACTTAATATTCCAGAAAACTAGTAAGTATTCCATAACGACAAAAATAATAAGCATAATCAGTTTTTAGTATATATTTAATGTTGACCAATGAGTATATGTGGTAAGGATTATATAAAGAATTCATTTGATTGCAATAGATAACACGAAGAATATTGTGTTATTGGTTTGCAATCAAACATTAGCCAGTTGTAATGATGCACTTGCATAATGAAACCTTAGTTAAGTGTATTTTAATTCCTATTTTAGACTCATTTTTATAACATAATAATGTTATTGATATTCAGTTATCATATGTCATGTTTTGAAGTTAGGCTGCCAAATTTGTTTGTTAGTCCAAGGGCAGTGATGTATATAAAATTCTATCTAAATTACTTCCTTATTATTTATCTACCTTAGTGGCTATACAATCTGGGATGGGTTTCGGTCTGCCAGTCCCTGATTCTGAACAAGCTTCTTGCATCCGTTGCTACTCTAGTAGCCAACTTTGATCTTGGTCTGCCAGCTCTTCTTGTTCAATGAAGGGTTTCACCCAACTCTGTCCTTATAACTGCTTCCTCTCCCATCCTAGCAACATGACTAGCCTAAGTTTCGCAAGGTTGATTACCTTGACCCGAATTTGAAGAATTTTCTATTCATTTTGATTTTCCAGCCCTCTGAAACTCTCACTTGACAAATTATGGGCTACAGTATTTTCTTTTAGAGTCCAGAGCAATAAACTTGGACGTCATATGAACTTTAAACTCGGGTTAGGAGCAACTCATCATTGTATAAACTATGAGGATTTGAAGCTTTCCTAACAGAAACGGATAAATTGGGTATAATCTTGGAGATTTGTTAGACCATAAGAACACTCTTTGCACCTGAAGAGGCATTTTTTTAATTATAGTCTCATAAGTCGATTAGATATTATGGAAAGGTCGTGACAAACAATAGATGATACCTAATTATAAAGCTCAGTAGCCTTGAATTGTTTTTGATGAATCAATTTCTTTTTAATAAAAAATAAATAATAAAACTTAAATTGTATGCTTCTGTGGGGAAACGGGACTATAGTTCATAACAACTTCTTTGCTGATCGTGAGGTGCTGCCTATGTAGTATTCTTACATTAACTTAAGCATACTTATGTATTGATTCTGTCAATTTATATTTTTTTAGCATTGATATACGAGTAAGAAGATTAGGTGGAGGATACGGTGCAAAGATTTCAAGAGCTAGCCACACAGCTGCAACAACTGCTCTCTGTGCCTATCTGCTTCATCGCCCTGTCAGGATGGTCCTTAATTTGGAAACTAATATGGAATGGGCTGGAAAGAGATTCCCAGTTTATAGTAATTACGAGGCAAGTGTTATTAGTTACTTGTTAAAATGGTATTCTTTTATACTTATTTAGTTATTTTAATCAGGAGCTTCTTATCAAAATTAAAACTCACTTTCGAGTAAAAGAAATCTGGTGGTTTTATATTTCAAGATGTATTGAACAATCCTGTTCAGTCCACTGCATTTATCCTGAACTACCAAGTTAATTGTCCTAAGATTTAGTATCAAAATTACTGCAGGACAACTCATGGAATTCGACATTAATGTCCAGCATTTTGTTTAAAATTTATAGCCAATTAAAAACTCCTTCAGCCAGAATTTTGCTCATTTATAAATGTAAAGAAAAAAATAAAGTGTTTAGCACAAATTTTTTTATCCAACACTTTTACAGTTCTATTTAATGTATCTTTAATTTATTTTTTTTTAATCTTAGACAAATACAATATCATAAAATATTTAAATTGTTTAATAGGTTGGAGTAGATGATAATGGAGCAATACAATACTTAAAGGGTTCTATTTATCAAGATGATGGCTATTCTCCAAATGATTCCTCCATTGATGGCACAATTCATCATGTTCGAAATGTCTATAATTTATCAAGGTGGGATATTACTGGTTATGGAGTAACGACTGATTCCGCTAGCAATACGTGGTGTCGTGCACCAGGTAATTTTATCATTTGCTCTTGTAACGATTCATTATATGAATTGAATAATATTTTGGTTTTTACCTTGATAAAAATTCATTTGATAATTATAACAACAATTTTCAGGTTCGACTGAAGCAATATCGTTCATTGAAACAATTATGGAGCACATTTCCAATGCTACAGGAAAAGACCCAATTTCAGTCAGATTAGCAAATATAGACCCTTCTGACCCAATTATCCCTTTGATTAATGATATGAGAAAAAGTTCGGAGTATGATACTAGACTTAAAGAAATCACAGATTTTAATGCTGTAATTTGACTTTTAATAAATCTGAATATATCAATAATGAAAATAAATAAATTTCAATTAAATTGTTTTCATCATTTCAGAAAAACCGTTGGAAAAAACGTGGTATCGCTCTTGTACCTATGAATTATCCATTCAATTTCTGGGGAAGCTTCTATGGTATGGTGTCAATTTATGGTATGGATGGATCTGTTGCTATTACTCATGGAGCGATTGAAATGGGTCAAGGAGTAAATGCTAAGGTAATGTAAAATTGTTACATCTAAGCAATTATTAGATTTGCACCTTTTTAAAAATATTTTCTTACTGATTTGTTTGATTCATCAATTTTACAGGCAGCTCAAGTAGCTGCTCATATTCTTGGAGTAGAACTTGAATCGATCACCGTGAAACCAACAATTTCTGTTGTTAGTCCAAATAATTCTCCAACTGGTGGAAGTGTTGGAAGTGAAGCAATATGTTATGTAAGTAATGGCCAACAGGGTCAAATTATATTTAAAAAAAAAAAATCAACCCACAGAATATCAAAAGAATGATTATGCATCTTTTAATTAAAAGCAAGGAGTAAAAAATATGTTCTATTAATCATAGTAAAGGAAAATATGTTTGTTTTTAATAAATCACTAAACTCCATAAATTTTTAATCTAGGCCATCAAAGTGTGCTGTGAAGAACTGAACAAACGTTTACAACCAATAAAGGAAAAACTGGGAAGTTCAGCCAGCTGGAAAGATATTTGTACCATGGCTTACAGTCAGAATATTAACCTCAACTATACCTACATGTCAGTAAAACTAATAACTTACAAATAATTTAATTTTCTTTATGTGTATTCCTTAATTTATTTATTTGTTACCCTTTTATTCATGAATTGATAATTCTATTAATAGTAATTATGATTTTTTTCTAAATGATATATTATAAATTATTTGTCAAACCAGGAGACCTCTGTACTATGTCATGGACAGTGTTTTTTTAAAAGCTTCAACTATATTTCACAAACATTTTTATCTTCTATAGAATCTGTAGATAGTGCATCACAGATCTTTTCATTGATTGATTTATATACGATTCACTGACATAAACTTCTTTCATTTTATACTGTAATAAACTAAAATCCAAATCTTTTTTTTTAGGTTTACATCTAAAGATGATGTAAAATCATATGCCATCTATGGCGTTGCGGTTACTGAAGTCGAAATTGATGTACTTACTGGCCAGTACCATGTAAGTTTAATAATTGAGATAACTGGAAAAGGGGGAAATATGGTATCTAAAAATGAATTTACTTTGAATTTTTATGGAAATACCTTACAACAGTCTCTTGTGTTTGATGCAGAAATATTTTCAGGGCTTTATTTTGGATAAAAAACATTAAAAATAATAAGATTTATCACAAAGTTTGGAATGCTACCTCTTTTTTTTTTTTTTGACTACATTACATTATTACTAATGTAAATACATAGATATTTAGGTTTAATTTTTTTTTCTTGTCCCATCCCAAATGTATATATACATAAATCTTGTTCCTATTGGGCTTTTAGGTAAAAAAAAAAAAAATAAGAAGAAATTAGGTCTATACTGAATGTGAATATTATTCTAGTGCAATAAGTTATTCAAGGATAGTTTAGAATATTTTATTTAGAAATGGGTAAATTTTCAGTTACTCTAATTTGAAATGTAACATTTAATATACACGAATCTGCAATCCGAGGGAATAAGTGGCTAAGTAGAATTTTATTCAACATTAATTGATTATACTGAGGGAAGCAGAATGGTGTTATTCATAAGTGGCTAAATAAGGCCATGGCTTAAATTGGAGTTGCTTATATTATATCTAAGATTGAGGCCAAATACAATGAGAATGGCATGATTCTGCTTCTCTAACTACTAATAACTGATTCTGGACTAAATTCGAATTAATCAATCATTCAATGGGGGTGTAGAAATGTAGGTTACAACTGAGATCATTGATGTGTATGTTAAGAGCAACAAAAACAGCTGTGCTGTTTCTTAAAGGAAGGTCTACGATCTTTTTGACTTTTTTCAATTCTAGACCAGAAGAGTAGACATCTTAGAAGATGCTGGACAATCGCTAAGTCCTGAGATAGATGTCGGGCAGGTGGAAGGATCTTTCGTCATGGGTCTTGGCTACTTCACCTGCGAGGAAACAGTTTATAAGAAAGAGACCGGCCAGATACTGACCAACAGGACATGGGTAATTATTTACTTTATTCTGATTCGGTATTATCATGTTCATGCATGGCAATGCAAAATTCAAAATTTAATGTTAGAGAAATTTCGGATCAAGAAATAAATTCTACTAGAGATGAACTCCTCATTTCATTATTATAAAAATATATTTTTTAAATTTAGATACATAATTCAATTTTGTTGTTTTTGTTTTTTTAAATAGAATTACAAACCTCCAGGTGCAAAAGATATACCAATTGATTTTAGAATAACCCTACGGAAAAACGCTCCTAATCCAACTGGAGTTCTCCGTTCTAAAGGTATCAATAATTTTGCATATACACATTGTCTATGTTGTTTAATAATATCACTTGTGTAAAACTGTCTAGCAATAAAGTCAGGGAAAATGTGACTATTTTATTTTAAAATGTTCAGTTTAACTATTACAGGGGATTAACAAATATAAATTAAAAAAGTTATGATTATAATTTTTAGCTACTGGTGAACCTCCATTTTGCTTAAGCTGTTCGGTTGTGATAGCTCTTCGTAATGCGGTAGAATCAGCTCGTAAAGACAGTGGTAAAAAAGATGATGTCTGGTTTGATTTCCGTAAGTTATACTCTTTTATTTTTCAGTCCATTTCTTTTCCTATCATTTTAACCAAGTTACGATATGTTTAATTGGTATCTTTTTTTATAGATCCACCCTGTACTGGTGAAAGGATATGGCTTGGTTGTTTAACAAAAAAAGAAATGTTTAAACTGTGATTATAAAACAAATCTTAAAAACAAAATTATCATATGTAAAGATGAAACTCACAGTATTCATTACTTTAAAAAATAAGTGATGCAAAGAAAATTATAAGCACATGAAATGTGATGGATTTACACTTACACCATTCTTAATTAATAAATTTAACAAGTTAATATATACTTTAACTAATATATATAAATAAAATATATAACTATGCAATAGTATGTATTAATCAACATCAAGGTAAAAAATATATATTAACCAAATGAATATCATTCCATTTATGACATGATTAATTATGCTGAGATTAGATAAGTTCGCACTGTTAACTTAACTAAAATGTATTTTTCTAAGATTGTATAAATATATTTAGATAATAACCAATGTCTTGTTTGTGCATTACTAATTAGAATAGCAATATTTAAGAGAAAACAGTTAATCCCTGTTAATATAGAAATCTTAATAAAGAACTATTTATTTATGTACAACTACACAATGCTACATTTTGATATGGTACTGGTGTTGTAGAGTATGTCCTCGCTCAGCACCGTTCACAATGGGAGTACTCCATTGCATTTTCCTTCAGTATTTTTACTGTAAGTCAGTCATATAGATGAGTCTTTCATAAGTATAAATAGAAAGTATTTTAAAGCTAGGAGCAGGGGACTGTCTTAACTCAACCATTAGGAATTGAAAATTTAATTATTAAAAAAGATAATAAAAGCAGTTTTAGTAGGGAAAAAAAAAGAAATTTCTGTAGGCTTATAACTCAGAATTAATAAAACCAAAGATAGCATATGTAAACAGGCAGTCATATTTAAAGGTCTTTCATTAATCTCATGCGCTTTGTAAGTTCATTAATACAGCTGCTGTATTATAAAAGGAGCCCCTATGGATTGGATACTTCAGAAGTTATGGCAGGCATAAACATTTTTTTAATGTGATTTAAAGTAAACTATTAATTTTTCCTCACATATTTCAAAGACCCTTCCTCCCCCTCTACCCTTATTTTTTCGTTTTCAAAAAGATAAATAAAAAAAACCCAGTTATTTGTAATTGACAGGTGTGGATACAAATATAAACAGAAAGTAGAGAAAAAAAAAGGTACATATAATTAATAATCACTGTATTTTATAGGTAGATGTTGAAGCCGTATAGAATGTTATTTACCTCAGACCGCGTCCCCTCGTGCTTCTGCAAGCGTCCTTAGCCCTGAAGATGACCCACAAAGTGGGTCGAAACGTCGGCACTTAATTAAAATAAGTATCCACTTATTTAGTGTTTTAATTGACTGCACCCCCAACTATTTTCTTCCTTACATCATCCAGTCAACGATCCCTCGCTTCTCAAGAATGTTATTTAGTTTTTACTTCAAATAATATCCATAAAAAATTTGTATTAGTAGTATAAAGGAACAAAATCTCAAAAAATATAGAAATTAATAGTTAGAATTGGAAGATTTCGAACATTAAGTCTTAATATTACCAATAGATCAAAAAGGAAAGTATGTGCTAAAGAATGAGTTTCGAAATAAACAAACTTCTATTTATTTGTAAATTTAAAATAAATTATAAGAAAAAAATTTAAATATAAATATACACATTCATCTTATAAGAAATTGTTTTAAGTTATAGAAAATTAATTTCGGCCACTTGTTTTCTATAGTGAAAATCTAAGAAGCCATTTTGAGAGATATCTGATTATTTTATGTTCAACTGCCACCAACATCTAAAACAAAATAAATAATTGGGCATATTAAAAACTATACTGATTAGTTACTAATGAGCATGATTTAAAATAGACAATTATAAAGCAAAATAAATTGTGTGTACCAATTAGATACAATTGTAACTGAAGATGAAGAAATGGCTTGTAACTGCATCAGTAATAGTAACACATTGAGCTAGGAAATAAAAACAATAATTATGGTGATGCGGCAGTCAAAGGAATAAGACAATGTATTCAGACTTAGTAAATATTTTAAAGAAGGAAATTATTATGAGACACTTGCAATGAAATATGCTTCGGATTCAGTTTGCACTTTACAAAGATTTTATGAGTATATAATAACCTTATGAGCAACATCATCAAAAAATGTTTGAATGCAATAGTCGATTAAAGCACCTAATCAATATTACACAAGAAAATGCTCAAAGCAATCATACCTAGCTATTTAAAAAAAGGTTTAAATTTTTAAATGCATAAGTCATCAATAATTCAATGCGCTATAATCGAGAAATATTGTTACTGAGACATAATAGGTGATTTACCAACAAGTAGCCTAAGACAAAATACCCTAATCAAATCCAGAAGGCTTCTATAAATGAGTGACAGAATACCCCAGCTGACAAAATGTGTAATAAGCATTCATATGATGTCTTAGGGTTAAGACCTAATATTTATAAAAAGATGCTAACCATTATCTTAGTCACTTCATTCCAAAAAAAAGAAGTTGTTTTTTAATTAGAATTTTCATAAGGTATTGAGATCATACAAGTGCAACATCTGAACTTTATTTCTTCAAGCACCAATACCTGCACACAATTTAGTAATTTCATAATGAATTTAAGCTTCAATTAGTAATAATTATATATTTACTTGGTTTGTATTCAGAAGACTTCAGTCCTCGAATAGAAAGATCATAAACCACCTCTTCTATTTTTTTCAAATCATATTTAAAACAATCATAATGTTTTCTGAGAGAATCGTTTTTGAAGTTAAGTAAACGAAATCCTGCATTGAGCTCATTGACAAACTGCGATATAGCAACAGGGCGTTCATAGTCCCCACAAGCAGCACTATTTACAGCTAACCTAGACTAAAATATAATCTAAAAATAAGATTTGTTATGCAAATACTAAATTAATTTTATCAGCTTTAGATATTTAATAACAAACCAGTTCTGAAACCAACTGAAGAAGACCATGTAAGTAATCTTCCAGATCTAAGTGAAATCCTTCTGACTGATTGACTTTTACTGGAAAAAAAGAATTATATTTCATAAGTAAACAGCAACATAAATAGAGTAAGATATAAAATATTTTGAAGGGGAATACATGCAGCCAGCCCAGTCTTACGATTAATCCAGGTTGTATAAACATTACCTTCTAAAATAATATTGTTTTAACACATCTCATTTTAACATGAGGGCAAAGCAGTGATACTACTGAAATAATTATTGTGCTTAGATGGAGCTACTGTAAGCACTTCACACAAATGTTAACTGTAAATGTTCTGTGGAATGGCAAACTTTCATATTCCTATAATAGAATGACTGATCAAACTACTAGACTCCAAAACCTTAGTCATAAAGAATTGTAATGAAATCATTACAGAATTTAAAGCCAAAACAAATAAAATTGAATCATTACTGAACATAGATCTCTCTTGCATATATGTTTTAATGTCAACTATGCCTGGCACCTCCTACAAAATCAAAGAATGCTGTCTTCATACCACTAAGGAATGGACAACATAGTTTGTTAGAAGACTCACCAGTAAAATTACACATAAAAGCAATCAATAACTTCAACAAACATTACAATATAAACAATACATTTTTATTGGCATTTACAACCAATTCGACAACATAAGAAATATTTGAAAGAGAAGAGCAGACATATAAACAATCAGTCTTTACACGGTTTTATGATAATCTTAATAACCATATTACAAGCTATGATTTTTTAATTATTCCTATATAACAAGCTAGTTGTAAAATAACACACTTACAGTTCAGTTCAGCAGCAACCTGTTCCCTGGATGCCAGTTTGCCTGACTGTAGGAATTCAATTAATGCGACACAGAACACAGCTTTCTGAGTAGTACCCCTCCAAATTTCATGATATTTGTAATACTCTTTGGGTGGGATTCCTGAACTCAATTTCTGGTAAACTTTACTACATTGACCAACCAGTTCCTTAGCCCTGTTAACCACTTTTGAACCTAAATAAAATTATTCATATAAAACATTGTGGCATAAATCTTAATAATGATAAATGCTTTAACCTCACGCACTATCTTTGATTCCAGATTCTTGATGAATTCCTTGAAGAATAGTCATCATTTGCCTTACATTTAGCTCTAAGTCACGAGCTGACTCTTGTATTGCCTATGAACAATTGGGATGCGGCGTTTATTAAGTCCAGATTACAAAATAAATGTTTCACTATCAACTGTATTTTGTGTTTCTCATAAAATAAACATACCTCACGTCTACCTTGCTCCTCTTCAACATGTTTTTGAAACTTTTCAAATAGCCTCAGCATATCCTCGGAGTTAGTTGTCATTGCGGTAGATGGGAGATATAAACAACTCTTATCAATAGGTATCTGTTTAGATGATTCACGACTTTGATTCCCTCCAGTTTTATGACGTAAATTTTACATCACAGGAGGGGGGTTGCCGTTGGTTAAACAGCGCCGTCTAGATATCGCTACCGGCACTTTCCCCCTTTCCCTCGCCACACAGTGTTTGGATTAGTAGGGGCTAGCTGGACAAAATTATTTTTCGGAATTTTTGCACTTCTTTCGACTAATTAAGAATTATAATTATAAAAACTGCTTTTTAATTATTTACCAACTGCATTCAAGAAGATTGCTAGGATAATAATTAGAAAATTTATTTAAAAACCCGTATGATTAAGACAATATATAATAATAAAACTGATGAAAATCCGTATTTATTCTGAGACAAGTTCCTTTAGAATAGTGATACGGAAAATAAAATATAAACTAAAATGTCTGAGAATAGAATGCAATTACAATTGAATTAATAAATGAAAATAAAAAAATAATGAATATAAATTAGGAGTTAGTTCGAAATAACAAATTAAATGAAAGAAAAAATATAAATACCATAATAATAATTATAAAGAAAGAAAACTGTTAATAATTACACAAACCACAACAAAATAATAAAAAAATAATTTAAGAACGTAAAGAAACAAAAAACTATAATTATTTTAAAAATAAGTGTATATATATATATATATTTAGGGGAAGGTTGCCGTATATTGGATAGGCGCCTATTATCGGATACGGAGGTCTTAGCTATGTTGTGTGCTGCAGCCTGGTGACAATTTTCTTAAATAGTACCCGTTCTCTCCGCCATCTTACAGTGAAGTTTAAAGCTTATATGCATCAACACTGTGTTAGTGAAAAATATTTTTGTTTTTTCAAGCCTTTCAAATATTTTGCATACCCTGTTAATCCTGTCTCCACAAAGCACCAAAGGTAATGCATTTGAACTAACTTATTATGTATTGTGTTAGGGAAGACCGGCTGTTTAAAACGGGACTACGTTATTTCGTTTATGTTGGATAGGCTTTTTAGAATAAAATGGCGGCGATGTTCCCAATATCGGATACTCCAGGGTTCCTATTATCGGATATCCGATAATAGGGTTATTATTTTTTTTAAATTCTCATTATTACTTTCAGATGTCAAATCTGGAGAAAAAATGAGATGGGGAATCAATGAAATCGCAGTAGCTGCTGTCAAAGAGAAAAAAATGGGGTATTTGAAGGCGTCCAAAACTTATGGCGTACCTCGGTCTTCTCTCGAAAATTATGTTAAAAGCAAAGATAAAAATGTTGATGAGCTAATTAACACAAGATTGGGTAGAAAGTGTGTGTTGGGAGATGAGTTAGAAAGAGAGTTAGTCCAGTATTGCACGACGATCGAAGAAAGATTTTACGGAGTTACTCTCCGTGATATTAAGCAGTTAGCCTTTCAGCTGGCAGTAATTAATAATATCGACAACCCATTTGCTCAGAGCAAAGGGGCAGCTGGAAAAAAATGGCTCACGAATTTTCTAAAGAGGAATCCTACTCTTTCTTTGCAGAAACCACAATCTATTGCATTAGCAAGAGCCAAGGGTTTCCTAAGGAAAACGTAAAGATGTTTTATGATTTACTAGAACCTCAATTGAAGAAGATCAGTATGAAACCGAACAAACTTTTCAATGTGGATGAAACAGGTATCACCGTGGTTCAGTCTCGACGTTGGAATGTCTTAGCTGTTAAAGGGAAAAAACCAATCGGAATCTTATCTGCTAAAGAAAGAAGTGCCTCATAACTATTGTGACTAGTATGAGTGCATCGGGAATATTTGTTCCTCCTCTTATCATATTTCCAAGAATAAATATGAAGCCAGAACTTTTGAATGGATGTCCCCCAGAAACAATCGCAAGATGCCATTAGTCTGGATGGATTCAAGCTCATATTTTTACCGATTGGGTGCAACATTTTATTGATTATGTCAAACCAACGCCTCAGGATCCTGTTGCCTTAATTTTGGACGGACGTGGATCTCATGTTAGAAACCTTAACGTGATTGTTAAAGCTAGGGAACATGGAGTGATCATAGTATGTCTCCCACCCCATACATCACATAAACTTCAACCGATGGATGTATCCTTTATGAGCCTTTTTAAAGGATATTAGTCTCAAGAAGTTGAAACATGGCTGTCCAACAATCCTTACAGGTCGCTAAGCTGTTATCAAATTGGCAAATTAATGGGTAAAGCTTAAGCTAAATGTGCTACACTTCAAATAGCTGTAAGTGGATTTAAGAAGTGCGGTATTTTACCATTTGATAGGAACAGATTTCAAGAAGCTGATTTCATTGATGTAGAACCACCTGAGCCTGTTGCAGATCTATCAAGAGAAAACGAGCCATCAATTCCTCCTCCAGATCCTGATGCATTCACTTTTAAAACTTCAGAAGACATGTCATCAAAGAAAATTGTTTCTCCATTTGCTCTTAAACCACCACCCAAACAACCTCTAAAATCATCTAAACCTCAGAGCGGACGCCCTGCCGGGAGAGCTGTAATTATCACCAGTTTCCCTTACAAAAGCAATTTGGAAGAAGAAATTGAAAGGAAATCTTAGGTCTTGACAAAGAAAGGAAATCCCAAGAAACGAATAACTGTGCTCTGGACCTGAAGAAAAGGGATGGAAAACCTTCCCATGTCAATTTCGTTCAAAATAATTTTAATTTTTAAATATAATTTGTATATGTTTAGCGTAATAAAACTATTTCTATATCTATTATGTAAAATTTTGTTTTTCTTCTGGCTTATTTTCCTATCCGATATTAGGAGCCCATTTTGCAAAAATCGCTAAGTCCAGTGTAAAAATAATGTTACCAAACTGTTAAATCTTTTACAGGATAGATTAAAGTTTGTTTTAACATAGAAATGGGACGAATACATTAAATAAATAATGTTTTACGTAATTAAATCAAAAAGTGTCCGATATTTGGCAACTTTCCTTTATACTCCCTTACTTATATATAAACTACTGCTCATCATTCATCCATCCAAAAAATTTTAATCATAAAACTAATTAAAGATGTTTCGTGGTAAATAAATGCTAAAGAATTGCTTGGAAAAATCATTTTTATTTTATTTTCAGAGTCATCTGCAATGTTTTCAAAATTAATTTTGGTCGAAAGAAACTCAAAGAGATAAGAGTATCTTTCTTCCTTTGGGTGCATCAACCATTCTTCAACAAAACATCTTCTTGAAATAAAGTACTCTAAAAAAATGTTTTACTCAAATGTGCAGGGTAAAATGTGTCTTATTATTCATAGGAAAGATGTAGCTATTATATATAGGAAAATTAGTCTGGATACAAATGGGTAAAAGGCATTTTCATCTTTCCAAAGCTTCAAAATAAGGAAACATTCTTCGGCCATTTAAAAAAAAATTAATATAGTTTGATTATCAGAAGACTTTTTTATTTTGAAAAAAATAGCACTTATCAGTACAATTAATATCCATATTCAATGATTAGTTAGATAATAGTAGTTGAACAATGAATTTTTGAGGTTGAATTGATGCCTTGAATTCTACTGATTTATTTTGATGTTATGATTAGGCCCTAACCCTCAAGCTGTGAAGTGTATCAGACTTAAACAAATATTAGATTACCATGTTTTGAAGTATTGTTTACAATATTCCAATACCATATTTCAGGTTTCTAAACATGACTTTTGTCCTAGCTTGTACTAACCGAAACACTGCTTTGATTTCCCCCCCGTTTATCAGAGGAATAGTTAGCCAATCTTATTTTAATTTTCCTTTCAAAGTCCTCTGCAGGGTTTCTAACTATAAAATTTAAAAAATAAGGGTGTTTCTACCATTCTTAGAAAAAAAAAAAAAAAAACCTTTCTTGAAAATAAGTACTCTAAAATTAAATAAAAAATTGTTATACTCGAGTGTGCAAGCTACAATGTGTCTTATTATTAATGGGAGAGATGCAGCTATGAAATTTATAAAATTTAGCCCGGATACAAAGGGATACAAGTCATTTTCATCACTTCTAAGTTCCGAAATGAGGAAAAATTTTTCATGCATTTAAAAAAAAAATTGACACAGTTTGATTATCAGAAGATTTTTTTAATTAGAAAAAATAGCCCCTATGAGTACATATATTATCGATATTCAACAATTGATTCATTTAAAATTAGTAACATTTTAATTTTGTACGGTTGAAATGAAGCTTTGAATACAACTGATTTAGTCTATTTCTATGGATTTATTACTTCGAACTCGAGAGATGAAGCATGCCAGGCATAAACAAATATTAAATTTCAATGTTTTGAACAATTTTTTACAATATTCCAACACAAATTTTAAACATGAATTTGTTTATGTATTATGACATATGCATAAATAGTGAGTAGGTATGACTGCTCGTTACCTCCCTGTTCTTGTTTACTTGTTCTATGAAAATGTGACATGTGAGTTCTGAGTTGTACTTTTTGTGTGAATTAATAAATTGGAAGTGAAACGAATATGTGTTTTATTTTTGTGTACTCACGAAAATCATCATAAATGTGTAGATATTCAACACATCTGATCTTTCCAGAAACTCTCCAAGTTTCCTAAGGATTTTCTTGTACTAAGCGAACTCTCTTTAGTGAAGTCTTGAAGTCAAACATAACTGCTATGGCCGATCTTTCGATCTAGGACAGTTATTTTTTGAGATGAGTCACCATCCCGATTGTTAGGATTGAATACGAGATGAATTCGATGGCGTAGTGGAGCCCCAGAGCTCTACTCCGTAAGTCCAGATGGGTCTTATGATTGTCATCTATATGAGTCTTATGAAATTAATTGGGAGCTTAGAGCGTTTGTCTAGTAAATGTTGAAGTAGCCTAAAACGGCGAGCTGATTCTTGTCGTTTCAGTCTAGTATGAGGATTCCAAGTTAAGCGTTTGTCAAGGTGTAGTCTTAAGTACCGGGCCTGTTCTACAGGAATCAGTGCAATGTTAATAAACGATACAGGAGTACAGGTAGTCGTTGGTTTACGACGGAGGACTACAAGAATGAAACTGAAATAATGGATACTATTCCTAATTACTATTAGGATATTTCTGGTTAAAATAAACGATGGTTAAAATTCAGTTTCATTCTTGTAGTCCTCCGTCGTAAACCAACGACTACCTGTACTCCTTTATCGTTTAATAACATTGCACTGATTCCTGTAGAACAGGTCCGGTACTTAAGACAACACCTTGACAAACGCTTAACTTGGAATCCTCATACTAGACTGAAACGACAAGAATCAGCTCGCCGTTTTAGGCTACTTCAACATTTACTAGACAAACGCTCTAAGCTCCCAATTAATTTCATAAGACTGATATAGATGACAATCATTAGACCCATCTGGACTTACGGAGTAGAGCTCTGGGGCTCCACTAAGCCATCGAATTCATCTCGTATTCAATCCTCACAATCGGGATGGTGATTCGTTTTCGGTAGCCACCATATATCGGTGGCTCATATTGGTAAAAGTAGATTCATCTTGGAAATGTCTTAAAAAGAACTCCACGCTTTTTTAGCATAAAATGAATATACCTTGTAATAAAAACGCGGCTCAGAACTATTCACTATACAACAGCTCGTCTTCAGAGAAAGTTACCCAGGATTCTTTATTTTTCCTCTTTTAGTCAAAGGAGAGACGCCTCTATGTACAACTGAGAAAATATTTCCACATAGGAAAACTACAATTAGAAGAATTTGTAAAACATAGTAAGGTGCTTGACGTCAATTGTAAATATTTTATTGGCTGATATTGGTAAAAGTAAAGCCATTTTGAAAATATCTTAAAAAGCATTCTACCCTTTTTTGGCATAAAATCAATATTTTTGTTCATCGCTCTTTTCTTATATTTAACTAACTAGTTTTGTTTCCTTTAAAAGCGTATTTTTAGGTTTTTAAATATTATTAATTATACTCTATAGTTCGGCTGGCTACAATAGCGTTTTTTTTTGTAATTCTAATTTTTATTTTTTTTTCAAAATATACTCCCAGTTGATCCTGCCAGTAGTCATACGCTTATCTCAAATATTAAGCCATACACGGGATAGTGGACGACTTAGTACTTGGCACAAGACACTACCGTGTCTTCGGATATCCCGGATTCTTCGTAGTGGTTAGCGTAACAAACTACTAAGCCCAAGATCGCGGGTTCCTAGCCCGTCAGGTAGGCCTAGGATATTTTAAAGGGAGTAAAAAATCCTTAGTTACGCCGTCCTTCGGAAGGGACGTTAAACGGGAGCCCCAAGCCTGTACGATGCCAGGTCCTCGTTAAAAATCCGTATCCTAATTAAACCTGGTTAGGCAAAATTTAGAGCCCCCACTGTAGCATCGTCCGATTAGCCATAGCAGCTTAAAGTGACGTTAAATGGACAATCAAAAATGGAAAATCGCTAATCCTGAAGATCCTGTTCAGAGTAACGAAACTAACCAACTAATTTATTGCATTATCATGGTTCCTTGAGATTCTTTGGAAATCGAGTTCGAAGATTCAGTTACACACATAGAGTCAGTAGAGATGAAGCTAATATATGCTTGTAAAAATAATACTTCAACGTCAGAAACAGTAGTTGTTGAATCCCTTTTACTCAGGCCCCCAACTGCTTCACGAGTCGCCAACATTATCCCAATCGAAGAAGTGTTGAAAGAAATTAAGAAAAGCCTAGATAATCAATTTGGTCCGATCTAGCTTGAAGGGTTGAAACTCACTCACATTAAATGGAAGACTGACGTTGGCCTACAAGAATTTTTTAACAAGGTTTAAAGAATTGAAACAAACTACAAAATTGAGTCTAATACAAACAATATTGGGAAGAACCTACGTAAAGACAAAGCACTAAATCCCAAGACAATGAAAATAAGGTCACGGAGCTACCTTCTTTTCATACCCAAGGGTGGATTGCTATAAATAGAACCGGAAACAAAGTCAGGGATAAGTGGGTTTGCATGACAGAGTTCAAACGGAAGGAAGTCTAGCTGTTTATAACCAGATCTACAACAAGCTTTAAGTTAGTTATTAATTATTATTTACTAAGGTCTTAAAGTACCATTTCATTTAATAATTGTGTAAACCTAAGAGTTCAGTACATGGGCGATTAATTCCGAAATTTTAAAACTCTATTCAAAATTTTAAAAGTAAATATTAGAATTAAACGAATATTTAGTGTTTTTAATGACTTTGGTGACGAGAGAGGGAACTAAGACATTATTTTATTTGATAAGTTTTAATTTGATTACCGCTTATTAAACACTACTGCAGTCGTGCTTTTAATCACTTTAAAAAAAAAAGGATTAAGTTAGTTTTTGAAATTCAGAGTCACCCGATTTTGATTCTAAACGCCTCATGGTTTTATAGCCTTTGTCAGCAATGTGTAAAAAATGTTTTGGATAATTTGTCAGAGTATAATTTGTAAATATAGACTCGATAGTTTTTTAACCATCTTGCAATATTTTTAAAAATTATTTTTTTAGAGATTTTATCGTTTTATTTATAACTATTATTAATGTTTTGTTAAATTATTTATGCTGTCTATAAGACTTTATTTGAGCCACTTTTTGATAATTCCGCCGACATCCGCGGTGATGGTATGGAAGTAGGAACACGAGGAAGAGGATGCAGTAGCGGATGAGAGAGGCCGAAAAGAGGAAGTAATGAAGAGGGTGAGAAATGAACTCGAGATTGGTGGGGCAATGGAGGGGATGAGAAGAGCTTGCGGTACCTTGCTCTACCTGCCAGGTACCACCTGGTTAAGTCCACGTCCGGCGGCAGACATGTACGGAACAGTCGTCCTTCTAGTACTTAGCCTCGGCTGAGTAGTTCTTGTATTATATACCAGTTGTACATATGTATAGTATATACTATTATATGATATAAGCATAGAACTATATGCTGCATTACAACAAAACCCTTATTATTGTCCAAGATCCACTGTTATTGTGTTAGTTCGCGAAAAAAATGCTTTTACAAAACAAGTATAAAATTATGTTTCTACTTCTTGTATCTGTATCTTATACTGATATAAGATTAAACAAATATTATTTTACTAACTATATAAAGCTATTAGCAGTATAATATATACTGATTCATATGTAACCTACACAAGTGTTTTGCCAGTACATACAACGCAAGATAGGACCTGTGATTACACTCCTATCTGCATTACAGCACCCATGACAAATTTACAAATTGTAAAATGCGAAATTTTTTAAGAAAAGTATCAGCACTGACAAGATCTTTGAATTGCAGGACTTGACCACATTTCATTAGTTAGGCAAAACATGTAGAGAAAGTTTTACATGATGACAGTAAAAAAAAAATATATTAATTAAAAAATAATGCTTAGTTTTGTGTAACTATTACTCGGGTATTGGAAAATAAAATTCGCACATAAGTACTATAATACACTCTCTACATGTTTAATGTTGACTTCCTAAATGACAATAACTAAGCCTTTTTAATGATCCTAAGTGTATATGGAGTTACATGTGTTGCTTATCAATATTTAACTAAAAAGAAATAAAAAGCAAAGTCATCAACTAAACCCAAATTACTTTCTAGACTTATTTTACGTTGTTTCGGATGATAATTTATGGAAGACCAAAATGAGAATAACAACTATTACTAGTTCCTTTCATAGTAACTATCAATCCTTTCTCTCACAATCCTTGAATTAGAGAAGCAACTCTCCTTGAGGCAGTGATAAGAAAAAAGTCCCAAATCAAAGGTTCCGCAAAATTGATTTGTTAATTCCAAAATGTTATATTAAGTAAACCAACATTGCTATTTCATAATTGCTTACGGGAAGGATGAATGACTGTAACAGAGATGATACAAAAAGAAAATGGCAGTTTCGACTTTTCTTCATATTCGGGTTTAACTTATTAAATTTTAGCTGAATACTTAATAGAATTTTTTTCAATTTTAATTGTTAGTTTTAGCAATTTATTTTTTTGTAAATTACATATACTACAAACCTATTTTTATTTATGCCATTTTAAACTTCTTCTAATAATTACCAATGACAAAAGGGAAGCTCATTGTTAAATAGCATTGAAGCCTTCTAGCACTCCCCCCTCCACTCACTGCAATACACTCTTGTCTCTATGACTATCATGGGGAGTAGTTTGTTATCCTAACTGCTTAGTCATTGTATTTTTAATGAAGCAAACTCACATTTTAAAATTTACCAAAACAACAATCGTATGAAGGTTAGAAGCATATTTTTACAATTGTATTAACTCCGATTCCATAGTATCTTCAATCATGCACAATTTTTTTGTTTATTTCAAATTTAAAATAAAACTTTCATTTTTTTTCTACAAGACTATTGTTGACTCTTCTATATGTCCTTATATACTAATTAAGTAACCATTATATATCTGTGTGCTCATAGATCACTATTACTTATTGCCTTACACCTGGTAGATTGTACTTATTGCTAACCATTAAAAAGATTTTTAAAAAAAAGTAATCCTAAACTAAGTAAGTAACCCCAACTAAGTAAATCTTAAGCTACAATTAATTTATATTTAATTTATTTAATGTAAAGTTTTGAGTTAACAATACTTTCTCTGTAGATTATATTTATATTGAGGATCCTCCAAATCCTATTCACTTGTAAGACTCAATATTTATTTGTAAATACATATTTGAATAATAAGCCTTATTTAATGACAATACATTAGTAGAAAAATTCCAACTAAAAACCTTAAGTCTCTAAACTAAAACAGGAAATTAAAATACCTGTCCAATATTTCGCCTATTCAGCCATCCTCAGGGCAGAAAGAGAATAATAGCAAACCAAGTTGCTAGTAGTTGGCGAAATATTGGACAGGTATTTTTAATTTCCTGTTTTAGTTTAGAGACTTAAGGTTTTTAGTTGGAATTTTTCTACTAATGTATTATCATTTACTTGATGTCTCTGTTGACCGTTCCCTTTTTCAATACTTATTTAATGACATTTCAGAAGAATGTCTGTGCAGGATGAAGTTGGGTTAACTCAGAATGGTTCCACAAATCGACTACAGGTACATATTGTTTATTAAAAAAATAAACTACACTAGCTTGTTGTATAGTTTACAATTTTATTTTCCTGTTGACATTACATATAATTTTAAAATCGTGATGATATGCTAATAAATGTGTAATTATTTCTTTAGATCAAACCTTAATTTTATTAACCTTAAAAATATAACAAAATGATTGAGGTTTGCAATTTATTTATATTACTTTAGCTATAGGAGTACTTCTTAACAGTTATAAAAATCAAAATGAGATTTAATAATAAATTAACTGAATAAATTTTAAAATAGGATTTATAATATTATTTTATTAGCAATGGTCATTTAACCGATGTCTCATTATAATAAGTTTATTATTTTTTTAGATTCAAAATAATGGCTTTTTAGAAGCTATAGAACAGGGACTAGCCATTGCAGTTTTAGAAGAATGTATTGAAAAATTCGCTATAATGAGGGCCAAGTTACCAGATGTTGATATACAATTTTCAATGAAAGGCATCAAAGAAAGGTTTTTTAATAAATTAATTTTTAATTTTTCTTATAAAATATTTATTTTTTAAAATGAAGCTTTTATTTTTGCTTGATTTTTCTTATAAGCATTTTCTTTCCTTTTGATAACGCATTATCATTAACATTTGCAATTGAGTACACATATTTTGCCACTAGTCTGGTCAACATGTTCATGGGGTCTAGTCAGAACTATCATCTGGGTGGCCAGCATTTTCATCTGCTCTACTTTATCTTTTGTACTCAAGAATAGTTTCTCTTCATTATAGAAGATGATCAATATGCTTTCTAATTATATTAAACTTAACAAGGATAGGATGCTCTGTAAGACAATGCTAGTATCAATAGTGTATATTTACATTTCATGATAGTTACATGTTAGAATACATATCCATTTTAATATAACTAATCACACTTTTATTTATAATACTCTTTTAGATCTTTGAAGCCAATGTATGGACTGAAAACTACTTACATGGTACAAGATAATGAAGACGATGAACTTATTTTCAATAAATTGAAGCTCTCCAAAGAATTGTAATTATTATTTTTTATTATTTAATATATAATGATGAGTAATTTTAGAGATTTAAAAATATATAAATATTAAAGAAATTTACCAATAAAGTAAAAATGTTAATGTCGTATCTAATTATTATTTATTATATAAATGAAATAGTAAAAATACTTTATCAGAAAATGGCTTTTATTTTGTTTTAAAATTCTTTAATTTATAAACGGTTATTGATACAAATGATTTTTCAATTGTAAATTCTAGTGATAAAATTATTCTTACAGTATGAGTGAAAAGACCTTATTTTTCTGTTCAGAAAATTCATACTAAATAGAACTAATGGAAAAAATTATGGAAGAGATTAAAAATTATTTTGATTATGATTTTTCATAATTTTTTTTTATTAATTGTTTTAATTTTTAAATATTTTTATTTTGGGGGGCAAATCTTTTCTCTTCAAAATAAAAATAAAAATATTTTGATTATGAATTATACACCTACATGGTTTATCTATAGTTTTCGAATTTTATGACTCTTTGTATATCATATGCTGTATTTGACTTATTTATCAACAGATTTAACTTTATACAAATTTCAGAAATCAAACAGAAAAGGTTTTAATGATATTGAAGGACGAATTGAAATCATATGGATCATATTATACTTTATCTATATTCAATATGGCTGTGGGAAAAATACAGCAAGAAGAGGAGGACCTAATAAAAAAGTAATTTAGTAACCGATTATAGAATGTTAGCATTTAATTACCGAAAAAAATAAAATTTTACCCAAATAATGTTTTCATTAATTTTCATACTATTCACAAGTTTTAAATATCATATGTGCTAAATTTGATTTTAATCATTGGCAGTCATAAGTTGTTATATAAAGGCGGAGGGATTGCCTCAACAAATAGACAATTGAATGAAAAATTAAAACATGAACTTGTGAAGTTGGAAAACGAGAAGCATTCACTGAAGGTAAATTGAACAATGAATAATTGAACACTATGTAAAAACTTTTTGATTATAAATTTGCTTAAAGCTATTAAAAGGAAATATAAGTCAGTTGTTTTATAGTTCAAACACTGCTATCGGCTATTGCAAAACCACTATAATGCACATAATGCTCAATTTGGTACAAAGGCCAAAAGCCAATTTTTCAAAATGAAATAATTGAATTTTAGAACAATCTAAAGGGTAATTTGTAATGAAAAACAATATTCATACACAAAGTGAATTATATAAAATCTAAAATTTCAACCATAATTTCCATAATATCAATTAATTTGATTTTTTCATGTCCATAATAAAATATTTTAATTTTTTGGTAGCAAATTTAGAATTATTTTTATTTAAGGCACAGGAAGAAGAATTAATTTTTAAAGTGAGCATGATTAAATTATACATAACAAAATATGACAAAGCAAGAGTCGATCAAAATAATATTAAAATTGAATTGGCCGAGGAAGAACTAAAAAGAAAGTTTGAATCATCTTTGAAAGCAATGGAGGATGAACAAAAAGCACATGAGCTAATTGCAATGTTTTTAAACAGAAAAATTAAGGTATATTTAATTTTATTAAAACTATTAACTGCCTTTTTCTTTCCAATCCAGCAAATAGTTTTTTAAGAAAATTGGAAACTAATACAATTTTTTTTTATTTTAAATTTTCACAAATTATGATAAACCTTTTAGTCTTATTGAACAGTGATAATCATATGATAAACGATTATAAAATGGTATCTGTACCGTAAGTTTTCGTTTCGGGTGGTTACACTAAGTTGTAACTGTTCATTTGTTTCCTTTTTAATTTCTCAAAAATTAAAAATTATCATGAGCTTTAGTATGGAAAATAGAAAGTAATTATGGGAAAAGTGTAGATTTGGGTAATTATTTCTTCAAGAAGTTAACATTTCGAAGTATAGAAGATATATGTTTGTGGAAATGGTAATTTTTAGATGAAATGAATATTGAAGTATACATCTTTCTCATAATTAAATTCTCTTTTCCATACTGAGAGTCGGAAATGTTTTTATTCTCTATTGGAAATATGAGAATATTAAAAAGGAAACAAATGAAAAGTTAAAACTTGTTGAGACTCAAAGCGACAAGCAGCGGAATAATTACCATAAAAAATTGGTACAAAAAAAATTCCCATCGGTACATCTGAAGAATTCCATTCCATCACATCTTTGATTTAAATTGGTTACCCCTGATATTCACAACTGTTCCTTAAAAGGAATAATTGACAATACATTTCTTCATCTGTGAGAACATCCTCATCACTGTGAGTTTTAAACTTTGATGAGAAAATAATAATAAGAAAAATCATTTTAATTTTTTGCATGGAAATTCTAACAGCTGAAAAAATATGTTCTTAATTATCACTTTTCAAGGGCAGTTGTGAATATCAGGAGCTAGGAATTTATATAGTAAACTAACATTTCTTGTTCACCATTATCTCTCCTGATGCTAATTAATTTTTTTTTTAAATCTAACTTTATAAAATAGGAAAGTGGAATGTAAATATTATCCCTCACTTATCAAATCTAATATTCTAACTTGTAGATACTTCAAGACAGTTTGGAATACTGGAATACAACTTACAAATCTGATATGGAGCACAGAAATAGTATGTTAGGAAAGTTAGAAACAGAAATAAATAATTTAAGGTTAGAACAGAACACACTTTCAACTGAGGTAAGAGTCAATTGATTAAAGAAAGTTGTACACTTGATTACAAAAAGTTTAGGGTAAAATAATTATATAAGAAATTATTAATAGTATACATTCATGGTATTTTTATTTACTAACATCTTAAATTAGATATTAAGTGAATGATGGAGATGTTTATGTTACTTTGACTGTATCAATAATTATAAATATTATATTTTAAAATATGATTAAACTAGCTAATGTATCACTCAAAAATAAAGTTGTTGTTGCATAATTATTGTTTCCAGTTCCAAAAAAGGAAACAAGAGTTAGATGACTATTTAGTAATTCGAGCTGAAAGAATCCGTCTACAAGAACTGGAAGATCTAAGAAACTTAGCAGCTACGAAAATTCAAGCTTGGTGGCGAGGATGTATGGTAAGGTGGGAATTGGGGGAATACAGCTCAGACATGGGAAAAAGAAGAAAAAAAAAACCGAAAAAGAAGTAAAAAGTTTAGAAAATTCACACTATCAATTATAACTTTAATTTGTATGTTAAATTAATTTAAATTTAATGTGAACCTTTTCCTAATCCATAATTTCAGGACATTGTTTTTAGTTAGCAAAAGTAATATTATTTTCAATTTTATGAGAAAAATAAAATGTTATCAATTTTACTGAAAACCATAAGTTTAAACCAGTTAGGTTATATAATTTCTATTTGCCTTCTATAATTTAATTTACTTCTGATAAAAACATAAATTTCTTATCAAAATAATTTTTACTTATTGCTTTTTATTATGGTAAATATTTATAAAATTGTAGTCTAATTCTTAGAAAATAAATAGTTTACATAGTAAAATTATGTATTACTTATAATTATATTTTATTTTATTTCTTAATAACTCTTTTTCATAATAATTGATCATTTATATTTAACTAAATTATTTAATTTTTCTTTCTGTTAAAATTTCTGTTGGCTTCACAATAGTATGAATGTGGGAAGCATCTCAATGAAAACATCTTGAATCCATGAGCAATTGCTATTTATATTCAAAAACTTGATAGCATATTCTTTATTTTTTATTAGATTTTTAAAAATATAACATTCCTATTGTGTTTCTAAAATTATTACACAATACTTAAATAAATAAGATGCGTAGATTAAAGAAAGATATCGCACTAATGGTAAACTATTTTTTTAGTAATTTTTATATTGTCAACATATCAAAGAGAATAATATGATTCTGTTGTAATAATTAATTCATTACCTTATTACTTCCTCAGCTATATGTTGACTGAGGTGTCATTTTAAAATATATTTATATTTTTGACAATATTAAATATTTTTCATAAAAAATTTGAGACGGTTTAGGAATATTAAAACTATAGCAAAAATTGTCCCATTTCTTGTAAAAAAAAAAGAATAAAAAAAATGGTATCATACAATTTAAGACAAGAAATTAAGTGATGATTTGTTGTTTTTGACAAAATCTTGTCGAAGAAAGGATATTTCAAAAGTTACTGAAAATATGAAAATACACATTTTTTTAAACACTATAAAAAAAAAAGGAATAAAAAACCTTGTACCACTTCCACACATGAATTGTTTTGGATATATGACAAGAACTGTATTGTTTCTTAGCCAACTGTTGTGCAAGGATGTGATTTGGCTGAGATCATGATTAACAGCCAGCTTAACCAAGTCCCCGATTAAGATTACCAACTGTATGGAGGAAAAACGGGACCCAGGAGGGACTCTAGACACCATAAGGTCAAATACAATAAAAATTTAAAAATGTGAAAGGATATTCAAGCCTCATTGTGCATTGATTTGTATTATACTAAGAATGCACCATTGATCTAATGGTTTTTGACAGAAGAATGTCTATTGGAGGCATTCATAAAAAAATATGGGGGCAGAGCGGCTCAGTGGTAGAACACTGAGTTGCCAATGCGAAGGTCCTGGGTTAAAATCGCACTTGCTGGAAGATTTTTATATAATCTGTTTGTGGCTGGAGACGGATCCTATAGAATCTAGAATCTGCAGGGGCTCACCCAGCCTCTTTAAAGTGGGTACTAAAACTAAGGGGGGGATATCTGGTGGTTGAGCATGATCTAGGACAAACACTTCCCAGCAGAACCATTAACCAAGAAACAATACAGTCTCAACCAAGTACTGATCTCCAGTCCCTTCAAAGGTTGTAGTGGTTTCATGAATGAATAGTTTAAACTTGTAGGTATATTAGTATGCTTTAGGATCAACGTTATGAAGATGGCTTAACAGCAGGCTTGGCATTTTGTGTGACTAATTATTAACAGGTAAACAAAACACTGTGGAATCCCAATAAGTATTATTAATTTTTGGTTTGTCAATAGTTTGTTTCAATAATTGAGCCTCTTGAAGTTTTAACTGAGTGGCATCACTTTGGCTTCATCAGAAGTGAACAAAATAAGTTGTGATTAAGCATTATATAAGTATCTGTTCCGCAGGTTGTCACCTCTATTTGAGTTATAACAAGTTAATTAGTTTCATTTTTAATATTTTCACTACAAGTTATCGTTCGTTAGCTTTAGTATGGAAAAGAGAATGAAATTATATGTAATGAGTAGATTTCGATAATCATTTCATGAAGAAAATAAAATTTCAACGAACTAACGAATTACAGATGATATATGCTTGTTGAAACGTTCATTTCTAGATGTAATGATTACTGAAGTATACATATTTCCCATAATTAAATTCTCTTTTCCACACTAAAGCTAATGCTAACTTGTATTTGTAATTTTTGTATTATTTTGTATTGTGACTCAACTCGTAGCGACAACCTACGGAACTGCTACCGAATTTTTTTTACGAAAACTATGGAATGATACTTTTTGAAATTTCGAGACTTTTTGAGTCCGTATTGTTCGTAGCTAAACCTATCCCTTAAGCATTAAGCATTGTGTGTTATCCAAGAATACTCCACTTGAAGCGACGCGACCAGAGATGTGGTTCGGTTAGCACATTCTGGCGAGCCGGAACTGTGCGGTCTTGGAAGAACCGACATCTAAAAATACTTTGGGATATGTAAAGCGGATAAGGGAGTGGCTAATTTTAGACCGGCGCCAGTTCCAAGGGCGAATCCCTCGCATTCCACAACAGAACATCTCTCTCTCACTCTCTCTCTCTCTCTCTGTCACTAACTCCCCCTTTTCTTGCATGTCCTCTTCTTTTAGCATATATACCTTCCGCCCGTAGTCTTTTTGCCTGTTTGTTCTACTATATGTTAAACCTTGTTTAATTATCGGTAGCAGTTAGCAGACAGTCGTCGGATAGGAACAAGTAGATTCCACATTGCGTACATATCAAACGCTCCGGTATTGCAACTGACAAAAATAATTAAAATGGATTCAATTAAATTTAGCAAATCGAATGAGAATTGGCAATTTTGGATATTTCAAAAATATTAGCACGATCAATACAATAAATAACCAACATTTTTTAATACGCTAATACGATTTAATACTGACAGATTAATTACTTTTCGATTTTACCATATAAAACACCTGATATGGTGAAAGACACATATGTCATTGTTGGTTCCTTATATACAATCAGGAACACATATGTAAATTCCAAGAATAGAAAAAAGATTTGGGTACTTGTGACTTCGCGGGTAACCATGGACTGTTATCCGCTATTTTTTATAACCAGGACACTGGTAATATTGGTACTGATAACACCCCCCTTCTTATCGATATTATTGAAAATTTAAATGTACAAAATGTAATAATAAAATTCAAATTCTAGACCCCTGTAGAGACGTTCCCCTTCTTATATTAATGTTTTCCCACCATTTCTATCCTTTCCAAAACCCACTTGATGACCTTTTTCTCATAATTTCATATTTGGAATTATTCCAAACTTCTGGAAGTATTTCACAGAGTTTTCTTTTAAAGTTGAATATTCCCAAAGTGTTATTCTGTTCATTTTAAATAAATGAATGAATCAATAACAAAATGAATAAGACAAACACGAAATTAAATTTAATAAACAAAAAAGAAATTTAAATAGAAAACAAATAAAATTAAGAAGACAAAAACACTAACAAAATAAATACAGAAAATAATTTAATAACGCACAAAGAGACGAGTGATAAGATAAGTAGGTAGGTTTCATGGGTACCGGCTAAGTCACAAGTATCATACAGTAATATAGTTGAGGAGATCAGGATCAAGGGTGGATAACTTCTAAATTTCAGAAATCAACTTTTCCACATTTGTCTGAGTCATTAGTGTAAAACGAAACTTTACCACCTTATTTCTCTTGGTTTAGGTCAGGTTCTGGATCTGAAGTAAGAAAAAAGGTAGCAAAAAACATTGGTTAGCGAAAAACACTAGCAAAAATATAAAAAAGTCAATTATTAAGGTATCTGCTTTTGATCCTGAACGTTCCTGCCGAAGGAAATGAAGTATCCGATCCCGATACTATTTGACCGTGTGAAAGGAAAGCGTTATTTCTGCATAAGTTATATCCGAGTCTGAACCGTCCCCGATAATTATCAAACCGGGTATAAACTTCCGAATGATTATTAAATTATTAATTAAAGTATTTAATCAATAGAATCCTCCTCTATGTTCTTACATTAATATACGGTGAGTTAATATTATAGGTGTTAATTTTTCTATATTTCTAATTTTGACGGATATTAATGTACGTTCGTAATAAGAGTTTGAGGACAGATTCTACTTGTGATGATAGCTTTTAATTAAACTAAACCTTAACCGCCTCTGGCTGTTTTAAAGAGACTAATTTATCTTATAAACAAATCAGCTTATAAGATAGTGATTTTTATGGAACATTTAGGGGGAGGTCAATTTCGAGTGAACACCTGTTTTTACCTCACAGGTTAAGACAAATATTTAATTCTATTTATGATATTTTTTGCTACTCCAAGCAGTTAAACGTTATGAGATGATAACTCCATTTTTTTTTAAACAATTATTTTTGGAAAGTGTCTAAACTCAATATGGAAGGAATTCAACTATCTGCCGAAGGAAAGCGATATTCGTTGAAATTAAAAACGGTATATTTTATTCTAGGGGAATGTTATTTCTCCGAGGAGATAATTTACATAAACTGATAAATTAGTGCAGTAATTAGCCAAACAAAAATTTAAAATTGGTAGCTCTCATTGGCGAGCATTTTTCTGTCCCTGTTGACAGGTATCAATTGTTCTGTTATCGAGTAGTTGTTGGTTAGAGAAAAAAAAAATTGAACAGCCGATGGAGTTCATCAGTAATTTCATGGATGAAAAAACGGATGGTCTCAATTATTTCTGTCGATGAGTTTAGAGATTGTATGATGCATTTATGATGAAATGGATGTGCTAATTGCTGATTTATATACTTAACATAAACTATATATTATATACAATTTGCTTAATTTAGAAGATTAACACAATTTAATAAATATTTAACACTATTGTGGACATTATATTTGAAGCTATATCTACAGGCCCGATGACCAAGTGTTTAAGTCGAATTTTCTCCTAAATGAGTTTCTTGTTCTTAGGGAAGCGGAATCGAGATATTTTCGTTGTGAATAATAACCATTGGCTTGAAATGGAGTTATATATTTTATTATGACTCTATTTCAAGCCAAACAATGCGAGAATGATAAGATTTCGCTTCACTAAATACAATTTACTGTCCCTGAAAATTCACCTGAACTGGAGATATACTAGATCGTAAATACTCTTTTTTTAATTTGATATTTATTTTTATTTACGGTATTTCAGATATCGTTATTTTTTATATGAAAGCATTATTTTCCACCGATAAAAACTAGACATCTCAAGATGAACCATAGCTATTTGAATAACTGGCATGAATACATATGGATTGAATTTCTCAAATTGAATGACATATCTCTAGTTTTTTTTTTTATATACTCCTTACTTTGTTACAAACAAAGTAATCCATAAGGGAACTTAATGACCCATTTGTTCCCCCGAATTCGGTATCAATCTTTTCATGGCAAAATTTATTCCCACTCAAACACACTAGTTCAAACCTAGGAACATCTTCGATGTTCCTCCTGATAACCTGATAATCCTCCAAGACGTCTGAAAAGGAGATGATCTCATGACCTTCTAAGTTGAACTTGATATTTGAGTACTACCACTGGGTAGTTTCTCTACTTGTCTTTATTCATGCCATTACGTATCATTCCTGCCAGTCACTTGTTGTATTGTAATAATACAGTTGTGAATTTCGATGAATAAATTATATACAAAAAACTATTTTTTATCGGAATGTCCCATTTTAAAAATAAAAAGTCTCGGTAGACCAAAGGCGTATATATACTCCCAGACGACATAGAGGACATGTCAATCAGAAGTGGGGAAAATGGGGAAAGAGAGAATTGAACGGTTGTTCCTGAAGGACGAGAAAAGTTGGCGGTGGAGAAGCAGTGGGGGCCGGCCCGGCACCAGTTCTCCCGACGATCGGTCCTTGGTAAGTACTTCAGCTAATATCTTTTTTTATTAGATAAATATTAATCTAGATAGGGAGTATCTAGGACTTATCTATGAATCTATAAGTCGAGATGAGGCAAGATATACATCAGAGAAAAAGTCAGAAAAAGTATACGGGGGCCCCTGACTCTTCAGGACGAAATTAAAAATCATTTTTGATTTTGGATCAAATAAAATTATCTGTTGTGATTCAAACTCAATTATGGTTTAAATAATTTTTTTTAAATTTTTTAAAAAGTCTTTTCATTAAAAAATATATTCTATAACCATAATTGCTCAATCAACAAAAATATATGGGAGTTATTAACTTAAAATAAATATATTTTGAATTTAATATAAAAATATTTTATAGATAGTGTGACAATAAAATAATGCAGAGCTTGACACACTTTAGGTTGCAAAATTCAATGTAATTAATACATACAATGTCCTTCAGAGACCATGAAAATCCCAAAACTTCAATTATGTATGTGTATTTTTTGCTTTCATATATTATAATTGTCGGAGAACAAAAATTATTTTTCTAATTGCAAATACCCCTAGTATTCTGACTGTACACATTATAGCATTTCCTCCTATAAATTTCTGTTGTTTTCTTCAAGGAAAATTTTTAAAATTCAAATCATTTTAATTCAATTAGACAAAATGAATCATATTGAGCCTAATCAATGCCTTGGAACACTTTTCAGGATTGACAATATAGTACCAACATTTATTAAAAAGAAAATATTATTTCGGTGATAGTAATTATATTGTAATGCATGTAACTATAGAAGATAACAGGACAGAGGAGGTAAAGATTTCAATAATTTCATCATCATTCAAGTTAATTTTTAAATCTTAAGTTTGGTTTAGAACTGTTACGAGTAAATGTATTTTTTTATTTGGTTTATGTCTTATCACCACCAATACCTTACGATATAACTATTTATTTAATGGAAATTGTTTATTTATAATTACATTTGCATTAGTATATGTATACTTTCCAAATCATTACTTAAAATATTTTCAAAATACCTCTTGTATTAATTATTTTCCCTCATATATCACTAGTTGCATTAAATTTAAAATTTATATACGAATAATATATTACCAATAAATAAAGTATATTAATAAATAAATGTTCTTCATTTTGGCCAAAATATGTCCGCCATAGTTCCTTGAATTTTAGCGTTGTTTTATTTAACTTTATTATATTGCGAACTTGATCAAATTCAAACTATTTAAAAAACTACATAATGATTAAATTAACTATATTAGTACAGAATATTCTACTATACATAAATATGTTTGCATTTGATGAAAGTGTTATATAAAGAATTTCGTATTATTTCTTGTAAGCCATCTGCTTGTATATCAACAAACAGTCTTCTTAAATTTTCTTTACCGTTACTTCAATTACTCGTTAGATTACTTGAACGTTTAAAGGAAATAAATATGTAGGCGGAATGCATAAGACATAATGAAGGAGAAGTTTTAGAAAACATTTTAATGGATAGTACTATTTTTCGATTTTCGGTTGCTTAAAGTTGAAAATTAAAGGAGCTCTGTAATTTTATAGCTGTTTCAAATCAAAGCATTAAACCACTTATAAGCTGATTGTTCTATTAAATCAAATGTCCATCTTTACTTATATAATAAATTAGAAAGGATACAGATAAATTATGTCATCATTCAAGTGAGATGGGGTCATTCTTCCTGTGATATTGCATTTTCATAGTTATTATTTATAAAATGCATTACTATTGAAAAAATCTATTTTTTTATAATCACTAGGAATGCAGTTCACGAAATATTCGTAAGTATTAAAAATAAGCGTCATGAAAAGGATGCCGTCGATTTGGGATTTTCTTTTTTAGATTGCCAAATATTGAGCAGATCTAACATCTGGGACTGCTTTACAGACTCGTGTCAACACACGTACGTGATTTATAGTTTCAACATCCTCTTCGATAGAATATTAAAATTAAATCACAATTTAGTCTACTCATCCAGTTCTCTTTATTCAGGCTTACGGAGTACCTCAAGGTGGAATAATAGGTCCCATGCTTTCATATGTATATACAACTATCATTCAGTTCTTTCTGTCTGATTACCTGGGGATAAGTTGTATCCCATCGTCCCAAAGCTGGAGGGGGTCATAGAACCTGACCCTTCGATTATTATAGTAACCATTGGTGATTCCATGTTAACTCTTAATGTTTACAAAATAGGAATCCAGAAACAAGAAACTTTTTATCGTTCGTACATTACTTCCTACAATTATTGAGCAAATCTCGAAGCATTGATTTTATTAGAAGCTGATCTTCAATACATTAACCAGATCCATTGGTACTAAAGGAATCGGAGCATAATACTTCAGTGATCTTAATTTTTTTTTTCCATAACTCTCACAAAATGTATGGTTAATATGGCTTCAGATTTGCTAAACTATCCATTTTACATAATGAAAAACTTAAGCTCAAGGGCGTGGAATTGAAGTATAGCTTTATTAAAATGTATTATAATTGTATTATGTAAGTTAACAGAATAGTGTTTCTTTATTTAAATTGAAACTTTATAAATATAGTGATAGTATATAGTTAATGTACTTCCTCTTTCTTCAGACCTGTTGCATTCAGATCTAAAGCAGCGGACTGTGATGTTGAGTTATGAAGATTATCGTAAAACAAAAAATAAAAGATGAGCACTATAAACAAAACCGTAGTGACATTGTTATATGAATGATCCCTCTTTACAGAATAGGCCTATGAAGATTTAACCAATATTAGCTGTGAACAATGTTTTATATATATACTTTAAAATGGGGGTGGGGTGGTAAAGCGCTGAGTTGCCGTGAAGGTCCCGGGATCAAATCCGGTTGTGTCTCATAATTTATTTAATCTGTTAAGAGCCGAGAATGTATTCATTGGGATCCGGAGACCCTTCTGTTGCTTACCCAGTATTTATAAAGTAAAGGGAATTAAGCTAATAGGAATTAACCCCCAAATTAGGGGGAAAACCTGGCAGCTAATTTTTTTCTCAGATAATTCACCTCCCTGTAGAACCGTTGTCCTAGGAACAGTGCAGTCTCTACCACCACCAAGTCTGTTCATGAGTCGTTCTGTTTATAGGTTATAATTTAAAATTATTGAAATCTAATGGTTGAATAATTATTCCTTTTCCCGATTTGTAATAGACAACAGCATCGATCTACTTACCTCCTCAGATTACTTGGGGAAATAATCAGATAGAATCGATACTTATGCTTAATAAAAAAAACAAAACAAAAAAAATACGTGATAAAGGAACAGCAAATGTATTATTATATTCTCCATTCATATAGTGAATGCCCAGTAACAGTAGTGATCGAATACAGGTTCTTCATTATCTAAAAAAAATCCTGTAAGTGCCTTAAATAATTTCTGGTAGTATTCGTAACTGTGATCCATGGAAGCTTGAATACACAATTCTCAATGAACTTTAAGTCAATGACGTAACAAAGCGGCGTGGGGTTAACGTATTTGTATTTAAAATTTCTTATCCCAACTCTTGCCAACACTAGCTTATTTTAAATGTCTCCTTGTCAGTGACCGTTAGCGCCAAGATTTTAGAAATCATTTAAGAATAAATAATGATTGGCTTGTATGAGTCATTGGGAGGTTTAAGGGCTAGAAATAGAAATGAATGAGTAAAATAAAAAGTGAGTTAAATGTGAACAAGGAGCTGTAAAAGAACCAACAGCTGAAGATTTAAACAAGAATACAAATAAAAATCCAAGTTATTTTTTGTAATATATTTTGGGAGCGGGGTAGTTGAGTGGGTTGAGGACTGAGTCGATATACAGAAGGTTACAGGTTCAAATCCGGGAGAGGCAGATAAAATATTTTATCTGATAACAGCCGTGGTTGGGTGTGATCTGATGCCCTGCTGGCGCTCACACAACCTCATTAAAGTGTGTACCCTTAATTGTGGGGAAGATGTGGCGGTTGAGCGTGATCACCTCCCTACTCAACTGGCCCCCTTGATACTGTACAATCTATACCTTGCACTGAACCCTTCATGGATTTTAGAGATACAGAAAATTAAAGAATTATATTAATTTATCCAAAATTTCTACTAGCTCCAGCTTTCCTTAGTATAGTATAATATAGTTTAAATAGAGACAGGTTACGAGAATTTGCATCACGTTTTAATACTCATCATGTTAGTCTATAGATACTGCCATTTAAGACCACTAATAATTAACCATCAAAGAGGTGAATAACTAATAATTTAAAATTATTAACATAAATGCAAATGAAAAAAATTAAAACCCATTACACTACGACTTATTAAGAGTTTTGAGTTCAGTACGTGGTAGAGACTGTTCTCAGGGACTTGGGTAAAGGTTGTGCAGGAAAATGATTTATCCTAGATCACGCTCAACCTCAAGATTCCCCCCTCTATTTAGGGTACACACTTTATAGAGTTTGAACGAGCACCAGGAGGGTCTCAGACCCCACAGGATCCATCCCCGGCTCTTGACCGAGTAAATAAAATATGTCACTGCCAGATTTGAATCTGGGACATTCGTCATGGCATCTCAGCACTATACTACTCTACCTCCAAAAAAAAATCTTCTTTTTTCAAACTTAATATATGTTTTTATTAATGCTCCTTGGTTTATTTACAATCACAGAGCACAAAAAGTCATAATCATTGCTGCTATAAAATCACATATATCCACAACAAATATACATTATTCAACACGTCAACACATCGCTAAATAACATGTGTTTTCAGTTTCCTGGACTTCCTGTGAGAAGATTAAAAATACAACGACCAAGAGACCAACTTAAAAACCATTAATCGGTTCAAAAACTTCATATTCCGGCAAGTCGAGAAGAAAAAAATCATTGAGATCAAATTAGCTGGATGAGATACTGCGCAGGTGCAAATGCAATAAAATAATAAGAATAAATAAACAAACAATATAAATTTTGAAGACTTGTTAATCATCCTTCTATTGATATACCTTTAATTCCAATTTCCTTGGACAGAAAAACCCTTTATGCATATAGCTCTACTGAAGTTAGCAACCACCTAGTTTAGGCTTTTTCTCTTTTTAGTAGTACTGGTGGATAATAATAATTAGAAAGATGGAACTTTGACTTTATTGGTGCAATATAATTTCATTGAATACTGGATTAATATATTTCTAATGGGATGTTAACAAATGACACTATCCCTGTGATAGTAGTTATTGTGAAGTGTATGGAATGGCTAGAGGTGTATTTTCGCGAACAGCTTTAATCACATTGATAAACCTACTCCTCAACGAAAAATAATGTACCTCCAAATTCATCATGCTATTATGAGAATAAGTAGGATCGTTATAATAAACGGTGGAATTATATTGTTTACTTGGACTGAGCTATTTCCTGATATTCCTATTAGTAGATACTCTGTAATAATAAGGCGTACTGCTAATCTTCCAGGTCTCATATTATTTCTAATAATCTTAATTATTACTATAAAAGGTGTTAATACTATTGGAGTAGTACTGTTTGGTACCAGGTAAGCAAATTTTGAAATAGCGTTTTTTAATCAACTGATGATTATTATTCTCAATTAAAACGATAAAGCTATCGTTAAAGAAAAAGTACTAAAGTTCTTGTTTTTATGAAAATTGAAGATGTTAATTCTTTAATATAATTTATTAACACGAATGTCAATTGTGAGACTTGGATAATTGTAATTCCTTCCGATTTGTTCTGAATAATCATTCAAATTCATTATGTAACTTTTGGGTGATTAAATTAATTGAAGCTTGGTCATTTTGTACGAAAAATTAATAGATAACAACAATTCTCCTCCACTCAGAGCGATCCACTCAGGCCAGCTTCGACATTTTCAAGCCAGCGTAACCAGTGTCTACCTCTTACCTTTCTACCGTCCGGGCGTCCATCGATCCACATGACCCGACCATCTTATTCTCTCTCTTTTAATATATGAGACTAAATGGGGGTCTATGTTCTTCATTGGTTTTTATCTTCGATAAAAATAAACCCTAGTCCAGTCTGTTGTTAGAAGCTCATTTTAGATCAGTAAGAACCTGTTCACTAAAATAACTGAGATAACAAGTTATAAAAAATAATTGTTTAATTATTAAAATAATCAATGACTATTTAAAGTATATTCCATGTTCCAGATGTTCCTTCAGACGAGCACTACCTTGGTCCCAACTAGCCTCTACTAGGCTTTGTCTGATGAAGGAGGACAACACCTAGCAGGGTCTTCTCAGGACCAAGGAATATCTTCAGCTTCACCAAGTTCACGAATAACTTTATTGTCTACTCATCCTATCTAATCTTTGTAATATTAAATTATTATTAAAGAAACTATTAAAAAAATCTCCAAAATTACTGTTAAATTAAAGATAATAATCCACATTAAGTGCATGTTTAATTTATGCGATTAGGCCCTAAGCTTGAGAAAAGGCAATTATTTTATTACAAATAAATTATTTGTAAGTATGATTATGATAGATTTATAGTTCCTGTTTTATATTTTTTTGTAAATTAATTAAATAATAAAATAAAGTTTTTTGTATCTGTATTCATAATAGAAGATTTGATTTAATAAGAACTTGGTAGTCCATTAAACATGATTGACAATCTTGAGGTAAGTTTAAGTATTTTAAGTATGGACACCTGTCGACTTAGGCATATGCTCTCTAATTACACTGGACAACAAAATTTAACTTTTTGTCTGTTAAATGAATTACAATGGCTGTTTCTTGTAGAATTTGGTGCTCTGATTGCAAATTTGAAAAGCATTTTTGTCTCAGGGGCAAGGATTTTATGAAATTTCAAAAAAAAAATAATAATATTTATAATTTTTTAATCATTGCTTTAATTTTTAAATATTTTTGTTTTGAAGAGAAAAGATTTGCCCCTAGCCGAGATTCGAACCCGGATCTCCGCCTCACCGTGGCAACGCTCTAACCATTTGAGCCACCGTGGTCGCTCCCTACCTAGGACAAATCTGTTATCTTCACCGATCCCATATCCCCCCGTGTATACGTGATGTATACACGAGAAAGAATGTTCATTGAACATTACTTTAAATTTTAGGTGGATATTTCTTGATGGAATCGGTCACCGTGTTCATAACTCACAGCCCCAAGATTGTCAGGAAAGATATCCAAATGCGAGTCAAGAAAATGTATTTTTAGAGACATATGACATCCTAAAGCCTTACAATTTCGGAATTACCAAAGCAAAATACATATGAGACAGTCACATTTACCCATTTAACCAAAATACTGTTGAACAGTATTATGTCCACTTTATCACCAAATGAGATTTACTAGTCACAAGATTTACCAGACTTCTTCGTTTTCATTGGATTCTAGACAATACCTTACACATTCTGGTTTATCCTCAGTCAGTCATTCCCCTTGTGCTGTTAGTCGTTTTTAAGATGAACCATACATTCAAGAAGAGTGTTCTACTCTAATTCAAGTGAAAATCTATTGGAAATTCAGTCAAACAAATTTAAGTCCAAATTTCTCTGTTTCTATCATAATACTTAGTGAAAACGTTACTTCAGGATCAGAATTTTGATAAGAACATATAGTGATCTACAAGGGCATAATAGTACAAAATAGTGAAGTGAGGCATCTGACGTATATATGGGTTCTATTCGAAACCAGAAGAACATCTTTTTGAAAGAATGCCACGAAAATTTGTAGGTTGAAAGTTTGTTCTCAATAAGCTCGGCTAATCTGATCATAAATGGAACATTTGTGTGGATTCGAAAGGTATTTCCATGCTACTAGGTCAAGGTTACACAAAGTTCCATGTTTCCTCTGTGAATAGGATAGCCGTGACAGGAAACAACAGTATGTCAAGCAGACGTGGTCAATCAAAAAGCCTCTTATTCCTGGAGTTAAAATTGTTGAAAGACAAAGTTTAGTGGATCCTAAAAAAATCCATCACTTCATACCAAATTGGAGCTAATGAAACAGTTTGTGAAAGCATTACCTAAAGAAGGAAAGTGTTACAAGTATCTTTGTGAACAGTTTCCTGCTATATCCGATGCTAAGCTGAAAGAGGGAGTCTTTGTTGGGCCTGACATCAGAAAACTATTAAAAGATGAAAGCTTTGTCACTAAAATGGAAATGGAAGAAAAAAATACCTGGAATTCATTTAAACTTGTTGTATCAGGCTTTCTTGGAAACAAAAATGACCCAAACTTTTGTTTCCGAGCATTTCCATCAAGATATAAAAGAAACGGAGCGCGGGTACCAAGGTCGATGGAATGTCAACATGATGGCAGACTACTGTTGGATGTTAAAAAGGGAAAATTCACGAGAACACAGCCGAAAAAGTACCAAAAGAAGCTTTGATTGAAAAAGTGAACGTTTTTACAAAGACTTATAATAACTTTACAAATCATTTTCAACACTTTTATGCTCATTTTAACTAGGTATCCTTTTTTTTATTTTCTCTTTACTTCATGTTAAAATTTTCCGTTGTTCGTACTTTTTCCAAAAACTACACCTTTTTTTTGTATGCAAGCCTTACGTGATAGAAAAAACCAATGTCATTTTTTAAATCAGCGCAAAAAACTACATAATTGATCAGTTAACTAAATCAAAACAATTTTTTAAAAAGCTTTTTTGCAGACCTGTGTTATTTTTACCTTTTAAAATTTACAAAGACTAACATATTTCCATCGATTAGGTTTTATTTCCGGATTCTTTTAAGCATACATGTTTTTGAACCAACTTCATAGGTAGCTTGATCAGAGCAAAGTAAATATTTAATCTATGTTAATTTGCGGGATGTAGTTTTTAAAAAATATTCTTTTAATTTGGAAAACGGATGCTTTGCACGTGATTCAATGGTGGAATACATAATGAGTTCATTCGATACGAGGTAAATAGCCTTGGTCCTTGAGATTCCAAGCTTCGTAGCGGAGGTACGAGGAAAGTATGCCTTGATAATAAATTACTAACCTGCCTATCAAATTTATTTCCTCCTCTATTCCGATAAGATTCAATGCCAAGGCGAAAATATTTATAAGTGGTATTTTCAGAAGCATTCCGATCAATTAACATCAATTATGTTTTACAAATAAACATAAGGTTGTATTAGATACCACACAGTGTATTGTTTATTCATTTGAATGCCAATTCAAACTAAACGTGTAAGTGGGTTTTGAAATTCGAACAAATAACTGAGAACATGTCGCTCATTCAAATGAACACTGTCACAACTCTAAAAATCCTAACTTTTCAATATGTATTTGAAAGTTCAATGTCCTTTCAAAATTAAACCAGAGGAGTTTGAAAGAATGAAACTTTGGCTATTGGTATAACAAAGCTACACCCCTATTGTAATGATGGTATTGAAATTCTTTAAAAACTTGAAACATTTTTGATTTTAACTTATGTCATTATACAACATGATAAAACTCAAAACATCGTTCCTTAATTAAAATCCTTCTTCATCTTCTTCTTGAATGGCTCTACAGCATATCATTGAGGCTTGGCCTCCTCGATTCGTTAATAAAAATCCACATCCATACAATACAATTGCTACTGAAGGTATAACTCAAAAATGGCAATTTGAAGGAGGACATGTTCATTCTACAAAATTAACAAAAATTATAAGAGAAACCTGCGTTTGAAGACACTCTTCCTCCCTTGGTAGTAGATCCCTGATCCAGGGGCGTTTCAGTCTCCTTGTCGGTTTCGGTGGTAATGTGTCCGTCAATAATGGTTGTACACCCAAGTTTGAGTGTCCAGCTTATGAAATTTATTGTAGTTTCGCTTCTGTCAGTAACGAGTATGTTTAGATCTTTGTGTAATGTTTATTAGTTATGTAAAAGAGCAATGAGCAATATAATGAAGGAATTTTGGCTGAATGGTCTGTAAGTGAGATTTTTTACATGAGCTCACAATTGTCTTCAAGAAGCACGTTCTATATAATAATTTTGTTAGTAATTGATAGTTTATTATTAGTAATTGGTAGTTAGCGATTTTAGACGAATCAAACCGTACCGCGAAGGAATGACGACCGATGACCGTGAGGAACAGATGACATTTATTAGCGCATTGCAGTCAGATGCGTTGGGCAATATTTTGTTACTGCGCGGCAAGACGTCACCGACAGAGGTAGAGATATAGGCAACAAGGAGCAAGATATATTGGCTTTCCCTCTCTTGTTATATAACGGAATTAGGCGCCAGCGTTGACCATTATTCACATGTTCTGCTATCTCTGCGCATGAATCAGCTGTGCCGTCTTGAACAAATAGTTCTCATCCCGACGTTCCATTATAGATTCAATAATTCTCGCTCGCCGAACTCCCTGACCCTCTTCCCAACCGACAATTAGTAAATACTTCTTATCTGGAAAAGACGCAAGGGAGTTATTTCAATCGTCATTGCGGTTATAAATCTCGTAGGAGACGCCGGTAGTTAGCTCGTTCCCCAGCGGAGACGATTACTTACCACAGAACATTAAAGCCGCCATGCCGCATCTTGCAGATCTCAATTACCTCAGATCCCTATGAATATGAACGGAATAGAATAATTATGATTTAATTTATTTATTTTACTATTTTCGTCGCCTAATTAAATACTAGATATAGGACATCGGAGAGGTTGGACAAACTTCGACGCCCTTTGCTTTCTTAGAGTAGCACAAGATAGAAACAAATATGTCATTATTGTCGCCAATATTCAATACATGAATAAGAAACCTTAAGAAGAAGAATAAAAATGTCTCTAAATAAATGAGTTCCGTAAAATAATATACGTTTGATAAGATGTTAAAATAATGTATATTTAAATTAATTAATTTGTAACTATTTTTTATAATTAAATAACTATCATTTATTCATGGTGCATCAGACGCCTAGACCAGCTCAATCACTCTTCCCTGTCTTTTGCACGCCTGATAGATACCCTTGTTCTCTTCAGATCCTCGGCGACAGCATCCTTCCATCTTCCCTTCGGTCTTCCACGAGGTCTTACTCCATCAAGTTTTCCGTAGTATAGTCTTCTGACTATCCTCTCATCTCCAATCCCTATTACGTGCCCTTATGACACTTAGATCCTCACAAATCATGTGTAGCTCTTTCTTTTTTTATACTCGAAGCGAACCATTCTCCTCAACAGGTCCATCGATTCGCCTCAATATCTTACTTTTGAACCTGTCATACGCTTAGCTGATGCTTTACGTAATACCCAGCTTTCAGATGCATATGTCAGGATGGATCAGAGGAGTGTTTTGTACATTTTGTACCTGCTACTTAGCAAACCTAAGAGTTTAGAAAGGCTGAAATAATGTAGCTGCCATTATTTATGATCATACAAATTATTTGAAATTACTCTTAACAATACATTGATATATTGAAATAACGTTTTGAAACAAAGTCCGTTTAATTATCGTTAGACGAAAATAAAAGAAATCCTATCTCCAATATTACGTTAGGTATCCCTTTCATTCTCAGTTTCATGTTAAGGTGTGGCTCAAGATGTTTCACCAGTTGAATGCTCCTGGGAGCATCACCATAGCAATGTTAGTAGTATTCTGTTCTGATCTGCTAACCTTAGGAATCCTTTCCGCTCTCCAAGAAAAGAGGAAAACAGAAAACACATGTTCTCAACACTATTTCATTGCTCAGGTCTTTGACATTCCTCAGTATTGTCCTAGGGGTAGGCTCGGAGCTGCCATGCCCGGTAGTATCTGCGGGGTAGTTTTGGAGGTTTGTGGTAGAAGTATGTCTCCTTAAAAGTATATTTGGTTCCTTGACTCTGTATACGAGATCTCCCTCTCTTTTACGATAAGTTCTATTGGTGGCTTTATTGTATTCAGCTCCGAGCTAAATTAAAATGCTAATAAATTGTAAATCACTCCTGCATTATATGGCCACTTTTACGTTTTACTTTACCATAAATATTTCGACGTTCAAAACACACCACCATCTGACAAACTGAGCAGGAAGACTAACATTCCACGGAAGAGTTTGCTGTACCAAAACTGCCGATGTACCAACCCTGGAGTACACCGAACCTCTACATCTTGTTCGCTGTTGAAGACATTAAGGCTTTGCCTCACTGCCAAGAACTCACTTCCTATCTTATTGATCTGTCTACAAATCACCTCCCTGTGCAACTGTTCTTCTAGAAACAGTATAGTTCTATTATGCAATGAAACCAAGATCCTTCATAGATTGTGGTGGTACATTTATTTTTTGTTTCTACACATATACGAATAATGAAAAAAAAAATTACTAATTTTTAGTGACGGCTCCAAGTTGAGTACTAACTAAAAAAATACTGGTTACCATCAATAAAATTAATGATGGTCTTGCATGACCTATCACGATGAAGCTGTCCAGTATCAAACGGCTTACTGTCTCGGATGAGGTATTGTATTGCAGTATTGAATATGACGGCGCAGATTTCCAACTATATAAGTATTGTATCGTAATATTTGTTTCTTCTTGTTTCCACCACCACTGTCTAAATCCTTTTACAAAATGCGTAAAACATCATTAGAACATCGGTAGAAAACATCAGAACTTTGCAAAAAAACACAGTTCATTTTGTATGAACTATAGGCTGCCATAAGTGGAATATAAAGTGCACATGATTGAACACCAGCATTAGAAAGAACTTACAGTTAAAATTAAAATCGAGGAAAATAAAGTCATAATTTAAACTATCTAGCATCTTATTTTTTATTCCTTTGACTAAATGACGAGATATTGTTCCTCGTACCTTCTTCACCATAAACCATTTTTAGTGGGGTTTACTGACATTTCCTACTCCTGTTACGGCAAAGATGACAGGTTATTATTTATTTATTATTATTATTTTTAATAACTTTTCTCACTTGAGTGGAACGGTCAATATATATAATAAACTCAAGACAATATAACAGGGGCGATCTGTGGTCTAGTGATTAGCATAACAACTTACTAAGCCTAAGATGGGGAGGTTTGTAGCCCGGCAGGTAGCCCTAACATTTTTTAATGCTAGTAAAAAATTCCTTGGTTATGCCGTCCTTCGGAAGAGATGTTAAAATTCTGTACGATGTCAGGTACTCGTTTAAGATCCCTATCCTAATAAAATCTGGATTGGCAAAATTTAGAGCTCCCAATGTAGCACCGTCCGATTAGCCATAGCAACATAGAGTGACGTAAAATGAACAAACAACAAAGACAAAATAACCTGTATTTCCAAATCCCATGAAGGGTCCAGGATTTTTTACTTAGTAGAGTCTGTACTGTTTCCAGGACAACGACAACCGCCAGACCCCCCCCCCCCAATCACGTGTTCCCAAAAGAGGCTAGGTGAGACCACGAAGGGCCTATAGACCACGCAGGGTTCATCCGTGACTGTCAACAGATTAAATATTAATTTTTCACAACCGGATTTCAACTCATAGCCTTCAACAGAGCAACTTAGAGGCAGGATTTATTTTCTTTATAATATATTTCTTATATACTGGACTAATCTTCTTGATTTATATAATTTAATAATGAAGAAAAACCATATTCCAGTCAAAAATTGTAATTAAAAATTAACAAATGATTAAAAAAACGTTTCGACACTTATTTGTCATTCTCAATTTAAGTAATTCCTCACACAACTTCCTTTAAAATTTACAAGTCCAAATCATTACTTGAGGTCAAACAATTTAAAAGTCAAAATATATATAAAATTCTGGAACTTAACTTTCTTCCTTGGTCAAATATGACAAATAAGTGTCGAAACGTTTTTTTAATCATTTGTTAATTTTTATTTACAATGTTTGACTGGAATATGGTTTTTCTTCATTATTAAATTATATAAAACTAGGATTTATTTGGTCTTGGTTAAATGAAATTTTTACCGTAGTAGGGTTCATTGATCGAACTATGAATACTCTTAAACAATTTTAGATATTTTAAATCCAAATTCCCTCGTTATTCTAAATTTCCTGTGGCTTAGAGTCATGTGGGATATGGACTTATGTCCCATTCAAATCGGGCTTCACTCCTTCAGATAATCAATCCGAAATATTCAGCATACGAGGACATATTTCAAAGTATAATTTTTTGTTTGGGCCCATGCTCATAAATTATATAAAACCACAGTTGTTATTAGGATCCCCCGAAAAGCTATTAAAATTTCATACAATAAATAATAGTCGTATAGCCAGGCCGATACGAAAGGTCATTCACTGTCTATTTCGTATATATTGTATGAATATTTCGTAAGCTATCGTAAGGAAACGGGAAGGAGCTCTTGAGCGACTCTAAAAGAAGTTGTCAGAAGAACCTGTTTGCGACATACGGGTCAAGAACGGGTCAAAAAATTTATTACATTCGAAGCTCTTGTAATATAGTCGATTGTGAAATAAGTACCGTTGTTTATAAAAAAAATATTTCCTTTTTGGTGTCCTTGTTAAATTTGGTTTTCAGATGTCGCTTGAAAAAAACCGATAGTTTTACTCTCAAATAAATCAGTGAAAACTCATCGAATAAAAGAAAAATAAAGCAAAACGTCAGTTATTATATATATATATATATATATATATATATATATATATATATATATATATATATATATATATATATATTATTCACTAAGCTACAGATTGTATTCATTTTCAAATAGTAGGATCAGAATATTTTTATTAGAAGTAATACAATTTGAATCCGATGGGTGATAGATAAATAAGAAAAAAAATAAATACAATTGATTATGACAATATAACTTAATTTTATGAAGTTTAAAAGAATAATTCCAATAACAACCGAAGCATTAGTCGATCATCGATTGAAACTCTTCAAGTTATGTTTGATTATAATTAATTTTGTTTGCGTAAAATAAACAAGAAAGCAGTAAAATTGTAACAGAAACTAATTAAAATAAACTAAAAGAAAATTTATAATCACTTTGGTAAATGTTGTCAACATTCACCTCCTTACTACAGAAGGTTCATCAAGACTTTATGGGGGTGGATTGTAGAAAACGCAATGGAAGAGTGGAGCCGACTGCAGCTATGAAATAAGTACTGTAAAATATCAGCTACATCTTAAATGGGTTTTCCCAGAAAATTGGGGGGAACCCATAACAGGTTATAAGACTCCTCACGGTAAATGTACGTTATATTCAAGTATCGAACTGAACTCACTTCGGTAAATTCACATCCTTCGCAGTGACTCCCGATCTTTCGCATGTGGTGTACACGGGGATGTAGATCGTATAGCCATCATCAAATATGTCAAGAGTAGATTATTAAGTGAGAACTCCACATACCCCAATGTTCGGAATTGAAAGGTCGCTGCAATAATGTCCTACTTGCAACAAGTAGGACTGGAAGGTACAGATCGAGGAGGCTTATTGATGGGCTGTAGAGCCATGAAAAAGAACACGTAGCCACAACCAAGGGAGAGGTTAAGTGCCCAAGAAAGAGGGTATCATGGATGGAAAGCAACAATGGATTACCCACTAAGATTTTGGAGTCAAAAGGAGAAGAAGAAGGAGAAGGGAGAATTCTGTAATGCTATAAAGAAGAAAAACACTTTTACAGAGTAGAAAATTGGCGTTTAATTTATGTGAACTGATAATTAAAAAGAACAATATTTTTATTCGTTTCTTGGTTCACATTCATGCTTACCATCTTATTGCTGCTAATACCCCAACAGTGTTTTATGTATGGGATGCTGGAAAATAAAATAAAATAATGGACCCTTACTGTATTGGCTGACTACTTCAGTATTTCTTTTACAATTAAAATATGGCGAGTAACAAAATATATCTATATTTCTCTAACGGAGCTGTGGTCCTTGTAGGACTTTGGCCTCCTCAACGATTCTCCTCCACACAGACCTATCTTCGACAACCTTAGCAACTGAATCAGGTTAAAAAAATATCTTTTATTACCATTCCTACTTTCAGTTCAGATAACAGTGGAATTAAGAAATTTGCTGGAAAACTTTTCACTCATACTGCGATCAAAATCCCACTGATCTTGAATGTAAGTGAGTAAAAAAATAAATATTTGTACATAGTGATCGAAAAAAAATATAAATATAAAAATCGATATATCTGTTGCTATATTCGTTTATTTACATCTACACCTATATTACATACATATCTAAGACTCCAACCTACATATCTGCAACCCCGGATAAAAAGTGATTAAGTCTAGTTTTCTCCAAAATGAGGTTATTGTACTTAAGTAAGCGGAATCGAGTTATTTTCGTAGAGAATAAGGGGCTAAGTAAGGTATTGGTTTGAAAAGGAGTTATTGCTATATATTAAAACTCAATTCCAAGCCAAAAACTACGATAATGATACGATTCCGGTTATAAGAAAGCAGTTATCTCTCTCTGGGCCAAATCCGACTTAATCACTTATTCACCGGGCGTGTAGATATATAACTAAATTTAAAATCTTGTTTTAGTGATCACAAAGTAGTATGTTATTTTACCGTATAAAGTGGGACGGACCGTAACGGAGACACCACTCTGCTAAATTCCCAGATTTATTTCTCCTTTGGATTATTTTGCGTTAAATTGATGTCTTTAAACTCTCCTCTCCTTTTCCATAGGCCCATTTATGGCGTCTCTTTTCCTTATTTTCCTGGCCAGGCGTTCTCCAAAAGGAGTTTTAGTATAAATTATAAGTAAAATATGTTAACATGTATATACTATTCTTTGATAGAAATTGTTTAATTATCATTTACCCTAATAAGACATATGGATTGTAGGTGATTCGTTCCATCTACTGATATACGAATAATGTAATGTCACACATTCTTTTTTATAACCAAAAAGTTCAAAGACAACGAATGTCGACATATAATAGCGCAAAGTGTTGCGCGCCTTTAGTGTTTACGGTCTGTTGAATATTTAGCGGACTTGTTGCAAACCCGAGTGTTGAGATTTTAATGTTAACTCTCAAGTACTGACTACTCATAAATTATTTAAGGCCTGTGTAACGCTATGTAAATAAAGGAGATTAATCAACCAGCAGGAGAGTAAAATAAGCTAGTGTTAATAGCTGAGCTTTGTTTGCCGGGATTTGATACGACTGGTGAATGCTTTATGCTTTATTTCATTGAACTCAATGTGAGTGATATATACATATATATATATATATATATATATATATATATTATTTATTTTTTTTACGTAGGCAGATGGAAATCTTCAAAAGACGCGTTTAGGCCCGTACCTATCCGTGTGTGGGATTTTTACCCACTAAAACCACCTCCCTACACCTGTTTTCCACACTCCAGGGGAGGGAATGGTTGTGTGCCGCCTCATGGCCATTTCCAACTTGTAGCTTCTTGGTCTAGGTTCTTCTTCTTCAAGAAGGCACCAGTCTTTACTGATTTTCTCTCCTTGTCCTTTCCTCCTCTCTTAGCCTTTAGAGGACTCCTTAAGCGAATTTTTTCGCCGCTGCCGACGGTTCATCCGACGTTAGCACACGGCTCTACCGCCATACACGTTGGGCATTCAGCATTGTCGTTTAAATTTGTACTCGTAGGCTCTAAAGCATCCATGTCCAGACAATAGCTGTGTTAAGTGAAGATCCATCTCACCGCGTCTACGGTCATACCACGAACCTATGTCAGGCACCAACCTGTAGGTCCACCTTCCGGTATTAGCCGTATTCCAACGCTATTGCCAACGGACAATGTTGGTTTTCCTCTCTTCATCTCTTGATCCTCGAAAACTAAGACTGTGCTATCTGTATCTTTCCTCGACTAACATTTCGACCGGAGGCATGCGGGCAATTACACATGCAGCATCGAAGGAAACAGTCCGAAAAGCACTTGTTACCCTCAATAAACCTCTTCGATACACTGAGGCCATCTGTCTCCTGTACGATGCTGTGAACATGGTTTCTTTCCAGATTGGTGCTCCATATAAAATAATTGAGTAGACAAAAGTTGCTAGGAGCTCTCTTTGGGTTCTCCAATTTTCGGCATAAGGCCCGTCAATAATGAAGTAACTCTTGCCGCTTTGGCACTGATATACTGCGTATGTGCGTTAAACTGGAGACGTGTATCGATGAGAATTCCCAAGTATTTCAAGTATGGCTGGGAACGAATTTCGTGCCTACCCACTGTAAGAGTAACAGTTTCAATCTGCTCCCTGCTACTGACCAGGAACACCTCAGTCTTATGGTCAGCAAGCTGCAACCCCACAGAAGTCAGCCATCTTCGGATAGTAGCGACAGTCTGGCTGGTAATTAGGGTGATCTCCTCAATATATTTTGTAACGACCACCACTACCACATCATCGGCGAAGCCAACAACTGTAACTCCATCCGGCATGGATAACCTAAACACTCCGTCGTACATAACGTTCCACAAGAGAGGACCAAAGACTGAGCCCTGTGGGACGCTACCAGTGACCTCATACCTACTGAAACCACTATTTGATGATCCTCATTAGATTCCAATGGACCACCATCGTCTGTAGGGCGTGTGTGTGTGTACTTTACGACATAATTACTTATTGGAAAGTATTTAAATATTTATTCATGGATCATGAATTGAATTCAGGTACTATACACAAGCGAACTGAGTATACCAAGAATTAACATGGGAATTGGTCTTTACTCATACTTTCCTATACTACAATATACTATAGTTAAATTGGATAAATACAAATGATACACAATAGCATACATCCCTCTTTTTATAATATCAAAAATTAAGTTTGATTTTATCCAGAAAAAAAATTGGTCATAGTACAAATAAGCATAAAAATACAATTTAAAATTTAAATGCAATTTAATTTTCAAAAGGGGTATAAGTCCTTTTGGATCTAAAAAAAGCGTCTATACTTTAAAATGATATTAATCAAAATTATTTCATTAAAAAACTTAAAAGGTGTATCGGGTTTAAAACAACTCTTCACAAGTGCTAAGTGATAAAATAATTAGCCCGTTTGCCTATATTTTTGATGTAATTCAATTGGAAAACCTGAGCTATTGTGAATATGAAAAAATATACTTATAACTATCACATAAATAACAGATCATATTATTATATAAAATAGAAAAACATTTTTATAAGAATCTGCAATCCGCAAACGAATAAAGGAATCAGATAATTAATTTCTGGTTTTATCACTATAAGCTGGCCAATTAACCTGAATAAAGCTTATTTTTATTATTATTTTACTAAAGCTCTCACGAGGGATGCCCAACCATTTTACTAAGGCTTGCAACAAGCAGTAGATATTACATTGTTCACTACTCAACAATGTTAGTGTCTCTATGTAATATTTATTTAAAATAGGGTAGTCAAATGTTACACTTCTACTGAATTCTTATTATGGAAATAAAAATTGTGTTGCCTAAATCAAACATGCAAATTCTTAACTATCATCCGATAAAGAGATTTTTAACAAATAGAGATACAAGAATAAGTTCAAATAAAGTTGAGATATGATATTCGAATCACAGAATTCTAAGACCAGAGCATGCTCGGTATTGGCCGTCGAGGAAGAATAAATAGGCTGTATTAAAATATGATTGAATTATAATTGAATATATTATATTATTTATTGAATATATGAATACACACTTTTATTTTTACCTTTTATCTACATTTCTATTTTAAAAATTCGTTCATATAAAAAGAAACATTTTCTCATTAGGAAATGAAAAACATACATCTCATATCAACATCAGGTGTCACATTCCCACCAACGATCTCCTAGGAAGGGAAGGGTACTTGATACATTTTGCAATCAGAATCTCTTTCAGGCAAGCGGTGTTAGAATTCTGTCACTTCCCTGACGGAATGTTTAGCGGTAATACCGTTTTATTTTCTTGCAAATAAAACCGATTGGTTCTTACACGTAACTACCGCTTTCGGAGGTGAATAAAGAAGTATAATCCTCTCGAAATAAATCCTTCATCTTAACATGTTGAGGCTTTTACGATAATGAAGTGGGGTATCTTTCCGGTTCCTGTTCTCGGTGGTATGAGTGTTGCATTGCTATTTTTAATTGAATATTTATTGCTGAGGACGTAACTTATTTTAGACTAATATGTAAGGCAGGTAGCAATCATAAAATGGATGGATCTATGGGTGGATGGGAATAGTACAGACTATTTTTTACAGAACGTTTCGACCTTGTTTGCAAGTCTTCATCAGAGCTCCATTGATGGGTTTTCAGTGGTTGAACGCAGAGTTGCTGCGCCTAATGTCCCGGGTTCAAATCTGGATGTGGCAGATAATTTATTTGATCTGTGCCTAGCCGGGGATGAACTCTGTGGGGTCTGGAGACCATACTGGGGGTCACCCAGCCTCTATAAAGTCGGTACCCTTAATTGGGGGAAAATCTGGCGGTTGAGGATGATCTAGGACGAATTTCCCCACTGCACACCAGAACAATGTTTGTCCTAGAAACAGTACAGTTTCTACCACGTTCTGAACCCATGGGTGTAGTGGTACAGATTTCTTTTTTGGGGGGGGATGAGTTAAAGATAGTTCAACCAAAACACGAAAGTGTGTTGCTTAATTCTGGCTTTGAGCACAAAATCCTCAAGATGGGTAAGAAAGAATTGGCATTTTTAATCCAAAGAGAAATGCCAAGAATGGGTAAGATTCTAAGAAAACGGGAAAGTTGTAACATTGGGAAGTGTTACTTAACTTTATGGTTCCCTAAGAGATTATTTTTTTGCCTATCGTAAAACAGCTGAGGATCTCCTACTGCCGGTTCTGCATGAGGTGGTTAGCATTGCGGAAGCAGTTTAAGCCAAGCAGAAATAAATTTATATGTGCAAAAATAATTATTTAACATAGAATACCATTAGCAAAAAAATTATTTAACATAGAATAATTATGTTAAATAATACATTTCATTAAACTGAATACCTATTAAACATGACAATGTAATCATTGAAATGCAATCGGATTACTTTACTTCGAGCTTACCACTTTTTGTAAATACAGTGTGAACATTAAAGTCTTACGCACTCACAATGAAGTCTTTTGTTAATTACATTTCATACTAAATATTCTTATTTTAGTAAAACGCCATTTAACGTTTTACAGTCTTTATTGTGCATTTAATAACCGTACTTATGAAGCTGTTTTGTGTTATCTTTGACTGCACCCCCTAACAAATTTAATCCATTATTAGAATTATCCAAGCAACTAATTTCAGTTTAAATATAAAAATTAACCGTGTTAATCGTTTTTATCAATGATTTCCTGTTACTCGTTGCATTGAGGTTAGCAAGTCCCTTAAGGGGTCTGTACGAACTCATCAATTCACTTTCTTCAACATTGACAAAACGCTTAACATTCTGAAAGTGTCTACTTCGTTCTCTAAGGAAGAAATTATCTCCACCAAAATCAGGACCACAATTGTTTGCAAACCGGAATAATGATTGGTGGGCTAAGAAGGTTGGCCAATGGCGATGTCCAATGTGTCCCTGCACGAAAATGTCATCCCCTGTGGGTGGAGTTGTTGAGCAACAGCACTGCTCGTCTTCAACCATGGGGCTCTGCAAGACTAAAAAATATTGTGCAACCGGGCTAGGGTGTCATTTGTTTGGGTTAGATGGCAATCTAATAGCCGAGATCGCAATAGGCTAGTGTCAATATTAATGTTTGAATACGTATCTGCAATCATAAATAATTATTTTTCATGAAATTGTTACCTATCTTAAGTTGTTAATGTATATTATCAATCAACTTGACTAACAATGCAACAAAAGATTTTTCTCAGGTTTAATCATCATTGTTGATATTTTAAATTAAGTTTGTCCTGGAAAAATCCATCTTACTCAGTTTCTACTGGATTTCCAATTTAGTTTTAAAATACGCTTCGTCAGAGGCTGAGTATTATTTTTTTTAAAGAAGTTTATTTTAAATAATATTAAATTAAAACCTAATTTCTTTACTTTATTTTACATTTTACGTGCTCGAATTATTACAAATTTGTGTTATTTGATCTACAATGGCATACTAAATTAATTAGTTTAATCCCATGGCATAGCTATGGAACTTAATACGATTGTACATTTGGAAACAAAAGGAAATTTTTATCTGTGAAATCAATTTGATATTATAGTTCACAGAGTACCTGAAGCTATAAAACGGATCATCAAGGGGATAATAAAATCTTTAATAAACCCAATTGAAGATAAGGTTAATGCACACTGAATGTTGACATAAACTTTATTGAAAACAAAACTTTCATTGAAACGCCAATGTTTTTACTCCGGAAAGGATAACATAGGAAGATAGAGGAGCCGCATTTTGAAATTTGGTTCTAGTTTTGTTTAATGAATTTTTATGTAACCGAGGAAAAAAAGTCTTAAAACAAATCTGCCAGAAGACTATGCGATCAAACTCAACTTTCTTCCAAACGGAATTTCATACAATAGAAACAGCTGTTATCAAAAATTAGAAAAAATAACCTTAAAGGAAAAAGAAAATACAAGTACAGAATATAACCTAAAGTCCAAATAATCAAGAAACAAAAACCTTTCCTTGAGTCTGTAAATAGTAACTATAGTTCAAAAATGATAATCATATGAAACTGAAATGTATTTGAGAAAGGTATGTGGCTACAATGATGCTGCAAATTTGCCGTCCTAATCAAATAAACGGGTGCGCAATGTAAATTCAAAGACCTTATACATTTTTACAACTTTTTTTGATAAAACTCTTTTCATCAATGTAAAATATCAGCTAAATTTTTATTTTCGGTGATATAAGGAGACTGCCCTAAATTTTCTTGTTAAAATGTTGGAGTATTCTATCATAAATTAACCCATAACAAAAATCTGCACCTAAATTATTTAAGTGTCGCTCAATGTACTATGGAGTGGAAATAATTCTAAATTTTTAAATTAAAATCCGCCAATTTAATAAAAAAATTGAAATTTTAGATCTCGAGTTAAACTTAGGCAAGTAAGCAAGTACTTAAATTCGTTTAGATTTTGCTATCAATAATCGCAATTATATTAAATGTGAATAAATTGATTTCACACATTAATAAGCATATTGTATCGAAATGTTTCCACTCCTCATGATACTTTACTCTACAATAATTGGTAAATTAGATAATCTTTAATCTTATTATGGTCTTTTTCATAGTGATTTACAATTTTAATTTTAAATATATTCATTTGAAAAGAAATATTTTAATTTTATTTAAGAAATCTGGCTGATTTTGTATATATTTCGTTTTTTCTTCTTGTTCTTAGGATAAATTGTTGGGATACTGATTGGGTTTGAATTTATATTAGTTCGGAATATTATTTTAAAGATTAAAATTACATTGCTTGCGATGAAAATTGGGTTAAACTTCAATTGAAACTGTACATATCCTACTCTGGCTCTGAAAAAAATAAAAATTCGGTTATTTCTTTAAGCTATAAATGTATTTGAACAATACCTACTTAAAATAACTATATAATTACATTTTAATTATCATAGAAATATTTATTGCTAAAGTTAACAAATTGAATCGAGATGGGAGGATCGGTTTCCGTAGTGTAGTGGTTATCACGTGCGCTTCACACGCGCAAGGTCCCCGGTTCGATCCCGGGCGGAAACATTTTTTTTTCTTGTAAGATAATAATAATAAATGAAAAATTCATTGATATTAAATGAATAATGTTTTGTTATCAATTTAAATATTTTGAATAATGTTAAAACATTTAATTATTAAGTGTTATCACATCATTATTTATTTTAATAATTAAAAAAAAACGAATATCTTACGAATTTATTATAAAACTATTTAAAATAAAACGGGCGCCGATATTTGAATTGATGAAAGGAAATATGGTTGTGTGAAAGGCTAAGGGCTATAAGAGACAATTTAATAGTTTTGTGATAAGGCATTAGCAAATTTAAAAAAAAAATGATAAGATTTTTATTATACTGTTTATTTTGATTTTATGAACATGTATGAATACGTATTCTATGTATCTTGTAAATTTCAGTATTAATGTCTTCGAAAACATTTTAAATGTATTAACCAACGTTCACTTAATATTTTCGATATCCTAATTAATGACTTTACACATTTAAACAAAAAGAAAAAAGAGCAAGGATTTGAAACATACTTAAAGATAAACAGATTCAATTGCATCTGGTTAAATTAAATACACTTTGCTTTTTATCGAAAGTAGTTTTTGAAATATGCTGATAAATACAAAAAGCTACTTGTCCCTAAATGATAGTCAGCACTTTAAAAGGTTATATTTATTTTGCAATGACAGATTTATTAAAGTTTTTACTTATTTAATGTTAAAAAATGTCTTCAAAACGCAGGCTAAATAACATAATAAATATATTTTGGAACAAGCACAGAATCGCTTAACCTTTCCGTGAACTGTAAACCTGCCCATTATAAAACTAGAAGCCACGATTATAGGTTTTTATATTTGTATAATTCGAACTTTGGTATTTAAAAGTGACCTATCCTATATTTTAGACATTTTTTTGCAAAGCTTTAAATTTGTTTCTTGTTTGTTTGCTTCTTTTAACGCCAATTTATGTTGCTTTAGCTAATTGGACGATACTGCAGTGGTCCTAGATTTTACGCCCCCCATTTTACGTCTCTTCCGAACGATTGGCAATACCGCGGATTTTAAAAAAATCCTGGGAACACCTCATGGGCTACAAACCCATTTTCTTGGGCAGAGTAGGTTGTTATGCTAACGACTGCACCAAAGAACACCCCATATTTTTCTCTTTAAATGTTTATTCATTTTTTACATTTTTTCTTGAGTATATGCTACCTGTAATATCTCGTTTTAGTGTACTTTTTCTCTTTGTAATAAGCAAAGTTTGCTTCTTTATCAATATTCAATTTTAACGAATTAAGTTCACTTCGTTAGGAATTAAGAGTTACTTATCTTGGACTGTTTGAAAGTATTTTAAGGAGAAAGTGAATGGAACTAGGAAGTAATGTTCCTCCATCGAGCCTGTTCCGGACAGAAGATAATCTCATATGACATCCTCGTGAAATTCCACTGAGTACTGTCTAGTAACTAACTAGATGTAATACACACTAGAGACCACACTTCGGGAGAAATCGGCCAATCACTTTATGATTAGAGTATCGATTTGTGAGCACTTTCAATGTGAGGTTATTAATACGTATTATTTAGAACGTAAAGATTATGTCATTCCACACTTATTATCTTATCCTTTTTTGCGACTTCAATTTATCAGATCTATTGTACAAAGGTAGGTCAAAACAAAATTACTTTTTATGTTTTATTATTTTTTTCATACTACACCAAAAACATTATTGGAATTTCGGTTGGCTTGTACTAAAGATTCAGCGCAATTATAGTAAAAGTTATCCAGTAAACCAGATGACTGAAGCATTGAGCCTTTATTTTCTTGATCACTCAATGTTCTTTATTTAATTTTGAAACTATAACCATTCAAGAAGATACTTCGTCTTCTCATTCTAATAGGGTGTATAAAAAAATGACCGTTTTATCAAATTCCAGAGTTCAAAAGTCTGTAAATATTTTAATGCTTTTTATATTTACCAACACTTAATAATCCCTTTAGAGCATTCTCTATGCTTGTTTACTATCACTGGACTTCTTCAAAAAAATCCCCAGTTTAGTTATTTATTTCAAAGAAGACACATGAAAGTGTCCTACGAAAATCTCGTAATTTTAAGACATTACTGGAAAAAAAATTTACGAAGCAGCTCGTGAAATTATTATATATGAAGGGGAAGATGTCCTTGACCAGCGGACTGCGCGGCATTGGTTTGAAAAATTTAGCAGTGGAGATACGACGTTGGAAAGGAAAAAGGACTCCGGGCGACCATTAATGGATATTGATGAGGTTCTGAAAGAAGCTGTTGAGTCAAATCCATCCACAAGTACTCGCGAACTTGCCAGGGAGTGTGGTGTGTCGAAAGATACTGTTAGTGGCCATCTTCTCTACATGGGGAAGGTGAAAAAGACCATTAGACTGGTCCCTCACGAACGAAAACGGTCATTTTTTTTATACACGCCATTAAATAAATAAATGTAAATCTTCTCTGGTCTTCAAGTTTTAAAATAAAACCTTCGTTATTGTTTCAAACCAATTTCTTAATGCCTATGACAGTCGTATTTTTTTAATTTTTATTATACTTAACTTTATCTAACCATCCATAATGACCTGAACGTTCCATATGTTACCGATTTAGCCCATTCCAGATACCTATCATTCCATAATAAACTCCAGGCCCATCCAGACCCACTAGTTTCCATCCTTGGCTCCAATTCCATCCCGGACAATCCTCCTAGGCGTCTGAAAAGAAGATGGCCTCGAGACCTCCTATAATAGAAATATAATTAGAGTGCTGCCAATGGGTAGTGCCTCTACACGTTCTTTCATGTATTTATCTATTCATACAGCCCTTGTACTTGATGTATATATTACAGTTGTACAATTCAATAAAATAATTTAAAAAAAAAAAAAACTTTATCTACCTCAATAAAATAATATATCTTCGTTTTAAGACCTTTAGTAAATATCATAATTTATTATTGAGTGTTTTCTAACAAAATTTAAAAATCTGAACTTTAAAAAAAACTTTAAGTAATTAAAATATTTTAAGGTGAAGAAAAAAACACCGTGATATCTTTCTATCTTGGATTGTAACATTTTTAAAGGATGTAAAAAAGACATTACTAATAAGGTACCATAATTACGTAAAAAATGTTTAATAATGAATTTTATAAACTTAAGTTACCTCTGGCATACTGTAATACACTAGTTACCAGATTTAGTTATGCGCTATAGTATAACTGTCGCGCCTTATTTTTCTTTATTTTTTATCAAAATCTGTTTGTGTTAAAAAATATTAATGATTAGTTTTAAACAGTTTTGACAATCATTGTTACTAGCATTACTTTTTTTAAATTTCATTTATCACTAATTTTAGAGAAATGAAGAAATAATCTAGAAACAATAATTTTTTTAATTTTATTTTTTTGTCGTACCTATTGGTAAGAATTTATCGTATAATAGTATTTGGTTACTAGAAACTCAATTAATTAAAATACAAAAATAACATTGACTACAGAGTGATGAATTACCTAATCTAATACTTCTTTTCAAGAAAATGTATTGTTCCGAATTATAGTTCTCATAATAAATGAGCGATACTCAAATTTATTACCTTAAGATAAGTAATGGGCTTGAGTTTATTGGGGACATAAATTCAGTATAGATAACGGAATAGCTTATTTGGTCATTTTTAAAGTTGGAACTGTTGATATCATTAACGAATTAAAATAATAATATCATTATTATTTTAAATAATTAAAAAAATACACGTTAAAAAAATATGAACGGCAATCTCTAGTGAAATCTCAAAACACACAATGCGATCGAGCTAAGACTGACTGCTAGACTTTACAAAATGTTTTGGACATACTGGCTTCACAAACGCTGTTCACCTGAAAAAATATGGTACTTGTGAGTGAAGATTGTTGATAAATTAACGTATTCTACTTGACTTATAGTCTTGAGAAGATTTTCTGGAAACTCGTGACACAAAATTGCGATTTTTTAACAGTGAGGGTAAGTAATCATACTTAATTCAAGTACTCAAAGTTTTTTCGAATTAAATGTGCCCTTCTCAAAGTAACGAAGTAATGGAACAATGTACTCAATAACGGACAATATTTAGTTTTTGTTTTATTGTCGATTGATAATCAACTAAGCTAAAGCTATACGGTTATTTTATGAATTTCTAACTATGTTAAAAACACTAGTCCACTTCTCTAAATTTTCCAAGAAAAACAAAAAAGGGATCTCGTTCCGGACTATTTCATTATTTGCAATAAACAAAATATTGAAGGCGCTGTCAAGACTATTTGGAAGGAGTTGTGGATGGATTGTCTTCTGTCTCTGGTTAAAGTTAAAAGATAAAAAAAAAATCTCAAAAATTAGTTGCAATTGCCTTTCTGCAGTTAGCGATTCAGGTTTCCTAGCCAGGCACAGTAATTCTATATTTTAACGCTATATAACATGTTTCAGATTCTGATTTGTAGTTCAGAATTTCAGAAACACAGAAATATCTGATACAAAACAAGTAACTACACATTTTAGAAATTCAAAAGAATCTATTTTTTACAATGTTATAGATTTAGTTGGTCATCGAAATACCCCAATATAACCATAAAGTTACTGATATGTTAAATAAGGGAACATAAGGAATTCGTTTAGGAACAATTTCCAAACCTTAAAGAGGCGATAACAGCCCAAAAGTGATGTCGCTTGGTAAGAAGAAATGCAAAGTGTCGTGATGCAACTAGCTAAGAGCCAGGTGGGAGAGCAGTATATATGTTAGCCATGAGGGGCGCCCGCTGCAGTGAAACAAAGTCGTCTCATTGTGCATCTTCTCACTATCATTGGCTATTCTTTAATCATAAACTGTGAGTAACACTATTCTAAATAATTATATAGAAAACATATAGCGTTCAGTAAAATTTCACCATTAGCATTCTATATAGTAATCTGTCAAAGAAGATATCCAAGTCGCGTTTAAGTTAAGAGGTTGATTGTTCCCTTAGCAATAATTTTTTTAAATATTATAATTCTCGTTATTTTTATTTTTTCGTTCTCTATTTATTTTGTTATTATTTTTTAATGTGTTGAATTGTTATTCATTGTTTCTGGTCTTTGAATTAGAGGTAGATTTTTTTAATGGTCTTTGGAGTGATGGTAGAGTTTTATATTTGTTTTTGGAAGGTCTTCGGAAAGGTGTAGATTTTATAATATTTTTTTGTTTTGTCCAGGAAGTCTCATTGCTCGAGGATGTCTATAGGTGGTTATGAAATATATAGTAAAACCCATTGAAACTTATTTACTTTATATTTAGGAGCTAGATATATATTTGATTTTTGTCGTACAAAATTTATTTTGCAAAGTATTTTATAAAACATTTAAAAGCAAAGTACAAACTTAAAGAAAGTAATTTTTTTTTGTCAAATTAAAAAAAAGATAAAAGAAAATAGTTGTTTAAATCGTAAAAAGGACTCTCCGATTTATTGCAATATTAGAGTATTTAAAAGTCTTAATAAAGGATGACATATCTTTATTTAATTGGACAAATAATGATAATAAGATACCGGAGATTTTCAAAGCGCTTAAAACATGTTACTGGTCGATTAAATCATTCCATTTAAATAATCAATAACCCGATAAGTAATTAATTATTACTAGAAATCACAATAACATTTTGTATTATTTTTTAGAACCAATTTCTGACATTAAATTTTCAAATTATATTCCTGCTAAGGTCATTGGGTAACTTTTTTCAAAGCATCACTGTCAAAAATGTTATTTATGAACTTAATAAAACTGTTCAAAGTTCCAGAAAAATTTATCGTTATGTTTCGTTAAAAATGTAAACAAAAATATACAAAGAGTTGAGCAAATCATAATAGGGCATATTTTCTTAGTTACGCAAACATTAAAAAAAGCGTTTAGATCATTACAAAAATGTATTTAACAATTAAAAACAAAGCCGAGGAAATAGTGAAATGTATTATATTCCAAAGGTAGTCAAGTTTATTGAAAATACGTGTTAGCGAATTAAACTGGTATACTTTTAATATATAATATAATATATATTATTTATTTTTAACTTAGTTTTGTTTACACATTAGTTATAAACTACTAAATTCGTTGGTATCAATAAAAATAAATCAAATCTAGGCGCCTGAGTTATGCAATCCCGCATAATTTCTAGTAACATTCATATCGAGATCATCATTGGAAAAACTTTTGAATCATAATTTTCTCATTTCTCATATCTTGGAAAAACAAAAATTTCTGAATGTTCTCTATATTTTTCAATATTATTGAAGTTTCTTATTTCTATCTCAATTTTATTAGATATACATATATTAATGTGAAAAAGTAATTAGCCTTATAAATAATTCAATTTTAAAATTGTCAGTGAGCAGATTAGATTGATGTACCAACTTCTGTCATCTGTTTCTTGAAGTTAAAAAAATGTAAGCTGTTACCTTTTGCCCCTTGAGCAAACGGTATTAAAATAATTAGATATTAAAAGAATAAACTGTTATGTAATATATTAATGTGATATTCTCAGCTATAAATTCATACATTTACATATATCACATATTATCACCGAGAATAGCGAATAGCATGGATTTCTTCTGGTTTAGTATTAGCAATATAACAAGAATATATGTAACCAACTAGTTCCAAATAAATATTTTTTAAATTATCAATTATTCTTTGAAATATTTGTATAAAATCAAATAAAAACCAGTGAATAATAAAATTATACGATGAGCAATTATCTTCTTCTGTTACCGAATGACTGGCTAAGCTGATTTTATTCGGTTGGCTATTCAATGCCATTTCAAATTACAATGAAACTGTATTATTGTATTTTTTCTTTAAACACTTTTTGTTTTTTAACCAAACCGCTTGTCACTTTAGTAATGCTTGGTTTAAAAATGCTCCATAAAATTCCCTAAGAATTTTACGGAGGATTATTTTAGATAAACGTCATAATTTAGTGTCGATTTGATAAAGGGTGCTTCTTCAGTAGTTAGACAAATTAAAACTAATGAGGAATTGTTTTTGCAACGTTCTCTAATGATCGCTCATCAAGAACGGAATGATTAATTACACGCATTGTTCAGGTATTTTGATTGCCAAGTTTCGTCAGTAGCTCATTAAATTATTTATAAACTAATGCGATAACGTTTCTTAAAATGAAATTGCCTTGTGAGTTGTTGCCAAATAAATATTTTGTTACGTAAGAAAGATTCCCAGTTTGGAACTATTAATCAAATTGTAAAACTTTATGCAACAATATTCTCTATTGACAAAAGCCTCTAGCTATAGAAATCGGAGATACTTAGTCACATTAACATATAGCTTTTGTGACCCTAACTAAATGTTAAACCGTACGCAACCTTTATGAAGCATGTGAAGAGGCTCAGTGTTAGTTTTCTATCTTTGGAATAACGCAATATTAAATGAATAATAATACTTCAGTTGTAAATAAATTGTGTTTATAATTTCGTCAGTTAATTCACCAATAAACAAGTAAATAGAATAAATTAGACAAACTGACACGTTATAAAGGCAAGTATAGAAACTATCCAGTAGTAGTACTCGAATAATATATTCAATTTAGAATGCCACGAGGCCATCTTCTTTTCGGACTCCTCAGAGGATTCTCTGGAATTGAAGAAGTTGCTATTTTAAAAACTTGTGAGCATAACTGGAAATAAAGTTTGTCATGAAAGGTTCGACTCCGTAAGTCCAAATGGTCCGTAAGTCAAGGATATGAGTCTTTTGCCACTGGTTGGGGACTTAGAGAATTAGTCTAGTAAGTGTTGAAGTAGCCTGAATCGGCGAGCAGTATCAAAATGTTTAATTTTCATTGATATAAAACTATTTAACACTAAATTAAATTTTTTTTTGGGCGGGGGGGGGGGGGTAGGCATTTGATAGTTTAATTAAAGCGGTGTAATTTTAATTATAAAGTAACAGTATTTCAAAATCCACTTTCATCCAGGGTGACAATCAATAAGTGAGCCATTTATCCCATCCACCATCTTCAAGGGATCTTAAATGAATTTTTTGTTTTTTGTTTCCTCGTTCACTAGCAAGATATATTGCCGTAAGGGATATTTCAGGCAATGATTATTAATTGCTTAAAACTATCCCCCCAGATAAATAATTTACATTACGTGGCAGTAACATCTATCGCTATTTTATGGTACGAATCACCCATAATTTCTTTTAATGAAACCTTTTAGTACAAAAAATAAATGACTGAAAAATCAAAAAACCTATTCTCCTTTTGGTAAAAAAAATAAATTGTTACTTCAAAGAAATGCATTTTCTGAAGCTCATTAGGTTTTAAGAATACTAATTGTCTTTTAATTTTACTCTTTATATATTTTAAAATAAATTATACCTTAAATTGTCACATGTATTGAAATACAAGAATATCCCTTATGTTGCAGAAGAAAAAAAAATTCACTCTACCATACCTCGAGAGTGATAATTTTTCTGATTATGAGGCCAAAACAGAACTTAAAGAAGTTGATTAGCTATAGTACACCATGAATCCATCTTTAAATCTTTTGACTTAAATTTTTTGTAGACGTAAACAGCTTCTTACGGAGAAGGACTTATTGTATTAAAATATAGTGATTATTAAATAATAAATAACTTATTTTTATTAACACGTAACAAAAAACTTAGGAGCTTGATTCCTATCGAAAAGGAAGTCACCTCAATATTTTATTCGTGACGATTTCAACTGATGCAAGGTTGCTATAAGGGCAACGTAACTAACTATTATATCATTCTGACCCTTGACATCGTGTTCTCCTCCCTCACCAGTGACTCAGCAAGATAATGGCGATTTATGTTCGTGCCAACTTGACAGGAGCAGAAGTAAAGTTCTCTTTCACGAGGATTAGTAAAAGAACATGCAAAAAGAAAAGCAGGATCCTATACAAGCAATGAACAGCGGAAGGAGTTTCCCTTCGGCCTATACAAATCGATCGTACTTTCACAACCCAATAGTACTATAAGTACTTTACTGCCCTTAAAAATGATAAAGTATCAGTTCGATATAGACTATCTAGGGTTCGATTAGACAAGTATGTGGTTTAACTATGGCTTGCACCAGTATCTTGTTTTATCAGGAATAATGACTAGACCAGTGATCATCAATTGCATTTGGTCAGGGTCCATTTTGGATTTTCTAAAGTCCACAGTGGGCCGGACAATTCTCCTTGCTATCTCCGTGCTTTAAATTAAATAAAATTGTAACAGTAACCTAAAAATTGATATAAAAAAATTGAGATATATATATATATATATATATATATATATATATATATATATATATTATATTATATATAGTTATCATTTATATAGCTAGAATTATATTATAATTGTGTGAGATTTGAGCGCTTGTCTTAATTTTGAAGTAGTAGGTTATCATCCGCAATGCCCGCTATACATTTTTTATTAGTATGTAAATACAGTTTTTACTGTCCGCCATTTGAGGACCACTGGTCTAATACTAATAAGGAAGATTTTAATCAATTTATCCGTTATTATAATTGTTTAGATATTCTGAGTTTCAACCAATTGAGAAAGAGCGTTAACAGAATTAAGAATTGAATTAAGACCCGATTCAAAACCCGGGATACTATATCTTGCAAATCTTGCATTTCTATTCCTTTCTCAGTGTGGAAAATGCCTAACTGAATAGAGGACGGTTAGTATTTTAATAGTTTATCTGATGTCACTTAATACTGCTACGGATAACCAGATAGTGCTACAGTGGGAGTCTTACATTTTGCCTATCTTGGTATAATTAGAATGATTGACACGTACCTGGCACCATACAGGCTTGTGACTGAACCGTCCTTCGGAAGGGATAGTCAAGCATATTTTACTCCTTTTATAATATCCTAAGACCAGCTGCCGGGCTACAAACCCGCGATCTCCCTTGCGACTGATTGTAATTGCGGCTTTCCATCAATATACCAGCTTTCATTGTTCTGAGCTCCAAGATATTTGAAATCCTTTATTTCCCATCAAAATTGAAGCAGATCTGATCTTGTGAACTACTTGGATTGAATCTCTGACCCATACTGTATCCACTCCGATCTTTTGAGCAGAGATACGCCTCGATTATTGCTACATTCTCTGTTGTCTCTTGTAAATAGGTTTAGCATTTTTCTCCATTTTGTTAACAAAATCTTCATAAGATTTTCGTTTGGTTTGAAGAACGTATTTTGAAAAACTTACCTTGACCGCCTTCCATATTTTCCTATACCTCTCTACTGGCTACTGGTGTTCTCTGATTGAGGAAGTGCCTCCATGCTTTTTTCTTTTCTCGTACCTTCCTCTTCACTTCATCAGTACACCATGGACTTCTTTTAAACCCCAATCCTGCCCTTTTCTCTCCACAAACTGGTCGAGAAGCATCGAGGATGGTTTTCTCAGCTCAACCTAATCACTAATCACTATCTACCATGGTTGGTCAGAATCTTCAGCCATCCTATTTATTTCTTTTTGGAACTATCCAGCCAATTCTTCTACTTTCAGACATTAGGACTTTATTATATCCTTTGCCTTGCCTGTTACGAGGAGTTTATTAATTCCAATTGATTGTGGAGCATAAGAAGGTGGTGATCGCTTCCAATCTAATAGCCTCTTTTCACTCTAGCATCCACTACCTCATCTTTTCTCATTAGGACATAATCTAATATAAATATTTCGCTTCTTCCTGGCTCCTCTTTGTATCTACATGTTTTTTTGTACATATGTATTGTAACTAAAATATTTGTTCTAAAAGAGTGTTGTTATTTTTTTTTTTTGTAATCTGTGACAAGTAGGGTTATTTTATTTTATATTGTAACAAAAAATTCTATTTATACTATATAATAAAATTATATTTTGGAGCTGAACTGCATTTTACCTCCTAAGAGAGAGGCTTTTGTCATAATTTGATGTCAATAAAGCTTTATTATTGTCTATATTTTCTTCTCGCATTTGCGGGTTCTAAACAGAGATGGGGGACAAGTCCAACCATCTGCAGTTATTATTTTTGGTTTTTATATTTTCCATCTCTAAATATTCAGAAATTTTCTAACGATCCTGGCTGTGTCTAGGAGAACTGCCTGTTGAGCCTCCTTTAAAACCTCGACCGGAATTCCCAGCTTCTCAATACCCTCCACCGTGGATTTAGGAACCAATCCATTCGTGGAGATTACAATAGGTGTTACCACCACGGTTTCCATATCGTATAGCTCTTTTAGCTCAGCCGCAAGTTCCTGATACTTCCGAAGCTTCTCTCCAATAGTTGTGTTCACATTATTGTCGTTAGGGATCGCAATATCAATTAACAATGATGGTTAACGAAAACAAAAAAAACAAAATTTGAAAAATATAAAATTATTTTTTTGTTATTTTACTTTTTTTATTGCTCCATTAAAAAAAAAACAAGTTCGAGAAATGATACTGGATGATTAAAACAATAATAAATATGAAACGGATCTGCAAGGATGTTTTGGAATGCAAACTTCTCAGGTTAAAACTGGATTCATATATGGGTTTTCGAGGAAAGCCCAAGCTGAGGACAGGAAAGATATGGACAGAAGGAAGAAGGGAGCAGCACCGGCGACGGATGAGGGAGTACAGGGCCAATGTCAAAAATAAAAAAGAAAAAAAAGACAGTTGAAATGACATGGTCCTTAGAAGGCCAATACGGAAAAACAATATATATGAAATAGATATTTTAATGTTTTAGTAGGGCTTTTATGAGTTTAGTATGAGAAAATAATTATGGCAGATATAATTGAGATGTTTTCAGATTCAAAAATAGTTCTCTAAAACAATATTGAAGAAAAAGATGAAAATGGGAGTTGAATATTTTCATAAAGTCTGTGAGACACTGCCCTAGTTATTAAAAATATAGCAACATTTTGATTAATTGGGAAATAATGAAGTTATTTTAATTTTATTTCATACCTTATAAGAGAAAATGAAAAATAGCGACAGTGATGAGTTGAATAAAGTTGTGGTCAATGTTTATAAGTTTCACCGAATGTAGAAAAATATTTTTAATATTAGTTATAATTAAAAGCTTACAACTATATTGCAAGATTATAAGTAAGACACAATACCATTGTTTTTGATATTTTTGCACTATTAAATATATAAAAATCATTTATTTGTTAAGAAAATTATATTTTATTTCCTGTTGTATAAATTATATCTTCTATCAAATACTCATATGCCTATTTAATTTATCTTATCAGCAATACTTTATTAAAATTAATAATTTATATTTATTTCAGCCAGTGAAGCTAGTCTTTATTATGTTACGTGAAGGACTACTATTAACTATTTGCCTTGGTATGTTACCTCACATATTACATTATACTATTTATTTACTTTTGCAATTTCATAAATGACTAATTTTATATTCTAGCTTTTGCCTATGTTTGCACAAAGCCTACAGCTCATCATCGGGTAAGTGATCATGCATTATTTAAGTTTATAAAACAGAATATATGATAAAATAATAAATGAAAAGACTAATACTTCTTTCAAATATTATCACATTTATCAAATAAAAGTAATAAATAAAACCTCAACTTTGTGGAAACTCTCAATAAAGAATAAAAAAATCAAATAAAAGTAAATCATTCAATAAGTAATCTGCTTCATCACACTTATTAATTCATTGAGAAATTAACTATTAATTCATTCCAAGCATCTTAAATAATTTTGAAATATATTACTACCAAAATTACAAATGTGTTCACAATACAAATAGTAAATTTTACCCTGTATTGTGGCACACAAGAGGCCAAAATACTTATATAATAAGTGTTTCGTGATTAATTAAGATTTTAGAGCCATTGGAGGTAATTTTTGAAGTAGATCAAATCAGGTAAAAGATATTTTCTGTCTTTTGCAAGTGATTTGTCTCTGACAAAGAATTCTCAAGTAAATAGAACTTCATCTTCATTCCTTGATTGATATCGACTTATCTATAACCTAATTAAAACTACAGATTTTGCAGAAATTAAAAACAAAATTAAAATCTATAAAATTGATCATTTTATATGAAAGTAATACTTAAAAAATAACTTCTTGACTGACAATAGTTATACCTAAGCAATTTTTTTAATTTTAAGAAATGCTATTTTTTATGAGAATAAAGGGCACAGATGGATTAAAGTTTAACAATTTTTAGCCAATTCAATAAATGTTTAAAATTTTCTATTTTCATCCATAGGCAAAAAGATGGGAAGATTTCCCGAACCTTACTTTCACATTTGACTGCAGTGATAGAGCGGTAGGTTTCTATGCAGACACAGAACATCATTGCCAGATATTCCACATGTGTGACGAAGACGGGAGGAGGATACCTTACATATGCGCCAATGATACCAGCTTTAACCAACAATACAGGGTTTGCGATTGGGACTACAATGTTAACTGTGGAGAGGCACAGAGCTGGTAATGATCGTTCTTTATATAATTATTAAATATTTATATCATAACTGAACAGCTGAGTGGAAGAGCATATAATGATACTTGAAATCGAATCTGAGAAAAATTTACCGATTTCTTATTCTTAAATTAGAGAGGTTCATTTCAATGCTACTACAATTTTAGGGTTTTGAAAAAATATACAAGGTTTTATGTAAACAAAATTAGTCAGAATATGGAAAATATTTAGTTTTCTAAAACATTACATTATTCCAATTAGCTCATAAATTCATGATGCTGTGTTTTTAATAATATAACCAAGCCCTACTTAAGTGAAAATAAATAAACTAAATTTGATGGAGATGTAATGGTCCGGGAAGAGGTAAAAATCAATCCTCAAATAGAACCTAATGTTTCGACCCACATTGCAGGTCTTAGTCATAAAAAGTGTGGGATAACTAAAAGTTGATTAAGTTTTTTTTTTTTAAATACTTCATTTTAATTCAAAGAAATATATTTGTTACTATTTGCTGAATAACATTATTGATAGCATATATATCCTTTCGAAAAAACTTTAAATTAGTTTGTTACTAATTAGTTCTTAAAAATTATTTCTAGAGCAACTATTTCTTTATTTTAGAGGTTAAACTGTAAATAGAAGCCATATTAATGTTTTTTTCTATAATTAATTTCACTGTATTCAGTAAGCCGTTTAAATATAATTTCTATGAAAGTAACTTATGTATAAATCATTTTTTATTTCCTTTCACACTTATATCAGACAGGGTAAGAAACTGATAGATGCAAGTAACAATTTAATAATTTCATAAGAGCTAATGTTAAACTAATAATATTTTGATGAAAACCAAATACTTTAATTTCGTATAATACTTGTATTATGGCTTGAATGTATATCCCTTGAACACTGGACAATATTTCTTATAAAGAACAATTTTTAATCATTAAACATACATAATAAAGTAAAAATTTCTGATGCTGCTTACCTTCTTATCCTCTCTCATGAAGTACAATTCGACAACAGCGGCGTACACAGAATTTTTCTAAAGAGGAATGGGGGGCTGTTAAATAAGAAATAATATGTTATCATATGATTTGGGAATGGGAAGAAAGAAGGAATATATCTAAACTGTCCTATAAAAATATACCGCAGTAGCACAGATAAGAAACATCTGTTTAGTGATGAAAAATACCGAATACTTATTTTACCAAAAAATATTGTTTTGATTTTTTGGTTGTTTGTTACAAATACAATCTGTTAACAAAAATTTGTCATTTGTTTACAAAATACATAATCATCAATTATATAATTGGCAAAATCAATTTCTTGAGATATTCATATTGAATAAGTGAAAGTTAGCTATTAATGTTTTATTTACTATTTAGAGCTCATTTTATTTTTCATTGATTTTGTTTACGTTTTCGGTTTTAAGCTACTGTGGTGAATTACAAACACACTATATAGAGACAATATATGTATATATATATATATATATTTTTTTTTTGGAGCTTCATTGTTTCGACTCAGGAGATCTGAGTTGCTGTGCATAAGGCCCGGGTTAAAATCTGGCTATGGAAGATAATTTACTTAATCTGTTAATAGCCGGGGATGGGGATCTGGAGACCATGGGGCTCACACAGCTTCTATAAAATGGGCAACCAAAAATCAGGCAGTTGAGTGGGATTTCAGACAATTCACCTTCCTTGTTCTATAAAGAGGATAGTCTCAATCTCTTAATGAAACCGAGACTGTAATTGGGTAATAGTGGTACGAGATTATATATATATTGAAAAGTAAAAACAATGTCAAATCGAATAATAAATGTCTAATGACCTCAAAGGAATTAGAATTGAACACAGTTACCTATACTGCTGTATAACAAAAATAGAAAATAAACACAAATGTGTAATTATTATGAACTGTTAGAAAAAAAGTTGTGATCTTGGTTTAGCCAGAATTCTTCAGCTTTAACATGTTTGTAAGAGCCAATTTGTTACACAGTTTTAGCCTCCAAAATGACAAAGAAGCCTACAATTAATTGAAAGTATGCCCAAATACCGATTTTTTTAAATGTTTAAATTCATGAGTTGTGTTAATTGTTAATAAATAAATATTGTTATATATTTATTTATGTATTGTATGTTTTAGGTACTACCTCAATGAGCTTACATATGTGACGGATCCTCCAAAAGAAAGTACGACCTCACCATGACCGGGCGCCCATATGCCGCATGACTGAGCCCTTCAAACCTCTGTATCAGTCTAATATTTATTTGCATTTTGTAAACACATATGTAATGTAATACATAAGTAAATGATGAAATGTAACATGTACAAACAAGGTGCCCTATTTCTAATAAGTTATACTATTGCCATATTTTTTATACATTTTTTATTTAAATAAACTTTTTTTATAATATATTGTTATAAAAACCTGTCCTTTAAATTTATCTGTTGATTTGTTTGATGCTTTTTAATTTTATCAAAAAAATTTTAATAAGTAGTTTTAGCAGTTTTCTAAAAAATTACAGTATTACTTCATATCTGCTGTGAAACATTTACTGTATTAAACTCTATTTCAAGCCTGCCTTAGCAACACACTCGTATGCTGAGCGAGAATAACCCGATTCCGCTTCCTAGGTACAAAAAACTCAATTTGAACAAAATTCGACTTAACTACTCATTACCTGGGCAGCAGATATATATTACCTTGATAATCTGCAAACAGTATTCTAGAATAAGACACGATGAAAACGGCCTAAATGCCATGAGAATAAATTCAGTGAAAATAACAGAGAAAGTATGATTCCAGAAGAAAAAGTTCTCTCAATTAGTATAAGTTTCAACTTAACAAGCAGCTAAATGCCATAATAAGGTACGCAATATAATAGAGAAAGTAGGACTAATACATCTGTCGATAGATCATTTCATATATATATATATATCTTTTTTTATCCCGTTACAGGCCAACTCCTTTCCGCCCATATTTTTTCATCCCCTCTCCTATCTTCTTCCTCCTATATATAGATATTGTACGCTGACGACTAGACCATACGAGTACTATCCGATAAGGACGACTTTCTTGAAACGGTCACCACTCGGGGAAGAATGCGACAGCACCATGGTAAGAGCCTGCCGCACCCCTGAGGAACGACACACTTCCAAGAGGACTGAGAAATGCCGGCCGTTGCGAAGTAGGTTGCAAGACCAAGAGATCCGAGTCAATACACATAGAAAGTGGCGGTGCTGGACAAGTTGGTATCCTTCAGCCAGCGTCCTCACCGGAGGCTACCCGAATCTTCCACGGTGTGTCGCCCATTGAGAGTTGATGTGTGACCATCTCTTGCGGTCCAATGACCACGAAATGGGAAGCAGGGGCAGACCGTTGATGATGTATAATAAGTCAGTCTGCTGCTTAAGTGGAAAGTATATGCATTATACATACATACATATATTTATCACGTTGCCTATTTAAACTTTATGTGGTTGATATCAAATACATGTGCAACGCATGTATGTAAATTGGGTTTGGCGCCTAGTTTTTCTGCAATACAAAATTAATTCCTTCCAATGAATTTCAATGAAAGATTGAATCAATAATGTTCAATCACATATATTTTCTGTTTACCTTTTATGTTACTTTTAACAGATGAACTAAATTTTGTTTGACTTTACGTATCACTTTTGTATCCTAATTGGCTGGCGTGGATGGATACGGGGACATCAAGAGAATACCAGCATCAAATTGTCACAAAATTTATGAAAATATATAACTTTCAACTCCAGCAAATTGTATGGTTTGTATTTTAAAAAACGAAAAACAAATTACTTTAATCAAAATAGTGTCATATTTGGCGATAATAGAATCTTGTCCTTACAATATGCCACTATTTACCAAATCACCCATATGAAAAATAAATCAGGGTATACTAATACACAAATCAGTATCGAAAAGTTGGAATGAATTAGAGAAATAAATTATTTCACTTACTATTTAAGATCACAACATGAAACTGTTTCTAAAAAAATATTGACAAACAGAAAATAAGGCCATACATTTTATTTGATAGTTATTTAAGATTAACTAATGATATTAAAATGACACCTACAATTTTTTCTGAATATATCCGTCAGACTATCTTATGATTCAGAGTTTTAATGAAACTTAAGGAATCTCCTGAATGAAATTTTTTTGTGTTATTCAAATATTTGTTGTATAAACAGGAATTGTTAATAAATACTATTACCCTTGTGACTTTATTAATTTTTTTTAAAGTTATAACAAGTATTAAATGAAAAATGATAAATCACTTCGGTCTCACGGAACTTTATATTATATTATCTGGTGGATTCATACTTACAACACTCTTTACAGCTTTGGATAGCGAATGCAAAACACAAATATATCGAGGAAAAATTACATACATTTCAGACATTTCTGAAAGCTCAAAATCAATTTCTAGGTCTAAATGAATTTAAATTAGCCTTTACTTTCATCTTTTTGAAAATGGCCTTCGAAAGAATTTGAAAGTATATTACTTTTAGACATAAAATGTGTCTAAAAAGTACAAGCATTGATTGGACTTGTAAGCAATTTCCTTAGTAATTTTAGCAAATTTGAGACTTCAAATTGGTGATCTAATAGCATTTGAAATATCAATTTCACATTACTAATTTAAACTTATTATTTCTAATAGTTAGGCTGCTAGAGGTTCGACTATTTGTACTTGGTTCCTCACTATTGATACTGTGATTTAAACAAGTAAAAATAAAACTTACTTTTTATTGTATCTGTAGGGTGTACAAATTAGGATTACACGGTGGAAATTAAGTGGGAACTTTCGCTGTACAGCTGAGATCTGGAGATGGGATGAGCGTGACAGGAGAATAAAAGAAACAGTGCATGGCTCGTCGGCTGGTAGATCACCTTCACGACTGCAGCTTCGCCATTGTTATCATTTGTCACAGAAAATAAGTATCAACAACAAACAAGAAAACACGTTTCATCATAATTATGTAGTTTGTGTTGAAGTAATTCCTCTTTTGTATATAATAAACATTGTTTATAAAGTATTGTATTAAAGACAGACAATACTGTAAAGTGACTGTAGAGATCATGTGAGCATATACTGTCATCCATGTTGGTGTCCATTTTGTGTTAGTTGCCGTCCTACTATTGTTGTGACTGGATCGTTGTTGTGTGAAGTGTCTGTCTGTCTATATAAGCTTATGTAGTGTATATATCCAATAAATCTGTGCCCGTATCGTTATAACTTGTACTGTTGTTTTCCACCTCCACTTTTTCATCTTTTTACTCTCTATGTTAAAATTTTGTAAATGCATACATACAAGTAGGCAACTACGTTCAATAACAAACACATTTCAAAAAAATATACGAACAATACCAGAAACTTATCTATAGTTGAATTTGTCCAGAGCAACATCAATGACAAGCTTGTTGCCAAACGTAATTTCAGAGTTGGAAGAGTGAAGAGAAGGAACAAAATGCGGAATTTTGTTGTAGTATAAATAACTCAAGATGGCAGAGCCGTATTCAGTATATTAGTAAACTGTGGAACTCTCCAGTTATTTTAGTACTTAAGAGTACATTAAAAAAACACTACAACCCATGAAGGGTCTTTGGGTTCAGTTCATGGTAGAGACTGCACTGTTTCTTATACAACAGTGAAAGATGGTTTGTCTGAGTTCACGTCCTACCGCCAGGTTTTCCCCTATTTGGGGTACCCACTTTTTAGAGGTTGAGTGACCAGGAGGATCCATCCCCGGCTTAACAGTTAACAGATTAAATAAATTATCTGCCATGGGCACATTTGAACGCGAGAATTATGGCACGGCAAATCGACGCTGTAGGAATGAGTTATCCCGCTACCCATTCAGACTACACAGATACATACACATACGTTAGCTTGTAGTAGCTTGGTTATTTTATAGTGGAGACATGCCTACAACGCTCGAAAGTCCGAGAATGTGACAGTAGTGTGGGATACTGGTACTTACAGGGCTAAAATCAAAAATTTCTATTGGCGGTTCTGAACTACTGTAAGGATTGTCGACCTTCATACTTTGGATTAGGATAGGTAAAAATCAAGTTAAATATGAAGAACATATCTTCTTTGGAATTTTAAGAAGTTCTATTAAGTTAAATGAAATGAGGCATTGAGTATCAAAAGCGGATACCTCCAAAGCTTCAAAAGTTGACTTTTCAACATTTTCGGTATTTTAGTCAAGAAGCTCCAAAATTATTTTTCATGGTTTTAGTCCGGCTCTGAACCTGACTTTTCGGAACCATAAACCATTGCTTGTCGAAATAAGTGAAAAATGTGGCAAAGTCACTTTTTGAATTTTTGAGATATCCACTTTTGATTTTGAATGCCTCTAATAATAATAGAGAAAATAATAATAGAGAAAATATACGGTCTTTTTTCTTTATACCTTTCAAGAGAGGCTTCTTTTCATAAACTTCTAGGTACATTTGTGATACTATTGATCCTTCTTCTAATCAATCGAAAGACTTTAAAAAATTGTATTTCTTTCTATTAATATAGACAAGAAAAGGAAAGAAGAAAACAATAAAAAACAAACGAATATATAAAACTTTCTCTTAGAGATTCTTCGGACAGCTCTGGAAACCGGAATGTGTAAGGTCAGGCTGGACCTACTTAGGATACTCTTTAGGACTATTAACATATATACATATAAAATTTATAACTTTTTAAAAAATTTATAAACAAATAAAAGCTTTTTCTATTTTACAGGTGTGAAAGTGAAAAGGAAAACATTAAAAAATTAAATTCCCTGGAAAAGTATTATATGCCCATCTATAAAATAATGGATGGATTAGATAGATGGATTAGTGTAGAAAAAATAATAAAATCTTCGCTGTAATTTTTAGTTCAATTTGAAGTCAAGATTTAATAATAAACATGCACAGATAATTCTGAATAAAATACTTTACCTTACAATCTAGGTCTAGTATATAGAAAAAAACAAAAATTGGTTATTTGATCCATTAATAACTGTATCATATTTTTATATATCCTTGGATTTCATTAGAAAACCATTCAAACTGATCCGTCACAAAGATTAGATAATTCACAAAATTAATTTTCAAGCATTCCAGCGAATGTTAATCTCAAAGCTATCTTTGCCAAACTAACTTAAACTCAATCTTGATAAGCTGATGCACATGAAGTGAAAACAAAGATGGAGTTTGGACCTAGTATTGAACTTGATAAAACAAACAAGAAAAAGCTTTCTGAGGAATGGAGAAAGCTCAAGAGACGAAGTGAATAGACATTTGAGTAAAGAGTTTATTACGATAGCATATCATATAATATAGTCCCATATACAGGGTGTATTATATTACATATAGTGTATTGGACACAATAAGGTCAATATATAGGCAATTTCAAAATAAAAATATTTTAAAGAGACCACAGATTTGTCCTGGCCGAGATTCGAAACCGGGTCTTCCGCAACTCTAGTGCGGTGCTTTACCAATTCAGCTACCAGGCTCAAAAAAAAAATAATATACATATATACATCAATACAAAATTTACGTACGTCAACCAGATCGTAATTAAAAAAGTAAGGTTCAGTGAACATTCTTCACCCTAAATAAAAATTAAAACCAAAAACATATAAATATTAACATGTATATGCTTATTTTATCTATCTATGTTATATAGTATTATTTTTATTTGAAAAACATTAGATTCTGAAAAAGTCAATACAATAGTTACAGAGATTATATAATTTATTGTCTATGTATATTTAAAATATACAAAGTGAAATTAAATCCAGGAAAGATTAAAATGGAATAAAACAATAATAAATATTTTAAAAAAAATTTAATATTTATTAGCTTACAGTGTTCAATAAAGTTAAAGCTTTTGTGGCTAATTTAATTAAATTTAATAATAAATTTAAATTTAATTAATTTAAATTTAATATAACTGTTACGTTATGATCAAGTAATAGCGCATATATATAAATAAATAAATACTTATTTTTTAATATTTCGTAAATAAAACTAAATGAATTATGCTTTAATATATTTATTTTGAATGGGTTTTCGATATTTAACACTTGAATTAAAGGGTTACTTTAAGTCGTCCAAAATACTAAGTATGAAGCGAGACTTTTCCAATCTAGAGTATTTAGCAAATACTGAACGGTTTCCTTCAGTTATACTGACCCTTACAGAAGTTTGGAAGTTCAAATCATTTTTCGGTATTATTATTCTATTTTTTTAACCGCTCTATAAACATTTGGTTTGTCTGAAAGTAGAACATATTTTAAGCTATTTCAGCACCCAATAATAAAAAAGAAATAGAAACGTTTCTTATAAAAATTTTCAGGGGGAGAGAAATTACATCCTAGTGAGTGATGATTAAATATCTTATTCTATTGACGTTGTCAATTGTTTGAAAGGAAATAAATTTTACTTTATCTTCCTTAATTAAAAATAATCTAATTATTTTATCTACTTTAAACACAATTAATTTAGTATAAACCTACTTCGTGATAACTTAAAAAGAGAAAGATTTTAAAAATAATGTTTACAACGTAAACTTTTTTCTTCTTCCAAACCAGGTTAGGTTTCGCACGCTATGACGCGGCTTTAAACCTTTTATAAGGACCATGATAACGAATTTTTAGTAGTTTTTTATTAATTTTCAAAACTGGCAGTTTTTTTTTGTGAATAAAAGTATTATAAGGTAACAATAACAATGCTTACAGTGCCACAGACAATAACAATTAAAAATACACAGATAATTAAATGCCTTATAAGTGAAAGGTGATAGTAAGGAAATAGGTTAGCAGGGAGCGGTAGTGGGGAGTGGGAGGGGAAGTCAAAGAAGGAGAAAGGACTCGAAGAGAGACAGAGAGGCAGTGATGCTGACCGGGCTGTTGCTGCTAGCTGTGGGGGCTGCTGCCTACAACAGCACCCAGGAGGTCGTCGTGTCTTCGTCGCCGGTGAGGATAACCGGGCCAGCGGGGAGGACACCACCTGCCGATGAGAAGGAGGAAGCCGTGGTGAAGCCGATGCCCAGGGCGGTAGAGGCTAGGGGCATGAACAAGATGAAGAAAGCCTTCAAGAAGTGGATGCCCTACCTCATGGTGCCCACGATGATGGCCCTGGGCTACGCCCCCTTCGTCCTGTCCTCCCTCAAGATGATGGTAATGAATGCCGTATCCATCAACATGATGGCACTCAACGCCGCTATCTTCCTCACACTGAGGAACATGGCATTCGGGCCTCGTTTGGGCCAGCATGTCAAGTATTACAACTTCGGCTATTCCAACAGCAAAAAGCATCAGCACCATCCCCATCACCATTATCCGCATCGCCATTAGCCAATGGTCACTTTGTCATCAGGTAAGAAAACCAACAATAATTTTCAAAATACTATTGTCAATTTTCTTGATACTAATATTTTGTTTAACGATAAATATATCCTATTAATATTTCTAAAATGATATAAGTCCAAAATCTTAATTTTTTTTTAAACAGGAAAACTATTAGAGAGCTTGGAATAGAATAAGGACACAAGTGCCTTCTGTCAGACAAACTCTGAAGCCAAGGTTAATATAGGTTTGATGAGTGATAAAGAGATATTCACTCATTTCTTCCATGACCATAACTCAACACCGAAAAAAAACATCGAGTTTTGATTTGTGTCACATTGGAAATACTCGTGCAACATCAACAATTTCAACAATAGAAGGGAATGTTCTCTATTTATTTAAAGCATATGAGCAACTCACATTATCGTTTTTATCCAAACCACCATGAGAGCTTTGAGGATATCATAGAATGGTCTGAAATATATTATTTTAGAAATTTACATGTTAAGTTTAAAAGTGAAACTTATTTTTTTAAAGTGGGTTTAGTGGTGAACTGCCCTTTTGGTATTCTATGTTAAAGAATATTATACAAATGCAATATCAAAAGTATTATTAAAAATAAAAATATTATTTTTTTCGATTAGTTTGAAGTCTTGGCCTTTTAATTGTCGAAGTAGACTTATTACAATTTTTATAATACTTTTATCAAATTTTATAAAACCTGTACCATTGCGGAATAAGGAAGATTTTGGGTAAAGTATTGGGAGAGACTCGTACTGTTTCCAGGCCAACGTTTGTGGAAGGTGACAATTTGCCCGTGATCACACTCCACCGTAAGGTATTTCCTAATTAAGAGAACTTATTTCAAAAAAGTTGGGAAAGCTTCATGATAAAATTTTACTACTGTAGTATACGATACGGTAGGTACTCCGGTCCGTGAAATGTTTTTAAAATTATGAGAAGAGCCATGAATATGTAAAATAACTACAAATAAAGGAAGTTATATGGCGGCTAATTATTTTTAAGATCCCTGAACATCGTAGCTAAAATGTCAATACTTTAAATTGAATTACTCACAAAAATTTGAACCAATTGATAAATGTACTCACTTAGTTGACCTTTATATAAAAAATGTGTCGATATATCATTATATACCTCAGAGGTCTTGCGGTTTGAGTTAGTGGTTTGCCTGCTCCCTAATCATTCCAATTCCCACTGCGGTCAGATTGTCTATCTAACTTTCTCAAGCTTTTTTCAGGTTGACAGTAATGATGGCATTCTAAGCAGAATGACTGTCACAGATTCCATACACCTATTCCCAGACGGAAACACTGAAACAAATAACTAATATTCTTTTCATTGTGTCTTTGTTTGAACTGGGAGCTGAGTATTTTGTTCTAGGATCCAATTTTTTTCTTTGTATCAAACAACCAGCTCTGGAGGAAACATATCTGTGCTTTTTTGTTTTCAGTTTCAAGTATCTACAACAGTTACCACATAATTTAAAATTCTTTTTCAAAATAGATGAAATTTTACACAGTCAATGAATGATTTTTAAAAATAGGTTCTGATTCTAAGTGAGATAAAAATTCTTTGATAAGAAAAAAATGTTTCATTTTTTGAAGCACTAAAACTTAAACTGTAATGAAGACGGAATTTTTTCACCTACTATTCATCCAGCCTGTAGGTTTAATTTTACTGTTTCTGCAACCCTGCATGATACATAATAATAAAATTTAAAAAAGTCCTATTTAACTTAAAATGTATACTTAAGTTTAGTTTTCTGAATAACGAGTGGTCGCAACAAGTACTCACTTACATGTTTAATTAATTTTGAAGAGTAAAAATCAGCTTTTTTATTTATTTTTTAATTACTTTCTTTCTTTTTTTTTCAGTTGATTGGACCAAGTTTGACCAGTGCCTGGCTTGAACTTACTGACATGAAATTACCAATGGATATTTTTTGGTGTTAAGTTTTTTGATATTATTATGCTACGTGACATCCGAATTATATATTGTCGTAATTTTTTTAGAATTCTGTATAAATTAACTACATGCCCATCATGCTAGCTAGTTTTAGTTGAAGAAAAGAAAGCAACGCAATCAATGTTAGATTAAGTTTGGCTCAAATAAATATATATTAGTACTTAGCAAAATTACTTGTAATTTGTATAAAATAGGCTGTGATTATCAGGGATATAGTGTCATGGATATTTATAACTTTTATTGGAATTTTCGTTGTAAAAATTTTACATTGAATTCAGTATAATTATAACAAACTGGAATGATTTTAAATTTAGCCTATCTCAGCATACAATATTGAATATTACACTAAAATAATATCAATAACATTGATTTAAAATGTAATTATGTTTATTGTTATTATTTTAACTTTCTAATTTTATATAATTTATCTGAAGTTAATTTCCTTAAAATATGTTTTAATATTGTTTTTATTTATGGTAGTAATTTATTTTAGTGTATTAATGTTAATGATATAAATTGATTATTATTTGTTGTTTAAGAATAAAACCAAAGTTAATTATAATAAATTAAAATTACCGTACTATTTTTACATTAGACAGTAATATTTAAAGAGAATTCTTAACCCATAACCTTATTTCCTCATTTTATACTTTATGCTTTTAAATTATATATCATCCTCATACGAGACTGAAAAGACAAGAAACCGCTCGACGTTTCAGGCTACTACACTTACTAGACAAACGCTCTAAGCTCCCAATTTATTACAAAAGACTCATCTACATGACCATCATACGACCTACGGAGTAGAGCTTTGGGGCTCCACTAAGCCATCGAATTCCTCTCATATCCAATCCCTACAATCCAAAATCCTTCGTAAAATCCTTAATGCTCCTTATTTTGTTAAGAATAAAATCATCCATAACGACCTTAATGTCCCATTTGTTGCTGATTTGGCTCGAACCCGCTATCTATCCATTCATAACAAACTTCATTTCCACTCAAACCCTCTGGTTTTAAACCTAGCTTCCTCTTCAATTCCCGATAATCCTCCGAGGCGTCTGAAAAGAAGATGGCCCCGTGACTTCTTAGTTGAACTTATGATTTGAGTACTGCCAGTGGGTAGTTTCTCTACTTGTCATTTTCACATGTCATTATGTATCGCTTAGCACATTTACTAGATGTATTTTTATTATACAGTTGTAAATATCAATAAATAAATTTAAAAAAAAATTATATATCAATTGATATAAAAATATGACTGATAAGAAATTTAATATTACAGTTGTACAACTGACTAAGTTTTTGCTTTATATATTTTTTGTTGTAAACTCATCATAATTTAACATAAAGAGTTAGAAGAAACCTTCGGGAGTATACAAAAAAATTCTCTGTTATGCATTCTTCATTTAACAGACCGAAACAAACTGATTATTAATGCTCAATTTAGTATTTTTATATTTATCAATTTTTTTTTAATTAAAATTATTTTGGGTCGATCCTTGCTCATCTTAAGATCAGAACTTACCAAAGAGGTTCTTCTTTCAAGTAAGTAAGGTTATCTCTGATCTAGATATGATATTACCTCATCCTTAACATTAGTGTCAAAATTCATACCTGGATTCTGGTATAGTCTAGTACAGATTAATTTAAGATAAAAAATAACACATACTGTGTAGTGATCAGTGGAATAGATAAAAGACAAGTAATTAAATATACGAAGTAATGAGTCTTTCATCGCAGATTATTGACATTCAGAAAAAATATTTTTTATTAAATGTACACCTCACTCGTAACGTCGAACTTTAAATAAATTATGATTAGAAATATTAGTGTAATTTATAAGCTAAGTCACAAAAATATGTAAATTTTGCTGGTAATTATTTAACGCAGTTTGTCACCGTTTTTCCCTTTATAGTATTTAAAAAATTATACATATATAATTTCAATAGTGATCCACGACCAATGTATCCTGGAGTAAGGAAAGCATCCCGCCCTGCATTACTTTTATACTGGATAACAATGGATTTGCACTTTATTATAACATGAAGAACAAGCAGAACGAAGAGAAAAACGAAAAAAAAAATATCAAGAAATATAAAAAATAACATCATAACAGATTTCAGTGAATCGTGAAATAAATAACGATGCCTGCTTTGGCCATGGTCGTGACCCACAAAGGCATTCAAATTTCACGGACACTCGCTTGACCACAGTGACCTCAATTTCACCTGAAACACCTCAGACCTCATCGGGATCATCCATGTTATTAACAAGGAAACTCTCTTCTGGCCCGATTGCAACTTCATTAAATTATTATTACTGTTAATAAGCAGCATTTAATGATCGATGCACATCCAATTAGGCATAATTAACTGCCATATTTCATACTATTAAAGTCATTATTAAAAATCTACCTCCTCCGTTAAGTTGCGGAAATACTGATTTGTTTATTAATTTAAATTAACTTAATGCTGCTATGGCTATTCGAACAATGCCACAGAGGTAGTTCTGTCCAACTATAATTAGGATAGGGATCTTTCAGGAGTTCCTGACTCCTTACAGACTCGGGACACCCATTTAATGCCCCTTCTGAAGGACTGTTTAAATACGGATATTTTTCTCCATTTAGAACTCCTAATGCCACCCAAAATACTGGTTCACCTCCTTATAAAAGACTGCATCTCATTCGGTTGAGCGTCTCTTTGACCAACAAAGCAGTTTTCTCTCAGTTTTCAAAAAGTTGGCTAATTTTTAAGCAGTTGATTTTTGTATCATTTTATGGTCAAAAAATTCTATAGTGAGAAACTCAAGTAAAAAAAATCGTAACATTATTTCAAAAATAATCCATATTCTTCAATAAACGGCATGATATTATACAAAGTATCGAAAATCGATTGGTATAGAATCATTGAAAATTTATTATTTTTATTTATCTATTCACCCTTCCTTGCCTTACAGTAACAGGGGTTTCGACAGCATTAATTTAATAAACACGATGTGTACATGATAATATTGTTTATAACCTTCCTTTAGCCTTCTCTCTAGGTCATTTCCAGTCTTCCAGGAACTTCTCTTCTTATAAATTGAAATCGGATATTCCCACTGCCATTTTCCACCCGTACATAAAATCTTAGATTTACCGGTATGTATCTTGTGTATTTAGCTGGATGAAATAATTCTCGGAGAAGATTTAAGGTTGTATATATAACTGTAACCTACATTGTTCCCAAGAATGTAAGATTTTTTTACAATATCAAATGGATAATAAATTCTTATCCTTAGGAAGAAGAATAACGATAACCATATCCTTGGCAGAAGAAGTCACGACTCATAGATTGGTGGGAAAAAATCGCTTGGATTCGTTGAATGACTGAGGGAATAGCGTGAAATGGCGGTAATAGAAGAGTTCGTGCCTGAGTGGTCCCACTTCGTGTCTAGAATTTTAATCCCATCCCTCTCACATCCTACCTTTTGGATAATTCTTCTTTTTTTCTATTTTGGTCGAATATTCGAAGTTTTGGTCTTATGGATTAGGATTTTGCAATTCTGCGTAGTTTCTACCCTGTCACGAAATAAAATAATTTTGTATTGTTGAATTTCACACTGCATATACTCCGAATTAAAAACTAAACACATATACTTAATTACTAAAACTAATTCGGACTTGTGCACTAAAAATGTATGGTATCGCTAGACAGTCTAAAAAAAACGACTACAAACTTTCAATCAAAGATGCTTGGACTTATTACAAAATCACCATAGTGTGCCAATAACAAAACTTTGTATATTGACTTAAATATAGCAACGTTCGACGTACATACTTCAAACGTTTTCAAGAAAAATTACATGAACATTCAAACCCATCGATAGAACAAATGGCCACAACTCACATGGCTATGGACACAAAGAGGAACTAAAAAGAACGCGGATGAAAGATCTTACTATTAAAACATTAAATCAAGGGGAGAGGTACATTTGTGTACTGTAATTTTACTGACAAGTGGTTTGTTGTACTTGACAGGTGTTGATAAATATATAAAGAGAAAAGAGAAAAAAAAATCACGCAGATATAATACGAGTTTGATCACCAACACTTCCTTCCTAACCACCAATACGTTAATACAATATGAACAAACTAAAAAACAAAGTGCAATGTATAGTTTGTAAACATTGAGGGGATTAAAAGCAAGATTCCAATTAATAAAACATAAAAAAAAAACCTGTACCACTACGAGCCGTGAACGAGTCTAGGGGTTCGGTACATGGTAGAGACTTCACAGTTCATGGACAACGGTTCTGCAAGGAGGTGACTTGTCCTAGGTCACCCTCAACCGCCAGATTATCCCCCTTATTTTGGGTACCCTATTTTTTGAAATATTTTATAGATGCTGGGTGGGCCCCAGAAGGGTCCTAGATCCCATATGATCCATCTCCCGCCGCAAACAGACTAAATAAAAGTAATTGGCTGCAGCGGGGTTCGAACCATGATTTCCGGCATGGCAACTCAGTGCTCTACCGCTGAGCCACTCCGCTCCCTAATAAAACATAAATATGGAATTATAAATATTTAAGGGATTTTTATTAAAACAAAAAAAGTACCAAAAAAGCCAAAGTTTTTGTCTGAGAACAGTAAGTAATCGCAGATAAAAATATTCTCTGGAAATATTTTACTTTTGACTTATATTAGTGTGTGTAATGTCTACTTTATCCATCCCATCATATATCATTCATTACATTAACTGTTTGTATTGTTATAAAACAGTTGTAAATTTCAATAAATAATGTTTTTTTACATTATATACTTAATTTACGTTGGAAATCTACAACGGATACAGTAGACGAAGAATGTGAAAGACTGGGGCCCCAAACAATACAACAATTAAACAAATGACTTATGGTTATAGGTTATTAAATGATTTATAGTTTTAAGGGGTCATGACTCCACTTTCTTCTCAATGGCATTCTAAACCTCCCATACATTTTATACCAGCTCTCAACCACAAGCAAAAGGAGGATGAGCCCATTACACCGCGGTAAGGTATCCCCCAGAGGTCCTTATGGGCTACTAAATTAATAATTAATTCCCATACACGACAGTTTATCTTATAAAACCAGTGTGTCATTAATAGTAAATGCAGTAATAGTAAATAAATCGCTTTAATAATATCATTGTCATTATAGAAATATAAATGAATAGGTGACGATTTTTCATCTTTCCTATAAAAACTTTGGTCATATAATGCGAAATGAAAAGTACCGTCTATTGCAGTAAATCAAACAAGGCAAGATTGTAGGAAAGAGTGGTCCATGTCGCAGAGGTTTTATTCTGGTTGAAAAACCATGAGCAATGGACAGGATTAACATCTATAGACTCGCTTCGTGCAGCGTTATTAAAATATTATGGGTTGTTATGATTGCCAAGATCCAATGAGAGAATAGGCACTTTTAGAAGAATAAATGTTTTCCTTGATTTTCAAATTATGATAAAAACTATTAATAGAAACATTTATTGACGATAGCTGAACTCTGAAGTACATATCTGCAGCTCTAGTGAATAAGTGGTTTAGTCGATTTTTGTGAATAAAGAGTTAACTGTATTGAGAGAAATGGAATCATGCCATTCTTGTAGTTTTTGACTCGAAATGGAGTTGTAATATAACCGATAAATCCTTTTCAAGTCAATGTTTGAACTTTATTCGCTGCGAAAATGACACATTTCCGCTTTCCTAAGTACAATATAATATAATAAGTTAAACTATTCACCAAGTAGATATAACTTCAGTAGGAATATTTTATTGTTCGGTGAAACTAAAGCAGTTAGGCCGTTTTCTGTATTTGGGATGACCGGACACAGAACAGGTTCGGAGAAGATGGACAGCGTAAAATGACGACCTTTTGTCGCAGATTTCTAAAAGATCAATAGAGTCTCAAAAACGTCCCTCCACTTTCACATTCCAGAGAAAGAACGCTTAATTAAAATCTCAAGAGAATAAGCAATAAGAAAACTTCACTCAGGTTCTGTCCCCTTTAGTCCTTTGGTGCAGGGGTCTAGTGGATAACCATGTATGGATGTAGCCCCATTAATCCTGAGAAACACTAGCTGAATTTTTTTATTCAGTATTTTAAAGCACCAATTAGTTCATTTCCAGTATTTTCAATGTTTAATTTTCTCTCTTTTTGGCTCCAGGTATCTAACTAACCCTCTATCCATTCTAATAATCTAATGATATCTATATTTTGAAACCCATTTTTATTCTCTTACAATATTAGACATTTATTGTTTCTCGTAAAAGTTTTTATGTGGTTGTTACTTAATTATGTTATGTTAAAAAAAATATTTCATAAGCAGGTCTCTGTATACCTATGCATATTTTATAAAAAATGTTTATTTTTATAAAGCTAAGTTTCAGTTTAATTAATAATAATGAAGAGATTGTATTGAGCTTCAACCACTATTCTTCATGAGGAAGATAATACCAATATTTTATTCATGAAGATACCAATGAGATCATTTTTTTATTTCAGTAAGACCATTAAACAACTTCTTCACAGGAGCATACCAACTAGTTTGTATTGAATTGCAGGCAAGTATATTTAGGTATAGACAAATAGATACAGTTAGAATTGTGTTATACCTAGTCAGTCAAACAGTACTAGGTCAAACTATGTTGTAAAACAAATCGGTCAGGGGTGCTACAAAACCTGAATAATTGGAAAATATTTATATTCTCTTCCAAAGATATTATTAGGTCTATCATATTGTACACAAATATATGGGCCATTTAAAAAGAAAATTGTTATTTTCCATCTGTTATGATAACTAATGTGACTATTAGTTATTTCTTTTTTAATAAAAAAAACAAAAACATATTCTACCATAAATATTTTAAAGGCTGGTAGTAAGGGAGCCCTGCAATCAAACACTGCGGCCGATCCCCATGCAACAGACTTTTTAGCCTCAAATATGATAAAAAATTGTATGGTAACAATGTCAGAAACCAAGTTTTTAAAGGGTAGTCCTTGAACACATCTGGAGGCATCTGCTAACTTCAAAATAATGGAGTTGGAATATTAAACTAACTTGGTGAAGTCTAGCACATTTTCCTCCATTTCGCTGAATCAATTGCCATGGGTTCAATACCTAATGTGATGTAAATAACTTGAATAATGTTTTTCTTAGGAATTGTATCCTTAACCTTGATGTTGGATTCCCCTTTGTAATATTACATATGTCTATATATTCCGAAAGAGAAATGATGCCCAGTAAAGTTTAAAATAAAGGTATTCGACACTAAACTGTTCTGTTAATTACTAGTCCCACAAATACAGGAACTAACAGGAGTCAATTATGGCATCAGCTCAAGCTATTTCAGCAAATGACATTTAGGATATGTAGTTTATTCAGCAACTTTAGGTGTTTGGATATAAGCACACTTAAATTAAAGGAAATTAAGGGGTCAAAGTGAGGAACGCTGAAAGTGTCAATTTTTTTAAATTGACCCATTTACCTTGCAGAAATAAGTATATATTCTCTGCATTAATCTCACTGTAAAATCTAGTAATGCCAACAAAACTAGGGCTTTCATTAGGACTTAATATGCAGAAGAAAATTCAAAACAGTGGGAGATTCAAACTACTTTTTAGATGCATAGGTTTCGAGAAATAGTATCAAGAGTAACATAGGAAAAGATAGACTTTTATATCATCATTAATTCTAATTCTATAAAATACAAATAATTATCAGTTTCCTTAAAGTTATTTTATATACATTTTATCTACAAAGATATAAAATGAGTACAAGCAGGAGTTTAAAGTTCTTTTAAAACTTTATACTCATTAACACATTACATAACATGCTTTATGGCACAATTAACAGATCTGGAGATTTTTAACAATATCAGAAATCAATCCTGCTCATCAAAACCCTCTTAACAACTGGTTTATTGAGATTCCAATTAATAACTTAGCATGATCTAACGAAACACTATAAGTAGATTAAAAAAAAAATATCTTTAGTTAAAAATAAATGTCAAATGTAAGGAGCTGAAAATGTGACGAGACTGATTAAGTGTGAAGACAAGAGAAATAGCTGATAGGAAGAGATTAAAAATCCAGACAAAGACGTAAAGTGTTGGAATTGCTCTATTTAAACTTTAACTTGCTAGTTCTATGATTCAAAACATTTTTGGATTTTTACTACAAATCTGTATTAACTTCATATTTGGATTTGAGATTTTCCAAAGACTTGGTAAGAATAAGTAAAATAGGAGGACTTCATTGGAGTAGACAAAGGCAGCAAGTGGAAGTACGGCAGAGCTCTGTAGAATTTCCTCTTCAATCTGCTTAGACGATTCATAAGAGGACTGAATATGATGATGATGATGAACTGTTTGAGAACAACGATAGTAGATGAGAAACTATATCTAACAAGGTTGATATCAGATGATTAAGAGCTGGTATTTTTTTTCCATAGTGTATTTTATCATCGACTTGTTAATTGTGAATTGTAAAATTATTTCAACCACAGTTTCATTAGTTCAAACCATTTAAAACTATTAAGAATTACGAATTAAGTAACTTAATTATGGCGAGGAATTAAAAAAAAGAGATGAGGAAGAAAATTATTTGTTGTTGGTAGCTTTAAAGTTTTTTGCTTCTAATAGTTCCATTGTTTGTAAAGACACCTCTTTTACAATTTTTCTGATAACTAAATTTTGAAAAGATTTAAGTTGATTACATATTAATATTCCATAATATGCTACAATGGCATACCCATACTTGACAATCATACAATCATTAGTTGTACCTATTAAGTTATGGTTTCTATAAATTTTGGTTACAAATTTGTGTGCTAATAATAATATATGGTAAAGCATTTTAAAAAGCAAATTAGACGATTATTTTTATCTTTTAGTTTATAATTTTGTCTTTCCAAGATTTACATTTTGGTTAAACTTTTAAAGCTGTTCATCTACTCCTTGGTGACAATATTTCATGTTCTTAATATTTGAACAATTGCTTGAAAGTGATCTGTTATCAATAAGTGCAATGTTTTAAATTTCTTTGTATGAATATTTCTGCTGCGTATAATCCAGGATGAACAGTAATGCTGGTCAGTTATTCAGATTACCAACAAGAAGAATCAAACAGCTTTACAAATGATTTTATAAGTCTGTACAATTTTCCAGACATTGAAAATGGATAACCTTTCTAAATCAAATGAAATAAAAAACTTTTAAGTAGCTTAAAGCACCAGCTCCTTTGTTGTGATTCAAAATATTTGTTATTTGTCTGCTGACTTGCCAAATTTCAGCAATTTAGGATTTGAATGCCTGGTTTTTAAGGGAAAATCACAAAATTTTGTAATTGAAACTGTTTTAGATATAAACCTGACAAGATGATGCAAACAGATATCACCTCATCTTGATTAAAAGATCCTCAATATGCTTATGAAACAACTAATTTATGCAACCATAATAAGACTTATTTGGGAAAACGGGGGAGAACTTTGAGGTTCAGCTAAAAATTTTCATATACACAAGGTACGAACACAATTGAAAATTGTAAGTGCTCCTTTGTATATTTCAATTCAACCACACTATACACAACAACATGAGCAAGCCAACTGTTAAATCTTATATGTAATTTTTTCCAAAAGAGTAAACTTCTACCACAGGCCTATACCCCCCCCCTCCCCCGGCCCTATATATTCAGTGATACATTGATAGGTGGATGAAAAGCAAATGTTTATTTGCTATTGCTCTCAACATTTGTTGATTCAGAATTTTGTTACCCTATAATAAAATATTATCAATTAATACAGTTATGTTATCTTTAAAACGTTTAAAAATTGTTAAAAGAACTGAAAACAATAGGAATTACATCTATATTTACGCATTGCATCGGATTTTTCAGTAACAACCAGACCACTAATCTCTTCTTAAGAATTTTGCAGGTTTTCATTACAATGACATAAAACATCCTTCGATTATGTTCAATTCAAGAATAAATCTCTTATTCATTTCAACATCCAAAACCCTCTAAGAAAAAAAAATTATAAATATGGCAACTAAAATGTTACGAAGCACTTGGCTTATTTGAACTTTATCCTTTCTCAATAAACCCGAAGTATATACCTTTTTTAATATTTTAATTTTTTAATGCTAAATATTGAAATTTATACATACTGATACTAATAGTAATTATATTAAAAAGTACAATACTGATATTTGATTAGGAACTTATCTCCAACACAAATAATTTTAAGATTGTTGAAAAATATTACTTGACCTTATATATCTACAGTCGGTGAATAGGTGGTTAAGTCAGATTTTGTCCAGAGTGAGTTAACTGCTTTCAGATAACTAGAATCTTATCATTCTAGTAGTTTTTGGCTTTAAATGGAGTTGTAATATAAACAATAACTCCTTTTCAAGCCAATGCCTTACTTAGACACTTATTCACTACGAAAATAACTCAATTACGAGTTTCTTAAATACAAGAAACTTATTTTGGAGAAAATTAGACTTAAACTCTTATTCACTGGGGCTGTAGATATATGATATATGATAGATATATGAAGAAAATGTCCCGGGAGGAGGTATAAAAATTCTCTTATTTAGAGAAATAAACAATTCTCCCGAAATAAGAGAATTTGTTTACCTCCACCTGGACCATTTTCTTCCACTTAATTTTAAGATTGATCATTTATTTATGATCTTAGTATTATATTTTTCAGATGTAAACAAACCACTCAGCAACCAATTATCTCTTTTTATAATAAATTGTCATAAGTTGGGAGGTTTTAAACTTTTTGTTTTATTAATGCTATTGTAAATTGTTCTTATAATAAAAGAGTCCTAATATACACTGGAAAGTCACAAAACTAAATGAAATTAATATTAATTTCTTAATTGACTGGTCTACCTAAAGTTATCCTTTTTTATTGAAGGTTTCTTTGTAAATCATATCTTAGAACTTTATTTTATTTTTTGGTTTACTGATTGTATGACCTTATTCATTTGTTCCTTAATGTTTGTTGAAATTTGTATTTACACATATTATGTGCCTTTTAATTACTATATTTATAATTTTTCTTTTTGAGTTGATCGTAACAATAATTCACTTATTTGTTTTAGCTTAGTTTTAGTTTTGTTTTATCTCTTTGAGATTCTTGATTTACAATAATCTTTACAAATCATAACTGTATATCTATATATCTATACATCAAATATTTCCCCTTTTTTATTCTTGTTTTTCCACTATTTTCAATTTTTTTTCCCCATGTTCTTAGAATGCGGTAATGAAGAATTATGACCCTGCTCGATTCGAAACCAATCAATTCGAAACCAAGCTAGATTTTTATTTTTGGGTAACCTGGAGCTTGTATACTCATGAAAATCGCTTTAGTTAGAAACTATTCGTAGCAAAATTAAACATGGCAAATGTCTTTACCAAATCTGTCTTTGTTTGTATGAATATAAGAAAGCGTAAAATGATATGAACTATCTCAAACTTATATGGTGGAGAACATATTAGGAATATGATAGAGAGGAAATCAAATAAAATTAGGAACAAATTTAATAGAATTTATTATTTTTGAAATAGAAATAGGAATAAAAAAATAACAGTTCTTCTGTATATATATATATCTTAATCATACATTTATATTTATATATGATGGATGAATTTATAAATTTTGGTTAAAAGAAAATATTTTAAAAAAATATCAGCCTCAAAACCATTTTGATATTAGCCATTGTCTCTAGAAAATTCATTAAAAAAAAAATTCCATCTTAATCAAAATAATTGTTTTTAGAAATAACTTTGTGTATGTATGTATGAGTGCTCATATACATACATCTATAGCTAACTTAATATGCATTAACTATTAACTTAGAGATTTATTCAGTATAATTTACTTTTGAATTAATCATTATACTTTCCTAACTAAGTTATCATTAAAGCTAGGATTTTAAAACTAAAACCTTTATATCCTACATATTTAATTTAAAAAAAAAATGATTTTTTCTGTATTGTAAAAATACAATAGATAAATATAATAATAAATAAGTAAATACAATTATTAAATAAATAAATACAGTCATTAAATAAATAAATAAATAAAATATATGTGATATTGAACAGTTAAGTAAACAATTGACAAACAATAAAAGAGACATTCTTTACAATTCTCTTAATAATTTATTTTTTATTTTTCCATTGGTGCTCCCAGGGAGGGATTAGTGAAATATTGCTGTCATTAAAATTTTTAGGAAAAAAATTGATTTTTATAACAAACAACCTAAGCTTTATGCAATATAACAAGTAGATTAAAACCTAATCAAGTTTATAAAAACTGCAAAGTATTTAGGCATATTTGGTAGTTACAGACACTCTTGTAATAGATAGCAATGTGCCTTATTTACATCAAATCCCTCTATAAATAAAACCTGCAACTGGATTTTCTATTAACTAATATTTACACATTAAATGACTATTTATATCTCTTTATAAACAATGTTAAAATCATAAATATGGCAATATCAGGTCTGCAATAAAAGAGTTAACTGACAATATTTGATATGAAATTTTTAGACCATGGAATAAAGTTTTAAAAACCCAACTTTTACCTCTGATTTAGCACACAATTGGCCACATTGTAAAATTCCAGATTCCAGTTATTTTGTTTAACATTGTTAATGGTATATCACAATACATCTCATGATGCTTTAATTGAAAACTAATCATAAATATCGAATCTTTGGGTTATAAGTTATTAAAAATAATCATGATGGCACTTTGTATTTATGCATGTAAGTAGGATAATGTGTGTAGTATGTTGGCCTATAAGCTGTGCCATAAGCCATTCCGAGCCTGTCTTCGCCCCAGAGCATGCTTCCAAGTCCCATTGTTTCTTTCTTTTGTTGTTCATTATTTTTGTAGTTCTTCAAATCCATTATAAACTTTACAATAGCCATTGCGGTAGTTATCAAGGTGATTCCAAAGCTCTTTGCTTTAAAAATAGAATCGACAACCATAAGCATTGTTGAAACAATAGCTTGATACATCATGATTATTTTGGAAATTTTGTCCAATGCATCTTGTTTTTTGCTACTGCCATGTCCGGCTGAAGCTGAAAGTAGAAAAATGTTAATAATAGTTTCAATAATATTAAACAGATGATCATAAAATTAAACACCAGAGAAATTTTCATTAATATTTTAATAAAGCTATACTTACATACCATATTGAGGTTTGTATAAAATATTCTAAATAAAAAGTGCACAAATCAAAATTATAAACAGCAGATGATTTTTTTTTAGATAGAACTTGTACATCTAAACATTTGTTCATAAAAATGAACTCATGTTTGTAAAAACAGAGACAAATTTATGAAATTAAATTCAACCTTTCCTTTGATTATCTGTAATTGATTTGTAGACATTTAAAAAACAAACAAAAGCGACAGAGTACCTCTTGATCCAGCTTGGCATTTAGAAACTTTGAAGTAAGATTTTATTAATTTATTTTCTTTACATTAATTGATGCAATTAAAGCAAGAAAAATAATATAAATTATGACCAAATCAGATTTAGTGCAATCATCCCACCTGGTATTTGCTCATACATTTTTTGCTTGCTGTTGGGTGGGTTTAATTTGTTACAATTAATTTATTATTAATTATTAATTATTATTATTAATTTATTAATTTTGTACCCATATCTTAAGTTATACATAACTGATTTACAAGAATATTATAGGAATACCAAAATAACAACTGACTTCTGGCTCACACAAATGTTAACAGGACATGGACCCACAAAATCCTACGTGTATAAATTTAAACTTGAAAAAAACAACAACCTGCAATGAGAAAAGCAGGACGGATTAATCGGAAACGACTCAAGGCACGCCTAATAGAACATACTATAGGACAATGGAATGTTTTATCCCTTCATAGACCGGGAGCTGTACATCAGCTTCTAACACAGCTGGACCTAGCTGCAATCCAAGAAATAAGATGTACTGGTCAAGGAGCTTTCAACAAGAAAAGTCATACCATCTTATATAGCTGACAGAAGACAGGAAGCACACTTTCGGAACTGGATTTATTTTGAGCAAGAAGATAAGTCAGTTAGTTATTGGCTTTGAACCAATTAGTCCAAGAATATGCTATCTCCGAATAAAAGGAAATTTTCATAATTAGAGTATGATTACTGTCCATGCCCCGACTGAACCATCAATAGATGATGAAAAAGATGCCTTTTATAGTTGTCTGGAGCATGGCTTGATTCCTGCCCGAGAGCTGACGTTAAGATTATCCTGGGAGATTATAATGCACAGGTAGGAAAGGAGACAGAATACTTGCCCACAATTGGTCTAAATATCATTCATGACCATACAAATGATAATGGGATGAGGATGATAAATTTTGCTGCTTTGAACGGACTTTTGGTCGGCAGTACCATGTTCTCACACCAAAAAATTCATCTAGCGACTTGGCATTCCAATGACGGATTCACATGTAATCAAATCGACCATGTGTTAATAAGCAGCCGCCACATCAGTAGTTTGATGGATGTGAGAGTTTTCAGAGGAGCCAACATCGATTCTGATCACCACCTCACGATCGCCAGGTTTAGGGCTAGAATTTCCAACATCAGAAATCAAAGAGGAGCACGATCAGCAAAGATGAACATGGAAAAGCTGAAGGATCTCGAGGTTAGGCAACTCTTTACTGACAGTATGAATGTTAAAAATTAAAGGTTTGTATCAGGCTGATAGCATGGATCAACGGTGGAAAAAATGTAAAGAAACCATGGAAGAATTGGCAGTCGGTGTTCTTGGATTCCAAAGACCAACTAAGAAAGTACCCTGGTTTGACAAAGTATGCCAAGAAGTGACCAGTCGGAAGAACCTTGCCTATAAAACCATGTTACAGCGAAGGCATACAAGAAGACCAGTGGTGGGATACAGATCAAGAAGAAGGGAAGAGAAACACACCCACCAGAGGAAAAAGAGGGCATGGCACGGGGAACGCCTCCAGCAGATGGAAGAACTCCGGAATAATAATGAAATGAGAAAACTTTTCCAAGAAATGAACAGCAGCTGACAGACATTCAATACAGAATAAATTCCTGTAGAGACAACAAGGGTAATCTCACCACAAATAGGAGGCAGGTTCTAGAACAGTGGCGGCTTTACTTCGATGTTCTACTTAATTACGTGGCTGGAATAAAAAGACCCCCTGAACTTTTTAAGTATGGAGGAATTATTCAAAGTCCTCTATAATATAATAATGGATGTCTGGAAGATGGAGGAAATCCCTTGTGAGTGGGGCAAAGCAGTTATATGCCCGATTTACAAGAAGGGGGATGTGCTTTATTGCCATAATTATCGTGGTATATCCCTCTTACCATGTGCTTATAAGGTGTTCTCTCGGATAATTTATAAAAAACTGATTCCTTTTGCCGAGCAGAATATAGGAAATTACCAGCCGGGCTGTATGAGAGGAAAGTCTACCATAGATCAGATATTCTCCATTAGAAGCCTTCTGGAGAGGTGCAGGGAGTATAATATTCACACACAACACCTGTTCATTGACTTTCGAATGACCTATGATAGTATAAAGAGGAACCAGCTGTACTAGGAGCTTCTGGAAATGGGAATACCACCGAACCTGAAACGACTGATTAGGGCTACGATGAAGAAGGTGCAATGCACAGTGCGTGTTCAAGGTGGCCTAACTGAAAGCTTAGAAACTCACAAAGGGCTGAGATGTGATTGCCTCGGATGGCTTATTATCAATTTGGCCCTTGAAAGTGCAATGCGGAAATCTGGAATACAAATTGGGGGAACTGTATTCAATAGATCTTGTATGATTTTGGTTTTCGCCGATGAAATAGATATTGTGGCAAGAACTCCTACAGATTTAGAAAATGCTTTTATCAGTCTCCAGATAGCAGCAGGTAGATTGGGTTTAGAGGTCAATGAATCAAAAACCAAATATATGCATGCAGACCCACTACTGAATTTTATGACTGGAGGCTATAAATTTGAAAGGGTGAAGGAATTCGTGTATATTGGATCGCAGGTGAACGCGGATAATGACATAAAAGCAGAAATCCATCGCAGAATTATGTTATTTTGGGTTACTGAAGCATTTTAGAAGCAGGGCTATTTCTCAAAACACGAAGTTGCATTTCTCTAAGACCCTGGTAAGACCAGTTCTTACTTATGCTTCCGAATGCTGGACCCATTCACAGTTCCCAGGAAGCCCTTCTCCTAAGCTTCGAGAGGAAAATTTATGGCCCAGTTTGCACGAATGGGATCTGGAGGATATAGACGAGCGCTGAGCTAATAAGACTCTACAAGAGACCAGATATTTTAAGGGTAATAAAAGTAGGCCGGCTTAGAAGAGCAGTTTATATAATTAGAATTGCCCAGGATCAGATTCCTGATATGGTCCTAGACGAAAGGATTTATGGGACAAGAAGAGCAGGAAGACCTCGGCTCCGATGGCGGTTGACAGGCCCATCTTGGGAAACCGCAATTGGAGAGCAGTGGCAACCAATAGAGAAGACCGGCGAACTAAGCTGCAGGAGGCCTTGACTCTACAGGAGTAGTAGCGCCACGAATGATGATGGATGATGGTGATAAATTTAAACTCACTGACAACAAGACATGCCCTTGTAGCTTTACCATCGAACAAACTTACTTACACCTAATATATGACTGCAGACTAACTGACGAACCAATGACTAAACTTATCAACCATGTGATACAGAAGGACAGTTGGCCAATCAGTGTTAAGGAGTTATACTGGAAGTATTTTCAGCAATTCAAGGAATTTGCCGATGCAGTGTGGTTAATCATTACTACACAAAATCAATATTATGGATGAAAAAAAAATGTTTGGTTTTTTTCCCCTTTAATTATCTTATTTGTAGTAATTTTGTGCTTGTTTACTATTTTTTTTTCTTTTTCTTATTTGCTATTTAATATGTGTTAATATTTATGTTTCAACTAGTTTAATGTATGCTAGGTACGATATATTGTATTTTTTTTCCCCTTTAATTAACTTATTTGTAGTAATTTTGTGCTAATTTACTATTTTTTTTATTTTTCTTATTTGCTATTAAAATGTGTTAATACTTATGTTTCAACTAGTTTAATGTATCCTAGGTAGAATATGTTGTTGTTTTTTTTTCTTTAATTATCTTATTTGTAGTAATTTTGTGCTAATTTACTATTTTTAGTTTTCCTATTTGACTTTTTAATCTGTAATAATATTTTCAGATATTCCAGCGCACCTGGAATTTTGTCGCTTTTTTCTTCCTAGTGCAAATAATTTAATTTTTTCTGTATGTGCCGAGTAAAGTATATATGAGATAACAGATGGAAACAGATTGAAAAAAAAAGAAATATCTGAATAGAAAAACAATTTTATTCACAAAGACTCCAAACTCGTATAAAATAATAAAATATTCTTCGGCCATTTTTCTTTATTAAATTTCTGTTACTATTTTTATTTTATTTTTTTAATAACGGGTGATTCCTCCCCTTGCTTGTATCACAGCCTGGATTCTCCTTGGCATGCTGCTGAGTATGCTGGCAACTCTTTCCTGTTCGATGCCGTCCCATTCTTCCACTAGCGCGATTCTGAGGTGTTTAAGATCCATTAGAAGATCGAGTCGCTTTCGGAGGCACCTCCCTACCTCATCCCATAGGTGTTCTATGGGATTAAGGCCGGGGCTGCGGGCTGGCCACTGTAGGGTGAGTAAACCGACTTCATTAAGATGGTAACCATATATGCAACTTGTGGCCGTGCGTTGTCATGCATTAACATGAAATCATCGCCTATGAAAGGGGCGAATGGCACTACATTCTCTTCCAGAATTTCGGATATGTACCTATGTGCAGTTAGATTCCCTCTCTGGAACACATGGAGATCATTCTTCGCCACTAAAGTTATCCCACCCCAAACCATTACAGACCCACCACCGTAAGGCACCCTTTCGGAGATATTGCATGGTGCAAATCGCTGTCCTGGCCTTCTCCACACTCTAACCCGATGATCTGAAGTATCTTGATTCGTCTGAAAACAGTACTTGAGCCCAGTCGGTTACTGTCCCGAGCAAACATAAGACGGGATGCCCGGTGTGCTGGGGTGAGCTGAACTCCCGTAACTGGGGCCCTTGATTGAAGGTGAACTCCATGAAGCCGCTTCCGCACCGTTTCCACACTGATATTCACATTTTTGGCAATTTGAAGCATTTGATTGGTCTCCACGGCTGTCTGAAAGCGATTTTTTAACGTCTGCATCACAATAAATCTATCGTCTGAAGGAAGAGTCACTTTGGGCCGACCTGAACCTGGCCTCCTGGTTAATTTACCAGTCTCCCTGTACCTCTGGACTGCCCTGCGAACGTTGGAACGGCATCGAACAGGAAAGAGTTGCCAGCTTAATCAGCACCATGTCAAGGAGAATCCAGGCTTTGATACAATTAAAAAAATAAAATTAAAATAATAATATAAATTTAATGAAGAAACATTGCCGAAGAATATTTTATTATTTTATACGAATTTGGAGTTTTTGTGAATAAAATTGTTTTTCTATTCAGATATTTCTTGTTTTTCAATCAGTTTCCATCTCTTATCACATATGATGTATACTTTACCTGGCATATATAGAAAAAATTAATTTATTTGCACTAGGAGGAAAAAACGACAAAATTCTAGGTGCACCGGTTTTTTTGCTGTTTAGTTTATATATATATATATATATATATATATATATATATATATATATATATATATTTTAATTTATAAATACCTGATCCATTCATCATCATTCCATCTTTCTGGTCACTTTTCCTCCCAACCACTTCATCAAGAGTAGTAGGTGTTTTTGTAGTAGCTAATTGTTTTCTTGACAACTCATGACTCTCTTTTTCTGCAGAAGCAACAGTTTGCAAAGAAAATGTGAGTACAGTAACCAAAAAGATTGATAACACAATTTTTCTCATTTTACTTCACTGGAAAAGAGATAAAAAATATTAAAGTATTTAACCTGTAAAAAAATATTAATTTTTAACCAGTTTTAATGGCATTTGTATAATCATTGGCCACATTAGTAAACTATAATTAAAACTCTCCATTCCAATCTTATCCATATATAACATTTATCTACCCACTCAGTGTTCCTGGTCTAGATAGGGAGCAGAAATGGGCCTAATATATAATCTTGAGCCGTATATATATATATATATATATATATATATATATATATATATATATATATATATATATATATATATATAACAGTTCAAACAATTGTTCAGTACTTTCACTAAGATGGATTTATATAAATCATATTTATTTACTGATATCAGGACATAGATTACAATCAAACAGATTTGAATCGCTGAGTGCGGAAAGGCAACTAGTCTACTTATCTATTATTTCAGTCTAGTTTACATCCTTTTTTTCTAGTCTACTTATTTAAATTTTACAAGAGAGATAAAAAAAGGGTATTTTGTCCTGGACTAGCTCCTTAGTAGTGAACAAAATATTGAAGGCGTTGTCAAAGCTGCCTGCGGACAAGTTTTCTTTCTACAGTGCCTCCTGTCTCTGATAAAAGTTAAAGGTTTAAAAAAAACAAAAAGCTTAAAAATTAAACTCGTTGCCTTTCTGCAGTTAGGGGCTCATTGCTATGGATAGTCGGACGATGCTATAGTGATTTTTATAGAGTACCTGACATCGTACAGGTTCGGGACCCCCGTTTAACGTCCCTTCCGAAGGACGGCATAACCAAAGATTTTTCATTCCCATTAAAAAATCCTAGAGCCACCTGCCGGGCTACGAGCCCGCGAACTTAAGCTTAGTAGTTTATTATGCTAACTACTTGACCACAGGTCACCCCTAAGGGTGAGGGATTCATTCATTATAATCAAAATCATTTAAAATTTATTTTTTAGTATTGACATCAACGAAAGTTCCATTGTACTTTCGCTCTGTGCTTGTTACGTTCTCAGCCCGTTATTACTTCACATCTAGTGAAACTCTATAAACATTGAGTTTATAACCCATGAAATATTTTTACATTAATCTAAAAGTGAGGTGAGTGGTTTATTATTGACAATTAATAAATAAATAACAACATAGTGATCGGTTGATAGAGACTACGCAGCCGGCTGGTAATTCCTCTAGGAGGTCTTATCAGCTATTTACTATTGACTTCACGGTCACGGCCGTCTACTGTTCTCCTCTCCAGCCGATCTTGAGTTCGAACCCAGTGACATTATCTTTTGTTTTTCCTCTATCTTCTTTTATACTTTTTATTTAATCTATATGTACTCAGAATGTTTTATTTTGTATATACTTGTATATAATATTGTAAATATTCAAGTTTCTAAGGTATTATTTAAAGAACTTTTATTTTAATATCTTTTTTTTCTTTGGAACGGATAAAATGGATCTGGATGAGAATTCAGTTTCCGAAGATTCGGAGGAAGAGACCCCGTTTTCCGAAATAAGCGAATCTGATTCCTTATATTTAAATAGGCGTACACTACAAAAGCGCCACCGAAATCCTGCCCCCGGCTCCGCGGGTAACTCACTTAATAAAAAAAAAATCGAAACAAACAGTCGATAAATCTTCTGCAGCCATCAATACAACTCTAAATGCAACTTCCACTGTTGTAACCTCCCATAATTCACCAGTCAACAATAGCTCAGCCAATCAGAATTCGGATTCTCAAGGTTTTTCTGACCCTGATTGTTTGTTCATTTAACGTCACTTACTTTCTGACCCTGAGCCACCACCTGTATATGTCACCGAAATTGATAATTTTCTGTCTTTCGGTGATGAAATCGCCAATTTAATTCGGCGACCAAACTTCAGGTGCTACGCACGCGATCAGGATATCAAAATCAATACTAATAGCAAAGAAAACTATAAAAAATTGATTAACCATCTTACTGCTAATAAAAACGATTTCCATTGTTACCAGCTTAGAGAAGATAAAGCATACCGTGTGGTCTTAAGATGTCTTCACTCAAGCACTCCCAAAGCTGCCATAAAAAAAGGTCTTGAAGAAATAGGCCATAGTGTCAGAAACACATCCTGTGTTCTACACCCAACAGAAAAATACCCGCTACCACTATTTTTTGTAGACTTAGAACCAGCTCGAAATAACGCTGAGGTATTTCAGATTGCAAGATTAGTATATTCCACGATAAGCTTTGAGCAGCCCCTACAAAAACCACTAATAGTGCAATGCACCAAATGCCAAAATCTAGGACACACAAAGGCTTACTGCCATCACCAGACCAGATGCCTCAAATGTTCCGGCCCACACTCATCTGACGCATGCTCGAAACTTAAGGAGGAGACTGCAAAATGTGCACTCTGTGGTGAAGACCACCCTGCTAGCTACAGGGGACGTATATAAAAACCTCTATTGACAGAGATCGCACGATACTGCATACAAAAAACCTGAACAGAAAACCTGAAATGTTGTTCCTGAACCTGGAAATTTATCGCATTTACCAGAACTGAGACAAAAATCTTTCAGCCAGCAGCATCCCACTACTTCAACGATCCCCGATTTACAGGAAGAGATAAAGCCGCCTTCTCAAGCCTACATCAAGACTCTACAGCAGCCGCGACGTCAGACGCCTCAGAACATCCAATCTAAATCCCTAACCTCTCAATCCAAGCCACAGATCCCCAAGGCACAGTCCAACCTCCACGACATCCTATTCCTCCTCACCACTTACCCCTCCGTGTTAAACTTCCTCCAGAACACCCACTTCCAGTCCCATCACAACCTTCTCTCCTGGTAAACCCTACATTACATCGACCAACGATAGTTGATCTACCTCCTCGTCCCCAACGTCGGGCTCAGCACCCAGTCAACACCCCTACTGATTTTCCATCTCAACCTCCTCATCCATATCCATTCCAAATCCATAATCCCACCGACATATATTCCATCCTATCTTCCTTCCTGATAGACCTACAACAAACTATCAAACCGCTCATCACCCTCCTCACTAGACTCTTCACAGAAATTCCACTTAATTTCCCACGATGAATGTGAAGGCTGACTGAAACTCACTTCACTAAACGTTCATATTTTTACATACTCGACTATTTCACTCGACCACTTCCCACGCCGGTTCTTGTATCCTTATCCAGAAATCTATTCCACATTCCCTTATTCCCTCAACTCCAAATGAGGCTATCCAAGCAACCTCCATCACCTTATCAACGCGTCCCTTTCATCTTACATTATCAGCTGTATACTGTCCTCCTAGCAATTCTCTATCCTATAACCTACTATAATCATTATTCCAATCCCTAGGATCACGCTTTATTGCTGGAAGAGACTATAAGCTAAACACCAACGATGGGGCTGTCGAACATCCAACTCTCGTGGTAGTATCCTGTCTCATGTCTCCACTTCTCGTAGTTCCTCTTTCCCCCGAATCCTACCTATTGGCCAACTTCCCAGAAAAAACGCCCTGATATCCTGGATATATTTGTCACATCCCAGATTTCTCCTTCCCACGTATTAATCAAATCCCTGGATGACCTCTCCTCAGATCACAGTCCAGTTCTGCTCTCATTACACTCAACCTTCATTCCTAAGCCCTCCTCTCCTTCATTGATTACAGGACGAATTAACTGGGACCAATTTAGTAACGATTTGGAAAACAAACTATACTTGCGGACTCCACTCAAGACTAAACAAGACATTGACAGCGCAATAGAAATACTTACAGCAACAATAACAAACAGTATAAAAGATAACACTACCATAAACAGAAATAATATCACACAACAGACTAACCTGCCACAGCATCTTCGCATCTTGCTAAGCGAAAAACGCAGAGCAAGATCGAAGTGGCACAGGACTCGTTACCCATCAGATAAAACGTATTACACCCAACTGACTAACAAACTGAAAACGGAGATTAGAAACTACAAAATCCAAAATTTGCTTAGTGTGACTGAAAATCTTAAGACTAGTAAGAAATCACTATGGATGACCACCAAAAAGATCCTTAAATTCAAAGATTTTAATCACCCTCTCCTTACTGAAAATCAAACTTGGTCCAGATCTGATGAAGAAAAATCTCACATATACGCCCAACACATCTTCAAAACCTTTAATCCACACCCTGATATACTCAACCCTATTCACATTGAGCGTATTAAAGGAGAACTGGATATCCCACTCCAAATGACTCTCCCACCTAAGACGTTTCATCCGTCAGAAATATCCAATATTATTTATAATTTACCTTCCTGCAAAGCTCCTGGACATGACCTAATTACAGCTCATCCTAAAATCCCTTCCTCGAAAAACTATCATATTCCTCACATACATATATAATTCTGTAATCCGTACTACCTATTTTCCTGATACATGGAAACTATCTATGGTAAAAATGGTCCCAAAATCCAAAAAGCCTCCAGAACTCCCATCCTCCTATCGTCCTATCTCCCTCTTACCCATAATGGACAAGATCCTCGAAAAACTCATACTAAAACGTTTGTATCCCATCCTAGATAGTAACCACATAATCCCAGACCACCAGTTTGGTTTCCGAACATCCCACTCCACTATCCAGCAATGGCATCGTATGGTGGATGTTGTCTCCTCTGCATTGGAGCGTAGATTGTACGGCACGGGGGCCTTTCTCGATGTAGAACAGGCTTTTGATCGAGTTCTCGGTCCTATCCTCTACACAGTATATACAGCTGAAATTCCAACCCATCCTGACACCTTCAACTCCACGTATGCTAATGACACATGCGTGTTATCAGTTAATAACGACCCATATATTGCATACCAATCCCTTCAATCACATTTATCGAGCCTCGAAGAATGGTGCCGGAATTGGAGAATTAAAATAAATTCCAACAAGTCCCATCAAATTACCTTTACCCTTCGCCGAAAACCCATGACTTCCTGTCCTACTATATCCTTTAATAGTACTCCACTTATCTCTGTTGAACAGATTCGCTACCTAGGACTCAACTTAGACAAATGTCTTACTTGGAACTCTCGCACAAGATTGAAGAGGCAACAAACAGCTAGACGCTTCCGACTACTTCAACACATACTAGACAAACGCTCAAAGCTTCAGATCAATTACAAAAGACTTATTTATGTGACTATTATAAGACCTATATGGACTTACGGAATTGAACTATGGGGCTCCACCAAACCATCGAATTCCTCTCGTATTCAATCCTTGCAATCCAAAATCCTTCGCAAAATCCTAAACGCTCCTTATTTTGTCACAAATAAAACCATCCATAAAGACCTTAACGTTCCATATGTTACCGATTTAGGCCATTCCAGATACCTATCATTCCATAATAAAGTCCAGGCCCATCCAAACCCACTAGTTTCCATCATTGCATCCAATTCAATCCCGGACAATCCTCCTTGGCGTCTGAAGAGAAGATGGCCTCGGGACCTTCTATTATAGAAATGTTATCAGAGTGCTGCCAGTGGGTAGTGCCTCTACATGTCCATTCATGTATTTATTAGATGTATATATTACAGTTGTACAATTCAATAAAATAATTTTTAAAAAAAGTTTTGACACCGGTAAATAATAAAAATAATCGAAATAAATTATAAAGTAATATATTAAAATTCAAAAACTTGAGGTGATGTATTTTTTAAGAAAGTTTAGATAAACCTTGTGGCAGTTGATTAGAAAAATAAGGAAGTCAAAAAAGAGTAATTTAAAATGTTACCTTGATGTTTGTGAACAAAATTATTATCACAATTTTACTGTTCCAGTTCAAGTTTTTCAAGACTAGTCAGCTCAAGTAAAAGATGATTTGTGGGTAGCTGATGCACAGCAACAAATAAGATGTAGAGTATGTCTTAGAACACTACATGCATTGCATGTATTGCTATGCTCTAATATTGAATGCAGTATTTGTGTATTCAGGATGTATTCATCTACTACATCTTTATAAAATGAAAACACTCTAAAATTCTAAACCAAGTAAATGGAACATATCAGGTGTTTTCTTAAAGGCATAAGGTCATCTTGTAACAAAATCCCGAAAAGAGCGAGAAAGGTCAATTTATATTCTCAGCTTAGTCTCAAAATAGGTAACTGATTCCTGTTTATCTCAAAAGTAACGGTGACTTTTGAAACCACTAGGCCTAAGTTCAAATCGTAAGTAACTACTGACCCACAGAACTTGAGGATGAGAAGTTTCTCACGATCCATAAATGGCGTCTTTCTGAACTCACCGAAAAATACCATTTCGTAATACCTAAGTATATTGAAAAGTTAATGTTTTATTTTGTATTTTACATTTAATTTAAAGATTAAAACTTGTACAATACGAGATGGCAGGTTTGTACTCAATCTTATGCTTCAGGAGCCCACTTGCCACAAATAAAAAAATTCCTGAAAAATCTCGAATCTTTTCTGAAATGATTGATGTATATATCTTAATCCTCGGTGAATAAGTGGTTAGGTCGATTTTTCTCCAAACTGAGTTTCTTGTAATTAGGGAAGAGAAATCGTATCATTTTCGTAGTGAATTAACGCCATTAGCTTAAAAAGGAGTTATTGTTTATATTATAAAATTCAATTCCATGCCAAAGACTACGAGAATTTCACGATGCTACCACCTCCAATAACATTAACTTATTCTAGATAAAATTTGACTGAAACATATATTCTTCCGAGTTGAGCATATATGGCTAGATTGAACAACAATTTTTTTGTTTAATAATTACGCCGTAACAGCCGTAAAGTTGGAATTTAGAGATTTCGTTATCTTGCACTTTCGTTATCACTGCAACAATTTTCCATTCTTTACCATGGAGCCGAATAATGAAAATTTATAATTCACAGGAAAAAAATCTGAATCCTTAGATATTTCATTAACGCAGTAATTAAAATTGAGTAGTTAAAGAAAATTTCCAATTTGATTCAATTCTTCTGTACATTGGCTTTGAGACAATCGCACAGTGTAAGGATTCCGAAGTTTTTTACAAAATATCTTCTGGAAAATTCATGGTTTTCTAGAAGTACTCATTTTTCCCCTCCAGTTTCTTTCTCTTTTTAATTAAGTAACTCAGAAGTGAGTTCTTGTTATGTATTTGAAAAAATAGAATCATCGAGTTTGTGATTTCGTAAGGATATTTGAAGCTTTTTATTACGAGTATCAGAGCACATAAGAGAGTAGAAGTTATTTATTTATGAGTTAACGTTGGTTCTATTTGCAAGAAAAGTTATGGTATTTTCATACCCCACATTTGAATATATACTTCAACATGTTCTCATATCGGATGATTAACGCTATGTTTGCGCGTATGGAATATTACCACGACTCCTCAATAAATTTGGTCCTCTTGGAAAATTTTGTTTGAGTGTACATCTTGATGAACCTGTTGTTTGTAAGTATTGAAAAAAAACTTTACTTTTCTATTTGTTACATTTTATGTTTATTATCTTAATTTTTCGATTAAAAATAGTGTAGTAATTTTTATTTATTATTAATTGTTATTATTTTTAAACATTTTTGTTTTGAAGAGAAAAAATTTGCCCTGGCCGGGATTCGAACCCGGGTCGTCCACATCGCCGTAGCTGTGCTCTAACCAGCTGAGCTACCACGGATCGCTTCCCAGACAGGCAAATCCGTTCTCTTCACTCATCCTACATCCCCGTGTTCTCGCAATTTTTGCGATGTATACACGGAGAAGAATGTTCATTGAACATTACTTTAATTAGAAACATTACTTTAATGCCCCGGCCAGGGCAAATCTTTTCTCATCAAAACAAAAATATTTAAAAATAATGTTAATTTAATTAACTTATTTTTATTACAACACTCACTAAAATAAAATAATTTCTCTCAAGGGGAATATAAAACCTCAAATGGAATCCGATGTTAAGGTTAGCCACAGATAACAATTAATAAATGATTTTATATTATAATTTAAAGATAATAAATCGGTAAAGACATAACGAAAGAACAATATATTCTCTTTCTAGATTATGAAGTCAGGTGGCAACAACGATCCGTGATAAATAGTTGTATAATTAATTCAGGGTGCTCAATTCCAAGTTAAATGGCAGGTTATTTGAAATTCATCAAACCACAATGACTGGCAAGTTCCGATCGGCCTACTAAGAATCTTCGACGTGTTTTTGTTTTTAAAAGGAGAAATTCCTTTTAGCGTTCATTGTTAGTTCTAGGAATAATATTTTGGGGAATGAGTCGTTGGATTATATTTTAAAATTATTATTGGTTTCTCCAGATGTGAACAGTGCACAGTGAGAACTATAATAAATTTCTTATAAGTTAAAGAACAAAAACAGCTCTCGACACTGGTGTATGGGCATAAACTCAATCGATAGATATACAAATAACAAATATTTGTATTCTTGGATTGGGTCCTTTTAAACAAAAAAAATGTATAGTGGTCCAGGAATATTAGTGGCTTCACCTCAGGATGAGAGGTAGTCAGCTATAAACTTGTATGAACCTTTATTTTGACACCCTAAACCTTGTCTCAAAACCTACTTATCCTAGGGTATCTGCGACTACAGATATTCCAAGGTCAAAGGTCAAAAAATCGATTATTTTTAAACATTTATTGCAAATATCTTGTTTCCTATGCTATTTTTATTTATTACAAATATTGTAGAAGCTTAAATTCTCTACAACTTTTGTTGTTAAGCAATTCATGAATGAATTGTTAAGCAATTCTTCCGAAGCTTTATACGGCGTCTTTTTAATCGGGACTGTAGGTTTACCTCGAATGATACTCTAAATAGTTAAACACTGCGCGCGCACTGCCCTATATCTCGAAAATGGTTGTAGATATAAAAAAATTGTTTTGACATAAGTTGTAGAGAATTTAAGCCTCACATACAGTACATTTTTAATCCAACCATCACGTATTTTTCTGGTTTAGACCGTGTCTGACCGACGCTTCGCTGGCCATTCTTCTTCCTCAGGGCTTAAGCGGAGAATGAAAATCTTATTCTTGCTTATAGTTTTCTGGATCCGGGGGGGGGGGAGGGGCTATTCCCTTAATGATCCGATTGGCAGCTTTCTGAATGGCTGGGTTCCACGCCGGTGGTCATTGATTGGGAGGGCCTCGACTAGCTGACTTCTGATTGGTTTGTCCTTTCAGTTTTTTTGGGTTTTTTTCTTAGCCACTGGTATGGTTGGGAGACGCATTTTCTTAATTTGTAACCGTCTTCTTTTTTGAAATTTTAGGGGTGCTTCACTATTTCGATTGTTTCTAATATCTTTCTGTCTGTTGTGTTATTAGACTTTATGACCGCTCATTTTTTCAAACTGGGTAGCATGGTTAGTATTCACAAAGTGTTCTGCCAATCCTGATGACTTTCAATCCATCATCATTCCTCTTCGAATATGTTCTGCAAGCCTTGTACATATTAGTCTCCCTTTGCCTAAAGTAATTTTTCGCATAGGAACATGGAATGATTTTGATGCCTGGCTTCTTGAGACCTAAGTCATCTTTTACACTATGCAGAACCTGATTTATTTTTTTGTCAGTGGTGTCCTGATTTTGAACTTTTTTTTAGGATTTTTGCTGTTTTCTACGTAGTGCCTTGAGATAATGAAAACATTACTGATATGTGATGAATGAATAAAAAATGTTGGCCGTTGTAATTTAAGAAAATATTTAGTGAAGTACATTATTTACTATGGATCGATATAAAAAATAAATTATAATTCATTGATTCGAGAGCATCTATGTGAAAGTTGTATGTTGAAAAAGCAAAGATTTTAATAAGGATTGGAAAGAAGCATGGCTTACAAGTGTAAGCCAATCCAGGGTTTATATTTACAGTCACAGTAAACAACTGGTTAAGTAGAATTTTCTCTTAAATGAGTTTCTTATACCTAAGGAAGCAGAAATAAGTAGTGAAGTCGGGTACTTGACTTGTGTTGGGCTAAAGATCACTATTGGATGCTTGGAGGAGTGGTAAAATGCTTATTTCTATTCAAGCAGTTAAATGGTAATGTTTATTTCGAACTATATTATCTATAGTACTGTTATAGAACTGTTGAATTTTATAGGAAGGGTAGAGGGGAATAAAAGAATGTATAGCACAGTTTAGCATGGCCTCATATCCTAAGTCCTACTTGAACGAGAACCGTATTCTCTTTAATCTCCTCAAGAAGTGCCACTGCTATTCGCGATGGTATGGCATACTCTTCAGATAGGCTACCTTTAAATTATTCTAAATGAGCTAATCTAAACAGGAGACGCCGCCTTTCTCTACTCTCTCCAGATATACTTCATTGCTATTATCGGCCATTGTTCTTATAGTTCTCTCTTTGGCAGGTGGAATCAACTTTTCCTCACATACCGTTTTTTACGACCCATAAAACTTACCCGTTTATGAATATATGTATGTATATATTGTTAGTAAACTACTTTATCTAGAATGATTTCCATAAATAACATTTTACAAAGCTCAGTGATGTCACAGTAAAGAGTACTAGTAATATTGGAATCAATAGTATTCGTTAAATTTTTTCTATTTATTATCGCAATATTTATTCAGGATGACTTATTTTCTTTCAGAATATCACCATTGTAGTTGTAAATCAGTAGGAAGAAATATGAAATTTATCCAATAAAAAAAAAAACAACTCACCGATGTTATCTCAATATTGGCCATAAGGTATAAAATGAATTCCGCTAAGAAGTATATAAATGATAATTGCACATTTGAGAGCGCACTCTCCCCGTTCTATGTCTCGGATGAGCGATATTCATTGGTAACGCCTCACAGATAATCATCTGAGCAAGATTATTTGAAGAGTGGATAGATTATTTACTGAACTAATTAGTTATCATATAACACTATAACTACTACTGACATATAATGGAAAACTCTGGTCCAATTCAAAAGGATATATCGGGACTGGAAAGGATGGCACGGATGGAAGGATATGGCAAGAAAGTGGATGATAAAGTATGCAACATGTATGTAGTATCCCTAAACTATAATAGTTCGCATTCTGTTTCCATGACAACCGCTGAAAACAGCTGGCTAGAAGTTTCCAGGAATTGATAGTTTTTTATTCAGTCACTAAACTTATCATAACCTTATTACTCGTTGTTGTTGTTGAAATATTAAAATTACTAATTAGAATAGAATAGAAAACAAACTTTATTCTGGGACCAAGTCCCTTTAGAATAACAATAAAGAACAAGTAAAATAAACATAATATTCATCTGGCCAGGAGGCTACATAATGATACACATCGTGAAGTAATCATGAGTGACAAAACATAATAGAAATAGAAAAAAAATAAACAAATGATTAAAAAGTACGAGACTTTACAGGATTTTAACTAATTGTCGAAAAAAATAAAAAATAAAAATAAGATATATATATATATATATATATATATATATATATATATATATATATATATGTATATATATAGGTTAGATATTAACAAAATAATGATAAATAACAGTAATATAATAGTTAATAACTTATTTACTACTACTTGCTATTATTTCGTAGACCTATTGAACGTTATTGGAATCCATTACTATACCGACTGTCTTGTGAGTGACTTTTTATTAGGAGAGGAGACTGTTATACCCCTAAATAAACTGGTAAATACACTGGTTTTCACTGGTTGTCATGGATGCATAGAGTGTGGACTATTACAGTTTAGGGATATAACAATGTAATAGCAAGAAGACTGAGATGAAGTTCTCCAGTGTGTAGGCTTAATTTATCCTACTCCAATACCTAGATCGTATTGATGGTCACCCGGAGCCCTTCTTACATTCCAACGTCGCATCTCCACAGCTAAATTTTTCAAACCAACGTAGCGAAGTGCGCTGGTCAAGGACACCTTCCCCTTCATATTAAATAATTTCACGAGTTCCTTCAGCGGCTGTGAATTTTTTCCCCAGAGAATTACGAGAATTTCGTAGGACACTGTCATATTTCTTCTCTGAAATAAATATCTAAACTGAGCTTTTTTTTTTAAGAAGCCCAGAGTTAGTAAACAACCTTAGAGAATGCTCTAAAGGAAATATTAAGTGTTGGTAGATAATAAACAGCATTAAAATATTTACAGACTTTTGAACTCTGGAATTTGATAAAACGGTCATTTTTTTTATACACCCCATTAATTCCACCTTGTGAATTCGAACACTTTGCATTTTTTAATTTTAGCACTTACACTGTTATGGATTTCATGTAGGTAAGCCACTGGTTTCCAAATGAAAGTATCAAATAGTGTCTCATTACCACACTCAGCTACCTTGCTAGTTGGGAACCGCTAATGAGAGCGTGAAATCAACTTATGCACGCCACTATCACCTAATAATAAAGTTCTTTTTTTTGGTGAAACGTTTTGTTGTGATGGTTTCATTCAATGTCACTTTATGTGCTATGTATAATCGGAAAATGCTAGAGTGGTAATCCTCAATTTTTGCCTATCCAGGTATAATTAAAATAAGGATCTTAAGTGAATTTCCTTTCACGTCCCCTACAAAGGACGAAATCTTGTACCACAACAACCCGTGAAGGGTCTGGGGTTCAGTACATACTATACTACTTCAATATTTTACTACTTGACACTATAGTGTTTCTTGGACAACGGTTGTGCAGGATGACATAAACAAGCATTTTTATTCTCTTAAAAAAATCCTAAGACCACCTGAATTGAGAAGTTTTAATAGACGCCCTAAGTATATTTATTATTTAAATATTCATTATAAATTTAAATTTAAACTATTATGATATATTTTTTATTTTGATCCCTAGATTTCCAAGGTAAGCTAGCGTTTCTGGTGTATTATTGAAATTCCTTTCTCTTTTATTGATTTTAAATTAAAACGTATTTATATACGTTTAATAAGGCAACAAAATCCTATTTAAACTGATCTGTATTAGATACCAGTTGTGCAGGTCAGTAGTAGACAAGACATGACGATTTCACACCTCCAAGGATCCACTTTTCTGTATGCGTAGTTGACCTTGCTTTCTCCAGCTGGTACGTGCACGAAATCAACGCCTTGCATTAAATCGTGTAGTGCATTTGATGCAAAGGTGTAAGGGTCCATGTAAGCTATTCTGGTTTATCGTACCTTATGTAAAGAGATACCAGCATTATTAGAAAATAAAGTAATAATTTATGTAATCCATATGACGATTTCAAAAGAAGAATTTGAATCTCTCAACTCATCAAATACAACTGAACTTTAGCTTTTCGACATTGCTGGAATCATCATGAGTACGACACAGGGTACATAAGTATAGGCTACCTCGGTGTGTAGATTGCTGAGTTGCTATGCTGAAGATTCTGAGTTCAAAACCGGATGTGGTAGAGAAATTATTTAATCTATCAACTGCCACGGATGACCCTTTGGTATCTACAGAGTCTCCTGTGGCTTACTCTGTCTATATAAAGCGAGTACCCTCCATTGAGGATAAAAATCTCAAGGTTGGGTATGATCTCAGACAAGTCACCTCTCTGTACAACTACTGTGCTGGAAACAACATTCTCTACCATGTTCTCATCAGACGTTAATTTAGTTTTTATTAATAATAGTGTTAAGAACAAAAAAGAAAAAATATATTTATATTTATATCGATAGTATGTTAATTAATAAGTATTTTAAGTTTGAACATGAAAATAATTATTTAAATATTGAATGATGTGTGATATTAATTATTATAAATATTTAGTTCGATCAAGATCCATATTACTAAGTTTCCTCAAATATAAGAAAGCCTTATCCCTAAGATGGATTCGATTAAAAGATAAATCTTTCAGACCTAATTCTTTTTACAATTAACATAAGATATGGTACTGAAATTGGTAATCAAACTATAACTGATTTGATAATTTAAGCAATGCATTATGTGCATAAATGTAATTTTCATACCGTAGGTTATTAACATAGAGTCGAATCTGCACACGTACAAGAATCTACTTGTATTAAAAATGTTGTTGAACAAATTGATGACTCATTATAGCGAAATGTTGAATTAAAATTCCAGACTGATCTCGTTGTGATTGCCAAGTGCGATTCAAATCTACCTTTGAAGCATCATCAGGAACAGATTACTCTCTCGTTAGTGAGTGATGTTGGTTAATATTTCATGATTCTGCGAGTGAGCTCAATTGAATAAATGAGAGGCAATAAATGCTTAGAATAAAGAGAGCAGTAAAACTTCTCCGGATAAGTATCAAAATTAAAATATGTACTCAAAGACTTAATTAATAATTTTAACACCCATTCATCATTATCATCAACTGATGAAAATAGTATATTACTACAAAATAGATATGTCAGAAACAATGTTTATGACAGAATATGAAAATTTAAAATAAATATCTGCTTTAAAAGATAATGGAGTATGTATGTTCGAAAACTATTGAGAGGTGAAGCAGTTCCTGTAATGTTATGGAGGTTAAACTTTATTTTTCCGGAGGAAGAGCAGTATCAATCTTTATTTTTAGGTAATTTTTTTTATTAGAAGTACATCACTTTAAAACAAAATTTGGTAATTATTCCGGAGGCTGACGCTTGTCGAGATACAACAAGTTTTAACTTTTCATAAGTTTCCCTTTTAATATTTTCCAAAAAATGCAAGCTACCATGAGCTTTAGTATAGAAAAAAGAATGCAATTATAGGAAATGTGTACACGTCGGTAATCATTTCATCTAGAAATGAACGTTTCAAAAAAACATATATCGGCTACACTTCGAAATGTTTTATTTATATGCTTATTATGAAAAACTTTCATTTCTTGATAAAATGATTTCCGAAATTTACTCATTACCCATAATTACAAATCTATTTTCAATACTACAGTGCGCAATAACTTGTATTTTTTGAAAATAATAAAAAAGAGTTAAACTCAACTCGAAATTTCTGTTTATTCTGTTCGAAGTTTCTAATGTTATATATTAACTTATATAACATCAGATCTGCAGCTTCGGTGAATAAGAAGATAAGTGGATTTATTTTTAATTTTTAACATGATTGAAATAACACACTCTTTAAAGGTTTTTAAAAGTTATTTTGTCATTTTTGGTATGAGCTATGAAAATCCTAAAGTCACTTTTATAGTCAGATTGGAATATCATAACGAGAAAACTCGGTTGCTCCTAGAAGAATATTAATAAAAATAATATAGTACCTAAACATAATTAAAGTAATAAGGATATGTAGAGAACTGAGCTGAAAACTACGCGACCAAAAACACACGTGCTCAAGTAGGCATGATGAGTAAAGGCATGATGAGACTAGTGAAAGAGTAAAGGAGAAATGGGCGAAATGAGTAGTTAGGGGAGAAGTCGAGCAAGGTAGTCAGTGGTCGGCTCTCGTTACCAAACACCAAACGCCTGGTATTTCAACTGTTGCCAATAGTAACCAATCAAAGGAAAATGTTATAAGGCTGAGTGTACCACCTCCTCCAACCCTTCTCCCCCCTACAACTTTATTCAAATTTACTCGTAATATTTTGATATCACGAGTAACTATTCTTATAACAATCAATAAATGAGATACATAGTTTGATTTTAGCCAATGTACACATCAAAATAAAAATTTCTAATTCAATTTTACTTACATAATCACTTCCCCTCAACCTTCTGGTTGAGCAGGAGATCCAATTGCCTCGATCGCGAACCAACAATCTTCTGTAGTCTATCTATCCGATCAAAGTCCTCATTAAACCCTTTTTCCAGATTCTCCTGGGTCTTCCCCGAGATTTTCTACCCTCCAATGATATCCGTTGCTGGGTCGTTTGCCCAAATTAGTTCGTAGGGTCATGTTCCTTGTCACATCCGTTCTGGTTTTCTCTTCAACTCTTCTGAGATATCTCATTCTGTAGCCTGGAGTTCGTTCATATCTTTGTGGTGAGGGTGCAAAATTCGAATAATGGTTTATTGGTTTTCTTTGATGCTTTTGTGTTACTAATAAATCATTGTTTTGGGGAGTTAAGGCACTTCCTAGCACTTTCTGTTCGTTCCTGGGTATTCCCATCTACCCAACCATACTTATTTAGATGGGCCCCGAGACATTTAAAGTCAGTGACTTGTCCTTAAGGGACGCCGTTTAAACGATTATTCAGTCTCCTCGTCCCCCTCTCGTTTCTGCTCCCATTATTTTTGCTTTTTTAACATTTATCTCCGTGCTTATTTTTATTTATATTAGTACAATTAAATAAAAAATTGTAAAATTTGTAAAATGTGAGCAGCTCCGCCGTTAGGCGAACAGGGAATACTCCCTAGTTTTTATTAGATATTTTTCTTGTCTTAAGAATGGAATGACATCAATAGTTACCATGACTACAGCTTTCGATTTTGCAGTTGTCACCTCAAAGCATCTTCCCATTTTTTATGGTAATTTACCTACAGACCTTATGAAGCAAAATCGTGTTATTTTCAGATCGAATAAAGGATTAAATTGCTTAAAACGGAGTTATTGCTTATGTTACAACTCCATTTCAAGCCAAAAACTACGTGAATGGCACGATTTCGCATCCCTCAATACAATTAACTCACTCTGGACAAAATACAACTAACCACTTATTCACCGGGGCTGCAGATATATTAAACATATATATTATACGACAATGTTTCCTTTCATAACAGATCGATTATGACTCTTAATTTTAACATAATGTTTCAAGTATAAATGCTCATCACTTCTTTAACAATCCTTAAAAATGGCGATTTATTATTTAGCGCTTCTTGTTATCACAACGGTATTTCGAAATTAGAATCGAAAAAATCAACTTAGGGTAATGCTACATTTGAACTTCCTTTGCAGGGTATTTGAAACTTATATTTTTAATAATAATTATCCCTTACACTCTTTAGGCAAAAAAATGCCTATTGCCTAATGTTCAACTACTCAGTACAAGAAACAGTACAGTCTCTACCATGTACTGAACCCCAGATCCTACATGGGTTGGAGTAGTGCAGGAAAAAAAATCATAAAGTTCAATCTATCTTCCCGTTGATCTAATCATCTTTATGTAGAAGATCAAATCGTAATAATTCGGTATCTTAGGCTATTACCTAATTCTTGAATTAATCTGATTCTTACTCCCAAAAGTTTTGTCAGCATTAACTGGGTGAAAGTAAGTTGTGTAGTAAAGTAAGGCGTGCTCTAAATCATGTAATTTCACGTCACTAATCATGGAAATAATTCTTGCAATTAGTAAATTGTCATTGCATTATAAGATTACATATTTTAATTAAAAATAAACATTTAATAGAGAGACCGGCGAATGAAAATTAAACGAGACTTAGCTTCTTGTTAATCCGATCAACAGCTCATTGAAATCGCAACTAAGTAGGCTGAGAGAAAGGAGAGTGGGGAAGAATACGAGGAGGAACCACAATTCCCAGAGTCGCCATTTTTCATCTCATGCTATAGAGTTTATTATTGTTATTGAATAAAATCCGACAAATTCGCATAAAATTGATTAAACTAAATTAGTAGAACATCACTCGTTGTTATATGAATATTTTCTCTACTATCTGTTCCAAAAGTTCTAACTATCAATATTTATACCAGGATAACATGCTAATATATAATATTTGGAGACCTGTCTGAAACCTTTCGTTTGCTTATCAGAAGAATAGGTTATTGAAAAGGAAAATAATTAATTCCAATATAAGAGAAATTAGTACAACAGTAAAAAACACTAAATGATGCAACCGGCTAAAATCTACTCATCAGATTGCTGAGATGTTGCATGTACGGAATTCGACTATTCGTGATCATTTGAAAGGTCTCCGTTTAATATCGAATTTCGTCCTAAAGTAAACACCAGCACATTACCAGAAACTTTTACAGCCTGGATCGAATGTACAGCAACACCCACCAAATCTCCAGATCTGGTGTCTTCTGATTATTATTATTAATTTCAGTTTCTATAAATTGTTTTAAACGGCAAAACCTTTAATTCAAGTGGGTAGGTAAAAAATAATCTAGATCAGGTTTTGCCAGGTACGAACATTCTATAAAAGTGGAATCAGTCAGAAAGACGGCAAAGGCTATTGAACTTGACTATAATATATAATTTTTTATAATTTATTAGTTAGTTGTTTAAATTTTAAATATTTGTATTTTGAAGAGAAAATATATGACCCCGGCCTATAATATAATTACGATATATAATTCTTAAAAATGTTTATTCTAATATTATATTATTTTACTATCTTAAGAATATCTTTTATTTTCATAAAAAAATCACTTTCTCTATTTAAAACAATAAACTGTACAAATAAAAAATGTTTAGGATCCAATAGGAAAATCTCCAAAACAAAGCCTTAGGTCTCTAAAATACGAGAAAAACTCAACCAACCAACACTTCACCAATTCAGGTATCATCATAACACACACCAAAAGAAAATCACACCAAAGAAAACAAAATGAAGCACATTTCAGGTCAACAAATCATCAAATAGAGACCGCAACCTTGCTCCAAGCCTTCCCCCAAACGTCCCTTTGTTGTGAGTGTTTTTGGAACACAACAAAACAAAAATTCGAAACTTAATACGTATTTGTAAATAACGTTATATTTATATGAGGCGTTCAGGATCAAAAGCGGATAATACCAAAATTTCAAAAATTGACTCGTTTTCGCTAGTTTAGTCAAACAATTTTGACTATCACAACAAATTGTCAACTTATATCTCATGGTTTCAGTAAGATTCTGAACTTGAAGTTTTGGTAGCATGAAGCATTGCTGGACTAAACGAGCGAAAAATGTGTACAAGTCAATTTTTGTGAAATGACTGAAATATCCGCATTTGATACTGAAGGTCTCATGTAATAACGCTATAGCATGCAATAACATAATAAATAGACATTTTTATAATAAGTATACATTTTTATTTTGGCTTGCCATATTCATGTTCTGAGACCTCCAATGAACCGCTATATTGGGGCTGGGTGAGCCCTAGAAGAAAAAAATGTTTTTTTCATATTTGAATCGCTGACTGAAGATAGACAACTAGTCAACTTCTCTAAATTTTACAGGAGAGCCAAGAAAATAGGTCTTGTCCTGTATTAGTTTTCTATCTGCAGTAAATTATGAAAGTTGTTGTCAAGACTGTGATATGTAACCACATTCCAACTACATACAAATATTTTTTAGAAAAAAAATACTATGGGAAATACATCATTTGTATTATGCATTGCGTCTTTTCTCAATTGCTTTCATTTCAAATATATTTCATTTTTTAAACTAATATTTATGGATAAATAAAATGTATACTTTCTTTTTATTTCAGGAGATTCGAATGTAGAGCGACAGTATCAAGGGGACTCGCCTAGTGACCTGAAGTTCCGAAAGTTAATCGTTTTCTGATCCAAAAAAAAAAAAATGGAACAACTGTTTTCATAATTTAATGCCTAGATTCTGCCTTCTGATTTTTAACCACATAAATGTCCAACCTTTCAGGTAGTTTAACGACATAAATGTGAAATCGGTTAATTTCATAAATATATTTAGAATAAATTAATACTATTTACTCAGCTGAATTAAGAAGTTCCTGGTTTGAATATTTTATTAAAATAATCATGCAGATAAATATATATTATTCATGCAGAACTATAAAAATAAAATAGACTGAATTTTTATTTCGTATTACTCTAATCAGGTATTAGCTGTTTCATTCATTACCTATAGAAACGATTAAGAGCTATGATGGGATGATTTGAAAAATCGAATATCTTCCGGTCAATAAGTTTGGAAATAATAAATACATTATTAATTTCAGGTTGAATAAAATATTTTTAAAAATACTCTGGAATAATATTTGAATAATGCAAACATAGGACAAGGACATTAATAAATAATAAAAAATAAAAATAAAGCTTAACGAGCCCGAAGGCTCGATGCCGAAACCACCAATCTGGATCAATGTAAGCTGTCCTTAAAACATTTAACAAACGTTGGTTCAACAAATGCAAACGTTTGTTATAGATTTTTAAATTGAATATCTTTTTTTCAATATTCTTTCATAAAAATTTAAGTTTATTTCGATGGTTTATCTTCCAATATTAAAAAAGTGGTAAACACTTCATTGATTATTCCTTAATGAAATACCTGGCAGAAAGACTGGACATCAGAGTGACTCGCCCAAAGGAAACTAGCCAGTTGAGATTCAAGATTAGAAAAAAAAAAGAAGGAACTGACCTACTTGTGCTAACTCTTGATCTGAATGATAGAGTAATTATTCGAAATGATCTTGGTGAATTTGGCAAAAATCTTAACAGTTTTAAAAATAAAACTCTGAAGCAGACAAGAATTTACTTCAATAAGACAAGAAATATTATAGCCATCCGACTGATTCGCCAACTTTGCTTTAATAACTTTTCCCCAATATATATATATATATATATATATATATATATATATAAATATATTTTATTTTTGGTTGGTTTATTTCAATAATTTTACTCTTTGCAGTTAGATTTCTTTGACTTCGTTTATAGAAGTATAAGAGGTGACTGAGAACAACTACAATGGTAGATAATGTAATCAGCAAGGATCTAAAGCAGGTTTCTAATCCTGCGAGAACTACTTTGTATTTAGGTCTGCAGTTTTAATGTTTTATAGATATTTTCGGTGAGAAATCAGTCAACAACCACGGACAGTTTTTTAAATAAAGATTCAGACATTTTTTCTCAAAAACATTTTTTTTTTTATAAAAAATACATTTGCTATCCACAATAACATTCGGAGTTTTATTAGACCGATATAAATAGTATAATGTATGTAGATGAAGTTAAATGAAAACTAATGATTAAAAGCTTAATTGAAGGGATATGCCTTTGCAGAGACTTGTAATTGTGGATGTTTCGAACAGTGATACCTATAAACTGGTCGAAACATTTCTATTAAATGCTTAAAGGAAACATTTTTTTCAAATTAGTTTAATATCACGTAAATCAAATTCTTATAAACAAATTTATTTACTCAAAAAAAAAAAATTGCCCTTAACACATTTGTGAACTAAGGTATCGATATATAGCATTTCCAAGTCTGTTTGAACCTTTTCCAAGTCAACTGTAACCTTTTACAAATCAAATGCTACCCTTTCCAAGTCACAAGCAACCCTTTCCAATTCAAATGTAACCCTTTCCAAATGAGTTTAAACCGTTTCCAAAGCAAATGTAAAGCTTTACGACTGAATTGTCACCCTTTTTATTTCAATTGTAACCGTTTCCATTTCAATTGTCACCCTTGAAAATGTTTTGAAAATTTAACTTACTGTGGAATTTAAATTGTTTTTCTTAATTTTTTGTAAACAAGAATATTATTATGTTTATTATTTTATTACCAAATCTATGAAGGTACTGTTGATAAGTTCAGATTACATGTTTTTTCTTTTTTTAAATAAACTTTCTCAGAAAAAAAAAATCAACTATTTGTTTTTTTAATTATTTCCCTAATTTTTGTCCTAACAAGAGTTGTGAAGAAAAAGGTTGTGATGATTTTATCCCTGTACCGTTAATTTTCAAAACATTTTCAAGAGTGACAATTGAAATGGAAACGGTTACAATTGAAATAAAAATGGTTACAATTGAGTTGTAAAGGGTTACATTTGAATTGAAAAGAGCTGCTTGTGACTTGGAAAGGGTGGCATTTGATTTGTAAAAGGTTACAGTTGACTTGGAAAAGGTTCAAATAGACTTGGAAATGCTATAGAATTTATATAACTATACATAGAATATATATATTGAGCTGGCCTGGAACGACGGTTCGTACATCTGTTATATATCAAGGTTTTGATGATGTTTTATTTACATTTTTATTTTGCTGTTTTTATAGTCATATATATTCAAAGAAGCCCATTGCTTTCGACGTATTGTGCAAAAATACGAATAAATGGAATATTTTAATGAATTTTTAAATTATGAGGAAACAGATATATAATTATTGAACAAGTAAACAAAAATTAGTAAAAAAATACTCAAAAAGAGACATAAGACAATTATTACAATTCAAATGGAAAACTTAAAAAAAAAATACATTAGACTCTAAAAAAATGGAAAGTAATTAATTAATCAGTCACAATTCGCCAGTTTATGCATCAAAGGGAAATACAAAAAAAAAATCACATCAATGAATTTCGAATACAGCTCATCCCACTTCAACAGCCCTTAACAGGCTCATTAGAGACAACAACCTCACTCCTAGACGTTCAATAACAAAAACTGGTAAACATGTGTTTATCACCATGTGACCGATTGTCATTTGTTAATAATTTTCCATAAAAAATTGTAGGTGTACTAAAGAAATATTTATCAATTTCTAATACTTTTATCAAGTATAAGGTTTATTCGATTGCTAAAAACAAAATAATTGATTAACATTCCTATTGGGCACTGGCATACTTTTATAAACTATAATAACTTTCTATACTGACAATTAACCATATTGTAATAAACACATGTTTAAATATATTTTGGTTAAATGCTTTTATGCAGGTCTGAAGTTAATATTTCGTGGTCCATATCAAGGTACTAGACGTTATCACTCAAACATTCAGCGGTGAATAGTTTAAAAAAACTAAGTTCACAATTAAATTTTGTGAACTTTTACTTTTTTTTCCCAGTATGGTTACATCAATTTATAAATTACAATAGTAGAGCTAACTGTTACAGGCAGCTATTTCACTGACAGATACTAGCTAACCCAATCATGAAGTATTTCTGAGTCCCATCTTAGGATCCTATTCCTATCTTCCAATAGAATTCCAGCATATTCACATCTTCAACCCTCTTTTACAATGCACTTAGTAACTACACTAAGAGACCTCTCATATCTATATTAACCCATCATTATGATTTTTTAAATGAATAAACCTAAGGGCTAAGATAGAAAAAAAAACCTAGGTAATAGTTTTGTTAATACAAAAAGAGGAATAGATTTTTTTTTTATTTATTGAAATTTACAACTGTATTATAACAATACAGCAAGTAAATATAACGTCAGGGATGATAAATAATGGCATGGGCAAAATCAAGTAAATTCAAATAGCTATTATTTCTGGAATAGTTCAAGCTCGATAACAAATCGTACCTTCTTTATTTTTGTTTGAGGCAAGGTAAATTTAATATAACTAAATAATAAATACTAAAATTTATAAAATATTAGCACATGAAAGACTTACGTTGATGGCTACGATCCGTCGAAGAGCAAATACCCACCAACACTAAGCGTGGCAGCCAACTACCAGAACTGTATATCCTCTTCCCTCCAGGTGGAGGGGGTGGCCCTACTCTCCTTAAACCCTTCTCGAACCAGCCATTTCTCATCTCGTTTATATAATTATTACGTTTATTAGCAAAGTAAATATAAATTTATAATTTGATCTGGATATATTAAACTTAAATATTTAAAAATCAACTTTTCTACTGGCCCCAAAAAATATTATGTTTTAATTTCTCAAACTGTGAAATCAAAAATATTTTCGCAATTTAAATTTATCTTCATTGAAGAATATATTAAATCTGAAAACCAATATATCTACATATTATTACAATAAATGAATTAAAGATGACAAAATTTTAAAAAAATTATCTGAAAGTCAACCAATGTCTGAAACGTGAATCGTTAAATTTTTGCGATAGGATGCCTTGAGATTAAATTTAAATAATTGGCCAAATGATTTTGTGAACACCTGCTATAAAATCGAAATAAATAGAAATCAAGTAAGTATAATTAGATAAACAAGTAAGTATAAAAGAAACAGTTAAAAGACTAAAAAATTATCTACTTGTTAATAATATACTTTAAAAATTGGTCAGTGATTATATTCCTAGTTAGTATGATTGTTACAAAAAAAAAAAGAACATGTATCGCTACAACATATGAAGGTTTCAGTACATGGTAGATTATATTCTATTTCTACGACAGCAGTTGTGCTGGGATTTGATTTGTTCCAAATCACTCTCAACCGCCAGGTTTTCCTCCAATTAAGGGTACCCTCTTTCTATCACCAGGAAGATCTCCAGTTTCATAGGGTCCATCCTCGGCTGTTATGTTACGAATTATTATAAATTATCTGCCATATCCGGATTTGAACCCGGTATTTTCTCAACGGTAACTTACAGCACTACCCCGCTCCTCATTTTCAACAGAAGTAGCACTACAAAAAAATATTTTTGAGTTGTAATACTATACGTAATACTTTTTAATTCGTCACCAATTTTGGAAATTATTTGTGTGGACTATCAACGTGTAGCTAGTGCCTACATCTTTAAATTGTCAATGTCAGTAAGTATTCTCGTTTGAGTTCAAAAATTTTGGTTTGTACTAAAAAAAAAAAATAACAGAGCTCATCTAAAGGTAGCCCAAATTTTTCTGAAAATTTCTAGAAATAATGTAAAACTTTCTTTGGGTACCGGAAGAATATTTAAGAGATTTTTTGTAAAAGTACTTATATATATCACGCTGAGCTAATGCATTTTTATAAAGACAAGGATATAATGCAATTTATAAAATCCGGACTGACCCATCTGAGATGGGCTGAGAATATTGCAAGAATGAGTGAAAAAGAAATCCCCAATGCTCTTTAATGAAAACATTTTTGGAAGCAGAAATTTTGGTAGACTTCTGTTACCTTGGGTGGATTGATTGGCTGGGCATAAAATCCTGGGGTTTAGAAATTGGAGAGCAGCAGCTTAAAACGGAGAAAATTGGCAGCTGAGATTTCGGGAGGCCTTGACTCTTCACGAGTTTAACTTGTATTTAATAATAAACATAAGTAGAATAAAATATCACATCCTGAAATCCAATATATGCAGAAATCGGCATCCGAATTCTTACAGAAATTAGGATCAGAATTTAGAAGTTTAATTTAGCCATTTTGATAATCGTATACCAAAAGATTTTGTTCAAACTCCGAATTAGTTAATAATGCTCCCCAAAGGAAGAGTAGGGGGCATCGCTAACAACCTACGTCTAATGTCGGATTGTAAAGAGCACTTGCTCGGCAACCTAATTTCATAAAGAACAGATGGCAGATGACTGAACCCATTCTTCCAGGATGGTAACTCGTCAAGAAGAAATAGATTAGGTTGATCCTGATAGAATTAATCAAGAGCAGAAGACATATGAGCAAATCAATTTTATTACAAGTGGAAATTGTGCCACCTCGATCCTAATTTGAAAAAAATATATCACCTACTTATCCAAAATAGTTAATCGCCTTAAATAGAACTTTAGACAAGTTGTTAACTAAATGATTTGCCCTGAGGCGGTAGTAAATTGTCGGACTGTTTCGGCTGTTCTGTTCTTGCTTTGTCATTGTGAAAACTTCATTGTATTTGATAGATAATATAAAGTTCAAACATGAATTATCATTAGTTAACATTTTATTGAACCGTATGAGGTAAAGAAAGAATGAAATAGCACAAATATTTAATTTTCAGATTTAAATCGATTTAGATTCGTGCTTCTGACACAAAAAAGAAAGTTTTTTTTCATGATATTCTTCTGCATGTACCCTGTCCGTCATTGGCTATCATCATTTTTTTAATAGTATCACTTAATACGTTGGCTATCGCAGCTATTTTAATTATGTTTGCCACATTTCTAAATAGTTGTAATGATATCACTCCACACCACTGGCGTAAGTTGTGGGTCACGAATATTTTCTGCTTCGGTCCGCGTTTGCTCTATATCTTCCCTTAGACTATTACTTGTAATAATCGATACCTGTCATGTCTCTTTAGATGACCGAGATATTCAATCTTCCTCTTTTTAAATATGAATGTTATTCCTTTCTCCTTTCCTATCGGCCGTAGTACTTCCGCATTAGTGTTCAATGTACGATATTTTGAGAATGCGCCTATAAATCCTCATTTCTAACGCCACTAGCCATATCATTAGTGTATCCGTAAATGTCCATGCCTCTGCACTATACAGTGAAACAGGAAATATGTTGCATTTGGCCAGTCTTATTTTTATTCGAAGAGATACTCAGCTATGAATGCATACGTTTCATATAACGTTTGTACTACTATAGCTAATCGGACGATGCTGCAGTTAGAGTCCTTAGAATCCTTTTACCTATCCAGTTACAATCCACCTTACAGGCTCAGGACAACCATTTTACTTTTCTACCAAAGAACAGCATAACCAAGAATTGTTCACTCTTGTATTTGAACATGATGTATCATCTAATTGTGCACCTCTCATCACTATATCATCATATATCTCAGTGACACTTTTCTTGAAAAAACATAATTTTTATCTAACCAATATATTAAAATGATGAATGGTTAATTTTAGAGTGTTTAATTGTCTTCATCATTTTTAAAACCAGCAACCGAACCATCCTTTCAGGGTTATAAGCAAAAGAAATATTCTTTCCATCACAATTTATATCCCCGGAAGAGCAATACATCTATATATAATTAAAATAATTTAAAAGAAGCGTTTTCAAAAGTTTCATTAAACAATTTGGGTGGTCGCTGAAGGCTCCTAAACTTTTCCATAGCTACAGTCAGTTAAACCACTGCCTTTCGACTTGTCTTAGATAATTTGTAAAGAAGAAACTCTCGCTTTTCAGCAATCTTAAAAACTTCATCGGTAACAAAAAAAGAGGATATACTGATAAATTGAAACTTTCTCTCAATAAACTGACTTCTCTGTCAATTTCCTATCAACAACCCACGTTTTTTTTTGTTTGTTTTTTTGGTATTTTTAAAACGTATTTCTTCGTTTGCTAAATCAATTATTGGTCTTTTGGAGTGAAAAAATGTGCAAGGTTAGTTGGTTCAAGTTTATTCCTATTTTTTTTTTCAATTTCTACGCCCCACATTAAATAATTATTTTTCTTATTTTTGTTGACGAATTTAATTGTATTTCAAATAAACAAGTGTCAAAACAGCGGATAACCTTATCCTTTGCGAGTTATTTGGTACGAAATGAACTATTCATTCAATAATTGCTTTATCATTATTTTCCACTCTAGGACCCTCCTGGGGCACACCCAGCCTCTATAAAATATTATAAAAATAGGGTACCCAAAATAAGGGGGAAAAATCTGGCGGTCGAGCGTGACCTAGGACAAGTCACCTCCTTGCAGAACCGTTGTCCATGAAACAGTACAGTCTCTACCATGTACTGAACCCCAGACCCTTCATGGGTTGTAGTGGTACAGGTTTTTTTTTTTTTTTTTCCACACTAAATTCCTACACATTAGCTTACAGATTACTGTTAAATGCTTTAAGGAACAGAATTTATTAAGTTTTCATTAAAATCAAAGGTATGAAGACGGCGGAAAAACCAGGAGCTCAACGATTTATTTAATAAACAATACATTGTTCAGTTTATGAATCTCAATAGATTCAGATGATCTGGACACGTTGCTAGAATGGTCGAAAATGATCTGCCTAAGAAAATAATGATGGTGGTAACACACTGAACAAGGCGGAAGTCCTCGACCTCGATGGAGTGACAGTGTGGCTGGTGATGTGTGTGTCCATTTTGGATTCAGTTATAAAACTGTGGACGACTTTTAAGAGAAATATATATTTATTAATATATTCAACAGATATAATGTGATGTACAAGATATATAAAAGATACTTTCTTACTAACTAAGTGGCTAATGGACCATCGATTATCAATATAACTTATGCACTAAGGACTATATCTAACTTAGAGTCTATTTTCTTACATCCTACAACTAACAACTACATTTCTACTCTCTACTCTCCTACCTCCAACCTACTATCTTCTACCTTCCCTAATCTTAGAGCTAGTATATATACATGTAAAGGAAGAGGAGAGCTCAAGGGAGTTTACATTACTGGCAAAACGGAAGAATTGAACTTATTCCTTCTTACAAAATTATTTTATTAAACAATCCCGGCCAGGACAAATCTTATCTCTTCAAAATAAAAGTATTTTATCAAACAATTTGTTTAATGCCATTGACCGCTAACTAATGGAGACTGGTACAGGAGGCCAAGAGTCGGAAAATTTATAGCTATAGCACCCATTGAATAAGAACAGCTATAAGATATATTGAATATGGTAATAAAAAAAACTGGAAATCAAAATACAAAAGTAGAACGTATAATGAAAGTTTCATCATTGTAGTAAAGGCATCGTAAAACTTCAAGGATAGGTGTCATTGAAGTCTCAATATAATAATAACACGAGAAGAATAATATGAACCGGAGTAGCCATACTACTCTGAAATGAAATCAATCTCTTTCATCTCTATTCGCAATGTATATGTTGACCCGGTAATATACATCCCTTTTCTAACTCGATTGATTAAGATGAAAGAAGTTTAAAACGATAGGAAATTTAACAGAGAAGGTAAGAAATCCTTACTGGGACTAAAATAAAATTACTTGAAAAACATGACGATTTTAAGATTTTGAAGTAAATTAGTCTGCAGATCGATACGGGATTGGTCATGTTTTATTGATTTTGATACGATCATCAAGATACTCGTACGTGCAAATTTTTAATGGGAGCTAAGTCATTTTATAAGCGGATTCAAATCCTGCTGCAGGCAAGACTTTTGTTTAGTCTGTTTGCAGCCGGAGATGGATCATATGGGATCTAGGACCCTCCTGGGACTTATCCAGACTCTATAAAATGTTATAAAAATAGGGTACCCAAAATAAAGGAGAAAATCTGGCGGTTGAGCGTGATCTAGGACAAATCACCTCGCTGCAGAACCGTTGTCCATGAAACAGTACAGTCTCTACCATTTACTGAACCCCAGACCCGTTAACGGGATGTAGTGGTACAGGTTGTTTTTTTTTAAAAGTCATTTTAGCTTTTTAAAACCCTAAAGCCAAAATTTTGTAAAATAACCACTATGTAGTGTCATTTCCGGCAGGTGGTCTTAGAATTTCTTAAAGGGAGTGAAAAATCCTTGGGTAGGACGTAATTTTCCTTCAGAGAGTACGTAAAATGGAGCCTGTGCGGTGCCAGGTACTCGTGAAAGTACTCCTATATCAGCATCGTCGGGGACCAGGAATTAGGAGGTACTCCTTGCTGCACAATTAAATGTAATGGTTTGGTCGCATATTTATCCAATTATTTAGAAGTGCGACTAACAAAATTAATGTCGTCAAGTTAATAAGCAAAGTCCGAAACGGATCAGGCACGAAAGGAGAAATATGATTGTTGAAAGGAATGTATATGAACCTATTGCAGAGGGGGGGCCATGGGCAGGGCGTACCGATGCGGAGCTAGCAAATTTATTCCAGGCCCCGTACGTCGTCAAAGTAATAAAGTAGGTTTCGGTGAGCGAACCACTAGCTCAAAATGACAACGGTCAAAGAACCTAAAAGAGTTATGGAAGAAAATGTACAGCGTACAAGAAGAGTATGGTGAGCCAAGATGCGATGGCTGGATGGAGTTGGTGAGGACCCCACGTGTGGGTATTATAATGTCGGGTCCACACCAAACCAACAAAACAAAACCGACAACAAAACAGCAACGCAAGAAAACTGCAAGTTCTCGAAAACAGAAACAAATTGTCAAGTGCTGTCCACATATACGAAAACAATAATTATTATTAATCTTTCAACTTTTTGATCGAATCTGCTATAATGTGGCGTGCTCGAAATTTCGCAATACAAACGAACCATGACTTATTTATTATGGCAGCTGGTTTTTTTTCTTAAACCGAAAAAAGAAAAACGTTTTTGGGTTAAACCGAGCTTAAAGAACCGGCAAAAAAACTATGTTGAAGAATTACTGGAAGAGTTACGAAAAGATGATGTCGGCATTAGTGGAGAAATGCGATCTAGCTTTAAAAACTTTTTAAGAATGACCAGTGCTGATCTTGAAAATTTAATACAAATTATTGGACCCTCGATACAAAAGAAAAATATAAATTTCCCAAATGCCATTAGTGTAACAGAAAGCTTAGTGATTACTTTAAGATTTTTGGCTACCGGGGAGTACTACCAAAGTCTGATGTATCTTTTCAAAGTATCCAAACTGGTAATATCAGTAATAATTCCAGAAAACTGCGATGCTCTCATAAGTGCTCTAAATACATATGTCAAGGTAACATTTAACATTATTAATAGCTGTTAAAAAGTTTTTTTTGTTTTTTTAAATTTATTTATTGATATTTACAACTGTATAAAAAAAATACATCAAGTAAATGGAATAAGCGATACATAATGACATGTGAAAATGACAAGTAGAGAAACTACCCACTGGTAGTACTCAAATCACAAGTTCAACTAAGAAGTCACGGGGCCATCTTCTTTTCAGAAGCCTCGGAGGATTATGGGGAATTGAAGAGTAAGCTAGGTTTGAAACTAGAGGGTCTAGTTAAAAAGTAAAAAAATTTTATATAATCTTTATTTTGAATGTATTTGAACATTGAAACGCAGACAAAACATCAACACTTTGATCGTTGCTGTTTTGTTTATCTTTTGTTGCTTTGGTGTGGACCCGGCATAAAAGGTTTGTAATCGGAATTTGTTTATATAAATGGGGGGGACTGGATCGAGGAGGCCAGGGCACATTGCTGGGCGTAGAGCCATGAAAAAAGAAGAAGAACAGTAATATTTATTAATAGTTATAATAAAGTCTTTTGGTCAGATATGTTTTCTGTTTGATATAATTTTATTATTCTAGAGGGGGATTGTCCGATATTAGACACAGGAGTCATATCGGCCACATTCTTATTCGAGGACTCAAAACTTTCTAAGTGTATTTTTTAATGATTTATTCATATAGGAAACTTTTCCTATATGAACTCATCTTAAAATATCATTTTCGATCAGAATTTGTAAAAACGAAATACTTCACATAGCAATAGTTAATAGCAACACACATCAAACTAACTTTAGATTATCCAGTATTTCATTCTGACATTCTAAACATCCATTCTGAATATTCTTTATATATCAGGGTATGTTATAAGTTACTGTTTATGTTTATACACTATTTGTTACGCTGAACTTCGGTCACTGTAAATAAATTAATGTAGCTGATTAGCTCTGAAGCCATATTGTAAGGCTTGGTACACAAAGCACTTGCTCGTGCTCCTTATGGGATGATACAACACTGATGCTTACATTTGTACGGTATAAACTAAAAAACAGTATAAAGCTTTCATTACAAAAAAATAAAAACACATACACTCTCTTCCGAGAAATCTACTTTCAATTGAGTTATTGATACTTTCACTACACATAAACATTGGCGACAACTCGATTCAAGATCCCAGTCAACACCAAACTCTTGGAAACACGGCTAGTACTCTATGAACTGTAGACGAATATTTTTTTTAAATTAATTAAGTTAATTAATATGTAGCATGCAAGGCCAGGATCTAAATGGGGTCGGTCAAGCTTATTAGCTACATAAAGTTATTTTTAAAAATTAATGTTCAAAAATGCTATTAATTTTATATATATTCAAATTTCATTAATCGCAAAGTTTAAATTATATGAATACACTGTATAAAATTAGAACTGATATGCGTAATTCCTAAAAATATACGAAGTACATGAGTTGTAACTAACGCATTTTAATTTTAATTGAAACTTCTAGAAGTAAACCTATAGTACCAATAATTCAATAATAGAAAAACCACCAATAATTCAATGACCCTCATTTATTACAATTAGCACCTTAGTGGAACAAGAACTATGAAACAAAAACAATTACGACGGGAATCCATGAATGGGTCAGAACATGGTAAAAACTAAACTTTTTCTTAGCAAACGGTTGTAAAAGGGGGTGATTTGGCTAAAACCACACTCATCCGCCAGTTCATTTTTTCTGATTAAGAGAACTAACTTATAGAGTTCAAGCGGTCCCCAAGTCAGTCGTTTGATCCCATAATTATTATTATTTACAAAGATGATTATTTACCATTAATAGTAGTAGCATTTATTGACATAATAAACAGAACAGATATAATAGTATTAGTGAAAATAATAAATATTTATTAAGCGTGAACTAAAAAACTAAGACATTAAAGTCATTTTCATTCCAATTTGTTTTAATTATTGTTTTTATATGGTTAAAGTTGCTTAGCAATGGTTTGAATTCATCATTTAATTGGTTTAGATTAAATTAGAATACACAAGATTCTAACTAACCGCCCAATAAGTTTCAATTCAACAGTTTTGTTGAAAACAAGAAGATTTCCTCAGCAATATAGCGTAACACAATAGTGTTGAAATAACTGTAAAAAATTATGCAGAAAATTATGGTGTCAGCGTTCCTAGTCTTTACAGATCAATCATAAAAATATGAATTTAAAATGAAATAGAACAATATCATCTATCTCTAGGAAGAAACGAGCGAAACCTGTGTTCAGGAATCTATAACAAGACACTTCTTTACAACTCAACAACTCATAGATCTAATGTTGTTTTATCGAGGTAACTATATGAGCTGTATATGAACTTCACCAGTTGTGAAAACTAAAATAGACTTAGATTGTGACCACGACCCCCGGAGGCAGCCATGAAGTGGAACAGGTTCATTACGAATTCTGTCGCAGACTCTCAACTTTCAAACGTAGCGCATAGAGTCCTTTCGAGGAGAGGGCAGTTGATTGGGAAGCACAAGATGGATAGGCCATTATGCGTTCCTCCAGCAACTATAACGGTCCGGTTCCATAAATGTTGACGCCAATGACTTGGACCAAATAATTCATTATACTTTCATTAATTAACAGAACACAAAAGGATAGGTTTTGCCTAAGGAGTTCCTTTTTTTCTTATGTTTCTTTCCTTATGTTTATTCGTTTAAAGTCACTCTATGTCGCTAAGGCTAACCGGAAGATGCAGAAGGGGGAGTCCTAAATTATTCCTATCGTAGGACTGCATAAAGCTCGTTTCACACATATACGGTTTGGCTCGGTTCGGTGCGTATTCGATTCCAAAGGTAAATGCTGGAATGAAGAATCTAATATAATTTTTATTGGTGAGATCAGCGTATTTATTAGCGTTTCTTCTTCTTTTTTAGAAGAGAAATTTTTGGACTCAAGCACTTAAAACCATTCTCCTTAATTTCAGATTCAGAAAACTGGTCATGTAGCACAACTTACCAATATTATTGGTTTCCAAATATCGAGCAGTAAAATGTAATAGGAACCTCATACATCCGCAATGAATCGTGTATTCTATGAAAAACATACATCTACAAATTTAATAGCTCTACTAAATTACTTGTTTTTTTCATAAAATCAGGTAGAGTAGATGAAACCTGATGCTAACCGAGTGTGTGTGAAGAGTTTCCATTCGTTTTCGGTAGCCGCCGAACCAAACCGTATAAGTTTGAAACGAGCCTTATAAAGGATTTTTATATCTCCTCCTTTATATTATATACCATTTTTTTTATTTTATATTATGTACCATAAAACAGGCAAGCTGTCCGGTACCATAAGTCAGAACTATACAGCAATTCTAGAATAGAGGATATGAACGAATTATACAAAGCGTGTTATATAAATACATAAAGAACGAAGCTCTACGACTTATACTATATTGCCGAAATTGCGAGCTTTATAATCCCGCCGAATCGAATGGTTGGCTCGCGTTCTGAGATCGACTGCTGATCAGGTGCTAAAAAATATGCTCCAAAGCAAAGAAGAAGCCCAGGATAGGATGGATTTATCGGCCTAATAATTTTAAAAATTTTGTAATTAAAAAACAAATCTTAGATTTAGAGAAACCAAATCTCTTATCATTAGATGGTGGGGATCAAAATTAAAAATGGTTTTCAAATTCAGCAATACGTATATATTAAATGTAAAAATGCTGTTTTTGCAAAGTAAATATCGAAAAATCTATTTTCGGGATCGGCGGAAACCCTCTAGTCCATTCCTTGTCTAGAAAAGTCTAGGCTTTCAGGAGTGGTTTTAAACAAAATTCTATGGTTATAAATAGTAGAAATGATTAATTGGTTGTTTATTCATTTAACGTCACTATTTGCTGCTAATCACTGCATTATGCAAACCGGACAATACTACAGAGGGAGTTATAATTTTTTCCTATCTAGGTATAATTAGAATATGGTTCTTTAACGAGTACCTGGCACTATACTGGATTTAATATAATCCTGCTTCTTCAAATATTAACCAAAAGCTTGCCATTATGAATCCAAATTTTGGGAGAAGTTATTTAGTCCGAATTGGGAAGGAAAGAAAGGTATTCACAAACCTTAACTTTGCCTATAAATTGTCTCCAATATTCCATATTGTTTAAATTTATTTTATTCAAAACTAAAAGTTTTAATGGAAATAGGAAAATAAAACATTTTGGCGAAGCGAGAGTTAAGTCCGGCTGAGATTAAAGATAGCTTATCATCGTCCTTTATCACTCCTTATCATATTCGCATGCAAGGCTTGCACATCAGACGTGTCGAGTATTCTCAATGGTGCTTCCTCCGCGAATTAACCGTAACCTGGTTCCCAATTAAATCATTAAGCTGCCGTTTTCACCAATTATCTGATCCAATCGATTTTTTTTCTCAAGCCAATAGGATACGGGGCCATTTAGATAGGAAAGTTTCAGTCTTAGAAAAGAATTTATAATAAATATGCGAGGCCTTCCTTGGTGAACATTAGCAGGAACAGCATGCATGCTGCAACAATAGCAGGAATGGGAATTGTCCACTCCAGACCTGCACAAATGCACTACAACTACTTGAAAACAAGTTACTGGATACAAATGTAAATTTTCAAGCAGGAGGATCCGCTGACACAAATAACAAGTATGTCTTGTTATAAAAACAGGCTTGCTTGTTATACCTTAATGCATTTACAAGAGGCAGATGATAAAAGAGAGCTAATACCATTTGGTGCATTTTTGACAATGAAAGAAAATACAGCTGATTGAAAAGAATGGTGGCTGTAGTATAAACAGAACTGATTGTTCACTCTTTTAGTAGAGTTAAATAAAACCAATTAAACAAAAAAATTAATAAATCAAAACTAGAGATGTGCTAAAATCTCGATAAATATAAAATACACTTTTTTTTTTATCGGGTCTTCATTAACAATACACTTCATCTTGGTCCACATACCGTTTAGTTGACATAAATAAACATAGAATTAAAAAAAAATTATTGAAAACTAACAATTATTTTGAAAATTCAATTCATTCATTTACTTGGGAATCTTCTTTTTCAAATTAAAACTTCACTTTCAATTAAACATAACTTCCTCTAGAAATAAATTCTTATTTGAATTTAGCCAGAAAAAAATCAAACCAGATAGATCAATAATCCATGCGCTATGGGCTCAGTAATGTAAATATACTCAATAATATAAAATAATAAATAAAAGAAAATAACAAAACAAAATAAAATAATAAATAATATAAAATAAAATAATAATAAATAAAATAAAATAAAAAACTAAATAAAACAATAAATAAAATAAAATAAAATAAAGTACTAAATAAAATAAAATACTATATAAAATAAAATAAAATAAAACAATAAATAAAATAAAATAAAAAATAAAATAAAGTACTAAATAAAATAAAATACTATATAAAATAAAATACTAAATAAAATGAAATAATATAGAAACCAAGGGTAAAGCCTGGATGGACTTTGTACGAAAATTGGAGTCTGGCTTTCATCAAAATCAACTATTCTACAATTATTCGAACGTATACTGGGATGAATGAGGAAAGGAATAGTACCAACTTTGAAGTTTGCAAAGGACAAAGAAGGAAATATTCTCAAGGATGATGAATGAATAATGGAAAGGTGGAGAGAATATTTCCAGGAGCTGCTGGAGGGTAACGGGCAGTTTTCAGACGTATGTGAAGAACAGAGAGATGGAGGTTCCTGGGAAGAAGAGGATTCCATTTGTGAAGATGAATTAGAGGAAGCCCTGCTAATCATGAAGTTAGAAAAATCCGCAGTTATTGATGAAATAAGTCCTGAAATATTAAAATTCATTGGATTTAAAGGAAAGGAGATTATACTTCATTTACTAAACTTAGTTTGTAAGCAGAAGAAAATCCCGAAGGATTTGGAAGTAGCTGTTATGCTCCCAATAATTAAGAAAGAAGACAACAGAGACTGTAACAACCATCGAGGTATATCTTGCTTAAGTGTGCCAATACATTCAAAAATCTTGGAAAAGAGAATAAGAAGACGAGTCGAAGGATTGCTCTAAAAGGAACAGTTTGGTTTTCAGAAAATTGAAGCACCCAAGACCTGATTTTTGCAATGAGACAGGTACTTGAAAAAGTCCTAGAAAAGGATAGGATGAGGATAGAATATGATGATGATGATCCAAAATAATTCAATATGTACTTCATACAAAATCATTCAATTAGCAATTATTATTCATAAACCTCAGTTGTATTATAGTAAGAACTGTGAGACATGAAATTGGTCTTCCACCAACTGTCCTCTTCTGTTCCAATGGGGTCCTCTTCTCAAAATCTTTCCTCACCTCTTCTTCCCACTTTATCCTAGGTCGTCCTCTTCCTCGTTTTCACTTCACTTTGGCTCGGTAGGTTTCGCTAGCAATCCTGTTAGGGACCATCTGCAAGAGGTGTTAAAGCCTTCTCAATTGTTTTTCCACTATTACCTCATTGGCTGGTTTAACTTTTTGGTTAGATCTGATAGTGTAGTTCCAGACTCCCTCTCTTCTTGTTTTTCCCTAAATCTAAATTCCTGAGAAATCTCATTTCTGCTGATTGTATTCTAGATTGGTTCTTCTTTGTCAGTACCCATGATTCTGAAGACTATGTGATGATAAGGAGGAATCTTGAATTAAATAAAGTTATTTTAATTTCCTTTTCTACTTCTCTTCGGCATAGAAATCTTAATCGCTTAAAAAATCTTGCCCGCTGCTCTGATTTGCTCGGTCACTTATTATTTTGGATATAGTACATATTGAATCAATTGTAATAAAGTACATATAACTATTTATACAGTTTGAAAACACAGGAGAACATAGAGAACAGAGAACCTAGAAGTGAATTTCAGGCATGTGAAATCCGGTGAATAAATAATCCTGATTAGAAAAAATTAGTATTAATGATGAAGTCTTAGAAAAAATTTGATTAAGTATTTAAACATATTACAGAAGTAAAAGCTTAATGAATGACAAAGTAAAGACTGATATTTATTCAAGTATTTTAAAATCAAATCAGTTTGGTGATAGTTTACTGTAAAGACTACAATCTTAATGATCTTTTTTAAATATCAAAAACCTGATGCAAAAAAATTGTGAATCCTTATTGATTAATTCAACTTCATTTAATTTCCATACTTTATAAACAGTTTACAAAATAGTGATTTATTTAGTGAAGAGGAGTGAGGCAGAGAATTTTTTACAATATTTTTAAAAATATTGAACATTATGAAATTTTTTTAATTTATATTGAAACATTTTAATAATCAGGATTTTACTTTAAAGGTGATTTTCACTTCAATTCAGTAAAAAAATAATTGTTCATTAAGTTTCAATATTTTGAAAATTAAAACCGGTGCTAAAAAATACTGTAGTTTTTGTAAAACAAGTAAATTTTCTCAAATTTGAGCCATAATTGACTTTTCATGATTAATAGTTTCTGAGATATTTTTCGAAATGCCTATTTATTAGGTAATATGGAAATTACTCTTCATATAAAGATAAGAATATACGTCAGTTAGACCGCGTCTACTCTTGCTACAGCTTCCTATAGCCCTGAAGATGACTCACAAAGTGGGTCGAAACGTCGGCACATAATTAAATAAGCAACCACTTATTTAGTGTTTTCATTTGACTACACCCCCAACTATTTTCTTCCTTACGTCTACTCTCCAGTCAACCATCCCCTCGCTTCTCATGAATCATATGAACCAAAATAAACAACGGGGCCATTTACAGAACTTCTCTATACCTTTAATAAAAAGGTCAGTTAGACCACGTCTACTCTTGCTACAGCTTCCTATAGCCCTGAAGATGACCCACAAAGTGGGTCGAAACGTCGGCACATAATTAAATAAGCAACCACTTATTTAGTATTTTCATTTGACTGCACTCCCAACTATTTTCTTCCTTACGTCTACTCTCCAGTCAACCATCCCCTCGCTTCTCATAAAAATGATAAACTTATTAATGGAGTGTAAGACTATTTGTTACAAATGGAACACGTATTTGTACACCAAATAACTATGAAAATAATTTAAAAAAAATATATTTAAGACAATTTTGAGGAAGTGAACCATTTCTCATCAAAAGGCAGATATCTGAGAAACGGTTACCAACTCAGGTGTCGATAATCGCATTATACCTTTTATTTTATGTATTCTTTGTATTAGCTAACTGTAAATTAATCAGTTAGTACAATAAATGCTAATTCTGGAAATATATTAATATTTCAATTCATTCAAATTAAACAAATAAATAAAGCTATAATAAATAAATTATAAATATAATCTAATACAACATAATAAATTAAAGCACGATAAATACATCTATAGGATTTAGAAATGAGTAAACTGAATTTTGAATAATTTTCATTTATATGTTACAATATATTGTTATAACAAAATTGCAGCATGTATTTTATGGGAATATTGTATTTAATTGGCCAAATGGGTGGTGATCTCTTCCTAAATATTTACTTTCACAATAACTTGATCTTCATTAGATTGCTGTATTTCCCAATGATAGTGTAATCATTAAGATCCAGGAAATTGTCCAAAAAAATTATATTTTTGTACCTTGTGGGTTTTGGATATCCTACTAAATATATTATAATCATTGTGATTTAAAAATCAAGTACCCCTTTCTAAATTACTTATCAAGATTAATTGAAGGTAATGCAATACTTTTATGGAATCAAGGATAACTTATACTGCATATATATTGATTTAAAATTGCTGCTAATACAGGGTAAAGATAACAATGAGAAGATGTTGACATTTGCCTGTTTCAAAAGATTCTATCGCTTAAACTATGAAGGTGCACTTCAAAGTAGAATTTGAGGCTATTAAAAATATTTTTAAAAATTGATAAATGAAAAAGTAAACAAATTATATTACCATAATACACATAAAAGCCATTAAATCTGGCCATAATACAAGAATTCATTCAAATATAATTCTTTTTAGTTAGCATATAAATAATTCCAAGACATTTCAGTTCCAGGTTTATTGTCAGGCTTAAGATTCATTAAACTGGCAGAAATAAATACAGTGAATTATATTTATAGATAGACTTTAAAGGAACTATGAAATTGAAACTGAATATTTTTATTTGAATGTTGATTCACATTTTGAGCACCATAAAATCAACAAATGTGAAAAAATGAACAAATTTTTGACAAACTACAACATAAAATTGATATAGGACTGAGAAGTATTTTCATACTTGTTTGATTATGTTTATTTATGTAGAACTGACAATAGTCTTATCGCTTAACTCTAAAACTTTTCTCACACAAATTATCCATTCACATAACGAATTCTTATATGTCATAGCAAGAATCATTATTGATTTCAATTAGCTATTAAACATATGAAAATCAATAAAATAAAGTTATCATTTGGTCCATAAAATATTGTAAGACTTTCTATAAAGCAAATGTGAATCTGCCTTTTTTGCATCCATATACATTTCATCTTGATGTTTCAAGAATCTACCTTATCCTCAGGAAGTACATTAATTTATTTTGTATACATTGCAATTTATTTTAATATCTGCAACCCTGAGGAATAAGTGGTTTATTCAAATTTTTTCCTCTGTGAGTTAGCATTAGTGAGGAAAGTGGAAACATGTCTTCTTTGAACTTTTTGGATTGAAATGGAGTTCTAATATAAGCTGTAACTATATTTTAACATAATCTTAATACCACTTATGTACTACGAGAATTACATGATATGGGTTTTCTAAATACAATCAAGTTTTTTTAAACAAAAAAAATCGACTTATCCACTTATTTACCCGGGCTGTGTATATTTTTGTAAAAAATATATTTATATATTATAAAGGCTGAGAGGATTAATATATTACTCAGAACGGTAATCTAAAAGTTATATTCAAGTAATGGAATTAAATTGAATCTAATGGTATGTTAACATCAATTATTGGGCAATATCAAACAATGCATAATGTTTATGTAGTTAATAATGATGAAATAGACCTTCAAAAGGTGAGAATAAACAGATATGCAGGCAAAGGAAGGCTGGTTCATATTTTATTGAAAATTTAAATACTAACTACTCCCTTAAATAATACACTTATTATCATTGTTACAATTAAATTATTATAAAGTATTAAACTATCACCACCTGACAAATTTTTAATTGGATAATACACAGAAAACGAAAATGGATGCATTCCATAATAAAGAGAGATCAAACATTTCAGCATTATGGAATTAATAAGCATCTGAAATTAGAACTCTTGAAAATAATCCATATTGTTCCAAAATAATAATATTTAAACTTATGAGGTATTACTTAATAAACTTTGAATATGTTGATAGTTTATATCATTTAGTTTTTATGTGAATTATTCAGGATTTAGAGACAACCACGGCTAGTGACTGTAATCTAATTAGAATATACGTAGTAAGGTCCATAAATTTCGGGCCTGTCCTGCTTCCCCTCCTTCAAATGTGCCGGGACCTGAATGCCTATGCAGGTCCATGCCTGCTCACTCCATACCCATCTCCCACACTTCCTCAGTCCTGTCTGTCAGTGTCTAGCCTTGAAAGAAAACTCCCCATTTTTACAAGGTTGAAACTAGAGGACCGTGCGGTTATTAAATTCTTTTGTAAAGAGGGTCTTACTCCTGCGCAAATTAAGCACTCTTTAAGGATTGTGTATACGGGCAGTCCTCTCCCTTGTATTCCACAGGGAAAGAATGGGCAAAATTATTTAAGATAGGGAGAGATTGTCTAGAAGATGACCCGCGTCCCGGTCTCCCATTGGAAGCTGTCACTTCTAAAACAATCCAACTTGTGGAATCTGTAATTGCTGTCTGACCGGCGACTGAAAACCAAGGAAATAGCAGCGTGGTTGGGGCTTTCAAAAACAAGTGTTTTGAGGGTCATCAAAGAACATTTGCATATGAACAAGGTTAGTTTATGGGTTAGATGGGTTCTAAAAATTCTTTCAGTTGCTCAAAAATAGGATCGAGTTTACTGCTGCACTCAATTTTGGCAATTTAACACCGACGAAGAGCTCCAAGCAGCAGTGGAAGAACATTTTTTTAACAAAGAAGAAAATTATTTTTTTCATGGTATAGGAATGTTGCCAAAGCGTTGTATAAAGTGTGTTGAACATAGAGGAGAATATATTGAAAAACTTTAAGACCAGTTTTTCTTTCACCTTTCCTTCCATCCCAGGCCGGAAACCAAACACACACACACACAACACACACACACATATATATATATATATATATATATATATATATATATATATATATATATGCTTGACGGCTGTTCCGTGGGATGATAAAAGGAGAATTGGGAGATGGTTTTTTAGTGAGTAGGAATCTCACACTGTTGTGTGACTTTTTTTTCTTAATTGATTACACTTTGTCTTATGAAAGATTTTTCCCCTACCCAGAAAAAAACACACACACACACAAATATATATATATATATATATATATATATATATATATATATATATATATATATATATATATATATATATATATATATATATATATATAGATATATAGCATTAATATATCCTTTATTTAAATATGAAATAATATTGTAAGTAGGCTAACCAATAAAAAAAAACATAGTCATAATACCATGAAAATTCTTTTGTAATTATCACATCAATCAATCATCCCACAAAGAAAATATAATAAAATTAAAAACTTTTTATAATCTGGAATATAAACAAAAATGTTCATAAAGGCTGGACTGTGAGTAAGCAGAAAATGGAATTGAAGCAGAAGAAGAGAGTGAAATGAAGGGAAACCCCGCCTTACAGACATTATCCAGTGTTCTAGGCGAAACTCATTGTAAGATGACCAGTTTTCAAGTGAAAGCAAAAACAAAAAATATTACAATGGAGTATAGTAAGGTTGCTCTTATTGTAATAAATAGTTACCTAGAAGTTGAGAGATATTGTGAATTCTTTTGGCTGAATAGAATGAAGCAAACCTATGCTGAGGTGAATGTGTTTTTTGTCAACTGAAAAGGATCCTTAGGGATTTTATTAATCTCTTAAACAAGCATAACTCAAAAACAATAATTATTAAATCAATAATAATAAGTGCATGAACCATGGATTTGAAGTCTATTGTTAACCCAATTGAAATATTCGGTGTGGGAGTCAATGGATTTCACACAAATAAGAAAAACTTATTTTATTTTGTCAAATATGTTTTTATTATTTTTGTAAAATTCAATGACTGCACCCTTATCAATTTTTAACACTGCTCAACATAAATTCAGTCAACCATTTCCTCACCAATTAATATATATTTAATTATATGAATTAGTAAATATGGTTATGTTAAGGCAGTCTCTCACCCACTAACTATAAACTATATATCTGTTCCCCAGCCATCACAAAATAGGTAATCTTTTGGGTAAATTGCAATAAATAAATACTGTGATTAATACTTCCATTTACCTATCAATGCCTATAACAATGTGAACAATTTTCTTTAAGCTGTTTCTGTAAGTAACAATGACACAAATTTTTAAAGTTATGGAAACATTAATTGAGAATTTCCTTTGCCCTCCACCTTGATAATTTCCAACAAATATTTAAGATAAAGTAAAAACGATTCTTATTAATCATGAAAAAAATATATAGGGAGGTTGAATAATTTGGGGTAAGTTTGGAGTCAGGTTCTAATCAACACAGATAATGAGACTACATTTTAAAGTCCTAGAAAATATAATTCATTTTTATAATGTATAATATTAGACTACAAGTTCATTGTTCCTGATATTCACATTCTATATTTACCGCAAACACCATTGATATCAATGTTTATCTCATTTTTACTGAGATGATAACGAATTCAAAATCATTTACAACAAGTTTATAGAGGTATAACTTAATTTTTATATGTTAACATCCTCAGAACAAAGAAACATTAATGAGTGCAGATACTAAAATAAAACTATAGGCAGTAGCCTATTTTAGATAGTGTTATTATCTAAATAACTAAATAATAAACACAGTAAATTTATGAATTAATGTGGTTCAGTCCAATTGTGCTAAGCTTGGTTTTAAAATATCCTATTTGGGCTTAAAACCTTCAGTTAAAAGTCTATCCGAAGTTGAGTTCCCTTTAATATCTTGTAATATTATTTTTAACGTCGAGAGGACCCAAGATCGCGGGTTCGCAGCCCGGCAGGTGGCCTTGGGTTTTTTTAAATGTAGAAAAAAAAACCTTGGTTATGCAGTGCTTCGGAGAGGACGTAAAATGGCGGTATCGAATCTGTGCGGTGTCAGGTACTCGTTAAAATACCTATATTAATTATAATTGGATAGGCAAAATTTAGGACTCCCGCTGTAGCATCTGTCCGATTAGCCATACCAGCATAGAGTGACGATAAATAAACGAACAAACTTCGGGAGGATACGTGCTCTGCACTTCTTCATGTAGATCCTCTGAATTTTATCTATAAACAGATTCAACTGCGATTATCAATCATATATATCGTCTGTCGATAATTGCAGATGAATATGATCTTCATCCAGTGACTAAGGGTCAAACTGTAGAAAAGTACAATAATCCAAACACTTTTCGGAACGAGGAAGACTCCCTCATCTTCCTATCTAGATAAAGAGCGCGGAATTCGGAAAGTAGTTCACCAAAGCCGATTGCCTACTGGCTTTGAGTAGGTTGGGGAAGTCCTAAACTCATCGACGAGGTTCTAGGTGGTGACACACTAAAGATATGTGGAAGACAACTGCACAAGAGATCTTCAACAGATGTTATAACTAAATTAAATAATCATAATCTGAAACTGTAGCAACTAGGATGAGAAATTGGATTACAATGCATTATTTAGTTCACTATTGTTTTTCGTTATTCTCTCAGTTATTTATTCCTATGGATGTTTGAAAGTAAGTTCGGTAAAAAAAAAATCACGAAAAATACTTTTAATAATAAAAAATGTTAAGTACAGTCTACACCACTCAGAGAAGGTAGGCATCAAGTAGGTCAAGGACAACTTCTTGTAGTTCTAGTTAGGGCCAGTCTGTAACACCATCAGAAGTAGAAGAAGCTGATGTTACTCTACAAGATAAATATTTATAGTCTATAATACTCGATTTTCTGGTTTATCGTCGGCTGTTTTTAGAGATTCTTGACTACTAATCAATATTCTTTGGAACATTTCTTAAAATAGAAATATTATCTCAATAAAGGCACGGTAGCGATTTCTTTTGAAATATGTTAAGGATGCTGGAGCATTGTTTCTTTTCAGGCGGTTTTGGACGGCTTTTAGGTCGGGTGTAGACTAAGATTTTACAATTTTTTTCTTTTTTAAACCCAAACGGATGTCTACAGTACATTCAAATTTATTCAAATTACGGTAATGTTTTTTTTTCCTTCCGCATCCTAATTCATGTGGGGAGTTTGATGTATTTATAAAACATATTGGTCTTATACTAAAACAACAAAAACTCAAATTATAGTATCAAATTATAAAACTAATAATAGGTAAAGTATAAAACGAAATAAGCATTGAAACGCATACGAGAATAATGCATGGAGTGCCAAGGGGCAAAAGTAAACTTTTTTTATTTTTTAATAGGCAGATTAAATAAATTAAATGTGGCAGAGTACCATAACGGAAACACGGGAGACCCGGGTTCAAATCCCGGTCCTGGACATATCTTTTCTCTTCAAAATAAAATACATAAATAAACGTTAGTTATTTTCAATTGTTCCCACTGACAGACCCCCTAAGCATTTTCTATGCTTCCTTGGCGTTATATTGACGAACTGTTGTTTTCACCTTTTTTTCTTCACATCCAATTTTACAATACATCAGTGGTTCCCAACTTTTTTTGTACCACGCCTCCCCTGTTCAAATTAAAACCTTTCACGCCCCTCCTGTTCAAATGATAACCTCCTACGCCCCCCTTGCACAAAATTTGTAAGGGTATATGAAAAAAACAAACAAGTATTACATTGAAAATCAAACATTTAGTTTTACTTTTACAAGATACATCATTATAAGTTTCAATATAAGATAAAAAAGTTCTGGTAAGAGAAAATTGACTAAAATTAAGTGCAAACGGTTCATTTTCAACTGGTCTCGCGTCCCTCTAACTTGTACTCTGGTCCCCCAGATTGGGAACCTTTGCAATGCATACAAGGAATCTTCTAAATTATGTACATACACGATGCCCTTATTTCATAAAGTTTATTTTACTCTCATGGCTGTGTGCGAGTTTTACAGTGGCATTTTTGTATTTTATTACCAGATTAATTGGGAGGACCCTTCAACGGGATTGTGAGTGCGACAAAAAGAAATAACAATTGAGATACTGGTAGAACAAAGAAGAATAAGAAGAAATGAAATACTGTAAGAAAAGGAACTGGCTGGCTGGAGAGAGGGGGTACCCCCTGGAAGACCGCTAGACCTCAGTGTGCCAGTCGGCGATGTTACCGCTGTTGTGGCTGCTCTCCTCCGCGCCAGCTGTCCTGGCCTGCGGTGGCTTCTTCGGCTGCTTCAAGAGCGACCTGGTCCAAGCCTTCTCCAGGATAGCTGCCTCCGACAGCTACGTCCTGGTCCCAGGTCTCTCCTTCGACAGGAGGCAGGATGTGCCCAGGAGTCTACAGTCCTATCCCGTCTCAACCAAGTCCGGCGATGTCAGTGTCACCGACGTATACCGCAACGCCGAGAGGATCTTCAAGAGTCATAATCTCTTCTGGAACGTCCTTCCGGGTGTTGACATCAGCATCTCAGAGGGCAAGCATGGCAACTTCGTCTTGGGGGTTGAGAGGTGTCACCACGAATCAGGTAATATTCGTCCTCATTTGTTCAGCATAAGTTTTTATTTATATTTATTGAATTTATTTTTAGTTAGTATTACATAGAGGAGTAAGTGTACATTCCCAGTCATATGATTCAATATTAGCACGTGAAGAAATCAAGTATTTGAATACCTGAGATCATATATTTTAAAGCAAAAGATCGTAGTTTTGGAGAAGAAAGTGATCAACTGCATTTTTATGAAAGGTGATTTTTTGTGTCTATCCAAATTTCGCCTTTGGGTACTTGGAAGGAGTATATACTATGCCTCGATGACAATGAACATACGAAATTAATAATAATGATTTGTTGGTTATTGGCAATGCTTATTGACAAGTTCTAGTCAATTTAGGACTAAAGTATTTGATATAAATTTTAATTAATATTTATGATGACATATTACAACAATTTTGATAGTTGTACTCTATTATTTCATTTTATATAATGTAGATACTTTTTCATAGAGCTTCCATCACAGACAAATAACAGCCTACTTCTCACTCGGTTGACATCTGTAAATAAAATCCAGAAAAAAGAGGATTTGGTATTAATTGCAAATAAAATCCTAAAATTAGGGTTAAACTTTCTAGGTAGGGGCATCAGAAAGGTTTATTCCAACTATAATAAAACTAATGTTTTTGAACACAGTAATAAACTAGTTATCATAAAGGAAAGAATGGTTTGCAAATTTTTCTATATTCCTAACTTATAATACTAACTTACTGCTGCTATTAGATTAATTAAGACTTCTAAACCGATTAATTCAAAGTTCATAGAGGGTGAGCTCATCCCAAAAGAGAGTTGTAATGAAAACAGAGACTGATACTAGACAAGGTAAACATAAACCTCAAAGATTCAGTATACTTCCGATTTTTCAATCCCCCCAGGTTAAGCCCGATGGACTCGCTGACTAATAATAAGAACCCCTCCTTCTAAGCTGTCTGCAAGTATTGACGTAGGCATGGACGTTCTGCTTTGACATTTTAAGGTCACTTAATAACTTTTTTCCAGGGAATATTTTAGTGGAGTCATGGAGACTAATGAAAAGCGCTATTTAGAATCTAAATAAAATCTATTGCAGACAAGGTTAAGGGGTAAAATTTAGATATCATAATATTGCAAAAAGTTCGCTGGTTAGAGGAAGGTTCGCTAACGAAATGGAACAACACTTTTGGATATGGAGTAATTATTGTTAAAGTACTCCGTTCTATTTTTTTTTTTTTTTTTTTTATATACATGATTGATATCAGCATTAAGAGGCGTGCAGGTTTTTAACTAAAGGAATTTCGATATTTTATTTTAGGGAATTTGAATTAAAATCACGATAATAAACACTTATATTCTCCAGCCGAAAAAAATGAAACGCGAAACGGCGTAAAAATAATATTTGGTAATAAGAGACTCATATAATCCTAAAACAATAACGGCTCTTATTATTTGATTAGTACTTTAGAATTCTGTTAAATTCTAATCCTTTTAAAAAGCATGACTGTTCGGGTGAAATTGCGCTTCAGGGCTACACGAAGCCATCGAAATCTTTTCATATAAAAATCTTAAAATCACAAAATCCTTCTTCATAATGACAAACCTGAAAACATTTGGCCAAGGGGCGTAAGCACAATGGCTCACCATAGACCAAACATCAAATCTGACCGAGAAATGTTGCAAATTGACGGAGTGAAATGCAAGTTCACCAATTTTTTTTTTTTTTTTTTTTTTTTTTTTTTTTTTTTTTTTTTTTTTTTTTTTTTTTTTTTTTTTTTTTTTTTTTTTTTTTTTTGAAAGAAAAAAAAGTTTTTAAGTCTTTAGTTTTATATTTACTTTGTCCAGAAAACACCCTCTCAGATTTACAGTACCTTAAAGAAACCGAAAACCCAGTTTACAATATATTGACATTTAAAAATACAACTTTTCATGATAGTTAGCTGCTATCAACTGGAAAACGACTATTGAACTGGATGATTTCCCTGTAGAAAGTCTTCGTAAAGAGTAAAGACATTACATGAACTACCTCAGTTGAACAGCATCTCACCTATCATCTGTAAACCAGGTTTCATATCACATCTTCAACTGTTGTTTATTTAAATTTTTAGTTTTTTTTATTATTTGAAAAAACAAATAGTATTCTTGAAGCCTTCTCAATTATAGTATAGTATAACTTTGGAAATGAATGAGTTTTTTCTATAAATAAAAGAGGTGGTTTCTTTGAACTTTCTATGTTTTTTTCAGTTCTGAACATCAAATAACGTAGTTATTCGTCACGTTATATTATACATTAACTTTATGTAAATTTAAATTAAAATACCAGTCTTTCCTCTTAACAATTTCAGTGTAAAAGAAAGTATATATTTTAGTTTATGACAAATAATTATATTGCTAAGTTTAAAAATATGGCTAGGAGTGTTTAAGGAAATGATAGACACAACCAAAAATATAAACGAGATGTTAGATACTTAAATCCGTGAGAGAGAAAATAAAAATCAACCCAGTTAATTGACAAAGTTTGCTCAGCAGATAATCACTGTGTTTGGTGATACGTATTTGTGTGAGCCTACTTTTTCAATTCTCAACTACCGCAAAAATAAGAATTGTTCGCGGTTAACAGATGAACAATTAGACGCGATACTGCGCTTGTCAACAACCAAAATGAAAGCAGACGTTAAAAAACTTTCAAGTCAAATGCAGCCGCAAACATCTCACTAGTTCTTACTTTTATGTTAGTATAGTAATTCAATTTAAATAGACATGATTATATGAATATATATATGTGATTAAAAATGTAGATATGCGTTTTATTTCAAATATTAAAATTACATGTCCGTACAAATAAAAACATGCACTGATACTCTGGCAACATTTGTGGCCCTCCTAGCGCAAAAGGTTACCGGCCCCTGGTGTAGAGGATGGGACCGAAGGGAGGTACACAGCAAACTATTCTTATATATAATAAAATATAGATCAAATAATAGGGAAGTAAATTATAACTAAATTAAAATAATAATAGAAAAACAAAAATTAGAACGTAAGTTTCTGGTAGTGAGGTAGGCAATAGGCAGGTTAACATGAAGGTGTCTGGAAAAGTGTGAGACTAGGTCAAACACGTTAAAAATATAACAGAAGACATAATTTCGTAACATTAATTAAGTTCGATTTAAGTAAGGAAGAAATCTTCTTAAAATTGCTTCCTTAATCACTCCCTCTCTTAAGTAATGTGAGAAGCTTGATTAGAGATTGATCCAACTGTCTCGCTCGCGAACCAACAACCTTCTTTTTGTCAAGACCTATACTCTCCGACCAAAGGCCTGCATAACCCTGTTTTCCATGTTCTCTAGGGCATTTCCCGCAGTCTTCTACCTCCCATGTTGGTCGCGTAGGTTGCTTTAGCCAAGCGATTCTGTCATGTTGGAAACATACCCGAACCATTTCTTCCTGAGTTCCTCAATGATGTCTGCTGTTGGTCTTATGTTCATATCAGTCGTATGATCACATTCCTCATCCTATCACTTCTGGTTCCCTCCTCAACACTGCTGAGATATCTCATTTCCCTGCTATTTCTACATATTTTACTATGTTACATACATAGCAGTTAACAGTTACTAAAAAGAATTATCATATTCCTCGTTAGTTATTAATTCGGCTATGTTCTAATAAAACAAAATAGATCCGTTTAACTAATATCTTTTTGTTAAGTATTCCTTTCTCAAAAAGTACTATGTATTAATAACGAAGAATAATTATTTCACACTTGTTTAATGAACGATCAGAATGGCTGACATCATACCTTACAACTTTTATTATTTAATAGATTTTCAATAATTAACTTTCTTTAGCTCTAAAAAACGCATTAAAACCACCGTTTAATAATTCGTATCTACGATTACTTGATTGATAATTTGTGTTTTTGACAATAGGAGAAAACGCTTTAAAAAAAAAAAGAAAAAAGAAATTTGCACGATGGAGATGTGACAATAGTAACGGGAGGTTTCTCCTACACAATGACAATCCCAGGCTAATTTCAATGTCAGCTAACACAGGGTTGATAAGATGGATCATCCATCATTACAGGCCCGCAAAGTTGTTATTATTACAACGATTAATAGTATTAAATTATTTGTGGAAAATTTACACAAAAATTAAATAAAACAAAATTAAATTATATTAAGCTTTAATAATCTGTAAGTTGAAATTAGTTTTCAGATTGGCATCATAACTTTTCATATTAACAAATAGTAATATAACAGTTGTAGTTATTTTTACAATATTACGTTATCACTTTGTCTATCTATAATATTTATATGTTTCGTAGCAGGCTTATTGATATGTTTTTCATTTCTTGAATTTTTTTTTCTGTATACAGCAACTTAATGAAATTTTATGGAAAATTTCGTTAGCATTAGAAGTTAATTTTGATTATTTATTTATTATTTCCTTTCTGTTCAGACAATCTAAGGATCCCTCTTGCATAATTTTTTTTTTTTCCGGAATATTTCCTTTTCACTCTTTGCTGATCTTTCCTTTCTGGGCCGATTTGCTACCCGTATTAAACTGTTTTTCTTTTTCTGGAAACCTTCGATTGTATTTTTTTGAAATTCTTCTTCGTTCTTTATTATATTTTTTATGATTCCCAAACTTTCCAGATCTTTATAGAGATCTTCTGTGAACTATTAAGCTATATTTTTTCTTTTTTCGAAATAGGTGCATATTTTTTTAGTCAATCAATTACCATCCATTGTATATAAATTACCGACAAAACTTTTTTATTGTAACATTTTATATTTTTAGTTTCCACTGAAAAATATCCCCTTCCGTTGTTTTTTGTCGATCTAGAACCGGCTAAAAATAACGTTGAAATATTTCAAGTTACCAGACTTGTCTACTCAACCGTAAAATTCGAGGAGCCCAGACAGAAAAACACTCTAGTGCAGTGTGCTAGGTGCCAAAACTTAGGTCACACCAAGACCTATTGTCGCCATCAAGCCAGATGCGTCAAGTGTGCTGGCTCACATCTTACTGAAGCATGTCAGAAATCCAGAAACGAGCCTCCGAAATGTGTTCTTTGCGGTGGGGACCACCCGGCGAACTACAAAGGTTGCTTGGTCTATAAAAGTTCATTACGACAGAGAACACACAAAATACAAGAGAGAAGACTAGAAAATAACGTTCCTCAGCCACCAGAAGTTAACAATTCCACTATCTTCCCGGAATTGCCAAAAACACAGAACAGCTTACAACAACCTACCACCACAGTTCTACCTCCGGAAAAGGAAAGCAGAACAATTAACCACCAGCCTCAACATCAGGCGCCTCAAACCTCCCAACATAAACCCCAGACTTCCTATAACAAGCCCAAAAACTCCCAACCTAAACCCCGAGATGCTCGACCCAATCCTAAAGTCCAAACTCCACGTCAGCAAATATCTCTCCACCCTCAAAACTTAAGAGTCAATCTTCCACCACAACATCCGAATCCTGTCCCTTCCCTAGTTCAACACACGTTGAAAACAGAACCAGTACCTCAGGCTCAACCCCCAACCAACGCCCCTATTTATGTAAATTATCCACCCCAACCTCCAGATCTATATCCTATCCAAATGCAAAACCCCAACGACATTAATTCAATCCTAACATCATTCCTTAAAGATCTTCAAGAAACCATAAAACCGCTGATCATCCTATTGACAAGAATCCTAACCGAATTCCCACTTAATCGTCCACAATGAGCATAAAACCCCTAGTTGTCCTATTGTGGAATGCTAATGGACTGAATAATCACCGTGAGGAACTTGACATATTTCTACATGACAAACAAATTGATATTGCTTTACTGACTGAAACACATTTCACACACCGCTCACTATTCTACATACGTGACTACATCACTTACAGATCAGACCACCCAGATAACACTTCACATGCCGGATCTTGTGTTCTCATTCATAAAAATATATCCCATTCCTTGATTCCTTCCATTCCAACTGATGCTATCCAATCAACCTCTGTAAACATTACGACTCGTCCATTCCATTTCACACTTTCAGCTGTATACTGTGCTCCCGGTAGTTCCATTTCCCATAACCTTTTAGATTCCTTATTCCTATCATTTGGACCGCGGTTCATTGCTGGAGGAGACTACAATGCTAAACACCAACGATGGGGTTGTCGAACATCCAACTCCCGTGGAAATATTCTATCTTCCATCACATCCTCAAAAAGCTACTCAATCCTTGCCCCAAAAAATCCTACTTATTGGCCTACATCCCTCAAAAAACGTCCCGACATCCTTGACATATTTGTTACATCCCAAATTTCCCCCGCACATGCCAACATTGAATCCTTGGACGACCTGTCATCAGATCATAGTCCAGTCCTCCTTTTCTTACACTCAAGTTTTGCTCCCAAGCCTTCCCCTCCCACACTGATTACAGGACGTGTCAACTGGGATGATTTTTGTTATGACTTGGAGGACAAACTGGACTTAAAAATTCCACTGAAGACAAAACAAGACATTGATACAGCCATAGAGAAACTTACAACTTCAATCAGAAGCAGTTTACATGATAACATCACAAATCATACAATTATTAACTATCAACAGACTGATTTGCCACAGCATATTCGAATCTTATTAAGAGAAAAACGCAGAGCAAGATCGAAGTGGCATAGAACTCGATACCCAGCAGATAAAACTATCTATACAAAATTAACTAACAAACTAAAAGCAGAAATCAAGAAATTCAAAATTCAAAATTTAACTACCTGGACTGAAAATCTTACCATCACCGACAAAACATTATGGATGACCACTAAAAAACTCCTAAAGTTCAAAGAATTTAATCATCCACTCCTTACTGAATCAAATAACTGGACAAGAACTGACGGAGAAAAATCACAGTTATTTGGTCAGTACCTTTCCAAAATCTTTCATCCACATCCTGATATCATTAACCCAACTCACATTGAACATATAAAAGAAGCGTTAGATGTTCCCCTCCAAATGTCCCTCCCACCCAAAGCCTTCCATCCTACAGAAATATCCAACATTATACACCGATTACCTTCCCGCAAAGCTCCTGGGCACGACCTCATCACAATTCATATCTTAAAACACCTTCCTAGAAAAGCCATTCTATTCCTTACCTATATATATAATGCTGTACTCCGCTCCACATATTTTCCTGACCTCTGGAAACTATCCATTGTAAAAATGATACCCGAGCCTAAAAAAAAACCAGAATACCCTTCCTCTTACCGTCCTATCGCTCTTCTACCTTGTATGGGTAAAATCCTCGAAAAACTCATCCTCAAACAATTGCACCCCATCCTTGATGCAAATCACATAATTCCAGATCACCAGTTTGGATTCCGAGCATCCCACTCCACTATTCAGCAATGTCATCGTGTGGTGGATGTAGTCTCCTCTGCATTAGAACGTGGATCATATTGTTCGGGCGTCTTTCTTGACGTGGAACAGGCCTTCGACCGAGTCTGGTATCCGGGATTGCTCTATAAACTCCGTCAATTTCTACCACCTACCTACTTTCTCATCCTTCAATCCTATCTCACAAACAGAACTTTCCAAGTAAACCATAATAATGTCTATTCATCCCTCTTTTCCCAATCTGCTGGTGTTCCTCAAGGTAGTATCCTTGGCCCAATCCTTTATACAGTTTATACAGCTGACATCCCAACTCATCCTAATACTATCCTTACCACATATGCTGATGATACATGTGTATTATCAGTCAATACCAATCCAGTTATTGTATCCCAAAGCCTCCAATCCCATATCACTGATCTTGAAGAATGGTGCCAGAACTGGAGAATTAAAATAAATTCTCAAAAATCCCATCAAATCACTTTTACCTTACGTCGTAAACCAATGACTTCCTGCCCTTCAGTATCCTTTAATAATATCCCACTTGTGCCTGTAGAACAGATCCGATACTTAGGGTTGCATCTCGACAAACGATTAACCTGGAATCCTCATACAAGACTGAAAAGACAAGAAACCGCTCGACGTTTCAGGCTACTTCAACACTTACTAGACAAACGCTCTAAGCTCCCAGTTAATTACAAAAGACTCATCTACATGACCATCATACGACCTATTTGGACTTACGGAGTAGAGCTTTGGGGCTCCACTAAGCCATCAAATTCTTCTCGTATCCAATCCCTACAATCCAAAATCCTTCGTAAAATCCTCAACGCTCCTTATTTTGTTAAGAATATAGTCATCCATAACGACCTTAATGTCCCATTTGTTGCTGATTTGGCCCGAACCCGGTATCTATCCTTTCATAACAAAGTTCATTTCCACTCAAACCCTCTAGTTTCAAACTTAGCTTCCTCTTCAATTCCCGATAATCCTCCGAGGCGTCTGAGAAGAAGATGGCCACGTGACCTTCTTAGTTGAACATGCGATTTGAGTACTACCAGTGGGTAGTTTCTCTACATGTCATTATATCATATCATTATGTATCACTCAGCCAATTTACTTGTTATATTATTGTAATATAGTTGTAAATATCAATAAATAAATAATAAAATAAAAATAAAAAAAATATTTTTAGTTTGCTTTATTAGAAGTGGCTAAATCGAATTCCATATGATCGATCCTACTTCCTACATCCGCAAATCGATACCGCATTGATCGATTGTCAGGTCCCCCGTGCTGAAGCTGCCATCCTGTATCATGAGCTGTCCTCATTGTGTAGAGCGTATCTCGTCTCTCTATTATCTTCTTTCCATTGAAATAATGGAGAAAGCCGGACTTGCTTCACCACCGTACCTTGGTCATCTGATTTCAATGGAACTGTTCAACAACATCTTAGATCCGGCTACCGCGTATCTCCAGGTCCGGAACGAAATTGATGACGGAACTGTCTGAATTCGCTATTAAGATAAAAAATGGAATATCGATAACGTTTTCCAGGGTTACAACATTCGTTTAGATAGGAATTATCAAGCTAAACCGCAATAACCGCACACTCAAGTCAATAGCATTCATCGCTACTTCTGCTAAGTGATTTTATTATTTCAAAACAACAAAAAAACGTATAGTTTATTGTATTATAGGGATGTGGTATTTTTTACGGAGTGAGTAGTAAAGTGATGAGTTCTATGGTGAGAATCCCGGGTTCCAATCTTAAAAATTATTTAATCTGTTAGCAGCCGTGTAGGGACCCTCTGCGATCTGTAGACCCTTCTGGGACCTCCCCCAGCCTCTATAAAGTCCAGCCTTAATGGGGGGGAAATTGGCGGTTAAACTTGATCTAGGACAAGTCATTTCCCTGCCCAAGCGTTGAGCTAGAAACGGTACAGTCTCAGTGCACATAAAATTTAAAGGCTAAGCTTAACTTTAGGCATTTTAATCAACAGAAGCTCTTAGTAAAGCAGTAACTGGAAATTGACAATTTCTCCAGGTGGTTAAACCCCAGCTGAGAATCGGACAAAACGTTTGAAGTAAATACTATTGGCCCACCACTTTGGTTTCAAGGTTAAAATACGGGTATTTTAAATTTCGCTATGTATTTATATTAAGCTCTCCGCATTGAAATGGTGTAATAGCTAGTGTTTTCAGTTTTTTATGTTTTGTTTTTTTATTCCGATATAAAAAGGTAGCACTGAAATTATTTGTTGATTTTTTTTTCAGGATCAAAATTGGAATGGAAATAACTTTAAATCGGTAGTAAATAAAATGAAAAGCATTTGCATTCATTTTCACAATATTGCATTAACAATTGGTCTTTTTTTTTTCTTTTTTTTCAGAACCTCCTTTATTATATGAATTGCAATTACAAATAGGTCGTAAAAACTATTGTTTCTATATAAATATAAACCTTCTGTTACCTTTCGGTATTTTAAGGCGTTACACCGGGCTGAGTCCGCTGAAGGCGGTTTTTACTGGAACCGGCACGAGGCCGCTGACATTATACAATACAAAACGGTGAGGGACCGTTTAGCGGGATCAAGTGACAGTAACAATTGGTCATTCCTGCATTTTTTTCCCAAGTAATTGCAACTAAATTGAATTCTATGAGAAGTTAGGTTGTTAAAATAAGTTTGTTCTGAAAGTTTTTTTATTTATTTATTCTATTTTATTGTATTATTGTTTTCACTTCCACAGTCCATTTAAGGATCAACCTTGCATGATTTTTTATTTCCTCAGAATATTTCTGTTTTAATTTTTTTAAATTTGCCTATGTTTTTTATTGGGTCTTTAATTTCTTTGTCCACTCCAAATACGAGTATCTATCTAATTTTGAAAAATATATTTCTATCCAATCCCCCTTTGAACAAGGGGGAAACGTTCTTTACATACCGTCGCTATTTAAATTACAAATTGTATTTATAAGTAAAAATTTTCCAAACATATAAATTAGATTTAGACTATGTACTGCCCATTTCAAACGTTCATTAACGAAGTGAAAAGTGTACATAAAAAATAATTACAATATTAATTGCAAAGGTGCTAGAGAAATGGAACAAAAGAAGTTAAATACTTGGAAACTGGACTGATAGTCAACTTACCATTAGCCCAGAGCAGGGATAGGAACTCCATTGACCTAGACAAGAATTATCTCGGAGCATCATCAGATCTTGGACTGCTGTGTAGCGGTTTTCCGTCAACAACCAACCATTATAACCCTCCTTCATTATTTTGTCTTGGGCTAAGCTACTTTCTATTTCTTCGAAATCATTTGCCTGTCAATAATATCAGCCCCGTTCCCGATTTTCGAAAACAGGCAGTGGCTATTTAAAAGAAATTTCGTTTCATAAGAAGTTGATTGAAACTGTTTTCCGACAAAGTGACAAAGCAACAACCCATAAAAAAAATGTTAAAAACTTTTAGATTAATGTAAGAGTGTAAATATTTGTTTGCTATATTATTTTTGTAAACTTAACAAGAAATACACTATTTAATACTATATTTGTATTAAATATACAAACTACCTGTAAGGGCACCCGACATGGTCCTTATTAATCAATACTAGGCATGATGAATTTAAAAAATAAATTTGATAGTATCGTCGATAAAAATGCAAAGTATCGAAAGTGAAAACATCACTTTTCAGGAGCGTGCAAAAACTGTTTAAAGGTTCATTCAAAATCAGTGCCTATCGTCAAACTTAATTAATCTATGTTAATATGTGTGCCTTTTTGATAAATCAATATTAATTTTAACTCAATTATCAATCCTAAATTAATCGCTATTGATCGAAAACGAAAAATAAATTTTTTTCAAATTCGATATTTAGCAATTTAAATTGTTAATTTAGAGGGGTGAGAAGCCCAGATGTAAAAGTATTTCTTTTTAAAAGGGTTTTATGCGGTTTTGGACAGCTAATGAATATGAAATTTTTACATGATATTCCTCAATTTTTTTTTGGTATATGCAGTACAATAATGATACAAAAGAAAACGTTTCAGATATCCTCAAAATACTTAATGTATGATATTAAAATATGTTCACATGTATTTTTTGGTTTCTTCCTCCTCCCTATATTCATATACAATCAAATTTGGGGTAAAAAAATCAAAAAGTCTTAATAAACTCTTAAAAACAACGAATAAACAAAAAACTAAAACCTAAAATGGCACATTCTTGGAACTTCTTTGGTTAAAAACTTTTAACATGGCAAAATATGCATACATATAGAGGTGAGGCAACAAGTCACGTTTCATCTTTATCATAATATATTAAACTGCTTACATGATTAGTCTTGATGTATAGTTTATTTGTATAGTTATAAGATAATGAAAAATATTTTAGTTAGGTTTCAGGTACTATACTTCTGAAGTCCCTTGATCCTAAGGCAAATTTTATCTTTAAATCTCAGAATAATAAGCCGCGAGTTACTAAAATCAATAGTAAAATAATATAAAGTAAATTAAACTTCCATAACTCTTCTAAGAAGAAAATAAATAAAATGGGGAGTAGATTATCTTGTCTAAGCCCGCTTTTATCAATTAGCCTACAATAAAATTTAAAAAATCCAACTAATATAAAGAAAGCTAAAAAACAAAAACCAGAAAGCTATTAAAAATTCATCTCTTTAGCTCAGAACTATTTAAGATTGGCTGGAAACAATCGTGTGCGGCATTAGAAATTGAGAGACAGGCTACGCAGTGTCCGACATATTCTGGCTGACCTGGTTTGTGAAGAGGCTAAACGAGCCTTATTTATTTAGAAGAATTTTTGACTACTCATTTTATTTTAAAAATTAATACAGCATCTTTCGACGTGGGCTCATTAGAATTTAGAGGTTTATTAATTAGAAATTATACGGAATTTTAATATTATTTCATCCTCCTATTCTATTCGAGGTTATTACTTTCTGCACAGCTTGGTCATTAAAATGTTTAGAGTTCAGGGAAAAGGAGAAAGCTAATAGATTCGCATTCAACCTGCATCTTCAGTCAAATTTCCATTTAATTAAACAATAATTAGAATAATAATTCGATAATTCACTTACATATTCATTGCTCAGTAAAACTGTTGGGTGGCAATCTAACTAAATCTTTTAGTTACTATGCGTTAGGTCACTAAAGTAAAAAAAAAAAAAAGATTCTGCATAGAGTGATTACTAAAGAAAAAAAATGTATTTTTTTCTTACGATTTTCAGTTTTGAAGTGAAAGTTCTTGATAAGTTTTATATTACTGGAGCTGCTAGACCAGAAGAGCTTAGCAATGAAATAAAAAAGTCATTTCAACCCTTAGTGATAGATTGTTGAAGATATTTATATAATAATATCTGTAGGGGAAAAAAACACGTTTTATAGTGTTTACACACATTTTCACTTTTCTACAGCTACTAGTTAATAGAGGCAGGGACTATTTCGACAAATGAGCCTTGCGATCAGTTTTACTTCATCCCTGGCGACTAGATTTACGTCGCCGCTGCGTAGTGGGAATGCCAGGAATCGTTGGGACGGTCCAACAAACAAAAAACTAAATAACCCAACCGGGAATTGAAACCACATCGTTCCGAACCAGCCTTCATCCCAATGTGATTGGCCATTCTTTTAAGGAAATTGGTAGTGCATTTTTCAATAATTTTACAAGTTTTGAAATACTAACATTGACAGCTTACACATTTCAAAAACCCAATTAGATAATAAATAAATAATAGAAACACATCGTACATGTTACAGTGTAGCTTTTAGGCATACCGTGGCCGGTTTAGGCAGGTGTTACTTCAAGTGGGTCAACAGAAGCGGCACCATGCCCTACCAATAGCGCATAGTTAAGCGACCAATTCAGTTTCTTTAAAAGTAATGTTCTCAATTAATTATTATTACTAATTAATTAATAAAGTGTGTAGCTGTTGTAATCACAAATATTCAAGTGATATCCATCTTCGGTACCGTGCATTGAGATAATGTTCAAGCAACAGTTATTTGTAGCATAATTAACGAATTAATGGTTATACTGGTGAAGAAGGATAAGTTAACGTCATATTATATCATGATAACGTCATATTAAGGATAAGTTACATATTATCAATTCAAACATCACCCTCAATTAAGAATATAAAAAAATTAACCACATAAGTATTAATTCAGGGATTATGTGTTAATTCACATAACCCATAACGAAATATTACAGATTAAACTTTCGGTGATGTTTTTAGGAAGATGACGCTCGATCACCAGTTCTTCCTCAATTAAAGGTATTTAATTTGTATAGGCTGGATGAGCCCCAGAAAGTTACCCAATCACACAGGGTTAATCCCCAGCTGATGAAAGATTGAATAGTTAGTTATCTGCCTCAACTGGTCTTAAATATAGAGATTATTAACAATTAGGCTTACATACATTCCGCTTTAATATTATGAATATTATCTTCTAGAGGGAATATAAACGTCTTACCCAAGTACTAGAAAACCAAGAGGCTAAAAATGGACAAGATGAAGGACTTACATAAAAATGTAATCAAATTTAACAAAACAAAAAGAAACATATCTTAATTGTGTTTTATATTTTATGCTGTTTATCTCTTCTCCTTAGAATTAAAATTAACGTCGAACGATATGAAGTTGGTCCCTGGCACGCTTGTTGTTTTGAAAATAGGTAATAATTTTAATCTAGAGCAACGCCATGAGAATGGAGGGAAGTTTCGATCCCATTCACACAGAGTATAACGTTACGTTTCAAAGCGTAGGGGTCCTAATTGCTATACTAATTGATTGAGCTATATTAGTTAACCTTAGTTTAATATCGAATGTATAATACCCTCCAACTGATTCATTGCCATAGGTAAAATCAGGTTCTTCCTATTTTGTCTGTTAAAAAATAACATGTTATCATTAATAAGAAATCATAGTAGCCTTAGCAAATAATGTTCATTTTTTATACGCTGAAACCTTATGACTGTCTTACAAAGTCTTCTTGCATATATGCAAAAGAAATAAAGGAAAATTTTAGACACAAAATTTCAAAATAGAAAAAATAATAAACGTGAAAAGAAAACCAGAAATAAACTTTCGGAGCAACGAAAGAAGAAAATACCAGAAAGAATGAAACAGAACTGGGCAGACAGAAAATCACTCAACTACCGTAAATCAATATTAGATCCATCGTTTTCAACGATTTGAGGAGAAAAAAATCTTTATGGACTGCAACGTGCCTCATTGCGTTCAAACAGCACCTTCGAATTACGCCCCGGTTCTGAAACGAAAACAAATGGAATGTAAAAAAATGGGATGATGAAATCTCAAGTATTAATTTAACATATGCTTTTCTTGTTTGTTATAACAAAATATATGATAAACGATAACACTCCTGAGAATGTAATGAAGGAGAAAGTCGAGGAACTTAAAAGGCATGTATTGTTAGAATATATAGACATATATTGTTGATGTGGGCCTCATTTTCTGGCCAATTCGGATTCGAATCACGAGGCCCACGACTGCTGCCGCATGTCCTAGGAATTTAAAGAAGGAAATAATTTATAAATTATATACATAAACACATTGTATATATATATATATTGTTTATGTCGTATTATATATTCCATTTAGTAAACAGTGTGTGGAATAGTCATATAGCTGTTCTATTGACCACATTTTATCTATTTTTTTTTTTTTTTTATAGTACCTCATACTTTCAGTACATATTACTGAAAAAGTGATATTTATCTAATATTATAAATATAATTAATTTTTGAGAATAAAATTTACTTAAAAATAACTCTGAATCTTAAATTACTGTATTGTTACTGATTAAAACACTCAAACAAATTTATAACGAATAAATTTCAGAATCTTTATTAGAAATTCCTATTAGAGAACGTAATTTTGAAACCAAATGAACATTAGTATGGTAATAACATGTTGCATAATTTGTAACAGGGAATTTCTAACAGTTTTTTGTCATCTAGCATGAATGAAAGTAACGGTTCCAGGTGAATACAGGTTCCTCCAGGTCTGGATGAAAGTGATGGGCGTATATCTTTAAATAACATCATATTTTAATTAACATTATCATTGGTTAATTTAAGTTTAATTCAATCATAAAACAGAAACATATATTTATTACTTAATATAAAAATAAAATTTGTATTCTATCCTTTCATAACAAACTTCATGCCCACTCAAACCCTCTAGTTTCAAACCTAGCTTCCTCTTCGATTCCCGATAATCCTCCGAGGCGTCTGAAAAGAAGATGGCCACGTGACCTTCTTAGTTGAACTAGTGATTTGAGTACTACCAGTGGGTAGTTTCTCTACTTGCCATTAGCTCATGTCATTATGTATCACATAGCCTATTTACTGGATGTATTTTTAATACAGTTGTAAATATCAATAAATAAATTTAAAAAAAAAAAAAAAATTGTATAACATGAAATTTGTCAACTGGGGTAAAAGCCCACTTTGCCTCCTCTCTATCGGAATCTGAATCAAGGTGACTCCTTATGTCATCGATTATTTTATGTATTTAATAATCTTTTTTGGGAGCACCTCTATAAAGTGGGTACCCCTAATAGGGGGGGGGAGCTGACGGTTGAGCCTGATACCGGAAAATCACCTCCCTGCGCAATTTTTGTCCTAGAAAAAGTATAGTCTGTTGTACCACGTACTTAATCCAGGACCGTCCATGGGTAGTAGTGGTACGTTTTTTTTAGGGAATATTTGAGAACGGTATGTGAACGCATTGTCCTATCCTTAACAAATTAAGTCCTGCATTATTAGGCCAAAATAAATGATATAGTTTGTACCATTTTTTTAAGTTATTTCGACTTTGATTAGGGAATCCATTCAAACGACTTCATTGTCACAATCACTGGACCTAGCAGGATCAATTGTTCACAGTCAAGGTTAATTTCCCTCCTTTCTTTCAAAAGTTAATTTATCACAGCTAATGAAGACCATCCTTACTATTAATTAACTTTTTTGCTAGTTTTCTCTCATTAATTAGTTCTCAAAATAAAAATGTCTCCATTACTCCCCTGAGGCTCCATCGATTTGTTAAAATTAATGAATTGGTTGAAACTTTTCGGTCAGTTTTTTATTATAACATTAATTTGTTTTTAAAATAATTAACTCAGCATTCGTCAGATCATAATCTGACGAATTGTAATTTAACGCACGGTTATTTTTGAGGCCAGCATGTTAGCGTTTTATGACCATTCCAATTAAGTTATTACATTACATAGGTTTTGATTTTAGTTCGTATCAATTTAAAATTTTAATATCAGAATTCTAATATATCAAAGTGTATGTTTAAGAACTCTAAAATATTTGTAAGGTATCATTTATTGCATTATAAGTATTAATATTGCAGGTTTCTTTTCGGAAGTTCTTTCATCATTTTCAGATATGTTAACTGTAACCACATACTGCTCTGTTGAAATTCCTTCACTCGGTTTGGAAAATCGGTGAATGTTTTTTTAATTTTTTTGTGGGTTGAAAATCAGTCATTAGACAGCACAAACAGTTTGCAATGCCAATGAAGCCTGGATGGAGCCTGCGATATCAATTATGGTCGAAGATTTTTTGGTGCAGCAAAGGACGATTTTGCGGTTATTCTATATTTAAATTAGTCATATTTCGAAACTCTAAATTTTGAGGGGCTTATAATTTTCCTTTTGATCCATTACAAACGTCCATTATAGATATTAATTAACTAAAATTCTAATTTTTTTTCGTATTGAGCTACCGGGAATTAGCCATCGATACCATTTCCCTTTCTGGATTGTGTTCCCCTACGAGCTTTAATGTCAGTATCTCTTGAGCCTCTCTCTTAGATTCTTCTCCCGTTCTTCTGACTGACGTCCTTTTAGTCTGTTGAGCTCCTGCCTCTACTCAAACTCTTGTAGCTTTCACCAATCGTAGCAATTCATCCCTGTTCAAGATTCTGTCCTCCAGAATACATATTTCCTTAAGATCCTTATCACATAGTGCTCAACGACCTCTTATTATATAGATTCTTTGCCATCTATAATACAATACAGTATGTATTACGAATACGATACAATATAAATATGTCCGAGGTTGCTAAATTCGAATGTAAACATCTATGTACATATTTTATTATGTTAGTTATTGATTTTATTAATTTTTAAATATTTTTATTTGAAAAGAAATGTTATAATAAATGTACGTATATTATAGATGTAGCCAGGATAGCTCAATTGGTAGAGTTCCAGACTAGCGATCTGGGCGACCCGGGTTCGAGTCCCGGTCCTGAATCACATCATTGTACTTGCACACCCGTTGTCTGGGAAAGCTAGACGCGTTGGATTGCATAAGTAAGAAGGCGGTCAGTATAGACAATGGACAGGATCGCGGACGATCCGAAGGAGGAAGCGGGTCACCCGGGTGATGTCCTGGGCTACAACGACCGTCACGTTTCGGCCCACTTTTGTCACTTTCTAATAATTAAACTGTCATTTTATATAAAAACTTTCCGCTTTACCTCGTCAGGGTGCGCTTGGCAATTTATCAATTACATACCTACCGCAATGTTCCACAGAGTCACGATTTCTCTTCAACTTAGCTGAAAAAAAGACATTTTAAGGAGACTTGGCACACGTACATTTATAATAACATTTGGATTTACAAATGTATATAAGCCCGTTCTTCTAAATCTTGACGGAGGTATACAAAACATTATATCAAATAACTAATATTTGAAATCGAATGACAAAAAAAAAATTATAAGGTTGAACTTCCGGCATGTCATGAACTCAAAAAGAAAACATGCCCATCAGAGATATGTGTCCAGACTAACGACACGAGGCAAGCGGTTATGATAATACCATAGCAGTACGTTTAGTCCGTCAGCATGACGGATTAAACTTATGTGCCTATGGAAAGGAACTTTGGCTTATACATATTAATTTTATTTTGGGATTAATGAAGAGAAATCATCTAATATTAAATTTATGAATTAAAGTACTTATGTGACACACTACTGTTTAGAGAATGAGCCTCCTCTTCAGGATCGTTTGAACAATTAAATGCCATATTGGTAGGTTTTAGATTAAAGGATTAATCCTCCAGAGTTCAATATAACAATGGAAAATTGTTAAATAATTGTTATATGAGATGTATATGTAAATTCCAATGGCTATTTATTAGAGTTGTTCACTAAAATATTTTCTCATTGAAAATATAAAGAGAGATGACGACATTGATTTAGTAACTTGAATAATGCCATAAGTAAGTTACTGTTTGCAATACATTCTGTTGAGATAGTAATGTGTTTTGGAAACAAAACCTCCAACTATTATTAACATTTAGTTGAGAAAATCCTTAAGACTTATTCTTCTTCTTATTCTGTAATCTACCTTGTACCTTACAGTGTAAAGATTTCTGCACAAGAAGCGCCACCAGTCTCTGTCATAAGCTGCTCTCCTGACTTCCCCCATCCTGCAAATCTTAAGGCAGTGTCGTTAAATCCAATATTTGCTATTAGTAATGAATCAGTTTAATAATAAAACATCTTAATATAATTTTAATAAATATTGTTATCATAATATTTGCTTAGTTAAAGCATTGGTTATCACAGTGAATAGAACGTGAGCTTCTGAGCTGTAGGTCCCTAGTTGTAATTCGCCCGTAACGAATGAATTATTTAATCTTATATCAGCTATAGATCCATCCTGTGGGATTTAAAGTCTTAGCCCTAATACAGTTTAATCTTAATTAGGAAAAATGCTTGAGGTTGAGTAAGATCTCGGACTGCTAACCTCTCAGAACAACCGTTGCCTTAGAAACTGTACAGTACTGATGACCCTTCATGGATTATAGTGGTACAGATTTACATTTTTGTACGTGGGAATTGTTTTGAGATTGCATTATGATAAGCCTAAACTTATTTTTTTTCTTCTGAAAATCAAGATTATCTAACTCCAGTGCTACAAGCCTGCTTCTGTAATTGGCTTCAATTTGTATTATTTCGTTTTTATAAGCACAAAATCGTCTTCTTTCTCCATGTGAGAAATGAGTCTTATTTTTAAAAATTTTTATTTTGAAGAGAAAAGATTTGCCCCCAGCCGGGATTCGAAACCCGGGTCTACACCTCACCGTGGCAACGCTCTAACCATTTGAGCCACCGGGGTCGCTCCCTACCTAGGACAAATCTGTTCTCTTCACCGACCCCACATCCCCCGTGTTCTCGCAATTTTGCGATGTATACACGAGGAAGAATGTTCATTGAATTTTTGAATTTTTGAATTTTTGTAGGATCTTTTTGACATACGTCATTATATTATTTATAATTTTTTAATCATTGCTTTAATTTCTAAATATTAGTCTTATTTTTATATGTATATTTGTTTAAATGTTTTATCTAATCTAGCTTTCAAGTGTTAACGATTATTTAAAAAGGAAAAGAGAAAATGTTACTCTTACTCAAAATTCTTCGAGTTATATGAAGGTTTTAATTATCACTTCGAAGATAAGAGGAGTTGTCATTGGGCCGAAAGTTCTGCTCTGTTTGACAGCAGCATCTAATTGCCCCGAAGATGTTTACACGCGTCTCGAAAGCGTCCCGCATATTTGAATATGAAAGAGTTTCAGGTCTTCCTTTCTATTTGCTTGGATCTCATAACAACAGGGCAGTCTTTGTGAACAGGTGTTTACGATACTAATTGAAGGCATGAGTGAATGAAGTATTCATATCACTAATTTTAAGGAATGGAAAAAGTGTACATATAACAATAAAACGGGGAAATATAATGAATGATATATAATTTCATGGACAAAGGCAAGTAGAGAAACTACCTATCAAATATGATTTTTTAAATAGATCTACAGAAAAATCATGTTTTTAATGCTACTAGTTCAAGATTGGCATACAAAACTTTTATTGATAAGAAAAAAGTCAATATATAAAGAATTGTTCTATGACATATCCATCTTCATGTCTTCATTGTTAGTTTTAATATTGAAAAATATTAAATAATTATTTTTATTTTTTCGAGATCATAGATTTTTTTAAATTCATCTACATTAAATAAGTTTTAATTATAAATATAGCAAGCTCGCTTGGCTATTCAAACTATTCATGAATTTATATTGGAACTGATTAACGAAAGCGTATAATTTCAAAATTTCAAAAATTGATCTCTTCGCATTTTCCCCGATTTATTCAAGCAATTTTCTGCTTGCAAAACTTCACGTTTAAAACCGGACTAGACCATGAGAAATGAGGTGGAAAAGTTTCATTTTAGACAAAATTTGCCTTACCGTAATAATAATACCATAATTATTAGATGACACATCTTCACGTCTTCAATTGTCAGTTTTCAGCAAATATTGAAAAATATTAAATAACTATTTTTATTTTTTCAAAATTATAGAGTTTTATAATTCGTGCACATTAAATAAGTTTTTATTAAATATAATGTAAGTTCCTCTAACCATTACTTTGAGCAATCAAAGCATTCCTGAATTTGTATTGGCATCTAATAAATAAAGTTATAAAGTTAATAACCCAACGAAAATAAATATCATATAAGTGATACATTTTTTTTTTTTTTCAGAGAGCCGCACATTTAAATTTGGTATGATGAGACGAATGAAACTGATAATGCTTCCGATAATGTACAAACTTGGAGTGATAACAACGCTTCTCACGCTACTTACTGTCTTCGCCCTCAAAGGCCTTACCATTGGCGTAAGTATTATGTATTAATATACATGTTATTTTATTTTATTATAATGAGAGTTATTATTTGGCTGGTTAAAAACGCTTAATTTATGTATAAATTAATTTGCCTATAAATAACTAAACGTATTGTTGGATTCAGCAATTTGAATAAATTATAAACAGTCCTTTCACACTCATGGATCTCTACTTGTGTAAGAAAAATTCACAAACTTGTCGAAAACGCTTGTAAATATTCTGGAATAATGATCTTTACAGTAATAAAACTCATTAAAACAATACCAGAAATATTTACTGAACCTTACATTGTATAAACCATACGAGTAGAAACATCTCTAACTTTCAAAACCTTAAACGTATCCATCAAAAAGTAATTTTCAAGATTGAGAACAGGACGTAGAAAGTCCTTTAATTCGCAACTAGACAAAACAGATACAACCAAAGCATCAAGTACAACACTAGGAAGTTATCTTCATCCATACCTACATGTATGAACAGTATTCGTAGACGCTATTAATCAGGATTTGTATATAATTAAGATATCCGTAAACTTGAGGAGAACGGGCTTGAAGAATAAGCCCTCACGAACTATACTATAAGCTACAAAACCACAACCATAAAGAACAAAGCACAAAATAAAGGAGAGACCATAGTTAATCATAACTATGCATGTACATTTGTATAGATATGATACAAATACATACGTATACATTTGCATAGATATGATACAATTACAAACGTATACATTTGTCTTGCGACGTTGTGAACCACAAATCCTACTCAAACTCTTTCGAACTCCTTCAACTAGTTACGAATTTATGAAATTTACTGCTCAATAAAAATTGTACGTCTCATTTTAGTTTTGAAAGATCAAACGCGTTTCCTATCCTCTTAGTAGCTAAGTAGTCTTGAATTCCATCAGGGTGGCACCTCCGGGATTGCCCCAATTCCAAAAATCACGTCGCCTTGGTCAGGAACGTGTTATCCGTTTTTGTACTTTCTCGAGAAGTAAAGCAAAATAACGGTAAGATAGGCTCTTTTTCAATTGAAAATCGTTATTCGCGATTTTCTAAATTTAAAAACTAAGTGTTATACCATACTACTTACTTATAAAACCTATTAATATTAATATTAATTATTTTCTCTAAAGTTCTCTGAAAGGATATGTAAGGGTATGACCTTAAAGGTATGTTTCCTTTTGGTAAAAATATGTTAATAACAAATGAAAAAAATTTTAATTCTAGAAGTGGTTTTCAATAATTTGAGGTGAATATAATTGGGAAATAAATATATATAATTATTAAATATGTATATAAGTTTACATTATAAAAGTGGCATCAAAACCAGTGTGACACCGTGGAATAAATAGTATGCAAAAGCAAAGCAGTTGAAATGACTTTAGTTATCCACATTCAAGGGAGGTTGTAGAATTGATAAGAAATTCTAGGCTAGAAAGATATCGATAGATAATATATATTATAAGATATATATATAATATATATATAGATATATAAGTAAGTCGAAGCACTAATAATACAAATGGGCTCATTGAATGGGCTATATTTTTCCGAGTAATTAAATTTGAATAAAATTTGAAGTTTTATTTCGTAAAATCATAATTCACAAAAAAAAACGGCTATCAGCCAAAGGAATGGAGTTGCGGTTCATCATTAGTTATAACAAATTAAAAAAGTGGTTTACTTTAGTTTTCTTTAACGGCGGTAAATCACCACACTTGTTTCTTGACCTACAAGCACTAATAAACAATGTTAATCGTTGGACGCTGGACTTTCAAAGCATTCCTGTGGTAATCATTAGAGAAACAATAGGTTTTTCCTCTTTATTTATGATTCTATTTTAAAACGAACTAAACGATCTTATAAAACCACTAATTAGTCATTGTTAGTTCTCCTTCTAATAGTTGGTAAATTTGCCTATAAAAAATAATCTTTCTATCTTAGCCTCTATTACTCCGTTTTAGGCTACTGCAAATTACTAGACAAACTATCTAAGCTCCCAATAAATTACAAAAAACTCATATAGATGACTATTATAAGACCCGTTTGGACTTACGGAGTTGAGCATTGGGGCTCCACTAAGCCATTGAAGCCCTCTTGTATCCAATCCTTACAATCCAAAATCCTTCTTAAAATATTTAATGCTTCTAACTTTGTGAAGAATAATAACTCATCCATAATGATCTTGAAGTCCGTTTATTGCTGATTTGGCCCAATTCCGAAATCAATCCTTTCATGAAAAACTTTATTCCCACTCAAACCTAGTTTGAAACCTATCTACCTCTTTAATTCCTGACAACTGTCCGAGGGTCCTGAAAAGAATATGGCTTCGTGACCTATTATGTTGAATTTGTTTTTTGAGTACTACATCTAGATAGTAACAATTATATTTAAAAAATGTATATTACAGGTGCTGCTGCTGGTGATGAGCTCGGCGGGACTGGCTGCCAAGTTCAAGTACGCACATTACAATCCCCACTGGTCAGGAGGCCCTGGCAAGGAGGTCCACGTCCACGTCCACGGCGGAGGGGCCCAGCACAGCTACCACTCACCGTCCATCCACTACGACGACCCCTGGGTGAGGGAGGACAGGCCTCAGCAGGAGGTGGCAAACCATCAGCAGTGGGTGCATCACCAGCCGCCCCCACCTGCGATGCCACTCAGGTCCACCTCCTCGCCCTGGTCCTCCTACATCGGGGACCAGAGCATATAGCTGGCGGGGTGGCTCCTCAACGCCACCCCCGGCCTAGGCGCAGCCTCCAACTACCTAGCTTCTTATTTCGATCCTTGAGGCAACAACACATTTTGGTGGCGAGTCTTGAAATAGCGTCGACATTACCATAGTCCGCCACTAGTCATTACGATCAGGCGGTCAATAAATAAATAGTCAGTCAAACTGAGCTGTACTCCTTCATAAAAATAATAGTTTTAAGCAGTAATAAAAAAAATCGTTGTTTTTTCAACTACATCTCATAGGATATAAAGTTCTTCCAACAAACATATATATGAACACCATAATATGAAAGTAAAAGCTTTAATAAACTTAAATGTTAGTAAGCGCAGGAATCTGTATCTCGCATTTCGGCACAGATGTAAGCGTAAATATATAACTTTAAAAACGTATATGAGCAAATGTTATTCATAAATAACATTGAAGTCATTGTACTAAAGGAGATCATTAAGGCACAATTTTAGTCTCATAATAATTAAGTCTTACAATTATATGTAAACCTGCCTTATTTAAGGAAATAAATCGGTCATAACCCACCTTAAAATGCAAATAAATTATTCTTTACGTCTTCTTAAACTCATAGATTACTTTTACAAGTGTAAGCTTTCAATAGCTTCATAGATTTCTTAAAATTGATGTTTTATATGTGGCTTAGGGCTAATTTAATTCCTTAATGTTCGGGAAGGCAAGAAATAATGTAGAAAAACAAGACAAATAACGGTATTTTTTTCAAGTCAGGCCTAAAAACCAATCATCTCTTGAATACATATTACTCTTTAATTAACCAATTAAAGATAACTAGTTTAAACATACAAACCAAACTTCTTCTTAGTCATTAAACATCCATATGTGTGCATGTAATTTTAGCGATATAGTTCCTGTAGTTTTATGTTATCCCTCCCGGACAGACTAAAAAGCCACCAAAAAAGTGTTGCGATTCCCAGGTAAAGGTAGTTGGTAAGGACACATGGTCAAGAGGAGCTGAACCCACAACTATTATTACTCAATAATGGGCATTCTAACGTTAAATGTGACTAATCATTCGCGAACGGTATAACACGGAGGTAGATGTCAACGGGCCTAATGTAGCAAGATTAGAACAAGAAATTACCTCGTTGTAGACAGAATTTTCGGTCGAGCAAGTCATTCGCCTCTGTGATATATCTCGATATATAATATATCTCAGGTATCATTAATTAAGGATACAGTGTGTAACATTTGAAACATTTGAGCAAATCTAACACAGGCACAGTTGTTTAAACACCCATGTAAAAAGAAACACTATAATTGAAAGTAATTAAGTACAATTAACTTAATAAGCCCAGATTTGTCTGCCCCCATCTTTGGTGTAGCTGAAGACTTGAAGTAGGAAGACAAATAAAAAGGAGAAAAGTGGTTAACACAAGCCAAAATGCTTCCTTATAGTTTCCAATTTAATGGTTCTTTGTCATGTTACCTCTTTGTGTGATTTCCCCATCGTATACTGGAACTCAAGGTTTTCTGTAAACAATAGAAGAAAACAACATTTAAAAATTGACAATAACCTGAGTTGGAAACTAACGATTTTGTTTTTAATGTTACACTCTCTATTATGTATAAAATAAACATTTGTATTTAATTTGGTGATAATTGCTTGTACATAGTCATTATTAATTATTTTATTTATTTTTAATATATTATAATTGTCATATATTTATGATTAATATGTAAATATAAATATATATATTATTATTATAATGTTATATATATATTATTTATTGTAATCTGAATATTTATAAAATAAAAATAAATGAATTATAAATCTATTCGTGTATATTTTATCTAGCGAATGAAAACCATGAAGAGAAAAGATGAGAAGAGAAAACAAAAAAATAAAGGCATCAAAAAACAATCAATGTTTTATAAACCATAAATCAACGATAAGATAAATATAAAAGATATGAATATAAACTAAAAATGAAAAGTATGATGAAATAAGCATTAAGTGAAAATTGTTATTCATTACAGCTTATCAACAAAAATAGATGAACTGTTAAACATAATGATCACTTATCGGATAAAAGAACAGGTTATCTATTTATTGTTATAAGGTTAAAAAAAAATCTTAAGGTTTGTGAGTAAAAGAAAATAGGCTGAACCTTAAATATCTTTTGCAATGAAATATTTATCCCGTTTTAAATCATATGATCCTTTCTGGATTCGCGCATTGTTGATATTTTATCTTTTAGGCGAGTATTAAGTTAGTTCATCATATTAATAATTAGGAAAACTATACATCATACACATTATTAATATTCTATTATATGTTGCTTGAACCGAAAAATCCTTGTGGAGTGAACCAGGGATGTAACGATGAACTTCTTTGTAACAAATTGTGGTTTTTGTCTATGACAGGCTGGTTTCGGATTGTTTATATAGTTTGAACAAACCAATAACCCCCTATATATGAAGGGATTAGTGGCAAGAATGTCACAAGCAACAATTTTAGGGCCATCTCATGGAATAGCTAAACTCATATTAAAAAAAAATTTAAGTAAAGAAACGATGTACCAGTTTGCACAAACATTGATATTAGTCATATCAAATTCCCCAGTATCTCCGTCTTTATAAAACACCTTTTAGCTTCACGTGTAATACAGGATCATAGTTCAGTCTTGCATTGCGTGATATAAACTAAAGCTATAAGTTCATTGGCTGTAGGATCCGGGAAAATAGTTGACGTCATTTCGCTTTGGCTGACTTTCACCGCAAGTAATTGAGTGTTATTCGTGAGACGCTGCGTCCAAAAAAGACCTGCTAAGATTTGCTTCCAAATATATTTCCACTCGGAGAGTCACTAAGGCGTAAGAGAACTCCAACCGTTCGAACTGGATGAGTTAGCATAATGACTTGCGATATATTCCACTAACAAAGAAAGTTTGAACTTTCCAAGTCGTCCCAGCGAAGGGTCCACTAGTTCTATCGCAATCTAATACTTATCAGAATAGTGTAACCTTGTGGCACACAACATAAACGTTTTATAAAGCTTGCAATGTTTATAAATTGAAGAATTTTAAATAAATTACAAATATTTTTGTGAGAGAATGTATACTTTGCAAAAATGAATAGAATACTGCTAATTTTGAAGTATATACTTTACCTAGCATTTACATTATTATGGAAATTTTTACACTTTACAATATTAAATGTAGTATAATTTCTAATAAATATTATTGCTTTTTATAATAAAAATTATGTATATTAAAACGCTAGGCAAAGTAAATACAACAAAATTAGTGGTATCCATGTTCATTTTGGCGCAGTTTATATAAGCGCTACATAATATATAACGAAGAGTAACGTAACTAATAAAATATAATATTGATCGGTTCATAAAATAACAGAAGAATTGATATTTAAAATACCCAATTAAAGGATACTTCTAAGATGAAGTCTTAAAATTATTTATTATTTTGTCCTAAACGTTACTTAGTTTCTCTATATAGCGCATTACAATAAATAAAAATGAACAAAAGCTAAAAGAGAAGCATAAACTAAAAATTAGAATAACAAAAAAAAAAAAAAAAGCCTTGAGTCTCTAAAATACATAAATGGCTTTTCATAATCCTCTTCAATTAAACGGATGAGTAAACATAAAGTATAATTCTTTATCCCTGATAAATATGAAATTGGAAAACTTTTATGTGTCTTGTGGTTCTTCTCAAAGAAATAAATGATTTCACACAATCTTATTCCTGGAAAAAATACATGTAAAGAAAAAAAGCCTATTGAGTAAATAGAACACAAAGGCATTGTGTAAAAGCGTGTTTCTTTTAAGGAAAAGTTTATCCTAGAAATAAAGAAAAATGTAGAAAGGTGTAACAAGTCTTGGTAGGGGGAAGAGCCCGTTTGGTTAACAAAAAGTCGTGATAACAAGAAAGGTTATCATAAATAATATTTTGAAAACACCAAAACAGACAATACATAATTCCCTAAGGATGATATCGTTATTACTTACATGTCATACGTTTCATGAACAAATAATAAAGATGCCTTTACACGAACAGTAGTGCTTTTATTTAAATATGCTAGTCGATGTTTTTCACAATTAACTGTAAAGAACATTGAAAACATAATTGATTTAATATCCCATTGTCTCATTTGAATTTTTTAGAATCTAGATTCAATGAAATCATAAAGAATAGCATCTTTTTTAAGCATTAATTTATTACCTTTTTTTTTCAAACTGTAAGTAGAGTTCTATTTGTATGCCTTCCAGAGTTAATCTTTTTGAAATTTTTCATTGCAACATATGCAAAAAAGAATTCAAGGTAAATTCAAGATGATATCATACAAAGTGTTACTTCACATTTCATTGCACATCAGTTACATCTAGCATTACAAATTATTGAAAATTTTAGTCGATTCAAAACAGATATAACAGTTGGATAAAATACTAAAAATTGGTTGAATAAACACGTATGTATATAAAAACTCATTATTTTTCACAACATTATAGAGTTTTAAAAATTGTCATATTCAAACGAGATCAATATTATGAGAAAAAAGATTTATGAAAATACCATAATTTACAATTAATTGATATTTACCTAACGGAAATAATTTGTAGTCTAAGTAGTTGTTGATTGAGTTACCAATGAATTATAATTGACCTCATAACTAGACGAAATGTGAATTATTGTTTAATTTCTCTATTAAAATTGATATCATTATTATTATAACATTTTGAGATATTTCAGTTACTTTAAATCAATTAATCTTTGACTGCGCTCCTAACCAATTCAATCCATCATTAATATTTTGATTTTGTTTTTCTATAAACCTTTTAACTGATCTTTAATTAGTTTATATTTTTTTGTTTTTCAAAGTTGAATAAAATAAAATACAAATATTAATAATATTTTTGCATTATATTTGTATTACTAAAATACAATACAGATATAATTTAATATAAATACATTATTAACTTAACTTTTTTGTACATATTTACTGCGTATCTTTCTCTGTATACCTTTTATCTGTTGTTTTACTTTAATTCTATTTCTTTTTAATTAATAAATAAAATTAAAGTACTATATAAAAAGATAAATTTAATATAATACAATAATAGTGTAATATAAGTACAATATTAATTTTAACACAAATTAAATAATATAATAAACTAAACAGAAAAAAAAAATGGCTTTCAAAAGCAAAAGGTGAGAAAATGAACGTGAATGTAAAAACAAATCTGATTCAACAGTTGCAACAAAAAAACTACACAATAACTGCAGATGAACTAATGTGAAAATCATTATTATTCCTAGGGCAATAAAGGACTTTGTACGGGATTATTGATATGAAAGTCTTTCTAGCCGTTATCTCACCAGACCAAAACAACCAATACGCTCAGAATGTAATTTAAATACATATTTATCGAAAAAAATAGGGTGCGCCGGTTTTTTTGCAGGGGTGGTCAATAATAATGCATTGGTAACTAATTAGGCATTGCAAATTATTACAACACATGAAGTGTCTTGGGTGTAATATGTGGTTAAGTCTGTACTGTTTCTAAGAGAACGATTGTTCTTTGCAGGTGAATTGTCCAATCCAATCCATAGCTATAGTGTCTCATTATAATGCAAAATTATATTTTACATCATAATGCTTCGATCTCATAGTTTCATAAGTATTAGCAATTTTAATTGTGCTTTGGTTATCATCAAAAATATTAATTATACCATGAAAGATAAATCTCTCAGAAAGTAACTTCTTTAAGAAAAGTGCCTCCCTAATACAATCACTCAATGCATAATATTCTGCTTCACAACTACTTAGTGCAACTACACCCTGCTTCTTAGATCCCCATGAGACATTGTTATTTAATTTGACGACATATCCAGACACACTCTTACATATTTACTACTTCTCAATATATACAAGTTCACTTCCACAGATTGATATCAAAAGTCCAATTCCAGTCCTTTATTTAAAACAATATGTTCCAGCCGGCAGTAAATAACTCAATATTCTTTCTTCACTTTACCCCGCAGATAGTTTCGGACATCTGCTGGCCCTTTCCAAAATAAAATACTATCATCATCTTCATTAACAAAACATCGAATTATTTCAAAACCACTATGATAATTTATTTGATAAACTGTTTTCAAACTCCCACAATTGGCCTTTCTTATATTCTTAAAATGATATTAGGGAAAGTTATAATTACTTTATTAGACACTCTTGACATGGCTACTGTTTCACAATACATACAAAATTATTTAAATGAGCACATTCCCTTACCTCCTGTTGACTTTAAACTTGACTAATTAAACACAAGTAAATTATCTGGAACAGTATTTTTCATCTTGTTAAATTCATCCATATTTACCTTTTCTTTCTGATTTCTTACTTCTGACCTCTTCACTATTTCTTTAACATTAACTCTGTCATCTTGTTTAATACATCTGTTTGGCTTGCTTTGTATTCATTATTTACTTCCAGATTTAACTCTTCGCTATAGTTTATTCCTTCTATCCTTTTCATTTCTTCTTTATAACTATCTTCTTCCAGATTTATATTTTCACTATAGTTCTCTTCTTTAAGACTGATTTCATCTATATTTATATCTTCACTACAGTTTGTTTCTTCTTTTATATTTCCTGTTTCATCTTTATAACTCATTTCTTCCAGATTAATCTCTTCACTATGGTTTATTTCTTCTTTATAACTAGCTTCTTCCATGTTTAAACAAACTTTACAAATACAAAATATTATCAATACCACAAACACTTGCAGTGGCCCCAGAGTCAGTCAACCACAAAACAAGCTATATCTGATGAACAAACGCTGTCTCTACAGTGTTGTCTTTCTATAATACAATACTTTATAAACAATGCAGATACTATACATGAGGAATTACTTCAACAGTACACGAGTACAATTAAACTTTTGCTTCAAAGTTGTATCACCACTAAAAATTGCACTCCACATAAACATATTTCATTTTTTAACTATGCATATAATTTTTTTTTTTTCTTTTTACTGATACTGATTTCACCGAGCAAAATAACATTGATATTTTTGCTGAGGAATATTTTATATTCTTGGATACCTTCAACTTATACAATTGATATGTGGAAGTGATAGAGTCCACAGAGCTAACTTACTTTTTGGTTTTGTAGGGTGGAGGTGTCATAAACAACACATCTCGCTCGCAGAAGGAGGGATTTTTCAATCTTCTATATCTCCTTTAATTTGTCCTTAATAAAACATTTTAAACATTAAGGTGTGTCCTGAATTGGGCGTTGCCATTAGTGCAGACCTTTGTACCATTTGGGGGTATTTGCCCGACTTGATATGTTAATAATGAAACCTTTTCAAACGTTTGTAAACATTTTATTTTGTTTGTAAAAATGTTCTGAAGTGAAATATCATAAAAATAAAAATAAAAAAAAAGAAACACCTCGGATTGTCAGGTAAAAAGTTTGTACTGTTTATTCATTAACTGATGTTATAATCAATAAGACTTTAAGAAACAACTTTAATTTTGTTTTGAGGGCCAAAACCGACAAATTGAACCTCAATTAATCATTCACCCCTATCTAATATAATATATTAAAACCAAACTAATGTAATGTAAAAATTTAAAGTATTTTTTTTTTAATTTTTGGATTCCTCTTGCATGTATTAGTTTATAATTAGATATCGCAAGCAGTTTTCAGGAATGATACCTTCTGCTCATTGAAAAAATTTATAGAACTTTTAAAATTTCTAATATTGTGTTAAAATAGACTGTATAAAGTAGATATTGTGGGTGTCAGATGACATGAGACGGCTGGAACGGAAGCCAGAAAGGCTATTGCTCTTGCAGGAAAGGCACAACAGTGTTTATTACTTCAATACTCACTCTCTCACCGAATAAAACTACTAAAAAAACACGGCAGCTGAAATGGGATGAAAGACTATCAAATAAGTAGAAGTGTGAAAAAGTTTGAGTATATAAACTATTTTTTACCTCATAGTTTGTTGTTGTAATCTAATTTAAGAAAAAGTCTAATAAATGTTGTTTTATAATCATATGGGTACATTAAGTAGATTTTCAATTATTTTACAATTGCCAATATATTTGGTATATCTATCCTAAATCCATAAATATATATGCCCAATATTGAATGGGTATTACCTTAAAGGTGTGGTGGATTTCCTTGTAGGAAACATGGGAACAGACTTGAAACTACTAAAATGGAAAGTACAGGTGAATTCTAAATGTCATATAGAGATAACTTTTTTTTTCATCCACCCAGCCTGTTACACTGCTTTTAAATCTCAAGATGGTCCTGTACACTAAACCCTTCAGAGAACTAGATTAGATAACAAAGCATAAATTAAAATAATGAATATATGTTTTGAACTATTCAATATGAAACATAAAAAAAGTTACTCAAAGTACAAAGAATAAATGATAATGTTTGGGGCACCTCCATACTTTTTTGTAATAGGCATAAGATTATAAACATTGTTCATTTTATTCTGCACAAACATAATACAGTTTGTTATTGTTACCTACTTAGTTATTTTATTAAATGCTGTTCAGTGAGTATCAGGTATAACAATACATTTTTTTCTTGTTACCACTATTTCTATCTAGATTTATTATTTACCAATATCTTTGATTTTATTGTTATTATATTAACATACAAGTATAGTAAAATATTATGTAATGAAAGATTATTACTAAATACAAAAAAATATTTTCTGAATCCTCAAGATACATTTATGAAATAAAAAAATGGAAATAACTGCTATTTAATTTCAGATAGTTTACAAAAAAGTCATCAAGTATTAAAATATGTAATATCATAATATATAAACATTAAAAAGTTACAATATACATAAAAAAAATGAATACTGAAATGAAGAAACTAAGAAACACAAGTTCATTGCTGTATTTTTTCAGCCTTCTTCGGCTTAGCTGCAGGGATATTAGTTTGGGTGATGGGAATATCTCTACCTTCAGCCTGCAGTACATTCTAAAATTTAGGAAAATTATTAATGTAGTTTTATAATCATATATTTTTTATGATTATAAATTGTTATGTTTTTAAATATTATTTTACCTATAGAATATTACTAATCACAGGTATAAATAAATGTCTTGCCTTCTTAGGAGCTTTCAAAATTAGTACACCATCAGATGACAAATTTGATGATAAAGCAGATTCATCAACATTATCTGGAATCTTATATCTCCTGGTAAATTGCCGAGATACAAAACCGTGCTCATCTGAACGTTCTTCATGTTTTCCATCTACAATAATGCACCCTTCAGAAACTTTCACCTTCAATTCCTCTGGTTTAAACTGTTGCACATCCAAACTAACTACAAATTCATTTTCATTCATTTTAATAGAAGATATTCCAGAGTCAGAAGCAGAAAGATTCCTCCATGGGCGTACATATCCACACCTGAGAGGCATTGACATCAACGCATTCATTGGTCGGAGAATTTCATCATTTAACAAACCAACACCAAAATTCTGATCGTACAAGGGTTCTATTCTAGGTCGGCTATATTCATCAAGGAGATCACTCAGAAAAGGTATAAGGGACATCTGGAAATTACACAATATAGAAAAAAAATCTACAAAGCATGGCTAGATTTTTTAATGTAACTATAATATCGTTAGAACTTTTTTCATTCTTAGCCTACCATCTTGATGAATTGGTCTAAGTTAATTTTTCCAAAAGACAAAAAAAGAAAAATGTATTTAGGGTAAAAGTTAATAAAGGTGTGTGTATGTATACGAGTATAGTTTTGAAACTTGAATTCTTGACCAGACACCAAAAATCAAGAAGAAGAAGTTAAGTAATACTAAGATATATTTCACACTTTTTTCAGGGGGAGTTTCAAATACAAACGATTTTGTTAAACATAATAAAACTTCCAGGAATGGTAGAAAATATGCTTTCCAGGATGAGAACACAGACTAGATAAATTCTCAAAGGGGTGGATAAGCGCTATACCTACAATATAAGTATCCATGAGATAATGTAAGCCAAAGAGACTTACCACAAACTGACTGTGGTAATGAAATAAAAAAGACTAGTAAAAGGCGGCTTACGGTCAAAAATTGATACTAGATAGAAAGGAGTAAAAAAAATAAAAATTCACTACTGAGTTTCAAAACTTTTTAGATGATTTTAAAACCAACAATAAGTTGATTGTGTGTTAGACAAATAATTTATACAAAAATAAAAAATTAATAACCGGTGTACAAATAAATGTTACAATTATTCCAACTTAACCAGCTCCAAAGCTTCAGGGATTCCTGGCAAAGTAACCAGATATCATTTAGGCATAGCTTTTGATTGATGCAGAATGGATTGTTTCTTCTAATTACAACAACAAAATAATGTGGAGTATCCATACAGGGAGGTAAGTGATGTAGTTGTTTAAAAATTAAAAAAAGAGAGATTTATTAAAAATAAAAATAATTAATAAACCAAGGAAGTTAGTGTTTCCAGGAAAACATGTATGGATTTTTTTTTTTAAATATTAAGTTTCTTTTTTTACCGCTTGATTGGAAAGCTGTAATTCTTACAAAAAAAAAAAAAACCAACTGCTCATAGTCCTGTTTAGTTACTTTGTTTTTATTTTTAATCAAATTGTTAAAAGTTTGCAATTTAAAAATCAATTAATAAGCACAATCTTAACAATTGGGTATAATTTTGATTTTCATATAAAAGTAAAGAAGAATGCCTAACTTTCACCATTCTTAATGGCACCACCCCTGATACTTACAAAATATTGGTGGGGGTAGCGAATAGGGGAAGGGCATAAATTAGTAGTCATTAGTAGACACAGTCATCAGTAGCATTAAGACACATAGGGAGGGAGACCTTTGTCCTCTTAATTCTCCATTATTGGTGTCTGCAATATAAATCTGATGAAATTCATCAAACAGATACCATGTGTATGGTTTTCGGCCAAACCTTAGCACATAGGTTTAACAATCAGGAATAATAAAAAAGTTGCATGCAAGTTAAAATTATATATTTAAAAAAAGGGTTGAAATCAAAACAATAATAAAGATAGATACCTTTTGTATTTGAAAATCAGCAATCCACCTGTCAGCGATAACGGCGGTAGAGAAATGACTTGTCCGAGTTGACTGCACTTCTATTTATATGACCATGGCCTTGCACAGCCTTCGCGTAATCAATCATTATCTTCCAGCCCAAATCAACAACTCTTCTTGCATTCTACTCTAATCATCAACTCCAAAGTACTCCAGGCCAAGAAAAAATGGTATAATTATCGAGAGAAACAAAATTAAGCTCGTGCGCTTAGATCAATATTAACCTTTTAAAACTGCTAAGAACTTTTGTCTTGAACTTAACCAAAATGTATTTTTATATTAGATTAATTATGTCATTAGCAGAAAGTATAATTTTTAATCAAAACAAGTGGCACGTAGTTCTAATCAAAGCCCCTTTCACATTTAATCGTACTGAGTAGCTTTGCCAGCAATTCCATTATTACTTTCTCAAGTAGGATTTCTTTTAACAATTTTTTACGGACGACCAGTTTAAACAGTGTTAGGCTATTATTACTGAATAGGACATCTGCCCCGTAAATATTTTTCTCCAAAGGAAGCGGTTGATCTTCGGAGTAAGGACGTTCCCCGATCAGGGCCAGATGTAGATCCCAACGGAATTATTCACTATTCCTATCGAAAAATTAGCAAACCGCATAGCTAAATAGCCTTTTCAGCCATATATGATTACACTGGTTCTTAACCAATAATAGCAGATGCAAAGATTATATGTATTACTATATTTATAATTATTTTCGACTATATTCCACCCTTTCCAGTCATTTTCAAGATTTTGTATCTTTTTCTTCTTCTTTCTCTTCCTCTCCAAATCTTTCTGTGTGGACGAGACTCTACTCAACTGTGCCAGTCCTGTCGTTCCCGTGCCAACATCATCTGATCCAGAGTTTTACCTCTTTCCTCCCACAACTTACGATCATATCTAAGTTGCCATAAGTCCTTTATCGTGCCACGTCGTTTCCATTTAGACCGTCCATTTGTTCCGAGGCTTCTATATCTTCTCTGAATAATTTTATTCGATTACGGGTAATGGGCTCAATAAAGAAGATCCATTAACTCGGGATAACTGGCCCACTGTTCCCAAGGAGGTGAGGTGGAAGTAAGGATAAATCAGGATGTACTTATGATGGATGGTATATGGAAAGGGTCATGCTTCCCCTGGTATGGGGGAATAGGGGAGAACAAGAGCCGACGTGGGGAGGGATGCTAGGTGCCTGAAGTAGACCTGTTCCTGACTGGGTTCGTAAGAAAGCATTTACCCGCTACCCACCTGTATTCTGTATAAGTTATCTTAACCTACTGTTAAAGATCATGTAAAAGTTAAATTCAAACACCAAGTTTTTTCAAGTTGGTACCTCATTTTACATATCAAGTTTTCTTTTATATATACTTTTTTTTTTAATTAGCTGCTACAGGTAAAAAGGAGCTTGAAAAATTGTTCATATTATAATATTTACCATAGAATATAAATATACTATGAAACTAAAGTTTATTGATTTAATTAAATCATAACTATCAGTATATTATCACTAGTAATATAAAAATGAGATGAAAAGTAAATTTATGGCAAGGTGATAACTCCACTCCAATCAACAAATAGTAGACGATAGCCAACCTTGAGACAGCGCACCAGCGGAAGCCTCTGCAAACCACAAAAATAACTGAAAGAAACAAGACCACTCTTTTCACGCTCTCTCCCTCCTTCTATTTCCATAAGCAATTGTCGTATCTTATTATCCAAAACCATTTCATACCATAATATCCCATACTATGTTATAAGATATTATCCAAGGAGTGACTTCATAAAGATGAGCAAGCAAAGAACGAGGCGGGGCAGACGTCACAGGAATTCTTGAGATCTTATTTTCATGGCTTATAAGAAATAATGGTGTAAAGTATTACCGAACGAACTATGGAGGATCTGTCCAACCAAGCGAACCAAGAGATATCTTTTAAGAATTTTATTATGAAATGATCACTTCCTTGTACGAAAAAAGGTAATTTTTAAAAAATTATCGAAACTCATATTTCAACGGCGTGTCTTCTATATGTACGATACATTCTTAAGATTCTCATATAACTAGTATCGTTAAGAAATTTCGTATTTGAGGTTGGTGTAGTATCGAGTTCATCTATCTTGTTTCTAACATGCTTTCATTAGTTTTTCCAGGATCTATGAATGTATTTAAAGTAATATTTGGACTCGATATTTCGCCACTTCAAAACATTGAATTAAATTGAATCTTTTCACACTTCTCAAGAACTCATGGCTATATAATAATTTAATAAGTTTGTCCTATCCTGAGGAAGACCTTCAGGATTAGCGATTTTCCATATTCGAAGACACGAGAGCTAAGGAATGGATTAAAGCATACTCGTCTTAATCTTTGAGAAAATATTACTACTATAAACAGCCTGACTGAAAACAGTGGAGTTTTATATATTTTACAACAAAAATAAATAATAATTAAACAAAAAAATTAATTTTTGTAAAGTTTAAGATTTAAATGAAAGATAATTCACAATTTTTTTATGTATCGGGATATTAAAGGGTTTCCATTTCAATTAATTTTTAAATATGGGAAAATGTTATGTTTTTAATACTTACCAATTAGCAAAGAGTGTTTTTAACTCTATAAACATTTCTATTAAATTTCATTATAAAACATTAATCATTACAATTATTTTAAAGAATAATTAATTTTTAAAAAATAAACTTATAACACTTTGAAAAATAGCAGCCCAAATCCTATATATTTCTTGTTAAAAAGTATTGTATTGTATATTTCTTTCATAAAAAAAAATACTATAATCATATTATATTGTCAAAAACTCATGAAAAAAGTAATCTTGAAACATAAAAGAAAACCTTAGAACTGTATTCAAAATTATACTACTTTTGTTATTGGCTCGAATACAGATTAATAGAGTCGAATAGAGAATAACTTTATTCTGGGACTAGGTCCCTTTAGAATAACAAACATGAACAGAAAAAGAAACATTCTGACCAGAAGGCTGCTTAATACAAATCATAAAGTATTCATAAAAGTGCCTAAAAAGTACTCGTGACAAATTAATTAGCAATAAAAAAAATTATGTAAAGAAAACAGAGAAGTAATGTTGAGGACGCGTGCTTGAACCCGCCGATGTACTTCGGGAGAGTTCGAGGACCGTCGCACCTCCGGGCTGGAGGGAGTTGACCCAACGGTGCCAAAGAGAAACCCGGCTGTTGGTCTCAGTGAGTGCCCGAGAATGGAGTTGGGTCGCTATATCGTCTTCTTCTACGCGTTCTGCGTCGTCGTGTACGCCGCAGAGACCACTATAGACCTTACGTCCACGACTGTTCTTGCAGGAGGAGGAGGTACCGGCGTTACTGAACAACTTACCGCTACCACCCCCAGGACTGATAGGGACAATGCACCCTTAACCGACACTCCTCTGGACAATGAAATAAAAGACGAGGAGCAAGTTACATCTGCCGCAATAAAAAATACAGAAGAGTTTCCTCAGGTCAAAGAACTGCCGACTACCAAACTGGAATCTACGACGGTAGAAGCGAAAGAAGTTGTAGATCACGATACGACCACGGCCACTCCTCCACCTCCGCCACAGGCCACAGAGAGGTCTTCGTTGACGACGAAGGAGAAGCAGGCGATAGATACAGTCGCCACACCACTTCCGGTTGTCACGGTAACGCCGAGTACAGTCAGTCTGAGACAAACAAAGCCCAACCATAAAAAAAATAAAACCCGCCCGAAACCAATTATTACTACGACAGCTCCTGCTACTACGACAACTACCACTACTGTATCACCCCGGGCGGAAGAAACTATGACCGAAGAGCGACCAGTAGCAACAAATACCCCGCAGAAGTTGATGACCAATCCGCTCTACAGGCCCGACAGGAAGTCCACAGGTAACTAGTATAGATTAATTAATTATATTGTATTCCTTTAAAACTTTGTTAGAAAATTTTATTCTATTTTATTTTTGTTCCCTGTATATAAAATGAAAAAACAAAGTCTATAATACAATATTATGCTACAAGATGCATTAGCCATGCTCCCGTAATCATAAAAAATGTGTAAATTACTTCATCTTTTTTTTTTATTTACAGCCTTACTTATAATTATATATATTTTTTTTACTTACTCCCTTACTTAAAATTATATAGTTATTACTTATAACTTCTTTTTGGTTTATTTTTTAACCCTTCTTGTTTTTTTACTTACACATTTTTTATTAAACACATTTACATTTGTGTTTATTATAAGAGCATGGCTTATGTCCATCTTATGGCATATTAATGCATTGTAAACTCTTTTTTTTTTTTTTAAATTGCCTCCCGAGTTCCTTCCAAATATTAAACTCATACAGCAAATAGAAATAACAACGATCATCTCGGAATTTATATGCCAGTACTTTATGAGTCTGCGTATAACGATTACGAAATTATATATTTCAAATAAATATCAAAATACAATTTAAAGCCGGCGTTCTCTGCTATTTCTACGTCACAAAAGCTCTTTATTCGAATACTCTGCCCCAAAAGATGAATAATTTTTTTAGCCTGTTTGTTCACCAATACAAAAAGTCCTCACTTAGAGTAAAGTAAATATGTATCTGAAGTCTTATGCATATGTATGTGTAAAGTAAATGTGTATGTGTGCTATTTCAAAAATAGGCGGAAATAAGAACACTAGCTGCACTCTGGAGGTGCGTTTTAAAAACATTGATTGTTAATGCTTTATGACATAGTAAGATACTACCACCATATTTCCAGAATTTTTATCTGAATAACCCATTTCACTCTGCGCTTGAGGAATTTAGTCTTATCTCGCTTCAAGTAAGAAAATTCCATAATTTTTCCAGATTAATATATTGATTGTCTAAAGTTTAATAGACGAAGATACTGTTGATTGAAACATGTATTCAATATTATGTAAAATTATATCAATAAAAAAGAAAGAAAATTGGTTATATTCTGAAAGTAAACAATTTTTTATAGGAGTTGATGAGATATTTCCTTATTCCTTATCCAACTTTCTCACTTTTGTGTAAATTATACTATTTTTTTGCTACAACTTTTATTACTAACTAAAAACGCTCAATTTATTCAATAATTCTAATGTATGCAATGGTTTCTAAATACTAATTGCCCATATTATTTTACACTGAAATTCCAGTTGAATTATAACATTATATTATTTCAAATTGCATTATTAGTATTATCAATGTGATGTCTGTAAAAAAATACATCTAAAAAATACTAGGGAAAATATACTGTAAAATAAAAATAAAAGGTACAGATTTCTGTTTCGCCTTCCTAAAGGAATAAAAAAAATTATATTTTTTATTATCTTCTTTGTATAATCTTATATTGTTAACTTTTTTGTTGTACCATGTTTTTAATGTTGTACCTAACAATTAAATTCAGTCTCATACGAGAGCTATTCCAAAAGCTGTGTAGGATTTGGTTGACACAACTTGAATTTTGAAATGCAGCATTTCACATGGATATACAAAAATATATAATTGTTGTTGAACGAATCAACTATAAATCCAATAAAAATTCAAAACGTGATAATTGTTACCGACCAACCCATTGTTTTCAAGAATTAGATTATATTACAATATTTTTTTGGCACTGTTAGAGTTTTTTTTTAAAATATAAACTACATAGAAAAAAAAAGGATTCTTTTAAATCTGCGGAACTTATTAACCTCATAAGGAATGCGGTTGATAATGGGTTACCACAAGGAAATCGAACAAACTAGTTCATCAAGAATTTAGGCTGTGAATCGGGGCTGTGGTTATTAATATAATAAGTGATAAAAAAATTCGTATTGCTGATGCTTTTAAACTTAATTTTTTGCAAATTATCCTGCAATTTGTTGTTATTCGATATTACCAGAACAAAAATAACCGAATATTTTTAATTTTTTAAATTTAATTTATTGATATTTACAACTATAATAATATTACAACAAGTAAATCTGCTAATATGAACAATATGACATGAAAAACACTTGTGGAGAAACTACCCATCGGTAGCACTCCAATAAAGTTCTATAGTAGATGGTCTCGAGGCCATCTTCTTTTCAGACGCCTTGGAGGGTTATCAGGAATAGTATGGGAAACAAGTTGAGAGACTAGCGGATTCAAGTGTGTATGGAGCTTGTCATGGAAGGATAGGTATCTAGTTCGGGCCAAATCAGTAACATATGGGATATTAGCCAGTTACTGGTATGGTCCATAAGTTGTTCCATAACCGGTAAGTTGGGGTCACCGAGACCCCAATATTTGTTAACTCAAAATCTTGCCCGTTAATGTTCGATAAAAATCAAAACAATTTTTTTTACAACCATAAATCATACCTAAATGTATCTAAATGGAATTGAACACAATAAATGTTCATTATATGAATATATAATATAATGAATAGTGATACCACTAATTTTGTTGTATTTAATTACGCCGAGCATTTCAGTATTATTGTTATTATAAAAAGCATACATTAAATATTAATGTAGGGACTCAATTCGAAGCGACAACCTGCGGATCTGATACTCATTTATATTTTTATAGAATGTGATAGAACTTATACATACATAGAATACAATGAAAAAATTCAAAGCCTTTAGTCTCTAAAATATCGGATAACAACGGACCAGTCAAGGTTTCGCCAAGACATATCTCAGCATACCAAACAGACACCAATCACATAGAGTAATCACTCCACGGCTTTCAACCAGATAGTTATCAAATTATGACTATTTTTTGACTTTTTGCCTACTTTTATCTACTTTTTATCATCTGTAATCTTTAACTGAGAATTTTGAATTGATTTAGAAAAGAATAGTTTCAAAGAAAATTTTAAAAATAGTATGAAAACAGGTTTTCGTAGAATAGTTAGGAAAATACATCGGTCCAAACTGCAAATATTTTTTTTATTTTGCATTTGAAAAAATAATCTTGTATTCCATTCGCTTAATTCCTAAACTCAATATGTGACGTCATTGATTAACCTAAATACGACCAATTAAATTAAGAATTTAGCTAATTTCTTTCTGTTATCGTAATTCAGATCCAATCTCAGTTTAAAAAAATCCAAACACGCCAGTAGGCACAGGAAAGATGATAAGTATTTGGCGGTTATGAAGTTCAGTATACAGTATCAATAATAATAATAATGATTATTATATTTTTGTTTTGAAGATTATTTAATTGTGTCGCGTACCATAGGGCTAAAATATATAGCTTTAGTAATTGACAAAAATGTTTTCTTTTCTTGTAACTAGGGTTTTTGCTTAATCTAACAACCCTTCTTTAACCCCCTCCCTTTTTAGTAAGTGTTAACAATAATTTTTTTAAGTTGACAACATTAAGCGTTTTAATAACTGAACTAAGCGTGGCTCAAATTACTCAGTACATTCTTGCAAATGTATAGAAACAATGTGAGCTCAAAACTAAGAAAAATTTATACAAAAATAAATAATTGGTAATTATTTTTCTTATTTTATCAATAACAATTTGAAATAAAAGATGAGAAATGTGGAATTTCGCCTGCAAAACGAGGTCGGTATTTGGAAATTTGATTGGCCAGCCCGACCTCAATCCTATGGATCGTCTTAGGACGCAAAGATGAAATGAACATATTGTAAAGGCAAATAGATATTTTTGGTTTAACAATATTTATTATTTTGAGAGATATCATTTACCATCATGAGATATAATTTGCTAGCCCCCTGATCAAATAACATTTGATGGTCTGAACGCCTTTTAATATAAACTGTTCTCTTGGAGCACATCGTTTCTCATTTCTAAGCTATATAATGGTATGTCTCAGTTATAGACGCATTTGGAAAAATGTGTTGATTTTTTTTTTTTTTTGCGTAGTTCTTTACTTTACAGTTAACTAAATTATTAAACTCTTTCGTATATATATACATACACAAAGCAATGGAAACCAAAATTTGTTAGTTTTTTTTTTTTTTTTTTTAGTCCACCGCTTGACCCAGAACTTGAAATTCGGCAGTGAGGTAGCTTTCACTGATTTAAATGAAACTCTTTTAGAGACTAAAAACCGGAAATACAATTTACCAAGATAACTTGCACTACCTAAAAAAAAATATTAGAAATGTTGAAAAATTCACAAGAATATGTAGTTGTTTACGAATGATGTATGACTAATAACTTCAATATCTTCTGGTTTATCAGTTTCCCGGTTGGCATTGAGAGTACTTCTTATCTATTAATGTATACATTTTTTTTTTTTAATTCCAGAATTTCATACTCAACTATCATAAAATTAAATACATATATAATTTTTTTTTTCTTTCTTATTTTTCAATGGATTAACTTCAAAACGAAATGTAGGGGGTAGGCCCACAAAAAATACGCTGTTCTTATGGGACAGCAAAACTAACTTATTCATTATCAAATAAAAACTTGATTCCTGTCGAATTTTTTTTTTTCCCCAAATACTTACCTACATCTATTATTTGAGTAAAAAAATGCCGGGGAAAATCCTGTTTCAAATTAGAAATGAATAGAAAAAGAAAAATATTATAATTACCGTAAATAATTATTTCAATCGCTAATAGATAGTTTTTTGTTTTTTTTTTAGCACCGTTGCCAAGCAATGGACCGAAGATGTATTTTGTTAAGTTCTTTGTAGTGCTCGATCAATATTTTTCAAAATTGGCAAATCGCAACGCAACTGTTCCTTACTTCTTCAAATAGTTACATAAAATATGGTACTCTTTTTTAATGTAAATGGAATGCATCATTTCATTTCTATATTTCAATATAGAGAATTCAGTGAAATAAAATTAAGACATTTTTTCTAATCAACTATTTATTATTTACTTTTTATCCATACAAATCTTTTTGAAAAATTTATTATTTAATTTAATGCAAAATACTCACTATCTCAAAACAATACTACAAATTAAGTACTGAGCTGAACATCGACGTTAAGCACTTACTGTAATACAATTAAATGAATAGTTGTATAATTTTTAAAATGGTGATTGGATAATTATTCATTAATTCCTCACTAAAAGTATTACTTAAAATGCAAATGCATTCCATACCTTTCATTTCTTACCTCATAATCGTAAATATGTAGTAAAATATTAATGGCTATAAGTAAAAACTACTCACTATTTCACCAAATATTTCCATTATATTCTGGTGAAACTTATAAGAAACCACCCCATGTTCAACAGTTTAAGTATAGTTAAATTTAATTATTTTAAGAATAGCCAAGTTATAAGTGAGTATGCTATAAAAAGAAAGTTAACATCGGATCCTTATAAATTGATTAAATAATAACAATAATTAATAACCTTACTACAATACTTGCTTGTTAACCTTCCAGCAGGGATTATGACAAAACGTGGACTAGTTTGATTTATATTCATTTGATCCAGCTAAGAATAAACAATAGGCCTGATTTTGTTTTTTAAAATGCTCACTCTAGCCCAAATACTGTAGCCTAGCAATTAGTTTTCAGTTTACTGTTCCTATAGCAATTGTGAACATGCAGTGAAGAAGATTCATGCTTAAAACTAGTTAAGTTCACCAAAGGGTTTTAATAGTTATGATTTTTTACGAGGTATCATAAAAATTCTATTAAATAGCTTTTGGGAAAAAATCCTAGAATAGAACATTTATATAAGTGTTCATACATTACTTAATACATTTCTTGTATACAATATTTATTTTTCCTAGCATAAAAAAAAATAAATCCATCTTCATTATTCAAACAATTATAAAAATGCTGAAAATCAATCATAATAACCATGAGAGCTACAACTGAAGCTCGTACGTTTTAAATTTAATCTCATACCAGTATTTTGCGAAATTCGCAGGACTTTCATTTGTTTATAATCATAAGCTTTGCTAAAGAGTAGTATTATTTTCAATGTATATATAGTATGCAATGAATTGTGTTGTTTGGTAATTTTGTAAGACAAATATAAATAAACAGTATTTAGTTCTACAATGTTTTTTTTCTTAAGCAATTACAATTATATTTATCAAAAATATGTTTACATAGTAGATACAACTATCAAATATAGTAAAAAATAATCTGAATCCTCAGAAAGATCAGAATTTCAGTAATGAAAAAGACCAACAATCGTAAATTTTCTAGCTTAGTTTGTTTTAGAAGTAGTCGTAGGTAAGGTTGTTGTTTTTGAAGGAGTAGTGGTATGAGGAGTTGTTGTAGTAGTAGGGGTGATTGGGGTTGTTGTATGGTGAGTTGTGTGTTTGGTAGTGTGATGTCGTGTAGTATGATGCCTTTTATGAGTGGTGGTGGAATGAGGTGTTGTATGTTTGGTTGTATGGTGCTTATTGTCATCAAAGATTTGAATGGAGTAATCTGTATCTGCTATACTGTCACTGGTCATTGGATTCCACGTAGTAGGGTGCCAAGTAGGGTGGCTAGAAGTTGGGTGCCATGTAGGATGCCTAGAAGTTGGATGCCATGTAGGATGCCTAGAAGTTGGATGCCAAGTAGGGTGGCTAGTAGTTGGGTGCCACGTAGGATGCCTAGAAGTTGGATGCCACGTAGGATGCCTAGAAGTTGGATGCCAAGTAGGGTGGCTAGTAGTTGGGTGCCACGTAGGATGCCTAGAAGTTGGATGCCACGTAGGATGCCTAGAAGTTGGATGCCAAGTAGGGTGGCTAGTAGTTGGGTGCCACGTAGGATGCCTAGAAGTTGGATGCCACGTAGGATGCCTAGAAGTTGGATGCCAAGTAGGATGCCTAGTAGTTGGGTGCCACGTAGGATGCCTAGAAGTTGGATGCCACGTAGGATGCCTAGAAGTTGGATGCCAAGTCGGGTGCCTAGTAGTCGGGTGCCATGTAGGGTGTCTAGAAGTTGGGTGCCATGTTGGTGAAGTTGTAGTTCCCTCTTCAATAGAATTATCAATAGTGACTTGACTCCTTTTGTCATTATACTTACTAGTCTCTTGACATGTCTTGGTTAGTTCCCTGAAGCGAAAGAATGTATTATCAATCATTTCAAGATGTCTATCTTTTACAGTTTCGAATGAGTTGACAATTATTCGAACCAAACATTTCGCAGAAATTGACTTACGTTGAAGTTTTCTTTGACAAAGGGAATAACATGGTTTTGCATATGGGCAAACTTTCATAATATACTCAAATCCAGGAGGACACTTGCCGACGCAGCGCGGTCCCCTCGGACCCTGGACACAGGACTCAGGACATCTTTCGCAGCCAGTTCTCTCTTCACAAGAACCAAGCTCATCAGAACCGTCCCAGCAGTCGAATGTCCCATCACATGTACTGTTCAAACCAATACATTCTCCACTGCCACATTGAAACTCTTCGGATCCTGCTACGTCGCAATTGACTTTGTTTTGATATGCATAAATGTCATTAGTATTTATAGTTTTTGGTTTTATAGGTTTTTTGTTGGGAACGCTACAATCACCAACGAATGATTGAAGTATCAGCCTTTCGAGATCTGAATCATCTATATTCTCATGCATTCTGAAATGCTTCAAATATACATCTAAAGCTTTTATTTTATGAGATATTTTCTGCATCCAATCATATAAAGGTAGATTTATTTTATCCATTTCTGAAGAATAAACAGAATACTCGTCATCGAATACTTTTTTATCGATACACGAACGCTCTGTGAAACTTTGTAATAAGTGACCGAAATCATCTGCATTTTTTCGAAAATCTTCAGTTATTTCTACAAGTTCATTGAGATGTTCCTTGCATGTCTCCTGTAGGTCAGATAACTCTTCAATTGCTCGATTTTCTTTCCCGATTCCAAAAGTCTGCAAAAGGATATTTTAAATATGGTTATTCTTTTAAAATATATTATTTATTACAATATTAAAAATATAGTTGTTCTGAAGAATATTTCGATTCATAAAATAATGTAATAATTGATTGCAATTATTGAAGACCCTTGAATTATTTGGTGAAGGATCAATGAGAAGGGCATATATTTAAAATATGTTATTTGAAAAACTTTTAACAGAAATACACTTTTAATCTTCTTTTTAATACACTTTTTTTAAAGGTCTTCTGAATCCATGTCCCATAAAATGCTTATAGATAAACAGCCCAGCACAAAAAAAAAAGAAAAAAAAATCATTAGAAAAATGAAATGAAATATTTAAGAATATTTGACACCTTTGACATCGAAAACTGACTGACAGTAAATGCCACTTTATACCGTTCACCAATTTTACAGTTGGAAATTTTCTAAAAGTGACTATAACGGTTTCGAAAAAGCTTTTTAACTATTCATATTTAGCAAAACTATTTCTTGAATTCTAAAAATAATGAAATTAAAACCCAGAGAAAAATAATTAAAAAATGTTAAACATAGATAGTAATTATTTTCAATTCAAAATGTATAGTGTTAAAAACACCATTCTTGGCCAAGTTATACGTATAAAAAAAAATAGACGTTTGCCCTTGAGTGAATGAATTTAATGAATTTAAAAGCCAAACCCTTAAATATCTCTGTGCATGAAAAAATTGACTTATACCACTTTCAAAAACAACACCCCAACTTGATTTATCTTGAACTAAAACAAATATATATATAGTTAGTTCCATTCTGTTTAAATACAATGGCAAATATTCGGAAATATTTTAAGACCAGCCAAAAACATTTCATATAATTTTCATTTCACAAAATCCAAAAACAAAATAAAAATTTAAAAAATATAAACTTACGATTAAAAACGACAGAATGATTAGTTCCTTCATGGCGGTGCACACTGACCGCGGTAAACTCACGAAGTGATTCAGAACCCTATCAGGACACAGAGCGATAACTCTGTGCTCTCTCCACTATATCAGGGGTTATCTACTGAGGTTTGATAGATAAACAAATATTTAAAAAAATCGAAATATTTAATTACAGAAAGGCGTGGCTGTTTACTTATGAGTACTATTATTCACAATTTTAGAACGCCTGTGGATTATTCATTAAGCCTTGATCAACTTAAAACAAGTAAATAAATGAATTACAGTCGGTTGATAACCGTTTCGTTTCAGGATAACTTATAATTTATAATTAATGAGAAAAGATTACTTTGTCTTATTTAAAGTTTTAGTTTGTAGGAATGTTTAAGAAAAGTCCTGAAGTAAGCTTATTTTTTAATCTCTGTACCAGCAGTATTTGTTTTAAAGAACTTTCATTTGTTTTTATATTTCTCGAATTCGTACTCAAAATACTTCTAAGAATATTATCTTTAATTATAATAGAGAATGTAGCATTTTGTTCTGTATAAGTTCCGCATGTTGTGTCTTCGAGATGAGTCACAAGTTTTAACTTTTCATGTCCCTTTTTGATATACTCCAGAAACACAAATAATTGTGAGTTATAAACTGCGCAACATTGAATAGGGATACCACTAATTTTGTTGTATTTACTTTGCTTAGCATTTCAATATTATTTTTGTTATAAAAAGCATTAATATTTATTATAAACTATACTACATTAGATATTGATGTATTCATTAAATATATAATAGTATAATCTAGTTAAAGTATATACCACAAAATTAGCAATATCCTTATCCATTTTTGCGCGGTATATTATGGAAAAGAGACTGTAATTATGGGTAATGAGTAGAATTTGGTAATAATTTAAATAAACGTTTTAACTATCATGTCGAAGTATATTGAATCGTTCATTTCTTGATGAAGAGATGAAAAAAAGTAGGGGTTTGGAAGTGTGTAAATTTCCGTAATCATTTCATCAAGAAAGAAACGTTTCAATTAACATTTCGAAATATAGATTATATATATATTTTTTGAAACGTTTCTTTCTTGATGAAATTATTATCAAAATTTACACATTTCTCATTATTAAACCCTTTATTCCATAATAAACATTTTCATTTATTATTTGTATTTTTGAAGAATATAAAAAAGTTAACGAATGAAAAGTCAAACAAATTCAGTTTTTTTTTTCCTTTAATTTAGTTCATAAAATTTAATAAAATATGTGCAAAATAGACTAAGTAAGTCAAGACTGTTTAATTCGTCATTTCGAATGACTTTGAAATGATCTGCATATGTTTAGATAGTTTTCAAAACTCTGTGTATCACAGAAGATTTATCAGCGTGAGCGTTATCTGTGAAGGTTTTTATAATCCAAATCATAATTCATTCATCTATTTCAAGATCAAGTATTCAATATTAGTCACTATATATATTCATAATAATTGCACAAAAAATTAAGATTTTAATGAGCATGTGATGAAATTGAATGGTTTTCTATTATCCTATTATTTGGATTGAATCAAAAGAAAATATTTCAATCTTGCTTTTAGTGGAGCCGTGAATATTTTTTTATAATTTTAATTAATGTCACCCTACTCGTCATACTAAGGCTGATCAGATGATGATGCAGTAAAAACAAATTTTGCATATCTGAAGTGAAGTCATGATAGGGATCTTTAAGGAATATCTGGCCTCGTAAAGGCTCGGGAACCCCATTTTACACCCCTTCCGAAGGAAGCCATAAGCAAGGATTTTTACTCTTTTAAAAAATCCTGGGGCCACCAGCTGGGCTGCCAACCCCCGATTTTGGGCATAGTAAGTTTTATGCTTACCACCTCATCATAGGTCACCCCATATTTTTTTTAAATACATTTTTTTTTTTACCAACATAAACAAGCCTAAGGTAATAGGAACTGAGGTTACAAGTTTCCATGCACAAAGACTAAGGATTTTAGAAAAAATAGATTAATACTTATCTACTGTCAGTTTATCGCCTTAGAATAAAATGTAGGGCCATTATAAATTTAATTTTATTCTCAATAATTATACAACTTTCGTGGAAATGTATTGTACCTGGTATTATTTCTCCTCCTTATTCATAGTTATAGTTATAATTCATTTCAACCCGCCTAGGCCGGATTCGAACCGTTGACGTAGCAGTGTCAAGGCTACTAGCATGATACATTAACACTCTCGGCCACGAAAATATCAAAGCAATTATTCTGTACGCATCGCTGATATACATTTTTCTTTATAGAATATTTCTTTTTAGAAAAGGGGCAATGATATTTGTCTTCTCAATGTTGACACTACTATATTATTACATCATAGTTCGTAGTGTTGTTTTTATAACTTAAAAGTTTGAAACTAAGTTAACAAGTATTTGACGACTTCCAAAATTAACTACGTAGACTATTAACTATTGACTAACATTATCTTAACTACTTTAGAACTAATTTAGTGACTACTCTCTGACAAATTATATTCTAGTCTTACCATATCCTTTCTACAGCTTTTTCCTCTATCATCTCTCCTCTCTTAGAGCTGGTATGGTCAAGGAAGTTTGCATTGCTGACAATACGGAAGCATTGATGAAAGTTATGGTTACAAATCCACTTTATAAACAATTTACTTTGTTGGTCACTCTAGAAGTGTTATTAGAATGAAATTTAATACATGCTTTACTAAGAGTTTTTTTTAAGACATACTTTAAGGTTCAATAAGGGAAAGAGCAACATGACAAAAAATGTTTGATCATATTAGATATTTTCAATTCATTGAAAATTAAGTAAATCTCGTTCGATCTAAATTAAAATTTTTGGGTTAATTATTACCCTACCATCTATAAGAATCAGAGTGTGGTGTGTCTATTATGTGGTTTCCCATTAATATTCCTCACTGTCTATTACCCTCAAGTGATGCCATCATACACTCTTCTATCTAATCGTGGATTATTCCATTTCGCCAGAGAGATCTTCTCCTATTAAGCCGATCCTCACCGCCATTACGGACCGTTACCATGGAAGCCGCATCGAAATAATCCTCGACTGAGATGATACGTACAGTTAGAGGGATGGGAACCTCACAACTAACTGTCACACCCGTCCCCGTGGCCTAAGTCATCCTTTCCTTCCTAGCAGTTGTCCTCGAAGGATCCATGACGGCCGTGAAATCGTCCTTTCTGTACGTCTTCGCTGATAATTTCATCTTTTGTGCCATTATCGGGTCCAACAACTAGTGATCGGGGGATAAGTGTTACAACTTACTGCCTATTCGTTCGGAACAGAATGGAGTTATTTAACATAGCGCTTGATTTGTAACAATTTGTTACAAATTTGTGTATTAGATGGATTGAATAGAGACCGCAAAGGACCAATTGGCACAAAAAACTGTACCACTGCAACACATGAAGAGTATTGGGTTCATTACATGTAAGAGACTGTACTGTTTCTTGGAAATCTGCCTGGAGGAGGAAAATGGAGGAGGAAATTTGGCATAGTTTACGCTTAACCGCCAGATTTTCTCCCCACTTTGTAGAGACTGAGTGAGCTTCAGAAGAGTCCAAGATCCCAAAGGATCCATACGAAGCTTTCCATTTATATGTATTCTTTTTTTTCTAAATATTTTTGATTTACTCTTTTTAAAAGTTTAATGTTCTTTTTTTTAAATTTAATGTCACTTCATGCTGCTATGGCCAATCAGACTGTGGGAGCTCTGAATTTAGCCTATCCAGGTTTAATTATTATAGGGATCTTTAACGAGTACCTGACATCGTACAAGCTCGGGGCCCCTGCATGAGGTTCCTTCTGAAGGAATGGATACTTAACATATATATAGGTTTTTTCCAAGAGGAAAAAATCCTAGGACCAACTGCCGGGCTACGAATCCGCGATCTTGGGTTTAGTAGGTTGTTAAAGTGTAAGTGTAGGTTATAAAATTACCCAGGAAAAATAGTGGAATCAATTAAAATGATATTAAAAAAAAATTTATTATTCAATATACCCCACTTCTCGATACTTAAAAATAATCTGGACAGTCGATAATGTTTAATAAATTATTGTTAACCAATGCCAACTTCCCCAGCCACGTTTCCGATTTCACATAAGGTCCTTTTTTTAATTGTCGGACTATAATTATAAATTATAACTTAAATCCTACCCTCTTTCATAAAAACTAGATATGAATCCCCGTTCCATAAAATAGTTCTAAGTATATTAATTTTCCAACATTCTTTCATTTTATCTTTTTCATTTGGCTAAGAGAAGCGAAGTAAATTATTCATAAGATTATTAAAATGAAATGAAAAGGACAAGATGCTTCATATTCAGAAGAGAAACTTGCTTTCAGAGATATTCTTTCTCGTTCTCATGGAGTTTCCTTCGGCCGATGGGTGGATCCTTATGTTGGTCAAGATCAGGTTCAGCCTGCGGAGTGGCCCAGTTAGCGGTGGATATCCCTTCCGCCTCCTATCTCCATGTCGAGATAAAGCCGAGCTAGTTTTTTATATATATATATATATATATATATATATTTTTTTTTTTTTTTTAACGCGAAACACCCAAGAAAGACTACGCGATTATGTACCAGGGGTTTTTTTTTCAGTTTTTTCTCGCCCCATCTTTTCCTCATGGTTTCACTGAAGGCTTTTCTTCTTTCTTCTGTCCAGGTCTTGGATGGAAATTTTTTTCTGTCATATATATATATATATATATATATGTCTATGTCTATTTTCATGTCTGTTTATAATCTGTCATAAGTATTTATAATTAAAAATATTTATAATATAACACATTCCTCATCTTAATATGGAATTTTCCATTCGTGTTCCAATCATTATATATATGTATATGGATTACAATAATATTACGATCCCACACTTGATCTTGATCTTAAATGATTAAGTTTAATGAAATTTAATGGCTTTCTGATATCCTATTATTTTTATTAAATAAAAATTAAAAAATTAAAGTTGGATTTTTTAGTAGTTTTGAGTATATATTTTTTAAACAAAAGCACTAGCCAAAGGTAACAGAAAAGTTTGCAAGTTTTCAACCACTAAATGTAATATGCAAAGACTTAAGATTTTTTTTTCAAAAGATTGTTACTTATTATTGAAAATCTAATATTTGATTCTCAACAACATAAACTTGAATATTTTTATTTTATTTATCAATATATATAAATATATATATTGATAAATAATATATAATATAAAATATATCAATATTTTCCATTTGTTCTAATGACTGTACACATATACATTAATAACAATCCCACAAAAACTATACACGGTTCATGAAAAGTGAAGACGGGTCGTAATTTTTATAAAGTTTTACTTCATTTAAGAATTCTTTTTTTTTTCTTCCTTGTTACCGTCCATTCACCTGAGCTACAGATCTGTTGGGGATGATACTTAAGTTGTGTTAGAATTATTCGAATTTACCAGCGTCCAAAGTTCAGAAGAAACAAACCGAAATCCCTAGAGTTTGTCTAGAGTAACACAACATAAATAAATGAAATAACTTTGTTCTCCTGGAAAATTTTGTCAATAATAGTAAACCTTTTTACTCTATGCACCATTCGGTATCGATTGAGAGAGGTCTTCATTATTAAGGTCTGTTTATCACTAAGGTAAGAATCGTTTATAAAACTTTTAGAAGGATGCTTTATTCTTTAAACTTTTTTTCGTACCCAAGCCTCAGAACGAACCGCAGTCTCAACAAGAACCGGTCCAGTGACTTCAGAGAACAAGAAATCTGGAAGAATAGTTGTGACGGCCGCTCCTCTCCACGTCCAAAAAAGGGACACAGTTGAATTCTTATCAAAATTCCTTAACTAGGTACTGATTTCAGTAAAGTGAAGATTCACGTACAGAGACGCTTTTGAGATAATAAACATAAAAATCACAGTAATTTCATTAAAATAAAACAATATTCTAAAAAAAATCTTTAGATTAAACATTCTCATATTCTAAAATCTTTCGAACTTATGCAACTTTAAGTAACATTTAATATGATTTTTTTTTTAAATAGTGGATTTTGAAATTAATTAAAATAGTAACAGAGTAAGAGGAAGAAAATGGTACAAGTGAAGGTTAAAAAATATCTCTTAAGTAGAGAGAACTGTTTATTGGAAGGCCAACGTTTCGACCCACTTTGCAGTGCTTCTTCAGAGCTAAATATAAAAATAGAGACGAATTAAAATTATATATGGTAAATATTAAAATACATGTAGGCATTAAGGTATCTGAGTGATAAATGCCCATTTTCTTATTCATATTTATAAATAAGGTCAACTAATATTAGTCCAGAAAAAAATAACAGCGTAAGAGCGCGGGCCTACGATTTAAAAATAAAAATAAAAGACGTCAAACTTAACAATAAATTTCTTAACAGTATATAGTCTGTTTTTAATCGATATTTTGCAATTAATTTTTTATCAATGAAATATCAGCTGTTTTATAGACTTGAAGACAAAGGCTACGAGGTCATTGGAAGAATGCCATCGAGTGGGCCTATTCAAAGTGGTCAAGCGGGACGAAGAACACTGGAAGGGGAAGCCTCCAAGATTAGGTCAGCTGACGAAGGAGGATGTTGATGGAAAGTAGAACCGAACATCAATGACCAAGAGGTCCCCGGAGGATACCAGTCATCTGTACCATATACATCCGTCATCTGGGAGTACAAAGGAGGACTCTTTTCATGAAGGAAGCGACCGTACTTTCTCTCATTTTTGAATTTTTAACTATCACACATACATTAAAATAACAATGGATAACATTACAAACAGAGGTCCGAAAGTAGAATTTTTATCAGGAGGATGGGGCAAACCTAATTGGCCAATATGATTTTATATTAACACATTACTGTCCCTACGTCTACGCAGTCAAAGTCGCCAGGACTTTTAACTATTTGTAAGCGTATTTGTCAAATCTTACACAAAAAGTATGTAGATTTTCTAATTGTATTCGAATAACAAACGTGATAGTCCCTTCGTTTATTTCTGATATTTAAACCAATTGCTATTTTATTCCTTCAGATAAACTTTTAACCGAATCAAAACGAATGACGCTTTATGTAGCAGGAATACTACCATTAGTTTTCATCCACACATTTACTAATTTAAATTAAAAAAATCATGGTAGATTAATTTTCGAATAAGATCGATATTCAGATCTTCATATACACGAAACTAGATAATTATAGCAGAATTTATTAATTATACATAATTATAGTTTTAAAAAATAAGTAAACACTTATTTGGTGTTTATTTTGACTGCACCCCCCAACTATTTCCATCCTCCATATATAATTATAGCTCGGTTTTTTTTAATTTTTAACAAAAAACAATCTAAAATCAAAGGATCTCCACTTTCCAGGATTTCCAGGCGTTCGTAAATCATCGCCCAGAAATCCTGGGACTGATCGGAGGTAGCATCACACAGAAGTGTGAGCAGACGCAGAGTAGTTACGACTATCACACGCATGTTGTTTGCATTATCTTTTCTGCCCAGAAGAAGTCAGCAGCATGTCTGGCGAAACGTTGGCGAAAAATTTAGCGACACGGTCTAAACTAGAAGATACCATTTTAATCAAGTCTTTTGAATTAATAGTGGACGGGGAAACCTAAAAGAGTATTTTTCATTATATTCAACTGAATTTATTGTTTCAAGCAGCATATCCCTGTTCTAATGATCACAGAATATTTATTCATAGCCCTAAGATTATTAGGTCAGAGGAAATAGGCTGAGAGAACATGTCTTCGAGGAGAACCCAGAGGAAGTTGAAGTGATTATCTGTCATTTCCGAGGGGAGGGAACAGTTAGTTGGTTCGCTAAGATTGCCAGCTCTGATAGCAACTGTCTTTCGACAATATAGATGTCACTATCATATTGTTTTATTATAATAATCAAAGACATTCAGAAAAATAATATATTTCTAATCATTGTTATATATAAATAGATATATTAAAGACATAGATATCAGCCATAAATAGCATTAGCTGTTGATAAGTACGTGAGTTTGGGAAAAATAATGAAATTATGGGAAATGTGTATATTTGGGTAATCATTTCATCAAAAAGTTATATATATATAAAACAAGCATATAATATATAATATGATATTATCATCTATATTTAAGTGGAAAATAGTTGACTGGATAATTCACTATCTAAGATTGGTTTGAAATGGTCCAGGAGTACAGTTGATTATTACACAAAATAAAAATGGTTTTTATTGTGCCTACGTTTCGGCCTATTCACCATTCACCATTCACACCACTCTTATATCGGCTATACTTTGAAATGATAGTTGAAACGTTTATTTCTTGATGAAATCATTCCAAAGCATAAACAATTCCAATAACTACACTCCTTTTTTCATACAAAACTCATGGTTATTTTTATTTTCGAGAATATTAAAAAGGAAAGAACCAAAATTAAAACTTGTGACTTAACTGTGGAACTGATATCAAAATTTCCTTCTAGAACGTGATCCATGGAGCGTTAGGGTGCTTACAAATTGGATCTTCGCTGAATAATGTACAGCTAATCAATATAATAAATTAAAATGGATTATTGTGGTAAGCAAATAGTATTAGCCCAATATTATTAAAATATTCAGCCGGAATTGTTTATTTATAATAAATTCTTATAAAATATAAGATTATTGTTCCATTTTAAAATATTATAAAGTTTAGAACTTGTCTACGCCATTTTAGAATTATCATGTACATATTGTAAATATGTAAATAATTTGTATGTACATGTCACAATAGTATTTCTAAAGTGGCACAACTCAAAAATCTTTTCCTTTTTTTTCCGGTAGTGAGTTATGGTGGTGTTACCCAATTATGGTGGTGGTACCACGAAAGAAATGGGTAAATATCTCTTTATCATTCATCAAAACTGCATCAACCTTTTGAGTGATTGCTGCCAGAAGGCACTTATACGTGTCCTTAAGTCGTTGACTTTGGATTTACCAGTGTGATATGAGTATGTCTGTATGCAGTAATGTGCTTTAAAACTAACTGACACTGATACCCGCGAAAACACAAGTTAATATATATTTTTTTAATACATTTAATTTAAATGTATGGCTGTCACACGAAAATAATAACATAATAGCCATCAGAACATTATGATTAACGTATAAAAGACAGTTGAGTTGGCACTCGGGTCAAACCGATATTTATGCTGGCTGACCACGTAACGGTTCTCACGGCAGCGAGAGAGATGGAAAAGAAATAACACAAAGATTTACTGTTGATATCAATATTATTATTAAAGAAACATTATCCAGCCAATAATCCATGGATGTCTAGTCCGGTTCAATATCCCCTCTTTCTTCACGGATAATTAATTATTTTAATTATAATGGAAACTGCGTCCTACAAGCATCTAGGTTTTTGGAGCATAATATTTCTTAATTAAAATTCGGCACGAACTATGCAAGGATCGTTTTACATACAGGCATATTCTACACGATAAAATAAACTATTTCTTAGATCACTACGATAAACTATAGGCATGAATTGCACGATTCATAAAGCAAGAATGTTTTACAGTTTAATTTATAAAGTTATGTGTTATATCTGCAGCACCGGTGAAGTCGATTTCTGTGCAGAATGAGTTTCATGTACTTAGAGAAGTGGTATCGTTTTATTTTATAGTGCAAACGTTGTTAAGTCAGGCATTGGCTTGAAATGGAGTCATTGCTAATATTACAACTCCTGGATTAAACTACTAGATTGGCATGATTCCGTTCCCTCAATACAAGACTCTTTCTGGACGGAATTCGACTTAACCACTTATTCACAGGGATGCCGATATATGGGTGTGCATTATTATTGACAATGAAATTTGAATCAATTAATATCTGAAAATAAATCTAAGACTCTTACGGATCTGTAAAACTAGATTTTTGTAGTCAAAACTGAAATTATCATCAATTTTATGCCGTAAGCAAAGGAGGTTTTATACTGTTCCCTGCTAGGAGCCAATAGCAATCTACTGTTTCTGCCGTGAGGAAATGCTTTAGAAAAGAATTACTCTAAATCGAAGGATGATCAGAGATACCACGAGCTAAAGAACTTTAAATGTCTTTAATGACGAAAATTTTTCAAGTTATTGCTGGATTTTTGAATAGATTTTTTTCTTTATACTGAAAAGTTTGCAATCCCGATAGGCAGAAACCCCCAAAATCCGCTGACAATTAAATTGTAGGAACTCAATAGATTTTTCAAAAATGTTTCTAGATCCTTTGTTTAGCTCTTCGTATGAAAAATTAGTTCTCAGAATATTTTCATGAGTAACGATCATAAACATTGACATATCAACAACACAGAGGTCAGCAGATCAGAAAATATATATACTCGCATGACTAAACTGTCAGAGATAACATCGAATCCAAATCTAGTCTACTTCTAGTTATAATAGATTCTTAGTTCTACTCTTATAATATATTTGTCTGGCTCATTCTTATATTTTCTTTAATTCAATTCAAAACTAATTTTTTATTGACTCATACAAAATAAAAGGTTCTATCTGTTATTTAACCACTGACAACTCTAATGCCCAGACTATTGGTTTTTAAAAAAATACTTTGGAGCAAACGTACTCTGGAGCTGTAAACTGTCCATTAGTTCTTTGCGGAGCCAGACCGTTACGAAAAATAACTGACAAGAACTGGAGGGCGTTACAGAAGATTTCATACCAGTAATTTCTTGAACTACTCTTCGGAATAACAGATATGTTAGTTAGTACTATACTACTCGTTTGTTTGTTTGGGTACTTATTTAACGTCACTCTGTGCTACTATGACTAATCGAACGATGTTACAGTGGGAATCCTAAATTTTGTCTATCTAACTATAATTAGGAATTAGAAATCTTTAACGAGTACTTGACACAGCATACGTTCGGGACTGCCATTTCACGTCCTCTTTGAAAGATGGCCTGACAAAATTAGAATCTTTATTCGTAGAGCTCGGGAACATACGGTTATTGAACGACTTGATGATGAGATCCGGTAACATACGGTTATGGTAAGATTAACCATGTATGGCCTCCAGTGTAGTAGTATGGAGCTTATAGATCATCCTTATAGCTTTTCACTGCTATCGTTAATAAAGAAATTGGTATGTTTTCCATCTCTTGAAATCAATTAAGCAAGAATGTTATCAATTGTTTTCATTTGAAAATAAAGTTGAACAATTCATAATTTTAAATGAAGTATACATTACATATATTACAGGAGTCGACAGGAGTCAAGCCCATTTATTTGCCCCCCCCCCCCCTGCCTCAGTCCACTTATACGGGTATACTGTGTTCGGATGTGCTCTCTTAGCTTAATTGCTCTCAGATTGGATTTTTCTAACGAATTTTTTTCCTGGTCTTTTGTGATTGATTCTTTTCCGGCGACCCTGGACTGTTCCCTCTTTTCTGTGAGGCAGGGAGGGGCAAAGCAAGGCGCTCGACTCCAGTCCTCGACTCCTGCGACGGAGCCCTTTGTCCATTATCAGGAAACTTTCTTCCCGGGTCCTCCATTTTCCATCGATCATATCTTCGTGGTTTCTTAACCGATTTTTGATTTTAATACATCATTTGAAAGGTAATGAAATGTAGATGTCTTTTAATAATTAAGTAAGTAATAATTTAGGGGAACTTTTTAAAGTAAATCGACGTTTTAGAAGCAGTCACCGTATTTTGTTTTTCATTTAATGTTTTTGTTTAACGATTTTCACGTAAGATAACGAAAAATACGAAGATTTAACTATTAATATTCATTATTTAGAATATCTTTGTTGCAAAACCAAAAAAAAATGGGCCGGAAAGACCAATTTTTAGGATTTATAGCTATTTTAAGATTTTAAATAGGATTATTTTGTAAAACTCTTTAAGTAGGATTATCTTGGAAAGGGCTAACTTTAGGACAGCAGGTCTCATAGTAATATCGACTGGAATTGTTCCATACTATTACCCCTTAACAGCTTCGTCACTACTTACCAGTCACCCTGTATATTAATATTATGATATTTGTTTTGAAATCAAAGAAAATTTACTTTAAAATTACTTAGCTACCAACACTATTCAGTTGAACTATAAGAGCATAATGTTATTTCTTAATATAATAAATGAAATTTTCATAACTTTGTTATGAAAACTGGAAATATTTATGATTATAATTTTATTTTACAGTTGAGGTGAAAAAGGGTACAATAAATGCTGGTGCGCTCCAGCATACAAAAAGACGGAAGCCGTCCAAGAAAGATAATGGGATGTCATCACTATTATACATCCCGCTTATGATACAAGCTCAGATGATACCGATGATGTTAATACAACTAAAGTTTTTTGCTTTGAAAGCACTAGCAATAGGTAAGTTTGTTAATTGAATAACTTTTGATTAAGAATTTCTTACATGTCAAATTGTTGAAACAACAACAAAGTGGCTAGATATATTGCCAATTGTAATAATTGATCAGACAAAATAATTGAACTGCCATGAAATGACCCTGTAACGAGGTATAGCGTAAAATTATGTTGCCTCTTATAACTTGTATAAATAAAATAAATATTATTTTTAATCTATTCATCTCCTATTTTAAACTAACCTTATATTATTCAAAAAATAAAATAAAAAATATTAAATTAAAATGTTTTGTATTCAAAATTTGAAGAAAGTTATTATGAGACAAATTTATTATTATTGCATGGTATTTGACATAAGGTCTGTAGTAGCATGAGAAAACTGTAAAATCTGAAAATGAAATTCTTATTAAACATAAAATATTAGATAATATAAATTATCGACTCGCTGTATAATCGAGGTTAAAAAAAAATAGAACAATAATTACTTTATGATAAAATAGTAGAAGCATAAGTTCAACATGTAGTTATATAATAATGTTCAATAACAAATTAATATGAAATACAACTGTTTATAAAGTAAAGAGGGCAGTTAACTTAATCTAGAAGACAATAAATTATAACTTTGTTGCATCTATATTTTCAGAGTATTATAATCTTAACTTTATCATAAATACTAAATTAATATATTTTATTTTAGGAAAATTGGCCCTCATCATACTGGGCTTAAATCTCCTGAGGAATGCCATTGTAGGATATAACAATGATGAACAACAATACGAGGTATAAAGCATTTTAATACTTTCATAATTTATTTTTATTTGTTAAGCATTATTGATTGTCGGCCAAACCGTGAGGTCGCTAAGTCCAAAAGAATTTGATTTAGTATTTTTATATTTAAATATTTCATTAAAAAATAAGCATAGGTGAACAGTAATGAGAGGTATGAGGCATGTTAGTACATTTAAATTGAAGTAATTTTTTTAAAATATATCTTCAACCAAAGTATGAAGCCGCTAAGTCTAAAATAATTTGATTTAGTGTTTTGTTTTTTTTCCCCCTTCATTTTGGCCAACTTGTCAATTTCCTTCTCATTTGGTACTTTCGTTTTCTATTTTATTTTTACTTAAAGAATAAACATAATAACTGATTTTTTACTTTTTTCTACTAGGTGCTACATTTGCAAGCTCATAATAGTTTTAAAAAATAATTAGTAGAACTTCATCATAAAAGTTCGTTTTTTCAACTAAATGTAAGCCATCAAATTACTAGAAGAAACCAAAATATCCCAATTTCATAGCTAATTGGAAAAATGGTCATTCTTTAAAATGCCCAGTCAACTGTTTGATAAAAATAAGTAAATATTTTTTCCTCAAAAAGAAGGTAGTGGCGTCATTATAACTAATGACTTCATGTGTTTTTGACAATTTAAAAATAAAGGCCCCAATAGGAGATAACAATATGAATACTAAACATTTCTTATAATTTTAATTACATAAAATAAAGGAACAATTTATCCATCATTAAGTTACCCACTAATTTAACTAAGCCTAAGAAAAAATCTTTGTTTTTATTTCAAAGCAAATGAAAAAAAAATAAAATAAGACTCCATTTTTATACAAATAAAATGGTTTAACTTAAAAAACATTTTATTAAGTTTTTTAATTATAGTTTAGTATTTTTTTATATTACCAGAAAAAAATAAATTGCAAATTTTATCTCTTCAAAGTGCCTACCCTTTTTCTTCTTATGCACAATTCATCTGTGGTCACGAACTGGCGGCTGAGTTCAAGACCATCAAGAGAGTGCAATCAGTTATATTAATATTAGGGTCTTCTGGAGCATTAGGTGGCACAGTGAAGATATTTTCTTTCACTCTTCTCAAAAAAATAAAAAATAAGATGTTGAATCAGGGTAACCTAGGGGCCAAGAATCTCTGTCAATCTATCAATCCAACAGTTCGCCAACTTTTTATTGCTTCTCTTCTTCATTTGGGAGCAGAATGACCTAGCAATCATTGTATTGGAATCACATTTTTCATCTCCCTCTTAGAGGAAAAAATGGTTCCTAAAATCCAGGTTTGTTGATCCCCAATGGCTAGATTCCAAGATCATTCATAGATATCTCAGTACAGTTAGTACTCGGCGAAGTGACAATTATAAAACAATGATAATACTACCATTTCAGTTGTCTCACTAAATATCATATAAACATTTAATCATAATGTATTCCACACTTTCTTTTCGCCAAAAAAAAAAAAGAAATAATGATTGTTAAAAGTAAATGTGAAGGTATATCAAAATATATTAAATCTTTGTCCTAGTTATGTTTTCCATTTATTTAATATTTTCTAAGAAAATTTACAGGCACTTCAGTTGAGCATCTATATGTGTTTGAATATATGAGTCATGATAGCCACGTTACCGATACTTCTCAAATAGAATAATTTATAATTCACGTCTTTGCAAGTCTAAATGTAGTTGGAGCAATATTTAAATACAAGTTGATATTCATTCACAGATTTAATTTAATTCTTATTAATTCTTTATTTTTATTTTACAGCAAGAGAGTTTGGCAAGTGCTCATTATGGATATAACGGAGGACCAGAATATGGATCCTGGGTGAACAGAAGAATGTTCCAAGCTCATCCGGAATTAGAGAACCACAAACAAATTTCTGAAATGGAACCCATGACAAATACTGAAAATACTTATACCAATATTAAATCCAGATTGAATAGGTCGCAAAGCAGATTTTCTAATAATCCATATAGAGGTTATGCCAGTCAAATACTTGTAAAAACGAGGTAATCCTGTTAATTAGTGGGAAATCTAAATTTCTTGATAACACAAAATTGACAACTGATCTGTGTCTATGGATGAGTTTTAATTGACGTATTGAGAGTAAAGTTCAATAAACGTTATATATTTATAAAACATCATTCTTCAAGTAAACCGTAAAAACTAATTTTAAGTGACACAGGATTTCTATTTTTTTAAATACAAAATAAGTTAATAAAAACTACTTATACTGGGTCCCTTATTGGATTAGCAAAAATTATTTAGATAATTTTTATTTGTTTCATTCTATTTTTCTAATTAGTAATGTCATATTTGTATTGTAGCGCCATACTTTTAGGAATGGCAAAATCCATTACAGAGTATGGATTCTCTTTTATGATCATTAGACAATTGTACAATAGGTTAAATTTAAGATTGATAGCTTTAAAATGGGTTATAATTTAAAAACTATTAGCAACTTTAGAATAAATATATTAAAAATTCATATCAAAGATGAACCACGAAAAGCCAAACTATACACATAACAAATATTGTTTATTGATTCTTTTTTTTTTTTTGTTAGTACATCAACCAAAGTGTATCATTAAGTGAACCAATTATGTTTCAAATAATGTTCTTATAGTTAAAATAGAGTAAGTTAAACAAACATACCTATCATTAATAGTATTTAATAATAAATCCTAGCAATAGAATTATATTTATAGTGTGATTTTATCTCTTCTATAATTGATGTAGTACCTTTTTTACATATTTTTTTTTGTAGTAGATTCAACTCTGTCATAGTTTGTTCATATTCATTACTTAGACCATATTACCTTTTATAATTGGCTTCTATATTTATGATTCCCCTTTCTATTTGCTTGCAGAAATTGCACTCAGAAATCATAATATAACAGGTATAAACCAGTCATGCTGATTTCTATGTAATTTATGGTGAAAAACGTGTGGGATTACACAGCAAATTTATTGAAATTCAAATATTTTTTATATGAGGCACAGATGAGAAGAAGATGAGAAATATCTATACAGATATCTTTTTATGTATAGCCCCCTTTACTTGCCTTCTGACAGTATGAATCCCAGCAATTCTATACATATCAGATCTTCAATATGCATATACAGGTCATCATTGTATGATCTTAATCACCTGTTCACATCTCTAGGTTGGCATCAGCTTTTTTTAAACAATTGCCAATTTGGATTAATACATTTGCATTTTTGAACAATTTTTTTTTGTACATGCATAGACCAAATAGGCTTCATTGTGTAGGAGTAGGTGTCAATTTTAAGCATGAGATGTAAATAATAATAGATATGGAGTTTTGGAGGCAACTTGGATATTAGTTTGTATATTTAAAGTTTAAGGTATTCTTTTAATAAGCATATTTCAGTTTTCCATTTTGTACTAGCTCCGTGTAGGTCGTTGAGTAGAAATTTTGGTTGTCAGCAGATGTTGGAGTATTATAAATTGTTAAGATGAAATTTCCATCTTTTTCCAAAAGTCACTGCTCTGTATGCTGTCTAACTATTTCAATGTGAATTTGACAAGCCAACTAATTATTGATATTAGTGAATTGGATTTTCAGAATCTGATTTTTTTCAGAACTAATAAATCAGGATTAAATATTTAACTGTTTAGTTCATTTTTGTCTGTACAATTTATGTAATTTTGCCTTGAATATCACCACTAATGATTTATTAATTGTCAATTATGGCTATGCATTTATATGAATAGAATGATTTCTTAGATAATTTATTTCTTAGGCATAAATAGTTATTATTATTTATTACATTAATTTATTAAATTTCTAATATTTATTTATTTATTATTGTAAATATTAAATAAAACACATTTGTTTTTTATTTTATAAATTGTTTAATCCAATCCTCTTCCATACCTTTAAAAAAACCTGTACAACTATAACCCAAGGATTCAATACAGAGTAAAGACTGTTGTGTGTCTAAGCCAAGAGGCGATTTGACTAGGATTAAGCTCAACTGTCAGGTTTTTCCTCCAAATAATCATACCCATTTTAAACAGGCTGGGTGAGCCAGCGGATGTTCAGTAAGTTCCACAGACTGGATCTCTATAGTTTGCAACGGAATAATACTTTTTTTTAACCAGGGACTTGCAGCATGGTAACTAGCACTCACACATAGCTACTGTTCAAACCACCAGAATTTTATATTTGATTGTTCTGCAAGGGAAACAATTCTTCTTTTTTTTTTCTTAGAAACCTTTCTTATTCTTTAATATTTTGATTATTTTTGTAAGAAATACCCATTGTCAATGCAAAAAAAGTAATAAAAGCAGAAACCAACAAGTGTAAATAAACTTTATATAACCATTATGAAAATGTAATATGCACTTGGATGATTTGAGGTTGGAAAATTGAAAACATTAAATAACAATACATTAAATGTAAAGAAGAAACTTTTCAGGAATTCATCAAATCTTTTTAATTAAATACAAGAAACTGGAGGATAAAAATTGATTCCCACAAATCTCATTAAATTACCTTTACCCTTCCAATGACTTCCTGCCCTCCACTATCCATTAATAAATCCCCACGGACTCCTGAGGGACAAATCCAATATTTAGGACTAATCTTAACAAACCTTTAACTTGGAATCCTCATACTAGACTGAAAAGACAAGAAACTGCTCACTCTTTCAGGGTACTTCAGCACTTACTAGACAAACACTCTAAGCTCCTAATTAACTACAAGAGACGCATATACAAGACAATTATTATACCTATTTGGAGTTACGGAGTAGAACTATAGACTAAGCCGACTAATTCCTCTTGTATCCAATCCAATCCTTACAATCCAAAACCCTCAATGCTTCTTACTGTATTATGATTCATGTCATCTATAATGACCTCTATGTCTCATTTGTTGCTGATTTGTCCCGAACTCGATATCAGTCGTTTCAGGACAAACTTTCAAACCTAGCTGCTCTTCCATTTCCTATAATCCTCCTAGGTGTCTGAAAAGATATTAATACTTGTATATTATATTAATACTATTACTAATTAATAAACAATTAATATATTATATTAATACATGCATTGTCATTCTAAAGGGACTATATTTACTTGTTGTATTGTTATAGTACAGTTGCAAATTTCCGTAAATAAATAACAAAATAAAACTGAATACACATCTGGTCGTCATTTGAATGGAACTTTTTGGGCTTAGAATGGATATCCCTAAAAAATGCCCTGAATGAATAAAATTATATATATTCTTTTCAATAGCCTTTAATCAGCCGTATAGAGTCTGATATTGCCAAAATTTTCATTATTAAGATAATAAATTACGATGATTGTTTTTATGAGTTGTGAGTCTTGAAAATAGACTTTAATTTGTTTGTTTTTAAGTTTTTTTGACATTGCAACTAACAAATTAGCAAAATTATTCTTTAATTTTTGGTAATAAAAAAAGCTAACTCTTTTATAAATGGATTGTTTCAAAAATGATTTGAGTAATCGAAAAATCTGTTATATTTAGATTAATGCAGGGAAACGACAAGAAAATTGTAATTACAAAATTACATATTAATTATTTAAAAATCTAATTTTATATTTCTAATGCAATTTTCTGACATCTATAAATGATAGTTAATTTAATTATGAAATAAATCATCGTTAAAGCTTAATCTTTATATCCAAGTACTTCGAAGATTTTATATCATTGAAATCATTGTGAATAATGAATAAATGGATATACAAAAATTTACTTTCGGATATAAAATTTTATTTGCTTACAAAACAATTACAAAGCACTTTCAAAATGTATTTTTTCATTATTAAACCGGTATTGTTATCAAGAGTATAAGTGTGTTGGACAGTACCTAAAAATTAGATATTAACTATATATTTAATTTTATCATGCATCTATTTTTGTTTACTCAATGAAATGTATTGAATTAAAAAGATAATAAAAACAGATAAGAATAGCATGCCCCTGGTGAATATGCTGGATACACCATTAGACATATGTGGTTAGTTTCACAGGAAGCAACTACTTTTAAATTTTCTATAAAGAGAAACAATCAAAGTCCAGAGTCAACAATCAAAGAACCTTAAAAACATTTAATGATACAAATATTAATTTTACTTATTTTAAAATAAGCTGTGATGGTAGATAGTGTATTTATTTGTTTGTACCTTTCTATACAATTTAGAAATATATTTATTAAGACAGTGATCATGTATTCACCACTTTATCAGAACTTAAACAAATAAAATCTTGATTAGGTCAGTTTTAACACTCTTATATCAGAAATGAACTGCTACTTGCATTGAATGTTTGGTTGGGAGAAAGATAAGTTAGGCCTTCTTCTCACAGCACAATTTAGAAATAATATAACAAATAATGCAGCATTTTCAATTTTAGTTAATTATGAACCTAATGTCAGTACCGCACATTAAGGATACAGTAAGACAATGTTCAGAAGTACTGATGGTGTAGATGCACAGTTTTACTAATCATTTAAAGGATGTGAAAAGCATATCTTTTCATATAGCAGCCCCAAAAGAATGGCAGGCAGAACTTTGGGCTCAAAGATAATGAAGTTAAATACAATACTGCTTCATTATTTATTTCTATACCTTGAAAACAAAATATGAGATATGCTGGAGATCAGCATAGTGAAGATTGTGACTTGGGTTTATATAACATCGCCAACTTTGGTCTAGGAAGTAATTCTAAGTCCGCTGCCGATAGATCTCTTGCAGTAGTAGATTCAGAATGGCAAATACCAAATACTTTTTAGACAGAGTAAGTACAAGTTGCTATACCAGCCCGAATAGAAAATATGAGGAATTTACAGGAAGAATTCATAACATTATTTTGGGGATTGGTACAAATATTTTTAGAAACAGAATTATTGATATGAGGCCATTGGGATAAAAAATAAACTAATTTTTTGTTTCACAAAAGGGATGAACCTGCTTTAACTGTGAGTTTGTTAAGACATAAAGTTTTTCATATATACCAGAACTTAGCATGGGCACTTTCGTTGTTGTAATGGCCAACCCAGCCTCTGAACAGAATTGTGATTCATGGCTATCAAAAATTAAAAAAAAAATTATATTCAATGCAAAAAAAAAACACTTGGCAACTAAATACTGATTATGAATGAATAAGAGTAGAGATTGGATATATGTTTACAATTTATTAGGTGTGTAGTAATAGCTGGCATATGAGTTGTAGTATTAATAATGTTGCTTCGTAAAGATTGTTAATTGTGTAGCATCGTAGAGGTAGTGCCCTTGTGAAATTTTTGTGCCGAAGCCACACTACAGTGAAGTAAACTATTTTACTACATTGAAAATATATATATGAGGTACATTGAAAATATCTGGTTAGTGGGAACAGCTCTCCATCTGGATGCAACCATTAACTCAAGTTTAGATAGAATCAAAAATAATCCTCAAATACTCTAAGCCAAAATAACTAATTAACAAAATAGTCAGTAGGTATGTGTTGTGTGCATGTCTCAGAAAAGGTGCATTTAAGGTAGATAGATACACGAACCAGAAGTGCCAATATACATCATTAATTTTAAAATTTCCCAACAATTTTTTTACAAGCATCAATACAAATAAAATTTCATGATATTAATTTTTTTTAAATTAACATACTTAGGGCTAACAATATGTAATACGAATCTTGAATGTAATGACAATATAAACGAATAAATTAACTCATTAAAAAAAAAAATTAAACTAATTTTCAGGGTTTCTTTTTCTCTACCTGACAAAATCTCCACACGTTTATTCGTTGCTCATCATCGAGAATTCCTTCACGCAACTCCGAAGCGGCGCGATTTCACACCAAAATCTATTAACACCCAATAGGTTTAGCACGTTTTGAAGTTGGTCAGTTCATGTAATTCTCAAAGAAAAATCTGCCAGCACTCTTTTGAATGAATCTCAATTTAAAAAAGTATATTAATTAAAGGTATAATGAATGTGATTAAAATAACATTAAATTGGTTTTGCCATAAATATCCTATTATGACGTATAAGAATAAAATAAGTAATGTATTAAAGAATACAAATATATAAAAACTAATATAATTTTTTTAATACTTGACATCATCATTGTTTTTTTTAATAAGACAGGGCAGGACATTTAATAAATATTACTTACCTCATAGAATGAACTTGGACCAAGGAAGAAATGCCTAATGAATGAAAAAATGGATTGGTGTACGTAAACCCCAGCAGATAGAGCGACATCCCTAATTTCTTAGGGTTTTTTTCTGATGAAGAAATTATAAAGGACTACCATTGTAGCTTCAGAAGACGAAAATAAAAAACTGTCCAGATTTTTACTAGAGAAGACACTGTTTTTTTTTTTTGTAAGAATACTCCTTTTTGTTGATTTTCCAAACGCATATGATCGTATAAGCATAGAAATCTATAAATAGCTTTGAGCTGAAAAAATCTCCCAAACTGGTCCTAATGATTAAATCGGTCATAACCCAGTTCTAGATGTCAAATTAGTGTCCAATCCAAGAGAACGATCTGGGATGGCTATTATTCAATATAAGGACTGGAGAAAGTGATGATCGGTTCTAATTTACAAGTAGACATATTTTCGATAAAGCTTCTGAAGCTATTGGACCTATAATGATGATATATATATATAACTAGTAGATCAGAATCAGGCATAGAGAGGCCTTTAAACCTTTGGGGCGATCCATAGAATGAGAGGTATTTGTACAAAGAATTCATAAATAATACAAGATGTAATCCATACCGACAGAACAGGTATTTGGGGCTGTGGTGTGTCATCAATACAGAGAAATGCAAGAAAGGTTCAGTACGATCAATACTATTAATAATATCCGAGTGATAAAATAAAAAGAACAGATGATTGGAGTATTTGTACAAATAATTCATAAAATAATGTAAGATGCAATTCATGCCAACGGAACAAGGCAAAACTGGGGTATGAAAACTTGATATTTACAATGTCTGACTTGATACATGGGATATCCAGGAGTGATGTTTATGCACATCAATAGGCCTGGTAGGGTAAGTTAGGAGCAAAGGATGTCGTAAGGGAATACTCCTAAGAAAGCCATGAACTATTTTAAAAAAACGAGATTTCGCAAGATATAATTGGACTAGTTTGGTAAACAGTCAGTGCGTCTACAGTAGCTGTAATGGAGTCTACTAAAATCAAGTAATTCCAAAAAAGTACTTATATGAACGTCAGAAAAAGTTAGTTCGACACCACCATATCCCGGAATGAGTTTACGAAACGACATTCACCAAAATCTGACACCGATTTTATCTTGCAAGCATTTCTGTTCCCGAGAAGAATCTACATGTAGGTGTCGACACTTATATGTGTTTTTAAGGAATAGGAAATGATAACGACGGTTTGTAAAAGTTCCTGACAGTTATTCGTCAAAGAAAATCATTGCTGATAGTAAAGGACTTACATTTTTCAAGATGTAATCCGATTCGTAGTATGGCAATGGTAGAAACTTCATTTTAATTTAATATTTGTGCAGGTGCATTATAAAAACTGGAAGGTTCACTCCACATAGATAAGTGGACGTTTTACGCACACACACACATATATTTAAAATGTATACTTAGAAGTGATATTTGCGTAGGCCCGTTTGCAAGGGAAACAAAAAAGATATAAATTAACATAGAAGAAAATTGATGATCAATGGAATGCTTAAATGATACTAACAAATGTTCACCAAGAAAAGGTCTGATACTTCACTAATATCTTTTTATCCAGCTAATTTCATGAGATTATTTTAAAGCTTATGTTTCACAGCATCGGTTTATAATCAACGAAAAATCCTCCGACATATTTTTCAACCTTTTTGCAACTCTCATCTCTATAGTGGTTGCTTCTTATAATCTTGTTGGTATATTCATTTACCGTCACGCTACAGTGGAAGTCCTAAACTTTGCTTATCCAGGTTTAATTAGGATAGGGAGTTTTAACGAGTACCCGGTATCGAACAGGCAGGGGGACCCCAGGTCCGAAGGAACATGGTTATTCATGTTTCGTTCGGTTAGTAAAGCAACCCTTTATACTACTGAAACTTCAGGTCCAGAACTGGACTAAAACCATGAGAATTAGCTGCAAAGAGTATTTATTGTTAAATAAAATTGCTCAACTAAAGTAGCGAAAATGTGAAAAAATTAAGTATTGAAATTTTGAAGTTATTCACTTAAGATAATAAACGCCTCATTTCTTCATCAATTTTCTTTTATATTAGCTAAGCTGTAAAGCTAAAGATATTTACATCCTTGAAGCCTTAAATGAAAATATAATACGCGATTTGAATGCTCCATAATGTTTGAAATCAACATAAAATTGTAAACAATAATTAGCATTGAAATATATATCTGCATTATAGCTTTGAAAACAAGAATAAATGCTCTTTGTATAACATTTTCAACCGTTATAAAGGAAGGCTGGCTGGACGCAGGAGCCAGCGCAGCAATTTATATTGAGATGAGGGGATTGCATTGAGATGCTCCTTGGCTCTCAACCTCATGCTATATTCATTTCACATATAAGCTCTTTTATAACTTCATTCAATGATATAAAAAAAACATATTCCGTGCTCTAAAGCAGTTCCAACCCTAATTAAATGACTTATATAGATTCCCAGGACTCAAGTAAATTCTAATAGAAAAGTTAATCGAAGTACTTCGCTCCAGAGATGTAAATTACTGAGTGTGATATTCATACATATTATTTCTGTTACCCTATGAATAAACAGGTTAAGTCGAATATTGTCCAGATAGTTAAATGTATTGCGGAAACCGGAATGGTATTATTCTCGTATTTTATTGGCTTTAAATGAAGTTGTAATATAAAAATAACTGCTTTTCAAGACAATGGCTTACTTAGCCCCTATTCACTACGAAAATAACTCGATTCCGCTTACTTAAGTACAAGAAACTCATTTTGGAAAAAAATTCAACTTAACCACTTATTCACTGGGGCTGCTGATATATGATCATACATCTTCTTTTCATACATTATACTTCATACATCATAATTTTTAATTGTTGTTTTAATTTATAACCACTTACTCACAGGGGTAGATTTATATGTTTTACAAATATTAATTTACCAATATTTCGACAACTTATTCCAGAGTACTTGGAGAGAACTGATGAAAAACCATTCTGACTGAAGAAGACTCCATAAATATAGTAACAAAAAAACAAACAATTATAATACGATTTTTATAAACAACCTTAAAAATCCTGCAAATAGTATGTAGTGTATTTCCATAAACATTATATAACTAAAGTATTATTTTAGAAATGCTCACTATCAATTGAGGGCTCGGCCTGGGTGGACCTCAACGCCAGACCTTCTCCTGACCAGGGATTCGCACAAAGTCACGGATTGCATTGCGCTTCCGTACGGACCGTCGGATCATCGCCTCCGAGTAAGCATCTTTTGCACAAAACCGACTGGAAAGGATACAGGGCTAGAATTGCGGAAGATCTTCCCATGATCAGCCATCTCAGTACAGAGGTCGAGGTGGACAGGGCAGTAGAAGTCCTCCCCACTACCATACAGGCCTCGGCGAATCGGAATATCCCAAAGTTCAGTCCACTACCCAACGCCATCAGGAAACCTCCTAAAAACGTACTAGCTCTCATAAAACAACGGAATAATCTGAGGAATGTATTCCAGCGCTCTCGTGACTACGGGCTAAAACCGGTCATCAATGCGATGACCCGGCAGATAGCCAGCCTCATGCGAGACTGGAAAACATCCCTCTGGCATGAGCAGTTACAGAGGACTCGTGACGACCCCCGTCAGTTCTGGCGGCTCGTCAAGACCTACATGACTAAAAGGAGAGGCGTGTTCTTGTCATCTGGAGGCAACCTGGTGACGCCTAAGGAACAGGTTGAACTTCTGGCGAAGCCTTATGAGGAGAGGGAAGCCACGCCAGGAATATCGTGACCCAATGAGAAGCCCGTATCCTCTACCTTTGGTCAGCTCGAGTCAGTACTACGACGCATGAAAGGTAACAAAGTCTCTGGCAAGATGATTTCCCTACCGCCGCTACTCAAGCCTGGGAAGAGTTGGGGACTACCGGAGCACTATCGGCCAATCAGCTTGCTCTCTCACATTAGTAAAATCTTTGAAAGGCTGGTGCATCACCATATGACGGAACACTGCAGAGAGGAGAACATCATGAGCAGAATGGTTTCCAGAGGGGAGTCCCCTGTGACCATCACTTGGCCAAACTGCAGGCGCACAGCATAGAGCACACGCGGATTTCACTGGACTGCATCCGGGCCTTTGACTGTGTGTCTAACAAACTGCTACTCCGGGGCTTGGAAGAGTTTAGCTTTCCCGCCTCGCTATGTCGCCTTATCCTGAACTATCTTAGCGGAAAATCGTACGTCGTGCATGTCGGAAACAGCTACTCGACTTCTAGCACCACCACCTGTGGGGTACCTCAATGGTCTGCGCTGGGGCCACTGATCGTTATTTTCACGTCGGCTGTGGTGGCCATAAATCATCCAGGAGCAGTGCTAGCAGGCTATGCGGATGATATAGGTATTTACGCCACCAGCGTCATCGCCACACATACCCTTAATCAGGCACAGAAGGCTACTAAGGCGATAGTAGCCTGATTCCATTTGATGGGCTGAAGGCCTGTGCGAGCCCCCCTATTTAGAGACATAAAACCAGCTCCCAGACCTGGGAGTTGGCAGGCCAGTGTTCCCTTGGTCGATGTGCTCTCGTTGCTTTACGGATGGGGAGGGGACTCCCTTGTCCTTATCATTCATTTCCTTTCATTTCCCCCCCTACTCTTCTTTTTCTCATCTTCCTTTATTTTCACCCTTCTTCTTCACTTCCTTTCCTAATCCCGTAAGCGGTCCCTCCTCGTTTTGAATTGTATAGAATCAGCGGCCTTGTGCCGTTTTGCAGAAACCTTCTTCAGCGGACTCATATAATGTATATCACCTCCGGGTAATAAAAGTCTACATGTACATATTATATGTTCAATATGTTGTAATTGTAATTCCATAAAAAAAATGAGGCTCAGAAAAAAAAATTGAGGTGTTCAGAATCAGATGTGGAAAGCTTCAAATTTAAAATATTCGGACTATTTTCCCACTTTTTGCTCGTTTAGTCAAGCTCTACGTCAAGCTATATGCTCCTGAAACATCCAGAATAAAACCATGAGATATTATGCGACAGATATTATGAAACAATGTGTCCGAAAAAATTGCTTGGCTGAATTAGCGAAAAATGTGAAAAAAATCAATTTTAGAAATTTGGGAGTTATCTACTTTTTATCCTGAACACCTCAATTATGAAATTAATTCAGACACCCAAAAGAAAATGTCAGTCATCTTATTTATTTTTATCCCATTTACTATCAAAAGGAATTTCTTAATTTTATAAATAAAAGAATAATTGTGAAGCTTAATGTACAAATAAAAAATATTACATTCAGTTTTCAATTTTGTCGAAGTATTTTACGCATGCATACTTAATACTTAAAATACTCAATGACTGATATTCCAAGAAGTGAGAATCGACTATCGTACTGAAAAACAAATCGATTTTAACAGACCACAAATCAGCTTGGAAGGAATCTATCAAATAGAAAATATTTTTAATTTAATAGGATTTTATCAAAAATATCCATTATGTATATCGTAAGATCTTGTAAATTTTAAGCAAAACTGAGAATCCTTGTTCTCCACTTATTCCCTTCCTGACAAAAAAGATTGTTGCAGTCCATGTTCATTATATAAATTATAAGGGCTAAGTGCATCAATCATTGGAAAAATATTTAGCTGTTATTAAAATTAATTTCAATAAGATAATATGCTGTAATAATTATAACAAATAAAAACAAAAAAATAAAAACAGTACCACTACGATCCAAGAAGGGTTTTGGGTCCAGGTAAAGACTGTACTTTTTCTCATAACGAAAACAGCTGTGGAGGGAGGTTGTCCCACCACGCTCAACTACAAGATTTTTCCTCTATTAAGGGTACACACTTTATATTGACCATCTCCATCTCCGGCTGTTAACAGTACAAATAAAATCTGCCACAGTCGGATTTGAACCGATGACCTTCGGCGCGACAACTCAGGGCTCTACCACTAAGCTAGCCCGCTCCTTATAATAGATATAACAACGATAAAATGAGCTACTGTGGAGACGTGGAATTCACCATGTATCGATTAAGTACCCTGAAATAAATTACAGTAAACAAATTTGTTCTTTCTTTTTTAGTAAAGTTGCCAAAAACACTTTCAAATGCTACATCATATTAATAACTTTTAAAGTAAAATATATTCCAAGAAAAGCGAGTGTAACCAATTTTTTCTTTTAAAGGATTTCCTCACATTGAGGTTTTTTTCATTCAACAATCTTAGTCAACCAAAAATGTGATTTCTTTCTTGATTTCATTTCCTTCTTTCAGGCCGCGTATCCACTATGTTCGCGAATCAACGGTGCTCCGACTCCAAACGACTGCAAAAAAGTCTCTCACGAAAATAACAAAATATATGCCTGAAAATAATTTATCCTGTACAAATCAGTTAACCTACATTGATAGTTTTTAGGAATGTAAGTTGCAAAACTAATTATAAAGTCTTGAAACAATTCAAAGTGTAATGATGAGTATCACCAATAAGTTCACTATCTTCAAATCACCCTGAGTTTCTAGGACATTGGTTGTACTGATAGGCGATTTGTCCGAGGTAACGCTCACAGGATACCTCTCGGCCTAAATTATATATTTGTGCATATGAATCTCACGTTCATGATTCATACAATTTTCATATCTCTCCTTAAATTAAATCATTAGAGCTAACATAATTAATGCAAGTCATCAGAATAAATTTAAATTCCTATTTCAAATTTTTGTTTGTTATAAATACTAAATTTCACTTCATTGCTTAATATAAGAAATAATTCACTCATATTATTCAATGTGGAAACTACGGAGGATCGTCCAAAGTGGTATGTCTCATTTTTTTTTTAGGTTTTGAATCCATAACGATGAAGTACATAAACAGTGAAACCGTTACACCAATACGTGAAAATAAATAGAATACAAACGACATCATTTGAATAAAAAATATACTTCAATTAATATAATTCTACGACAGTTCTCGCTAGATAAAACTAGCGCTTCACTGGCTCTCCAACATATACAGCAATATTTTCAGGGAACAATGGACAATGAAACTTCATAACGAGAAATATGAGCCGCCACGTGACAGCTGCATTTCAGTTTATTTAAACAATGCATCTGTTCACTAGATTCCCAAAGTGCATCACTTAGAACTAATTTTTGAGTGATGGTTTCAGGTCATCACGGGAAACTGAACCCTTTATGTCTGTGCATAAGACAAAAATAACGGTATTGCTATCATTCACAAGAAACTGTATGAAAAACCAAACAACTGTATGCATATTTCCACATAGTTACTGAAATAACAATAACTGATCATAACTAATTTTCGAAACTGGAAAAAAACATATGAAAAAAATCGTAAATCTACAATCAGAAACCCTAGCATGGCACTATTTACAACCAAAATTTCTAGAAAATTATACATACAAAAATATGTATAACAGTTTTACAAAAATACAAGTAAACTCCCTAAGAAACGATCTAGTAGATTATATTGTATTGTGTTGTGATCTAGTGGTTAGGAAAACAATCTATTATGCACACGGTCGCGTGTCTTTAAGTATGGTAGGTGGCTTCAGATTTTTATAAGGAAGTACAAAATCATTAGTTATGCCGTCCTTCAGAAGGGACATAAAATGGGGATCCCGAGCCTGTCCGGAGCCAGGTACTCGTTAAAGATCCCTATTCTAATTATACCTGAGTAGGCAAAATTAAGTATTTTCATTTACAGGCTTACTGTAGGATCGCCAGATTAGCCAAAGCAGCATAAAGGAATAAATAAACAAGACAGCTTAGCATAAACTAACTCTACTACTATTAGGTACTTTTATATCAACAAATAAAGGTGAAAATAAAACTTTGTGATTTGATTCTAAGTCATTTAGTTCTTTCCTTTACACACAGATATTTTTTATTTTTACGTAAAAGAGAAATAGGACTATAATGTACGTAAATTAATTCAATTAGATACATAAAATACCATCGGTAGATTCCAAATACAAAACCTTAAAGTCTTCAAACTACCGGAAAGTAACTAACCTAAATTTAGTACTCTCACTGTAGGATCTTCCGATTATCAATAACAGCACAAAGTGCCTTTAAAAAAATAAACCTAAGAAACGAGGAAACAAACATAACACTTAATAATTAAAGAGTTTGAAGGAAATAATTAAATTAAAGGTAATCATTTTATACCCTGAGTTTGGAAAATCATAATCGTCGTGATTATCCCATTGAAAAATTTAATCAAGCATCTCCTATTTAATTTTATATCAGGATTACATGTCGATGTGTGTCGAATCCCTCATCGTAAATATGCCATATCCATTTATTGACGTCATGTTAGTTGTAATATATGAATAAACATCTACCCTTCCTCACGTCTTTTAACCTAATCGTTTAAAAATAGGTTAATTATTCCGCAGGTTGTCGCAGGAGTCACAACAAACACATTAAACAATGTTTTCAAAAAATATATAATATCGTGAGCTTTAATATGAAAAAGATAATGTAATTATTGGTAATAAGTTGATTTCGGTAGGGTAATATGTCCATTTCTAGACGAAATGGTTACCGAAGTATGCATTTCTCATTACATTCTCGTTTCCATATTAAAGCTCATGACAACTTGTATTTTTGGAAAATATTAAAAATGAAACAGTTGAAACTTGTGACTCAACTGGAAGCGACAACCTGCGGAAACATTCTTTTCTCTTTGGAGGTGGAATTTCTACTTTATTTTTCGATAAATATTTGGTTCAAGATATTAAAAAGCGACGATGAACATAAAAAACTTGTTCCCATATCGATTCCACATTAAACGACTGAGAAACTATCCCGCGACGTGACACCTGAAGAAAGTGGACTAGAGCGGATGGGTCAAGGTCAGCTAACGGCCCGGCTCATCAAGGGCAAGGGCTTTGTTTTCTCTCAATTAATGTCAACTTATAAACATTCATCTTCCTTTTTTAATTAATTGATCAATCAATGTAAATTATAAACAACTAATTACCAACTCTTCAATATTGAGCCATCTTGTCTTAATGATGGTTGCACACTCAGCGCACACCAATAAAGCTTATCATTCTGACTTGTCTGAATGAACCATAAAGTCTATTCTTAACGATTCGTTTAGAGATATGGAAAACATGCAGGTTGTTTGAATAAGGTTTATATGAAAACAGGTTGGAAAAATTGTTTTGAGAAACAGGAACAAATATAATTAAATGTTAAATCTATAGTCCCAGTGAAAAAGTGGTTAACTCGAATTTTGTCCACAATTAGTTTCTTGAACTTAGGGAAGCTGAATCGTAATGAATAAGCGACTACGTCAGGCATTGGCTTGAAACAGAGTTATTGCATATATTACAACTCCATTTCAAGCTAAAAGCTATGTAAATGAAGCGATTCCGCTTCAATACAATTAACTCTCTCTGGAGGAAATTCTATTTAACCAATTATTCATAGGGGAAACAAAAATTATAGTTGATCAATCAGTCATAATGGAATAATATTACTTTTTATTGTTTCCGTTAAGTTGATTTTTTTTTTCTGTGCCAAATAATGTTTGATGTTTGAAGATAAAATATGTTAACATATATGTTGCATAACTTGGTATGAACTACTGGTACATCAAGTCAACCCACCAGAGAGGTACCGCTGAGTACTGGTTTTCTTCATACCTTTTGTCTCATTCTGTATTATTTTACTGCCAGCCAATCTGCTGATTGACAATAACTTGTACTTGACACGTATGGATAAAAATATAATCAGAAAAGATATATAACCCATTAATGGTGTAAAAATTGGGCTCAGTTTCATGTCCAGTGAATTGAAATTTCAACATTAATATTATTAAAATTTAATGAAGTAGAAACTAATGTCATCACGAGACCTCATTAAGACCAACGCAATTAAAAACAAAGTATTCAAAACTAAATAAGGTCACCGTCTTCTCTAAAGTAATTTAAGGGATTTCCTGCCTGGTGATGAGCTACGCAGCAAATGTACTCTCACGAGATGATCGTAGAAAATATTTCATTTAAGCATTTTCAAGATAAAAATTACCGAGTACTTTCACGAGAAATAATGTTTCAACACAAATTGAATGAACGATAGGTGTAAAATTGGTCTTTACTGCAAACAGGAAATATATTTATAAAAATTAAGGAGTTTATATAGCAACTGTCAATACGTATTTGATTGATATAATTAGTGCACGTATCATGCCTGTAGTTTAATTATTTTTATTTCATATTAATCTGTTTCACTAATAAAATAAATAAAAGCAGTTAGGTTTAATTTTATAAAATCTAAAATAAATTTCTATGAATATTAAATGGGTGGAGTTGAATTTATGAAGACCTGTCGAAACATATGTTAGTCTGGCAAGTTTTACATGAAGAGTAGTTTAGAGAATCAGACCTAATAATCTGTTTCCCACAATCATGAGACAAGCCAAAGATTTAATTTTTAGATTAGATATAGGAAAAGTAAATATTCAAGAAGATGGAAATCTGTTTTGTATCAACATTACTTTAGCACTCCATTCTGCAGAAGATCTAACGAAGAAAAAATATTTTTTTTCGTTTTCCTTAAAATATTGAGAGAATCAGAAACATAATTCTTAAGGTCAAAGAGACTTTTAAGATATATTTTAAAACAGAAATGACCTAGAATAATGGATAGACCCCAGTCTTAGCGAAATGGACATATCATATAAATAAATGAAAGATTTATACACAAACTTTTTTTTTATTTTTTAGAGGGAATGGGGGTTCCTTCTAAAGCTTCATTACGAAGCGAATACATTTTAAAAATATGGTCTGAATGTTTACATTCCTTTCTACAGATTTTTGTTGATAAAGGTGGGTTCAGAGTTAGAAAAACACGACCGTAAACGCTCAAGTGCCTCCATTGATTGATTATGGTCTAGCAAAGAAGAGGATGAAGAGGTACTTCAAGAAATAGCAAGGTTGTAGTCGTTGGAATTGTAGAGAAGTGGTTCATCCAAAGATAGCGAAGAATGGCTATTGAACTCCATGAAGAGTTTGAACATGAGGAAAAGATGAGCAGATAGAAACTTAAAGAGTCCATTTGAGGTTGGAGCTGTTCTAATGGAGATGTCGAGAAGAGGAGGGCACTGGGCAGAAGAAAGCCGGATAAAATAACAGTCTGCCCATTCGAGATCTCGAGGAGGATCTCGTCGTCTGTTGTGGCAAGGAAAAGAAAGTATCGAATCTTCTTCGTGACAACAAATGTTCACTTCGTTCGGATGGTCCGGGAGGACAAGAAAAATACCATGTAATTATTATTCAACTTCTGCAGATTGCAGGTGTTACATCAAGGCTCAATACTTTGGGAAGACTGCTTTCATCATAGAGTCTTAATAAAGTAACGGTCGGAATGTACTAGTGATTTGAGTACTACCAGTGGGTAGTTTTTCTACTTGCCATTAACTCATGTCATTATGTATCACATAGCCTATTTACTTGATGTATTATTGTAATACAGTTGTAAATATCAATAAATAAATTTAAAAATAAATAAATTCTGAGCAAATTCTTTCTTGGTGGTTTAAATAGTGTAGAATCGGATCAAAATTAAACCATGTAAGTTATAGTATGTTATTAAATTAGCACTTATCTACCTACAACACAATACAGAAAAAATATGTTTAAAAATTACAGTAACGATTGGTAACAAAAATGTCAATTCGTGATCTTTAGCAAATATCATCCTTTGCGAGAGACAACCAGTTAAGAGTTAATAGTAAAGTACTGCTTCTTATTAACTATATTTAACATTTAATATGTTACATCCAATAATATACAACTGTTTAAATAATAAACACAAAAAGTAATCGTTAATATTAAGTATATTTTTGGGTCAAAATTCGGTTAATGCTTAAAATAATATATCACTACCAAAAATATATCTCTTGTTAAAGTTTAATATGTTCTTTCCATCAATGTAAAATGTTTTAAGTATCAAATTTCATAATAATTCTATTGAATTTCATTTTTTAATGAAATTATGTATAACTTTAAGGAATTTCATTGTTTTGTTTATAGAATTAACATTCTCGGTTTGCCTATTTTATCCAAATATATTAACTTATTATAATCTATTATTAACATCTATACACACCTCTAATACAATTTCGAAAGTTTTTCATTAAATTTTAATGTATTTTCTATCTATAAGTGAAGTGCCACTTTTAATGATGAAGATGTTTATTACGAGAAATGGTTTTCGTGTCTGTTAATATCTAATATTACTCTGTCAAATTCTATTAGAAGTTTTTCATAAACATAGGCGTGTTTATGATACTCAGCAATTACAGCAATTCAAATGTAAAATTACCATAATTTTTAATTTAATTAATAATAATCATTGTTGCTGCATTAATAATAATAACTGCTGTTAATAAGAAGGCAAACCCCATAAATTAAAAGCGGAAAAAACTCAAATTAGGCTCATCTTCGTGCTGCGAGTAGGAACGTTTTTGCATAATTATGGCAATTTAGTTGTCAGAGATGATATTGTGATTATTTTATATCTTCTCGGAAGATTTCGATCACAATATCGAATATTGTATGCCAATATTTTCAGGTTTAAAAATGCAACTAAACTTTCATTATTTTATAATGCTATTGATTCATAAACATAATTTTGAAAAATACTTATATACTGACTGAGAAATACCGACAATTGCCCAACCAATACGAAATCTGAACTTAAGATTTCACGTGTAACTTCAGGAACACACCTATAAAATTAATGTATGGTAGGAGTCGCTTTAGCAATGCAAGGGAATACGAAAAGGAGTTGGATTGCAGACATTGTTTAGTTACTTCTTGAGGTAGTTATTCCGCAGGTTGTCGCTTCCAGTCGAGTCACAACAAGTTTTAACTTTTCATTCGTTTCTCTTTTTGATATTTTTCAAAAATACAAGTTATCATGAGTTTTAGATAGAAAAAGAGAATGTAATTATGGAAAATATGTATATTTCGGAAATAATTTCATCTAGAAATAAACGTTTCAACTAACATTTCGAAGTATAAATGATATATGTTTGGTGAAACATTCATATCTTGATGAAATGATTACCGAAATATACATATTCCGCATAATTAAATTCTTTTTTCTATAACATAACTCACGATTATTTGTATTGCGTGTAGAAAAAACTCAATCTACTAATCTGAATCATTAAACCAATTTGATTTTGAAATTACTGAGAGCATAAAGTTAATAAACATAAATAATTAAACAAATTCTAGTAAATTGGATAGTAATCCCACAAGCTGGATGCCATTTAATAATGCTATGTTTATATTCTTAAATGTATTTTGAATATTCTAATTTATTTTTGGGATGCCAGAGTAATCATTTAGGATGATTACTCAAATTATTATTTCTAACTTTAGTCTTAATTGGATTTTTTTTCAGAGGTCTCTTCTAGTGTTTACCAATTTACTCAGTATTTAAACCTTCAATATATTATTCATAAACAAATAGATGATTTGGGGTAAGTAAGCACCAAAAGAATTATAATGGTTATAGTTTATTAACTCAATTTTTTTTTTTTTTTTTTTTTTTTTTTTTTTTTTTTTTTTTTACCGAAAGGTAATAGAAGGTTTTTTATTTATATAGAAGCCGTAGTTTTTACTATTGTAATTGTAATTTCATATAATAAAGGAGGTTCTGAAAAAAAAAAATCAATTTTAAACAAGATTAATGATTTAATATATGTAATTATGGAAAATTTGTATACTTCGGAAATAATTTTATCTAGAAATAAACGTTTCAACTAACATTTCGAAGTATAAATGATATATGTTTGGTGAAACATTCATATCTAGATGAAATGATAACTGAAATATACATATTCCGCATAATTAAATTCTTTTTTCTATACCATAGCTCACGATTATTTGTATTTTTGGAGAATATTAAAAAGGATACGAATGAACAGTTGAAACATGTGACTCAACTCGAATCGACAACTTGCTGAACTGATAGCAAAATGAATACACGAACGTTTTAACAATCATCTATACTTCCAAATGTTGGTTGAAACTTTTATTTCTTGATGAAATGATTGCTGAAATAGTCACATTTCCCACAATTACATTCTCTTCATAAATAGTTAAAACTTGTTGTAACTTAATTTCAAAGGACAACCTTGAGGGCGGAGCAAATGCTCTCTTTGATATTAATCAAGACCTGGAGGACGTTTTTTCTAGTTACTATTTTTTTCTCGTAATGCCTTTACAATTTACTTTATCTGGAAAATTAATTCAATGATAATCGAAACTTATTCTTTTCCATGGTTGTTAATAAATTGAGACAAGGAAATAACTGACCTATAAAACCAATCCAAAAAAATCTAAAACAGCTTGACCTAATTAAAAATCCTCGAAACTTTTTGGAAAAGAGGGCTGAAAGTTGTTATTGGAAGCTTTCACCTTCCCACACGTCCACATTTCGAGCCATCCCGAGCATAAGTCTATGAAATAAAGGGGCCAATTCGGCGACTCGACCGCTAAAGTGAAATTGAGTCGGTTAAAGGTAGTTAACGCAGCGTCATTTTTTAATATACGCCACGTTCAATATATCTGGACAACAGTAAAAAACAAATTATGTAACATAAGAAGAATGTATGGATGAGCAACCTAATTATATTACAAAATAATCATTAAAAAGTATAACGAAATAGGTTTGGCTTTATTTATTATCTTCCTGTAGTGAATAAAGGTAATGGAATGTAGAAAGCAAAAAGAAATTTAAAGTAATTACTTATTATTGACATTATAGAATTTTCGCAATCAAATTAGTTACTGCTTCAGAATAGTATATCACAAATTTAATGAAAAATATCATAAGAGAATGTGGAAGACACTGGATCTGACGATTATTAATGAACTGAAGAAACATGTTTAATTTATAATTTAATGCTGATCAGGAATTTGAGGCTTGTAATTTCTATTTAAAAAATGCGAAAGCATCGGCGATGTACCTATAATACCAAATAGTGCGGGTTCCTAGCTCGGAGCCGGCCTTAAGATTTTTAAGGAGTTTCTTCGGATGGAGGCGTAAATTGGAGGCCTGAAGCCTGTGCGGTGTAAGATGCTCATTAAATATCAATATAATTATTATATATAGATAGTTAAAATGTAGGACTTCTTCTGTAGCATCTTCAGATTATTCTGTATAAATATATGAGCCATGTGACTATAATGACTAGGTTCTTAATAATGACTTTTTCTCCTTTCCCAGCTGTTTTCCTGTAATCTTCTTTCCTTGAAGGTACTGGAATACTGTCTCTGGTTGGTGCCTTGTTGGACAGTGAGGTTAGGATGCGGTGAATTTATTGTTTTCCTCTTATTATTCTGTCTTGATTATGCCTCAATTGACAAAATATCGCCCTTATTTTTTATTCCTTCTGTTCAATAGGCTCAATCCTTTTTGTTTGGAATTTTTCCATTCTGTTTTATATGTGTATATATATATATATATATATATATTTTAATTTTTTTTTTTAAGCTTTCGATTTTCTATATTGATAATTCGACTCATTACGCCTTTATTCCTATGGTTCAATAGGAAATCAAGATAAATGCAGACACTGAAAAGAAAAAACTATCAACATACAACATACAAGCTATCGAAAGTTATTCAAAGAATTCCCTTTAAATGAAAAAGCAGTTGGACGAGTAGTAAGTTAATTAAGTATTGATCATCATTTTGACAACTTATTAATCATAAGTAAATGAAAGTAGACTGGAAGTATTATAGAGTACGAAGTAATAAACTTAGTGCGTGTATTGGATCATGCAGGTAATCGGATGCAGGTAATTGGATCCAGGTGAAGGTAACTTTAAGAGGGAGAGCTCTTTCGTGTTGCGACTGAGGAAATCATTTTCATTTTACGGCATAAATAGGAATTACTTTCTTCTTTGAGAATGGCGTTAAACGACGTGACTAGTAAAAGTGGAAGAAAATGTATAATGACTTTATGTTGGGACATATAGGCATTGCCTTTACTCACCTATTAAAAGTATATAAGGCAAGAGAAATTACTGCAATTGTAAACATTACGAGTTTTCAACTGAAGTGAACTTCCAAATAATCGAGCTCCCCATAAAGTGTAACCAACGCCGTTCAGCAAGTTGAACACAACTCAGATAACGTACGTTACGGAAATTAGTAAAAGGTAGTTAAAATCCGGCATGTTTATGGCGCTATTGTATTTTTTAACACAGCTTCAAAAAAAAATCTTAGGAAGAAAAAACAATTATGAAATAGAAAATAGTAAGGCCAGTGATTATCGTAAAATAGGTTCTTCGATTATAGACTTACAATAATAATACGATGAGTCGGAAGAAATTTGTAAAATTGGCTATACATTATAAAGGGACATAATCAATTTTCCAAATTTCTCAAAAACAGCTTCAACAGTTTTTGATTTAATGGTCTTTAATATCACCTAAAGAGGAAATGGTCCGAAATCTCTAAAATACCGGTTTCTTGAAATGGCTTCTGTAGTATTTAAAAAATAGTTAAGTTAAAGTTCTTTTTTTAAAATCAGAAGTACCTAGGAAAATTAATACATTTTTTTCGTGAATAACTAGATTCAAATTACATTTTGTTCTTTATTATAAAATTCCAAATAAATACTGTTGTATTAACTTTTATTTTTTCCTAATATATAATATACTTCCATTAACCCAAACAGCACAGAATCAAGTGAGCTATTAAAACACTACATAAAACATAAAAACTTTCATATATTATATATAACAGATATTTAAGATGCTTAGGTACTTTCGTTTATTACTCATTTATTATTATTTGATTACCAGTTTATCAATGATTACAGCAGTTTTTAAAAGAGTTGAATCACTTTGATTTCATGTAACATGAAATTATATTGAAGAAAACATTACTCATATACTTTTTCTTACTTTAATCGATAATAAATATCATAACTTTTTTCGCAGACAACAACAGTTAAGACGTTGATCCGGTTCAAGATCAATCCTAAACCACAAGTATCTGCTAACTGTCTTAGAATAATATCGTATGGGGTAGGCCAATTCTCTACTTTCGCCCTAACTACGCAAAGGAATTCAAGCAAAAAAATAAATAAACTATAAAAAAAAAAGAAGCACGATTGAAAAGAAAGAGAAATATCTTCAGATGAAAGGTCATTAAAAATAAATCATACGAAAAATATAAAATACATTCCATTCTTTCGCATGTTTTTTAGAAAGCTATATACAATATAAAAATGTTATAACGAAAAATCAGAATCACCGGAAATGATGTTCACTAAGCCTTGAATCAGTTTGATCCCACATAACATATAATTATATAGAAGAATATATTACTAATATCATACATAATGAACAGTTAACCAATTCCTAAAAATAAGTTCATTTTCCGATAGTTATACTTCCGATTTATCGTATTACTATTGTGTCTATAATCAAAGAACCTATTTTACGATAATCAATGGCCTTACTATTTTTTATTTCATAATTATTTTTTCTTCTCAGAATTTTTTTTGAAGCTGTGTTAAAAAAAATTAACATCTAAAAATACTAATATCACTATAAATATCCCGGATTTAACTGTCTTTTACTAAGATTATTTTTAATAAACTAAGTCAACGTTTTATTATAAAAATATATTAATGGAAGTGGAGAATTTTATATTGAAAATACTAGAATAAAATTAAAATGTGATGTGTCTAATATTTTAATTGACATAAAGCAAAAATTAATTGATAATACAGTAGAGGACTTTTAGATGTAATTATTGGGATGAAATATTAATAAAGTAATACATAGAATCTGAGCCTTTAGACATGAAATGTTTGCGAAAAATAACGGAATAAAAGAACTGAATATGGTACGAAGTAGTCAAGGAGGGACTGAAGGAGAAGTAGAAGAGCGCCAACTAGGCTGGTTTAGAGATGAGTAACAGTCTCCCACAAGACAGAAAAGTAAAATGGTTCATGGAAAATGATTCAGTAGGAGAAAGAAACGTGGGCAGATCAGATCCCACGTAGGCACAGTTCAGTATTTCAAACCCTGGATATAAAGAAAGATATAACAATGCCCTAGATGAAAAAAATCAAATTTAATCTTGGGTTACGAAGATTTTGAATCTGTGTCATCAATTGAGTAGGTTCAAATTAATAAAATTCAAAATTTAACCGACATGAACCTGTTTATATTCATCCTGCAATTGACGAGCAGTCAGAGAAACAAATGTCTTATAAATGGACCAGCAAAAGTATTTGAGAAGTAAGAACCTTTATAGGAATTCCTTTGTGTCACTATTAAACATTTAATGTAATGAATGTTTATGTATGTACTCGATGAGAGATAGCTGAACATTTTAGAAGGTAGTAAATTATGGAAACCCATAGCCTGTTCAATAATAAATGCCACGTCTCATCAGAATAGTCAAGCACTTTGACTCAGCAAATGTGTACATATGGTCATACCGTAAGCCGGAACCTCATCTAGAAATCGAGAAAGTTAACCGAAATATGGGACAGTAACTATAATGAATATGTTAACCAGTTATAATGTTAGTACATAGGTACATATGACAACAAGAAATAGATATTGATAATAACAAATCGAAACCTAACTAATGCCAGTTGGTTAACTATGGTTTATTCGTGAATAAACAATTCATTCAAACTGTTATGGAATTATGTTGACAACGAATCATACCTACCATTTACCAACAGAACTACTTTAGACCTCGTGAATATTATTAGAGTAGGTCTTAAATTAAATATGATATCATCAATGGTAGGCAACAACGGTAATCATGTATATTTATGATTTCTTAAAATCGAGAGGCCTCAGAAGCTATAACTCTATGGTCAAAGGATATAACTTTATAGAGAATCCAAATAGGTAAATACGGTATCATTTAATTTCATATTGTATGTTGTTGACAATAGCAATGCGTTTAAGAACCGAAATAATATTAGGTGACATATTTGAAGAATTTTTTCAATCATACATCGTGATATAGTCTGACATTTCAAAACGAGCGTATTTCGAAATGAAAAATTCAAAAGCACTATTGTTAACCAACACTATGTATCTATAATGTTTTTATTTTGAATTACCAATGACTTTGTGATACAGAAATATGTATTTAAAAGTTGTATTACAAAAAGTAAATAACATTGAGTTGAAGTGAAAACCAATTTATGATTAGAATTCCACAATATTAACTCCATTTATATTATGATCAATGAAATTGCGCCTAAATTTTTCGTAAGGTCTAAAAAAAACAACACGACTTTTCGACTTTAATTCGATTTTCCAGAATTTTGCAATGAGTTTTTCGAAATTATAAGAATATTACATTTTTCTTATAATTTCAAGGTTATGCTTAAAACTGAAATTAGTCATTAAAAATTAGTCACCAATAAGTAGTGATATTAGTAGTAAATGATAAAAATCATAAAACACAAATGTGAACTTCTAAAATAATGTATTGTAAAACCAAAAGTTGTAATTATTTTTTATAAAATTATGTTAATTTACTTGAAAAAACAATGGCATATGAAAACAGCAATACCTGTGAGTGTGTTTTTTTAAGTGTTTTAAGTGGATCCTAATACTACATTTAATAAAAGCTATTACAGAAAATATAAAGAGAAACATATTTCTGTCGCATCAGGTAAATAACTAAAAAATGATAATAGGGTGATCCAATATCAATAAAGAACACCAGCCACGTCTACGAAAATGTTGTTATTGTGATTGATATTATTTTTTAAGCTTCCCATGACTTGTATATAGTCATTATGAATGGGAATAGGATTTTGTAAACGTTGTATGAATAATCCATAATAATAACTACTTCATGATGAAGGAATCCTGAGAATATATAAAATGATGAAGAATATGTAGAACATCAGACCACATTGATAATGAAGTACATAGTTATCGCTATACCCCAGAAAAACTTATCGAGAATTGCGTCGTAAACGTTAACTAGAATAAACGAATATAACTGAAAAAAAATCATGGATGTAACGTTCCGTAGTGATTTCTACCTTTTGACCACTAATACCCAAATAATTAGAAAGCACCAAGAGCATGTTTTGGAGTTTTAGTTGGAACTGAAAACACTATCGTCCTCTCAATTCTAGCCACTTACAGTATTTTCTAGCCTATACTTCTAATAATAAGATCGTGAAGTTATCATAATCATCATCATCATCATATACTCATTAACCGCCTAAGCAGTTTGAGGAGGGCTTCTGTACAGCCTTCTCCAGCTCTGCCGGTCTTCCACCAACTGTTCTACTGGAGTCCTCTCTTTTCAAAATCATTCCTCACCTCTTCCTCGTTTTCCCTCCACTTTGGCTGGGAATGTATTGCTAGAAATTCTGTGTGGATCTATCCGCAGGTGTTCCGGACTCGGTCCCTCCTTGTTTTGCCCCAATCTTCCTAAGAAATCCCATTTCTGCTCAATTCTTCTTTTAACCTCCTAACATTGTGCTGAAGGTTTCTGTCATTTTCTGAGAAAACAACGTCATCCGCAAATGCCAGCAGTGAGAGTCTTATTGGGCTCAGATTAGGATATCGTAGGTTGGAATTTCCTCATTGTTGTCTTGGCCTTCCGAAGAGCTGAATCCATGACCAAAACAAACAGTAGAGGGCTCAGGCTATATCCCTGCCGGATACCAATGGTGGTCTCAATTTCCTGAGAACTGCAGTTAGCAATCTTGAAGATTTATTGGCTCAAAAAGTAGCTCTGCTTGATAAAAGTAGGATTGATAGAAATTTCTTTAAACAAAAAATAATGCTATACCACTACAACACAAGTAGGGTCTTGGACTCAGTATGCGGGAGAGACTGTACTGTTTGCCCCAGATCGTGCTCAACCGACAGGTTTTTCCTCCCATTAAGGGTACTCAAATTGCAGGGGCTGGGTGAGCTCCAGGAGGGTCTTCAGATCCTACAGGATCCATCCCAAGCTGTTAACAGACTATACAAAGTATCTGATACAGGCGAATTTGAACCCTTGGCCATCGGCACGTATGATCAGCCCTCTACCACAGATCTACCCCGCTCCTCCGAAACATCTTAAATGGATATGTTTCCGGGTTTAAGATGTACCGACAAATCTGAGTGAAATAAATCCAAATGAAAAAAGATAAAAGACAGATGTAAGTGAAAACGATACTATTATACGGGAGATGATCATCCCTTCGCATAATGCACAGTAAGTGGCACAGAGATCGGGTACTGTTCACTCCTTGCGTCTCGCTTTCTCTCCCTCGCCTGCCTATCATTTATTCGGGCGATAAGTAATTAGTTAATTAGTTTCCAATTACCAGTAATTGTTATTGCTACGATTTAGTTACTTCATTTTTGCAGAATTTAATGATGCAGATGTTTAATGAGTGCACCGGCAAGGTCAAGAACTAATGCACCAGGATGAATAGATTCAGAACAATGATAAAGAACGTATTAGACTGAATAGGATCTTGATGAGGTAACTCAAGTAATTGAAGTACTTCAGTGCTACAGTAAGTAAAGGAGTTCATTTCTTACAACCTAAAATTTATGAATATTTTTTTTAAATTGTTCACCATAAAATAACTATTAAAGAGCCAAAGAAAAAAAAGTAATTGTGATCAAGTTTATCACGTGCAATTGTATCATTATATGTTATTTTATCACCATTATAAGTATCATTTATCTACGATATGATACATAAGTAGGAAACCTTGGCTCATCTTGTAAAAAATTGTCGTCAAAATTTCAGAACTTCTGTGCAACAAAAAATAATAGAAGTCCTCAAGAACCCCTGACTTAGCCATCATAAAATATAAGTCCTCAAGAAGATGCACCTCATGATTAAAGATCTACTCACACCTAAATCTATCCTGTCATGGTCTATAAAGCCAACCAAAAAACATTAGAAATATATATATATATATATATATATATATGCATTCAGTGGCTAAAAATAGAATCGACGTGAAACTGTATCGTTCTCAAACACTTTAATATCAGGGAAACCTTTTGGGAACTTTGAAACCAAATCTAAACTTAAAGAAACCTCGACTTATTTAATTATTTTGATTTATTACACTTTATTGAAATATTACAATCTGCCACTTGTGGCCAATAAGTAATAGTGCTAATAGCTATACAATCAATCCTTAAAAACAAAACAAAAAATGAAATAAAATAAAACATATAAATGTGATGAAATGTGAAATATTTACATGCGGCAATAAAAACCAAATAAATGCGAAAATGACTTATTTTATAGAAATAAATGATCAATAAATTAGAAATTTTTTTAACATGTACTAGAGTAATTTAAAAAAAAAAACTATCACGAAAGAATCAGGCGAATTTCAATTTCACATTATAATTAATAGTGGCTATTTTATCTATGATTTTTTATCAATATATTACATATTTATTTACCAGTATTACTTATGAAGGGCAGCTTAAGCGTCCCCAGTTTTGGTAGATTTTTTGTTATGTAGATTTCTGTTAACTACTGCAGTGTATTGTTAATATTTTAAACTGAAATTACTGGATTTTCGAATTTTTATATTTTTCAGAGCAATAGTTAACAATTTGGCTTGATGGGCGTACATGCCTATAAATAGATTTCTATAATAACTATGCATTATTTTATACTACCTGAACATGAACCTTATGAAATTATAAGTAATTACATCCAGATTAGAATTAGATGATGGGAAGGGTATATGACGTTTTATAGGTAAAAATAAGTTTACAATTTTGGTTAAAAAAAATAATAAAATCTCTTAAAATATAATAGAATAGTCTTAAAATTATTATATCATTCATTCATCAAGTTAAAGTACTTCAGCAATTTAAAAAAATACTAATTAAAAGAATGGGAATATGTATCACTATATCTCAAGTTTCAAGACCTTTTGAAATTAATGATCTATTTTGTTTCTAGAGAAGCGAGGAATGGTTGACTGGATGATGTAAGGAAGAAAATAGTTGGGGGTGCAGTCAAATAAAACACTAAATAAGTGGATACTTATTTAATTAAGTGCCGACGTTTCGACCCACTTTGTGGGTCATCTTCAGGGAGTTGCTGTAGTTCTTATGGAGAAGAGAACTTAGAAAATATTTGTTTTCTATTAATTGCCATTTGATTAATATTTTACCAATGTTTTGTTTTATTTTTCAAAGTTTCTTGAACTCTCAATGCCTAAAACTATAATAATTTGGAAGTTTGGCAGTTTATTATAACTTTTAGATTGTTAAAATGAAGAAGTTGAAGATAAACTTACAGGCAACAACAACGGAGTATTGCTTAACTCATGTTAGCCTTCTTTTCTTACACCAATCCATCGGTTCACACTTTTAACTTTACCAAAAATATGACTAATTTCAAATTTTGAGATATATTATAAAAATATATTAATAGTAATATTTTCTTGACTATTTTTCGAAATATTGACTATTTTATTATATTAAAATGTGTATCATGACTATTTTATAGAGAGCCGCGAAAATTAATGACTAAATTAATGGGAAAAGGTAGGGTGATAAAACAGTAGGATTTGATGTCAAGAGGTCAAAATAAGTATTATAGGAAAGAGACTATAGTAGTAACAGAATGACAATGGGAAGGAATAACAAGGTAAACTAATTTAAGGTTTATTTAGTAAGTTGAAAATTTGTGAGTAGAAAGAGGATAAGTTGTTTGAATCGAAATTTTTGAATTTTTTGAATTTGAAATTTTCAATTTCATTTTAAATAAGTATCCACTTATTTAGTGTTTTATTTGACTGCACCCCCAACTATTTTCTTCCTTATTTTGTTTCTAATTATACAAAAATATATCCCTACAGTAAATAATTAAGTAGACCATGCATAGGAAACAACTATGAGGAAAATACGAAAACGTTTTTACGAGCACATGCTCACGATAGGTTCTTCAAGGTTTAATAAGAAAAATTCAGTAAGATAAAAACCAGTGTGGTTATACTTAGGAAATAGAAGAAATTATAAGATTTGAAATTACTGATGAGGACTGCCTGGAGAGATAAGCATTTAGGAGTCGATTCAAAACATAATTGTTCTTGTGGAGGAGAGAACGAAGCATAGGCATGGGGATGGATGGACGCAGGAGAGATGAAGGCAGCATTCGAAGAGAAAGATAGAGAATGTAGGCCAGCGCCCAGGTGTTTAAGGGTCGCAAAAAATTGAAGAGATTTCCATTTTTGAAACGTTGTAAGGGCATGTCTGAGTAGTGTAAATCCAAGTTTCCAACCGAAAAAAACGGATGGGAAAACGTTTGTTGGCCGAAAAAACTCGAAATTTTCGGAGTTAATTCAGTTTTGGCCTTAATCTCCTCAGCGGTGCGTTTTTGATAAAATACATAAGTGACCATTTTTAATGTAGATTAAATTTTCAACAATTTGAAGCGAACCACAGCTCATGAAATCTAATAGATTCTGAGTCACGCCCCTTTGAAAATTGGACATTTTTCCTAAAAATCCAAATTTTAAGTTTTGGCCATTTTCGTGAGGAACGCCGGCTGAAGGAGTGATCCGATGTAAGTCAAGGAGAATGTAGTTGTAGTAAAGTTATAAAATAGTGAAATAAAGTTATACTTCTCTGGTTAGTTAAGAAAAAAAGAAAATAGGGGAAAGTGGGTGTTTTAAGAAAATTACATTGTACGCTCCGAATCGATCCAAAACAGCTTGTTTATTGTAAAGTATAAATATTTACTGGTAAATTACCTGTACATAAATTAATGGTCGTAGTAGGTACTATACTATGTAGAGGTGGGAGGAGCCACCCAGTCTCCCCGAAGTTTTTCGGCCACCAAAAGTTTTCCCATCTGTTTTTCGGTTACAAACTTGGATTTACACTACTCAGACATGTTCTTGCAACATATCAAAAACGTAACTCTCGTCATCTTCAGCCTATATTTGGAAAAAAATACCAAGGGGCGTAACTCAGAATCTATTCTATTTAATTATGAAATAATAATCATTAATGCCGTTTAAAAAATAGAATTTTAGATTCATATGGACTTATACCAATTCAAATATAACAGCTCATGTATGTGTCCTTTGTTGGGCGGTTTGCAAAAAAAAAAGTAAATAAAATTCTGTGAGATTGACATTCATTCTAAAGAGGCATTATATTATATGGAAATTATCATTCAAATGCTGATTTGCATGAATCCTGAAGCATTGTTGCTGTGAAGCGAACGAATCCAAGTGTAACAAAGTGATAACATCTCATCGCATAACATTATCATCGCAGGTGAGGTGAAGCTCCTGGCCTGCCCAATTAGGATAGCTACCTCCATATCATCCTTTCTCTAGGGCATTAGTCTTTGCCCTTCTCTGGATCATCAGGTCATCTCTGTGGATTATGGATGTCGTTCTGTTTCTTCTTTCGATGCATGAAGAAGGTTAGAAAACGTGAGCGACCATGAACCATGTCTCAATTAGTCTTCCTAATGAGCACTTTTTTTTTATTAATTAATAAGTGACTCGTTAAAAGAAAATTGTCACTTTTACTGACCCTCACCTAGACACCTTCATCTATCCGTTAACAGAGCTTATTTCCAAAAAAACTAAATTCGCTGAATAAACAACGTATCTGAGGCATAAATATATTATCATAAGTTCAGTTGCTCTCAGTTGATTGGTAAGAAAAGCTGCTTCAGGCTGATGTCATGATTTGTCCCGTTAGTTACTGCCCCAATTTTTCAAACAGTGGTTTAGTGTAAAATAGCTTTATTTTAAAGTTATTATTTCTCTTTTGGATTAGATAGAGCTCCGTAGTATTTGAAAGGAGAAATTCTAATCCCTGGTTAATTTTATAATTCTTAAGAAAAACTTTCGTCTAATCAATTACAACCTTTTAGTTATTGATCCTGTGGCAACACTGATTCAGTGAAATGACGAGAAAAGTGGTAGCATGCAGTCGTGTTCTAGACTATCCTTTAAAAACGGTAATGTTTTTTCGATTCTCTGTCAGGTTTATTATCTTAACAATTTTCATTATCCAAGAGGCTAATCAAATTGTCGTTAGAATGTTTATTAGCTGTTAGGTATACTTGCGTGGCTCCCTTATTCCCAGGCTTTAAAAATTGAGGGTACAATAACATTTTTTTAAATACTCTTTTAGGTTTCCACGGCCACTATTTTTACAAAATACTTCAGTGGTATCTTCTGGTTTAGACCGTGTCGCAAACTTTTTCGCCAACGTTTCGCCAGACATGCTGCTGACTTCTTCAGGGCAGAAAAGAGAACGAATCAATGATTTCAATTTTAAAAAATCACGTTAGTTACCGGACATTACAGTTGTTATTTTAATGACCCAAGCAGTATTTTCAGATACATTCTCAACAAAGACTTAATGTGATTTCTTGAAAAGTAAATAGTTTTCAACATAAATGCATCTTACAAAATGCGGTTTCGCATTGAAGTGAAGTAATTAAGTGATACTTACTGATACTTACCAATTTAATAGCACTTTAATTTATTAGATATTATATCTCCTTAAAGTCTCATGAAGTAGGCATTAGCATCAAAGAGAAAATATGAGGGGCCCAAAATCGTCCCAAAGCTACCTCAAGTGTTTTTACTTTTATAAACATTTTCCTGTTGATGGTTACAAATAATGCTTTATAATAGATACATAGATATAAACTCAATGTTGTTACCACCTACTTGGCCGCTTCTATTATATATTGGTGGTAGAGCACTGAGTTGCCATACCGGAAATCCTGGTTCAAATCCCGCTGCAGGCCATGACTTTTATTTAGTCTGTTTGCAGTGGGATAGGATCTAGGACCCTCCTGGGGCCCACCCAGCCTCCATAAAATATTATAAACGTAGGGGGGAATAAGGGGGGGGGGGAATCACGCGGTTGAGCATGATTTAGGACAAGTCACCTTCTTGCAGAACCGTTGTCCGTGAAACAGTACAGTCTCTAACATGTATTTTTTTTTATATATTGGATTCTGTACAGATCTCATTAATGATGAATTTAATATTACACCTAAACATATTTTAACTAAATTGCGATACGTACACTATAATAAGGCTACAACTGAAGCATAGAATATTATACAAAAGACTTGAGAAAACAGCTGAAAAGAAATACGACTAGAAAAATTTGAATGTGGGTAGAGAAAAGGAACATACTCGTGTTAACGGAACCTAGACCAACCGGAATCCTAGCATCTAGTGACCCTCTTTTATTCCAACATTGGGAAGAGATTTATAATCTTTTTCTGACTCCATCCATGAGCAGCCTCCACTAATAACATTAAATTCCAAAATATATCTAATAATAAGTGCCTTTTTACTTTTTTGAAATATAATCGATGATCTCCAAATATATATGAAAATATATCTTCGTGGACTCAATATATCCTTTCACATTAACATACTTAAATGCATATAATTTTACATAAACCCAAATGATAGATGGTATTTACTATTCCTCGAATAGTTACGAGATTAATAGTTCAAGATTATTTGTAAAAATATCAAAATAAAGTATTAGAATTTTTTTAATTCTGAAAATTATGAGCTATAAAAAATAAATTACAAATACAGGCAATAAATTAATGTGGGAAAAGAAAGAACGTCTTCTAACTTTGTTGCTATTCGTATGTAATATATTAATATATATGTTTGTAAAATGAAAAAATTCAACATTTCGGCCTATTTTCATAGCCTTTCCTAATTACTATTCCGTAAGTACTTTGTGTTAAGTAGTATGTGACAACACTAGCGCATTTACTTCAATCGGACATAACAAAGTGATTTTCTTGGATGAAAAATATTTGCCCAGAGGTTTGGTCAAGTGAGTTTCTCCTTTGGGAAGTGAAATGTAGGTGCTTCTGCCTGAATGCCTAACATACGTAATCCAAGGGTCCGGACTGATTTTTCACTGTCCTTAAATCTGAATGTACATCGGTGGGAAGAACTCACCAGTGTTAGACTGCAATAGGACTACAACTTACAATGATACATCCATACAAGGATTACAATTTACTTTTATATATATCCATGTTTTATTAATATCTGTTCAGCGGTACAATAACACAATGTACTGTTGATTATGACATAGGGCATCTTGAGCGTAAAATCTCGACCATACAGACAGATCCTCCGAGGGGAAAAGACAGGTAAAAGTTGAATTAAAAACCAAATACAGTTTCAATGTTTATAAAACCACTACGGAGAAAAAAAATAAAACACTATAATCTACAATGCACCTGTATCTGTAATATTAGATTAAATGTTCAGTACTTTCTAAGTATGGGTAAAGAGCACCGCAAAATCAATTTTTTAAAGTGAAAAAATACTATCTCTTAAAAATTATAGATTGTAATCAGAGAAAGACGTCTCCCGCTCGAACGCGAAATTTTGTCCTAACTTTTTAATTTTTTGGGCTCCCTTTAGAAGTAAAGAACTTCCCATTCGTACCAACAAAAAGTGCATAACTCCTGTATAATGTTGTTTTCTGTAATGAGACTCTCTAACTTCATGCCCGTCTAAAAAGCGGGTGGTCAGAGAACTTCACTATCCCTAGGCGAACCATGAGCTTGGCTTGCCACTGTTCTATCAGTAACTTCATTGATAGAAAAAAATAGTTAAATCTTTTTAATTCAATAAACTGACAATGTCATATTTTATTCCCGTTTTTAATAGGACAGAAAACTAATGCATAGACTACTCGTCAAAGAAATTAGCGTTGCCTTGGCGATCCCCTTTCATCTTGCTTTCTCCTTGGCCTTGGCAAAGAGCTAGGTGTAGAGTCCTGTGTCATATTTTTTTTTAAATTCCTATCGCATCCTCTTTTTGGTACACTGTTTATTGTAATTTATTTTATCACTGATTCTATCGCAATTCCATCGAACCATTAACTAGAACTGTTCAATGTCATTGATCAGTGCCCCTAGCCCCCATCACAAGCACAGTATAAGTTTCTTGATTAGAAACTTCTTCTTACAGGGCTTTAGAAACACAACTTCTTCGGAGACAGTCGTTAAATAAAAATTCCGAATAACATTTTGAAAGTTTATTAATCTTTTAAAATACCTCCTCACTTTAATTTAATAATCATATTCTCCTCACAATATTCCATTTAACCGTTTCCAATGCCTAGAGTCAGATATAAAAGTTAATTTAACTTTAATAGGTTTCTGTGATTTATTAAATGTCTAGCTAGTTTACTGTTATGAGGTGAATCCCTAAAAAAAAACCTGAAACCCGGCGCACTAGGGAGTATGAAGGGACTCCTAATATAGGATGCTTCACAACCGTATTAAAGAATTATTCGTTCCTTAAGAATAACACAGTCGTATCAATAAAAAAAAAATTTGCATGTCACAATAAACGAATAAAATCTCAAATAATATAAGAACAATAACATGTTTATGTTAAATATATTTTTAAAATTCATATTAAAAAAAAGGAAAATAAAAACCAATTAATTAATTATGATTTTCTTCAACGACAGCTTTACAGCCATATAATACTTTTATCATTACGGCAATATATGAATCATTAAATTAAATAAATATCATAAAAGTTCAAAATATTTGTTTAGCCAACTTACTCTAGAGCCTGGAACCTACAGCCCCGGTGATTAAGTGATTAAATCGAATTCGTTTCCAAAATGACTTGCTTGTATTTGGGGAAGCGAAATCATATTATTTCCGTAGTTAATTAAGAACTAAGTTAGAAATTGGCTTGAAAATAATTTATTGCTTAGAGTACAACTGCATTTCTAGGCCGAAAACTACGAGAATGGGACGATTCCTCTTCCCGTAATGCAGTTAAATCTTTTTGAAGCAAATTTTATCTAACACTTATTCACCAGGGCTGCAGATATATTATCATACATCTAAGTACTTTTTACTTATTTAATAATAATAATTTTTATTAATAATAATAATTAATAATTTTTTAATTAATATTTTTTTTGTTATTTTCTTATTGATGTCCATTACATTCTAATAAACTAAAATGAAAAAATAGGTCCTCCTTTCAAAAATATTTTTCGGTCTTCCAACCGAAGCAGGAACCGGGATAGCCTAGTGCCCTGAACAGCTCCGACTCAAACCTGAACAAGTTGCACTAATTTCTCATTCGACAGGGAATTGATGTAGCCTGTCAGGGCGGAAGCTGTACCTTGATTGACGCTTTCAAGAAGAAAAAATTAGAGCCTGGTTAATAGATACATCAGGCACTTGGAGCGTAGTAATGGTGGACAATTTACACACACATACAAACCCGTTAAGTCAAGAAGGCCAAAATGATACTTAGGGATTTCGTGTGCTTTGAAGATGAGACTTATTTAGTTATATTTAAATCAAACTTCTGTTGCTTTGTTAAATGATAGAAGAATCTGTAAGTTAATGTGTTGTAAGACGCTTGCTCACTTGTTTTAAACCTAGCAAGCTCTTCAATTTTCGATAATCCTCCGAGGGGTCTTAAAAGAAGATGGTACATGTGAGCAGAAAAATTGAATTTATTTGAGTACTACCAGTGGATAGTTTTTCTACTTGGCTTTATCCATGCCATTATGTATAATTCATTATAATTACTTGTTGTATTGGTAAAACACAGTTGTAAATTTCATAGACGGATAGAGGAAGACATACAGCCTAGGAAGGTCATGGAAGACCCTCTGGGAACCCTAGGCCGAGAGGCCGTCCCGGAGTTTCCTATCAGGAATACATTTAGCGCATCGGAGGAGAGAGAGGCAAGACCCTCCGGGAAATGAGACAGCTTAGTAAGAACCGGGAGGCTGTGAGCACTTTGTATATTACTCCATGGAGGGATATTATTAATTCTATTTACTTGTTGTACTATAGTGAAATTAAATTATCCTTTTATTATGCACTAAGATTTATACATGATTCAATATTTATTTAGAAGATTTTATTTATATTTTCCTTGCATAGCCCTTCCATTTCGGGATTAATAGACAACACTTCCCGGGGTGACTGGCCCTATGGAGTTCGGTCCATTTCTTCTTCCAAATGTCTCTGTCCCTTGCAGTTCTCTGCCAGAGTGGTCCTCCCAGCATTTTGAACAAGCCGTTCCACCTTTTCTTTGGGCGCCCTTTTCTTCTTTTTTGGTCATAAAGAGTCCATTTAGTGACAATTTTCGACCATCCGCTTCCTACACACCGAAAAAAATGCCCAGCCCATTTCCACTTGCCCAGTCTTATAATTTCGCCTGAATGTGTCTGCGAGTAATGGTTCTTTCTTGATCTTCTCACTCTGTCACTTTTCCTCACCTTCATGATACATCTTTCGATGTTATTCTGCCATACCTGGATCTACCTCTCTTGAGCTCTTGCAAGTGACCACGCTTGGCATCCATAGGTAACCGCTGGGTATATCCAACTATCGAAGACCTGTCTTTTAATCTCCATATTTAAATTACTTTTCATAATATGCGTGAGAGACCAAAACTTGTTCCAACCTAGTGCCATTCTCCTCTGGACTTCCTTTAATCCTCTATCTGCGAAGGATACTATCTGACCCAGATATATTATATATATATATATATATATATATATATATATATATATATATATATATATATATATATATATATATATATATATATATATATACTAATCTACATATTCCGAATTGTGTTTGTTTAGTTGGCTTTCTTCTTTTCTCCCATTTGTCATTAGTTTCGTATTATAATACAGTTGTAAATTTCATTAAATAAGTTTTAAAAAACAAAATAAAAGAAGACGCTTAACTATGTGTTATTTAACTATGTGGGTTCTTATTAAAATAAGTGCTCCACACATACACAGAAACATTAGGTTTAATAAATCATCATTAAATCATGTCCAAATGGAAAGATACAGCTAGTTGGGGATTCTTCAATCGGGGTTATAGAATTAGCATTGAATGTAACCGTAACTTCTTTAGCCACTCCTAGAATGATATGCGGCATTCACGCCTCATCGCTGGCGGATTGTGAAAGTTTAAAAGCATACTCGGAATTACACTATTGAGCTAGCCCGGAACAGTTATTATTATTAGGAAAGTAAGTCCCACGAAAAAAAAAGTTTTCCCAGATGAAAAACTACCCACATTAGATCGGATTGTATTTTTTTTTAATGCTAACATTTTACAAAATCTATGAACAATATTTAATTTATTACAAAATATAAAATCAACTTTTTTACTGACCCGCTTTTCATCCAGTTACTTTAACTATTAATAATGAATGTTTTGCTAGAAGAATGGTCTGAGGTATTAGTCTATTCGGTATACAAAAAGGGGAGCCGATCAGAGAGTAGGAATTATCGGGGAATATCCCTCCATGGAGTAATATACAAAGTGCTCAGACCATCCCGGTTCTTACTAAGCTGCCTCATTTCCTGGAGGGTCTTGCCTCTCTCTCCTCCGATGTTCTGAAATTATTCCTGATTGGAAACTCTGGGACGGCCTCTCGACTGAGCGTTCCCACAGGGTCTTCCATGACCTTCCTTGGCTGTATCTCTTCCTCTATCCGACAAAGAAATTTACAATTTATTGAAATTTACAACTGTATTATACCAATACAACAAGTAAATATAATGAATGATACATATGACCATGGATATAGGCAAGTAGAGAAACTACCCAGCGGTAGTACTCAAAGATCTATAGATTAAATTTTGTTTTCTTAATGTTTTGCTTCTTCAATTTCATTAAAAAATCGGGCATGTTTTTATATCGTACTCTAGGTATCGTTCCTGTTATGCAGGACTAATTTCAGTCAATAGTATTGTCTTATGAAATATGTTGCTGTAGGAAAAATCCCCAAAACAAATATAAATATATATATATGTTTTCTCTTTGTATTTTTATCCACATCTGTTAAGTACAAACAATTGACAATCTGCAGATTGGATTTCAATAAAATAAAATCTCATGAGAGATAGAGGAATAATAGCACCCAGCAGAGCCTCTACCCTGGCATATGACAACAGATGTCCCATCCAAGTTCTTTTTAATCTCCTCCTAGTGGTCTCAGGCATGAGAGTCATAGATATTTGTTCTATCAATGTTTTAATTTTTTGCCCGTATAATTTTCTTGAAAACTATTTTTAAGTCAGTATGCAAAGTATTTTTGATTTAAAAGTTCGTAGTCGTTATCTGTGAGTCTGTTTAGCGAACAAGTTCAATGCTTAAAAAAATGTATACATATATAAATTAAATGATAAATAATCCTTCTGTTCATATGAAGACGAAGGGACTTGAAAGAACGATAAGAGAACTCGGAGGAGAGGAGAGCCAAGGGCAAGGCCAAGGTGGGGGCCTGACCCAGATACCTGCGAGGCTATATAAGCGACCGGAACACCGCTCCATGCTATTCACTCCAACATGTATCGCGGGCTGCTCCTCCTGGTCTTCGGCGTAGGGTGTGCTTCTGCCCAGGTCGCCGAGCTGTCCATGGACCCGCTCGTGTCCTTGATCACCTGTCTTAAGGAAGTACGGCCTGGCTACTGCATGAGGGAGCGCGCCCTCAGCTACTTCGAGCACTGGATCACGGGCGACGAGGATGAGAACCCGGCGGATCCAAACAACGAGGCGGATCCCGGGGAGAGGCTGAGTCCTTACTGGAAGACCATGGTGAACACGGTGGCCGAGAGGATAGCCGGTTTCTATGGTGAAGATGACGAAGAAGAGGAAGAGAAGGAAAAGAGTGCGGACGAAAAGAAGAGTGGAGATGAGAAGAGAAGTACAGATTTAGAAGGTAAATAACTCATTATATTACTTTGTCCCACATATTTAGTAATTATTTAGAAAATAGTTATGTCGCTAGACCTAAAAACTTTGGAAATATCTTTAATAGGAAAAAATAATCACAATTATTATAAGATTATTTTTTGACAATTTCTTATTCAATATTGTTTATCACAAATATCAATAATAATTTAATATCTGATAACAAAAGACTATTTATTACAAAGCTTATTACAAGTTGTAGAATACATCATCTTAATTTTGATATAAAAATTCCATTACATTACATTTACAAAACTCTATATGACCATATTGATATGATTCTAGTTTTAAATCCATTATTTTTCATAATGTATGATTTGAAAACATTAAATCTAAATTGGACTACACAGAATGTAAATACATAGACAAATATCCAACTGACGGACTACAGACAATAAATTACAGTATTATAACAAATTTCAAATTAGTTACTGAACGTTTTGATAAGCATGTTTGATGAAAACGAGATATGCATTCGTTGGCTTGTGTGAATTATGGCATGTCAAATATTTGAATGCATTCTATTATATGTTAATTAGAAAAGAAATGTGAAAAATAAGATATTATAAACAGTATTAGAGTAATTAAAATAGACATAATATCACTGGTTTATGGCTGAAATTTTAAAATTTGTATTCGATGATAGTTCAAAACTGATGTTTGTATATATATATATATATATATATATATATATATATATATATATATATATATTATTCATTAATTAGTAGTAATTATGAATATTCACAAAATACAATTGAACTTGATTTGTGCGACGAAAATGAGATTAAATTGGTGATGAGAATATTTTGAAACATTTGTATTTATATATACACATTAACAATCCTTAATTCTTTGTTGTGATGGATTTTATAACGAAAATTCCCTGCGAGATACAAATTCTTGTAATTTAAATAAAACTAATTAGTTCTAAATAGATAATGTAATACAAGGGGCAGGGAGTGCTTCAGATACATTAGTTTCGATTGTTTGGCTACAAGCTCATGTGAGGGGGTTTTAGTCCAATACCTAGTAGTCATTAATGGGTTTTGTCTAAGCATCAGCTATAATAAAAATTCAAAAAATAATTAAAAACTAGAAAGCGATTGAAAAACTCTAAAATAACAACTCTGAGTCTCAAAAATATTAGGAAAAAACTTAAAAGGTTCAGACTCATTTATCCCAGTATTTTAGAGAAATAAAGGCTTGTTTATTGGAGTGTTCCAATTGCATCCGAATAATTATTCATTTCTCCATTTAAATTTTTGCTCACCCTTATATATTTTAATTACTTCATCTATCAAATAGAGTAAGAGCATGCTCAGGCACAGTAATAATCAGTAATCAGACACAAGGCACATTCTTAACTTAACATTTCACGGCTACAGTTATTGTAGGGTTCTCTCGACCTCCCAGTTTATACGTTACAACTTAGTTTAGGGGGAACTGTTAATATTTATTCTTTAAAAAAAAAAAGAAAAAAATCTAAGAACGTTCAGGGAAATGTTTTTTACATTAAAGTTAACTTTATTTGATATTATATCCGTTACGAACAATAAATATCAAATTAAAAATAAAATTATGATTTTGGCTCAATTTAACGTTATACAATAATAATATTATTATATTAATTTAAATAATATTGCTTAACTATATTAAATGTGAAACGATTTCTCCGAAGAAGGACATTGAGATAAGTATCTAAATGGATAGCTAGTAGCCTCTAATCAACACTGATTCTGGAACGAGCCGGGCGACCGACTGGCATACCTAGCACTGACGTAGCCATTTCTCATTATTCTATCTAGGTAAGCCGCCTTTCCTGCCACTCATGTCTGGAAGTTATAACAGTTCCAGAGAAACCCGTGAGAATCTTCCGGAGATAACCGACACAAGCAATTTAAGTAGTTATGCGATGCACAGCCTTCAAGGCAACACATATTGATCGATATCATTCAAAATGCTCGAAAATCAGTAATCGAAATCACTGCATATATGTTTACGGTTAATAATAATTATGCCAGTAATTTAACAAGTATTATCCGATTCTCAAGATACATTATGTAGATATACCGCACTAGTATTTATAAAGTGCAATAACTAAAAAATCGGTGTTTTTTTTGGTGGTGAGTTATGACAATAAAAGAAATGTTTATGTATCACTTTATCACACATCAAAACTGAATCAACTTCAGAGCTGTATTAGCTTCAGAGCTTTTCGGCCAGACGGCACTACTGTCCTAATGCTGGACCAAGCTCACTAATAGTTTTCCTAATTTTCCAAAAATGTGGATTTTTACTTAACTCACTTAAGTGGTATTAAGTGAATGCTGTCTGTAAGAGCATTTGAAGCATCAAGGAGATTTATGAACACATTGATAAAATTGAAGAAACTATAAAAAATATTTATTTTTAATAAATATTTAATATTTATTTGTCATCTCCACAGATGATAATAGATAGACAAAAAACATTCATATGTATATTGATCAAAGAATAACAAGATGATAAAATAGTTCAGCGAAGTATATGAATATCTAGAAAGTTCTGAAATTTCAAAAGATGTAATAATCATTTAAAGATAGAAGGTTTAAACAAAAACAAACACAGACAAATAAAAACAATACAACCCGAATAGTAAAATAACGGGAGAGTAAGGAACAGAATGAGCAACAAAGAGTAAAAATGAAAATATCCCGTGAAAAGAAAAACACAAGTTAGTAAGAGTAGATGGCCTGAACAAAAACAAAATGATGATATAATTAAAAGAAATAAACAGGTTTTAATACTAATAACTTCTAAAAAATATTAAGTACACCATAATTGTTTAACAGAAAGAAAAAAAATTTCAAGGTATCTATACTTATTGTTATTGATTATTTTGACAAAAAAATTTTTATGGTTGTTAATTAGTGTACTTTATAAATTTTTGCAGTGATGTTTACTTGCGAATTTTAATATGATGTTGCGAAGAACAGAAATTGATAATGACAAATGAATTTGTCGAAACGTCTTTAATCCTTCGTTAATGTTTTTAACAAGAGTATCCGACTGGAATAAAGGTTTTTACTCATTGGTGAATTGTATGAGAAAAAAAATTTTGAAAGCATACATTTTCTGTTTACATTCGATTTTTAAGGTTGTTCTAGTAAAAAAAAATTCTGTTAAAGAAGGATATAAAGAAGTTTACGACGGCTCCTACGACGGATCGGAAGTAAAAAAATTGATTACGACCCGTAAAATGAAAAAAAGTAAATAAAAAACAATGCAGTCAGCATTCGACCTCAATGACTCAATAAATTGAGTGAAAGGCTGGGAAGAGATTTGGCCCACTGACTCTCCTCCTTGGATGCTTTGAAGTGTTTAATCAAGATGGCATGATTCATTTTTATGTTTATTATTATTAATATTTATATTACTATATTATTCATGAAGAATATAGCATCGTAGTAATCATTAGGTGTATCACTTCCAAATGATATTTGGTGTGGCAAAACGCTAAGTTGCTTACGTTCCTAATCTCATTGATTTGGAAAATGATACAATCTTTCAAATGAGCATTAGGAAGGTTTTCGAATTAAAGTTTTCGAGTTATTAAGTAATTTAACAAAAGTGAAGCAATACTTTATAAAACAAAATTACCAAGTTCTGCAAAGAAATTAATAACAAAAGTATGGAAGATATAATTTATGTATAAATCAAATGAATTAAAACAATCTAAATCACTAATAAAATTAGTAATAACTGTTTGAGTAGAAATTTGTTTTTTCAAAGCTGATAGCTGTAAACAAAAAAAGTGCACCAAAGAAAGTAAACGATAAACGAAGATGGTACAGAGGATTCAATAAGAGGCAAAATTCAATAAGAAAAGGGAAAGGTGGATATGAGGAAGCAAAACTTACAGGCAAAAAGAAAACTAAAAGTCCGCAATTGATAACTCAACAGGCTAAGGAGAAGTGTAGAGAAAGAAATTCTAAAATATTTAATATATGTTATATATTATTTGATCAATTTACATATTTTTTCATTTTAAAGATAAGTGATTACATAAAAAAAAAAGAAAAAAAGATTGGGAGTATTTTAAAACACAAAACCTCCAACTTTTATAAGTTGCTGAATTTTATTTTCTTGGTCGTTTACAAATCTCCATTATATTATAAAACAAATGTACTTATATGACTCTAAAATAATTAAATTTTTCCTAGTTATAGCTTTATTTAATCTTTTAATGGCTATCATAAACGAGTAACTATTTAAATAAATCTGTTAAAAGAGGGAATACAAAGTATGAATTGACGGTATCAAAAAAGATCTCGCCGACTCAAAATTCATGAATGGCAAGTTGAACAAGAAACGAATTCAAAGATGACTAGAACAACATGGTATCAAGAGAGAAAGGAATCTTACACCAAAAGAATGAAAGAAGTTCGAACACAAAGAAAGGCAAATGTACGCCTCAAAGTAATCTGCGTAGCCTTAATGGGTTCATTCGCAAATAATAATAAATACGTACATACAATTGCCTATACCTTAGAAATAAAAAGACAAAAAAATACTCATTTGTCATTTATAGTTATAATTAATAGCGTAAGGCGTCTGAATTCTGGCAAAAAATAACGAAATTTACTACCATGTCAGATGTTGAAATAATTTTCCTATGGCATACTCAGGATTTGTAAGAATTTATGGGCTACAGGAGAAACTATCGATCAAGAACTAGTATTCAATTAGTTCTTTTTTTAAGCACTCAAGAATGAAAAAACAAAACATTAAAGTGCATCAAGACTAGTGGTATATTTTTTTTTTTTAAATGAATCATGTATAATGTATGATGGGATAGCTAGCTCATTACAATATACGAGCAATCATCACCCAAGATGGTCCTAGATATTTACCCACAAGAACTAGCGGACATAGGATAATGGGAGAAAGCTTCCAGATATCGGCAACAGTTAGTTCGCAGGATACCAGGAAGACCTCTACTCGGTCTCGTCCCAGTCACGAATAAGTTTCTCCAGGGCTGGAGATTAATTGATAAGCATTCCACGACGAAAAAAAACACCAACTTTTAGAATTATTAAGAATTAATAGACGTCAGTTTATAAATTATTAGAAATGGTATTTTGACTTTGATTAAATTTTATTAATCTATTTAATTTAATTAATATTTAAATTTTATTAAATATGATAAAAAAAACTAGTGCAACATAAATTACTTTAACCACCCAGATAATAGAATACATATTTTCAAAATATATAAAAGCTATATATGAATGTCAAACACTTTATGATGATTTAATTATTTTATGCTTCAAATTATTTTTTATTATTGATAATGATAAAGCTAAATTATGAGTCTTTTTATAAACTCTTATCCATGGTTCTATTTAAACTCTATAATTAATGCAACACAAGCGGAACATTTTTAAAAATTAAACTTTTACAGATCGCTTGTGATTATAAATGATTATAACAAAAAAATAGAGACCTTTTGTGAAAAATTATCCATAATCTGTATTCAATTCGTACAATTATTGAAGAATTTTTTTTTATTTAAGCGTGAATCATTATTTTTGACCAAAATCAAATTTGTCTAGATTTTTGATATGTCTAATACTATATATATAAAATCTATTAAATATTATAACAACCGGAATTAGATAATATAAATATATTGATAAATTGTAACGATAACTATAATTTTAGATATTCTTCATTGTCACAACTGGGGGGTCAAATGTTTTATCAAACTGTAGTCGTGGAAATGGACCCGAGATATATATTTGTACGACGTATATTCCGAACAAAAAACTTTAATTCTCTAATAAACGGGAAATATGTATATGTATATATGTCTGAAGCCGCGGTGAATTTTGTCAAATTTTGTTAAGACGGAGCTAATTATTAAGGTTGAAACAGTGGTATAACATTAGCAATAACTCCATTACAAGCCAATGCCTTGCCTGACATGACTACTTACACCTTACTCTAATGGCACTATCCTACGTTCCTGATTATAAGAAACTTCGACTTAACCATTTCTTCACCAGGGCTGTAGATATATCCTATTAAAGCTATAAACATAGCAAAAGTAAAACTTCTAATTACCTTAACATTAAAAAAATATGTCAAAGGAAGTGGAGCATTTCAATAGAATTCGTTATCTCTCCTTCATGGAGTTTCGTCTAGGATAATAGGAACGTTTAGCACAGTAATTCATTCGTGTATTATTAACTACGAGCTAATTAATTTTTAGGAGTGAGAAAATTATATACTATCTGTATTCTGAAATTAAATGTGGGATTATTCAGTCTAAAGTATTCAATCTACTTTCAAGTATATTGAATTTAAAAAAAATTAAAGTTTCTTTATCGAATACTAATAATTGAACTAATATAATGGCTCGGTTAAGCATGATCTAGTACAAATCATCTCCCTGCACAACCGTTGTCCAAGAAACAGTACAGTCTCTACCGCGTACTCAACCCAAAACTCTTTATGGGTTGTTGCAGTACAGGGTACAGGGTATGGGTGTAATTATTGAACAAAAATAATAATGAATTGTAAAGAAAAACATGTAACCGTACGATACTGGAACCTCATTTTATAAATAAAAATAATAAAAATAATGATGAACCAAATTAATAAAATAACGAAATTTGGAGAAGATTCATGAAATCGAGATCGTCTATAAGGAAAGCAGCCAAAGCCAGTCACGACAAAATGGAGAAACCACAAATAGAAGTGAACATTCAAGCGTTCAAATAACATCTTTTGTTTTTTTGTAATATAATAACATAAAAAAATAAAAACATATAAAAATAACATAAAGAACAAAACATGAGCAAGAAGACCGACAGGAATAAGAAGTTTCTTTCAGGGTGTAATATTCTTCCAAAGGCTATTAATGAAACAACGTTCAATTGTTTATTAAACGATGATAAACCAGGTTGTGAACATTAGCGAAAGTGTGCACAATTATCACGAAACATTTATTAGAAAGGATACATTGCTGAATGAATGGTATCTGAAAATGCTGTGTATAATAGAAATACACTATGTTTTTTTCATAGCGAATTTTGAAACCTACTCAGGGCAGTGATTTGTATTGCTTGAAAGTGGAAAGGGGGTGGAAGCAGAGCAGTTGCAAAAAAAAAAAATAATAATTGTAATATTTTAAAAAGAGATGTGTGTACTTAAAGAAAGAGCAAAAGCTAAATAGGACGTTAAATGAAGAGGAGAGGTGTGTCGGTGTCGGGAAGAAGCGCCGAGAAGGTGGAGGATTAAAGGCCCAGATTCCACGAGGATTGTAGCGCTAGTAATGACAAGAATATTCATTACTTTAAGATAATGCTCTTTTCAAGTTCACAAGGATGAGCCAAAAGAAAAAAAAGTACATTCAACTATATTTTATTGCGGTTATTCCTTAAACACAATTCCTTGATACTTCGACTAGTTAACAATTTATTGCAAGCATACTACTATCGAAATCTACCAGTTAAAGCCTAAAACTACAAAGCTACTAATTTTTGTGAGTACTGCCTAGAGTTTGATTTTACTTTGTAGTATAAAACAAAACAAAGTGCATATATTTAAAATTTTAAAAACAAAACAATTCCATTATTTAAGAACCGACAAATTTCTCGGTCATAATGAGGAAGAGAAGAATAGAATATTTTACATTTTTCATAGTATGGAAATTAAATTGGTTTAAGCAAAAGGAGAACAACATACTATAATTCCAAACCACATAAAATATGCTCATAGATAATGCGGAAAGATAGATAACCAAAGATAAGAAAGGGAAGTTCCAGAATAAAATCAAACATTTAAAATAAAAATCTTTACGAAGAAGGAAAAGGTGAGAAAGAATGAAACAATACTGAGCCAAAAGAAAGGCACAGATCATTGAAAAGTGATTTAACTTCATCCGAAGTAAAGCAGAACCAATATATAAATTAAAGAAAAAATCAGTAAAAATAAACTATTTCATTAATCAAGAAGAAAGAGAATTTTTTAATCAAATCAACATTGGGCGAATCTATTTACCGATTTGAATCTAATTACCAAAGAGTACCAATTTGTTTTAATGGTGATTTCGTGGAGTTTTCAGAATTAACTTTTAAATATAACAAGACGATTGGAAATACCATTTATTCAATATCAAAATACATAACTAACATGCTTCTGAGAGCATGTAAGTCATCATTGATAACCATTCCATCAAAACAAGCTTTGCACAAATTATGCCAATCAAAAGCATGCTAACCCTTTTACGATCAACTCGGAAAGAGCATGCCGAATTACCAGGATTGTATAATCCCTAATCGTTAAGTAAAAGGAGCTTAATAACGTTTTTTAGGAGCCACAAAACAGTCAATTTAGTAATTAGGGGGGCTATAAGTGGCCTGTATTTCTAAACTTAGACTTCTGCCTTTAATGTTTTCCTCTTTCGCTGATTTCGGGATTTCCTTTTTTAATTTTTTTTATGGATATAAACAAATTTTACAATAATAAATTAAAAAATGGATAACAATAATCAAAATTCGGTTGTTTAAAGCAATTCTCTTGAATGAAGCCCGTTTTCTTTTCAAAGTAATCCATGGAAAGCATCGTTCATTTGTTGATCATGTGTCTTATAATCAAGGTAGTATTCATTGATGAATATAATATCTTATAAATTGCATATTTAAAAGAAAAATACAATACATACCAACGGTTACTTACGAATTAAGAAATAAGTCTTTTCAGCCATTTTTTTGTTTTTATTAGCTATAGCTACAGTTTTCAAAGATATTCTTCAATAAACTAGAAAATATAGTCAATAGAAATTAAATAACCAATGCGCATGCGCTGCCAATAATCCGACATGAAATTCGTAAACAACACACCATAATAATTTATTAATTTATAATTATATATAAAATAACTTTTCTCGCTACCCACACTCAGCCTGTCTGGGCAACTTTCTGTTTCTTTTTATGCCGGAAATGTAAAAATCATAGGTCGACGAATAATTCACTTTTGGTAAATTTTATTCTTTTTGAACTTTTTTTAATTAATTAATTTTAATAGCTCCATTCTCGATGATATTAATATATTGATTAAAAAAAAACTGATATAGGTAGTTGTTTAGCGGAAAAGGTAGTGAAAAGCGGATATTTATTGGTTGACAAATAGATGGAAACTCGGATGGATTATTAATATAGACACATTTATTTTTATTCGATAATATCTAGAGAGCTTCTCGCGCTACTCTCACCCAACCGGTCTTCGCTTGTATCTCTTTGGACCCATTTAGCCCGGAAGTCCAGTCCTCAATCTCAGAATTTTTCGCATTCCTCTTAAATTAAATAAAAACGATGTAAACATATAATCTACCAATATTAAAAATATGTTTTTAAATTTATTCATTGAAAGTCACAACTGTATTATAACAATACAACAAGTAAGTATTATAACGGCATGGATAAAGGCAAGTATAGACCTACCCAGTGGTAGTTCTCAAATAACAAATTCAACTAAAAAGGTCAAGAGGCTATCTTCTTTTCAGACGCCTCGGAGTTTTGGAGATAATAGATTTGAGTGGGAACAAAGTTTGTCATGAAAGGACAGGTATAGAGTTCGGGCCAAATCAGCAACAAGTGGGACATTAAGATCATTATGGATGACTTGATTAAAAAATAAGGAGCATTATGGATTTTGCGAAGAGTTTTGAATAGTACGGATTGGATACGAAAGGAATTTGATGGCTCAGTGGAGCACCAAAGCTCAACTCCGCAAGTCCAAATATATCATAAATAGTCATGCATATGAGTCTTTTGTAATTAATTGCTAGTCTAGTAAGTGTTGAAGTAGCCTGAAACAGCGAGCAGCTTGGTCAAGTCTTTTCAGTCATATGAGGATTCCAAGTTAAACGTTTGTCAATATGTAACCCTATGTATTGGATTTGTTCTATTTTTATCTATAGGGATATTATCAAAGGATACTGGAGGACAGGAAGTAACTAGTTTCCGAAAAAAAAATTAAAATTAAAATTTAAAATATACAAAAGAAAACTTTCAGCAATCGTAAACAATGCAACATGTTCAGACAACCTTTAATTGCGGAACGTTCTATTCTGGTTTATGTACATCATGTAGTTAAATTTTGTATGTAATTTTATTACTGAATGCAAAAACTCAAATCTCTTATAGATTTGCTTCCATTTTCCGTTAGTCGTGAATCTGAGAATAGAAAACAATGAGAAACAAAACTTTTGTTGTTCCGAGCTATGTTACGTGGGACGATTAAGAAAGTTCAAGAGAAAGATGGATACTCTCGGCGAAGGAGAAGACAGAGGAAAGTCCATAGGTCAGAAGGCACCGAGCGGCCTACTAACACACTGACCATAACTGGCCTTCGTCGTCCGCTTCTAGTCCTCTCTGGAGGTGAGGGCGGAACAGGAAGTGAGCAATGTGTAAGATAGCTGTTCTGTTGAGTAGCAAATCCATGTGGTTACAGTCGGAGTAATAATTAGGGTCGTTTGGGAGATAGCACATAATAGTCGACCAGTGATATAACTGAGCAGGTAAACACCTGTAGGCGATGGTTTTTCGCAATTCGTTTCTCCTATTTTATTGTAGTTAAATAAAAATGAAGCACAGATAATATATTCTCTATAGGTCTTTTCACCCGCTAGTAAAAAACTTATTCTGCAACCTAAAATCTCCTCGAGAACTGAAACTGACTAGGATCAACCATGAATTTAAAGAAAGGATAATATTTAATTATTTCAATAGCCCTTTTCAAACCCAGGATCAAATACGATCTTTTTTAACACGCTTTTATTAGGTTCTTTGAACGGAATCTTTGAGCTCGATTTTCGTCCGCTTCAAAACATCCAATTAAATTTAAACTTTGCACTCTTCTCAAGGACCGATGAGAATACAATAATTTAATAAGTTGGTCTCATTACTTTGTAGGTTGTACTCATTACTTCCTCTCATTAATTTTATAAGATAGTAAAGAATATAGCTGGGTCCTCTCCATATCTAAATGACAAGACCGCACGCCTATATTTCTTTTGACTCCTACTTTGTTATGGCCCATTATTCGTGGATCTAATTTTTTTTTAAACATTTTTTTAGCAACATATTGATTGTTAGTGAAAAACATATATATCACAGCTTGTCTGATTTAAAGTTATGCTATGATGGTTTTACACTACGACGATGGTTATACGACTTTATAATTTTCGTGAAAGAAAATATTTTTTAATGCATTTAATAAAAGGCAATTCAATGCTATAGTTGCAGCCCTGGTAAATAAGTGGTTACGTCGAATTTTGTCCTAAATACCTTAATTGTAATGAGGGAAACGGAATCGTGTAATTTTCGTAGTGAACAAGGAGCTAAGTCAGGAAGTGGCTTGAAAAGGAGTACTTGCAAATATTACAACCAATATAATTGATACGAATCAGCTTATATATAACGTACCAAAATCAAATGCTATTACAAAGGCCCAAGAGGTATTATCAACTGAAACTATTGTATCGCCATTGATTGTTCGTAATAATGGATATACTGTTTGTTACCCGCAACAATTTTAACATAATGTAACCAATCTTGAACGAATTTAATGTAATCGATCTCGAACGAACTTAATGTAACCAATCGTAGAGCTATTACTCGCGAAACTTTTTGCGGTGCTTCGATACGTGCCTTTTCACTCTCTCGACAATTCTTGTATGACCAGCATCGCTTCCAACGACTCGATCCACTTTTCTATTACCATTTGACATCTTAGTGGCACACGTTCTGCCCAGCAAGAGTATTTCTGTGTGTGATCTCCACTACACTGGGATTAAATATGGATTCAGTTAGAATCAGGTCTGATATTGGTCAACTTATTTTATGGCAGACTCACTCACTGATCTTTTCCTCTTTACTCACAACAGGTACGCTACAAAATGAGAACATGAGGTAACTGTTCATCAAGATCTTGAACTATCAAACTTCTCACAAAAATGTATGAGTTTTTTTTAAATGCAAAAATACATTATGGGGTATCAAAAAGAGAATAATTACATTTATATCTTGAGATATTTAAATGATACGATCTATATCATGAGATAAATAAAGGTTGTGAAATATGTGTAATACAGTTAATAATTTTCACTTTACCGATTAAAATCTTTAAAATAATCATATACTACTTATATATAGTCTGAAGAGACACTTTAAAAGGTTGTGTGATGTGAATGAGGGAATGGCATTAAGGAAATAATTCTATTAGCGTGATTAATTTTTGAAAATCAGTGAAAAATGAAAAAATATTAAATCTAATATCAATATCATTACATTATTTATAATAAACATATAAAACCACGATAAAAGTTACTGTGCTTAGTTTTGTGAAAAAACATTTTCCTTAATTTGGCATTATTATTGTTGTTTGGATTAAATGAAAAAAAAGTTCTGGTTCTTAATATTGTTCTTATAGTTAAAAGTTTATTAAATATTAACTAAAAATTACATAAAAATAGCTTAAAAATTTATGAGAAATTATACAGAAATTAAATTAAAATATAACTCAATCATGATTAATTATATTTAACTATATCAAAGAGATTTCTTTGGTTAAACAGGAAGGAAAAAGAAGCTATTATATTAAGTTTTACTGCGCTGTGAGCTACGAAATACGCGGTTTTAATAGGTTGCTTTTCCCTTGTACCTGAACCTTACCACCTGAACGCTTTTCTTTTAAGGAAAAACTCAATAGAAAGATTTCAAAGGAAAAAAAATTACCAATATTATAAATATTTCTACAATTTTGAAGTTTCTACAGATTTAAAAAAGCAGTGAGAGAAGTAGTGAATTCAATAATAATATTTTTATATTTGTTATTTCCACCAATTAGTATACCACATCCACAGTTACAGAACACGTAATATACATATGTGTATGTGTGTGTGTTAATGCATCTATGTATATATATATATATATATATATATTATAAAGGCTACTTAGGGCTTGGAGTCAAACAGTGTTTGTTTACGATCCTCTTCACGCCCTATTGCGGAGAGGAAGAGCTAAACACAGCTCACCTTAATGGCTTCCCATTCAGCAGCAGCCCGTTCATCGCACCCTATTTCCAAACTGATGGTAAGAGTCTTTTCCATTCTAGTGAAAATTCTCTTAACATAATAGCCTTCATAACCTCCTTTCGGTTTCATTCTTCCTTTTACAAGAATGACGTAAGGAAATACTAAAAGAACGTAATGAAAAGCAAATATAAAAGAGGTTTAAAACTTTATTTTTGTAAGTCAAATGTTTTTAAATGAAACAAATGAAAGTAAAATAGGTCTTCACGAAGTACTGAAGTTCTTGAAACTCATAACATCGATAATTTACGTGTAGAATCGAGTAGCCTTAATAAATATAAATTAGAGGGGCGACCTGTGGTGCAGTGGTTAGCATAAAAACCTACCATGTCCAAAATCGTGGGTTCGTAGCCCGCCAGTTGGCACCAGGATTTTTTAAAAGGGAATTAAAAATCTTTAGTTATGGCGTCATTCGGGAGGGACGTAAAATCGGTCCCTAGCCTTTACGAAGTCAGGAGCCCATTAAAAACCCAATTAAAATTAAACCTGGGTAGGCAAAATTAAGGGCTCCCACTGTAGTATCGTCATAGCATAAAGAGAGTTTAATAAACAAACCAACATCGTTAGCATCAAGTGTGGAGTTAGCACTATTATTACTTTAATATCCAAAAATAACAGGGGACAGAGTTTCTGATTTTATTTTAAATCACTTTAGTCCTTTACAGACAAATCAGCATTTGTATTTAAACGTTTAAGAGCAAAGAGACTATAAGGTACGTAATTTAATTTAATCAGATACATAAAATGCCATCGGTATATTCGTAACACAAAACCTTAACAACATTTCACTAATTCATGCATCATTAAGACAAAAAACAAAAAGCACATTAACGAAGATCGAATACATTTCGAACCAGCAATATAAACGTGGGCATCAACCAGAAACATGAATTCAAATGCTCCATTACTAGTGGCTTTTAATGACGTAGATAATGCTCATAGCGATTTGAAGTGCAATGTATAAGAAGAGTACAGGATCTAAACCGCCTCATATGATCTACAATATATATAGGCATTGTGTTCCTTATAGAATTGTAAATGATGCCTAAACTGGAAAAACGTTAAATAATTTACTGTTATTGTAGAGACTTTGTGTTTGCAATCTTTTAGCAATATCGTAGAACTTAAGCTCAATCTCCATTAATTCACTCTTTTGGAATGTGAAAGTTTTTCAATGTAGAGTATTGTTAAATGTTTGTAATTGGAAAATAATGGATAATACATCTTAATTGAGGCCTGAAATCCTTAAGAGCTCTTCAAGATCTCCCTAATTTGTGGCGACTGACAACTTACAATCCAAGGCACATAACATTGAAGGGATTCTTCCGCTCTGAAATCCGGATTCTAAAAACCTTTTAAAATAGCGGGCATTTCCAAAATAGGGAAGAGAAAGAGCGAGAATTTCTCCCTCAAGGCGTGGTCGAACACTTCAATGCAAAAGCTGAGTTCAACTCCATCACCTTGCCTGTTCTTCCTCAGTATTAGCAATGTTTATTGAGGAAAGACAGTCTCTAGCTAATAAAAGCAGATCATTAGCACGTACAAAACGTTAGAGTTCCAAGCATAGCTAGGCAAGCTTCCGGTAGCCGTAAAAGGTAGTTCATTTTCACTAAATAAGTCAAGAAATTTTGTCTCACGACACTTAACCTATTTCTCATGGTTTTAAACAGGTTCTGAACCTGAAGTTTCGGGAACATAAAATATTCCTTGGCTTCTTGAAAGATGCTATGATTTTGCTGTTTCCGAACTAATCAGACGGTTATAATTTACACAACGTTTTCATTTTAATTATAGTATGGAATTTATTAATAACTTAATTTATAATAAATTTGATTGGAATTGAGGTTCACTCGTCCAACAAAACATTTAAACTGTAGAGAGAAATTATTTTATTAATTTAAACAAAAATAACCCTTATACATCAAAACATTCCTAATAGAATAAGTACTGTCTCAAGTTAGAATGCAATAATGAGATATTGTCACGTATTGAACACATTAATTTTTCTTCTTCACTTGTGATGGAAAATAAAAAAATACACATCCCCTCTTAAGCTTTTCAATTTCGATTTTGAGATCATTGCTCCATTTTTATACCATTCATTCTGGCTCCTTCAATAATAACCGTCAATAACATCGCTTATCGAAAATAAATTTATAGCTATAATAGAGTAATAAAAATACCAGCAATATAACAGAGAAATTCTCAAGATGAAATGAATACACGTACTATCCCCAATAATTATCCCCTATCTTCCTTACAGGGAAACTGGTTCGGAGAACTTGTATTTTACTAGTCCACATCCGCATTTAAGAAAGTTATTTTAAAAAATGCGTTTTGTATAAAATAAGTTTTATACCTTTGAAACCAGAACAAATTATTTGTATTTTCTTATTTATGATTCAAGAATAAACCATAACTTTATTTATTTAATCAAAAGTTTATTCTCAACAGAATAACGTTAAAAAAAATATAGTTACATTCTTTTAAACTTAATCATTTCAACTTCTAAGAACATCTCCCAAGAAGGCTATTATAGTATCATCGCAATTCCTATTAGGTGCATACAAATAAAATACAAACCATACAACCAATGTATATGCTGAAAACATACTTTATTTTTTGTCGAAAAATTTGCCCATTTCGAAATGTTTCGGGTAATTAAAAAATATATAAAGATATTTAGAATTAATAAAAAAATACATGTTGATTCATTCGCACTGTGAATAAGATTGAATCGTTTACACATTTTCTCAATTTCTCTGAAAGAATAATTCTTGAAGTACAGACATGCCACTGAAAATGTATGGATGTTTAAGCGAAAGCACTGCGCATAATTTGCCTTTGGTGAATTAAATTAAAATTCCGTGAAAATTAATTCAAGCAGTTCTGTTAAAATAACATAAGATGTTGATTATGAAATCCGCCCCAAGTAAATATTCTTTCCTAATTTATCTTTAACGAAATGTTAAAAAATTAAAATAGTGACCCTTATAGAATGCACAATTTATTATTTAGTTGAGGCCAGACATATTTAAATAAAATAAATAAACGTTTATCTACATTAGAATATTTGATTTTTTGTTAATTTGACCAGAAATTGGATTATGCATTGTGCAATATAATTTTTTTTTTATTGAAAAAAGAGTAGATAAATGATATATCAAAGGCTAGTATTCGCTGTTTCTCGATTCGTATAACTATAGAAGCATTAGTCCTGAATGATTCTATAAAAAAAAAAGGTATTTGTCAATGCGAAGTAATATGGTATGAGGCACCACACCACTTTTGTGGTCGTACAACGGAATGCACGAAGTGTGTAAGGATTCACAATGAGCTACTAGACACAGGACTCAATAACCTATCAAATTGAAGTGAAATTTCTTGGCGAAAAGAAAAAAATTCTAACCTCACAATGTGAAAGCTAGGATAAACATTGACTGTTGGCCGCGGTGGAAGCACACATGTCACTGGAGTAGGCTACGGAGTCGGCAAGAAACCTCAGGGAATAGGAGATTGAATACTAATTAACTTGAAGTGGCTATGGAAAAACTCGTCTTCATCCTATCTACTTTCTTCTTCACAAACCGTTATCAGAACCCATAACTACATTAATACGAGGAACCTTGAGGTATTTATGCAATACTCCAACCATACAAACTACAAACAACATCCTCTTCTTGAGATATGGATGAACGAGGACGTGGGAAAGAGATTGGTCGAAATAGACCTCTTAGTGAAATCATTGAGGGTGTAACGGAGCTTAATAGAAACGTTTAACAATGCTCGCCCCTTACAAGCCTCCCACAGCATGTGTAGTAATCTCCTTACATTCCGGCGGACACGCAAGGTCGATTACTCCCTACAATCTCTACCTCAATATACACTCCATTTTATTGTAGTCATTGAGGAACTTCGGCTTTACTAGCTGTTCAGAGGAGATCAGTTCTTGTGAACCAGTTCTTGAATTCTTAATTTATTTTGCTTCATTTTATTCTGTTCACATCCAAAATCTGTACATCAAATGTTACCGCTGTTACGAATCGCACTAATATCTCTAATGAGACACAACTCAAATATCGATTTTTCGATGTGAGTTATGACCTTGAAAGAAATGCTTAACTATCACTTAATCACTCATCAAAAATGTATCAACCTAGCTTCAGAGCTTGTCTGCCAGAAGGCACTTGTGTCCTAATGATATTCCAAGCTTATTAAAAGTTCTTCCCGTTTTTCCAAAAATGTGCTTTTTTATTTATGTCGCGTTAGAAATGTTAGGGCGAAAAAGTTGCATTCAACTCAGTTCGCATTGCTAGAATTCAAAAGATACAAGATATTGCCATAGAATTTGTATTTTTCCTTTGAAAATTAATTTTATAATTTTATCCTTCAAGAAATATTTGTATCAAATCTGAAGAAAATCCGAACATTTATTAACGTTTGTAAAACATAAACTCTCGGTGCACGATTAAATCCATCGTCATCATAGATCGGAATTTTTAAAAATAAGAATTTATAATCATATTTTAAAAATGTATAAATTGAAATTACAACTTCATTATAATAATACTATAAGCCAATATAATAAATGATATGTAATGAGATGAAGACAAGTGGAGAAACTACCCACTAAAGGTACTCAAATAACAAATTTATCTTAGAAGGTAACGAGATCTTCTTTTCAGACGACTTGGAGGATTATCGGAAAATGAAGAAGTACCTAGGTTTGATACAAGAGTGGGAATAAAGTCTGTCATGAAAAGATCGATATCGGGTTTGAAAAATCTGGAACAATTGGTACATTGAGGTCCTTATGGATAACTTAATTCGTTACAAAGCATTCAGGATTTCGGATTGTATTGGGTACGAGAGGAATTGTATTTATAATAATACAATTTATAGTAATAAAATTTAAAGGTAATATTTTCGAATTAAAGAAATATTTTTATAAGATTTCATGAAATCTGAAATACACGGTTATTTGTTATCGGGGAATAGGCGACTGACGGGCGAAGATGATGCAAAACGAACAGAAACAAGAACGCTTATTTGGGTAAAATAAATTCTATAACTGAAAAAACACAGGAGAAATATAGACATGATACTGCCATAAATTCTTCATTATTTGCAATATTTCGGTTTTCGAAAAGTCCAAATATTCTTCGAAAACGTTGCAAGTATTTCGAAGCAATTTATTCCTCTAACATATATATTTTTAAAACTTATTATATACCAGAATAGTCTTCCGGCTTTAGACACTAATAGATTATTCCATTTGATTTCTGCCTAGATGAATAATTTATGAGCATATCATACAACTATCTCTCCTGGTTATCACGCAATTAAGTTACTATAACAGTTAAGCACTGAGCCATCTAAAGAGAAACTGTAAAAATAAAATAGAGCGTAATAATTGAAGTTAATTAATATATCTTCTCTGTTTAAGAAATATATTTATTCTGATTAATAGTAATAGCTTTATTAGATCAGAAATGCAGGAATGAACTAGAAATGAGCGTTATAAACTTATCTCCTTATCAATGTGACCGCCCATTAGCGTTTACTTAGCTATGAAATGTTTATTGACATTATTTCTGAACTAGACAATTATATACAACTTCGGGACGTCATTTAATTTTTCGAAGAAGGGATAAAAACTACATGATTTGTTTTATAAGGGCAACTTCATTTTTTTTTTCCTTTTACCTCAATAGGAGTGGCATTGGTATATTCCATACAGCTATATTTGGTCAACTACACTAGACAAATATTTCTAAAGCTTTGTATAGACTTTTACAAACTTGACAAATCAAACGTTTAAACATTAAAATATTTGCTAGTATTTATGTTTCGTTATATTAAATCAGTTCTCTTTCATTAAAATTTTTGTGTAGTGGTTTTCATCACAATCAACTATGCCCAAGATCAGGTTCGCACCTCGGCAGGTGGTGTTAACATTTTTTAAATGGTGTAAAACATCCTAAGTAATGTAGTCCTTCGTATGTCACGTAACAGACGGTCCCGGCGGGCCTGTGCAATCTCAGGTACTCGTTAAAAAACCCTACCCTAGTTATACCTGAATAGGAAAAAAATAGGACTCCCACTGTAGCATAATCCGATTAGCCAAAGTGGCATAAATTAGCGTTAAATGAATAAACAATTTACATTGTAATTTGTTAAAAGGCTTCTTTAAAGAATAAAAATAGTCTGAATGAAACCGTTGACAAACGTTAAAATGCCCGGAACAATTGCGTAAAGATTTAGTTTATTTTGCTAGAGATTTGCCATGGCTTGATCGCATCGAAAAATTATAGAAATTTGTATATAAGAACTATTATTCGTTCTCTCCGCTTATTAAATGTATTTGAGATAAAATGGAATGGAATGGAATAGAAGGAGAGAAATGGTAGAAGATCGTACGGTGTGGTCCGGGCTATACAGAAAGAAACCTCACACTGCAGAGCTGTAGAGAGGAACGACTATGGTGATGATGATAAAATCAGATTAATTGGATAAAATGCATTAATATGAAACTAATTAATGTATAAAGCAATAAAATTTTCTAGATAGAAAAAGCAAAACAGATTTTAAAGGACATAATCAGCATATATATTTCTTAAACACATCGTACCAACTAGCAACAAATCAAGAAAGCAAAAAAATATTTTTTAAATTCCACTGTATCAATCAGTAGAAGAATCAGAGGAGTCCAGAGAAAAATCTTTGGAACTGTCAATGAAGAGCACAGTTGGATAATAAGAAGCAATGCCGAATTGATGGAACTGTATGGCGATCCTGATATTCTCTGTGCTATTAAGAAGAGCAGGCAAGGACGGTTAGGGTACGCGGAAAGAATGGAGTTATATAGGCTGCCTAAAATTATGTTAAATGGTCCACCGGGAGGAGAAAGAAAAATGGGCAGGCCCAGGCGTCGGTAGTTGGATGATTTGGAGGAAGATTTGAGAAGGATTGTCCCATGAAATTGGAAGAGCCTCGCTGGAGACCGCGAGGAATGGAGAATAATGGTGGCAGAGGTCCTGCAAGGACTGTAACACCCAACAGAGAGTGACTGAGTGAGTGAATATACCGAGATGTAATTCATTGCTACTGAGCAATAAAAATACAACATTTGATAACATATTATTTTCCAAGCGTGTTTACCGGACAATGGATGTCCAACAAGATTAAACCCAAGACTTTCACCAGACCTTTTAACTTTCCTGAAACCTGATGAACTGAATACATAAAGATATTTTGGCTTTCTTTGCTATGCATTATTACAAATTGTCCACACAACATTTACATTATTGAACTAGACCATCCAGTTCACCAAAACTAGGCGATGTGTGAATAAAATAGGTCGATATAAAAACTGTGCGAATAATAAACAAACTAATTATAAACCCAATTTTTTCTCATAAATAATTTTTTTTTTTAACATATGCATAAGAATTCCGATATCCATAGCGGTCGAGCAGGTCCTGTCCCCAATTCTACTACATCCTCCTGCCCTAGATGAATATCTCTCCTTTTTCAGGATTCAGGATAGAGGGCTAATAAAAAATAGTAGATAGATGTTCAAATACTTGAGGAGATGATTATAGGAGTGAGAAAAATGACAATTTATTACAACCCAGAACCAAGACAATTTAATTCAAACAGAGGTGTGAACAACGAAAGAATGCATTTATCGAGTTTTATGAATTGGCATTTTAATTATTTCTGAAATTCTACTGCAATTAATGTACTTCTGTTGTGTATATTTACAGATTTTGAAGAGCAGTTTTTTGAACTCTCTTTTTTGACAATATTTAATAACACCACAATTAAACGAACATTGTTTAGTATGGCCTAAAATATGAATATGGAAACACGGATTTTTCGTGTAATTTGTTTTATGAGTTATAGATGGACACTCACTGTTGGTTTGAGTAATTTTCTGCGGGTGACTCAGATTAATTCATAAATAAACAATTGGTTTTTTTTTTATTTTTGAAATTTATCCTCAAGCAAAAAGCGCATTTTCAAACTTTATTTTATCACAAAACCCTGACTTTTTCATTTGTGTTATTGAAAATTTGAAAACACGTCAACACACAAGGAAAAATGTATAGAATGAGGGCAAATATTATGAAATACAATTTTTTTATTTTATAATGATGTTTTACTAATTAACCTTTCCTTTGAAAAGAGGCATTTCATATGAAACTACCCAATAAATATACATTGATAATTGCAAATTTTAGAATATAAAATAATTTCCATTCTGGGACGACCATGTTCCTTAACAATAACGTAAGATTACGGGGAAAACCAAAAACGTTTTTAGCGAGAAATATACATTTTAAACTAAGCAAATAAAATCACAACTAACATTAAATCAATAAAAAGGTAAATTTAGGGTAAGAATCTTATTAAATACAACATTTTGTATCAACAAGATCCATCTCCAGAATATAAAAGTATATCTAATCATTTCTATTGGAGCAATATTTCAGCCATATAACCAGTGATATCAGTAAATCATTAGCTTAAAACCAAATGGTAGCTCTCTGAAGGACCAGTATGTGACCGCAAATGTGTCTTAGGATTTGTGAAGAGTTCAAACAAGCATGCTTTATGTCTGCTAAATGTCTGTCGAAAATGTTGTTTATTCATGTCCGTTATGCATGTATATGTTGGCATTTGAAAAAAAATTACATAAACGAAAATTCAAATGCATTTTATATTATGTATTTGCATGCGCAGATGCTTGATGTTCCATTGTGAGAGTGTTTATTTTGTTCTTTCTCATTTATCTAGCTCGTGATAAAAAATACAAAAAAGACAAGAAGGTGAAGGTGGCCATGACGATCATTCTGCTCATAATATACTTCATCATCAGCACGCTTTTCTACATGTTCGACAAGGTGGCGAGGACGGCACTCTTCGCCAAGCTCATCTTGGCGTTCAAGATCTACGTCATAGTCAAGCTTGTCGAGCTGAAGCGGTACATATGGTGGGTCAAAGAGGAGAAAAAGGAGGAGCACCATGAGATCTCAGTCCACGACCACCATTGGGAGGAGCCCCACAACTACGACCACCATTACGGCCACGACCACTACGAGCCCCACGACCACGGGCACTACGAGCACCCACCCTGGGGCTGGCACGGCAGGGCGGATCCCTACAGGGCACACGATCCCAGCATCCGTCCTGCCGCCAGGTAGGCCTCCAGGCGGGGCTCTTCCTCTGTCAGGCAGCAGCGTCGATAACACTAGAGGATTCGAAATCCCCCTAAAAAAACATAAAAATTTTAAAATCGCCTCGTCAGTATTAGAGATACCACTCTGTATTTTCAGAAACGCTGTGTCGGCGAACATATGACGGTAATACATCCCTTAACCCCGGCTTGATTAATCAATAATAATAATTCTCCTAAAAGTGTAAATATTAAAAACCGAAATAATTCTGTCATATGTGAGCGGGGAAAAATATTAAGTTTCTGGAGATGCTAATTGTTATCTCGGGTAATTATATAAAAATCAAAGAGAAAATAAAATTTGATCTCCATAATATAATAATAGTGAAAAAAATAAATAAAAACCAAAACTTTTATTGAAAATTGTTCCCAAGTTATATTAATGCTTTTTGAAGAAAAAAAATTGTATTTCAGAGAAATTTAACCTTTTAATACAACTCATTTAGCTACCAATCATCTTAAAAATTAAATTAAATATTCCTAATTTTCAATTCGAAACTAAACTCATGACTTCATTATACATGAATAATTCTATAAAAAATTAATTTATTTAATTGGTATTAATAAAAAATAAATGAGTTTAAACAACTTCTTAGTGGGCAGGCCACTAGGTGTTGCCAGTGCAATAAGTCATGAGCATGTCGGTGACGTGATCCCATTAGTTTTTCCCCTACCAAAAACATCTTTTCAAAATAAAACGTAATGTATGATATTAAAATCATAAAATTAATTATTTTGAATTCGTAGAAAAGGTGTTCTTCAAATTACTTCCCGTTAAAATTTTATATGTATATTTGTTTTCATAGCTGAACAATAAATAACATTTTACATAGGGACATATAACTATTGACTAGTGGTTTATGTTGAGTTGTAGTGTTTTTTTTATAGACATCGGAAAGGCTGTGAAAAAACAGTATTTCAAATTCCATTTAATGTATTGAGAATATAATCAAAACAATGATTTAAAAATCAAAATATTTATATGAAAGTTACTAAGTGGCCTCTTGATTTATGCCATTATAAAATATGACATCGATTAGATAGAATGTGATATAATTACGAGTGTAAAATATTCGTAAAAAAAATAAAAATTGCAATTAGGGCTGAATATTTGACTAAAGAAAAGACGCTGCTGCCTAAAGATAATGGAGGAGATATATTGAAGCTTTTTATTCAACTCAATACTCTAACACTTAATATCCTGACGATATAAGTATTGGCTTTTAACATCTTCTGTACAAAATTAAAGTTCGAAAAACTGGTACCGAAAACTAAAACTCAACAACTGACAAGACTTTATTTAAAAACTACTTAATTAGGTTGTAAGGTCAAAAGTGGTGAGGCTTGCCCCAATGTCGGTCGCCGGATGTTGAGATGTCCGTCCAAGCTTAAGGGCAGAATGTGACGGGCGGTTTTCCCCTGCCTCTTTAACAGGCTAGCCACTGGCATGTCAGAGATCTTTTATAACCAATATTATTTATTTATATTTCTCTTATTATTTGTAACTATCGCATGGAATAACTTCTGTCACAATGTGCCGTTTAGTTTGGATGGATTAGTATAGTAGCGTATGACAATGTCATTAAAAATGAAATTGTCTTTAAATTTTATGTGTTAATTTTTGTTTTCTTGTTTGAACTATGAAATTAGCTTATGTTTTATTTCCAATTGTGCATGAGTAAGATTGTCTATAATCTTAAAAAAAACAAAAAATCAAAAAGTATGTATTTTTTGCTCAATAACGACCCGTAAACGGGTCTTGTTGCATGTATAAAGTTTGGAGCTGTGAGATAATTGAGACGACTGTAAGTAGTCTATAAACGTAGTCACCAAAAACAAAAACCTTATAAGGTCAAACCTTATTTTTCTCTTTTAAATTGTTATTTATTTATTAGGGTAGTGTATTTTCCATTTGATATTATTTATGTACGCATGTATTTATTTTTCTGAATGCAAATAAAAGCGTTTTGCATGGTAGATTGTGTTTTCAATATCCAATGCCCCCTTAGAGCATGCTTCGAGGTGAAGGTTATAATTTTTAAGGTTACAAAAAGCTCTCTGACATGCCAGTATAGCCCTTGTCCTACCGCCGCTTGAACTCAATAATATTATAGGGATAAAAAATAATTTAAATTTTTCTAGTTATGAATTGGGAATGGAATGGTGCCAACAACATTCCGAGACCTCTACTTTCTCTTGTTCTGTTTACTCTTGCAGCCTTAAGCCGACAGACTCGACCGATGAGGTCACATACTGGCACTTCAGAGAGTAGCCTAAAAAGTTTAGTGGTAGTAATCGTAAGATAATGAGGCAGAGAATGATTACTTCATGGCCCGGCAACAGCACAAGCAAACAGTGTTGTGATCTCTTTGTAGTACTTGCTTACAGAGACTCAGTAGACTTGTTACAAACATTCTAACCGACAAAATTAATCAATACTATTATTAATAAGAATAAAACTTATACATGGTGATTGAGATATGAACAATATTTTATTGGTTGATTCTAAAATGATCTCCTTGGTACAAAGCAATCGTAAATCATCTTAACCATAGAAGTCTTACGATATTATGAATTTTTAAGTATTTATTTATAATAATAACATATAGCTAGTATAAATAAAAAGTAATAAAAATATTGAAAAATTTAAAACGCTGATGTTTAATTAGTTGATTGGTTGAGGGGTTGGTCGTCAACGCCTATGTTTATGACTATTTCAATTTATTTAATTAGTTTCATATAATTTTTCATATTTCTTAAACGATATAAATTATCATGAAATCAAATAATACGGATTCTCTCAACTTTACCAATCATATAATTTAAAAACTAGATTAATGAATATTTTTTTTTTTTTTTAAGTCTTGCCATCAATGATTTTTTAAACAAAAAATCTATGTTTAATAATATCAAAAATATTTGTATTAAATAAATAAATAAACCAGCAGCACTAAGTCAATGAAAGCACTTGATAAATCAATAAGCAAAAAATTAAATCTAAAAAAGCATATATACTATATATTTTTTTCGTTATTTAAGTTTTTTTTATATATTAAAAAAATATATATATTTTTAAATTGACAACATTAATTTCTAATCACATCATTATTGATACCTAAAATGAAATTATAGTTTATTATAAATTTCTGTTTTATCGATTTATTAATATAGTTTTGAATCGATTTCTGAAATATTGCTACTTCCAACTGAATCACCTTGTATATGAATGTTAAGAATCACTTAATTAAAACTAGCAATAGAATAAAGTTATTAGATAAGTACGAGCACTGAGTGCCTTCAGAAATTGGCATGTTTATTCAAATGGATTGTTCTGTTTTAAGTTAACAATCAGGGTATAATCCTTTAACAAAATAAGGAAAAGAAAATTCTAAAAAAGGATTCCATCTTTCTAGTAACATTTTTCATTAAAACTCTCTAATACACTAACAATTTTTCATACTTCAGAAATTCTAAAATTATTTACCTGCTCTAAAAATGTAAAACAAGAGATCAATATCAATAACAGAGCATTCTTATTATATTCTTAATTCATTTCATGTTAATTATTTATTAGTCGATATATATATATATATATATATATATATATATATATATATATATATTTATATATATATATATATGTGTGTGTGTGTGTGTGTGTGTGTGTGTGTGTGTGTGTAAGACAGAATATACTCACACACATACATATATATCAAGTTGTGTATTTTTTATGAGTATCGTATTTAGGTGCAAAGTGGGTAAAATCTCTCTATTATGTAAACAAAATGTTTAGTGATCACATTTTAATACTTCATGTTATATAAAAGGTGGATTAATAAAAATGGGTTGTAAAAAATTGAGTTTAACTAAAGACAAACTCTTGTTACAAATGAATTACAAATTACAAATGAAAAAGACGTATAGAAATCAGAAATTGCTAAAGAATAAAACAGTTGAAAACTTACATTATGATCAGTTAGAATCAGATTGAAGTAGGAATAGAACTTACAAATTAAAACCTGAACAGCTAGAAAACTAGGACCGCTAATCAAAAATTCAGTTCAATTTAAATTTTGTTTTCCCTGCTTACACTATATAGCTATATTGAAACTACGAGTTATTTATAAAATAGATAATAAATTGAAAAGAAAGAAATTTAAAAAATATATATAATTCATTCACACCAAAGACATTAAAGCCTCACTCCCACGTTCAGAGAAAGCCAAAAGCCTGTTTTTATAATTGATAAATCATTATACTATATTTAATAATATTCTGATGTATAACCATTGCAACTAATGTATATACATCAGAATATAATATAATAATATAAAATATATATATTATAAAATATAATATAATATATATAATTAAGTATCATTCGACTTAACGGCAAATTAAAAATAAATAAAATGATTTACTTAAAATAAATCAAAACTCTTACATATTCAGGGAATCGGTTTAAAAATGTACATATATTTCAATTTCATTCATCACTGTTTAATAGCTTTTAAGGTCACCAATCTAGTAACTTAGTTACTAAATTGATGAATAATTTAAGTACAGCTTCTTACTTCAATCTTTGTTAATATCTAATGAAATTACTGGCAATATAAATTATTATTGTATTTTTAGGGGAGCGGAGTGGCTCAGTGGTTCAGCACTGAGTTGCCATGCAGGAAATCCTGGTTCAAATCCCGCTGCGGGCAGTTACTTTTATTTAGTCTGTTTGCAGACGGAGATGGATCATATAGGATCTAGGACCCTCCTGGGGCTCAACCAGCCTTTATAAAATATTATAAAAATAGGGTACCCATAATAAGGGGGGGGACCTGGCGGTTGAGCGTGACCTAGGACAAGTCACCTCCTTGCAGAACCGTTGTCCATGAAACAGTACAGTCTCAACCATGTACTGAACCCCGTTCACGAGTCGTAGTGCTACAGGTTTTTTGTTAGTGTATTTTTAAGTTATTTTGCACATGAAAATGACGAAATTGGTATTTAATATTTATTTTAATGGAAAAAAATACTTTAAATCTTTCTGCAACATTAAATAAATATTAAATATTAAATTAAAAATACTTAATACAAACTTTTTAATATTAATAGTTTTGTATTTAATATTTTTAATTTTTCATACAAATAATTAATCTCTCTACACGTTTTAAAGTCTCCAATTTTGAAATAAAATAAAAATTTACCTTCATTTAAAATTTACTTTAGCAAAACTTTTTTGGTATTATGAGGAAATTGAGTCAATGTTAATTTTAATCTTATCTCTAAAATGTAAGATACACATTTGCATTCCATTTAAATAAACTTGCCAGTTCATTTTCAGCTTATATATATATCAAAAATGACGACCAACGAAATAACGGTAAGAACCATAAATGACGGTATGTTTAGCGTAATTTATTGAAATTTTCTATTCACTATTAAGCAACATATAATTTATGGTTCATTATGAAAACGAATGTTTTTTTGAAATGGTTCTATTAATCTAGATAACTAATTTTTAATATTCTTGAGATTAATATTATTGATTTATCGAGAAAGGTAAGTGCTTCATATAATTATACAATTAAGATAATGAATCTATTATTTATTCAGAATAACTGTTAAAAATTAATGCTGCTATTCTTTCATAGATATCCTAAATAGTACTTAACAATACCATATTATTCCGAAATATTGGGTGGGCTAGGAAGCGTGTTTCTACAGTTCATCATAATTTATGTAATATTTACATATGTATCGATAATCTGATTCGATATAGTATAATTCCATCTCTTTTTATCGGGGATACAGAAAAGCGTTGAAAGGTTGAATTAGATTAATGTTTCTCTCCTACACTTAATCATTCCTGAGTTATTTAGTCCATCTTATGATAAACGGTTCTAATCGAAAATGATGGTCTATCAGAGTCCATTAAGGTCCATCGGAGTTAAATATTAGGTGAATCCGTTAGTCACAATGTTGCCGCTTTAAAAATTCACGATTAATCTGAGAGGCAACTAAGAAGATAGGTGAAGATGACTAGAGAGCTTCCTGGCATGGCTAGATCGCCTTCAAGTAATAGTTGATTTTTATATATGCTAACGTAGTTTTAAATATGGCGGACTAGAGCACCCTCGGGTGACTGGGACATATAAGTAGGCCGTTATACGCACTCTCGCAGTAATAAGACTTTCTTGATGAGTGGTGGTCATTATTGATGACTAACCGCCTAGAAACAGATGACTACGTGATCCATCTCCGACTCCTAGTTTTCCATATCCACAGTTTCACCATCCCTTCGTGAGCTGTCGTCCTTCGGCAACTTTAATTAGTAAAAGTGTTTCGAACGGCCTGTCCACTTCATCTGAAAAAACTTTCTTTCTCTTTCTCAAATTATAAACAATCATCCGTGCATTTTGTCATTCCGCTTTACCTAATTTAGATGGCAGTGAAATCTTCATTAATGGCAACGGATGTTAAACTTTCCAGCCATCCAGATCACCTTAGGCGGACTCTGTGGACACCCTTACATAGCAAGTAGCCTATGGCTTCCTATAAGGGCAACAATTAACCTACATTGCATTTCCTGGATCCATAAACATAATCGATGAATGATGTCAAATTCGCCTTAAACAAGAAAAATAAAAAATATTAGAGCTGTCTCAAGTATTAAACACTGAAACGGTAGATTAAATTTCAGAAAAGAAAATTGATCCATACGATGCCCCAAGAAAACTTAAAGTCTCAAAAGTTTAGAGTATTTTTTTTTTAAATGACAACATTTATCATGTATTTTTTTTAAAATCACTCGAATCGAATCGAACTTAAAAATCACATAAAGAACTTTATAATTTTATAAACGGTTTCCATTAAATAAAAAAAATTTAATAATAAAAGAGAAATGAAAATTCTTTGCCTACCACATCACTGTAAAAAAAAAAAAGTTAACTGCAATAGCTAATTAAATAAATGGAATTAAAATTCACCCAACCTTAAGGAGTTGGGTGTCACCTGTGGAAAATCAACTCCCTGTACAACCGTTTTCCATGCAAAATAGTAGTCTCTGCTATGTACTGAACACTAGACCCGTTCTTGGGATGTAGTAAAACCGGATTTTTTTTAAGATGTCCACATGATGGCTCCAAGCCTGTTTCTTGGTGTTCTATAAATCATTAAAGATAAAATTAGTATACATAAAATATATTTTCCTTGCGTAATTATTATTTTATAGATGTAAATGAAAATAATAACTTGAATGAAGATAACTTTCCCGCATTCTAGCATAGCGTCGGTCCAAAAAATAATAAATACATGGGAAAATAGCTGACATCGGTTAAGGGTTTATGGGTTTTAGAGGAACTACTGTCTCATTAATAATTATTATATGATTAATTAGGATAATAAATAATCAATTACCAGTTCATTGAGTCCTTTTAGCGCTTTAAAATAATTCTATGGAAGAAGGATATCAGGCTGAGAAGCAGAAGGTAGGAACAAACCGCAAGACATTTTCTGTAATAACGGGTAAGTTCTACTTCTTGCATAAGACCTTTAGACCGCAAACACCATCATCGCTAGACGGGACGTCTATTTTAAGTTACGGGAAAAAATACGACTTTGTTTATGGTCAATGTACCCTTAGAAAACGTACTGTAATTTTGCCAAATAAATAATGTAATTTCATAAAATAACTTTCCAATCTTTATCATGGCTAAAGTAAAATCAAACCCTTAATTAACCAACTAATAGTCATATAGAAAAAAAAATTAACAGCTCTTATTTTTGTTCTACTAGCATACGTAAATATAAAAATACTTTTTTATATTATACAAGTGCTATAATAGGATGTGCTCTAGACATTTAATAATACAGGCTAAACATTTGTAGCCATAGAATTTGCATGATAACAAAGTCCTTAATCCCAATTCTTGAATCTCCATTTTTATTTTTTTTTAATAAGCATAGTGAATTAGGATTCATATCAAACAAATATATTTTTATATTTCATCTTAAAAAAATAAATTTAATTTAATTACTAAATATTTCAAAATATAGTCCACTGCTTGGCTTATTTCTGCATTGTATATAATGAGTAGACTATAATTAAAGATTTACGAATTTTAAAATTTTCTATCATAATAAAATGATACTAATAAGCGTTAATCCTACCAATGACATATTAATAACGGAAGTTAACTATAGCTTGAAGATATATATTTTTTATAAAAAACGAAAGTAACAGTACTCCGTAAACTGGGAATAGAAGAATTAAAATTTTGAGACCCCGAGAGGATTTTTTATAATTCCAATTCATTCACTTACAATTTTTCAACCATCTACTTAAATTTGGAACTCTAAGCGTTAAAAAAAAGTTAAAACGTTTAAATGAACCATGATTTGGAGTTAAAGGTTCATCCTGAATTCCGTAATATTTTTTTTTTTTATTATAAAACAATCTCACAGACCAAAACATATTCGCGATCCTTCCTTGCTATGGTCTTCGATTTATAGCAACAAATCTACTTCTTTTTTCTTGGTTGGAAATACGATTTAAAAAAACTCCTTGCATTAATGTAAACATACTAAGCATCATTCGAAATATTATGATTATCGAAATAAGCTATCGAATTGGAGAGTAAAAACCCGTTGCAAGATGATGGATATAATAATGATAACCTATCCCGGAGATTGTCTAGAAACGACCTAGAGTAAGAGGAGAAGGGTTACTAGTCGAGTTATGGGCCACGGAACAAGGTCACCAGGAAGTGGAGATGGGAATTAGTTAGGATGAGGAAAGCTGGCCAATTTCTAATAATTCAGTGATGGTCATCAGATCTAAAGGCTCCAATGTCTACATTTCAAATCATAGCTCGTTTTATGGCCAATGTACCCTATACAACGTATCACGTTTCGCGAAAATGGCACAAAAATGTATTTCAAATCATGCATTGTTACTTACGAAGTGCCTCTGTAACCCGGCCGTAGCTGCTCTTAAAAGCTCTAATATTATAGTAGGCGTCCACAGGAGTCTTGCTTCAGGTGCTCGTATATTAAACTTTACTGTTTGAAAATTCTACTTCAGAAAATTTGGTGCAGCGAACACCTAAAAGAGGACACGGACTGCTGTCATGGTTACTGATGAGTCGCGGTTCTTTTTTTACAGTGATAGCAGACGCCGAAGTGTCTTCGTAGAAAATGGGGTGCATACAATGTCCAAGTTCATGCTCCCTTCAGTTCAGTCTGTGTCTTATAGTCGCTCGCTACATCACATTCTTCTGAAGCACTGGGCTTTTGCTTCAGGTGTAAGGTCATCTTCCGACAAACGATTACAAATCGCCTGTGTGGATAAAGGCCAAGAAAAAACACCTTTAACTTCATTGAGGATCTGGCGCCCGGACGACGGCTCACCCCCAAATTCCTGACGAATCACTAATATGATGTTGGGGCCACCTGTGGTCTAGTGGTTAGCATAACTACTTACTATGCCTAAGATGGCGGGTTCGCAGCCTGGCATGTAGCCTTAGGATTTTTTAAAGGGAGTAAAAATTCCTCAGTTTTGCTATCCAATGGAAGGGACTTACTTAAAAGCGGGGTCCTCGTTCCCGGGATAGTCAAAATTTAGGACTCCAAAGCATCGTGCGGTTAGCCATAGCAAATAAATAAACAATAAACAAGCATAAACTAATATGATTTTTAAAAAGTAAAGGTAGAACAAAAATTATACTCGTAGAATACCCTGTTTACAGAACCCTCTGGGGTTCACCCAAGCTCTATAAAGTAGGTACATTGGGGGAAAACTGGCGGTTCAATGTGATCTCATTCTAATCACCTCCCTGCTTAACCGTTTTCTTAGAAACAATATAGCCTCTACCATCTACTGAACCCAGATACTTTAATAGGTTGTAGTGGTACAGGTTTTTTTTCTATAGAATACTTTATGCAAATGACCAAAGATGGAGAGAAAGCCTAAGTCGATTAGCCCGTGTTGAGAGAAAGTTATAGAAAGAAACAGAGGTAGTAGTAATAAAGGGCAACAGGACGACTACGTAGGATAGAATACGGGCAATGGAACGGGTTCTTATGCTAATATTCCTTCTGGAGTGGGAGTGTGAGTCAGGAGTCCTTAATATTTCGGAACATCGTAACTTCCGCCCAGATTGACCCAATGCTCAGTCAGGTATATGACACCGCTATGCGGCACACTAACACTCACGTATTAACAGTGATGACCACCGTGCACGATCATCTCATCACTCTTCGTAATAATTCAATATCGGGGTGGGGAGGGGGGGGGTTTAAAAAAGGACAAATAGCATTGTACATTAATAGATACATTGTTAACTTATGCAGGGTAATAAAATAAATCTACCAAATAAGTGCAAAAATGAGTTCATCAATTCCAAATTCATGAAACATTTGAAAGAGTTGGTACTTACATGTTATGGTCAGCAATGAAATATTCATTATTGTTTTTTACAAGTTGCCCAACAAAGGGCCTCGCAGATGTCATACTTTCTTCTCATCCGATAATCCATCATTTGTATGTTGCCTTGTTCTCCTGTTCTCCTCTGTCCATCCCTCATAATCTTGGCTCCTTCTCTCCTCCACAAGAACCCCGACGCTTTTGAGTCGGCTCCTAAATCTCTCTCTGTCCTGGCAGACTTCATCAGTGGTTCCAAGTATTTTAAGTTCTTCTTTCATCAGCTTATAAAAACCACTATGGCTTTTCAGGTTGCAAATATTTCAGAAGGCATATTTGCTTATTTAATTTTTTGAGATCCATCCTGAGTATATGTCCTTAAAAACTTAGTAATATTTTTCTCATACGTGTTTCCAAGTCCTCTGTCCTTTCTTATATTTATTTTCATTATTGTTTATGTACTTGTTGTAATTAATTTAATTCATCCTTACTTGACTAAAACTATTGAAATCCACTCATTGACCTATCGTTATGTTAGGTTAACCAAGCCTGGGAAGGACCTGTTCCCATTTCTTACAACTCGGAAACAAGAACCTATAACAAACACAAAATCCCACAGTCAGTTCTGCCAACAGTGGAATTCTTTATTTAAAAACCAATGGAAACATTTTTTAATGTTCAAAAAGAAATTTAGTTACCCCAGAAAGGAGGGGAGGAAGAGGATCAGATGTCAGTAGATAGGATTTCAATGAGCAAATAAAGATGTAAGCGATAAGAATGGAAGTGTAGAACTTTCAAATCCCAATCTTCACTAATCTGGCAAGAGGCCAATCTATTCTACCATTTACATCAATAAAAAAAATCAGTATTTTTATGGTATCCTGTTTTCACCAGACACTAAATTGAATAAAATCAACATAAATTAGTGAGTTGGCCTTATTTAAGATATGAAACATTATAAAAAAAAAATTGATACTCGTAACACACATTTGTCACTAATTGAATTAAATTTACTTTCCATGGATGTTCCGTTTAATAAAATTGCAGTAGAAAACTACATAATTAGAAACTACAGAACCATATTTATATGGGTTTTGGAAATAAAAAACTTCACTTAATTTTCCTGAAAACATTTAGACCTCATTAAATAGTATAACAATATATTTTTGTTTTGTTTTTTAATATCTAATTTATTGATCGAATTTGAACATTAATACTTTAGCTTTGCTTAAATTATGTCATTTTCAGGATTTCACTTTCAAATATCAACATTAAATATTCAATGTAAATTTTTTTTTCGTTCAGTTAATTATCAAATTCTTTCTTCATATTTAAAAATTATCCATTTTTAATCAGGCCTAAAAATGAGGGACGGTTATTGTTTTGAAATAAACTAAACTAAAGGTGTTAGAGTGAAAAGTTTTAAAAATTCGTCATTTAAGACTTTTATGAACGATGATAAGATCTATCTGGTTCTAAAGGACATTCAATTGTGTAATAATACATGTATATTGAAAATCGTTGGAGTCGTTATAGGTAGAGCGGTGAAAAGTAGGAAACAATCAGATTCTTCTTGTCTTTGCTATCCTAGGCTCAATAAAAAATACTTTATTTTTGGTTAAACCATGACCCACACATATATTTAATTTATAAACTTGGCTACACTGCCAAAGGTTTAGGGCCGGCCTTACCTTATGTGCAGGGTGTGCGGGGCACACGGCGCCGGGTCTCAATGGGCGCCGCGAGGTGTCTTATGGTCTCAAAAAATTTCATTTCAGTTGATCACATAGCAAAATTTGTCTAGTTTCATCGGCACATTCACCTCCTTAGGGGATTTGCCGTTTCTTGTAACACCTTGTATAACTGTAAGTGTTCAATTTTAATCGCATCCCTACTAGTGGGTGCCTAGGTTCACGATTGCACACGAGCGCGACATGGGCTAGAGCCGGATGAGGGGAGCAGCAGCAAAGGATGACAAAAATATGATAAAGATTTTAATTATTTCATTGCAAATAAAACAATATCACACCACCGCGCTTCACTAAATTATTCTAATGAAAACACAGTTATGGTCACACCACGAACGAGACACTAAAAGGGATATGGAAACAGTCAGTGTGGGAAATGAAGCTCTATGTCCTCACAGAGAATGATAGCCATTTATACAGAACTATTCACCACATGGAATAATACTGATGGAAGGTGCATCATTACTGAACAGGTGTACCCAGTATAGGTGGACACACCTGTCTCCTTAGACCACTTCAATCTAGTCAAGTGAATAGGATCCATTCTTGGAATGACACTAGACAATTGTGGCATTGTCACGATGAATCCCACACTGATGTTAAATTCAATCCCTTAACAGCAGTGAGGTGTGTAACACGCTCATGCTGTAAACACCTTTAACTTTTGTATAGTAGCAAGATACCGTGCAAATAAATAAATAATCAATAAAAAAAAATATCCTGGTAAACCATAAAGAACAGACAATAAATAAAAAGTATTAAGCTTTTAATATTAGCATTAAAGATTCAAATCAGGTAATATAACAAAAGGGGTAATCCAATATTTAAATTTCTTTTTAAATTTGAGGTATAAATTTGTCGAAGATTTATCAAAAACAATTATGATGGGATATTTGAAGAACAATAAATAAAAACTATTTTTAAAAAATACAGTGCTATCTGGAGTAATAAGAACATTATTAGAAAATATCTCTGTTATTTTTTAAAACATATAAAGACATCGCTGTGATATTAATAAATATATTCTTATATACGTATAATAGCAAACAATTATACAACAGTTATTCTGATACGATTATATTAGTACAAGTGGTAAGTGATTATTAAATTTTATTAAGAGTGACTTCTTCTAAAATCTAAATTTATATATTTATTCTCACAGGTAACATGGAACTATCAAGAGGTCACAAAAAGAAGAAGAAGATCAAAGCAATCAAAAAGGCCATTATTAAACTAGTCCTCATCGCTTTACTTATTAAATCCAAACTAAAAATGCTTTTAACCGCCTTTCAAACATTCCTTCAATTCAAAGCAGTGCTCCTGGCAACAATATTAGTCCTCATACACGCAGCCAAGCTCTGGGTAGAGATTAAGCATAAACAACATCCACAAAAGGTAAGGCTATTTATTATTTTTGAATCACATAATTATTAAGTATACTTTTAAATCGGATGTCAGGTAGTATGCATAATACAAAATAAAATAGTGTTTTGATCCATAAAACATATCCCTTCCAAAACATAATATTTTTTGCAATCCTAGCCTATATACACTTCTTGACATGAATAGAGAAAAATGTTATACTAATGCTACAAGTGCTAATCAAATTGTATTTTATTTACTTGCACAATCTAGATTTTTTATTAAATAAAAACATACAATGGGATCGTCACTATCCCCTTCTTTGATTAAATTACATTCGGTTAATTTTATAAATAAGTGTAGTGGAAGTATAATCTATAAGAAACAAACAGCATGTAAACCAAGTCCAGATTCCTAGAATGGTTCTCATCTGCTCCTCAGTAGGGTCCCATGCTTTTATTATTAAAATCTCTTATAACAAGGTGGGAAAAAAGTCAAAAATGATATCCAGTAATCCTCTCAACATGCAGATGTTGTCGTTTCAACATTCAATTATGATTGAAGAGACATTGGGGTAAGACGATACGTTTCGGATAAACACAAAACTTTAATGAATTATTTCATAATTATGGTATGGAAAATCTGTTACTGTTGATGCCCAAAACTAAATGAATTCATACACTAAATAGTTAGTGAATTAAAAGAGTGATCCATCTTTTAGTAGAAAATAGTTGACTGGATAATTCAATCCATCATTAAAGAAATGGTCAATTAAAATGAAAAAGAATATTGTATATAAACGAAAATTGTAAAAATCTCCTAACTTAGACCTCCAAATTATCATGATGGTTAAGAATTTAAAAAATTCAGTTCTAATTAACACAAATGCAGAATTCCTTAATCCATATTAGGAATTATTAATTGTTATATTAATATTAGGAAAATAATAAATTATTTTGTTTTACACCGAAACATCATATCATTTCGAAAAATAAAACTTTTCATGTTATAACAAAGAATTTACTTACAAAGTAATTTTACAATCTAGATTGCCTTAACAAGAGGTGAGTCTTTGAGAGGGATTTATTTATAAACAATAGGTATTTAAATAAATATAATATAATCAATTAATAATTATTTTATACTCAGATGTAAAAAATTCATTATAAACTTCATTATTAACCTGTTTTAGGTGATATACTATGAAAATGCACATCACCAACATCATTATGATCACCACGATGATCACCATGACCATTATGATGAACACGGAGGCAATGGTTGGAGCCTATGGGGCCGCAGTGGTCTAGAAGCACCTACCACAACACCTATATACCTCTCATATCTCGAAAGGTCTTCTCATGATCTACCCTACTCTGCCTACGTGCCAGCGAAGCAATAATCAATATTATTAAGCTATTTAATTGAAATGTTTTGATCACATCCCTCCCCTGTCAATGATTTAGTTGACAAAATTACTTGGCATAAAGTATGTTTGAAAGCATGCCTAAAATAGCTACCAAAATGTTTGCTTGTATAAGTTGATTTAAGCAAAAGGGCTAGACTGCTCGAATATGATAATGGTAGAGATGCCAACTTTCCAACCTTTATGTAATAATAATTTCAAGCATAAAACATTAATCACCAATATCTTAAGGCTTTACAACATTGTATGTACTAAAATGTAGGGTCATATCTAATAGATTTTGTTTCCCATCACAAACTCATATCTACTACATATGCACTATGTAATTATGTACTGTTAGAAGCAATTCCATAATTAACACCTTCCATTTAATAAACTTCACCAAGCATAACCGAATTATAACATAACTATTGATGGTATATACCATAATAAAAAAAATCATAATCAACCAGTTTGGCCCTTATGAAAATCATAGTATTGTAGATCAAATAGATGCAGCTTTTAAATATTATTAATTTGTATATATTTATTTATTATAAATCTATTTATTTATAATTTTACAATATAAATTTATGCATATTGTTAAGAGACAATAATTAAGATTGATGGAGCAAATAATAAGGCAGCAATAACTACATTTTTTCATTAATAAAACTAATGAATTAGTGTATTTATTGTTTTTATATCTATACTACATATGATGAATATAGAGTATAGATAGTATGTATGCTAATCTATATTTTATACTAAAAATAAAAACGTTATATATTAGAGGAAAAAAGTCCATGGAGTTTTAGACTGAGACTTCATATGAATGAAGATTAGATTAATGTACTTTTTTCATTTATTTAATATTCATATTTATTTATTAATATAATTTTCAAAAAGAGACGGAAATATTGCATTTTGTTTATCTATTATTAATCATTCCTTTTAAAATTAGCTTAATTCTTAGTGATTTAACTCAGGCATAATAGTTATAAGTTTTCCCCTACTTTTGTTTGTTTTTTGAGGATACCTATGAAGAATTGAACATCAGTAACAAAAATAAATTATAAATATGAACGAAATATGAAGCTTTATTAAATCTAATGTTGGATATAACAATAAATGTGTTGATTGTGAAATATGTTTAAAAACTAAAATTTGTTCAGCTTATATAAAAGCTATGGACAAAGATAAATTTACAAGGTAAGATTTAATAGTTAATAATCTATTTTTAAAATTAAGAAGTTTGCTCATATATTTACCTATTAATGTTATATACAAATCAAAATACTCATGTTAATAAGTTATGTAATTTATTAATGACCATTAAAACATGAAATAAAATTGTCTTGTGGAATAAAAATTTATAGAAATCATTGAATATAATCCAACCCTTTTGCATTGATTTTGTAATAAACAATTGATATAATCATATATATGAAATTTTAATGTTGTTCTTTTTATTACAAACAAGTTTCTATACGTACCCAGTATATCTCATGTGAAGCATAACTAAATTCAACATCAACTGATTAACAGGACTGGTATTCCCTTAGTGATGGGCCAGAAATCAGGAACTGTTACATTTTCACTGTTACTCATAAGTCACAGGTCTACCTGTGATTACAAATTCATGAATAACAGTTCCAAACTGTTGTTCACAGTGATTGGCGATAGAACCGAACGGAAATGAAGTGTGATTGTGTCTACAGTAACAGTTCTAAACTGTTCTTCACATTTGGGAACTGGTCCTAGACGAACGGAATTACAGTGTGATTCAGGTGAAAAGACTGATTACTGTTGTTAGGGCACCACAGGGCCTTACAGGGATAGCAACCTTGGAAAACCTTTTTTACAGTAATAAAATCTGATAGGCTGCTGCCTTAATTTGACTCAATTAATTTTATTATAGAAAATTAACTGTACAGTAATAAATTTAAATTATATTTGAATGTTTAAATAAAAGGGAAAGTCAGATATTTATTTACAGCTTGTTTATTGTAAACTATAAATATTTACTTGTAAATTACCTATACAAAAAATGATGGTAGTACTTGTAGGTACTACTATGTAGGGGAGGCACGTGCCCCCCCCCCAGATGTTTTTTTTGTACTGAGGAGAATCCATTTCTATGTAGGCAAATTACAAGATCATAGTTGTTAAAATATATGAATAATATAACCGATAGAACATGAGTGAAACTATCGTTTTGATATTTTAATAAACCTTTGAAACATTTCTAAAATACATACTAGTAATTTACCTTTAGTAAAATACTACTAGTTTATTTCTAAGTTATTGTTGATTTTTAATATAAAGAAAAAAAATTTCGCTCCTGGGGACCGTGTTCGAAAGAAATCGTCCTCTTGAACAAGGCCGGCTTTACCTTGTGTGCAGGGTGTGCGGTGCACATGGGCGCCGGGTCTCATGGGGTGCCACGAGGTGCCCCTTGCGAAACCCCCAAGGAGGCAGTGTTAGGCGCGGGCGGGATACATTAATTAAGAGAGGCGAGCCGGGGGCGCGAGCGGTGCGTCTCGCTTCCAGTACAAGTAAAAGAAAATTCTTATCCTTCAAATAGATCTATAAGATAATGTTAAATAATGAAACAGTTTCAAGAACCTGGCTGATTTATTCTAAATCAACTGATTCGATTTATTGTTTTTATTGTAAACTTGCCTTACCACTCCTTGCACTCCTTTAATGGTAAGATAGGTTATAACAATTGGTAACATTTGTCTATAACCTTAGAACGTCATGAAAAGAGCTCAGCGCACCTACTTTGTCTTAAGAAACATATTACATTAAAAATTGGCATTTTAAAAGAAAAAACAGTCGATTTCGTGCACCAAGCTGAAATTGAACGAGAGAAAAAACGTCGGGTGGCAGTAATCGAACGAATAATCCATATAATTCAGTTTTTAGCGAAGCAATCCCTAGCTTTTCGGGGAAATTCTGAACAAATTCATGAGTCTGATAATGGTAATTTTTTGAAACTGGTTGAATGTATCTCTAATTTTGATGATGTACTTGCAGAACACATTGCCCATATTGAAAAATCTTAGTCACGCCTAACTCATTATCTTGGGCAATAATATTCAGAATGAATTAATACAGTTATTGGAAGAAAGAATAAAAATAAACGATTGGTTTGAATTGAAACAATCCAAATATTTTTCAATTATATTAGATTGCACTCCAGATATTGCACATAGAGAACAAATTTCGGTTGTCGTACGGTTCGTTCTTTTAAATGCAAATAATGACAAGCCTGAAATAAATGAACATTTTCTGCGATTTTTCCCAATTACAGATGCAACTAGTGAGGGAATAACTCAATTTTTGTTAGATTTTTTAAACCCTAACGATATTGATATACAAGATATGCATGGCCCATAACCTTGGCCATGCATATCTTGTATATTATAATGGTGCGGATATGAAAGGAAAACATATAGGTCTCCAGAAACGAATTTCAGACTTAAACCCTCGCGCATTTTTCGTACCTTGTGCGGCACACAGCCTGAATTTGATAGTTTATGACGCTGCTAAAAGTTCGTTAGAAATTGTCAATTTTTTTTCAATTGTGCAAGAAATTTATGTTTTCTTTTCTGCGTCAACACCGCGTTGGCAAACTCTTGCCAAAGAAATGCCAACTTTAACTCTAAAACCACTCTTAAACACTCGATGGGAGAGCAGGGTTGAAGCAATAAAAGCTCTACGATTTAATCTAGGAAACTTATATGATGCCTTGTTTACCACATATTCCGACAGAAACATAGATGCGGAGTTGAGAAATTTGGCAGATTTGTTGTTAGCAAAAATTAAGTCATTCAAATTTATCTGTGTCCCTAGTTGTTTGGTTTGAAATTTTAAGCAAGATAAATTCAGTTAGCAAGACTCTTCAAAATTCCGATGTCGTTTTGTTGGAAGCGGTAAAAATGATTGATCTTGCAAAAAGAAATGTGTCTGAATTCCGTAATGAGTTCGCTTTTCAGGAGTTCCTCAATAACGCGAAAACCATAGCCGAAGAAGTCGACGCAATTGTCGAATTTCCCGCACCAGCTCGCCCTCGCGCGTGTAGAAGGTTTTTTGACTATGAGGCAGAAGATGAGCCGATAACAGATGCAGAAAAACATTTCAAAGTAAATTTTGATTACTACCTATTAGATACCGCTATCAATAAGTTCGACGAACGGTTCGAACTTTTGAATCAAAATAATATAATTTTTTCATTCCTTTAAAAATTAAATAACTGGAGGGATTTGGAGATTGCTACAAAAATGCATATTTTTCTTATTTAGAAAATAAACTGTGCCATGCTGGTTCTTCAGATGTAGAAAAGAGCTCTTTAATGAAATCGAATTATTACCGATGTTCATTAATGATTCTACAACACCGTTGGATATTTTAAATTATTTGTTTAATAATAAATTAATTTCAGTGTTTCCAAATCTGTCCACAGCACTTAGGATTTACCTCACATTGCCAGTCACTGTTGCTCACAGCGAAAGATCATTTTCGAAACTAAAGTTAAATAAAAACTATCTCAGATCCATAATGACTCAAAGTAGATTGGCAAATTTATCATTAATAAGTATTGAACATAATATCAAAATTGAAGTGGGTGACATCGTTAATGAATTTGCAGCAGCTAAAGCACGAAAAGTAATCTTGTAAATATATATTTGTAATTTGATTAAGAGCGTCTTTTAATTTGTATATAGTATTAATACATATTTTAAAATAAGCTTGTGCTTTCTTATTTCTGTAAGCCCTACTTTCCTGAAATACAGGGACATTTTTAGTCAGTGTGAAAAAATATCAGCTGTTTCATTCATTTGGTCTCAATGTCTTTTTCTATGGAACAACCGATTTTTTTCCAGAGTTGGCCCCATAGTAAAAGTTGTTCGTATTGATGAGTTATGTATACCCAAAGTATTCGCACTGACTAAAAATAACCCTGTCTAGAGAGAACAATTATTAGGGGAGCTTGTATACAGTTATGCAGCGTGTAAGGGAAACTGAAACCGTGACTTCAGACCATCAATACAAACAACTTGTATTCTGACAAACAAAACCTGCGGAAATGAAAACAAAAATATTAGTAATCGATCAGCTGATAGGTGTACTTTGTATGAAAAGTCGAAAATATTTTTTTCATTTCAGCAAGCTTTGTCCGAACAAAAGCTGCTTGTAATTATGATCTGAAGTCACCTTTTTGTTTCCGTTATGCTATACCTACCCTACACAACTGCTTCATTTTCGCGATTTCATTTCATGTTGACACCATAACAAAATTTGTTTAGTTTCATGGGCACATTCATCTCCTAAGAGGATTTGCCGTTTTTTGCAACACCTTGTATAACTTGTAAGTGTTTATTTTAATCGCGTGCCTACTAGGTCACGATTGCACATGGGCTAGAGCCGGCGCTGGTCTTGAATGGGTTAAACCATAAAAGGAAAATTTACGTTAAGTTGGATATTGAAAATAATTCCATCTGTATGTATATTGATAGGATTATAGTGTATACAAGTGTCGAAGTAATTATTTTCCTTATAATGCGTATTCTGTGATTGTTATATTCAAGATGTGGAATTAAGTACGCCGATGCAAACACTGTAGGTAGCATTTCGACAAAATCACGAATCACAGTTAGTAGCAGTTAAGAAATCACAGTAACGGCTAGAGCTGTTACTGAAAAGTAGCAGTTAAGCCGGTCTCTAATTCCCTCTATATGAAAACTTTGCTGCAATAACCATGTAGGCAACTGTTGAACAATGAAACAGCCAATTTGTTATTTGGCTGCATTTGTTTTTAAGAAGGGGGGATATTAAACTGGCTTTAATCTCTCTTCTAGAAAAGTTCATACCCACCATAATATATTAAAAACAAATTTATTTTTATGGTTTAATAACAGCTTATTTTTAACACATTTTAATTACTACATGAATGATTTTTGAAGAGCATATTTCATATAATTTAAATATATGATGTGTAAATTATATAGATAATTCAAAAGAGTGAGTATTTGAAAGACAGTAATTGATTCATAAATTTGAATTAATAGGGAAGCTTTATTAACTAATTATATCTGGTTTAGGAACTTTATTTTTACTCATAAAGCTACAACATTAATAAGTTATGTTTTCTTAAAACAGTAGTGTTTCTTCAAAATATATGTCTTTAATTGCTGATTTCAGACATTATTATAAAAGAGGGATATTAGAAAAAATCAATTTTCACATATAATTCTGTAATAATTTATGAAAATCAAATAACAATTAAGAATATTAAAAAAATAATACCAGTTTAATAATTTTTCTAGTCACCGATTGATTTAAAAAATAAAATAAATGGGCCATGAAATCATATAGGTTACGGCTCCTTTACTACTTTATATATTAGGTAATTTATATATTTTTTTACACACCATCAAGAACGTTTTTTTTTTTTTCCTTGCATCATTTTAACTTTTTAACAGTTTTGCTATCTCTAATAGTAATTACCAGGAGTCCATGAGTCCTCCAGTAGAACATAAAATTTACAATAGTATTTTTCATACGTCTACTGGCATTGATCCTTCATAGACATTTACAATTTATAACAGCAAAGCAAAACATGAATAATGCACCCAAAAAACACATCCCACCACCTCCAAGGCTCAAATGCAACTCGCATCAAAATAATTTCAGTAACTGTGTAATTACTAATCTCACAATAGCTTCAGTTACTGTGTAATTATAAGAAAATAATAATCCCACCTTCTTATCTCTTGTAACCTCTTCTCATCGTATGAGCTATTTGTGTGTGCATTATCCATTTTTGTTCTGTATTGTTTATTAAATAAAAGTTTGCATTTTTGTCATATTACTTTTGTTATTGCCTATTTAAAATTAACATAAAAGCACTTTGAGAGTGTCTTTAAAAGAAGCTGTGAAACACTTCCTGACGTTCGGAATAATTCCAAAGATGAAATTAGACAAGGAGAAATGGAGATGTTTTTGTCAAAAGTATAGGGAATACATCTATATAAGAAGAGAAACGTGGCTAGAGGAGTCTATAATCACCATTTTATAATTACATTTTGTACACTTCAGTTTCCACAAATATAAAATTATTTATCTTTTTCTTCCTCTGAGTTACTAATGATTTAGGAAGATTTAGATAAGATCTATGGCTGGGCCAACTATGAAAAATAAAGCCATTGTTAATTATCCCAATTTTCATGGCAGATTCAACACTACCCTTCCTATTTCAACCCTAAATAATCATCTAATTACTTAGGCTCTTGGTAAAATCTTATTTCATTTTTTTCCATTTCTCCACTTTGTCCTGTTCTAACAGAAACAAGTCCCAGAATAAAGTTCTGTTTCAATCTATCTAATTACATTAATTTTTAAAAAGTGCAACATACCTCCACATGGTAAATAGGAAGACAGTCAATGTACATCCTCTCCTATTTTACTCGTGCAAGTACTCAGATTTATAATATCAACGCTTTTTGTTCTAAGCTAATTGATTTCATTTCATGAATCGAGGTTCAAAAAATGCTTGTAGCAGAATTGAGGGATTGGAAAGATAAATCCTCCAAACAATAACTGGAGCAGTATGGGATCAGAGACTAAACTCAAGGAGGAGAAGGACCAAAAGGGAATTGCTCACGGAGATTGACCAGTCAATATCTCATGATATGAAGGCAATGAGGCTAACATGAGCGAGGTGTGTAGCTGCAGGTGTGTAATCCATTAGGAAGCCTCTAGCCAACTTTGAATGTCATAATAGTTGGCAAGAGACCATGTGGGAGTTCAAAGACCAGATGGAAAGACAGGATCAACAAAGATGCTCCGCAGCTTTCTACAGTAAAATGGAAATTGTTTGGCCCAACATAGACAGAGGTGGAGAAGAATGGTAAAGGTGTCAAAGATCTACAAGGTCTGTAGAGTCAACCAAAATAGAAAAAATATACACAAATATATACGGTTATAATATAACTAATAATGATAATGGTAGACAATAAACAATTTATGCTGAGTAAATGAGTAAATAACACATAACTTTTGATTTATTATATGTAAAAATAAAAACAAACACTATCATTCTAAGCAAAATATAAAAACTAATCTCTACGTACTGTAAACGAACTAAAGTAATATTTCAAAACCAATAACAGACAGATTATCGAAAAGATAGTAATTAATAAAATTGTACCAATATTTATTTTATTTTATATTTGGTTATAAACAGATTGTAATCCAACATAAATTCATGAGATTTTATTAAAGCTCAAGTATTTTCTAATAAATTTACTTCAATTATCTAACTTGAAACATGTTATAATAGAAAAATTATTTAGTATGAAACATAACAACTATACTATACAGACCAACAAAATTATTTTTCCTTTATATACACTTCGATTATGTCAAATCCTGATTATTTACACCTTCATAGCTATCCATAATTAATATTAACTAAATCACTAAATTTCAAAAATCACTGAAAACATGTTACTTCGTTAGAAACATGTTACTTAATTTTTAATTTTTCATAATATTACTTAATTACTTCAGAAAGTAATCTTCAACTTACAAAACTGTCAATAACTTTTTAAGGAAAATATGTTTGTTTTTTATAAAAATACTTAAATTAATTAGTATTTTTTCTTCTGCTTAAGAATATATTTTTTAATGGAAATGGTTATTTTATTTAGTTCAGTCTTACAAATGACATAGAAGACTGCAACATTATCTCTGGGATAGCTTCTTCAATATCTTTTATTTTTCTCATCACTTCAGACATTTTGGTAGTAAGGCCGTGTAGCTGTTTTCTAATCAATTTACCCCTTACATTACCCAAGTCAATTCCTTTCTTAGTCATGTTAACAACCCTTTCTTCTAGAACGGATTCTTGGTGTTTACACCCGACACATACACGCCTTATCTCATCTTCATAAATAGATATCCTTCTCTGGATATCATCTAGGTAAGCAAGGGCTTGGCGTTCTTTTTCAGTCAGTCTTGAATCAAGGCAAACATTCCTCATGATATTTTCCATTCTACACATTAAACTCATTTGTTTTTCATTAATTTCTTGGTACCTGGAAAAATAAAATAAAAATGATAGTCATGAAATAATTAAGTGAATACACAATGATAACGATCAATCGATAAACAGTTTAATTTTTAGGTCAATTAACTTTTTTTTTAAGGAGGGATTAAACAAAAAAACAAAACAATAGACCCAATAGACAGACTTGTTCCCCCCACTATTACTTGTTTCATTAAAATTGAAATTTTTATAAACTAAATTCATTGGGACAACATTAAAGTTAGACAAGTTTCTACCTTAACTATATTTCAAAATCAATTCTATACACAAAACAAGCTCTTATTTTAATGTTAGCTGATGTAAACCGTAACAAGCATTATTTTATAACCTCATTTTAACTCAAACTACAAATGTTATTATTCCGTTCAGCCTGTTTAATACCATTTCAACGAATTGTATCAAATTTATTTTTAATAATTTAAACTTGGACACAGTACTGAGTAAACTTAATCATTGTAATAGCAATGAATTGTGGGAACAGAGAGCTTATAATGATTCCTAAATACAACATTGGTTTCAGAAGTTTTTCTAAAGAGATTTCGAGTTAAAATAATAGGATGGTCTACTGTTGCTGCAATCCATAACAGATTTATTGATAGTAGCGACATCTGTCACTATTGACAAGAACTGTCAAAAACTGATGATCTAGATAGGCATTTTCCAAGCAAAAAAAAAAACCTGGATAACTTCACAAGAGATAGGCTTTAAAAATCAGAGTGATATTGAAAATACACTATATAAATCACGGATAATCTGCATTGTTTTAGCACTATCCTATCATTAAATATATTAGCAAATAGTTAAATTCAGATTCTTAAAAAACTTCGCCTCAAGATCATTATTAACATTTAGAAATAATAAAAATAGATAAAATAAGGTATAAGATAATCATTTGAGAAGGCAGAAAATATTGGGGTCCATTGGAGAAATATTTTTCTATTTTTTTAGTTAATGGAAGTGTCAATTTTTTTACCAAAGATTTCTAAGTTCTTAAGGTAAAGGTAATGCGCTAAATAATTAAGAAGGAAGCAAAATTATTAAACTCAATTATTTCCCACAACACCATTATCATCAGAAAAAGAGTGTTGTCAATTATCTTACCCAGAGTAGCATGATGTTATCTCCTTTCTACAACAATAATAACAAAATCCGTTTATACCAAATTCAAAAATCCAATAATTTTCCAGATTACCTAATTAAAAAGTTGATCACAATGCTGCACCATAGCCTACCAATATAGATATATTCCATACACCCCTAACCTTTCATATGAAATTTAAGAAATCCATCCATCCATCGTCTAAAAAATGAATTAAATAAATTAAAAAATCATACCAGCCAACTCAAAGACCAATCCCCACTACTAAATACAGTGTCAAGAATTGCTACCCATATTGCATTGGTAAAACAAAAAATTACCATAAATAGTTTATAACCTATACCTATACCTTATAACCATTTTCATCAAAATTAGTTGGATGGTTTGTTTATTTAATTTAATGTCACGTTATGCTGCAATTGCTAATTGGATGATGCTACAAAGGGAGTTCTAAGTTTGCCCATCCAGGTAAAATTAGATCGTGGCTGGAATAGGAAGAGACGAAATAGAGACGCCCCCAAGGGAATTGGAGCCCCCTGATATGGACGATGTCCATGAAGCGGTGGAAGGAATAAAAAATAATAAACCACCGGGGCCAGATGGACTCCCTCTGAACTGTTGAAGTATGGAGGGGAAGAATTAGTCAAAGTCCTCTATAATATACTAATGGATGTCTGAAAGATGGAGGAAATCCCTTGTGAGTGGTGCAAAGCGTTTATATGCCTGATTTGCTACATTGTAATAATTGTCATGGTATATTCCTCTTACCATGTGCTTATAAGGTGTTCTCTCGGATAATTTATAAAAAACTGCTTCCTTTTGCCGAGCAGAATATAGGAAAGTACCAGACGGGCTTCATTAGAGGGAAGTCTACCATAGTTCAGATATTCTCCATTAGAAGGATTCTGGAGAGGTGCAGGGAGTATAATATCCACACAAACCACCTGTTCATTGACTTCCGAGAGGCCTATGATAGTATAAAGAGGTACGAGCTGCACAAGGAGCTGCTGGAAATGGGAATACCACCGAAGCAGACATGACTGATTAGGGCCACGATGAAGAAGGTGCAATGCACAGTTCGCGTTGAAGGTAACCTGACTGAAAGCTTTGAAACTCACAAAGGGCTGAGAAAGGGTGATTGCCTCGCATGCCTTCTCTTCAATTTGGCCCTTGAAAGTGCAGTCCAGAAATCAGGAATACAAATTGGGGGAACTATATTCAATAGATTGATGATTTATAGAATAGGCCTTCGCCGATGACATAGGTATTGTGGCAGAAACCCCTACAGATTTAGAAAATGCTTTAATCAGTCTCCAGATAGCAGCAGCTAGATTGGGTTTAGAGGTCAATGAATCAAAAACCAAATATATGCATGCAGGCCCACAACTGAATGTGCATGAACCATCACATTTTATGGCTGGAGGCTTTAAATTTGAAAGGGTGAAGGAATTTGTGTATCTTGGATAATGACATAAAAGCAGAAATCCATCGCAGAATTATGTCCTCAAATAAATGTTATTTCAGGTTACTGAAGCATTTTAGAAGCAGGACTATTTCTCAAAACACGAAGGTGCATTTGTATAAGACCCTGGTAAGACCAGTTCTTACTTATGCCTCCGAATGCTGGACATTACCCAGTTCACAGGAAGCCCTTCTCCAAAGGTTCGAGAGGAAAATTTTGAGGAGAATTGATGGCCCAGTTTGCACCAATGGGATCTGGAGGATAAGGACGAGCGCTGAGCTAACAAGACTCTACAAGAGCCCAGATATTTTAAGGGTAACAAAAGTAAGCCGGCTTCGATGGGCAGGTCATATAATTAGAATGACCCAGGATCAGATTCCTAATATGGTCCTAGACCTCGGCTCCGATGGATCGATGGAGTGGTGGGGGATGCCAGGTCCATCTTAGGAATCCGCAATTGGAGAGCAGTGGCAACCAATAGAGAAGACTGGCGAACCAAGCTGTAGGAGGCCTTGACTCTATAGGAGTTGTAGCGCCACGAATGATGATGATGAGGTATAATTAGGATAGGGATCTTTAATAACTACCTGACACCCAACAGGCTCGGGACCCCGATATCACGTCCCTACCGAAGGATGGTATAACGAACAATTTCTTTCTCACTTTGAAAAATCCTAAGGCCATCTTTAGTGACGGGAACCTGTGATTGGGGTATAGAAGATTATTATGCTGACCATTAACCAGTCAGATATTTACAAAATATAATCAAATATTCATTCAATGAAATAACAAATACCTAAAACCATTTTTATCTGTTTTCACAATAATCTAAACTACTTTATTTATATAATATAGAGTTATAGAAATCATACATTTACAAAAATGATTAGTGTCTGTTCCGCAGATTGTCACTTTATGTTGAGTTATATGTTTTAACTGTTTCATTTTTAATTTTTTCTAATAATATGAGTCATCATGAGCTTTAGTAATTATAAAGAGAATGTTATTATGGGCAATGAGTAGATTTCGGTAATCATTTTATCAAGAAATAAAAGTTTCAACGAACATTTCGAAGTGTAGATGATACATGTTTGAAGAAAAGTTTATTTCTAAAAGAAATGATTTCCAAAGTTTACACATTTCCCATAATTACATTTTCTTTTTCATACTAAAGCACATGTTAACTTGTATTCTTGAAAATATGAAAATGAAACGAATAAACAGTTAAAACTTGTTGTAACTCAGCTCGAAGCGACAACCTGTGGAACAGATACCTTTTTGGAAAATATTAAAAGGGAAATGAATGAAAAGTTAAAATTTGTTGTGACTCAACTCAAACCAACAACCTGCGGAATAATTACTAAATAATTCATACCAAAGCTAATAAAGGTAATTAATTACCTTTAGCAATTGTTTAGAATATCAACTTTTTAATAGTAACAAACAAAAATGGATATTTAGTAATCCTTACTAGGATAACATTTGCACAGATAACGAGGTTGATTAAGTTAAATAACTCCAAACTGATGACAATAAAAAAAAGAGGTTATGTTAGAAAGGTAAAAAAAAATCTATAAGCATTGCACGGCAATGTGGAAACAGCTCCAATAACATTACAATCTTAAGCAGTCTATCACAGGACAGATTTTTTATTAATTGTTAAATATTCTCAACAATCACCCCCTTCCTCCGTTAAAGAAGAAGTACAACTAACCCAGATCACTGGCTTACCAGTAATAGTCCTTGTAGAAGCGATCTCTAGCACCATTTTTTTGCTAATTTAAAATTTTCATATTAATTGGAATTAATAAAATTATTAATACTTTAAATAGACATTATTTAAAGTTATTAAAACTATAATTAGACATTATTTAAAAATATTAGTGCTGTCTAGTTCCACTAACTCAAGACTAATCAGATTAAAATAGTAAAAGTATAAATTAAGGTAACTTCCCATTCTTTACTGAAATCCCTTGGGTGTTAGTATATCCCACAAGCGAGCTGTGATCTAATAAAGCATTAATAATTCAAACTAAAGTATGGTTCCTAATACAAATTATGGGAAAAAGTCAACAATGAAGATAGCAGTTTCCAATTAAATCAGTAATAGTTTAAATAATGCAATAGAAAATAGAAAACAATACAAAATAATAAGTTATCAAGAATACAGGAGGATGCTAGTTTGATGACAGTTATCTTCATTTTTAGAAGATGAAAATGACCCCAGAAAATCATACTAAAAAAATTATAAATAAAATTTGCTACTTATTAAGAGAAAAAGTACCTCTGTGCTATTTGCAGTGCTCCAGCATATAACCTTTCTTTTTCTTCCTCAAGGCTTGTAGCATCTTTCTGTTGCTGAAGTAACGCAGCCATTAATGTGGTAGATTTTGTTTCCAACTTGTTTGCCACTTTTTCATGAGCTTCCATGGTAGCCTTGTACTGTAATTTCATTTTATAAATTACATTATATATATCCTTAGGATTTGAATCAGGCAAATTCATGACAGGGCCTGGCCCATGCTCTTTAAGTATATTTTGTATATGCAGTAAAAATCCATCATCCTCATGATTATGGTCAATTGAGGTTTCTAAATTTTGCATAGAATGTAAAATGTGAGGAGTTATTTTAATATTGATAAGATCTTGATTGTTAAGTAAAACTAATAAGCTTGATGACAAATCTACAAATGCACATCCTAACAATGGTAGAGCTGTTAGAGATGATCCTTTGTTCACACCTGTACAAAGTAAGTACTCTACAAGACTTTCGCTTGTGTAAGGCGAAAAATCGGCCTCTTGACTTTCTAAAAACTCATAAAGTTTAGTAACAAGAGGTAAAGTAATAGAATGTATCCCAGCTTTATGTACAGAAAAATACATGGATTTCTCGACAGGATTCTTCATTAAATGAATAGGACATGAAACTATCTCATCATCTTCTCCTAAAGATATGCCAACTTCTAATTCTATGCATTCAACAACACATAATGATTTTTCTGTATCAGATTTAAAACTACCATTATTCAGATAAATGCAGTTATAAATAGTCCCAACACATGTAGAAAATGCGACAATAGGAGGTAATGTATGAAGCACTAAAATGGAACTAGCATCTGATCCATAGTTATCATCGGAACTTGGAAACATACGTAATGGCCCTTGGGCTGGAATTCTTTCTCTATCGTCTTCAATAGCTGTTTCTACACAATAAATATCACCATTTCCCCAAAGCACCATGATTGGCCACTTAATTTTAGAAGCATCGTCTACAACAGGAGGTGGACCAACATCAAAATCTATAGGTGTATCACCTAGTGAAATTTTCGAAGGTATATTTGTATGAGTACTCAGTTTACTTTTCTGTGATAAAATACATTTCCACAAGACTTCTCCATTGATAACATCAAATAATCGCAAACATTCATCGGACGTAAGGACAATCAAATGAGAATCTGAAGGGGATCCAGGATGCCATTTAGCCTGCCGAAGTGTTTGTTGCTCTCCAAAAAACAATCTTTCACCTATGTTGCTGCATTTCACTTTCAAAGATTTATTTATTGTAGACCACCTTTCTGGTAAATCTAAAACTGCTATACCAGAATTGCCTTCAGTATTAGCAGTCAAAGCTAAGAGAGTGCTTGAAAAATTTAATAACAATCTTTCAGGGGAGAATGAAATACCTTGGAGAGGATGAATCACTAGATGAGTATTCAAATCGGAATCACGAATAGATTGTTTAATATTAACAGCATGAACACAAGCATCAAAACTATTCCAGATATACAAAATGTCTTGGCCATAGGCAATCATATCCATACACTTCGCTGAATCTGCACATATTTTGTCTCGTAATTCGTCAATAAATGCATGGTTACATAAACTGGAAACTTCAATCACTGACATTTTATAATTTCAGAAAAACTCATAATATGAGTCAAGAAGGTTTCTATAAGGTTATGTCAGATATAAACAAAGCTGGAAGGCACTGCCGAAATGATAAGGGAGTTAACAGAAGGATAGATCTTATTTAGCTCCCAAAACAGCTTTTACCTATTTTCACCAGCGTATTTTATATCATTAAATGAATGTTTTATAATTGTGAATATTGAATATAAATTATTTGTTATACACACTCATTTATAAAGTTGATTTATTCTTTATTTCTATTTACTAGAGATTTTTATGGAGTTATATGCATGTTTGCACATTTGTTTAAAAATTAAGTATCTATGTTTAAAAAAAAACATGTTATAAAGTAATAAAGTAAGCTCAGTTATTATAGGTACAACAATAAAAACTTTCGTATCAAAATGTTCTTATAAAAACAAAATCCACCATTAAAAACACTAAAAGAATATTATAATAAACGTTCTATTACTTCAAATAAAATCACAATACCATATATTATTAAATTAAACTCAACGATATTGCATTTATTTGGCGTTTTAGATTTGATTATTTTTTTTAATGAAATATTAAAGTATTATAGTTAAACAAAAAAAATAAATTAAAGTATGTAATATCATACAATTGTTGATTGATAAACAGAATAATAATTAAACATAAAGTAGTTGTCCTTTATCAGTCCCCGCCAAACGGCGCAAAATCCCGCCAATTTATTCAATCCCGCCAAAGCTATTATGCTGTAAAGACGATGCAGTCAGTATTAACCAGTCATGTTATGAGTAAGAAAAACCAGAGAAGATTAGGTATTTACAAACGTTTTATTATATGTATTTATTGACATTGTTGTCAACAAGTAATTTAGCATATATATATTAAATACAATAAAAACGAGTATGTGTTTACTACTAAAACTAAGTTAAGTGAATGATCTGAAGGGTTTTTGAAAGGTCTTAATCTTAAGACGTGATTATGTTTCATGAGTTAAGTAGTTAGGATTTCTTATTTATTTTCAATGAGCTTGGGACCATTCTTAGAGATATACTTTAAATTTAATGTGTGATTACTATTCGTATAATTTACTATTAGAATTTTCAGATTAATTTTATATCACTAGCGGGTTCAACATGTTATATCTTAGACCCATTAGCCCTCCCTTAATCGATTATTTTTTTTTTCGTGATAAATGACCCATAAAGTAGTTATGCATTATAGAAGTAGAGTTATTAGTTAAAGTAAATTTGCCTAACATTCGAATTAAGCAGCAGCAAATGCATTTCCTATCTAAATAATAAGTTTGGATTTATTTTTTATTTCATCCCTTCAAAAAGTTTGAAATGGTCGGAAAAACCTCGATTGTAAAATTAAATTAAAAATCGGTCAATATCTAAAGTTTATGGGAAAAAATCAGGTAAAAACATTCAACTCTGTCTTATGTTTTTGTTTTTTTTCCTATCTCTCCTTTATATATTTGTATAAATAAAATTATTATTATTCTTTATAAAATAGCTAAATAACTAAGAAAAAAGTAAGTGTTTAAAGCTATACTTGTTGAACGAAGTATATATGCAGTAGATTAAATCCTTGGATCCAGTGCGGAACACAGCTCTTTGCCCAGACTACTTCCTCTAATAATTGTAATTTTAATTTTTTTTCCCTGTAGCCAATTTATTTTTATTCAAAATATAAAAAATATATGCATACAAAACTTCCAGGAAATCAAGCAATCTAATAAATAGGTTCTGACACACTTATATATACAGGATATATACGTTTTAACTGACAAAATATAGTTCTGTCATCCGCTATTCCTGAGCATGTTGATCAATAGATATATCTAGGTGATTTGGCCATGATCAAGTTCGTCCACAAGGTCCACCCCTAATTAAAGATAACTACTTTATTGAGACTGGGTGTGCCCACGAGGGCCTTTCGAACCCTTTTTTTTTTCTCGCCTGTTTCTCAGAACCTATGCGTCCTAGAGATAAATCTTCCGTCAACAAAATAAGAGCTATTTCTATGTTTTACAAAATCGCTTTAATAAAATTTTAGTTTGGGGAAGGCAGCTTACTTCCCAACCCCGTCTTGACTTGTTCATATATCATTGAGAATGAAGAATATGACATGCAGAGTGTGATAAGGTCTACTTACAGTATGACAGGCATAAACGGAAACTGGTATTCTTATATTATTAGCAGTTAAAAAAAAAAAAATTAATGACTGATTGGCTGCTCTCAGTTGCTTTGGGTACGGCCAGCCAAGTTGGATTAGTAATAATGGAGTTTTACAATATTTCGTATATATTAACTATACATACTATTTATATTCTTTTAATATTTCTTGCACATCTTGCCACTACGCGAGAAGTTTCATCGAAAAGAGCTTCATAATTAAGAAGAAGAATAGATTTGTTGGAATTAATAACTGCTGTACGACATTTTGTTGGAATAAAACGAATAAATACTGTTACAAAGTTCTTTTTGCAAGGAAGATACCAGAAGGACTCTTTTTTTGTTACATGCTCTTAAGAATTCACTTTCTAAAAAATATAATTTTTCGCCCATTTTTAAATTCGTCTACTAATTAGAGGAATTGGCTGATTGCCTTATAATCTTATGTTTCTTTGATTTTACACAGTTAATACTTCATTTAATTATTGATTATGACAAAGGTGAATTTCGAAAATTAGCATTTACTTTATGGCAAAGAGAAAACTTATATAAACAAACACTAGCAAACGTCAAAATGTTTCAAGATTGCCATGTTCACTTCCCTTGTCAGTAATGGCGCTCCTGTAAGAGGGGCATGGCATTTATCCTCTAAGTCTTAAATTTTAAGACACAATATAAATTATTAATGATAGTGGCTTAAATCGTTATACACCATAAGTTCAGTAATTTAGCCAAGAATGTACGCACTCAAATGGAAATTTTTCCTCTTTCCCCTTTCCTCACACCCCTCTGCTGAAAAATAACCAACAATAAAAAATACAATATGGGCCAAATGGCATTTGTATAATTTCTGAAATAAATATTATTCTTATTATCATTATGATTATTGTGGTATTGTATCAGAACCCCTCACTCATAAGATAAGTGATCTGTTTTATGATTTATTATTCAATACTGCCGGAATAAAAGTATCATTCGCAATAGCCTTCGCAATTATTTAAGAGAAAAATGAAATGTTCTAAATTATAAAAATCTTGGGTTTGGCACTAGATAAGAAAACTTGTTTTAGATCAACAGTTAGAAGCGCATGTATGTCGTTTTTTTTCCTAATTTACATACCCTCGACTAGATAGCGCACGGAATAGCATGCATATGTCAGTTATGTAAAAATGGAATATTATTTATTTATTATATAGTTTGTAATATTGTTTTCTCCTAAATAAAATATAAAAATGTGTTTACATTATTTTTTTTTTTAAATACACTTTATTGAAATATTTTTACAATCTGCTACTTGTAGGCAATAATTAATAGTGTTAAGTAGCTATACAATCATACGGTAAAAACATAACAAAAAGTAAAATAAATTAATAAAATTAAAATATGTACATGCGGATGATAAAAGCAAAATCAATACTTGCGAAAATTTTGATAAAAATAAAGTCTAAAAATAAAATAATTGCTCACATCCATACCATAATTACAATACTTACAATTTCCGGTGGTCCCCGAACTAAGGTTCTTCCCCAGGAATGAGGGCAAAGCAGGAGTCCGGGAGGCCCTTGCGCCCTTTACCAGCCGCGTCACTGGCATTAAACGCCTTTTAGGCCAGCGGCCATGTATCAAAAAAGGGCTGCATTTTTTATACGTATTAAGGGCAAAAAAATACAAATTACACTGAGTAGTGATGGAAATTACACGGAGTAGTGTAAATCCAAGTTTATAACCGAAAAAACGGATGGGGAAACTTTTGGTGGCCGAACAAGATAAAAAAAACAACTCTTTTCAACTTATTGCGACCTTGAAACACCTGGCCGCTGGCCTAAATGGAATCTTTACATTATTATTTTTTAAAAAAAAGCACTGATATAGCAATAATAGTTAATTGAGCTCTTGATATTTACTTTTTTAAAACCTTATTGAAGGTCTGCTTTCAACCTCTTCTGAGTTCTAATCAGTTGATGGTGCATTTGTTTGCTTTTTTTGTATAACTAGAGTATCAATGTTTCTTCTTTCTTCAATAAAGTAGAGAAATCCTATAGTTTCTTCATGGAGAATTTAGGTCTGTTTGGCAGAATTTCCATCTTCCACAAGTTCATATGTTAAATACCCTCATTTCCCCGAGACAATTATATACCCTAGGTTCGAGATTAACTCCCTGTGTTCGTCCATGACATCTTACTCTCTAGTAACTTCCTTCAACTCCCCCCGTGTGTTCTTTCAATACTTCCTCCTCCCTGTCTGTGATAGCTCCCCCGATAGTTTCGAGTTTATAATCTTTTTAGAGGAAGACTATCTGAAATCAATTGGGATAAAAATAACAGGGAAACTTGTGAGTATGAAGTTTACATAATAATTGTATCTTTCGATTTCTCTTAAATCCGAAATATATAACCATTGAGAATTTTATCTGTAATTATGTTGCTGGCACAATATCGACATTGCTTTTAAAAAAAGAGGCGTGTCTTAATAGAAAGATATGATGTCTCCAAATAACAAAAACAAATCTTTACCGCTACAACCCATGTTCTAAAGGTAGTACCTACATTGTAAATAGACTCTGTGCTGTTTTTTAAACTGTGAAAAGAGGTGATTAAAACCACCAGGTTTCTTCCTCAATTATTGCTAACCACTTTAAAGACGCTGGGTGAACCACAGGAAGGCCTGCAAATCCCACAAGATTTCTCTAAACAATTTTTTTCTCTTATTTAATGGAATTGACTTCATAAAATAAATTTTATGATAGCAAAACGTCAGTTTGAAATGCATTTAAATAAAGCATTGATTGTTTAATCGTACAACGTCCCTTAATGCAGCTTTCCCTAATTGGACAATGCTATGCTGGGAGTCCTAAATTTTGCCTATCCCGGTAATATTAGGATAGGTATTTTCACCGAGTACAAGTTCAGGACCCCCTGTAGAACTATACGAAATTACATGGTAAAAGATATTTTAGGTTCCGGTAGTTATAGAGATTAGAAGATATATATACAGTCCCGGTGAATAAGTTATTAAGTCGAACTTTCTCCAAATGATTTCCTTGCACTTAAGGAAGCGGAATCGTCTGTATTTTCGTAGTGAATAAAGGACTAAATCGGGCCAAAAACTACGAGAATACACATATAAGAATATTTATATACTGGCTGAACCTAAAGAACCTGAAAAGAACTATATTAATTAACAGTCAAGAAAAATGCATACCATAATATTTATATGTACATACCTTATTTGTGATTTATTATATACGACTAGTAATATATTTTAATACGTTTTAATACCTACGAGAATACACAGTTTCTCTCTCCGGACTGAATTCGACTTTACAACTGATTCACCGGAGCTGTAGATATGGTGTTTGCATTATTGTCTAAGCTATGACGAGACTTAAATTGACGTGATATTCCCATCGCTATATTTATGTGTTATATATATATATATATGCTAGATAATGGGAAGAGAGAGAGGCTGGGCGGAGGTTTAAGAGCTTGCCGCCAGGGGCGGGGTTTCCAGACAGGCCCTCTACAGTCCGCAGGCAACCCCGGAGGCTGATTCTGCTCCTTCTCACTTGTCCTCCACGTCTGGTGAGTATCTCATCTTGTAGTTCTTCTTCTTGATGTTGTTGTTTTGTATCTCCTTGTTTGTTTATAGTCCATTTTTCTTAACGCTCCACTCGTGTTTGTATTCTTAGTCAGCTGTACTCTGTCAACCCTTATTCTCATGCATATGTTTACGTGCTCTATAGCTACATACCTACTCTATGTCATGTAATTGTATGTATTTTAATTAACCTATATAAAATGTAAAGTATTTAAGGATCAGGTAATTGTTTTCACTCCATAACATGTACTTATACCTACTGTCAATTATGTACATATAAATATTATGGTATGCATTTTTCTTGACTGTTAATTAATATAGTTCTTTTCAGGTTCTTTAGGTAAATAAATAACACTAACGTTTGTGGTAGTTTTGAGAATTCATCCTTTCCATTAGAATCTTAACAATAATTCACTAAAAAAAATTATATTTTAGTAACTTATATTAAATAGTTACGGATATTAAGATCATAAAATTAATGAACATAAAATTATATGTACATTGTAATTATACAAAGATAAAAAATACAGTGTTAATGCATAAATATACCAGACACATTCGAATTGATGTCGAAGTTTTTGTGCATCACACTGACTGTATCGTACTGACATGTTTCTCTTGAACACTACACGAGGCTGGGATAGGGGTACTGATAGGAGTACTGTTTATCAAATTCGACTGTCTGTTTTGCTTGTTTGAAATGGTGTGTGAGTACTGTCTGATCTTGATTATTTGATTTTTTGTTATTATTATTTTTATAGAAGTAAAACTTAAATGCTGGTACACAAGATATATGTTCATATATTCCAAAGTAGTAACCAATGCCTTCCTACGGGATTTCATATACGACATTTGATTTTAGTGCTATTTTATTCATATCTTTGCTAAATACTCTAGAAACTGTGTTTTTGTTAGTATATTAAATGTGATAGCGAAGTCACTCTTGCTTTTATTACGGGTTGGTGTCTTCACAGTCTTTCTGGAAGTGATGGTATATAGGATATTATGTAATATCTTATAACAATGGATTCATTTAATGTTTTTGTTAAGTGGGTGTTTGTGTTTCCTTATGTACAGGATGTCTGAACAGGAGTCCATTTGTTTTTTAACAGGAAGTCATCTACGTGGTTTTCAGCTGTTTTGGTGTATAGGGATGGTAATTTTCTAGCGCGATATATTAACATTTTTCGGTGTTTATTTTATATCTTTTTAGCCATTGGCTTGTATAATGAATTTATTTACCGGAATTAATAGGGTTTTGCAACCATTTTTTAAAAAGATTTTCCCGTTAGGTTTCCGGATTTAAAGCATGTCTAAAATCGGTATTTCGTTGTCAATTTCGAATCATGTATCAAAGGTTAACCGGGGGAATATTTAATAAATTATTTTTAAATAATTTCTTTTTTTATTGTCCCAGGTTGTTTTCTTTTTATTATAGCACATTTAAATAAAAAAAGGGATATCAGGATTAGTTAGTGATAACTGTATCGAACAGTTCTTCTAAATAAATATCAGAAAGGATCGGGGCAATGGGAGATTGATGGGAGACCGTAGGGTAGGCGATCTTTTCATGTAAAATTGTTCATCGAATTGAAAATATCTGCACAGAGGACCAGTAATTGAAGATTGAAGGAATTCTTTTTTGGGAATTCCCATGTGCATTCGACTTTATTTCAGTTATTTTCTATAACGGTTTTTACTTTGTAAACGCCATATAAATCGAATATTTATATATATACACACACACGCTTCATATGTCGTAAATTATATTTAATGTAATGACACATCAATACTTACAATTGCTTATAGAAATCTAGAAATTAAATATAACCAATTAATATAAATAAACTTTAATGTACTTATGAAAGAATATTTATTATTCTGTTCTGTTATTTTATATTTATAATTTAATTTTTTGATAGATTAAAAAAAGCCAAAACTCAAAGTTTGTAAATATAAAAATCCAATAATGTATTAAAATATATTACTAGTCGTATATAATAAATCACAAATAAGGAGTAATTATTGAATTCCGAGGTTTATATTTCTTTGCTTTTATTTATTAATAAATCATAGTTACTCCTAATTAAACCATTAAACATTACATTTATACATCTCTGAACTGTAAAAGACTTACTTAGACATCCTAATGATTATAATATAGCAAATAATTTATCATAATGGGAAATAAATTTGAATTTAAAAAAACAACAAAACTGTATGAAATGTAAAAAAATGTACCTTAACTAACATAAAAGTATATTTATGATGTAAAAAATATTAGCAAATTATATATGCAGTAGAAATTATTTTAATGTGTGTGTATACAATTTTTTATACTATTAGATCTATATTTTTTTATATATTACGTTATAAATTTATTTTTTTAATGTTAAATTTTTTTTTTAATTATATCACTTAAAGAAAAAAAAACGGAACGACTGCAGTACATGAAATATTGTAATAGGCCAAGTGTTGGATAAGAAGGGGATATGTACACAATGAAGCTTAACCTCCAAGTTTCCATACTTATTAAAAATTCCCAATTTATAGATACTCTATAGATCTCCTGGAAGGTCTTCTGATCTCTCCAAGTTGGTTTACGGTTGATTAAAGGATCAATACTTTATGAGTCTAGGATGCAGGTTATTGATATCAGTAGCTATTGGGTTGTAACATACGAAATTTCAGTGAAGGTGTAAATTTAAATTATTAGCAAAAAAGTTATCAATCAATACTATTATTAGTCAAAATAGGATCCTTCACTTTCAATACACTTCTCCCAACGTGAAACAAGCATTTCTAACCCCGCTCTGTAGAAATTAGGTGTCAAGGAAGAAGTGAAGTCTTGGAAGGCCGATTTCAGGGCATTTTCGTTGTCAATTTTTTTTTTCTTAAAAAATTATCTAAACAAAGTAAACATCAGTTGGAGAAAGGTCCGGGCAATATGATGGGTGAGGAAGGTGCTCCTCATTTCTGGTTCGCAACAGAAGTGAGGAGCACGTTTCCAATCGGGTGAGCTGTTGGTCCTCGGTTAATTCATGCTGTACCCATATCTCCAGCTTTTTTTGTCTTACCATCCTCTTTAGGTGTCTGGAAACAGCCCTGGCACTTGCTCCAAGTTGTGAATCTAATTCACGAGTGGTTTGGGAAGTGCCCGCTTCGACCAGCTCTTTCAACTTTTCGTTGTCCAACTCAGTCTTCGGCCTACCACATTCTTTGTTGGTAAGATCATAATCCACTGAACGAAATTTTTCAAACCAACGGAAGATCGTTCTTCGCTCACTGTACACCATAAACAATATTAATGTTTCGGAACGCCTCCGTGACGCTATGGCCAAGTTGAAATTCGTAGAGAACAATTTAATTTCCGTGGAAGACATAATTTTATTCTTATTTATTTTTAAAACGTTGCTTCACTTTCAAAAGGAAAAGTAAGACTGATTATGAAAAAGGATTAAATGCTCTTCCAAACGATATACATAACATAATTGTTAGTGTACAAATAATCTACTCCCTAATGAAAATAAAATTGTAAATAAACGAAACTGACATTTTATCCGTTACGACCCAATAGTATTCAACTCAGGATTCAGCTACCCCCTCCCGTTTCGATTGAACCATTACAAAATAAATATATTCTTTAAACATAGTATTTAATTAGGTAAAGGAAACATTTTAAATGCAGACATAATTATATACACTGTTTATAATCAGCCCGTGGAATTTCGAACAGCGTTTAGCTAGGCTTAACAGTTTTTATTGTTGGGAAACAGAACTACAAGTGATCACTGCCCTCTTAGTTCCCTCTTAAAGAGCCAGCACTGCTCTCTTAATGGGCCCTTAATAATGAAATTCTGTGGAGGATGAGTGGGCACATTATAGCAAGCTGCAGGCGCTGTATGTCGTGAGTTTAAAATTAAGCCATAGCCCGAATACTTTATTAGTTAAGTTCTCTGAGTATCTGCTTTAGAGATGAATTGCAGGGATGGACTGACCTGGCTAAGGATCGAAGCAATTCGGATAGAGTTAGGTCTGAAGAAAATGAAATATTATTAACATTCCACACAGGGTCTTCATAGACAGATAGATCAACAAAAAATAAATTTAATAATTTTAAAATTTTTGTATCGTTATTTTATTTATCACATATCCTTATCAATCCAGTGTACAAAATGTAGAGATGTAAATTTGATAGATTTTACAATAATTCAATGAATCAGGAAACTAAAATAGATTTATAAATATTTTTTATCCGAGACTATGAAGTCGGCACTAACAATATGTACACATTATAAAAAATATTCAGGTTTACAAAAAAAAATTACACCAAAATAGTCATTTTTTTCTGAATACTTCTTATGTCCATTATCTTAAGATCCATTAATCCTCAAAAACATCATTATTCAGGTCTAACATGCAAAAAAGGAGCTGAGAATCAAGTATGGTCAAAACCTAACAAGGGATTTTGAAAAATTCCAAAATCACCCGACCAATCATCTCAAATCTTCTTTTTTTTTCTAATATAATTTGTTACAATTCACAAAAGTAATATGCTGTACCAAACAGACCTGTCTCAAACTCAAAAACTTAATAGACAAATTTAAATGCATCTATAAAGAATCACATATACAACGAAAGAAAAAAAATTATACAAAAAAACTTTCAGCAGTGAGGAAAAAAAAATTATAATCAAAAATTGTATCTATACATTCTTAGTAACTTATATGCACCTACATGAACAATAACAATAATATAAGATAATTTGGTATCTTGCAATAATAAATGCTTTGTTCTTTTATGAAAATACCGCTTTGTACTATTTTTTGTGTAGTTCCCTATATTTTTTATAAGTTGGTTTTTATTGTGTTTACACTTATTAAGGAATATTTTGCATAATTTATTGATAAATTCATTAATATACGGTAAGTATAATTCGTTGTGCATAATTTTAACTCTAGTGTAATATGCACAGTTTCCAAAAATTCTAAGGGATTATCTCAAATCTTAGAATATCTTTTATGGTCAATTTTTCTGAAGTATTGCTGTCTCTAGGTATCTTCTTTCATCTTTTGAGACGAGTTAGTAGAAGGTTTCTACGATGTCTAAGATGGGAGAGAAGCTTTTACTTATTTTGATTGTTTTGCTTTTTTGTATATTATAATATTTCGGTCAAGTTGTGTAGTCGATAACTATGGTCTTAAATCTACAAATATTCGCTTAGAAATTTCTACTTAAAGTGGTCTGCTACAGTGGCCTTATTGCTAAGTGAATGGTTGAAATATATACGTAGATGCTCAGGGTTAACCCATCCATAAAACTTTGACTTCCTGAAACCATATGAGAGCACGCGGCTTTGAATTTTCCTTTTGGCCACGTGGAAGGAATTTAGGAATTCCCTACCTGGCGGTTTCGCCCCAACCCTTCTTAATTAGGGAAATTCCTGGAGGGCCCTGGGTCCTTTCAACTAGCCACCGTGGACATAATTCAAGCACAAATTAGTTGCCGCCCTGTCACAGACCACTAATTTCCTAACGAGAGTAAATTTAGTGGACTTATCCAAAATTAGAACTCAGTTCGTTCAGAATAAGAACCTACGTTTGCAGTAGGCAATGTCGCACGTTTTCTCCAATGTCTCAAATTAAAAAAAAAAACGTGTTATATCTACAGTCATCTCCAATTCAAATCCTCAGCCCAGCACCATGAAAGATGATCTTGCCTTTCCGATCTCTATACTCTCTGTACACGCAAAACCAAAGCGTTCCTTTCTCGCCCGCTCCACCACAGTGTGGAACTCAATCCCTCTTATCATCCGTCATGCTTCTTCACTATCCCCATTTAAATCCTTGCTTTTCCAACATCTGGGATTCCAAACGGGGTTTCATTTGCTCAAATGAATTAGTACTGAGTAATAGATTTTCCTGTTGTTTTGTTTTGTTTTTTGTAAAAAAGATATACATTATGTAAAGAAATCAGAACATCCTGACTCAAGTATTTATTGGTTGTTATTAATTTATTTATTCTCCTTAATTGCTTAGTATTTTGTCAGGGTTCGTTCTTTTTATTTTATTTACTTTTTTGGCACTTTTAAATACTTTATGATTTGTATTATGAAGCCTCCTGTCCAAATCCATATTTGATTTCTTTTACTGTTCATTTCTGTTATGTATAAGGGACTTAGCAGCATCATAATAAAGTTACTTTTCTATTTTATTCTAAAAATAATCATACTCGTAAGAACTTGTAAAGATGTGTTGGTTCCAAGTTTAGGAGAGAAACTATAACCTTACTATATACACTGCACAATATTGTAATATATTGACAAAATAAAACATATATATATTACTTTGGTAATTGGGTTTAGTTGTTTATTTTTTGAACAATTCGAAATTAATGCATAGACAAATTATATATTACTAGGTTCTTATCGTTTATATACTAAAGTGGAAGTTGATATTTTAATTCTCTTTAATGTGGAAGAACATTTCCAACAAAAAGTATTATTTCAGAGACCTAAAGATTTTTGTTGGAATTTTTCTATTCACGTCGTTATAAGAATTTTATGTCTATTTTGAACTTTTGCTCTTCTATATTAATATACTCGTAAGAACATGTAAAGATGTGTTGGTTCCAAGTTTAGGAGAGAAACTATAACCTTACTATATACAATGCACAATATTGTAATATATTGACATGATATATTGTAATATATTGACATGATATATTGTAATATATTGACATGATATATTGTAATATATTGACATGATATATTGTAATAATCTTATGTCTATTTTGTACTTTTGCTCTTCTATATTAATATATTTTGTCGAGTAGCCGTATGCCCACTGGTTCCTTGATTATGTATTTTTCTTTTGTACATTCAATTTCCTTTTTGATATGATTGCTCGTATTTTTATTTTTATTGTGATTGGCTTTATTTTTTCCTTTGTCTTTTTTAGAAATTTAGCGTGTTTTTTCTATCTATTATTTATTTATATCAGCTTTACCAACTGTTCTATCGCAACCTTCCTTATGATTCATTAGTTGCTCTTGGGCCTTGGTGGAATCTATTCTCTAGTTGGTCCCTTTCTTAGCATATTGATGTGGCATGTGCTTTATTTATTTCATTTGCTATTATTCTCTTTCTATCCTGAAGATGTCAGAATAGGCGAAATATTGACCGGTATTTTTTTTCCTGTTTTTATTTTAGATGCATAAGTCTTTTTGTTTGGAATTTTCCAACTCATATATTAATTACTCAACATACTCAGTTTTCAGATTGAAATTTTCTAACTGATGAATGAATGATGTGTTTTTATTAATATATAAGTATATTTATATCATTATTTATATTATTGACGCTTCACCCATCCAGTTAGATATTTTTTTTAAAAAGTTATATCATTTGATACTGTTCATATTTTTGTTTAATTTTCTGCTTTGTTTGTTTCTTTCTTGACATTGTAATTTGCATACATATGTAATTATCTATTGTTTCTCTATATATAATTATTGTAATCTTGTTTTTTTTAAATGTTATCACTGGAAGTAATTCGCAACTTTTTTTCCTCATTAATTCTTTCTCATTTGTTAATTTAATGGTAGTAATTAATAAAATGTAATCCCATTATACTCTAAGACATAATAATACCCTGTAAAGAATCCTGCATTGTTATTCTAAAGGGACTTGTCCCAGAACAAATAAAGATAATAATAATAAGATGAAAGTTATTATTATTACATAAAAATGTTGAAGAAAGAATTAATTCTTCCTAATGGTTTGTTATTTCTTAATAACTCTTATTGGCTTAGGGTTATTTTCGTATGTTTGTTTTTCTGCGGTTTTATTAGGTGGCACATTTCCACACCACGGGGTTGTGGCAGCATGCTAGGGAAAATAAATATTTATCTAAGTTTTATATGTTTTGAAATTTGAACATTATTTCTTACCCAAACATCGCATAATCTATTTGTATATTACTAACAATTCATAGACGTCTAATATCATCAAGTCAATTCCATATTTTATAGCAGAGTTTTAGTTGAAGAGGGTCCTTCAATCGTTGAACCTTTAAGTTTAAAACCTTGTAGAATGTCTAGAAAAGTGTCCATCCTTGCACCAGGAACGAGTGCAAAAGTCTGACCCCTTTTTATTGAGTCTTTGTTAGAATTATTAAAATATCTCACGTGTATTAGATTATATGTGTGTAGAAACAGTTAAATCTTTACGAGCGCTCTTAATAAACCCGTATTTTTTCAAACCTTTCTAATGATATTTAAATATTTTTTTGTTTTGAAGATAAAAGATTTGTCTTGGGCGGGATTCGAACCCGGCTGCATCTCCGGTGCAGTGCTCTAAACCACTGAGCTATCAGGGGTCATATCCAAGTCTTATTTCATATCATATCCAAATGCTTTTCTCTTCAAAAGATTAATATTTAAAAATAATCACCATCAAAATACCAATTAATATAAATACATTCTAATTATAGTTTATTTTAATTCCTCACTAAACTAGTTTTAATAGTTTTTAATTTATTCTAATCAAAATATCTGAAAATTTTATTAGCATAAATATAAGGCTTTATTATTCTTAAATGGGCTATTTCTCTATATTAATAGCCGTCTACTAACAACCAATGAGCCCGTTAAACTATGGTGTCTGCGCTGTGTCTGAAATATATAATTTATTTATCAGGACATCAAAATTTGGTTTGAAAGTTTACCTTCACGTTTTTGCTATTATATTTCCTTGCTTCTTTAAATTTCTGCGATAACACATTTTGCAAAATTTTGATTCATGAAGTGGATTTTTCCTGCAATCTTTGACATTAATCAAGTTTCGTTGAATGACGTCATTATTAAGGTAACTTGCTCGCTCAAGTTTCGTTGAATGACATCATTATTAAGGTAACCTGCTCGCTCAAGTTTCGTTTTACCTCACGTATGAGATGCCTAACACTCATTAAAATTTTTAGGAACAGCTCGTTAGCTAAATGATATGAAGCTCAATGGTAACCGTCAAAATACGTACATATGATATATTTATATTCATGATATACATGATGAGCGACAGAAATTTGGAGCTACAGCAACAGAAAAGTTAACAATTACCCAAAATAATTCAATTTGGTTATATTGGAAAGTAAACCAAATTTTCTTTATGAAACAGAATAGCTCCAATGATTTTTCCTGTTTCTCTTGCCATTTGGCAAGTTCCAGGCAACTATTTACCAATTTAACTTTAGATAATCCTCATACAAGACTGAAAAGACAAGAAACCGCTCGACGTTTCAGGCTACTTCAACACTTACTAGACAAACGCTCTAAGCTCCCAGTTAATTACAAAAGACTCATCTACATGACCATCATACGACCTATTTGGACTTACGGAGTAGAGCTTTGGGGCTCCACTAAGCCATCAAATTCTTCTCGTATCCAATCCCTACAATCCAAAATCCTTCGTAAAATCCTCAACGCTCCTTATTTTGTTAAGAATATAGTCATCCATAACGACCTTAATGTCCCATTTGTTGCTGATTTGGCCCGAACCCGGTATCTATCCTTTCATAACAAACTTCATTTCCACTCAAACCCTCTAGTTTCAAACTTAGCTTCCTCTTCAATTCCCGATAATCCTCCGAGGCGTCTGAGAAGAAGATGGCCACGTGACCTTCTTAGTTGAACATGCGATTTGAGTACTACCAGTGGATAGTTTCTCTACATGTCATTATATCATATCATTATGTATCACTCAGCCAATTTACTTGTTATATTATTGTAATATAGTTGTAAATATCAATAAATAAATAATAAAAAAAAAAAAAAAAAAAAACTTTAGATAAACTCTTTCGAAAAAATCTGATGCTATTTATGTACCAATGCCAAATATAAGTAAATTATATAATATGGTTCATAATACTGTGGGAGGAGTTGTTATCAACAAAAGAATGAGAAATTAATTTATAGACTAGTTATTTTCTTAATGGGGGGCATGAATTAAATATCATACCTGAATTGTATTACCCTAATCTTTCATTTAAATAGTATCAGAATGCCATAATCCGATTACTTGTCCTTCATGGAGCTCTGCAGGATTGTAAAACTAGGCTAAGAGGAATTTGATGATCAAGGTTAACTAGTAACTGTTGAAAGTGTATAAACTTTAAAAGACTCTAAACAGCTTTAGATGACTTGACGTTACGACTCTACTCCTAACTCCTCTTCGATGTGACCTTCCCCCTTCTCTCTAGGAGGACCTCTTTCTTCTGTTCTTACTTTCATTGCGTTTATTCTTCTCCTTCTTGGTTCCTCTGCCTGATCCCGACACCACCTTTCTCTTTGAAATACTGAAAGTTTTCAACACTTGACTTCATTCAACAGATTTCAGCTGCTCCGTCCTGTCGAATGGATATCCAACTACAAAATTTATGCGTACAGACATAAAAACCACGTTATTTTCCTATAAAACTCAACCAATATACCACAATCTTACGGGGAACAAAACATGCAGTGTTCAAATAACAGTATCGTATCGTGTGCCTAGTAATATTGCCAGCATTTCATGGTTATGTTGAATTTTATTTTTTAGTACGATCGATTTAAATGCTTATTGAACCGTTTAACTAAACTTATGAGACCACACAACACATGCTACTAACACATAACTTTACCTACTAAAACAGCAATCAACCATTTTTATTCTACGATTCCTATGAGGCTTAGCTAATGTCCAAAAAATAGACAACACCAACTCCTCTAGAAATCCCATTACAAACTTTGATGACGCTGTCATGTTTCCAATTTGTGTTACACTTTGATTCTCTGTTATACTTCCTGTTTCATCATTTCTGTGATGTAAGTTCCCTTCAGTATTTTCATTTCGAAGCCTTTATTTTTCATATAGCTTTCTATCTCAACCGAAAAAATCAATATTTCACCAGCTTGTATACAATTTTCTTATTTATAATGTATATGTGTCCCATATACTTGGCCATTTTGTCGTGTCTTCGTTTCGGAAAAGTTGGATTTAACGTAAATTTGATTTCCCGACTACAGTTTTCTAACTAGACATTTGTTTTTCTACCGTTTTAATTATGTAAATAAATGAATTTTATATTATTTTACTATCGATGTTATGGTTTCATAATATGTTATATTTTTATTGAATAGATGTAAGCTATACGTCTTTCTATTATGTTATTATAGGAAATTGAAATATACACATTATTTATCGGTAGCTGATATTTAAAGATTTTTGTGTTTTTTTTTGCATTATTTAAACAATGTATTAATGATATTATTTGTAAGCCCTATGGTGGTACAGCTTAAAATTTATGATTAATTCAACCCTCCATATTTAAGCTGTTATTTTGATGAGTATAGTCATGAAACCTGATAAAAAGAATTAAGACATAAGTGGAACAATCCCAAACGAATAGCCTTAAGACTATAAAATAAAAACAAGAAACAGAAATACCTGTATTTAAACTATAAAATTGGCAGGCATGAATGTTTCCACTCATGTCTTTACAAATATTTTATGTCTCCCTTCTATACTGATATAAATAATATAGTTTATTAAAACAGTTACTATTTGATAAAAATATTTAATATTTAGAAATAAAGAGGTTGAGAAATATTTCTTAAGAGAAAAAAATGAAAAATTAGCGTTAAAATATCTGGAAAACAATGTTCTTTTAAGACAGGCGCTGATGTAAAAAATCAAACTTAAACAGCTATATTGAGAATATAAAACATCTATGGGAAATTAGGTCTACATTTCAATCTTATGAAAATCAACAAATTGGAAGTTAAAAAATGCCAATCATGAAGAATGATTCAAAAACAAAATTTAACTAGACAACAGACTAGACAAAAATAAACTTTGAAATTAATGACTGAACAAAAGTGTTTGTTAAGTAGTATTACATGAACTATCAACTTAATTATATTTGCTAGTTGTTACATCGAATATAATTAAGTTGATAGTTGTTACAAGGCTCAAGAAGAAAGTTTAGTTCCCAAGTTAAAATTAAGGAGCTCTCACCTAAAGATTTAGTAAAGCCGATATTGAAGATTCTTAGAGTATCTACTAGGATCAAACTGCCATGCAGACTTGCGATATAAATTTATAATATTTAAAAGTACAACAAATTGTCATTATAAATAAACATTTTAAATTTTATATTAACGAAAAATGTAGGATAATGCTTCATGAAATGAAAAGGGCAGGTACAGTTGAATAACTCTTTAGTACGGTTGAACACAATAGTGTCCCAAAGATTAGTAAGTCAATGGATATAAGAAACATTACTTGTCATAACTTCTACTACAACAATTTGGAATGTTATAAAATAAAATTATAAGGTATTATGAACAAATTATTGCGGAAAAGGCTGACGAGAATAGTCTGACTTACTTTATATTTTTTTGACGCAAAGGACTTCCAATTTTTATTCGGAAAGCTTATAATGAGAAAATAGTTCATTCAACATTGCAGGATGATTTCATTTTATGATAAAAACAATTTTTTTTATTAGAAGTTCTACGGATGACTTGGCGAAGGACTTATTTTTAATGGACTGTAATTACTTATGACGAAATTGCAACATAATTTGTTTATAGTGAACAAAGACAGACATATGAACACATTTAAGATACTCTCAAATCATTATCAATAGTATAAAATAATACAACACATTAGATCTTGAAAGTGGAAAGGTTTTTATTTTATATTTTCATTAAATTTAATGATATTTACAACTATAATACTATTATAACAAGTAAATGTGCTAATATGTACAATATGACGTGAAAAACACTTGTGGAGAAACTAACCATCGGTAGCACTCCAATAAAGTTGGGAATAGTATGGGAAGCAAGTTGAGAGACTAGCGTGTGTATAGAGCTTTTCATGGAAGGATAGGTATCTAGTTTGGGCAAAATCAGTAACATATGGGATATTAAGATCATGATGGAAGTTTGTTTGTGACATAATAAGGAGCATTGAGGATTTTACGAAGGATTTTGGATTGTAAGGATTGGATGCGAGATCAATTGGATGGTTTAGTAGAGTCCCAAAGCTCAACTCCGTATGTCCATATAGGTCTGATAACTGTAATATAAATGAGTCTTTTGTAATTAATTGGGAGCTTAGAGCGTTTGTCCAGGTAACGTATCTGTTCGACAGGGTTCAGTGGAATATTATTAAAGGATACAGTAGGGCAGGAATTTGTAGGTTTACGACGAAGGTTAATCCTCCAATTTTGAAGGTTTGAGATATGGGATTGAAGAGATTGGGATGCAACAAATGGATCCTTATTTACTGATAACACTCATCAGCGTACGTAGTGAGGACAGTGCTTGGATGGGTTGGGATGTCAGCTGTATATATCGTGTATAGGATGGGGCCCAGGATACTACCTTGAAGTGGAAAGGTGAATATTAAAAAGAACTTACTGTCACAAGACAGCTACAGATCAAGATCGTATATAGAAAAGTACGAAAGGATTGAGAATTTGGAAATAACTAAGAGTAAGAGTGTAAGAGCTTGGTAAAAGCACCTGCGGGGTACCTTTTTTGGCCCGTTTCTAGAAACATAACAAACTATGACACATTATTATTATTTTTATTATTAGTGATAAGCAAATCAATTTGAAACATTACAACTTTACTTTCAATTTGAAAGTTATTCCTTACATTACAACTCCATTTCAATTCAAAAACTACGATTCCGCTTCCACCATTACAATCAACCCAATCTAGACAAAATTCGACTTAACCACTTATTTACTGGGGTTGCAGATATACAAAGTTGTTTATCTGCGTGTAGTTTTCCGACAAAAAAACATTTTTTTTTAGTTATTTATTTATCAGTTTTTGTATTAAGATGAAAAAACAGAACATCAAATTCTTTAAACCATTCTGCTTAGCCATTAAAATTAATTGAGGAGCTCATTCCAAGAACGAATAGCGCTTTTTTTTTTTTTTATCGTTAAGGTTTTCTCAATATTTGTTCAGGTCTTCGGAAAATATTAACTCCGAACCAGAATATAATATAAAATTAAGTGGTATTCAAGTAAAAATACCGCTACATACCGAATCTATTGATAAATTTATTGTATGTAATGCTAATTGGCACGGGATTATTCGCTAAAAGTACGGGGTCATGAAATGGCCCGTAACCGTAACAGGGCGATGTGACCTACAAAGGAATATAACGGAATTAATCCCTGTCAAAAGAATGACTAATGAAGGGATTCAATTAATATTTCAACGATAGCCTAGCCAAAGGTCGCTCCATCTAATTCCAATTTAACGAACAAGTCTCATTTACAGTTTTATAATGACTTTTAATTCCCGCTTTAACAATTTTTATCTATCTCCATCGCTCTATAACTCAATTGATCCAATAAGGTTTAATGTCCATCTGCGAAAAAATATGTATATGGTCGGACAGTATGAAAAAAGTGATGCTTTGAAATAAATTGCAAGTTTACGATCCCCAAATCTATAATGAAATATTCGTTTGATGTTATATTTTGGTTATCTTATACTTGATAAGGGAGCGGAGTGGCTTTAGAGCACTGAGTTGCCATGACGGCAATGCCAGACTTTTATATAGTCTGTTTACCGCTGGAGATGGATTATATGGGATCTAGGACCTCCCTGTGATTCACCCAGCCTCTATATAATCATATTAAAATAGGGTACCCAAAATATGGGGTGGGTGGGGATTTGTCGTTTGAGCGTGATCTATGACAAGTCACCTCCTTACAGAACCGTTGTCAATGAAACAGTACAGTCTATACCATGTACTGAACCCGTTCACGGGTTGTAGTGGTACAGGTTTTTTTATATATATATACTTGATAATCACTTCATTTTTTTTATTATTATTTTCCTTGATATCATAATAGATGAATGAGATGCATATATTATAAGCTTTTATAATTTAGACAGTAGGCGATGAGCTTTCTAAAATTGAAACACTTGCTTGATGGCAGCTTCGTTGTCCCTAAGTGCCTTAATTTAGTGATAAATTTGGTGCTAGTCCTATTTTATTTATTGTTGATAAGTATCAGGTCGGTTACCTTAGGATCAGTTATTATATATAAATAAATTATGTTTGTCAATAATATTAATACGCTGTTAACACTTGATGAAAATTATCAGTATATTATTACAATAATAACTTATTGACAGGCGTAAAAAAGAATACGTATAGTAACCTGCTAATTATATTGTAATTTAAAATTGCCGCTCAAGAAAAATGTTCAATTACTTGAAATTTCTTTAATTTGAAATTACGTTTTTTTTTTTACAACTTTCGCGACTACTTTTGGCTAAATAATAAATAACCGTGTCAACATTCAATAATCCTATTTACTTAGCCTAAACGGGCATAATTTTGTTTTCTATTTAAACAAATATCTGTTTATAACTAAGGCTATACTGTTAGAAGTGATAAAAATTACAAATAAAAATAAAAATTATAGATTGAAATAATTTTTTTACACGTAATTTTGACTTTTTAACCAAACAAATATTTTTTAGTCAACTGGCGTTTAAATCAATCCCCCTGTTTGGTGGTACATCAGATACATTCAGGGTATACATGAATATTTTAATGTATCTGTTACTTTTCAGTATCGGTTACAAGGTGTCAAATTGATTCATTTCGGCAGGTATTACGTCGATTAATAGGATTGCTGCATAGCATTTTTAGAAGAAATAAGATTATAAAGTATAATTGGCATTTTCCAAAATCTCCCATTGCTCCATTTTCTTAAAAGCCTACATATTACTTTTCCTTAGGATGGTGAGCATAAACAACTTTGAGGAAAAGTCCCATCAAAAACACATTAGCCCAGAATTCAAGTAAAATGAGACATTCTCGCTTTTTTAAACGCCCCCGACGCTAATGCAATCATCTAGAAATGATAATCTCGTTTGAATTACGGAATTGAAACCCCACGGAGGAGGTTGAAAATATTTATTGCACGGATTAAGAAAGCCCTGAGGATAAATCGCTAAGTCTCATCGGGTGCTGTTCGTGACTAAGTTGTCTTGACTGAGAACTTCTGCATACTTTACCAAAATATTCAAATAAAATAAAAACAGAAGATAACTAAGTTATTAACTATTGTGAAGTAATAATGTGGAATAGGATAATGAACAAATAAAAGTACATTTGTTAATAATCCTGTTCTTATACCTTTATTAACAAATAGGTGAAAGCACTTCCACTTATAATTGGATGTTTATAAAAAAAAGGTTTAAGGAACATATTTTGTATCTTAATGGTAAAGCTTACATATACTTTACAAATGGAAAGTTTAGAATGTGAAAAAAATACATTTTTCGTTTTCAATCATACTATTGCTTTAGGATTGATAACTGATATAAAATTCATATAGAACCATCTGTTGGACACAAAACCAAATATGTATTTTTTTTAAATATTTATTTCTTATATAATTTGCTACAATTCACAAAAATTACATGCTGTACCAAATAGACCAGTCTCAAACTAAAAGCAATTACCATTGGACAAATTTAAATGTATCTATACATAATCATAATATACCATGAAAGAAAACAAAATATAAAAAAAACTTCAACATAGAAAAAAACCAGAAATTAATAAAAAACATGTGTGTGTCAGCTCAGTTTACTGCTCCAGAAATAAAGTCTAAATTAAGTTCATTTTTCAAGAATCGTACTAAGTGAAAACTTTCATCTTTACTTAGTGAAAATTAAATTTACTTTTCACTATTAAAATTTTACTTAGTGACATTAACTAAATAAACAAATATTCACTGTGTCTTCATATTTTAAAGAACCAACGATAAATGATTTCATACAAAAAACTGTTTTCGCTGTAAGTATTTTTCAATTTAAAGGCGATCTTGATGAAGCTTAGAAAGATGTTCAATCAGTGATAAAGCTATATGACTTTTTTTCAAAAATTTTAATTTGATGATTTTGAAGATATAATATAAAAGCTATATCGGGGGTTGCAGTCAATATATTTATATTTTACAGTAAAGTTTATTGACTAAACCTCATTTAAAACATTTGTAAATCTATTCTCATAACAACAAAGCATAAAAAACATCTAAGCTCAAAGGTAACATTGAGGTTATATATTTATCTCCTTAACTAATTATCGAGAAAGGAGCGTAACTCGCCACATTAACTTAAAATTCGATCTTACTCCTCATAAAATTTTCATACCGCGGGCTAAACATGAAAATCATGAAAGGAGTAAAGTCCAATAATAAAATAAACAAAAATTTTAGCTGTACCTTCTTAATAACTTATTTACGTGTACATAAATAATAACAATAAGATAAAAGAAATCGGTATACTACAATAATACTTGTTTTGTTCTTTTATGTACATACCGCTTTGTACTATTTTTTGTATAGTTTCTAATATTTTTTATAAGTGGGTTTTTATTGTGTTTAGACTTAAGAAAGACTTGTTTCCATAGTTTGTAGATGAATACATTAATATAAGGAATACAAAATTCTTTATGCATAATTTTAACTTTAGTGTAATATGCATTATTGCCAGCAGTTCTAAGGCATTTGTTTTGGAATATTTGTCGTGTTTTATAATTAGTTTTAGACATATAACTAAATATTAGGCATGCATGTGTTATTGTAGATCGTAAGCAGGCTTCATATAATAGTAACTTATTACCTGTGCTTAATTCCTGTTATGTTCAAATAAAATGATATAGGTAAAATAGGTTCGACGATACTGGTTTAGAATGAATCTTTTTTTATTTTTATTTAATTTATTTATTGATATTTACAACTGTATAAAAAAAAAAATACATCTAGTAAATGGGCTAAGCGATACAAAATGACATGTGAAAATGACAAGTAGAGAAACTACCCACTGGTAGTACTCAAATCACAAGTTCAACTAAGAAGTCACGGGGCCATCTTCTTTTCAGACGCCTCGGAGGATTATCGGGAATTGAAGTGGAAGCTAGGTTTAAAACCAGAGGGTTTGAGTGGAAATGAAGTTTGTTATGAAAGGATAGATAGCGGTTTCGGGCCAAATCAGCAACAAATGTGACATTAAGGTCGTTATGGATGATTTTATTCTTAACAAAATAAGGAGCATTAAGGATTTTACGAAGGATTTTGGATTGTAGGGATTGGATACGAGAGGAATTCGATGGCTTAGTGGAGCCCCAAAGCTCTACTCCGTAGGTCCAAATAGGTCGTATGATGGTCATGTAGATGAGTCTTTTGTAATTAATTGGGAGCTTAGAGCGTTTGTCTAGTAAGTGTTGAAGTAGCCTGAAACGTCGAGCGGAGAATGAATCTTAAAATAGTTTATTCATTCTCCTGAAATGTGTTGTTTTTCACTTTCGATACTTAGCATTTGTATCAATGATATAAATGGAAGCTGATTAAATTAATATAAAGATATTGTATTTTGTAACACTTAATGTTGTTTCATATCAATTTAATAAAATTAAACTTCGGTATTTTTTAAGGAGTTATTACGTGTTCTTTTTTAAGATTATTATTTTTTTTTTTATAAAATAATTTTCATATGTAAGATTTTTAAGTTAATTTCCTATTTTAAATATATTACCTTAAAAAGTTTATTATTTTTTTTTATTAGGTATTAACTATTATCTTTTTTTTTAAATAATAATTTATTTAATGATAATACCACAAGAAAACTAATTTAATATATAAATTTATGAGTACCATTTATTACGGCATGGTGTAAGGAATCAAACAATGTTTATATTCAAAAACGAATTTTAAACCAATCTCTTGGGTCTGGACGTACGGAATCAAAATTTCATGTGATTTTTATTTTATGTTAACAAATCAACATTTTCCTATACAAAATTTGTTTTAAGTTATCATTATGAGTTTCCCCCTTATCATGTAATAATTGAAGCTTAACAATAATAATCTGTTAAAAACAAAACAGCTGATTTCATTAGACTCCTCGCTTCTCCGATAATGTAATATTCTTACTCCGAAATGCTACTATTGATAAACAATTATTGATCCATTGGACGATGGATTAAGGATACTAAATGGTCTTGCTAATAGAAAATTAAATTGATTTCTTATTTTCTTAACCCGTTTGAAAAGAAACTAATGATGGGTACCTGAGGATTGATTAGTGTAGCCTTAGGGAGAAAGATGTTTTATTTTGCAAGACGGCAAGGAGTTACTATGAGATGTTGAACTTTCCTGTTTATGACGGGTTGCTATTATTATCCAATATGGAATGCCCTGCGGATGGCCCCAAAATAACTCGTAAACACTAACATGACGTATGCCCACCTCGTAGTTGTCGAAGGGTACCTTAGATGTTCGTATCTTTACTTGCCTCTGCGATGAGAGATTTCCCAGATAGAGTTATAATAACTAGATATTGATTTTATTTAAATACACAAGCAATAAAAACTAAAAAAACATATCAAGAATTACATCCAAAAGGCTATTACTTTATGTTTTAGGTGTTATTAAGGTCACTTGTATAAAATAAAAATTTGTTTGAATGAGGCATAATTGTTAATTTTAATATCGATTTAAATATGTCTGTCTAATTTTTTTATCTGATTAAATATACTCTTTTATAATAAAGACAATAAAAAAGAGGAGTTTATTCATTTATCTTAAATTCTTGTGTGTTCGTTTACATTTAAATAACAATTAAAAAAATCTGTACCACTATAACCCATGAAGAGTCTACATGTCAGGTTTCAGTACGCGGTAGACTGTACTCTTTGTTGGACCGTTGTGCTAGGAGGTGATTAGTCCTAGATCACGCTCAACCGCCAGATTTTCACTCAATTCTGGGTACCTGCTTTATAGAGGCTGGGTGAGCTCCAAGAGGGTCCCAGATCTCAAAGGATCCATTCCTGACCGCTAACAGATTATATAAAATCTTCCAGCATCCGGATTTGAACCCAGGACCTTTGGCACGGCATCTCAGCGCTCTACTACTGAGCCACTCCCATCCCTATTATAATTTATTTAAACGTATTGTGACAGTGGGTGAGGCATGTATATTTTTATATTTTCTTACCGAAAGCAGATAATTGCTCGTGAGAAGGTCTCTGATCTTTCGTTGATTTGAATTCTTGGCTAGTTCTAACCCTTTTGGTTTAATCATTACGGGACATGAACAGTCCAGATTTCCGACTCACCTTAAAAAGAAAGATAGAATAAACTATAAAAAAAAAAATCTCTACTACCAGTGAATGGACAAAAGGTCAGTACATGGTAGAGACTGTGCTGTTTCATGGACAACGGTTGTGCAGGGAGGTGATTTGTCCTAGATCAAGCTCAACCGCCAGATTTCTCCCCTTATTTGGGTACCCACTTTATAGATGTTGGGTGAGCCCCAGGAGAGTCCTAGATCCCACATGATCCATCTCCGACCGTAAACAGACTAAATAATAGTCTTGCCAGCAGCGGGATTTTCAGCATGGCAACTCAGAGATCTACCACTGAGCCACTCCGCTCCTCAAAATAGCCTATATTAGACAAATAAATACATATTATCTAAATAGTTCCTATGTATCAAATCCTTATATTATATTGTAAATAAAATATTACAGATAAACATGCACTATATTCCTTCTTGGGTACCTTACTTGGTCTGGAAGTACAGTTTCTGAGCCAACAGTTATGCAATAAGGTGATTGGCCAGAATTAAGTTTGACCCAAGGTTTGCCTTCAGTTGAGGGTAACCATTTTACAGAGTGTGGAGACCAAAAGAGAGTCTCTCCATTATCGTATATGTATTTAAGTATGTATATATATATACAGAATAAATTATTATTCAGCTGGTCTCGAATCCGGACTACATGAGATTAAAGTAACATATTTTATAAAGTAGTCTACCCTCTCTAACCAAACCCGACATTTCTTAATCAAGTGAGTGGTATGTTATCCTATACTGCATAACTATAAATAAATATTGCATCTTGGACTAATATGAGTGGATGTTTGTGTATGTGTGAATGAAAGAAAGAATTAGGAGGAAGTGTAAATAGTTGGTACCTAATATAAAATTACAAGATTTCTTAACGATAAGCGTAGGAAATTAAGTTTAGTAAATGATGTGTGGGATTTGTTCTGGCAGCAAACCAAGAAGTTTAACTATTTTTGATGAATCTGGATTTAAACGTAGACTGATGAATATAATAGATAAAAGACAAATAACATTTTATAATTTGGATTTCAGGAACTGAATAAATAGATTCATATTTTTTTATCAATTATCTGGTGGTTTAATGTCACTTGCTAATTTTAATTAATCATTAACTTTTCGATTTATGAATAACGTTTTTGAGTTGAAGAAAAACCAACTGAGACACCATTTTAATTATTTAATTGAATAAAGTGAATAAATATTTATTATAACACCGGAATAATATTATTTTTTTAAATAACTATCTATAAATAAAATTGATGTAACTTCTTAATTAAGTATTATTTCTACATCCAATTAGGTATTGCAAACGGAAAATTTTTCGTTTTTTTCTTAGTTCAACAGAAACATCCCTAAAATCCTTTTTACTAGTCTTTATGTATGGACATGAGGATCACCTGTGGGGTTGCGGCTAGCATGACAACCTTCTAAGATCCCGGATTCACTACACGGCCTTAGTTTAGGACGTTATTCGGAAGGAACATGAAATGGCAGTTCCGAAACTGTGCGATGTCAAATCGTTAAATACCCCAATCCTAATTATACCTGGATAGGGAAATTTTACAACTCCCGTTGTATGTAGCAACGTCCAATTAGCCATTGCAGCATAAAGTGATGCTAATTGAAATAAACAAACAAAACAATCCTGGACGTACCGTACGTCTATTCGGGTCTCACCACAGTCGAAAAATCTTAGTTGTATCTTGAATCTTATTTGAAGATCATAGATTTTTCATCACAAATTAATTTAATATTTTTGAATTATATTGAAATATATATCGGAAAACTTCTCACATTTGATAGGATGACCTATATAGTAAAGTAAATAGCATACTGGATCTAATAAATAATGAAAGTTATCCTTTATTTTAAACATCGAGCTACTTCCATGGCTGGAGCTGGTCCATAAAGATGTTTAGCACAATTAATAATTCTTACCAATGGAAATACGATAATTAATTGATATTCAACTTGAAACTCTAATCTCTGCTCTAAATCGCCTACCATGACTTTCCATTTATTAATCGTACCTTTTAGTTTATATAATTATAGGTATATCAAGACAAACTATCTTATTATAGTCCTATGATTTTGTATACTGAAATTACATACTAGGATATTTTTAGCTAGGATATTCTATGCGGATCTTGTTTATCTACGGCTTGCACCTGGTTGATAACATCAAGGTAAATCTGGGAAAACCCTTGGGGGCTTATTATGCAACAAGTTAAAAATGTATGTGAAAAGGCCACGCCAGGCGATCTAAGATTATTCAAGTCTCCAGTGTCAACGGAAGAAAGAGAAAATTAGCAGTTTTATTCAAAAGAGCTTTTGAAGTTCACGCTTCCCTTATTCAACTTCTTTCATCTTCGTAGTGTTAATTTTTCTCGCCCTGTTCGGCATTCCTCCAATTCTTCAGTTTAATATTAATTTTACGGGTATATTTCTAATCATATTCTATCTCTTTTTTTAAATATATTTATTTTTCTGTTTTTACTAACATCTTGTCATTACCTGTGTTTATTCATTTAACTTCACTTCATGCAAAAGTGACTATTTGAGGAAGCTACTGTGAAAGTCCTAAATTTAGCCATAACATTAAGGATGATAAGATAAATTAGGACAGGGGTGTTTAATGATTACCTGATATCATATGGGGACACCCATTTTACATCCCTTCCGAAGAAAGGCGTAACGATTTTTTACTCACTTTAAAAAAATCCTAGGGCCACCTGCCAGGCATCGAACCCGCGATCTTGGGTATAGAAGGTTGTCATGGTAACCACTATACTACAGGATCATCCTGGCATTAGCTTTCATTACTCATTACTACTTTGTCTTTATCAATACAAAATAGAAGTGTTCTAGAGTTCAATGATTATCGGCACTTATCCTCCAGAATGTTTTCTCAGATTAGGTTTTCACAAAATCGAAAGCTTCCCACTTTATGTCTAGATCTTATCTCTTAGCCTACCGTTAAGGTAAGGATAATTTGATTTCCAACTTTTCAATCATTTCAGGGTGAGCAACAGAAAACCTACTTTTTGAAAAACATCTTTTGCCACGTCGATGGATTTTCGGTAGGGAAAAAGCAAAAAAGGGAAAAAGAAAAAAATTATGTAATGAGCGAGGCTAGCAAAGTGTAGTTGCCTATGTATGTATTCGATATATTCCATGTATTCCTAGTGACACTATTGCTATAAAATTATATGGTAGAAGAAGATTTCCTTAACATCGAAAATGTCACTTGGTAGCTTGGTGTTGTTAATGCATCTAAAGCTAAATATATGTTTACTGGATAGTTTACATGTTCTAACAAAGAAATCGTGGATGCCAGTCCTTATTTGAACGAGTTGATTATTTTACAGTTTGATGTATAAAATGAAGTTACGACTGTGATAAGGAGCTGATCAACCCGAACCGATGGATGCTATTTTGGACTGCCCCATCATCTGGGAAGTAGGGTGTTATCAAAAGCTACAAAAGAAAAAAAGATAGTGTCAGGCATTAAACAGTTAGATGTTATATATCTATATGGTCCTAATATAACATGGCTCATCTCCATCCTAGTATGCTTTTATACGGAAGTGATTAATAGTTCAGTAGAGGTAATGTTCAGTAGAGAGGCACTATTGGTTCAAAATTGTAAAGACTCTATAAAATGGAAAAGTTGCGTTTTATTTTTGTAATTTATAATGAATGTTGTTTGTTTTATTTTATATTGAAAGTGGTAAAAATATAGTTTTTTTTTGTTTTGTTTTTTAGCGCGAAAAGGCCTTAAAGACCACGCGAATATCATGTTGAGGTTTTCCTCCTCAACTTCCTCTTTCTCCATACTTCTCTCATTAGCTCCGCGTGTCTGCGCTTCCTTTCCTCTGACCATGCACAACCCCTTTTTGGGCGTTCTTTATCCACGAAGACCTTTATATCGTTCAATGACTTTCTATAGGTTTCTAAATCCTGACAGTCTGAGTCCTTCAAAATCCATGTCGACCCTGATCTGCTTGAAAAACCCTGTCGTGTTCTTGCGCTGATGGGATCGCCGGAAGATTTACCGGTTTAACCTTTCAGGGCTCACCCTCATCATTTGTCAAAAGAATTTAAGTCTCCTTACCCTGATGTCGGTCTCCAGGCTGTTGTTGTTACTTTATATTCCTTTGTTGGACTTTAGCATGTATCCTTCGAATGTCTTTTTGGGTCCGTAGATTTTCCTAAGGATTTTTATTTCTACTTTCAGAAGCTTTTTCCACGCTAGGAAGACAGGAGGTCCGTCCCATAGAGAATCACGGGTTTGATCACGATGTTATAGTGTCGGACTTTGGCTTTGATGGATAAGTTTTTTTTTGTTGTAGAAGTTCCTGAGGTCGAAACACAATCTCTCCAGTTTGGTGACTTTTCCTTTGAAGCTTTCTCAGTCCGAACCGTTATTGCAGATGTCTTCTCCTAGGTATCTGAATTATTGGGTCACCCTAATCTTTCCACATATGGTGTCAACCGCCTTTTTCTTGTATTTTGAAAGTAGATATAAATAGAATATAGTTTTATTATTAAAGTGAAACTTTTTTTTCTCTATTGCATGTCGCACAGCTGGAGTAGGGGTAAGGCCAGAGCAGCCAAGACCAATATGGCGGCGCCCAGTCAGCTGACCTTGTAGCATTTCGTTTATATACTCACTTATTCGTGTGTTCCGCGGAATTTGTGTGTTTTGATCTGTGTATTAATGTAAATGTTTTTATTTACTTTATCGTGATCGATAACTCACAGCCAGTGAGTTAAATAAACCGGTCAACGAAGGAAAAACCAAGAGTAGTGCGAAAAGATCCGTCGATGAATTAATTTAACGCCGTAAAATTAAAACTCAAAACATTACTAACAACCGTTAAAGGATATCGTTCAAAGTGGCGAACCTATATCCGAAAATATTGTTACAGAAAAAATTCTGCATCGAAAGCGACTAAATGCGGAAAGATGCCGCAGATGTCAGAAATCAAATAAGGGAAATCATCTAAATGATAGTATTAATTGTGTATTCCGTACTCTAATACCCAAATTGAAATTAAATTTTATAATTGAATATTTTGTCTACTATTGATTTCCCATTTTCCATAATTATGTTAAGATTAAGAACGCAATTTTAATACCCTAAATCGAATAATTGTCCAAAAAGTTTTAGTTAAATGGCTACAAACCGAAAAAAGGTTTCACTTGCATCGTCGTTTCATAAAACCACACAACTTTTTTATTTATATTTATTTTGAAATAATGTTTTTTGTTTTGTTTTTGTAGTTTATTTTATTTTATATAAAAATTGTAAAGATTTAGTTTTGTTACTTATTTATATTTATTCTAAAAGAATGTTTCTTGTTTTGTTTTTGTAGTTTATGATGAATGTTGTTTATTTTATTTTATATTGTTACTGTTCTGTAAAATTATATTTTGGAGCTAAACCTCCTAAGGGAGAGGCTTTTGTCATAAACATTTGATGTCGATAAAGCTTTATTATTATTATTATTATAGGTAAGGTAAAAGGTGTATGCTTCTCGTATATGAGTCTAACACATATAAAACGTTACAAGAACAGTCAACCAAAATTTGTAGGTCCTATCTGACCCCCCAAAAAAGTTCTTGATAAAGGCCTCTATAGAATCCACCTTAAGGCTGCCTTAAGTTTCGATGGACGGTTCGTGTTGGAGAAGATTTTAAAATCCTATTCGGAGTTGAAAGAAGAGCTGAGCTTCACCGCTGATTGAATGTATAAGTGTGAAAATGTTTAATTGTTTTAAATTTCATGACTCCTTGAAAAGTGTTACCAAAAATAGGCAAAGTTGAAATCTATTTCCTCTCAACTGGCTGAATGTATTCATTGATAGATTAAAATATGAAAAACAGGTTCAGATATCGAATAACCTAATAATAGATAAATTCACAGTAGTATGTTAATTAAAACAATTAAGTTAGGCAAATGAATATTATATTCAATGCTAATTTTATACCTTCCGGGTGCACTGTAAATATGCAAAGTTTTCTAATTTGAATTGCTGAAATGATAAACCTTCGTGTAACCTTCTAAAATATTCACCGGTTTATTTGAAAAATGATCGAGAAAGTCGTGACTTAGTTAATTTATTCTAACTAATAGGTAGTTTTATGTATTGCTTTTTTTTAAACTATGTTTTAATTATTTTCAATCAATTATTCTATATTCTGGATCACGTATGGTTGTATGAGAACCTTACTCTGGTTTTTATTTACTTATTTATTGTAAAAAATTCTATTTACAAAATATCTAAATAAATGTCTAAAAAGTCCTGTAAATAAATAATTAATTAATTTTAAGGTTTGAAAGATCGAAATGGATTTCGGGACGGTTCCTCCTATGATATAAAAATTTGTTTTTAGTTCCGGTTAGAAGCGGGGTCAGTTGGTTCCAACCAAACTTTTTTCTCAACGAAATTCAGGCCTGGCAGTTCTATTTATGATACAGTAGTTGTTGCAGCGTCGTTTCCCTCTCTGGTAAATTCACTTTAATTTTTTAGATAATTAAGAGATCTGTAGGTAATTAAGAGATTTTTAGATAATTAAGAGATTTGTAGGTAATTTCAAAAATTGTTTGATGTACAGGAGTACTTGAGGCATTCGTTAATTCTAGTTATTGGTTTATATTTGTTTGGTTTTTCCTAACTTAACTTCTGGAATACCTTCGTGCAATATACATGGCGATCAATTGCATCCACCGTCATTCATATACCGAAGGCATGTATACCCAACAAATACATTTCTAACACTTCTTAATAATGTCTATAAATCTCGCTTTAAAATTATATAGAAACGGGATAGCTCAGTGTCTATAAGGCTGCGTTGCTTATTTGTAGGTCCTGGATTTGATAAAGGCTGTGATTAATAAATTAATAAATTATTTAACAGCTGTGAATCGGCTCTACGGGAAATCTTCAGAAACGCCGGAGGCTCACCCAGTCTCTATAATTGGGGAAAAACCTGGGCCAAACCTTTGAAACAGTACAGTCCTACTATGTACTGTTACTGAACCAAGATTTTTAATTTATTTATTCCTTCCTGAAGGAATGAAATACGATGGTAGCTGATAAGATTGATAAGGAGCAGAGAGGAGATGGGAAGAAGCAGAGGTTAGAATGAATAAAGGTTTGACAAAGGGAGAAAGGGGAATGATCCTCAGCTCCAGCATCAATAAACTTTACATCCCTACCTCCCTCTCCCTTTCTCTCTCTCTCTCTCTCTCCCTCTCTCTTTCCCCAAACTAACAAACTCTTCCCCACTTTCTCATACCGCCTCTGTCCCATGACGGCTCTGCGTCAGAGTCTGCTTTACTTTAACCTTTTAACTTTTTATTTAAGACAAATTTACCATTTACTTAGAATAACTTATTTAGAAGTTTTAAGTCATTACTTCCCGTGTCCTACTTAACTCAATGTTTTTCTTGTAAGTGTCTCAATCAGTTAGCTTTTTAATATTGTATATACGTCCTGAGAAGATGAACCCTTTGTCCATGCAACGGTTTAAAGGGATATGGTAAGTAAAGATAAAATCTTCTAAACTTATTATCGGTTCAAAATAAAACTACGAGTTATATAATCTCACAAATAAATACAAACAAAAGTTAAACATCTTTTTTGTATTTATTAATTATAAACAAAAAGTATATATTTTGTAATTGTATTAGTTTAGTGATGTAAGAGTTTACTATGTTCTAACCACAGAGACTTGTTTTTGTTCATTTGTTTTTCTTTGGTTATTATTGTATATTCTCTATCACAGTATATTCATGAAATAAAAATTAAAATGTGCCTTTAAAAAATAAATCTTTAATTTTTTACGTACAAGAGCCTTCACCTGCGTGTGAGAAAAATTGGATTTATGATACGAGAGCACACAACTAATATGATTAGAAAGGGAATTTTAAACCAGTTTTTGTTTACTACATGGTGACTGATTAACACCTTGCGTTACTTTTGTGAAACGATATTATTGGACCCTGGGTGAGATACGGTGGGTGATATTGTGTGACCAAAGCTAGAAAATATTTCTGGCCCCTCTTTCTTAGAGGGGATGGAAGGGTATGGTAATATTGGAGGGATACTTGAAATGGGCCCGAGGAATTTCCTCCAAGCAGAATGGATGGCTGCAGCAATGATAAAATGCGAAAGCTGATGGCAATTTTTTAGGCTTCTCTCTCAAAAGTCACTGATAAGCTTGCAATTTTATCGATTTCAGTTTCAATTTAAATTTTTAATCAAAAATTTCTGTAATCCAGCCTTTACTGTTTTTATTAAGGGAGGTTGTCCTAGAATTTTATAAAAGGGACTGAAAAATCCCCCTTGGTTTAACCGTACTTTAAAAGGGATTTAAAATGGCGGTCTCCGGGATGTATGATGTCAGGTACTCGCTAAAGATCCCTAACTTAATTAAACCTGGAGAGGAGAAATTTAGGGCTCCCACTGTAGCATCGTCCAGTTAGCCATGACAGCATAAAGTGACGTTAAATGAATAAACAATAAACTAAACGTTTTTCACCTCAATGACACCATGTGTAAGGGGAATCGTCACGTGTCCAATATAGTGTTGTTTTATCTTTTATGTTAATTTATTTATCTTGTCTATCCAGGCCTGATGAAGACCTGCACTGTGAGCCAAAACCTCAGTTTCTAATAAATAGTTTATCACTATTCAAGGAATTCTTTGTTTGACCTCCACCCGGACCATTTTCTTCCCCTCAGTAAATACTTATTTATTATTAGAGAATAATTTTAAATAACAATAAATAATGTTTAATTGAATATCCTGTTGACTAAACCGTGCCATATGTTGCAGGAGGTGCAGGGGTGAGGAGTTGGACATCGGGCGAAGAAGAGGCTCGAAGCTAAAGTTCCTTACAAAGTGAGTGAGTACAAGTTGCTTCTTCCTACTTCCTAGTTGAGTGGGGCGGAGTGGGGTAGATCTGACCGACAGATATCGGCCAACTCCTTTGTTAGTAAGTTCTAATTGCCTAGACCGAGGTAAATAGAGTCATCCGATCTCAGGGCTTCCTTCTTCGGGCTCGTCCGGATCTGCCATTCTCGCTCCGCCAACTTTACCGTTAGGAATTACAATATCCGATTTCCTGGTTTGCAATTTACAGTTCCTTCCTACGGAATCTTAGGTAGTTGATAAGGTCAGTAATAAGTCGAAGATTTGTTTCCTTGGTTCAAAATTAAGAAGAAAATGATTGCGTGTAAACTAACTATTGACTAAATATCTCTAGCACTACAGCCCAGGGTGGACCTTGGCTTCTTGGACTTTCCTCCTCTCCAGGTATCTTCACCCTCTTATAGGTTCTATTGTCACCTCCCTACGAGAACCTTCGGTACCTCTTTTTGCAACTGTCGTTTCTCTTATCTTCTGAATTCATATATATTTTTCTTCATTCATATATATCCTGTAAGGCACATAGCAGTGTTTAGCCACCTTTACTTCTCAAGATCATAATCAATGTTTATTTGACAAGAAGAACGAAGAACTTCTTCTCACATCAAATGTTAGATTTCTTTGTCATGAAACAACCTTTTTTTGTGTACAGGCTATATTGTTTCACAATGTATTGCCATTATTATTCCTTGTAGGGTTTAGTATTCGAGAAATATTGAGTTATCTGATAATGGTTGCGGGGAAAAAATCACTTTGTCTATTTTGCTTATCGTTATTACTTAGTAGTTCATTGACTTGGCAAGCTTACCGAGGAAAAAAGAAACAACTTAAAATCAGAATCCAACTTTCCTGGAATCAACATAAATCTCAGTTTTATTGAGCTAGGTCGATGGGCTATTAATCGCTTCCTAATAATACTCACACCCGTCTCATGAGAAGATGTGCCTGGCAAATACGCGCCTCCAGACTTAATAACACAATAGTCGCGATAGTTCTTAAAGAAAGTATGAATGTAAGAAATGTTACAGATCGGCAAAAAGGTAATAATACCAACAAGTAGAAATACTATTATATAAACTTACCTAAAACAATAAAATTGAATAATAGTCGCTTTCCATAGTTGTTATTATATAATAATTATATATATATATAATTATATTTAATTATATAATAATTAGCTAACAAAGAGGTATAACCTTCCGTGTATATAATAACCACTATATAATAATATCCTTCCCTGATGCTAACTCCCAAGATAGTTAGCAAACGTTAGCTACCTACACTAAATTGTGAATATAACTAATAAATTTACACTGATCGGAATAGTATTTCTAAAGTAAATACAGCATTTTGGGAAAAACAGGAAAAATTATTAGCAGTAGAACAACGTCTTCTCAGACTCTGTAACAGTATCAATGTCGCAACTCGAAAGAATGCTCTTGCAAACTTCGTTTCAATTTGGTTCACCACAAGATTCAAGACTCAAATGACAATGTGTCACTCATGCCTAAGTAGGGGGGAATAGGATTAGGACACTAAGAGTGACACAAATGCCTTCTGGCAGACAAGCTCTGAAGCTAGGTCGATACAGTTTTGATGAGTGATGCAGAGATACTTACATATTTCTTTCTTGGTCATAACTCAAAAACACCGATTGTTGTGTGGTGTCAATTCAGAAATACTAGTGCGATATATAGAAATATAAAAAGGCTTCTCTGATTCCTTATTCCAATTCTTTCTGATCATCCTCCACGTCACCCATCCACCGACGCCTGGGTCTGCCCCTTTTCCGGTTTTTTTTTTTTCCACTGTTCAGCGTCATTTTAGGCAGTCTGTGGGCCTCCATTTTTTCTATATGACCCAACCATTTTATTCTTCTCTTCATTACAGCACATAGGATATCAGGCTCTCTGTACGGTACAGTCTCCGAATTATTTTTATTAGTTCGGCACTGCTTCTGATGTGAGGACTCTTCTCTCCCAAACCAGAACAGCTCTTATGTTTTCTTTGGCTAGAGCCCACAGCAAAACATAGCCACCGGCCTAATTATCTTTTTATAAAACAAAAGCATTGCTTTCCTGGAAAGGCTTTTGTATCGGGGAGCTTTTTGCAGAACACATAAACATCTGGTCCCTGCTACCATTCTTCCCGTAATTTATATTTTTAAATTGTTTCTTTCCGCCACTACTCTTCCCAGGTACTTGAAAGTATTTCAACTGTGAAACGTATTTTCACCCAAATCAACAATATCTCCTCTCTCCCCGGTCTGTATATATGTATATATTTTTTGTCATAAAATTGCAAATTTATTATGTAGTTCGCTGTAATATCTAAAATTAATCATAATCCTCATTATGAATGGGTATAGGAAGTGATTTTGATTGGAATTGACTTTACGATAAGAGCGGGGCTGCGTAGGGACGATAGCAAGAGCGCTAGCTAATCAATCGAGATGTCTATAATGGCTCCTTTAATTATATCGCCACGGGGCTAATGTCATCCATCGGCTTCTATTGTCTCAATTAGTTGTGCTTTTATGGAGTAGTCAGTACCATCAATCGTGTGCTCCATGTAATAATAATTAATATAATAATAATAATATCCCTAAAAACCATTATCAGGTTATTCAGCTTTCTGATCTGAATTTTGTTTTAGTTCTAGGATAATGTACAGCTATTTTCAAAAACTATACCACCAAATAATACTTTTCTATTTTATCGTTTTCACAAATATTCATTCTCTATGTCCTCTTAGAGTTAGCATGCTATCAAGCGTAAATGTCCCACTTTTTGAACTATATTTCACTACTAACAGATCTTTTGTACTACATCTTCACTTGACTTGCGAAACGACTAATCTACAACACCATACTAAAATCTATTTGAACATATGGAGAACTTCGGGGTTCTGCAAAACACGTCTACGTACACAAGACACAAACTACACCACCCAAAATTCTTAGTAAAAATGTAAATACTCCTTAGTCTATTTCGAATCATACAATTTTCAAAACTTAAGATGTTTTCACATTTTCCTAATATAAAAAGTATAATTTAATATAGAAGTTAGTGGTGGAAAAGAAAATAGGGTTACATGTTCCGCAGATTGCTACCTGGATGACAGGAGTAGTTAAGGTCCCATCAAATGACGTCACGTTACGTTATTTCTTCTTCAAGATGTATCGCTTGAATCCCCCTCCATTTCTTCCCAATAAAGAATTACAATACAATAACCTAGGATACTTAGCCTAGCCAATTTGTACTTGTTTTTGGTATTATAATCTGGCATAATTTCCTATTCCTTTGAATATTAAAAACTCCATATCAGCTTTCTCGTATAACAGGAAATTAGGTAATTATTCCGCAGGTCGGGTTGAGTCACAACAAGTTATAACTTTTCATTCGTTTCCTAACTCTTCTTAATATTTTCCGGAAATACAAGTTAGAAAAGAGAATGTAATTATGGGAAATTTGTATACAAGGGTAATCATTTCATCTAGAAATGGTCGTTTCAACAAACATATATAGTTCTAGTGGCAGTCAAAGATAACACAAAATAAGCAGAATTTATTTTTTAATTGTGACAACGTTTCGGTTATACCATCTATACTTCGAAACGATAGTTGAAACTTTTATTTTTAGATGAAATGATTATCGAAATCTACCCATTACCCATAATTACATTTTTTTTTCCATGCTAAAGCTCACTCAAAGATCCAAGTCATCATCACGGTAATTTGTATTTTTGGAAAATATTGAAAATGAAACTATTAAGCAATTAAAACTTGTAACTTAACTCGAAGCGACAACAAACAAAACACACATCGGAAATGCCAGTTGAAATTACCCATCTTGAATTAAATATATTAGTTATTCACAAATAATCTGTAACTTTGTTTTATTGAGGTATATTTTCAAGCCAATTTTTTCTAACCATTTCAGTTTTATGTGGAAGAAAATGGTCCGGGTAGAGGTCAATAAATTTCTCTGAATATCAAGAAATATTTATTCAGTAGCCAACGTTTCGACCTAGTAGGTCTTTTTCAGGGCTAAATATACAAAATACAGACAATTAAAAATTAAAAAATTGTTAAGTAAAGAAAACAAAAGGAAAATAAAAGTATGGTAAATGTAGAAAATGGACATTAAAAAACATAAATTTTTTTCCTAATCATGGTAAATACATTATAAAGGTTAAAATGGATGAGTATGTAGTATTAATAACCAAGTGACAGGAAGGTGGTGAAATACATAATAGAGATTAAAATAATAATAAAACAGAACAGGACATGTTAAAATGAATAAATATTTCTTGATATTCAGAAAAATTTATTGACCTCTACCCGGATCATTTTCTTCCACATATTTCATCAAGGTCAACTATTTACATTTAAAAATCATTTCAGTTTTATCTTTACAAAACGTGTAAGAGTGTGTCGTATAAATGCCGTAACATCACGTCACTTGACGTGACTTTAACTACCCCAACACCAAGCAGGCAACCTGCAGAGTAAGTACCGAAAATAGTACTGATTTATATTTGACATTAAGAGTCGATTAGAGTGACTGTTTGTTTTTCCTCCTTCCGATAGCTTGACTTTGGCTGTAATAATATTTCCAATCGGACAATACAAGAGCGATATTAATAGATATTGGCTGAAAGAGAACATTTGTCAGTCATAAGAAAATAGCAATAAAGAGGTTGCTGTATAAACAGAGGGAGTTGAGATAGAGCCCTATATCGGTCAGCTCCCGAGCCCTTCGCCTTTATTTCCCCAGGCCTTTTCCAGTTTCCCTTCCTTTCTCCCCTTAGCCTATCACTTATATCCACAACTTGGTTTTCTATTGTTTTTAATATTTCCTTCTTAGGAATGTAATACTGGCTCTTTACATGATTGTCCGTTTTCAAAGCAAAGGTTTTATTTAGTGGAACGACGTTATGAAATCAAAACATTTTTATTCAAAATATTCACTCCAACTTTCTTACATTTTTCACAGCGTTCAATTTTTTAATCCTAGAACTGAAATGAAATAAGGTGGGTGTGGAAGGACTTCTTAACCCGGCTCGTTTAGTTTCTTTACGGTCTGACGTTTTCGTGTATCAGTAAAGGTCAGTGCCGATTAGCCAACGCAGATTGTTTTTTTCCATTTAATGATTGAAGTTTTTGTTGGATTATGCCAATATCACTGGATTACGATGCGGATGTGATGGTTTTATCTCTGGGTAGAAAGGAGAAATTAATTATTTATGATTTGATAAACAAAAACAACTGCTGAAAATTTCGTTGTTTAATGTTTCAATGTTCTTTAAGTTGTAGTAGAGAATTATTAACTGCTCATTACAATATATAAACAACACAAGTCCTATAATTTCACTTTGAATTTCATAAATAACAAAAACGGATATTTCATAGGAAACAATCAAATTTTTATAAAATTATTATATAATATAATACATTGGGGACAGGGGTCGTTCAAACTAGATCAGAGTAAAACGAAATAAGGAAATAATAAAGAAATATTCAATCAGCGTACTACCTATTGTAAGGCAGGGTTGAAGTTTTAAAGGATTTAGCCAAATAAAAACAAAATTAAGACAGATAATACGGAACTGTAGCAAGAACTACAGGTAATTTAGATTTTTTTATTTAAAAGTAATCTACCCTGAAATCTCCTGACAGCTTACAGCTCAGTCACCATTTTCTAAATATTGAACAAGAAACGGTAGACAATTGAGCTGAAAGGGTTGAAACATTTGGAATTAACCAGCATATAAGTGGCATATCGTGTTTGGAATCAGCGACAGAATTAATTTAGATATAGAAGAGAGTGAATAAGAAGGACCTGGGGAACACTACGTCCTAATAGAAGAGAAGAGGAAAGAAGTCTATTAGGAATATTAACTATTAGGGGACGAAGAGATAGGAAGGAGATGAAAAAATGCTTTAGACATGGAAAGGTTATAGAGTTAGATAAGGAGGATCTCATGGTTAAGTAAGTCGAAGGCTTCGGAGGAATCCAAAAAGTTTATCTATGGTTGATTATGGATCTTGGGAAGTTACCAACAGTGAAGATTGCGTAGGATATTGTTTGACATGGTTATGGAGTTTTAAAATTAGGATATCATGAGTCAATTAATAGAGTCAACAAATTTGGAGAAATCGAAGAGAACAAGAATAGTGTGCATCTATTGAAATATTGAAGATTTTGGATGTTTTTTGTGCATGTAATTAGAGCGAAAGGCAATTGTAAACTTAAACCAGTATAGTGAAGATTGAGGATAGCTTTTTGATCAAGGGAGTTATTAACCTGGGAAGGGTCTCTACGTTCAAGTGGTTTTTATAAGTTGAAGTAGATGGAGATAGATCTTAGGTCGGGAACTTTGGAGGAAATTAGAGCGAAATGCAATTGTAAACTTAAACCAGTATAGTGAAGATTGAGGATAGCTTTTTGATCAAGGGAGTTATTAACCTGGGAAGGGTCTCTACGTTCAAGTGGTTTTTATAAGTTGAAGTAGATGGAGATAGATCTTAGGTCGGGAACTTTGGAGGAAATTAGAGCGAAATGCAATTGTAAACTTAAACCAGTATAGTGAAGATTGAGGATAGCTTTTTGATCAAGGGAGTTATTAACCTGGGAAGGGTCTCTACGTTCAAGTGGTTTTTATAAGTTGAAGTAGATGGAGATAGATCTTAGGTCGGGAACTTTGGAGGAAACTAGAGCTAGGACATTAGGGAATAAACTTTTTTTTAAAGTGAAAATAGTATTTTATTGATTTTCCATTTGCGAGATTTGCGAAGCGAACTAATGTACGTACAGGCATCTCTTCCAAACTAATCCAAATAGATTTAGCGATGGTCGAAATATATTCCTTGGAATCTTTACTGTACTTCCTTTTCCTTGGTGTAAGACAAAAAGGAAAAAAATATTTATAACTAAAAGAATATCGAATCTTTTATGTATTTACAATATGCATAGTTATTTATCTAAAGACATTTAGTTTTTTTTGTTTAGAGATTTTTTTATTTATTATTAGTAATTATGTATAAGTATTATTTATATCATTAGTGGCTGCTTTAAAGCTTAAATAAAATAAAATCATTTATTTACTTTTAATTAGGTATACTGAGTTTATTCTTATTTTTGTTCTTGTTATGATCAGACAGTAGCCTTATTATTTATTTTTTTATTTTAAAATTTGAATTATTTTAGTGTTCAATCTGTTCCCCAAGTTTTGTTTTGTACTCCCAACGTAAGATGTTTGACTATTATTGCAACTATTGCCAATTGTATTTTTACAATATATACGTCAAAGATTAAATAGGTTGTATATAAAGGTAGTTTGTATAGATTAGATTGATGATAAATTATAAAAAGGTCTTTTACCAAATTTCCAATTCATAAAAAATAAGGAAACCTTTCTCAGTATTTTTGCCCTTACAAAGCTAATAGTTTATGATATCTAACAAGCGGAAAAAATACATCTACATAAAATACATACTTAGGAGGTCTTTTCGGCAGGTTATTTTTGATTTTAGGGTATTAAACAATGTTGTAGTTTTTTCTAAAAGCAATCATTTCAATTGCCCTGTTGTAACTTAACCCAGTGCAGAGACATTCAAATTAATGCTGATGTCTCCAAATTAAAAAAAATGTTGTGCCTTTACATATAAAATTGGCTGTCATTCAGTAACGGTGCAAGGTAAATTTTAAAAAATATACCTCAAATACATGTAAAAAAATATATTTAAAATGATCGAGCAACCAACTTAATGTTTATAGGACCACTTCATTTGGATTGACCCATCAAAAACATGCTAGACTATTATATTATACTATACTATATATATTATACTATACTATATATATATATATATATATATATATATATATATATATATATATATATATATATTATAATGCAAATGGAAAAAACCACAAGCAGAGCCTTATGTTTCAAATCTGGTGTAAAATACAAACAGTCGACGTTTCGCCCATTCAGGCATTATCAAGACACAATAAAAAGTAAGTTCACTCACATCTCAAAACAGAAGTGCAATACATCCCAACGAATAATCGCTCAAAAAGGCTCATAATCCGGGACCGCACCTCCACCCCAAGACGTTCAACCCAAAACTCCAAACTATAATATATATATATATATATATATATATATATATATATATATATATATATATATATATATATATATATATATACATATATATATATATATATATATATATATATATATTATATTATACTATACTATACTATATTATATTATATTATATTATATGTACTATGATAGAATACTTTTATAATGCTTTACCTGAATTATATAAGTTACAAAGGTAGAGATTCTACTTTGTAGGTTGTAGGGAGAGCTGTTGCAAAGAGGCTCGTGGCTAGCCTAATTTCTTTAATGGTGCTATATTCAGCTCTTATCCACGCCCTCCAAGGTCTCCCCTTGGTCTCCGATACCGCGGGAGTCATGGATCTAATTCATTGCTGGAAATCTGAGTTTTTTCCCTCATCTTATGTTCATAATTCCGAATTTCAGAAGACTTTGAGCTATCATATCTCTTCAAAGTTTCAATTTTGTATTACGAGGTTACCTACTTTTTCCTAAATGCCCTGATCACCAAAATTAAATTCAAAATCTATTATTATAATTATCAGCATTCAATTTTTTATAGTCCATGCAGATTGTTGATCTTGTCAATGTGCCGATGAAGAAGATGTTTGAGATGCTCCAAGAACAATTCGGGGAAGCCACATTACTTCGTTCTTCCTCAGTATCGTTCGGATTAAATATTTTTTACCTATGTACGGACATATTCCTTCTGCCGTTTCAACTCATTTTTAACCACTTTTTGAACACCACCGTGTTCGCGATTAGAAAATCAGAAATCGACGTAATCAATTTTGTTAAAACCGACCTTGATTGCACATTCCATGATGATGCTATTTTAGTTTTTGTAGAAATAATTATTATGAATCAATAGAGGTTTTTCAAATTTTACAATAATGTGTGGATTTATAATAATTTGAAAAACTTTTTTTTTAGGTTTTAAATATTTTTTTCAAATGCTTAGAGAACAAACCCAACCTGCTACCCATCAAAACAAAAGAGGAAACACTACTAACAAATGAGTGTTTACTATAACTAATAGTTTTCTATCTACTAGATACTAGTATATAATAGATAATAGTTTCCTGTCTAGTAAACAATATTAGTTGGGTGGGAAGGCTATACTTATTTTACTTTTTACTAAATTATATTTTACCTTGGGTTTTGTATCGATTTATGATTCTAAAAAGAACTTATTCTAAAAGTTATAGCAAAATCCTTTCACAGAATTGAGAAATCCATTTGTAGACAGACACAAATTGGTTGCATTAGAGTATGGGATATACTGGGTGCGGTAAAAATATCTGGCTTATATCTAGGCTAAATAAAAAGCAGGCTTTGTATTAAAATAAATAACGTCCTCTTCTTAATTTATAATAATATCAAATTAATTATAGCTAAAAATTATATCAAATAAGAAAAATACATGGTTACGTACATACTTATCCTTTCATATGAAAAGGTAAAAACTTAATCAAGCAATCGCTTTAGTTGAATTATAATGCTAGGACACGTGCTAGTTTCAGAGGAAAGTATCACGTACTTTCTGGGATTTTAGTGCAGGAAAAAGACTGAAAAAATTTAGTGACGTGTTAACGAAAATACAGCAGCTTGAAAAGGAATGGGAAGTTTTTCACAGGATTGGCAGTTTGTCATCTTGTTAGTTGTAACAGTCCTGAACCTCCGAATTTATATGAAATTTAAGGTATAACTTTTTTAACGCTTCTACCGTCAACTTTTAGTCTTGACAAAGGACTGAGGCACAAAATGAAGTTTTTTAAGTGGTATTTTCTCTTCAACCATGATATATACAATTCTTCAAACAGCAGAAATTAATTGCTAAGATGCTCTCATTATTGCTTGCATATATTGGGGATATACAGCAAAAGTAAGAATTAACAGATTATACTCTGAAAATATGGACTTAAAATAGTGTGCGATTAAAAAAGGCCCTATAACATTTTCCCTTTTTCTCTGCTTAAGTTTGAATAAACGAGCCGCAATCATTCTTTTCTTTTTACTAAACTAGATTTTATAGACATTTTTGACTTTAACTTATAACCTATTAAGCGAATCTCGTCCAGGACAAATCTTTTCTCTTCAAAATAAAAATGATTAAAATTATCTAGAGAAAGAGGTTCCAATGTATGAGGGCATTGGATTCATGGCGTATGGTGGCATCAATCCTTAAAGAACCTGATATGTATTCGAAATTAAAATGATTTTTAGTCAAATGTTACTGAATTATTATTACTATTAATAGACTTAAACAATTCTCTCTATTAATTTATTTACCCTTGTATAGGTACAAGGATGTCAGGAGAGGATAAAATTGTGTGATGTTATTTGAAATTCAAATGGTTCTTTTTAGTCGAAACTTTCTTGGTTCTGTGAGTTTTACAGTTTTTCCAAACACGGACTGGTTATAAAACATGGTTATAAATCATCCTTAAGTAATTAATAAAAGTAAACATACTTATGTTTGTTAATTACCTATCTGGAGAAATTAGTTTATTAATCAGGAGATACATTTGAAACTGCTTGTAGCAGCCATAAAAGTTATTATAAATATATTATGATATTTATAGATAGTATCTATTTGAGAGTATCTATTGGGGGAGGTTCATCTAGTAGATTTTTCGAACTTTCCTGAATCAAATTAGATTCCGCCATTCAACCATTTATTTTATAGGACCCCATTTGTTCTGATATCTTATTATTTATTCAGTTCTAAGACTGATCCAGACATACAGATGTCTTCCCGATGGAGTTCTGGCCTTGACACCTGGTCTGGTATTGAACAGGGTGGTAGGTTGGTAGAACTGGGAAGCGGTCGCCATGGTGACTGGACCTGTGACGTCACAGGAGTTGCCATGGAAACGCGGCATCTGTGTCACAAGCAGAGCAACTGGTAGGTCCCCCCTCCACCGGTCACGCCCAATTAGTCAAATTTTAATTTTAAATTTAAATTTAACAATAAGTAGGATGTGTAAGCTTAAAAAGGTATAAAGGATTCCGTTTTTTTGATGGAAGGGAATTGAAAATTAACGAAGCAACCAGCAAATGTTTTATTAAGCAAGTATTAATTCAACCCAAATCTTGTATTTAAATAATTACCTCTCTAAAAACACTGTTTACCAATATGAATTATGCGAGCAAACATTTTCAGCTTAATTTATATCGATACGAACAAACTAAAATAATCTATAATTCACTAAAATCTTTATAGTGTTTTGTATAACCAAAAGTTAAGCCCACCATGTAGAAATTCACAAAAACGCCATTTTTTATAGAAAATATTGTCATCTGCATTACCGGAATATTAATAGTATATATCATTATTTAATGTTAATAAATAATAAAATAATTTGTTAAATTCAAAGTAATTAGCAATCTAATTTCAACATTCTGTAAAGCTTCTGATTATTTTTATTTTTTAATTGCCTTACTAAGATTTCCCCTCGGTTTCCAGTTTCTATTATTAGCAATAAATTAATTAGGCGAAGTCATTGAGGCACTCTGTAGTGGGCAGCCCTTATCTATTTTAGGTAATGAATCGATAAGGATTACCGGCTGTAGCCTCCATCTACCATAAAGTCAGTTAAATTTATTAACTTATTTTTTCCGTACGAAATACTATGGAAATCTGTTTTTTTAAGATTTCCATAGTATTTCTGTAGTTTTCCAAGTAGAAATGTTTTCAAACATACAAAATATCATATTATTCATTTATTGAAATACCAGATCGATTAACCAACATTTAGTTAACTAAAATGACTAAAATTAAAAAATATAATTTAATTAAAAAATTATGTGAAATGGCCAAACAAATTTAGCTATAGTTAGCTGCGAGAGGTTTGAAGATTTGTTACCTCAAGATATATCAATAACCTGATAATATTAGAATTAGAAAACCCACAGAAATATAAAATATTCTTACCAAAGAGATTATTAATTTGTTCACTAAATGAGAAAAAAAACGCCCGATATGACAAAAACAACGCGTTACTTACTTTTATAAAAAGACGGGTTCTTCTTCCACACAAACTTTTTTGTTAGGGTCTACGAACTTTGCTCTTAGGCTCGACCACCATCTCTTTAAATATTTCATGGCACTTATAGGGTACTCTATAAACAATATGTTAGTATATATTAACATTGTAATTATTATGTATTATATATTAGCATGTAATTATTATATGTACGATAACACAATTTAAACTATGCTTGTATTAGTCCCTTAGTATATTTTTTATATATCTACTTTTTAGAGTTATACAATAAAATTAAACCAGCTGTAGGGAACTTCATCAGTTTCTGAACTTCCCTTCAAGTAATAAATATCATAATATAATTTGGTCATAATGATTACCACAAATATTAAATTTTAGGGGTATAGTTAAGAACCATGTGGTTTCTTTCTAAAACCGAAGGAAGAAAAACATGTGATTTAAACCCTGATTGATGGTGAAATGACAAGTGCCCGTTGCAACGTCAATTATTTTTCACTGAATCTTTTATTTAACAAATAGTATTACAGTGTGCCAGAAGGTCTTTAGCGAAATTGAAGTTTTTAAAGTGTTTTTTTTAATTATCCGATTTAGTATCGAATACCAAGTGAATTTAAGAGTTAATTTTTTAAAAAGTGATTTATTCCTGACCATATTTACTTAAACACACTTAAAATTTAAAAATTAAATTCATTTTTTTGTGTGTGGCCTAACCAATGTTAAGAATTCATAACTTTTCTTATTCACTCATTCTAATATATCTCAACACGCCCCATCATCTCATTCGTGTGTTAATACAGTTCAATCAGCCTTGTACTTTTATTACTGGCACAAGACATCACTGTACAATCATGTATCCTACTAAAATGTGATTTCAGGATCATTATGCCGCCCTTCTGATTTCATGACTAACGCTGTTTGTTTTTTATTTATTTTGCTACTAACAGTCCTTAATTTCCAATGTGAATGCTAAATTTTGCCTATCCAGGTATAATTACAATTGGAATCCTTAACTAGTACCTGATACCTCATAGGCTTGGAAGGAAAGGCATAGCCAAGGATTTTTTACTCTCTTATAACAAATCCTAAGCCCACCTACCGATCTGCAAATTCGCGAACTTGGGCACAGAAGGTGTTATGCACCCTTTAAATTTAGATACTTAGAATTTAGATGGGCCGTTTTTGACTAAAACGTTATGGTTACAGAAGAGCTGCCTTCCTAAAATATAGACAACTATTTATGAAAGAAAAGCTGTAAAACTGTATATTTATATGAGTTGTTTTCATGAGTTCATTTATCTAGTGATCAGAAAATCTTTCCTTAGCTTTGGTTTTGATAAATTGAAATATATTCTGATAGAAACTGTTTCCACTTCGTGGGGGTACAAGTGAAATACACTAAGTCAAAAATATGATTTTGAGAAAATGGTGAAGAAAAGGCTAGAGTACATAGTATGAGATGTTTCTCTAATGAATCCCACTAAGTAATATCTTTATTTATTTTTTCTATGTTTCGTAAATAATCTAAGTGGTCTAGGCTTCTCATCAGCGTTTTCTCAAAATCATGTTTTATTTAGCATCTTTCACTTGCAAACTCGCGATATTTTATTGAAGTAAAAGACATTGCATATTTTAAACAATTATTAAAAATCTGTAGTATTTATATAACGACACAACACTTGTCAGAACTAGAATTGAATCGGTCATTTGAGAAACACCTCATATCAAAAAAAGTAAACTTTCGGGAAATCAAAAAAAACTCAGCATGTCCATAATTTAACATCATATATTTTCTGAATTTTTTATATGATTCTACAGCGGTTTGGTAAGCTAATTCTAACAAACTAAAATTTTATTATTTTTATTTTGATATTTAAAAAAATTATAAACGTTGTTGGAGATGTGTTATTTCTCAAATGACTGACAAAACGATATGTTATCAGGTATGAAATAAAATGTAAAACAATTAAAATTTTTTATAATTTATTAGTTTGTTGTTTTAATTTTAAATATTTTTATTTTGAAGAGAAAAGATATCCCCCGGGCGGGATTCGAACCTGAGTCCTGTCACGGTAAGACAGAGGACCCGGGTTCGAATCCCGGCGGGGGGCATATCTTTTCTCTTCAAAATAAAAATATTTACAATTCAAATTATTAATAAAAATCAGTATTTTATTTTTCAAATAATTTCTACACATTTTCCAAACATGCGTATTGGGTTGGTCTAGCCTTAACCAACAATTAAATATGTGTAGCTTAATTTTGCCCAAAAATGGACATGAGGTGTTTCTCAAATTACTGATTCAATTTGTTTAATAAATTATCGTGAGATGGTAAATCTATTTTCTTTCTCGGTCATTAATTTGAATCCTGATAGTCAATTACCAAGTCTCTTGAAATTAATATCTTGGAAGATTTTTATCAAAACTTAAATGAACTACTAATATTTGTAAGTACTCTAACTAATAAAGCTATTTTTAACTCATTGATCTCGGTGGTATGTAGCCTGTAGCCTACACAGTATCAGTATGCTCTGATGTCGTTATTTCCTTATCTTGGTAAATTAGTTTGCACTAGGCTAACACTCGGTGGTGGGTCCGGGAAAAAATACGTCATTGTGCGAGGGAATCATTAAATATGTTTACTGAATTGTGTTGTAAAAATATAATTTTGGTTTTGAATTTCAAAACTTCTCTTCATTTATATTGCAGCAGTAATTTCGGTTAACATTTTTATACATGTTAAAGGATAGTTATCAATACATATCAAATTCTGCTCAGTTCATAAATAATGTTTATAAAATAATACAGTTAAGAATAGTAATAATGCATTTCAGTAACATTGACCTGTTGGATTCAGGTTGAGTTCAATTGTTTTAATAAAAGGTTTGGTTTTAAAGGTCATTTTCAAGCCTTAAACATAATAAAGAAAAACCATAACCCTATTTTTTTTTGAGTTTTTAGGAATATGTGGATACTTAGGAATACTCTAGATGCCCTAAAGGTCCGAGATGAACTTATTCAAACGAAATTTATTGTAAGAGAAAACATAAATAAAATCGCATTTGGTATGTTTCTGTTGATTTTAAATTGCATCGTAAATTTATTTAGTCTTCAGGTTAATTTATACCTGATAATATAATTTTGTAAATGTTTTAATTTTAACACCCTTCTGCTAAGTGAGTGGTATCATTGTCATTTTTCTCATTTTAATGATTAACACTCATAACAAATTCAGATTGAGGCAGACATGTTGCGTCCTTTAATATCAATACAAATCATATTTCAAGAAGGAAGGATAAGAGAGATGAGGAATCCAACTAAAACTGACAAAGTTATATTATAATTTTAATTATGATTATTTTTAAAAGAAAGCAATGGGATAACATTTTTTTTCCTGCTTCGCTTAAATTACAATCAAGTAATTTAGTTCCGATTTAATATATGTAATTTTCCTGTGTCTGTAGGATTTAAAATAACCTTTTACGTGACGTAGAAAAATTCAAATGGACACAAAACCAATGACTGAAAAATTAAATTCATTTTTAAAACTTTGTGATAAATTTAGAATAATATATCTCAGAGGTTTCAGTAGATCATCCGTGGACCATTTTTATATTTTATCAGGAGCAGGAGGCAGAAAAAAACCAAGATAAGAAGGTGTCTTTCCTGTTTTTGTGAGTAGGTAGGAAGTCCTGCGCCTCAACCCTCCCGCAATACCGTTAGGTATGGCGTTTCTGTACTAACAAAAAACTTAGTAAAAGGTGTAATAAGTTACATTGTCTTGTAATTTAGTTATTATTTTTGGAAAAGTAATATTTCATCATAGCTAAAATGAAAATATTTACAATTTAATTGTCAATCGACTATTAATTAATTATATTCTAAATTTTCTAATTCATCCGTCGAATCATTTAAACTTATTCAAATATTAGATGAAAATTATAATATTTTGCCCTATCTGAATTTTGTCGGAAGGTCTTTCTTAATTGATTGAGAAGTTGTCATGGAAAATGTAATATTACAGGAGAAGCAAAAAACGGTTTTTATAACTAAAATCGAAAGTCCCATCTGGAAAAAAGGACGACCTGTGATCTAGTGGTTAGCATAATAAAATACTGACCCCAAGATCGCGGGTTCTTAGCCCGGCAGGTTTCCCTAGGATTTTTAAAAGGGAATAAAAAATCCTTGGTTATGCCGTCCTTCGGAAGGGACGTTAAACGGGGGTCCCGCACCTGTATGATGTCAGGTACTCTTTAAAAATCCCTGTACTAAGTAAACCTGGATAGGCGAAATTTAGAGCTCTCACTGTAGCATCGTCCGATAAGCCATAGCGGCATGAAGTTATGTTAAATGAACAATCAAACAAACACCTGGAAAACAGTAACTACCACCCTTCATGAAAACTAAACTACTCCCAGTCTTGGCTTATTATAAATTTTAATAACACGTGTAAAGAATGCATTTATTTCATCAATTAGCTTGTTTCCTTGGATATAATTGCCCGTATTTACATAAATTACTTTTTCATCTTATTTTTGCCACATTTTAAAACTCATGTTGGAACTCGGCTGTTAGCTTATTCTTCTTCGTGGTTGTTCTTTTATTTTATGGGCAAAGAACATTTATGGGTTACATGGTTTGAATGGACAACGCTCTCTTAAAATGCACCAGGTGCAGTACAAGAGATGTCATGTATCATATTAATATGTTATTGTTAAAAATTAATAAAAGCCGAGGGGCTAAGAAAGAAAAAAAACAAACAAAAAATAGCACCTGACATCGTACAGGCTCGGGACCCTCGTTTTACGTCCCTTCCGAAGGACGGCGTAACTAAGGATTTTTTTACTGCCTTTAAAAAATCCTCGGGCGACCTGCCGGGCTACGAACCCACGATCTTGGGCTAAGTAGTTTGTTACGCTAACCACTAGACCACAGGTCGCCCACACTCGCTGAGCTAGCCCGCTCCCTAACAGAAGACTAAGACATCTAGAGTTTATTTTACTTCAAGACTCGAAAACAGCGGTTGGGGGTAGCTTAGTTGGTAGAGCGCTAAGTTGCTGTTATAAAATTCCCGGGATCAAACCTGCCTGTAAATAACAGATAATTTATATATCTGTTAACAATCATGGGTGAACTCTGTGGGTTCGAAAAACACTTTTCGTGTCCACCCGACCTAATTAAGTACCTGACTGTTGGCAAAGTACAGGTTGCTATACCAAGAACTTTTCTGCATTACAACCTTTTTTTTTTAACATTTATTTCTTATATAATTTGCTATAATCAAGCAAAATTGCATGCTGTACCAAATAGACCAGTCTCAAATTAAAAACAATTGGACAAATTTAAATGTATCAGAATCGTAGTATACAATAAAAGAAAAAATATACAAAAAACTTTCAACAGAGGAGATTACAACCCTTAATGGGCTGTAGAAATATAGATTTTTTTGTTTTTTTATAATATTTAGTTGTTGTTATTTATGGACTTTCCTATAATAAGGAATTTATTCAGCAAATGATTTACTAACAAACATTAGGGACTTAATTTTATTTTTTAATGTATCAAGGTTAAACTGTTATAGGTAATTCTAGTATTATTTCCCTCCTTAAAGCTTATGATTAATCACTTTTTCAAGGACTTTTCCATAAAAAAAAGTCCTTGAAAAAGTCTCACACCCATTCATAATTTTCGCAAAATAAAACACAGTTATACATACATAATAATATCTGTACTTTTACTAGTTTAATTAAAAGAGTTTCGATGAGCTCAAAATATTGTGTGTATTATATTTTATGAATCCCGTAGCAACCCTGTCTGAAGTCATAATTTTTTATCACTATCATTAAATAGTTCACTTCTTCTTAATGTAAACGGTAAAATGACACCCTTCTTTATACTGCTTTGTTAGCACTCTAAAGAAGAAAAAAAAAAAGCCGTTCTAGTGTAGCCTAGAGGAATTCGAAGCAGGTAGTAGAGGATTCTGTAAGATTCCTTAGTGCTATTATACAAAGGGAGCCGGGGAGAAAGGGTTTTTTGTAGGAGGTTATTGTGAAGCAGGTTCGCCCGCATGCTAAGGCGTCAAGAATTTAATCTTCCCCATTTCACTGCTAAATATACGATAGAGATCTTCCTTAATAAAACCCCTCTTCTACTTACAGCTTTCTACGAATTTCCTTACTTGATGCACGGTTTCAATTGTAATGCCGCAACGGAACATATTACAGTATTAAGGGAGCCATATCATCGAATCTGAATATTAATAAAAATGTGTTTTCAGTATAAATGTTTTCAGACACAAACATATTAAATCCTGTAATATAACAAATAATGTATACATACAATCGAGAATTTTCGCACGGGAAATTGTTGGGCGTCTTATCTAAACGAAGTTATTCACGAAGATTCAGCTTGATAGTAATCAAGTGCAAAAATGGAACATGGATCCTGGACTATTATCGTTAACTTCAACAATACTTATATCATTTTTACTTTCAATGATTTCATGATATAAGATATTTATCTACTACAAATAACATATTTTAGGGGAAACGAAAAGTTTAACCAGGTTATTGATGTTTTATGTTTTTATTAGTATTTTATTTTTATTTTTATATTTATTGCACAACTATTAAACGATTTTTTAAATAAATATAATTATTATTATATCAATGGAATTCTAACCTGTAGAATAAAGTTGATTAAAATCCGCCATCCAAAAGCCGCTAGGTGTAGCTAGTTTCAAGCATGTTGCTTATGCGAACCCGTTAGTTTACCCTCCACAAAAAGTCGCTAAAGGCGGCTAAGGAGGTTTTCACCTTAAAACTAATTCTAATATATTTATTCCCTGTTATGACATTTTCAAACTCAGTTTTTTTGCATTAAGTAAATTTTTTTTAGGTAAATACTCTATTCAAAATGGCAGTGATAATTCTAAGGAAAAAATGTGTAATGTAAATGAGGAACAGTTGAAAACCTTTCTTTGGTTCATCATATATATATTTTCAAAGTTAACATTGGTAAACATAACCTTTATCAGTACAACCCATGAAGGATAAGTAGGTCATAAGTGGTAGAGACCATTTTTTTCTGTTTAGAGACCACCTGTTTCTAAATTTAACGGTTGAGGAGGGAGGTGATTTGACATTGCGATGTTGTGGTCAACCGCCAGGTTTTTTGCCGTTTAAGAGTATCCACATTATAGAGGCTGGGTTAGCTCCAGAAGATCCCACATGGTCGATCAATTTCCCCAACGTTCAAAATCGTAAGTTATTTTGTACATCTTTAAATCAATAGGATGTGAACGTAGTATCAGGATGTGAACGTTACATCAGTATAAATGGCTAATAATTACTGAGTGTGTAATGGTTTCATCTAATCGTCCGTCTAATTGACTCCTATCGGTTCATATAGTACTTTATCTTCTTCTTTTCACTGTTCAATAGAAAATATATTATCTTCACCCTTTTCGATGGTGTCAGAAAACTATCTAACTTTGGAAATATAGTTATGTTGAATAAATAATTCCACTCGTAGTCAGATTTACGGCGATTCTTTTGTAACTGAAAAAGCATAGCTTAAGAAAGGCATCTGTTAAAAAGGAAATGGTTGTCGGAAAATTCTTCTTGCAATAACTTTATCCGTATCCGGGAAACACTCTTGTCGTTTCGTCTACTCATAAAAATGGCAATTTGTAACAGCCTAACCAATCCGAATATGGACAAAGTTTCAAGTATCATAAGTTACCTCATCAATCAGAAGCAAAATTGATGGAAATGTTTGTTGTCCTGAGATCGGAAAAATCTTGTTAGATTTTGAATGAATAGGAAGTTGGATATATTATTCAAATAGGTTGTAAAACCAAAACTTATTTGCTTTAGCAAAGAATCTATTGTAACCAACATAATGAAAGACTTCTAGAAAGTAGTTGTTTATTTAACGTAACTTTATGCTGCTAAGGCTAATCGGACGATGCTACAGTGGGAGCTCTAAATTTTGCGTACCCAGGTTTAATTAGGATAGGGATTTTTAACGAGTACCTGACATCGTACAGGCTCGGGACCTCCTTTTAACGTCCCTTCCGAAAGACGGCGTAACTAAGGATTTTTTATTCCCTTAAAAAATCCTAGGACCACCTGCCGGGCTACGAACCCGCGATCTTGGGTTTAGTAGTTTGTTATTAGGGAATGCAATACCGGTATACCGGTATACCGAAAACCGGGATACCGTCCAAATTTTCGCCGTTATTAATACCGGTATTCACCTTAAAAATACCGGTATTTTCGGTATTGGAACATTATCGCTAGTTGATACACGTCGGAGGTATTTAAACATAGATATACATTCTACTTGAGGATATATACGGAGCATTGGACTAGCCCTTTTACATGGAAAAGTGCCAACGGAAAAATGTTTGGAGATTTTGAAAATAAAATTACAAGAATTTGATCTCAACCTAACAAATGACATTGTTTCTATATCGGCAGATGGTGCGTCAGTTATGGTAAAACTCTGACGTTTGATTGAAGTCGAACATCAGTAATGTTTTGCACACGGCATCCACCTAGCTGTTAGAGATGTCCTTTACAAATACAACTCCAGTTTAGTGACTGTCGATGCTGAAATTGAACCAATTGAATCCCAATCTAGCGATTGTGATAGTGATGTAGATGATGACAATGACTTAGAAACTGACAATGAAGAAGATAAAAAGATTACAGATGATGGTGTTGTCCTAGAGTTTGGATCTGTTGACATTGAAATAAATTTGAATTATACTAATTTATCCCCGCTGGTGACAAAAATTAGAAGTGTCATTAAAATTTTCAGAAGATCTCCAACAAAAAATGATCAATATTTACAAAAATATGTAAAACTACAATTTGGAAAAGAATTGAATTTTCAATTGGATGTCATAACACGATGGAATAGTTTACCTATTATGTTGGAAAGGTTTTACCAATTACGGTATTGTGTCCAAAAAGCATTAATTGATTTAAAATCAAACATAGTTTCTATTAATTTCTGAAATCATTGATGCATTGTCACCAATTAAATTAGCAGTCGAAGCATTATGTAGAAGAGATTCTAATCTTCTTGTTCCAGACGTGACGTTTAAATTTATGATTGACACGCTTGTTGAACACAAAAGTAAAATAAGTATTAAATTGATAAATCCTCTGAAGAATAGAATAATCCAAAGGCGAACAAACATATCTCAAGTTTTGCAATATTTACACAACGCTTCACAAAACGAAATTGAAACGGATGCACACTTATGTCCTAAACTTAAAAAAGGTTCTATTACAAAAATATTGATTTCTCTTATAAAACGCCCAGGAGTTAAAAGTAATGAACCAGACAGGGAAGATTATGATCTTGAAGATGAAGATACACCAGTTACATCTCTCTCCGCTATTAATACTGCAACTGTTTCATTAAAAAAGAAATTAGAGAATGTGATTAACAAAGAATGCCTAATGTTCCAAACCCAAAGAAAAAACAAAATTCAATTAGAAATAGAACATATACTTAAAAAAGAATTGCAATTTTTTGAAGAGCATGGAATTAGGGGGGTGCATCTAAAGCTTGCTTATGAATACTTGTTAACAATACCACCAACAAGTGTGGAATCAGAACGAGCCTTTTCGACTGTTCAACATATAACCACAAAAATAAGATCGAGGTTTGACGACGATACGTTGCATCAAAAATAATAATCACTTGTATGAATTAATGTAATATATATTAAAAAAGTTGGATTTAATTTTGTTAAATTATTCTTAAAAATAAATGTTTTGTTGTTTAGTTTTGTTTGACATATATTTGTACTACCCCTAAATAATAACATAACCTACAGTAAGTAAATTTTAATTTTGCTTAAATTTTTTAAAATAATACTAAACCCGGTATTTTACCGGTATTACCGGTTCTAAAAGCGAAAATACCGAAATACCGGTATCGACAATTTTTAACGGTATTGCATTCCCTATTTGTTATGCTAACCACTAGACCACAGGTGACCGTCTCTAGAAAGTAGGATACCATTAGTGAGAAGCAAAGTGAGTCTGATTGAAGTTGTTGGAAACTAATGTTGTTTTTTACCAAAAATTTCTATCACCTGAAGGAAAAATAAGGAGTCCCAACCGTCTTGAGACTAAAATGGAAAAATGGACATGTTAAGGAAATCCTTATTCTTTACATAATTACGTATGAAAAAAAAATTACTAAACAGCAAAGTCTATTATTTCATACTGGTTGATTTAAATGACTAACCTACGTAGAACAGGCACTGCTCTGTTTGAGAAGTGAAGAGATGTTGGAAAAGAGGATAGATGAGGATAGAGAAGAAGCGTGGCGGATAGTAGAAAGAATCGAGTTCCATCGAGCGAGAAAGGAAGTTCAAATATTTTGGTTCTGTGAGAACGAGTGAAGTGATCAGAAAGGCAAGATCTTGTTTCCTGGTGTTGGACTAACGATTTGAACTGAAGGAGGCTATTGATATAGGAGCGTGTTATTTCGAGAATTACAAGGATGATCATATATTTCCATTGATAGGCTACAGGATATTAATTTATTGGCTTTTAGCCAGATAAATTTATTTTTATTTTTATATCTATCCATATCTGACGGAACTATGACCCTTGAAGGACCCCGGCCTCATCAACAATTCTCCTCCATATAAACATATAAATTATGAAAATCAATAAATTTTAATAAGAATAACAAATATATTTTATCTTTTTCTTCCTCTTTGTTTCTTCTTCTTTTTTATAGCTATTATAGAATAATAAATATAGATAAAGTAAATTTCTCTAAACCTGCTTTGAAATAAATTTTAAATTTATCTGGGTTCTATGAAAAGTGAAAGATGAGGACTTATTCTCCAGGGGCTGTCTACAAACTTCTATTTTACTCGGTGAAACAGTTTTTATATCGCCTTGATTTCTTTTCAGGGCAATATACTCTTCTTAAGTTCGGAGTCTGGCAAAGTTACGATGAACCTAGAGGTGTAAGGGCAGATATTTTGTGAAATTTATATACATAGCTTTAGAAGGCGTTATGGCATATTGTATTTGTTTTAAATTGTCTATAAAATATATTATAATAAATAGATATTTAATAATCATAATATAAATTTACAACAATAATTGTAATGCACAGCCCTATTACGCAATTTGTTAAAAGAAGAAATGTTGGAAAATCGATGGACCGAGTTCATTTCTTCGAATACACTGCCTCGGAACCTTCAGCGAATTTACTTATCATCAATACTTATCGCTTCCCATCTATAATGCATTTTCTTCTCTCTCTTTTGTGTACGCTGATATTTTTTTATTTGTAAAGAAGTTCCTTATTCCTTATTGTTACAACACGGATTTGGGAAGGCGGCCTTCGTCTTTGATAGGTATTTATTTAATAAATTAGACGAGGTAATCATTTTATATATTATTCAAATGAAAATGAAAGAAATTTCGCAATGGATTTCTAAACTTAAAAATGTAAGAATGTTTATCTTTTATTCTTAACATTAGATTGTTTCTTAATCTGGAAGTGGTTAAGAAACTCGTTTAAAATCTGGAATCTGGATCAATAACGGATAACTCAATTTTTCGCATTTTCAGCTAGTTTAGTCAATCAATGCTTTATGCACCTGAAACTTTAGGCTCAGAACCGGAATAAAATCATAACGTTTTTTTCATTTAACGTCACTTCATGCCGCTATGGCTAATCGGACGTTGCAACAGTTGCATGATCCTAAATTTTGCATGATCCAGGTTTAATTAGGATAGGGATTTTTAACGATTACCTGAAGATCGGGACCCCCGTTTAACGTCCCTTCCGAAGGACTCGCTTTACTCCCTATAAAATAAAAGTTATTAATTTATTAAAAAATATATATATTATTATTATTGCCCAGTTCATTGATATCAATTCCTTGTTTTTTCTTTTCTTATTTTTTTATTGAAGGCATTATTTGAGCAAAATATATTAAAGCTTATTACCTATTTATCTATGATACAAAGCGGAAAATGTGTTTACGATTCTTTTACTCTCTGATGAAAGTTCTCCCTCCAGAAGGAAATGACTTTAACAATCTTATTTCGACACGGGGGGAGGGGGGAGAAGGAATTACTGTCTCTATCCCTTTTCCTTAACATTGAAGTAGAATTTAAGTGCGCCCTAATTGGCTGATCGTTTTCCCAATGCTATAAACGCTTTTCCCAAATGCTTCGAGTAATAAAACCTTGTTTAATGTCAACGATAAAGGTCTTCTTTCTACAATCGGTAAATGGTCGCGGGGGGGGGGGAGGTGAGAAAATACGATTCTGTAAATTAATGTCGGATCAAAGGAAAGAATCGACAATAAGTTAATACTTCAGTTACAATAGTTTATTAATGTCATAAAGTCTAGTTTTAACTGTCATGGGTTTATACGCCAGAAATCATGTTTTATGACCAATTGAATTGTAAGGTTCTAAATGGGTTAAAAATGAAAATAAATATTTCAATTTCATCTAAAGGATTATATGGCTTCAGTAGTAAAACTAGCTTTTGTAATAATTAATAATAAATAATGATACGGATATTATTCTACTTTCGTGATTAAAAAGCATTAAAACACTGCAAACGTTAAACAAATTATTTTGATAATTTAATGATATTAATTTTTAAAAACTATAATAAAAAAAATAGATAACTTAATGACCAGTACCACTACATGATATCTATATTGTATTATTTCAAGAACAACGGTTGTGCAGGGAGATGATTTGTCCGAAATTACGCTCAACTGCCAGGTTTTCCCACAGGGTCCAACCACAGCTGTTAACAGATAATTCATCTGCCACAACCCGATACTATATAGATATAGTAAAATAATTCTAATTTTTTTCGACCTACAGATGTCATGCTGCTTCTCTAGTCCACTGCAGAAATCTTTTACAGAAGTTTTGAAATCTTTGCAGATCGTTTATCATTGACTTCATTTGTAACAAAATAAGGAGCATTAGGGATTTTGGATTATTAGGATTGGTTACGAGAGGAATACTATAGTTTAATGAAGCCTCAAAGCTCTACTCCGTAAGTCCGAATAGGTCTCAAAATAGTCATGTAAATGACTTTTTTGTTGCTATTTGGAAGCTTAGAGCGATTGTATAGTAAGTATTGAAGTAGCCTGAAACGGCAAGCAGTTTCTTTTCATTTCAGTCTTCAGTAAGAGGATTCCAAGTTGAACGTTTTTCAAGAGCAGTTCTAAATATCAGATCTGTTCTACAGTAATCAATGGGATATTATTTTATTTTTCATTTTTCATTATCTCATTATCCTCCTTTATATGTGAGACGTTATTATTTCTCTAAACTGTTCTATACAGTCTCAGTTCATTGTCCTAATTTTATTTTAAGATGAAAATAATCGCTGTTTTCGGACAGTTCATTTATCCAAATACTTATCCTATGGTAGCCTTTTAACGCATTATTTTATTTTATTTCACTGCCACTTTTACAATTAAATTCATTGTTTAAGAATTATAATGAAAAAACAAAAATATACTTACTTATAATGAAATTTTCTCTCCTAGGGGCGTGACAAAACCCTACACAAAAAGCCGGGGACAATGATATTAGGCCTTAACTCAAGGGATTAAAACAATAAAACTTTTATCATGAAAATTCCCGAATTAGATTTCCCAGCCACTGGCTTCTAAAAGGAAAAAGAAACACCATAAAGGAGATAACAAAACAAGAAGCAGGCTAAATAAATAAATTGAAAATTAAATTAACGTACAAACAAAGTAAAGAAAGAAAAAGTGGGAATAAAAGTTGAAGTATTCAATGATTACAAATCATTTACAAAAATTTTACTCTTACGGAAGTTGTCCAAATTTCTGTTGCAAATAAGGAGTACGGAAGGGCTTCGTAACCCAACTCGTTTAGTTTCTCCACGTTCTGTCGTGAAACATGAGCTCCAGCGTTGACGCTAAGTTTGAAGGTCCGAGAATGCATGTTGTTTCATAATGAGTTTTTGTTGGATTCTGTCAATATCCCCGCAGTACGATGTGGATGTGATGGTTTCACCTCTGGTAAGAAAGGAGATGTGAATTTTATATGAACTAGTTTGTATCACCACCTGATAATTCTCAAACCAACTGTGGACCGTTCATTACAACACACACCCTTTCTATAAGACGATGGTGGTGTTTCTTGCAGCTTGGGCAGCCGAGTGTCCAATTTAAAACTCATAAACAAAAATTACTCGAAAATGGTCATATTTGTTCGTTCAATTGTAGTGGTAAGAGGTCAGAATAAATCTCTTAAATACTCTATAATTATTTCCTCTGTTTTTATATTTACCTATAGGGTTCCCCATCTTTTTTTTTATCAATCATATCCCTTGATGCTTATATGCATTTTTATTTTTTAGTATGTATCATTTTAATTCGTATGTATCTCCTGGAAATCTGCAATTTGGGTCGAAACGTTGGCCTTCAAATAAATAGTTCACCTTATTTAAGAGAATGTTTTCTGACCCCCAACCGGATTATCATCTTCTTCATTAAGATAGTAAACAACAAAAGTCCATTAATTCCACTATTAATTTCAGGAAGAATAGAAACGTGCATTTTAAACGAAACGGCCCAGTAGTAATTATAAAATGAATATTTAGAAAAATATTAATGAATTGAAATGGCTTCAAGTTATAAATTTCAGTTTGTATGGAATAGTTAGCGGATACTATAAAATTAGAAAGATAAAACTGGTTTGATCCTATAACGATGTTGCCAGAAGAGGGCACTAAAATCAATTAATATCAACGAAGAGGCAGGTCAGGTTTAGGCCACGCACATCATCAATCATGATATCCTTTCCGCCCTTCATCATCGCCTCGGTTTATAATATATCTGGAACAAAACTTTGTAGCATCATCACCACCGTTTTGTTCCTAAACTTAAACCATACCTCCTCTATGAGTTATTATATCAATATTTCCAATTGGGAATTTTTTTATTGAATCGTTTCATATAAAAAGTATTTTTTTATATTTCTACAGATAAATTCATAAATAACTATACTTTCTACCCTGAGGTGAACCCATCACATCCACATTTCACTGCAAAGAATTGGGAAAACGTATAAAAAAACAACCTGCTATTTTTCACGACAGACAGTGAAGAAAATTACGAAGTCCTCCCACAGCTTATTTACCAGACTCTTCTCCAACAGATTATTTCTATCTCAAGTTAATTTAATAGTTCGTATTGTGGTAGATGCATATATTTATTTGATCCAAGGTGACTTTTTAGGCTCTTAGCTCAATATACTCCTATGTACAAGAGAGGCAATGATGGTCACATATGGTGTAGTGGTTAGAATAACCACAACTATTATGCTCAAGATCGCGGGTTCGCAACCTGGCATGTGGCCCTGGAATTTTAAAAGTAGTAAAAATCCTCAGTTATGCCTTCTTACGGAGGGGACGTAAAATGGGGATCTAGAGCCTCTGCAATGTCAGGGAATCGCTGAAGATACCTGGCATAATTATAAGGACAAACAAAATTAAGAACTAACACAGTGTCTTCGCCTTATTAGCCTTAGGAGCATAACGTATCGTTTAATGGAAACAAGGAAAAATGAATGAATCGATAAACTTATCATCATAAACAATAAAATAGAGCCAAAACTCAAAACGAAACATTAAATTTTATTAGAATGCAAATAGAAAAAACCACAAGCAGAGCCTTATGTTTCAAATCTGGTGTAAAATACAAACAATTATCAGTCGACGTTTCGCCTATTCAGGCATTATCAAGACACAAAAAAGAGTAAGTTCAATCACATCTCAAAACAGAAGTGCAATACATCCCACTCCTACACTACATCCTACTCTGTAGAAAATTGTATGGGTTAACATTACTTGATGTATGTTGGTGATCAGCTGATTCTATAACCTTCCCAGCTGTTTGCATATCACCTGCTTTTCAGTTTTGGGTTGAACGTCTTGGGGTGGAGGTGCGGTCTCAGATTATGAGCCTTTTTGAGCGATTATTCGTTGGGATGTATTGCACTTCTGTTTTGAGATGTGATTGAACTTACTCTTTTTTGTGTCTTGATAATGCCTGAATAGGCGAAACGTCGACTGATAATTGTTTGTATTTTACACCAGATTTGAAACATAAGGCTCTGCTTGTGGTTTTTTCCATTTGCATTCTAATTATCATCATAAAATGTAACATGTGTCAAACATCAATTAATTTTATCCGTTTAAGGAAGTCGTGAAGAGATGTGTTTAACAGATGTTTTAATGTCCGTTTTGGGTATGTATGATTTTGAGCAAAATGATTTAGATTTTACAACTTAAACGGAAGATCTTAAGATCAGTTTCTAATTACTATAGAAGATGGAAAAATTTTTGGAAAGAATTTCGGGGTTTTAAATGATCCTTTAAATGCTACGTTGGGGGATAAACCTCGGGGCTCAATTTATTCCTAGGATAGCCTCCTTGTATAACCGTTGGTCTAGACTCAGCAATTCTTTATTGAATCCTTAATCGAAGGTTCTATATTTGTGTAAATAAAAGATTTGTATTACAGGAGTTATTCGATACAGTAAGCGTAATATCTGTAATTCTATGATTCGTAGTAATACAGCCATTTATTTCCACTTGCTGAATAAATGTATTAATAATACATTAGTAATAAGTCAACTTCGCGGCACTGGTTCCTGGATGAGCTACCTAAGCTGCTTAAATTGCAAGCAATCCTTTCAAAAACTTTTGTTAATAAATTAAGTTGGCATCCACTTTGCAACTTCTTCCGTTCACAATTACCTTAGTAGAGTTCGGCCGATTATAGCGACTCCCACTTCGGAATCATAAAGGTCATTGGGCACTGAAGAGGAAGAGGAAGAGCGATTCGTTTAGCCTGGGTCAGTAAACTCAGAAAACAATTATAACCAACTATGCAGAAACGATGAAATGTCATTTTAAACCATTTATAGAATATTTTTATTTAAACCAATATCATAAGCAGTGAACTATCTCTTTCCGAAATGTTCTTTCATCCTTAAGAATGAGAAATCTCCAAAGAAATCATTCGAAAAGAAAAATATTTGATTACATATAAACCAATAAATAAACTGTGCCGCTACAATTCATAAAGAGCGTGGCGTGTGGTAGAGACTAACAGTACAGTCTAGGATACCGGTTGAGCAAGGAGATGGTTTGTCAGAGATCACTCTTAACCGCCAGATTTTTTCCCCAATTTAGAGTACCCACTTATACTGGGTGATCCTCAGCATAATCTGTAGATCTCAAAGGATTCATCCTTAGGTGCTAACAGATTCAATAATTTGTCTCCTTTAGCCGGATTTGAACCCGAAACCTTCAGCGTAGTAATCCAGTATTGTAAAGACTGACCTACCCATCTCCTCTTTGATTAAATAGTTTATATATTTGTTTTTAACTAATGCATTAACGTGTGATGTATTATTTATCAAAGTTGTTAATCGATCATTCAAAATATGTTGTCTCAATTAAAGGATTCTCAAAACAAACCAAAAATGGTTAAGTTATTAACCCATTATGGATGACTGACGACTGGACTAGAAGTATACCAACATAGATTCACCTCCGACATCCCACAGTTTGATCTTTCTGTTTTGATTTGTTGTCACAATGGGTTTTTAGAATTTCAGTTTTTATATCAACATTTTTTTTATAATTATCATCTGCAATTGCCCTAACATCAGTAGTTTTGGATTGTCCATTTTTTCTATTTTACGTTATTTCGGCTGAAATTAATTATGTTATTACTAAGAAAGGCATTGTGTATACTTACATAAATATGATTCAGACTCTTTCTGTGGCAACCCATGTACAAAACAATTCCATCCACCCACCAGAAATCGCTTATGGGTTCGATTTTGCCTCCATTTGCTACGAGATCGCCTAATAAATCTTCTTATTCTTGACAACAAGGCATAAAGAAAATGTTGGAAGTCAGTGAAGTTTTTTTTAGATGGAATACAAAAATTTGAAGAAAAATATTGTATGGAAAAATATGGGTAAATATTAATTTATCGTACTGCAATACATTACGTGATCTGGTTCACATGTTGTTTTTGTACAACTGACTGCTATTTTCCATAGCCTTTGATATACAGTTTTAAAAACCATACTCTTTAAAGTTTATTGATTCAAACATAGAAAATTTATTTGAAAACAAAAATAAAAACTATGATTGGAGTTGGAAATAACTTATTGAAACTTACTTCGTTTAAAAGTATTGTCGTATTTCGTTTATCTTTCATACGTTGTTTTCCTTAATTTTGAACTGAATATGTCATTTTACTATAAGTTTCGCAGGAATAGTAGCAGGGGGTTAGAACTTACACACGGTTTTTTTTCACTCAAATTTTAGCTGTAACCAATGGTAATGAACGTGGTATTTCCAGACAATACAAGAAACTGGGGCAAAAAGAATAGGATACTTTGTTCTTCTAAAGAATACTTTAAAATGGAGCTATAAAATCAATAGAGCCCTCTCAGACATCCCCGTCTTAATGGACCAAAATGCTCGAGAGAACATGAGCCAGGTTAGTTCCTGACTTGAGCATTTTCCACCCGCTATCGTTTTCAGTTATCTATACTAGAATACTGCTATGTTTTATACTCTTAACTATATTTTGAATATTATTTCTGATTTCGGGATGCCAGAGTAATCATTTAAGATGATAACTCAAATTATCAAATTTCTAACTTTACTCTTAATTGGATTATTTTCCATAGGTCTCTTCTAGTGTTTAACAATTTACTCAGTATTTAAACCTTCTATATATTGTTCATAAATAAATAGTGCATCTGGTGTATGTAAGCACCAAAAGAATTATAACGGCTATAGTTTATTAATTGGATTTTAAACTAGATTAATGATTTAATATATACATTGAGAAGTACAGTTAATGATTCAGATATAGATATATAAAGCGGATCGCCATAAAAGGAAATAAATTACACTTATCTGTGAAACAGGCGAAGATTGGGATTATAGGTCGGTCTTCGCCTGGTCGCCTCCCGGTTTCGCTGTCTTCGGATACTCCTCTGAGGCTGAGGCCGCCATCGTTCGCCGGCTCCGTCTTCCGTGGCTTCCTCGCTCCTTCGAGGAAGAGTCGTGATCTGTTCAAAGAGTCCTTCTCAAGGTGCAGTTCTTTTCTTATCTCTTCACCCACCTTCACCATGAGGGTATGAACCTTTTTACCTGATCGACCTATTTCTTTTCAAACCAACCATTGCTCTTTGTTTATAAATATATTTGTTTTTGTGATGCCGCTGGGTACGATACATAGCAATACATTATATTGGGCCGTTTCATTTTGTCTTATTTTAATTTTTATTACGTTCCACTAAGTATTATGGTCATTTCATTATACATCTTTTAACAAATAAGTCTTTATTATTTATAAATTTCGAAATGGATTTCTGTTGTTTACAGATTATTATGAACTATGATTTTCTCCTCAGCCCATCTTAAAATGGAACGCTTGATAAAATTAACCACGTCAGGCTCACCAAAGAGATCGTACACTTCCTCATTTTTTCATCGCCTCCATCTTCCATCACCACAGATAATATTCAAATATTCTTCGGAGGATCCTGCGCTCGAACACAAGAAAATTGCAGTATGCGTCTTTTGTCAATGTCCATGTTTCCGCTTCATATGTAAGCACTGGGTGAATAAGGGTTTTGTATGGGATGATTTTTGTTTTCCTTGTTATGATCCTACTTGATAGGTGTTGTCTTAGCCCGAAATAGCCACGGTTTGCGGACAATATTCTTCTCCTAGTTTATACTCCGATGGCGTTAGTACATGAGACTTGGGATCCAAGATAAGTGACCTCTGAGGCCCACTCAAAGAGGTAAGTTCCGAATTCCACCTTGTCTCCGGAGTGTCTAGGGTGCTCTTCAGCTACCATGTATTTGGTCTTGTGGTTAACCACCAGGCCAAGTTTTCTTGCTGCCTCTGCCTATTATATCTATATCGTCTGCATAGGCAAGGAGCTGCATGGATCTATTTATTATGGTCCCCGTTGTCTGAATTCTAGATTCTCTAATTGACTTTTCTATGGCAAAACAATAGACATGATAGTGCGTCGCCCTAACGTACACCTGTTCTTGATGGCAAACCCTCGCTTCGATCGTTATGTATTTGGATGAAACATTCAAAGTCGGTCATAGTCATTCTGATCAGACTCATGAGACTAACGGGGATGTTTGATTGGCCTAGTGCACTATTGATGACCTTCCCTATCATCACTATCATAGGCCGCCTTCCGGTCAAGAAATAGGTGATGGGTTTTGATACGATGTTCACGCCCCTTTCCAATATTGTCCTTAGGCTGCCTGGTCCGTTGTGGCAATGCCTCTTCTGAATCCGCTTTGGTATGGGCCTATTTCTCTTTCTGCGAAAGGAAGCAAGCTTTGGTAGAGGATGTTTGAGATCACTTTATAAACATTGGGGAGAAGAGATATGCTTCTGTAATTGCTACATTCAAAGGGATCTTTCTTTTTTGTGAATATAGGACATACTAGCGTTTTTTCTATTCCCCTGGGAAAACTTTCTTGACCCAGATGTTCGTGATGAGGTTGTGGAGGGCCTTCACTAGGCTGTCAACACCATTCTTACCTCACCGCAAGCTTTAAACATTTCGCCAGCCTCTATCTCTTTTATTTTCCATATCCACTTTTTACTTTAATGAAGTCGTCTTTCTCGCCAGCATAGCTCTCTATGCTATATTTTTGGCCTCAGTTGAGTGTGAGCATTCACCTGATCAAACCACGGTGACATGGTTGTTCTTTCTTTTGCTCCTAAAATCTTTTCGGCAACTTCGGCCACTGTTGAGTGGCTCTTTCTCCATTGGCCATCTACTTCCCCCTCTTCATAGTTAGACGTAGCTAATATTTGGTCTATTGTGTTCACATACCGTATCCTTTCCGCAAGGTCAGCGAGCTTTTCTAGATTATATCCCTTCCTTTTCTTATTATTGTTTCTTGACTTTAAAATATTAATTCGGCCTACGATGTGAGTGATGCTCAAGTTATGATCCGAATCCACATTCGCCCCGCGATACTCTCGGACATCTGTGAGTGAGCTGGCGTGCCTTTTGTCGATCACAATGTGGTCTATTTGGTTCACAGTATTTCCATCCGGAGAGTTCCAAGTACCTTTATGGATGCGTTTGTGGGGGAGCAACGTGGTTCCGATGACCAGGCCTTCGGAGGCAGCGAGGTTGATTAGCCTTACTCCATTATCAATGCTATCCTCGTGGAGACTATCCTTGCCTATTGTCGGGGAATAGACTTTTTCTCGCCCCACCTTGGCGTTCAGATCACCTGAGGTGATCTTCATATCGTAATTAGGGCAGGAGTCAAGAGCTTTGTCCAGTACATCGAAGACTTCATCCTTTTCGTCAGAGGAGGATGCTTCAGTTGGTGCGTGAAGACTGAGTATACTATAGTTATAAAACTTCCCCTTTATACGCAAAACACAGATGCGAGGGTTAATTGGTTCGAAACCTATAACCAGGTCACGGAAGGCTCCTCTTACTGTATGTATCTCTGTTGTTGCAGGAGGAGTATAAAGTGTGTTTTTTCTTCTAAAGGATACCTTGCCCAGTCCATCTAATGTCTTGTATGGCAGTAATGTAAAGATTATACCTGTCAATTTGTTCTAAGAGCACGTTTAGCGCTCCTGGTAAAAGAAACTTTAAGAGTTTAAACTTGGACACTCGGGAGCTCAAGCTGCTAGAAACATTCCTAATGCGTTCGGAGAAGGTTGTTTTAATGAAGAAAAATGGTATTGTACTCCACATCTTATTTTATTTAGAAACATTTAATCCCTTCAAACTGACTTCAAATGTCAATTTCACATTTTACAACATAGTTAGTTATGGTTGTATGTAACGTAATCATAATTTAAAAAAAAACATGTTATTACATTTTTCTATATATACATTTAGCTCTAACAGAAATTTAAAATAAGAATTGACCCCTAAGCCTTATAATTGAAGTTATTGGACCATTACCAGTAGATAGTTCCTCTGTGTCTTTTGACTATTTTATTATTCCTCTGCTCAGAACATTTCCTTGTTAAATTTCAATATCTAAATTATAAAAATAAAACAAGCAATAATATTATTCTCGATGATTCGCGTTATTATTATCTTCACAATTAGTATACCCTCATTGACTGAGGGTAGTAAATAAAGATACTTTTGCACGAGACAAAATAACTTTACTTTTATTGTTTGGTGGCTTTGGTTACAGAAATATATGTCTACTTGCAAAATTCCCTTTTTCATTATATGCGATTGCTTACATCTTGCCACTCTGCCGTCCTGCCTACAATTGCCTCTGAAATCCGATGAGTCCTTTCTTACCTGCTCAATAAACCTTAACAGGTTTAATTAAATATTCATGACATTCTAATTATATTATGGAATCAAGAGGTCTTTCTCGAAACTAGACGGAATATTTACCGCTCCTTCTTGGTCGGAACAACTTTATACGGGTGAGTCGTGGACAATGACAAAATAATTTGCAAGCAGATTACTGGCTATAGAAATGGATTTCTGGAAAAGAGGTTGTGCCATATCAAGATTATAGAAGGTCAGGTTATAAGAAATAAGGTTGGAGCTGAACTCAATATTCACAATGAGTGAAAGAAGATTGCTGTAGTACGGGCACGTCATGAAGGGGGATTAGACAAAATGGCCCCTTTGAGCACTTAAATGCTGCCCTGAGAAGAGAAGAAGGCTTGGAAGACCTCGGAAGCAGTGGATAGAAGAAGTGAGTGTAGAAGTCACAGCAAGAGATCTGACAAAGGAAGATTGTATGGACAGGAGATATTGGAAAGGGAAATGAGAAAGACATTTCAAACCCCGATAATAATAATAATAATAATATTAAAATAGCATTCTAATCAGTGTCACATATAACAGTGGAAACTGCTTTACTACATCAGCAATAAAGAGAATTTGAGTATCGCATGGCACTTCCTTCCATACAAGCAGTTTCAACAAATCAAAACTCATTTTAGCCTTGGGTGTTAGTTTAATAGCCAAATGATGTTTAATAATAGTTTCGCCATTAGCAAAACTATTATAATATAATTATAATTTTGTCCAAATAATTAAAGATCCTTCGAAATGAAAGAACGGGGCCAGCGATCCACCGCCTGGGAGGCCGGAAGTTGTTCAAACAAACCCTCTCCACCCCCACTTCCACAGATCCATCATATTCTGTTTTACCGGAAAACACTCGCAAGCGGGGATTGGGCACTCTAGCCTTTACCAAGGCAAACAGATCTCAACTTACACTCCCGCCAGATCTTCTCTTCTGCAATCAGGGATGTCCTTCGCTTTTTGGGCGCCCAATTCTAAGGGAAACAGCTTTTTCTTTCATTCTGCAGGGCAGCGGCATTGGCTATTGGTTTTTCTTAGCCTGAAATTCGATAAAAATTAAATTTTGTATTATAAAAATACCTCAGATGGTAAAGACGCGTTACAAACTTTTGAAATGCGAATAAGAATGTCTTTTTCACTATAACAATTGTTAATACTGACATCAAACTTCATTCTTTCATTTCAATTAATTGATTCGTATAACATACAAGCAACATACTCGTATAACTCTAATGAACCCGACAACGCCAGACCTCATTCAGGAAAGAAAGTAAACGAGATGGGTTACGAAGTTTTCCTACACCCACCTTATTCGCAAGACTTATCTTCAACCGATTTCGATCTGTTCAGAAATTCGGACAACTTCCTTAAGGTTAAAATTGTTGATATTGATTCTCAAGTAAAACATTCCATCACAAAACACTGCATTTTTCAGTTCTGGGATTGAAATTTTGATAACACGCAGAAAAAAATTATTAAAAAATAGATTAAATATTTTGGATTAAAATGTTCTGATTCCATAAAGTTTTTTTACCAAATACTTCTTCTTTTAAAACGGGAATTTCATTTGAAACGAAACGACCAATATCATTTTTAAGGTTTTTATATTTTAAAAACCAATAACATTGAACCTGATTAAATCATTGGCCATTCTTAAATTCAGTATTACACGCTGAAGCCAAGGCCTTCTTGGGTTGTAGTACTACCACTGGGTATTTTCTCAACTTGTCTTTTCATGTCAATGTATTCACTCATTTTATTTACTTGATGTATTTTGTATACAGTTGTAAATTTCAATAAATATATTTACAAATTATAAATAAACTTCTTCACAGACAGACTTATCCGCGACATTCATACTGGACGATGTTTTTTTTTTTTCTTGAGCGATATTATTATTAATGTTTCCATATTTAATATTAGCTTCTTTACTTCTGCTTTAAGAAAGATATAACAAATTTTTCTTTTATTACATTACAGTAGCGGATGGACCTGTAACGTTTCAAGAATGGCGGCCGTTCACTGGGATAAGCTGTCGCCTGCTGAGTTTCAGCAGCTGCAGGACCTCGCTTCTTGTAAGTTCACGATAATAATAATTGATTGTTTAATTGATACATAACCTTAATATTATTAATAATATTACATTCAACGATTATAATATTGAATTACCCATATCTCCTTTTATCATTCTTGGTGATTTATTTATTTCTCAAAAATTTTTCGCACTTTGTCTAACATAATTTTGAAATGCGCTTTATATGCCTTGAAGTCCACCGTTTAAATATTTTAAGCTCCATTTGAATTGTTTATTTAATACGGAATTGTTGATATTTTCGGCGTTCTGTTGTTTTTATTTGGGCTATCTCGGCTTCAGACATATACTGAGGAAATGATTGGCTGGGTGTACCTAGAGCAATGTTGAAAATGTTCTGGGAGTGTAGTTCATAAATTTTACAAAAATAAGTGCAGCTAATTTTATTTTGTGCTTATTTTTCGACCTGATTTTTAGACGATCACCAGGGCAGAGGGATATTCATATTCAGGGAGGATATTCATATAATAATAACCAATAAACAATAAACAACTAAATAATATACGTTTAGTTGCTCTTTGGCTCAACAACACTTTATCCTTAAAGATTAGGCCGAAACGTTGGCGAAAAATAAAATAAGTTGGACATATTTATGTAAAATTTATTAACTGCACTCTCCGAACACTTTAGACATTGCTTTATATTTAGAATCTTCCTTCTTATTATTACAATAATTATAATCTTGGATATTGTTCTATTGAATCTGAAGTTTATCTTCAGTTCCGCATCAAAATCCTCAAAGTTTTTATATTCTCCATTATATTAGCATAAGGTTCTCAGGGGTCGATTGAGAGATAATGGGGTTTGAAATTATTCTCTATATAGTGAACTGATTCATGAGAGGTCCGGAATTAAACAATAAAATAAAAGCATAAAAATGATATTGTTACCTAGCTGATTAAATACCAATTCAGGAGCTAGGAGCAATGCGGTGATCAAATAACAGAAAGGTTAACTAGTACAAATATTGGAATTGAAGAACTGTATGAGAACCATTAATATACAACTATTAATATATATTCAATCGCTATTGCCGTTTTCAATTAACATATTCAGAGTTTTAAAATAATACAACTAGTCATCAAATTAATTTTTATCAAATGCAATAATAATTTTTTATCCTTTAATGTTATAATTGGACTGCTGGGTCAAGCTCTACAAAGGGTCTCCTCACACTAATTAGGTCGTTGGCGAGGATAAAAGATCATGATGAATGTTATATTTGCACCTGCACTGATATTAAGGATTTTTTTTCTACAAGATTTACTGGAAATGTTTGATACCTGATTAGTAGTTTCACTTAGGAAGTTCAGGTAACTGAGAATGGGAAAGAGAAAGAACAAGAGGATGTTAGTGTTTTTATGCTGACCAGTGAAATGTGTATTTGTTGTGAATGCATGATTTACAGAAAAAAATGTTCATGTCGTTGTGTATTGTATAACTCGTAATAAACCAAGGAGCATTTTTATTGTTTTTTAGAATTTTGGATTAAATTTTAGATGAAGTTATAATAATGCTCAAAGTAAAGGAAGTTTTTGATGTGAATAATCATTCCTCCACCATCTCCGATCTCTACATTTACTATTTTGGCTGTAACCAATAATATGTAAAATGGCAAAACTTCAACTCAGAAACTGACAAGGATAAATAAATATGAAATATGAAACCGATGATATTAAAGGTAGAGCCCAAAGTAGTGTTTTTTTCTATCATTCCCTCGCCTCATTGGTTATCCATTTTTTCGTGGTTGATCCTGGTTTTATTGTCTATCAATCGCTCACAATCCATATAATAAACATTCATTAAAAAAGGGTTATTTAATGAAACAATATATTTAAAACCTTTTCATAATATGAAGTTAGATGTTTATTTAATGTAATATTAAGACGTAGTAAGTGAAAAGTGATGTTCCCTTCGCCATTCTCTCATTACACCATGTTCCTTTCGCCTACATTACTCTTTTTTCTTTAATGTTTAATTCTTCCTTAATCTATACTAATAATATATTGATTTATACCGTTATATCCTGATTTTCCCCCTCGCTCTCGTAAACCAAAGTGGCCATAAAGACCAATACAATAGAGATTTTAGGCGGGAATCAAGGTAATGCAGCAGACCTAATTTATAATATTTTGTTACCTGCGGCTTCTCTCTTAGACTTCGTGGACACCTACCTGAAAAGGGCTAGGTAGGGGCATGGTATAGTCGAGGGCAGATAAGAAAACTTTGTAAGGAAATGAATCCAACCATCATCACATCAAAAATAAAACTCAACTATATTAAACAAAAAAAAATAACATAAAATTACACCTAACATCTAATAATAATAATAATAGTCCTTAAGGCATTAAGAAAAATAATAATTACAACTTAGAAAAAGATTCACTATCAATAACCATAATTCCCAAAGCTACTAATAAAAATAATAATTTCAATTAGGAACAAGATTCATAATCCTATAGGCTATAATATTTTACATTTAAATAATATTTACAATTTAAATGAAAGATCTCCCATCTGTTTTGTGATCGAAACTCTACGAACGAGAGATGAAAAATAAAATGTTTAATTGTCAGATTTGATTGGCTCTATCAACAACAACTGAATTACCGCCTGGCTACACCCCAAATCTAGTCAGGCTGCAGAAACATTGAGACTCCTACCTTGACAAATCGTCTTCCTTCCAATCGGACCACGACCCTGCTCGCCGGAAGAACCAGTTCTCAACTCTGACTTATGGGGGAAAACGAACGGGTATAAAAAGGCTCATTCGAGCTAACATAAACATTTTTACCCCCATGTCCGGGAGTTTCTGCCCCTAACGGACAAAATTAACGAGACCTGTGAATTGTTTAGTAAGCACGTTCTTAACAGTATAATTTCTTAATCTAAATTAACATTTAATTTATCTACTTTTTTTTTATTATTCAGTCTATTAGAATTTTATAAAGGAAATAGGATATATTTCTAGGAAATTGAAATAGGAAAATTCTGGTCTTGAGAATTCGGTACAGGTCAACAGGATCTTCTTTGTGAGATGACTTATCTACCGATCTCAAATATTAACGGGAATAATAGGAATCCATTATTGCTTTTATTTTCCGGACTGAGTTTTGAATGCCCAAGTTCGTCAACTGCTTAATAAACTTTGCCTTTTCAAAGTTCACCGGAATATAAATGGTTCTGAGAAGAATTTTTAGCAGTGTGGTGAGTCCGAACTCTCTCATCCAGCAGTTAGATTCCGTTTGTTTTTGGAGGATTCATACTTTGCCTAGTCTCGGGTCAGAAATAAAACATAGCGGGTTAACCCAGTCAGTTGAGTGGAAGGTTCCGGGTTCAGATCCGGGTGTGGTATAATCCGGATTATAATTTACTTAATCTATTAACAGCCGGAGATAGTTCCTGTGGGATCTAGAGTCCCCTCTGGGGCTCTCCCAGCCTCTATAAAGTGGGCTCACTTAATTGACGGAGAAACTTGCAGTTGAGCGTGATATCGGACAACATAATATCTCTGGACAACCGTTGTCTTGTTGCACAACATTTGGAGGAGTACATTCTTTTCCATGTATTGATACCATGACCTTTCATGGATTGTAGGATGCAGGTTTTAATTTTTTTTAACATATAAATAGGTATATGTAAGAAGCGCTAAACATTAGCAACCATGCAACAAAGTATTTAGTTAAAAATACAGATTGAGTATTTGAGATCGAAATTGAAATAAGTGAAAAGAAGGGAGACGGTAGAGCGGTGCTGGGAATGACCAACTGTCAGAGAGGCTTCATCAAAACTTGTTTGAGTGCTCTAATCAAGCCCATTTGTCCCTCAGTTTGCAAACATGTTTCCTCGTTCCTTGTTTCGTCGTCTAAATTGTCATCTCCTCAAATGGCTCCATCTTTATTGATGTAAAGTTACTGAGCAAAATATTTTGTATCATTCTGGACTACAGCTTCATTTATTTTTTAGTTGATTTGTTTCATAATTAAAACATTTAAATTTTTCATTACTTTAAACTGCTATATCTCAAGGTATTTATTATTAAAAAGTGATAAATTAACATTTTATCATTTAAGGAACTATAAACTGGTCTTATTACTTCCAGATTTGTTCGGGAAAAAAATGTACAACTACAACCTATGAATCGCATAAGTTCAGTAGGTGGCAAGAGCTGTACTATTTCTAAACCAGCGTCGTCAGTTATTTTCTTAAGCTCTCGTCAAGGTACTCTTACTTTTACTCTTGATATAAAAGTCAATAAATAGGATGTCCTTTCTTTTTTTTTATTTCCTCTTGAAAATCCTCTTTTATTGGCCGGAATGTCCACTTTGCCGATATCCTAAACTTAGGTGTCAGTCCAAATTAATTCTGTTTTTTTGGGACGGAAACTAAATATATTGTACAAACATCGTATCAAACTTTCAGCCTCGAGTTCTAGTGTAAAATGAAGTCTCGAATTTCTCTTATTTTCTCTAATTTCAGTTTTATAGTTTACTATTCGGTTAACGTTGCTTTTACTAAATAACGGCATTCAACTGACTCATTGAAGGTGTCCATATGAAGATTATTTATAATCTAAAGTATTTTATCTTTGTGAATTATTTTGCTGAAAAAAAAAACCTGTACCACTACAACCCATGAAGGGTCTAGGGTTCAGTATAGAGAGTATAGAGACTGTACTGTTTCATGGACAACGGTTCTGCAAGGAGGTGACTTGTCCTAGGTCACGCTCAACCGCCAGATTTTTCCCCCTTATTTTGGGTACTCTATTTTTATAATATTTTATAGAGGCTGGGTGTGCTCCAGGAGGGTCCTAGATCCTATATGATCCACCTCCCGCTGCAAACATACTAAATAAAAATCATGGCCTGCAGCGGGATTTGAACCAGGATTTCCGGCATGGAAGTTGAGTACTCTACCACTGAGCCACTCCTCTCCCTTTTGCTGAATGAATCCTAGGAAATTATTAGAAGTTACTATCGATGTAGTGCATTATTGAATATGGGTGAAACTGATTTTATGGGTTTTATTTTAATACCATATGACTATCCTTTAATGTATGTAATGTTTATGTGCTCTGTTTGTGATGCTAAGAATTGTAACTCACAAAAAAATCAAGGTACGATTGGCATATCCACTTTGTAAACCGGAAAATGGAGCATAGTATTATTACATAGGATTACATTATTTCAATTAAGTTCAAATATATTATTTAAATAAATACTTTTCTTGAAATAGATAGATTAATTATACTAAATTTTAATTATTGAAATAGATAATGAGCCACATAAAGCAACCAAGCCTGACTCTCTATCATTAATTATAATTTTAATTATTTACAGCACAGCATACTGAGAAATATTATTTCAAAGTATGTTTATGCAGAAGAATGAATAAGTTTTCTTTAAATTTCTCAAGAAGGGGTTCTCCATTAGCGGATTTCTTCTTACCAACCATTAAACAAGCTGCTTCACGAGTACTCTACTGAGGGGAATGGAGCCATGAATAGGATAGGACTCCAGACAAATGAGGAAGCCTTGAGTCAAAAAATATATATTAAACAGAAATAATTCAAGAGCTATAACCATCAACTCCTCTCCTAAACATTAAAAAAATGCTAGACAACCCATGTAGGATCTTGGGCTCAGTACACGTGGTAGAGACTATACCGTTTCAAGGACAACGGTTGTGCACGGAGGTGATTTGTCCGAGATCACGCTCAACTGCCAAATTTTTACACCAATTAAGACTACCCAGTTTTTAGTATGTAAAAACCACAAGGCTGTTAGCCGTGGACCCATCTATGGGTGTTAACAGATTAGATTAATAATTTGGATTTTAATCCTACAGACTTATATGTTATCGCTACAGTAGATTAATAATTTTTTCAGAACAATAATATTAAATAACTAAACGTTTATATTAAGTATTATCACCAGGAATAGTTGTATAATTATTACTAAAGTTTACTTCTTGTCCCCCAGATTCCAGCAAGAGCGTCCAGTCTGTCCTGGACGAGTTCCATGGATCGGGTCCGCTATCGAAGTATTCAGCAGATGGGGTAAGTAAAAGCCTCATATGTAGCTTATTTTATAAAATAACTAACTACTTTTATATAGTTTTTATTATTAAGTGTTTTTTTATTATTGAAAATATAGTCTTTTTACATATCTAAGCGGGAAATACGAGTATAATTGAAATAGACAAAAATATAATAAACTCAACTCTGTTTTTTTAAATTTTGGAAAACCTCAAAGTTGTATTTATAAGTTCTATTTATTTAAGAAAATTGTATATAAACCATGATATTTACTCATAGTTTAATGCAATTGTCATCATTTAAGCTCATGGTACTTACTTTCATAATTTTTCATCCCATTAGTATATGTTTTAGAATAGTAACTGATTCAAGACCATATTATAAATAAATTATTACTGTAATTATTATAATTATCGATTGAGCAGTGAGCTAGGACTGTGTAGGCCAATAATGAAACAATTAATCTGAGCAGTACGGATCAAGTGTACGGTAATAATAACAATTGAATATTTGTTTTGAAAATAATAACGTTTTATTCAAAGAACGAAGTAAGACATAAAGAATCAATTTAAAACTTTTTTTCTCTCATATATTTGCACTAACATAAGCCTAACTTAAACATTGTTGTGTGCATTTGTTGATGTGAAACATCGTCCCAGTAATAATCAAAGTAAATAGGACAACCTTTTTGAAAGGATGTTAACTGGATTGCATTATCTAATAATTCGTTCACTTAATGAAAACCTATTTCCAGTCGGTTTTTTTGGCATATAACTATATTTTGCGGATACGTTTCGACTAATTTGTCATTTACAATCCATCAAGAACTTCCTTCATCTCAGAAGAGTTACAAGTCATCTTTTTTCTCTTTTTTTTTAAATTCATGTCATTAGCTAAAAATTTTTCTTGGAGGTCCATTGTCCTCCATGGTCCTTTTGTTAATATTTTTTTGTGTAAATATTAACAAAAGGACCATGGAGGACAATGGACCTCCAAGAAAAGTTTTTAGCTAATGACATGAATTTTAAAAAAAAGAGAAAAAAGATGACTTGTAACTCTTCTGAGATGAAGGAAGTTCTTGATGGATTGTAAATGACAAATTAGTCGAAACGTATCCGCAAAATATAGTTATATGCCAAAAAAACCGACTGGAAATAGGTTTTCATTAAGTGAACGAATTATAGGACAACCTTTCAGGATAATTATTATTACTCCTAACTGATATATTCAATAATTCCCGACTTAAAGCATCTAAGGTAGTTCCTTAGGGCTTTGGAGGTGGTGGGATGTTTCCTCCGGTTGCTGTTCTGCTGCTTTTTGAGTTAGGATGTGTTTTATTGTATCGTTCTTTGCTATTATTCTTTTTCTGTCCTGAAGATTCCTGAATAAGCGAAATATTGATAGGTATTGTTGTTGCTTGTTTTTAGTATAGCGAGTTGAGGCTTTTTGTTTGGAGTTTTTTCCAGTCACGTCTTTACTTGTATTTTATAGTACTTTTCAACTTATGCTCTTCTTTATTAATTATATATTTAGTAAAATATATCCGAGGACTAATGAAGAGCAGGACTTTATTGATAATAGCCGTGGTTTATTAGTCGTAAAGGAGCGTGGTGGCTCGCTGCCAAGGCTGGCATTACTAGGTTTAGAAATCAATTATGGCTACAACTGCTAGGAGGCTTGGCAAAGCTTGGCAGTCATGTTTTTTTAAAAAAATGACGAATACCTAAAAGGTTCAGTGGTCAAGCTTTTCAACCTATTTAGAACAAAACATTTTTTTCTGAGAAGCTTTGCCAAGTTCATTGGAAATCCAATGCAGGCTTTAATTTTTGTATTTTTTTATTTTACTTTCTTGATTCAATTATCCCATTCTTATATATTTTCTGGCCTGCTTTATTTTCCGGATATATTTTTTTTTTTAAATGTTGTATTATTATTTGTTTGCAAAGTTGTGATCAAAATGGCGGTCTTAATTCAAGTTATAAACCTTCTTATTGTAATATTTTGTCAATTATATGCGTCAGAGCGCCATCACACTCGAACGCCATTACATACTTTTCTCAATACACTAATCAGTATTAATTATAAAACCCTTACAATTTTTTTACATGATCTTAAATATATAATTTATTCATCAGAAATTTTTGTTTAATTAAAAAACCGGTACCACTACAACCCATGAAGGGTCTTGGCTTCAGTGCGTGGTAGAGACAGCTGCTTCTAAGACTACGATGGTGCAGGGTGGTGATTTTTCCTAGAAACGCTAAAATGCCAGTCGGATTATTGCAAGCTGAATTCACTTCGGTTTTTATAATATTTTACAAAGGTTAGATATTCCGATGTTTTTTTTAATTTGTGCCATGTTTTATCAATCATAGAGACATTTTCTTTATTATGATTTAAACTCACTGCTGTTAAGGCGAACAGGTCGCGAATCATTATAACAGGTCAAATATTAATTTCTTGGGTCTACCACGACATAATTTATCCCTCCCAACCCGGATTCGAACCACGCCCCCAGTAGTTGACAAGATTGCCTAGCTCACACCAGCATCATTAAGAGTAACATTAAAGTATATCCTACACCCTCATCTGCAGATCAGGTATAATTCGCTCACCATGGAAGATTTAACTGGCGTTCCTCTAATATAACTCCCAAACTCTGTATCCACCTTCAATCCCGACCTATTAGTTATCGTCTAACAATTCAGACTGTGCCATAATCCAAAACTATTATTTTTGTTTAACCGTCAGTTTTTATTAAAGTCTAGACAACTTTATTATATTACTCAAAGAACTTCTTTTCTTGTCTGTTATAATGTACAAATAAGTATGCATCATCTTAACTCTAAATAGAGCCAGAGCAATGAGGAAACGAGAAACATATTTTTCTGAAAAATGACGGAATTTTCATATGAATTTAAAAGGCTCGGTCTGAATTTTTACTGAGAATGCATAAAATAACTAAATGCATTATATCATAATCCTCTTCTACCTTCATGTTTTCGAAAGGTGAAGAATTTAAGGCATTCATCCTTATTAGTTGGAGGATCACGAGTATGGATATCACCGGAACTACGCAAGATGAAGGCGGACAAAAAAATAATCATGTACCGCTACAACCCATAAAGGGTCTGGGGTTCAGTACATGGTAGAGGCTGTACTAATCACATGTTTCTTGGACAATGGTTTTGCTGAGAGGTTATTTGTTCTAGAGCACGCTCAACCGTCAGATTTTCCCCTTATTTTGGGTACCCACTTTATAGAGGCTGGGTGAACCCAATAAGGGTCCTAGGAGGGTCATCTCCAGCCGCTAACAGATTAAATAAAAGTCTGCTAGCAAGCGGGATTTGAACCCAAAACCTTCGGCCCGGAAACTCGGTGCCCCCTACCACTGAGCCACTCCATCCCTAAGATGGCGGACGAAAAAGAAATATCGTTGTTAAGGATTATTCGGTATAGAAAGGTCTCATTACTATGGCGCGTATTTTCCAAAATGTAAACTCACACTACACCAAGGAAAAACCCTTTAAACTGGCGCCCACAAGTGGATGTTATTATTTTAGTATGTTGTACAGGACACTCCATTGAATACTCTACTTCCGTTCTTTAATTTTTACAATTATTCGTCATTCCACTGGCGCGGCGGAATTGGGATCTCCTGTATTCCAGCTTTGCTCTCCACACTTTTAGGGTGAAGCTGGGCTCGGAGATCCCTATGCCAGAGTGTAAATAATGTCTATAATTTGAGTTTTCCTAGATTTAATACTTAATTCTTCTAAGTGTGGCAGATTGTATCATTTTGCTTTCCAATACAGAATAAAAAAGAATTGTTTCAGTTGCTTCGAGTATAAGGATTATCTAAGCCACCCATTTCTGCCGTTGCCTAATCCATAATATTTTTAAACACCCTTATACAAGATTCGATGGAAGATGAGGCCACGTGAATGAATCACTATAACGAATTATTTGATCCAATTACTTATCCATTACTCGAAACAAGATGGGGCACGTGACTAGTTCTTGAAAACCGTGTTACGTCTTCGTCCATCAGCGTTATAATTTGAAAGCAGAAATAATCCAGGATCCTTTCAGTTTTATTGGAGTGTCTTGTTATGATTACCCAATCATTTATGAAAATTATATCTGCATGTTTATACTAAACATATCTGTTTTATTAAGTAAAAAAATACTAATATTTTTGGAAACATTTATTTATAATTTAAGTCAGTTTTGGAATTTTTGTAGTTTGAAATTAATTTCTCCTTCTTCCTCATCTCGTCGTGTGTTGTCATTCTGCCTTGTCTGGAATGACATAATAAATTCGTAGGTATTCTCGGAGATACTTCAGACTACCGTACAACTTGGGCACAGTAGGTTTAGGCCACCTCAGCGTCCAGAGTTTGCCTCCGTTTGTTCCCCTCTTCCACATTCATGTTCGGTTTCCTCTTGCCCCTAAGGTTCGGAAGAACTACGACTGTTATCGGAAATATGGTTTTATGATATCCTCATTTTTTAAAATGGAAATTGTAATTCTCGTTGCCTCCAACACGCAGTTCTTGCTCAGCTCTACCACATTATGTTCCTCAAGTACATGGCCGTTTGGAAATTCCATGTGATGGAATTTCCTCTATCTCCGTTGCTATGATCACATGTATTTCTTGGTAGCTGGCGTTTATATGTTCGAGTGATGGAGTTCTTTATGATTCCCGGAATTCATTATAAGTTATTGAGTTTACAAAGGTAGAACCATGGTGGAAATGAGTCTTCTAATGTATTTAAACTTATGTACATTACATTATATGGGATTTAAATATGTTTCTTTCTCTCATATCCTCAAGTCTGAGATGGCCTGTACAGACTTTATTCACTGGGTTTTGCATTCTAATAACGAATATGAGCCAGATAACATCCTTTAGGGCTTAATAATGGCTGCCTTCACGACACACTTATCAATATGACTTACTTATACGTGTTAATCTAAGATCTAAGTTGATCCTATGGTATTTAAGTAAGTTCTCCTTATTCAACTAAGTTTCGGGTTGATGGATTTTATGATGGTGTACTTTGTACATATTAAATACCCATTTCAGCTCATAAGATGAATCTGACATGCATTCGGTATTCAGAAGCATTGAATTCTAGCGTAAAGGGCTATTTCGAACATATATATCTAATATTTTCACGTCCAAGGAATTATGAAAAGAAAGTGTAAAATGCATCCCAGTTTGGAGGTGGGAATCCTTTCAACAAAATTAAAAAAAAAAAAACACGGTAAAACAGAAGTGAAAAGCAGCATCCCTCAAAAAGGGAGATATTATTGTAGACCATAAAATACATATAAATGGATGTCTTACGAGGCCATTTAGCCAAAATAAAGGGTTTGAAAAATAAAAATCAATCTTTCTTTATATTTTCTAAAATCAAGACTTTAAATAAATTTTTATACAGATCCGAATATGTCTGATGGTTCCTCTATTAACAAAAAGAGCAACTAAAGAACTAAAAAAAAAAATTAGCCGATTATTAATAATATTATATATTATAATGAGTAATTTTCACATGCTTGGGATACTTGCTATAAAGGTAGAGTTTCCTTTATAGCAAACTCTACCCTTTGAAGAATTTACTCAGTGAGTAGGCAGCTAATGTAGCAAGCAATTGATAAATCCTTTAATCCATAAAATAAAGCTTAATTTCCTTTGATTATTGATTAGTCTGCTAATTTATTTAAAATAATTGAAATATGAATAATTCACCTTTCGACGATTTTATCTGATTATTATTCTATTATGTTCTATTTGTTTTCTCGATTTTGGGCATCTAGGACCGCGGGAAGTAATTTCATGCATTCTTCATCGCACTTACTTCCTTTTTAATCAGGTAACTAGTAATTATTGATCCTTTCACTTCGTTCATTCCTCGTCTCCTCTGTCCAGTTTTTATTCTCTTCTACCTCTTCTGGAAACTTTCTAAGCTACGCAGCCATCTTCTGAACGTTGTTCTGCCTTATAGCACATCATCAGTTATACCAAATTCTGGCATTTCTTTTTTAATTCCTTAGATCTATTGGTTGCCATGTTTGCCTCTTGTATATACATTCGTTTTTTAAGTCTGTTATTATCCATCCTCATTTGGTGACCCTTGAATTTGATTCTTATCTTCCCTATTGTGTCAGAAATATATCTTTCCATTTGCACAGATTGAAATCCTCCGTCTACAAAAGTCCGAAGATTTGTCGTAATATTTCCCTTTCTTTAAGCAACAGTTCATATTTTTTTTTATAAACATATACATATACATATATATATATATATATATATATATATATATATATATATATATATATATATATATATATATATACAATTAAAGGGAATATTTTTATTATTCGGTCTCGAAAAAATAAAATAATAAAACCATTATCCTTCCAACTCTTCTTTACGGGTGTGAAACGTGGCCGCTAACGCTGAAGAATGAAAAACATCTATTCGAAAATAAGGTGTCGCGTAAAATATTCGTTCCAAAAAAGGATGAGACCTCTTGGAGAATTTAAGAGATTACGCGGAATTGCAAAGCGTGCACCCGGTTAATATTATTCTAGTTAAGCGTCACAAAGATTAAGATGTGCTTGTAAAGTTGCTGGACTCAGTAGCGAACCAATTCCTAAAAAGGTAATACGCGCTTTGCCGACTGGGAAGCGTCTTTTGAGTAGACCGAGACGTAGGCGGGAAGACAGCGTTAAGAGTGTTCTGGAGGATTTGGATTCGGGTAGTGGTCCGTGCATGGAACTTTGTAAGCAAAGATTGGTGGTATCGGCATCGAGCCTTCGGGTTTGCCAAGCCTTATTATTATTATATACATGCATACATACATCTTTGTCTTGGAAAACATTTATTTTCATCATTGGAGAGACTGTATGGATTGTTTTAACAGGGGTACAGAATGTTTGTTGAAGCAAGTGATGGAAGGGAAGCTCTGATCCGTGTAGCGATTATGACATGGTTCAGAATCTGAAGCTGTTTGATCGGGTAGCTTGTCAGGCGTCAGCTAAACCCTTCAAGGCAGCTCCACGGTTTTCAATTTCTAAGTTCATCTTCTGTTACATTAAGGGAAAATGGATTAGACTTACTTTTCCCGAAGAATTTTAACGATGATATCGCTATCCTCAAGAAATATTTGGAATTCCTCTAATTAACAAGGAACCCTCATTACTTAGCGCTAATCAATTACATAAAATATATACATATAGGGAACTTACTTTCATACTTTTAGATGAATGTAATTATTATTTGTATATGTTATTGTAATGTTAGTCTTTAACAGTAATAACCTGGAAGACTCGAAGTGTAGCGACCTCGAAGGCTCTATACCGACGCCACCAATATATAGCTTACTAACTTCAGTCGTGAAGTTCTCGGCCACCGGACGAATCGTAAAATTGGCTGTTGTCATGTTGATGATTCAGATTAATTATTGCAAAATCGACAAAGAAACCGAAATGTTGATTAAAGTATGGGCCACACGGGTCGCAGAGGCAATAATGAAATATTAGAGTATATATTTTTTTAAATACGCACAACAGCTGTTTCCGTAACTTCACTATTACAATACAAAAGAACTACTACATAGGGTAATTCAATATTTATAATATCAAAAGTGTAAAATAATTAAAATAATTGAACATACAAATTATTAAACATTAACTTCAGAATTAAATACAACGATAAACAGAGGTACCAAAACACTCCGTTACGAACTTTTTTGGTACTCGTTAGTTTTTTGGAACTGGAAAAAAAAAATTCCAAGGCGTAAATGTATGTATGCATGTATCCTTATATATATATATATATATATATATATATATATATATATATAATAATAATAATAATAAGGCTTGGCAAACCCGAAGGCTCGATGCCGATACCACCAATCTTTGCTTACAAAGTTCCATACACGGACCACTACCCGAATCCAAATCCTTCAGAACCCTCTTAACGCCTTGTGATCCACCTGACCGACAGATCCACCAGATAGATACAAAGTACTTCCTGTAATCGTATTGTGATGAAATTTTAAGCTATTGTGAGGGATAGATAAATACTTATAGAAATACTCTCACAACGATTTTATGAAATTTCAATCTCCTCTGCCTCCATCGGGGCTCGTCGATCCCTTCAGAAGGGAGTTCCTATGGAAACCGAAGTCAAATCGATTCATATCTTGTTAAGCAAAAAAATATACAATTTTTATTTTTTAATCTTTATTTTATTGTGATATTTTAATATGTTTATTTAGAAGAGAAAAGATTTGTCCTGGCCGGGATTCGAACCCGGGCCTCCGCAACCCTAGCGCGGTACTTTACCAACTAAGCTACCAGGCTCGTAACCAGGCCAGACAAGTCCTTTCTCTTCACCGATCCTATATCCCCAGTATTCGCAATTTTTGCGATGTATATGATGGGGATGAATGTTCATTGAACATTACTTTTTAGAGAAAAGATTTTTCCTGGTCGGCATTGAAAAACTAAAATACAGGCTTTAATATGAATTACTAAAAAGAATATGGTCATTTTCATTAATTTAAAAATGAGAATAGATCCATGAACGAAAAAATTCATTGATTCTAATTGGTGGTTGATTCTAATTGTTGTAAATATTTCACTATTAAGGCTTTACACAGTTATTATATATATACATTTATTATATGTTATATAATAAACATAAAAACTGTCAAAAGATATCCGAATGTACTTGGTATTTCAATGATTACAGCTCATTTTATGTTTTCCTTTATTCCAAATTTTATTAAGTTCAAATAAATCATGTCCATTTGTTTACACAACTACTAACTAACTAAGAGAGAGGACTAAGTGTCCCCAAATAAAGATTAATTTAAATAAAAATATACCGTACAATAATTACAGTAATTATTATTATTTAAAATCCATATTAGGGCTAAGTGGAATGAAGTTTTTGAAATATAGACGTGCCAAGAAAAATACTTTTTTGAATGTGAAAGCCTCCGTTCGCTTTCACATTCAAAAAAGTATTTTTCTTGGCACGTCTATATTTCAAAAACTTCATTCCACTTAGCCCTAATATGGATTTTAAATAATAATAATTACTGTAATTATTGTACGGTATATTTTTATTTAAATTAATCTTTATTTGGGGACACTTAGTCCTCTCTCTTAGTTAGTTAGTAGTTGTGTAAACAAATGGACATGATTTATTTGAACTTAATAAAATTTGGAATAAAGGAAAACATAAAATGAGCTGTAATCATTGAAATACCAAGTACATTCGGATATCTTTTGACAGTTTTTATGTTTATTATATAACATATAATAAATGTATATATATAATAACTGTGTAAAGCCTTAATAGTGAAATATTTACAACAATTAGAATCAACCACCAATTAGAATCAATGAATTTTTTCGTTCATGGATCTATTCTCATTTTTAAATTAATGAAAATGACCATATTCTTTTTAGTAATTCATATTAAAGCCTGTATTTTAGTTTTTCAATGCCGACCAGGAAAAATCTTTTCTCTAAAAAGTAATGTTCAATGAACATTCATCCCCATCATATACATCACAAAAATTGCGAATACTGGGGATATAGGATCGGTGAAGAGAAAGGACTTGTCTGGCCTGGTTACGAGCCTGGTAGCTTAGTTGGTAAAGTACCGCGCTAGGGTTGCGGAGGCCCGGGTTCGAATCCCGGCCAGGACAAATCTTTTCTCTTCTAAATAAACATATTAAAATATCACAATAAAATAAAGATTAAAAAATAAAAATTGTATATTTTTTTGCTTAACAAGATATGAATCGATTTGACTTCGGTTTCCATAGGAACTCCCTTCTGAAGGGATCGACGAGCCCCGATGGAGGCAGAGGACATGGAGTTGATGTCATTTTCCTCCTCTGAAGGGACAAGTATAGATTGCCTTCGAAATTGATCCCGGCGTTGTAGAAGGATCTTCCCAGTCTCTGATCGGATGTATCAACGTCTCGTCTTTCAAGTCTTAGTTAAATGTAAACTTTTAAGATTAATTGTAAATGTGACAAATAATTATATTTGTTTTGTACAAGAATGAAAAACAAGTATTTACTCACAGGATGTTACAGAACTTATTGTCACGGGGGCTAATAAGGCATTTCGTTATTGTTACAAATCATTTACGAATCAGCAATTAAAATGTTATTTTAGTGATAAATGCCCTATTGTTATGTTGATTGTGATATAAAACGTCCGAAACCTTTTAGCAATTATTCCTTGAAAAGCTCTTTTACTTTCCTGGCGAGTATACGAATGATTATATTAGGGAGCGGATTGGCTCAGTACTAGAGCGCTGAGGAGGTGAGTCCAAGTTACCGGGTTCAAATCCGGTTGTGGTAGATAATTTATTTAATATGTGAACACACCAAGGGATGGGCCTCCCCACCTCCTGGCGGTTATCTAGTCTCTATAAAGTGGGTACCCTAAAATGGAAATAAAAAAACTTGGCGGTTTAGCGAAATCTAGGGAAAATTACCTCCCTACAAAAACCTTTTCTTAGAAACAGTACACTCTATACCACGAACCCAAGACCCTTCATGAGATGTAGTGGTGTAGGTTTTTTTTTTTAATTTGTGGATTAAAATATCTCGCATCCTTAATTAAATTATTTTATTTTGCTAATCTAAATAACAATAAATACTATTAAATTTGTATGACAATAACAGCTACGTAAATAATTAACGTACAAATTAAACAAAACAGATTACGCCAGTACAATCAGGGCTATAAAATTACATTCGTAATTTAAATAAACCAATATTTTGAAGTTTTAAAAGATCATAAAGATATAAAACTGGTTTTACAAAACTTATTCACGTAGAAATATTACAAAAATATATGATAACGGGAATCTGTATGAGTAGGGAAATGGCCTAGAAGTACTAAGCGAATTCTGAAATTATTGAGAATTTCACTTTTAAGGAGTTCTACGAAGATCACTCCAAATGGAAGAAGGGATCAATGGAGTGGAAAGTCTGAAGTGATTCAAGTGAAAAAGGCTTGGCAATCACTCAAAAAATACTTAGGGCCATTTTTTACAGGCAGATAAAACGCGCCAACTCCATAACTTGTATGTTTTAACTTTTCGTGTTATATATGATTACTTTTTAAAAAGAAACATATATATACTGTCTAATATGTCGCTAAAATGTTCTATTAGTGTCAATTTTTCATCATACAGAAATCAGGAAGAATAAAAATATTGTTTTGTCAAAATAGCCAAGACCACAATTATCAAACGGTGGACGACTTGTAAAAAAAAATATGGATTTATTGAGTTATTGAACATTATAATGTGGATGAACAGGAAATGTAAAAGTGACATTCTTATGAAGTGACTAAGTGACTTATTGACTAGGTACTATTATAACTTATCGACTATGGACTACATCTAACTTAGAGACTACTCTCTTAAATACTAACTATAAACTATTTACTACATCTGTACTCTCTTACATACTAACTATAAACTATTTACTACATCTCTACTCTCTTACATACTAACTATAAACTATTTACTACATCTCTACTCTCTTACATACTAACTATAAACTATTTACTACATCTCTACTCTCTTACATACTAACTATAAACTATTTACTACATCTCTACTCTCTTACATACTAACTATAAACTATTTACTACATCTCTACTCTCTTACATACTAACTATAAACTATTTACTACATCTCTAATCTATAATCATCTACCTTCTCCCTTATCCTATTCATACAGCTAGTATATATACATGTAAATTACGAGGGTAACACAAGGAAGTTAAATTGCTGGCAACACGGAAGAAAGGAAATGTAAAAGTGACATTCTTATGAAGTGACTAAGTGACTTATTGACTAGGTACTATTATAACTTATCGACTATGGACTACATCTAACTTAGAGACTACTCTCTTAAATACTAACTATAAACTATTTACTACATCTCTACTCTCTTACATACTAACTATAAACTATTTACTACATCTCTACTCTCTTACATACTAACTATAAACTATTTACTACATCTCTACTCTCTTACATACTAACTATAAACTATTTACTACATCTCTACTCTCTTACATACTAACTATAAACTATTTACTACATCTCTAATCATCTACCTTCTCCCTTATCCTATTCATACAGCTAGTATATATACATGTAAATTACGAGGGTAACACAAGGAAGTTATATTGCTGGCAACACGGAAGATAAGACGGAATTAGGAGTCCACAATATCCTTAGGTCATCAACCCAATCCAACTATCCATTAACTCTTGGATACAAAGGGTTTATAAGTCGTGTCAAAACTCTCCCTTATGATTATCTGCACTAAAATTGAATATGCTTAAAAAATATAAACTAGACTAAATAAAGAACAAAAATCTCTATTCATTTTCCTAAGTTTCGCTGATGACCACTTATAATTCAGTCTATGCTTTACAGAATCAATACAGTAAATTTTAACTAAATTTTTTTCAATGACAACGTATGTTATTATTCTTATAATTGTTTATATTATAAATACTGTGCAATCTATCCTTCCGAATTTATGTTCGGTCTAAGAGACTGAACATTGACGAGGCGTGGCGGAGTTAGTACTAATGGAATTCCAGTAGTTTCACGCCGCTTCGAATAGTCCACTTGGATTTCACGCTCACTGTCATTCGTCGTTCCGTTCGGCTTGCAGAAGTTGGAATAGAATGACTTGTTGTAATCGATTTATTTTAATTTGATCATTTTAAATTAATTAATCGGAATTTCAAACTTCACGTAGTACTAATTAAGAATGATATGTGACATTTTTTACAAGGAATTTACAATATAGTATAGCGTGGAGGTCAAAGAAATAATTCCTTAAAAATAAATTAACCATTAATTAGACACGGACGTTTCGACCGACATTATAGCTCTTCTTCAGGGCTAATAAAACTTAAAATTTAACTGCGGCCTATTGATTGTTCTCATTCTTTTATTTCCTTATTAATCTTTTAGGTATCTATTATCGAAGTTATCGTGAGCTTTAGTATCGAAAATATAATGTAATTATGGGTAATGAGTGGATTTCGGTAATCATTTAATCAAGAAAAAAAAGTCTCAACTAACATTTCGGAGTATAGATTATATATTTTGGTTGAAACGTTCATTTATAGATGAAACGATTACCGAAGTACTCACATTTCCCAAAATCACATTCTATTTTCCAAATTAAATCTCATGATAACTTGTATTTTGGGAAATATAAAAAAGGGAAACGAACGAAAAATTATAACTTGATGTGACCCAACTCGAAGCGACAACCTGCGGAATTTTTTATTATTTTTTGTCCCTTCCCAATAAATTATTATCATTATATTTTATAATGTAAATAATTATACAAAATTTTGTTCATGGTAACCAATTTTGCTAATTTTGTAATAAGGCAACTAAAAATCAGCCAGCCACTTAAGGTGGGTTTTTCTTTACTATTTATTCTTATAAGAATAGCTCTACGAAAAACTCTTATTCATTGGGTTTTTTTTTGTTTCAAAACTCCATTTATTTAAGAAATGTTTACACTACAATATAAATATATATACTTAATACATAAATACATGCAACATAAATATAAATACTTCTTCTAATCGGCGTAAATCATTGAGATTTTAGATTAATTACCTTTTATAGCTGTCGATTTCACCCCGATGTACTCACTCAATAGATATCTAAATACTCAATGGATCTTTTATTGCTAAATTTATATGTATGTATACATCAGACCCATTCTCAAATGGATTAATCCCAATATTTAGGAAATATTTTTTAAAACATCTGAAAAGAAAGCCTAATTATTAACAAAGAAATTGCTAATACTTGATTGATAATGGTATAAATGACCAAAGTAGAAGTGATAAGAATTTTTTTTCTGAACCTCCTTTATTTTCATTTACAATTACAACACATTGCAACAATATAACATGGACATAAAAAATCTATAGCCTTTTATTACCCGAAGCTATGTCAAGGAAGAAGTGATAAGAAAATAAAAGGTAGGTTTATAGCAGTCAACAGACTTTGACAAACCCAAATATCGTAAAACGTTCGTAGCATTGAACAATATTAATATTTCAAAATCTTCTAATAATCCATTTTTCGAGATTAACGATTGGATGAATGTCAAATATTCTTTAATATACTCTTCGATCTCTACCACCTTCGGCCAAGCCTGCTATACAACCTGAGGGAGTAGCCAAAATTTTGGGGAAATATGGGAAGTGACAGGGAGGTGAAGGGTATTAGAGGTAGATATTGGAAATAAGGGCACCTGTCTAGCAAACATTTAAAATATTCTAGACCTTCATTGATTAACAAAACCTTAATATCAGCTGGCTATACCTTTTTTTTTTTTTACAAATATCATCAGGCGTTAACTTAAATCATTTAAAAAGAGTTAAGATCATTTTATATTTTAACCTTTCTAAACTTAAATTATACGAATAATATAATAATGACAGATGATTGAAAATTCAACTGTTAAAGAAAACCGGTTGTAACACTGAGTGTGTTACAATGGCGTAGTATGACTGCTAACACACTCCCACCTAGTATTCACCATGCTTCTTCCGTGTCCACATTCAATGTGGCCTTTCAAAGCCACGCTTCTGAAGCTCTGTAATCAGTTATAATTAATAGTTCATATCCATAAGAAGTAAAAGATGAATTACAATTAATTTTCTTCACGTTTTTATGTATCTTATATATATATTCTATATATTATAAATCAAGAATGCGAATAGTGAATTATTTAGTCGATAAGAATCAAAGGTGAATTGGATTTTATTGCTCTAATATCTCTTTCTATTTTCTTTAGCCGCGACAACTTTCGCAGAACCAACCCTAAGAACCATATTCGCACCATTACTACTTAATTTATACTCATGCCGCGGTTTATACAGCTATATTAGATACGTTATACTATAACAGTATATACAAAATGCATTGCTATAATAATAAAATTAAATAGACAACATCAATGAAGTATAATCTTCACTTATGTTAGATTATACGAAATTTCGAAAGGATGTTTACACATGTTAGACATAAAATATGTTGTTCCGTTTCCGGTGATAACTGGTCAATAGAACAGGTAAACGAACTGAACAAATTAAGCTTGACGTTTGAAAAAAAAATAACCTAGGGACACCTGTGTTCTAGTAGTTAGCATAACGAACCACTAGAGTTCACAGCCCAGCAGGTCACCTTAGACTCGTAAAAAACGGATGGGAAAACTTCTGATGTCCGAAAAACGTCAAATTTTCGGAGTTATTTCAGCTTTTGGCCTGTATCTCCTAATCGGTGCAGTTTTGAAAAAAACAAAACATAAGTAACCATTTTCACAGTAAATTAAATTTGCTACAATTTGAACCCAACCGCAACTCTGTAGCCCCAATAAGTTCTGGCTTTGAAAATAGCTCATTTTTTTCTGAAAGTCCAAATTTTAAGCTTTGCCCGACTTCGTGGGGAACACCGGCAGAAGGAGTAATCCTACAAAAGTCATTGGCAATGAATTTGTAGTAAATTTAATTAGCTTTAATTTAAGCACACACCGTGGCTCTGCTGGGTGGTTTTCCGGCCACCAACATTTTTCCCATCCGTTTTTTCGGTTGCAAACTTGGACTTACCCTACTCAGACATGCCCTTACAACATATCAATAATGCAACTCTGTTCAATTTTTGGCGAACCTCAAACACCTGGCCGCTGGCCTATATTTAGACTATTTGGAAAAAATGACCAAAGGGGTGTAACTCGTAACTTATTAGACCTACAGAGCTGCGGTTGATTTCAAATTGTAGCAAATTTAATATACTTTAAAATGTTTAATCATATTTTTTTATACAAAACTACACCGATTAGAAGATATATGCCAAAAACTGAAATAACTCCGAAAATTTCGAGATTTTTCGGCCACCAAAAGTTTTCCCATCCGTTTTTTCGGTTGCAAACTTGGTTTTACGCTACTCAGACTTTTTACTGGAAATAATCCGTCAAGTACCCTGTACCTCCAAGACATGGAACTTGTGCCTTCAGGTCGGACAGAGCTGCCGAAGACACAGGAAGACTAAGAGACAAGAATTAGAGAGAGCTAAGGACAAGATGATCGGGAGCGGCCACGCCCTGGCTAACAAAAGAGGCTAATTGATCGCCTCCCCCGCGTTATCTTCGCGTCTTCTTTGTCTTCTTCCTTCCTTTCGCTCATGGCCGTCCTTTATCTTCCAACGTTCTCTTGTTTTCCCTCTCTAAATAACAGAGGTGGAGTAATTGGAAGAATAATAAAAGGCGGCTCTTGAGTATCGAATTAGCTGGGAGCATTATACTTTAAGTTGTTTTCGGGGCGATTCTCAATTCAAACAAATTTACTGAATGCTTTCTTTCTCAAAGAGATTAAATAAAACAATCGTAAACATTGTCCCCTGTTTTTTCAACTTCCACTTTCGAATCCTAATTATTTTAAAGCACCACTGGATTCCGTTAAGGTATATAGATAAATGTCGACCAAGTCCGGGAGTCTTTTTAAAAAGAACTTTTAATATGAAATTTACAATTTACAGATAAGGGACTTAAACTGACATAGTATCGGTACTAATTATAACAAGTCTAATTACGACCTGACTCTCTTGCTAGAGAGCGTACATATTTAGGTATGAAAATATCTTAGTCGGCTTCTAAGAAAAGGAAAAGTGTCTGCAGCTATCCTTTAACTACATATACAAATATTGATATATTGGTTACTACTTTTTTTACTGTTAGTGTAATCAGTTTTACTTTCAGTTCTTGAGATTCAGTCGCACTAGTTAAACTATCTTTTAGGCGATCGAGGCTAAATTGTTCCTAAATTGCCTAAAATTTTAGGGATTGATAATCATAGGGCTGAATTCAGTAGATATAGGAAAAGCATACTTGTGAATGTGGAGATGTATGATTTAACAGGAGATGAGGTAGCATACTTAGTTACGCCATTGCGCTGAGTGAAAACTTCTGCCCCAGTAGTCAAAGTGGAAGAGCATAAGAGATAATGCGAGTATATGACACTGATTGATGTAAGAAAATATCTAGAATATTGTAATAACTTCAGGATGCTTGCTAACTATCGGAAAATCTATGCATTACGGTCTATTCAGGAAAGGTGTTGTTCTAAGTAATACTTACTACTAACTAATGAGTGCTACAGTCCTTGTAGGACCTGGGCCTCTCTCTTTCTTTTACCTCCTGGTGTACCGCTCAGCATAATTTTTGGCAATCTCCAGGGACTCATTCTCTCAACATGACCCAGCCATCTGATTCTGCTCTTCTTAATAACTGTGATGATACCTGGCTCACCATATAGTTCCTCTAGCTCGGCATTGCTTCTAATTCTCCATCTATGCTGTTCTCTGACCGCTCCGAAAATCCTTCTCAGGACTCTTCTCTCCCAGACCAGCAGGGCTTTCCTGTTTTCCTTGGTTAGAGTCCACGTCTTGCTGCCATACACAACAACTGGTCTAATCACTGTTTTGTATATAAATATCTTTGCTTTCCTGGAGAGACTTTTGTATCGGAGTGCCTTTTGCAGGGCGTAGAAACACCTCGTCCCTGCAAGTATTTCGGCTTCCACACCTAAGTAATACCTAGGTTTTATTGTTTTGGAGGAGCAGAACGTTATGAGGTGCTCATATAATATTAATGCTCAGGAGGTATCGTTTGATCAATCCAGGATATTGTTACTTAAAGCAAATGTCTAAATTTTCTTAGAATTAAACTCCAATCTAGAGTGCCACTTTTAGTATAGTAGTTTATATAAGAACATTGTATGCCCAAAGTAGTGGGTTTGCTGCCCAGGATGTGGCCCGGTGATTTTTTTTAAAAGGGGGTAAGAAATCATTGGTTGTACACTCCTTCGAATGGTACGTTTAATGTTCCAAAGTTCCAAGCTTGACAGTGTCTGGTACTGGTTCAATATCCCTATCATTATTAAAACTGGATAGGTAAAATTAAGGGCTCCCATTGTAGCATTGTCCGATTAACCATAGCAGCATAAAGTGACGTTAAGTAAATAAACAACTTCAATCTATTCAGGCTTCTCCCAAATAGTGATCCAATCTACGGCTTAAGGAGTACCTTACTCATAGCTAAGAAAGGTATGGATGAATATTATTGAAAGTCATCTGGACATATCCAGATGACTTCCAATTGTTGGTGCCGTAGTTGGTGGGAACATTGAGGGATTTATTTATGAAGATCATTGTTGTAGTATATAGAAAGGAGAGAGATGTGGTCCATTGCAAAGGGTAGTGTTAGGAAGGAAGGTAAAAATTATTTAAAAATAATAATTAATAGGCTGAAAAACTAAAAACAAACCAGACTCCTCCGATTTTATTTTGGTACAAAGCATTAAGATACCTTTATTTTTTCAATCGGAGAGATATTTATGCTTTCGTTGCTTTTGACAAAGGTAGGCTGATATAAGAACCCAGAGCGAGTACTGAACTGGAGAAGTCTTTTACAGGAAATTTGATATTTGTGATTGGACTATTCTTTCAAAGGGCTTGGAAACGTTAGAGACGATAGAGATAGACATATTTGTATTATATGTTGCTGGGGAAATACCAAAAATCTTTCCCTCCTCCGACAGCTGATTAAGATCTTTAATATTTCAGCAATTTTTTATTTATATAAACAGCTATGATTTAATTTTTTTTTCCAATATAGATTTTTGATATGGAAATACTTATTTTCCTTAATTGATTTTTAAAAAACCTGTACCACTACAATCCGTGAACGGGTCTGGGCTTAGCCCATGGTATAGACTGTACTGTTTCAAGGACAACGGTTGTGCAGGGAGCTGATTTGTTCTATATCACGCTCAGCCCATCTCATTTGATCCATCTCCGCCCGCTAACAGACTAAATAAAAGCCAGCAGATTTTAACCCAGGAAATTGGGCACGGCAACCCAATGCTCTATCACTGAGCCACTCCTCTTCCATATATATGTATAAAGATTATATAATTTATGTAAGATTATATATGAGGGGTCAGGGCCAAAAGTTGATAACTCCGCCTTATTTCTCATGGTTTTTGTCCGGTGCAAAAGTAAATTTTTGAACTTTTGAGTCCTCCAATTTTTCACGTTCCAATATAGTTTATGATCCTGAATGCCTCGTATAAATATATCTTACTTAGTTATTTACATAAATATACTGCAGGTAGTACATATTTTAATCATCGATCAATTCTACATATCTTCCTGTTTTCGGTTTAGACTCATAAGTACATTATGAATCTCTGATTATTGCTTAAATTATCACTGAATCGCCCATAATTAGTCCTTTGACAAGTCCAAACCTTCCTATTAATAATATTTGTTTATTGAATTATAATAATCTTAATATAAATATATACATGTGGAAGAAAATGGTCCGGGTAGAAGTAAATTAAACATTAAACAAATTAAACATTTCTCCACATCTAAGAGACATTTTTTGACCTCTACCCGGACCATTTTCTTCCACATATATTATCAAGGTCAACTATTATCATTCAAAATAAATATATAAAGCTTGAAACGATACAAAGAATACCAGAAATATGAAATCTAATATATAAATACATCAGCTTAAAGTTTAAAGAATGGAATATAGCTTTAAATCACCTACTTTTTAAATTTATTATCACTCTATATAATATAAAAGCTTATGACTATGACAGTAATTTTATTTAAAATTTATTGTCATAAAATGTAAATAAGAATACTTCAAATCCGCTCCTGTTTCATTACCACTTTAATCTGCCAGCAGGCTACTTGCCATATTTTAAAATTAAAACAAGGATCGGATAACTGTTTATCTATTGAAAATAGTGTCTAAATATGTATTTTAATTGCCTCTTATGTACGTTATTTAAAACCGAAAACATTAACATCTTTCTATTTTTGCTAAACTACTTTAATAGTAAAAATTAGGTCGTATTAAACGAATTTAGTTTACGAAATCTCATTGATAGTCTCACATCCGAGTAAAGGAGAAAATATTTATACTTCATCAAAGATCCAAGGATAGGACCCAATACATTTGCTGGATGGAGATAAAAATAGAAAACGGGCGCGATGTTCAAAGTAAACAGAGAAACTGAATAAATAAATTAACGGCAAGCAGGTTGAGCGTCACCTTCAGAACCGAAACTGGCAAGGCCCGAAGGCCCACCAAAACATAACCTAAACTTTATAATCACTGAAACCTTTTTACTTTTTTATTTTTTTTATATTTCTATATATTTTTTTTGTTTCGAAATCTCCGTTTATTCAAAAATAATATTTACATTACAATATATATATAATGCTAATAATAATATAATACATATATACAACAATTAACTACAATCATTTTCTACCCGTAGGAATTTTAAGCAAATTATATTTCTATAACTATTTATCAATATCCATATATTTGTTTACTATTTTAAAATATGCGGGATTCAGTCTTAAATTGTATTATGAGTTTTATTCATGGATACGGAATAGAAGTTTCTTATTAATTATTGTAAAATTACATTATGTGTTTTTATGCATTATAAGTCAAGTGTTATATAAATCAATTTATAAATTCTTGGGTATGATGTTCAAAAATTTTATGTAAATTTCATTTAAGTAAGTACTTAATGAAATGCTTTATTAATTTTTTATTTCTCAATTAAAGTACATCCCTTCATATATATATATATATATATATATATATATATATACACATATAAACTCCTACCCTAGTGCATTATAAACTTGAAGTAAGAATTCTGAATTAATGCTTGAAAATTTTGTTCTTCTGCATATGGATAAATTTACTTTCATGAATAGTTATAATATGATATTTGTATTTATATGAAATGGTTGGCCGTAGTAATCCCAATGGAACAGGGAAGTCATGATCAAGGGAACAGTCATAGATTAATTTCATGCGATATTTGCTCAGTTTTTAAAATAATATATATGAGATATTGAAATGTGAGAAATTGATTTACAGATACAATACAAATAAATAAATAAAGGGCGTAAAAGATAAAATCATCCTTATTAATTTTTCAGTATTTAATAGTCAGATAATATACAGCATATAACATTCATATTAAATGTCGTTCAAAGTGAAAATATTTCTAAGTCCACATTTCTTACCACCTTCATTCAATGCGAACACATTTTTGGAATTTCTCAATATTGCTACTACAATTGAGAAGGGACATGAGGTTTCAATCATATGATTGTCCAAGACATTACGGAACAAGTCCACGACTTAAGCTAATTGTTGATCATCCCATTCAATGGATTGGCCGTGCAGGACAAGTGGCTCGGCCTGCACGCTCTCCAGACCTGGCTTCAATAAATTTTTTTGTTTAGGATGATTATGAAAAAAGATAATTGAATCTTGTGACACAATAACAAATATCCAGCCAGTACCGTTCTGCCACTGCTGCTGTTGAAGAAAGACGCCTAGCCTGTCTTAATGCTCAAGCAAATCACTTTGAACAACATTTAATATGACTGTTTACATTTATTGAATAAAGAACCAATAAAATGAGTTTTATTTATTCGGTATCCCTACATAAGTCATAACAATGAAAATCTTTTGGTGTGAATATCTCGTAAACAAAGAGGACCATAGAATTTTTTTCTTATTTTGAGATCCTTAGTTCAAATTTTCAGTTTGGTTACATAGCCCTAAAATACACTATATAATAATTTTAGAAATATCGTGGTTTTTACATTTTAATTTATTTAATCCGATTGGTTTTGGGGCAGAAACGAGAATTCGCAAAGGATGAACTACGGGACTTTAATATAATAACTGGGTTGATTTGATCTATCTAATACTTATCATCAATGTACTGACAGCCTACTCAATGCAGGACCATTCCATCGATGCTTTGTATCGACGAATCAAAGCGGGAACACAAGACAATATTCTGTGACAAATAGTATCTGCGACACTGACTGCCTAAACAATTGAAGAGAGCTTAGTGTTCCCCAAGCCATTGAGCCTCCGGTTTGGACCAGTTTCCGGCTCTCTGGCTCTAATAGCAATTAAGATGGACAAAGATTAGAAAATCCAGTTTATTTAATAAGAAGAAAAAATATCTTCACTCTTCTTAGCTTAATCGAGAACTCATTCCCTAAGAGTTTTCTGACTATTATACATCTTATGACTAGTTTTGATAGTCATTTATTTATATATTTTAATTTGTATAAAATAATATCACTATATTATAGGGTCGTTTCATATGAAATGACCGTTTTTATTATCTTTAAAACTCAAGTGGAATTCTTCTTCTTGTTAACTATGTCTGTTTACAGATTGTAATAAGCCGTTATTAATCATCTCTTTTTTGACAATGTTTACTGTTACTGTTGAATGAACATTGGTTAGAGCGCGGAAACACGTGAACGCGTGATTGTCGAGCAATTTTTCTTTATGAGTTTAGACTTTTGGCAGCCCAAGCTGCAAGAAATATTACCACAGCGCTGTGGGGAGAGTATTGTAACGAACGGACCTTGTGTTTGGTGGTCATTGGCAGGTATAATTTCTCCCTTAAACCCAGAGGTTCTTACTGAAGAAATATTGGCATATTGCAACAAAACTTAGCAAAAAGCAACCTGCATGGGATAATCAGAAGGCATCTATACTATTATACAACAAAGCCTGATGTTTCATGTTTCATGACAGACAGTGAAAAAACTAAACGAGATTGATTACGAATACCTCCATCACCTACCATGTAAGCCAGACTTATCTCCAACAGAATTCCATTTGTTCAGAAACTTGAACAACTTCCTTAACCATACATTTTTTTAAAATGGTTTCAAGTCAAAAACGTATTTTCAGACTTCACAAAACAATGGACTTTTCTCTTCTGGGATTGACAATATCGTTGCGAAAATGTACAGAATATGAGAGTAAATATTATTAATAAAAGCATTTTGATTTGATAAAATTATTAAATAATCTTTCCTTTGAAAATAGGCATTTCGTAAGAAACTATCCACTACCTGGTCCGATGATATTGACGTATATTGAAGAAGCTAAAAGTTTATGCACTTATATATACAAGTGGAAGGATAAGTGGACAGTTTCTCGCGACAAACTAAGATTTTAGGGAAGGTTAACATTACAATGGTTATTAGTAACTTTAGTAAACTAATCAAAAGTGTAAACTAATTTCTAATTACATTAATTATTTATTAATAACTTGGAAAGGAGGAGTTCTTGAGGCAAAATGCAATACATGACAAAGACTGGGATTGGGAGCCGAGGGCTGTGTGCTTTCCTCGCTTGTGATTAATTGCGCTCGCAAAGTGTCGTGAGGTTAGCGCAGCTCCTGCTTAATTATTCTCTCCTCTCAGGTCATTAATATGCCACATCTCCGCCATTGTATCTCCGTCGATCCTTCGTCCGAGGAATTATTTATTATCATTCGATACAGTTACCTAATTGGGCTTAGTGTACATAGTAAGTAAAATTACATTTGTTAAAAAAATCTTCATAAATAACTGGTTATAATTGGGTCGTTCATACGACATGTCCGTTTTCAAAGAAAAGGATATATAGTAAAACAACTTTATGAAGTCAAAAAAATTATATTCAAAATATTTATCTTCATTTCCTATCTATGTTCCCTACCTACTATCATATTACCAATCCCAAAACTGAAAAATTCAGGGTTTTGTGTTAACAATAAATAAATATTGAATCCTTTAGCAAATCGTCCAAACCTTTGAACAGTTGGATATCTATTGGAACTAATTCAGGCGAATAAGATGGGCGATGGAGGACTTCGTAACCCAGCTGGTTAAGTTTAACATGTGGTCTGGCGTTGTAGTGTAAAATTATAGATCCTATCTGATTAACCAATGCAGGTTGTTTTTTGATAAGTCAGTATCCTTGCAGTAAGATGTGGATGTGATAGTTTCACCTCTGGATGGGTAGAAGGAAGAAATGAATTATGGACGACCAAACAGAAACCAATCGTTGTAGTTTAAAAGTATAGACTTTCTGATTGACCTGTGCAGTTTATTTTTCGTTATGTTTTTATTGCATTATGTCAGTATCCCTGCATTACGATGTGGATGGGATGTTCACCTTTGGGTAGAAAGGAGGAATGAATTACTTATGAACTAATCTGTGGCACTAGCTGAAAATCGCTCAAACCGACGACGAATGGTCTGTTTGTTACAATACCCTTCTCCAACAGCGGTGGTAAAGTTTCATACAGCCAGGGCTGCCGAGTGTCCGAGTTTAAACTCATTAAAAAAAAATTACATGTTAATTTGAAGGTTATAGTTGATGGCATAACATACAACCTTCGTTCAATTGTAGCGATTATAAATATTACCAAAAAATAAAGAGGATTAATTATTGCTCTTTACAACCATAAACATAAACATGGTAGACAACTGTCCAATAATTTCACTTTGAATTTTACAAATAATAAAATTTACTCGTAAATTTTATATTTATTATCGTCTAGCATAACAAATAGATTAGGGATTTTTATTCTTGTTATGAAAAACTATCATAACCAGTGAAGAATCAATTTCTCAATTAGTTGAGATTGTACTATGAAGAAATAATTTTTGGAGCATTCCTTTCAGGTTCCGTCGCCCACCGTTCACTATTTCCATATTGTACCCTCATTGAATATTATATACCAACTTTTTTTTTAAAGGCGTTTCCAACAATCCTCATCTATAAATTCTCCGAAAGTCGCATTACCGTGGAGTCGTCACTTCACATGTTTCATCACTTCCTGGAGGAACATGATGCCTAGCTGATCTATACAACAGTGTGTTGATGCGGAGGAGAACCCTCCTATGATTCAATGCCAATGCTTTGTCACTGTCTGTGTTTACCGGCCACTGTATAAAGTATACGCTACTATGAATGAATGTAGATCCATAATTCATGCCATATCCCCAATGGATCTTCTCGCTCTATCCCATTCACTATTCGGGCCACCTCATTAGCCGAGTATTTCTTGTAACGTTCAGCCCTATACCTAATATGACACCTTGGTAGGGGAAAATTTCACCAATGTGGTACAAGTGGATATGGAGACATGGGTACATCTTAATTCTCGATGTAATCCTTATCCTTCAGAAATTAGCTTCAATGGGCCTGGAATACCATTACTACTTCATTTAGTAAGAAACTAAAATAAAAATATATCCCTAATCTCAAATATATAGCAGCCCTAGAATTGTATTTTTGTAAATATGTTAACAGTAGACCCTTTGGTGACACTGGCAAGATCCCTTTATAATTGTGTAAACCAGATCAGAGAGTTCAGAACCTCTTAGAAACCTCTTTGCTTTCATTATTCACTAAGACTCCATCTTCTGGTCATTTTAAAACTTCCTTAACAAGCTAGTATGTTTGCTTAACACTTTATTAATTTAAATTAAATGTCTTTAATAGTTTCTATCGAATTTCGAACATTGCTTGTACCGCTGAGTTGCCGAGCCGAAGTTCAACAGCGGCCGAGGCGTATACTTTATTTAATCTGTTAATAGCCGAGGGATCTAGAGAACCCCTGGGGCTCACCCAGCCTCTATAAACTGGGTGCTCTCATTTGAGGGAAGGGAATCTGGCGGTTGAGCGTGATTACGGGCAAATCATCTTCCTGCACAACGGTTGTTCTAGAAACAGTAAAGTCTCCAAATACTGGACCCGAGAATTCATGGGTTGCAGTAATACAGATCAGGCTTATAGTGTTATTATTCATTACTATCCATAATTTAACAAGTGTATATATTTATTTTTAAATATTTCTTTGAGCTGATTTTATAACTATGAGTTTCTGTTTAATTAACAGAAGTTTTAAAGATTTGTGACATGTTTTTAGTGCAAAATATATTATTAAAATTTTCTGTTTCGGTTTTATTCATTTTATTATAAAACATTCATGTGGAAATGAATGACTGGATATAAATTTAAAATGGTTGGGGGATACAGTCAATAAATTTTACACACAATATGTTTATATTATTTCAGTTGTAATCTGTTAGCAGCTGGAGATGAATCATATGGAATCTAGGACCCTCCTGAGATTCACCCAGCCTCTATAAAACGGGTACGCAAAAACCGCACAACCGTTGTCCAAGAAGCAGTACAGTCTCTACCATGTACTGTACCCCAGACCCGTCGTGGGTTGTAGTCGTACAGGTTTTTCTTTTAATTTAGAATAAAACTAAACGGAATAATTATTTAAGCAGTGCAGTACCAAAGAAAATTTAACAGTTATATAAACAGAAAGTATAGGAATGAAAAGAAAGAAATGCAAAGAACAAAAGTTATGAAATAATTCATTATAAATAACAAGATCGAAAAGAGATGTAGAAGATAACAAAACAGTACAATAACATGAGAAATGATTTTTTTTTTAAATAAAAGTGAACGCAATGTTAATGGTGAAAGATAAAACGAGGTTGAAATAGATTACTATTAAAAAGAAGGAAAAAAATATTTATTACTTATGTGGCAATAAATACCGAATAGTTTAAAATTCTAAAATCGTTCGTGTTTGTAATGAAGTGAACAATGCTATTTTTAGAACCATTTTAAGGTTTTCCAGGTTTACTAAAATAAATCTCAGAAATTGCAAATAAAAGGTTAACGTATACAAAAAGCCTCCTTAAAAACAAAGCAATAAAGAGGCTGAGTAGTCGTGTAATTATTTGCTCTTTTGATGCTATTAATAGCAGGGACTAAACGCCTCTATAAATAAAGGAAGCTGGTCTTGGCTCGATACTCGACTGCAGCGGTGATGTCACTCTGACGTCACCGTACCGCAGTGACGTCATATCCCACTCCTCTTGCGCTATGGAACTTCTCCCTCGTTCCTTCGCCAAATAACGATGACGTAATATCTCTGTTTACACAGTCATCGTATATTCTTTCAATCCCTCCCCATTCATTATCACCAGATTAAAAATCTTATGTTGTTTATGGTATTTTTTTAAAATAGAAATATAAATACATTTTTATTTACCAAAGTATAAAATGTTTATTTTTTTAATTGATTGGCACGTTTCCAGGGATAAGATTAAAAAAGAACATATCTAAAGAAAATCAATATAACGTAATATCTATCCCCTGTGTACAACACTATCGTATATTCTTTCAACCCCTCCATTCATGATCAGCAGAATAAAAATCTTATGTTGTTATTTATGGTCTGTTAATTAAAAATATATAAACACAATTTTATTTACAAAAGTATAAACTATTTATTTTTTTAATTGATTGGCACAATTTCAGAGAGTAGCTTAAAAAATTACATATTGGAAAAAAATTATAACGTAATATCACTGTTTACATCACCATTGTATATTATTTAAACCCCTCCATTGACGATCAGCAGAATAAAAATCTTATGTTGTTATTTCAGATTTTTTAAATATAATACTAGAAATACAAATTTATTTTAAAAAGTATAAAATATTTTTTTTTTTATTTTTTTTTTAATTGCTTGGCTTATTTCCAGGGAGTAGTCTGAACCTCGGGAGATATCTAAAAAAAAACATTATTCCTCAATTGTTTAATTTTCTTATGGTTCTATTTTCATATTCGACTTCAAAATACCACATTAAAATAAATTAGTTCAATTTAATAAACATAAGTGTAGTTGACAAATAAATTATTCAATGTATGTTTGAAAATCTTAGGGAATATACTTTATTAAATTTCTCAATTGTATTTTTAGCTACATATTTCATAATATTTCTGTTTGTTTAGTTAAAATTATTTAGGTCTCCGTTTTGCATATTTTTAGTCATTCATTTATACGTGCGTGATGGTTATGAATTATATGTGAGTGTATAACTCTAAAATTTATTTTTTACAAAATTATATCAAACATTATATTTGGTTTTGTTTATTCTAAAAAGCCTATGCTATTTTTATTAGCATAGCTTGATACCTGAATATAATAACATTGGCTCACAGTTATTTTCAGTAATTAAGTTGTGTCAGTTGATGTTGTTTTAAATTAAATTCACAATGAAGGAAAGTGGGAAGCAGTACGTAGCTAATAATGTTGCCATTTTCTCATAGAAAATAATACTAAACCTAACAAACTTTTTGTTATTCATAGGTTTTTTAAAAATTATTTTATTGAATCGTACAACTGTAATATATACATCTAGTACAAGGGCTATATGACTAAATAGATACATGAAAGGACATGTAGAGGCACTACCCACTGGCAGCACACTAATAACATTTCTAGAATATAAGGTCCCGAGTCCATCTTCTCTTCAGACGCCTAGGAGGATTGTCCGGGATGGAATTGGATGGAAGGATGGAAACTAGTGGGTTTGGATGGGGCTGGAGGTTATTATGGAATGATAGGTATCTGGAAAATGGATGGTTTCAATTGTGACAAAATAAGGAGCGTTTAGGATTTTGCGAAGGATTTTGGATTGCACGGGTTGAATACGAGAGGAATTTGATGGTTTGGAGGAGCCCCATTCATAGGTTAAAGCTCATTTCTGCAGTTATCAATTCATAACTACAATTCTACCACCATACATGTACTTACGATTTTTTAATTGGGATAATTCTGCGCTGGAAGTTGAATTATGAAGAAGTAAGCAGATGCTAATCTTTTAAAGTAATGCTTACTTTGCTCTTTGGAAAAGTTTAGGAAAGGGTTGTCAATATTTTGTTTATTTTAACACTCGATTACCTAACTAGTTTGATTTTTTTTTCTAATAGCAAGGTTATCTTTCGAAAGGAAGACTATCATGTATCAGAAAGTGAAGTATTTTTTTAAGTATTAGCGAATTATTTTTCTTTTAAATTTAAGATCATTGAAATATGCAACCTTATTTATTTCTTATATACAATGACAGCGGAATCTAGATTCTATTTTATTAATCTGTATTTATTTATGCTATCTAGCTGTAATTTTTCCGATTTAATCGCTACTATTTTTTACTTTTCGTTAAAAATAATTTTCTACTCAGCATAACTGCAGCTCCATGTGTCTCGGAGAAAACAAGGGACTTATTTATGTTTTGTAGTTATTTTTACAATATTTATTCTTTACTTTCGTTTCATTTCTGGTCGATTTAATCAATTGTTTTTACTATTTCTGCTTCTCTTCCTATGCCGAGTATAGCTCTCATTGTTTCCATCATTACTGTAGAAACAGAAAAGAGTTTTTGGACTTAATAATCCGGTTTGTTTAGCTAGATTAGTTATGTGAAAATATTAAAATAAAAGTTATAGATCCGAAAACATGAATAATATGATAAGACATTCGCACAATTATTTTAAAGAATAGATATAGCCCTGGTAACATATGTTTAGTTTTATTAGTAATGTTAATTATTAAATCCCTTTACTCTAAAAAGGTAGTGTGGAAGCTGTAAAGACCTCGGTTGTATATCATAAATCCATATAAAGACTTAACTCCATGCAAGAACAGGTATGAAAAAGGATTTTTTTAGGATTTAAAATATTTAATATTTGAAAGATCAAATAGCAAAGAAACAATGCTATATTCAAATACTATAATACTATAGATACTATAAAACAATAGATACACCCAACAACTATCAATAATAATTATAATAGCGCTAATAACAATAATAATGCTCAATTAACAAGATTCACAATCTCATCTGGTTAGTAGTCGAGTCGTTACAACCCAAAGTAAAAAACTATTCGATTGCCATAACTGGTAGGCTTTATCATCTATTTATACTACTATCTTGCTATGCACAGAATATAATCACACTACAGAAAAAGAGGCCTTCAGAGTTGATCTTTCTTCAAATCAGATCAAGAAATTCTCACATGGAGTACGCTCTGCCCCTCTGTACGCTGCTGCGCTCTATAGCAACCATTCGACTAACTTCTTTCGATTGAGTGTGAATATTTTTCTCAAATTGACAAACTCCATAATCACCCAATAATTCAAGCGAGTATGTATACTTTTGCACTACAAAAATTATCTCCTGACATCTGAATTATTACTCATGTAGATATTAATTATTGGTCATAGGTTATAAAAATGAATAATTAAGTAAACAAAAGAATTTCGAAAGGCATAACATCTTATTATTACCGGATTCAAATGACAATCTACACACACTACTATCATCCTAGATATAACCAAGAGATGTATACTCCGAAATTAATTAAGAAAATAAGATTTTCGTAAGAAAACTAACATAATATTTGTATTTTAAGGAATATATATGCAGTAATTGACTTTCCCCAGAATAAATAACATTATTAATCTGATTTAAGAATTTTCTTACAATTCTGCAGGTATCCGACAGAACTGCTTTTTGCGCCAATTTTAATTTTTCCAAATGGAGATTCCAAGGTCTTCTGTACTCTCCATTGTGCTTTTCAATATTAGACCATTTGAAGAAATTACCATTGGAGTTGTGAGCACTTTCCCCAAATGATAAAAAGGTTTCAACTCAATAGCAAGTTCCTGATATTTCCTGTTTTTCGGATTAATTAATAATTAATATTATATTATATTATTATTATTTTATATATATATATATATATATATATATTTTATTTAATATTATAGTATATTTATAATTAATATTCTATTAATAATTAATACCAATTAATTAATTAATTAATAATTCTACCAATACCAATTATTATTAGTATAATTAGTAACTATAAGTAAGTAAGTAAAAATAAATAAATTGAATTCAAATAAAAAGCATCTAATTGGTAGATTATAAACAAAATAACACTGATAACATCCCATCTGCTTATCAAATCCCTTTGAAAAAAAAAGCTGCATAACCCAGTGTTTACGGAAAGCCACTGCGATTGGCGAGATTAATTTTCCTATGTCATGAACAAATTTTGTAGGTCAAAGGCTCAGATTGCTAGTCCTGTGCGCACAGTGTCTCCACTCTCACAATCTCATTATTTATTTTTGGCATAATTTATCTTATATTTTCAGTTTTCGGTTATTCAATAGCGTGATAAGTGCCTTTTAAATGTGGAAGGTTTTGAGAATTCATGAGGAAGGTATTATTTTGACAACCAGACCCAAGCCTGGAGTATGAAACTCTCAGCTTATACGTGTTTTAAATTTTTTTCGTATATAACATAACCTTGTTAAAAAAATATTTTATTGATTTTCTTTATCTCTAGAATGATAATGTGAAATGTTTTGTAAATATAAAGGAAGAAGGATAAAGAGTATGAAGATAAAAAAAAAAAAAAAAAACTAAGGGATTTCTGAGATAAAGGTTTAAATGTAAATACGAAGGAAATCCTACCGTTTGCGCAATGCGCTATCTTAAGCTAAATGATTTGGTAATCTTGAGCGGAGGATCCTTCCTTTAGCTACGCAAGGGCCGATTAGCATACTCCACCAGCCTCATTTGCAACGGATTTTTAAATACTTTTTTCTCTTTCTTAAAAAAAAAAAAGTTTGAGAATACCATCCGAAATCTAACCGCAGCACTGAGAAGGACACCAAATTTCCTACTAGATAAAGCACTGACCTAACTATACTATTTTATTTCCTTTGGTGTTTGCAATTGTCTAATCATCTGAAATTTGTTTTATTTTTCCTCATTTAGTTATAATATAATTGTAGAAGACAAATTCTGAGATTTTGAAGAAACAAAAAATATTTTCTTTTATTCTGATACTATGTCTGCAACTATATGGAATCAGCGTTGTTGAGGTGTTTTTACCTTTTTGAAGAACATATAGAAATGATCCCAAAACAGACACCATTAGTTTTAATTTTTGACGAAAGAACCAATAAGTCCATGCAGACAACAGAAGAAGGAAAACTGCATGAGCATTATATAGGGTGTTTTTTTAAGCTAGATAGAACTTTAAATTGTAAAAAGTAACACAAAAAATTAAATTGTAATCAACAATTTTTTTTTATTTGTTTCAGTATACTCTGACATTTCGTATACTTCTTTCGCCGATTGGGCTCTAGAGCAGTTGGCAACTGACCCGTTGTTTTATCGCAAAATTGTGTTCAGCGATGAGGCGCATTTTTGGTTGATTTCGAGAAATGGACCTGTCAATTGGCCTCCAAGGTCGTGCTGTGGGGCTACGTGAAGTCACTGGTTTATGCTGATAAACCAGCAACAATTGACGCCTTGGAAGCCAGCATTGTTCGTGTTATTCGTGACATACGGCCAGCAGTGCTCGAAAAAGTGGCCCAAAATTGGACGTCCAGAATGCGCTTCGTCAAGAACAGCCGCGGTGCCCATATGCCCGAAATCATTTTCAAATGTTAATGTCACGTATTGATCTTTCGAATAAAAAAAAAATTTTGATTACAATTTAATTTTTTGTGTTACTTTTTACAATTTAAAGTTCTATCTAGCTTAAAAAAACACCCTATATAATCAGTTTTGATTTACTGAAGGTATCTTTAGAAAGAGTTGATATTGCACTGCCTTCTCCACGTAACATTTTTTAACCTCTACACTTTTTACTTTATTCTGCACTAATAAACATTTAATAATCATTTAATTTTAAAGAAAAACACAGCTAAAGACTTGTTTGTAATTCTTTTCTTTTTAAAAAAAGTTAAATTACGGGTAAGGATGCAATCGGAAAAATCCCAGCAAAGTCACAAGTCTGAAAATAACAGTCAACGTTACGCCTCAAACACCTGGCTCCTGGCCTATATTTGGATTATTTGGAAAAAATGACCAAAGGCCGTAACTCAGAATCTATTAGACCTACAGGCCACGGTATGTGCTTACATTAAAGCTAATAAAATTTACTACAACTTCATTTCCCATCACTTTCATTGTAGGATCACTCCTTCGGCCGGTGTTCCTCACGAAAGTGGACCAAAACTTAAAATTTGGACTTTTTGAAAAATTTACAAATTTTCAAAGGGGCGTAAATCAGAATCTATTATAGCTAAAGAGTCGCGATTGGATTCAAGTTTTAGAAAATGTAATCTACATTAAAAATGGTCACTTATGTGATTTTATCAAAAACGCACCGATTAGGAGATAACGGCCAAAAACTTAATTGACTCCGAAAATTTCGAGGTTTTTCGGCCACCAAAAGTTTTCCCATCCGTTTTTCCGGTAGCAAACATGGATTTCAACTACTCAGACATACCCTTACAACATATCAAAAATCCAGCTCTCTTCAATTTATTACGACCTTCAAACACCTGGCCGCTGACCTAAAAAGAAAAATCACACCAAAGAAAACAAATTGCATCTCATCTCAGCTTCAATAGTCCACAAGTCAATAGATTTATGGAACTTTTAGTTTCATAATCATGTTTCATAGTTTATACTCAATTTTTAAAATAAAATTCACAAAGACATTTTTTCGTATAGTTCTTAGTTTAAATCAAATTAAAACTACTAATTTCGATTCACTGCTAAACACTTTTATTTTTTCCAGATGGTTGTTTGTTTCTTTATTCATTTAACGTCATATAATTGACAATTCTACAGCGGGGATCCTAAATTTTTCCAATGCAGATATAATTAGGACAGGGATCTTAAACGAGTACAAGCTAAGGACCGCTATTTTACGCCCACTCAGAAGGGCAGCATAAGTAAAGAGTTTTTACTCCCTCTAAAAAATCTTATCTTCATGCTGGGCACTATTCCTTACTATAGTGCAGGTACAAGTGGAAAGATTCGTTCCTATGTGTGATATTCACTTAACTTCATAAGATAATATTTTTTTTTCGATTTTGTTTCAAATAATTTTAATTTTATTATAACTGTATTCAACGTTATAGTGTTTCAACATTTCATATCAGAAATGGGCCTGATAAATCAACTAGTGACTAAATCCTTGAACTAGTGACTATTGTCTAGCGAGTGTATAAAAGATTAAATACTCGAAATGAGGATTCTATGTCCTATTTATTATGACTTGCGTTATGAAAGGTCGAGTCTTGATAATATTTAGAATAGTTTTAATTTTTAAATAAAATAATAAAATTGTTATTCTCAAATCATGATAAGTAACCTGAGCCTTTCCACTTCAACTAAAAAAGGCTTAGCCCAGTGTCACACAACAGCCATCAACTGAAGAGCGGAAAGATTGTACTCGATCGATTTCTTTACCTATACTCTTAATTACAGGATTATCATAAGGGTCTCTTTATCCATCTTTCTTTTATCATTTATCCTCCGGTATTAGGTGAATATAATGGTAATATCTTATGGTAATATATAATAGAGCTCATTAGTTGGTTATCAACTCAATTAACAGAATTAAAGGCCAATAAATAGGATCAAAGAGATGCGGGCGTCGAGTATTGGGTACTGTAGTGTTCCGTTGAATATTACATTGTATTTTATATTTTATAAGGCAGCAAGCGTATACAGAATACAGAACGTGGAGAAAGTAAAACACGTTAATTGAAACTAGGGATGTGTTTTGGTTTCCTGGAACATATTTCATTATAATATAAAAATAAAATAAATCCTTTTTGAAAACAAAAACATATAAGTTGCCTTACTATTGTAATATATTTTCACGGAGTAGTTATTGTTTGCCCTGAAATCTCCATGAGATTTACGCAATATCATAAAGCAGATAAATGAAAGGGGTTGGAGCAGAGCACTCTAGCGGAGCTGAAATAAAGGCAACAAAGGGAAGCCGCCCTAAGCCCTTCCCAGAACTGACAAACAGCATTTAGTTAGCAGCCCTTTCGCGCTTTGTGTTGTCCTGCAAAAGAAAAAAAAATAGTTCAAAAAATCTTTTTAAAAACACGCTTTAATAGGAAATAAAACTAAAGTGTAGAAAACGGTTTTCAATAAGTTTAAGATAATAATAGGGTGATCAACTAAAAACAGGATGGAAGCTTTAAATATTTGGGACCACACCTTGATGAAAATGGAGTCATGGACAATGAAATCCGGGAGAAGGTTAATTCAGCTGGTAAATTGTTCCATGCACGAAATAAAAGAGAAGTATCCAAGGACACAAAGTTGAGTTTGTATAAATCCACATTTCTCCCCACATTGACATACTCTTCCGAATCATGTCATAAATACGATAAATATGATAAATAGCAATAATAATAAATAACAAGGCATAAAAGTAGGATCCAGGCTTCAACAATGAGATTCCTTAGGAAGATAGAGGGGAAAAGAAGACGAGACCTAATTGGCAACTCGATCATTAGATCAAACCTCGGAGTGGAGCCAGCAGAAAAAGTCATTGAGGAAAACAGTCTAAGATAGTTTGGACATGTTTTAAGAATGGAAAGCAGTAGGCTGGCCAAGATGACATACGAGGATAAGGTTGACGGAAGATGCTCCAGAGGAAAACCCTGGGAAGAAGGTGTTAATGAAAGCTTCGCGAAGAGAACCCTGGAATGGAATAAAATATGAGAAATGGTAGAGGATCGTACGGTGTGGTCCGGGCTTTACAGAAGAAAACTCACACTGCAAGAGCGGTAGAGAGGATGGACTCCTCACGCGGTTCCAAAATGGTTCCAAAAAGCACCCCACGCTTTTTTCAATAAAATGAATTTTTCGTTCATCACTATCTTTTTAATTTAAACTTATTGAAAATTATTTTCTAGTTTTTAGTTGTTTCCTGTTAAAGCGTGTTATTTAGAGTTTTAAACTATTACTTATTTAATGTTTTTTAGTCCGGCTACAAAAGTGTGTTTTTTTTAAACTACTATCTTTTATTTAATTTTTGGATAAATATACGAAACTTCCCATTTGATCCAGTAAATATGGCAGTAGTCATATGCTCATCTCAAAGACTAAGCGAGCCATTTATGCTTTAGTACACGCTTCAGTACTTCAAACAAGACACTACCTTGTCTTCGGATATGAAAAATAGTTTATCCTGAATATCCTTGTAATGATAATTGGACCAACTAATTAAATTGTATTGTCGACGGCCCTTGAGAAGTGTGCAAAGTTACAATTTAATTCGATGTTTTGAAGGGACCGAACATCGAGATCAAAGATTGCGTTATATACGAATAGGCGAAGCTGATAAAAACGTGTTTAAAATCAGACCTCGGTAAAAATTATTTATTCGAAATGCTGGATACTTTGAATACGATATTTAACGATTAACGGAATACTATTAAATATTTTCAACAAAGCCTTGATCCTTTCAACTATCAATAAATAATTTACAAGTGAAAATTAGTCTCTTACATACGTTGTCAGTACTAAAAAACTAAATAATAAAAAGATAAAACATCTCAAATCGATATTATATAAAAGATTCAGAAAGTAGAAACACTTGGACACTACTAAAGGTTCATTTTCCTCGAAGCGACTGTAACTACCAGCTTAGAGTACCATTGAAATTTCCTCGGTTCATTGGTGAGATTACCGTAACTATATATCGTTGCCATGGCAAGGAGACTATTTCGTTGCACTAGTTTTCCTAAGAAGGTCGGCTATTAACGACAATGGTAAGCCCTAACAGTTGTACAAGAGAATGTGAATACAAATGACCTTTCGCTATGGTTAGTGAAATTGTGCAATAATGTGCATCGTGGTTTGATCTCCTTCTTCATTAGATGATCCTGTTCTTCTTGGAAGTCAAAGTGATATGAACATTTGTTGTTCGGCATTATCACACGATGGTGTGCTTGAACACATTTGATGCCAAATCTAATGTTCCATTTTCTAGTTTCGATCCGTATTTTGAAGATTAATTTTGAATCGTGTCTTTTCTACATCAGTTGCAAGAAAGTTTGGACTACATATTTTTCACATTTTTTATTCATATCTTCGGTCTGACAACTTGATTTGTACCTTTTCGTTAGTAGAAATATTTGTATTTTCTATAAAATATCATCATTCTTACTTTGGGAGATAATAACGATTAAGATCCTTTATAATGAAAACATGGCGAACTATATTTTGAATTATATCCTGTCGAGTGACTCATTAATTGGGGAGCGGAGTGACTCAGTGGTAGAGCGCTGAGTTGCCGTGATGAAGGTCCTGGGTTCAAATTCCCCTCCCTGGCAGACTTTTATTTAATCTGTTATCCGCCGGAGATAGATCCTGTGAGATCTAAGACCCTCCTAGGGCTCACCAAGCCTCTATGAGGAGGGAAATCTAACGGTTGAGCATGATCTAGGACACATCAGCTTCCTCCACCTCCGCCCTCCAAGATACAGTACAGTCTTTACGATGTACTAAACCCAATATCCTAATGGGTTATTGTGGTACAGTTTTTTTTTGTTGCCCCTCTTATCTTCAGAGTAAAAGTAATAAACCCTAAGGGTACCTGTTGTACGACCCTTACCCTATTTATCTATACTCCTGATGTACCAGGTGGCATCACATATAGCAGTATTTTATGCTAGTTTTGGATCTAGATGAACCACTAGCAAAAAAATAAACAAATAGTCCAATATAAATAACTTAAAATTAGATCTGAAGGACATTAACAAAATAGATAAATGTATTTAATCTCAGGTTCGCAAGCGCCAAAATATATTTAAAGTTATAACTTATATTTTATTAAAATATATGGCAGTTTTCTACTTTATGTATTTTAGTAATTATTTGTAGTATCTGTTAATATTTTATTAATCAGAGCTTTTATCTAATAGAATTTTCCACATCGTTCTATTCGCTTAACCATAATTGGTTCTGTCAGTTAATGATTAATTCAAGTTTTTCTGTAACTTAAAGGTGACTGGTGAAATTGCAGTGCTCCAATTTCAGTTCTATGTCGCAACATCCTGAGGTCTATCAGTAAACGAATTCGTGGCTGGCAAAACTTAACTTTTTGTTTTTAAAACCATCATAAAACTAAATGTATTTTAGGCGTTCGATAGTAACCGAATGCTGTGAATATGAATGAAATTGAATTGGCGAAGAGCTGAAAGCAGCGAAGCAGATAGATAAGTCGGCCGGAGTAAAGATAAAAATATTGAACTGGTTCTATTTATGGGAACTCATCTCCATCCAGATCAAGTGAGAGCTTCTTCATAGCACCTCCGGCCAATCTACTTCCCTTCAAAATTTTTATATTTAAATCCCTCTTAGTCATTCATTAATGAAGTCAGCTTTGTCTCCAGTAGTATTATATTTTAATTAAATTTTATTGTATGCATATTTTTGAAATATTTTAATTGGAAAAAGCGTCTCAAACCCGATTTAGTTTTATATAAAAAATATGTAATTTCAGTTGTTTCATTCATAATCTTTCTTGATGTTTTGATTTTTTTCCTTTCGGATATTATTTTGAGGTTTTATTTAAATATTTTTTATTTCTTTTTGTATTCACACCTATCAAGTAAAAAAATGACAGCTGATTGGATATAAAAAAAATGACATGAGAAGCATGAAGAAGAACAGTACCCATCACGTGGCTTGATTTAATTCTTTAATGTTAACAGATCCCTCATCCAAGTTCTTTTTAGTCTCCTTCTAGTGGTCTCAGGTATGAGAGTCGTGGCCATTTGTTCATCAATGAGTTTGGATGTCAGTGTAGTTTTTCTTGACAGCGTTTGTAGTATGTTCGTCAGCCGTCGGTATTTTTAACTCTGTAGCTAGAGTTTTTTTATCGACATACCTAGGTGCTTTTGTGAGAAGTCAGAGTTTTGATTGGAAAGTTTGTAGTCGTTTTCTGTGAGTCTGTTTTGGAATCCCATAAATTTAAATATTTAAATTGTATAGTAGTATGTAAATACTACTTTTCTTTACCACTTTTCTTTTGATTAATAGCAAAAACCGGTGACTATCGTTACCATTACATTTTTTTTAAATCGGGAAAAATCTATTAGTTTGCTTGGAATAACATTAGGACACTAAGAGTGTATTTAGAGTGAAGGACACAAGGGCCTTCTGGTATTCAAGCGCTGAAGCTAAGTTGATACAGTTTTGATGAATTCTTTACGAGAGATACCGATTATTTCTTGGCTAAAACTCACGACGGAAAAAAAACACCCATTTTCTAGTTGTGTCACTTTAGAAATACTAGAGCGATATAATCAATGGGAAAAAAATAGATATCGTTTTGTAATCCTGAAAAAAGATTTAGACAGAAGGTAGCAAAAACCAAGATTAATCAATAAAACTCACATTATTTTTTTTTCTTAAACTTCGATGGACCATTAAGTGAAACGAACCGGAAAAAAAGCCTGACTGTTTATGTCTTTTTAAGATAACAAAAGGCTCTCCGAAAGCCAATAAAGAGGCGATGGGTCGTCATATTGTTCTTATTGTCCGTTTCCTCTTTTTTTAAATCGACTGATATTTATCGATTTCTTTCACAGCCGTTAGAGTTATGGTTGTCGAAGGTCAAAAGAACTTACTAGCCCAATTAAAGGCATTGAACGCATGAATTAAATTACAATAAATAATTACTAAATGCTTTTATTAAGGGGTCGATTAAAAGGTACATTTTCTTATTGTCATTCAGTATGAAAGTAAACTCAATAAAATTCTGTGATAGTAAAATCAGCATAGGCCACATGTTAATGTAATCATTATTGTAAATATCAATATGACAGGATATCTCTACCACATAGTGAACCCAAGATCCTTCATGGATTTTATTAGTATAGGCTTGAAAAAAAAAGTACTTGCCATCAACCACATAGCTAACTGGAGGCGTCCCACAGACCATACGTTTCGGAGACCACTCATCAGGTAATAAATCCCAAACCCGGAGCCCGTAGATGCAACATTTAACCCTGTCCTTTCAATAAATAGAGAGATGCATCAGCGAGATAAGGAATGAGAACGGTCCGAGAGCCTGCCCCTATTTTCTTTGGCACCGCTCCAGGAACCTTTATCGCGGAAAGTTATCGTGTGCTCCGAAGGTTATCTCCGTAGCAATCGCTTTTCGGCCATGTCTTCTCGGTTATTATATAATTTTTATATTTTTTTTTCTTCAGTTCTACGCCAATGAGAACTTTCCTGACCAGCGGATGCACGACGCCCAGAAGTGGCCAAGAGGCGACGAGGAGGAGGAGGCGGATATAGCTAAGTCAATAGGAGTGGCTATTATTAGAGAGATCCTTTATAGCTGCTACAGGTAACCCTCGAGGATCCTATTAGCAGGATCGCCTCGTCCTAGAAATAAACATCGATCCAAGATATTTCCAACCCCTTTTTTCTTAAGCTAAACATCCTAGGAGCATTGACCCCTTTGTAGGTAATGAATGTATCATATTAAGCAAATTATTAATGGAAGCTATACAGAGTTTTAAATTTAGTTCCTGAGTGAATTTGTTACCAGCGGCTCTTCTATTAGACATCGTGGAGACCTGAAAAGGGCTGAGTGGGAACCAATGTATGGAAAAAGAAACAAACCCAAAACATTATTAATAATAATATTCTATAATACTTTATATGTAATATTCAAACAAAAGTGATCCAGTCGTAGCAAATATATATATATTAATTAATATAGAGCTATTACCATAGCTGGTAGAAAGGCTCTATTGTCAAATGGATCTACTACTAAACTGGCTACTTTATAATAAGATTTGTTCATCTTAAAACAAGTTTTATATGAACAAAAATCATCGTCATCATCACATCCAATTTCGTTTTAGGCTGTTTTGCCTGTTCCGGATTCAGGAGTTATGTAATCAAAATAGTTTTGGGTAGGTTATTACCTTCCATTCTCAAAACGTGTTCATGTCATTATATTCTACCCCCCCCCCCCTGTTTTCTCAGTTATTCTTCTTCTAATGGCCAGTTCTTCTCTGATATCCGAGCTTCTTTTTCGATCTGCTTGTACAAATCCGGCTAGTGGTTTTAAAAGTATCATTTTGCAGCAGTCTCTACTCAGTTTATTTGGTTTCTTATTGAAGTCCTGGTCCCGGAATAGTACACTAAAGTCGGAACAGCCATTGTTATGTAAAATTTTAAACATTATTATTTCTTACTTTTTTTCAGCTGTGCGCTACTATTCAGCAGCGTTTTATTGTTCCAGTTTACTGTTGGAATATTTTTAATATTGATTTTAGGCTGAACAAAGGGATTTTTTAAAGATTCTATTATTATTGGGATGTATAAAAAAAATGACCGTTTCACCTTCCCCATGGAGAGAAGATGGCGACTATCAGTATCTTTCGACACACCACACTGCCTGACAGTTCGCGAGTACTTGTGGAAGGATTTGACTCGACAGCTCCCTTCAGAACCTCATCAATATCCATTAATGGTCGCCCGGAGCCCTTCTTCCTTTCCAATGTCGTGTCTCCACTGCTAAATTTTTCAAACCAACGCCGCGCAGTGCGCTGGTCAAGGATACATTTCCTTCATATTTAATAATTTCACGAGTTGCTTCAGAGGCTTAGAAATTTTTTTTTCAGTAATGTCTTAAAATTACGAGAATTTCGTAGGGCACTGTCATGTTCCTTCTTTGAAATAAATAACTGAACTGAGGCTTTTTTTGAAGAAGTCCAGTGTTAGTAAACAAGCATAGAGAATGCTCTAAAGCGATTAATTAATGTTGGTAAATAATAAATAGCATTAAAATATTTACAGACTTTTGAACTCTGGAATTTGATAAAACGGTCATTTTTTGTTATACACCCCATTATTTATACTTGTTTCTATCATGTTGTGAGCTTCCTCAGGTATTAAGAAAATGTGTTAACTGTTAGGAATCGTATCGGATACACTGATAAGGTCATGAGCTCACTCAAGTGTTTCCTTATATATCAGTTGGGAGTAAAATTGGCAAATCTATCGTTCATCTCTGTATAAGTGCTATACAGAGTGAATAAAAGTCGGAGAAATAATATAATTATATAAAAGGATAGCCTCGTTCACCTAGTTAGTATCTCTTTTCTATTTATTCACTCAAATTTAGTCTTTGGTCCCAAAAACATTCAAAGGTAACATTTTTATTTATTTATTACTTAGATTTTTATTTAATATTTTTTTATTATCATTGTTGAGGTAAGGGGGAAATAATTGATGTTGTAAAATATTAAAATTTATCTAATATTCCCGATTATTCTGTATTCAAAAAAGTGGGTATAAATTAAGTGTAATTCTTCATACTTTTTTCGTTAACTTGTAGATAGATGAAATTTAAAAAATTGGTCTGCCCAAACGCCACCGTAGTTATCGTTATTTAACATCAAGTGAAGCATAACTCAAGGAATGCCTAAGATTGCAATAAATTGCTGAACAAGGTAACACAAAATATAAATAAGAGGAAGCACTTCAGAAATATTTATGTATAGGGTTTTTGGAAAAAAAAAACTTTTTCAACTGATCTCCTGTATGTCTTCAAGCTTTCGTAACTAAGACAGGTTATATAAATTGTTTTTTATGCACTAACCGGTAGTTACAATTTATTGAAATGTCTAAACTTGTTCAGAAAAATTTTACAAATAATTAAAACCTCGCAAAAATGTAATTTGGATTTTATATCCACTATCTGTTTAGTAACGAACGTTCATGAACGGTTTCGAAGTCGTAAAGTTTATACGTCGCCCAATGAGATTGGAGGTATCCGAAAAGGTGAACAAAGGTCGAGGAACGACGCAGGTAATCCCGATCATGATGGCAGTGTCCTATATCGTAAAACATGATGGCTCCTTCTAATCAAGTTCTAACCTTAGCCGAGCTATATCTTCAGATTAACCTCCCTAGTGGTTTCCGTAATAGCGTGCCCTGGGGATCGCTTATGTAACGTCTCTGTTAGATGAAATATTTTATTAACTTCTCAGTTCAGCTGGTTCCTGTAGAGCTAGATGCTTATTACAGTTTTTATTGATTCAATTCTAGCGGTGCTTACAGAAATAAATGGAGATGTTGATGTGCAGGTATACATAAAACGAACTGATGAATCGTAAAATATTGACGAGTGTTTTGTTACAAATTCTATTTTCTAATTAGATTTTGAGGAAGAGAAAATGTTACTTATGTATTAACCGGTACCCAGGGACTGTTATCCGCCATTGTTTACAACCTGAACACTGATAATTCTGATACTGATAATAATAGTAACAAGAATATGCTAATTCTAGGCCCCTCCAGCAACGTTCCTCTTCATATATAAATGCTTTCCCTATACTTTCGACCAAACCTTCTCCATTTCTATCCTTTTCGAAATCCATTTGAAGATCTTTTTCACATAATTTCATCTTTGGAATTATTCCGAACTTCTGGATGTATTTCACAGCTTCTTCTTTTAAAGGCGGCTAAAAATAACTAAAAATGAGGCGAGTGATAAGAAGAGGTTACAGGAGATAAGAGGTAGGTTTCACAATTACACAAATAGCGGCTAATACACAATTACCAAGAAGATGCCTCTATTTCTAAAGAGTGGTGTATTTAACTATCGATTGTACAAAAGATCGAAACCAAAGAGATAATGAATTCATTGATAAAAATATGTTAATAGTTGTGTAACAGTTAACAATATTAATGACGTAATAATATGAAACAACGAGGTTGGTGAACATTAAATTGGATCGATGGCAGTAAATTCGTTAACAGATACGCTAGAACACCATTTTCCCTTTCACTCGAGCAGATGTATATCAATCGATGTTACATGCTCATCGAGTACATAATTACACTACAAGTGTACTCGTATAAACTTCAACACCCTTCTCTTCTGATTGCACCAGCGAATCAGTAAGGAGGTTGTTTTGACTGTTTGCCGCTTAACATATAACCTTCGCTACTGTTATACTGATAGGATCCAACTATATAAGAAACATCTTCAACATTAATTTTAAAATTCGAAGGTGATCCAACTCACACGACCACAATAACCTCTACATCGATTTGACCTTAAACCAATTATCATGGATACTTGTCAATTCATCCTAAACAATTGAGCAAAGTATTTATATAACTCATCAATAAATGTAGTTGAATTTAAATGTTACACATAACTCAATTAACAATTCACAATCACTAATTAAAAAATTTCTTTTCAGTGCAAACATTAATAATTCAATTTTTATCTTTCAATTTTCTATCGAGAAAGTTATAGAACTCTCTAGATAGATGCCCAAGGTGCTAATTGAAGTTTAGTTCTAGCATCATTTCATTATTTTTCTCTTCTATTCTCAAAAACATTTAGTATATGTTTACCGGGTAATATGAGGTATATGATATAATATGGGGTAAAATGGTTTAGTGTGTTGGATTGTTTAAATTATTTTTTTGGAAGCAAATCGTTATCTTTGTTTTCATCTTTTATGAAGTGTCTAATAGGCACTTATTTTATTTATTATTACATTTTATTTTATTTATTAGTATAATTTATTTATTATTTTATTTTTTTACTATTTTATTTTATTTATTATTATATTTTATTTATTATTATATTTCATTTATTATTATATTTTATTTATTATAATATTTTATTTAGTATTATGTTTTATTTATTTTCTAACTGTGATTACATTTGTTATTGTTTACTGTTGTATGTGAAATATATCTGTGTAAGCCTGATTGGTAAAGGTGACTCGCATTGGATCTCATCTTTTTGATTTACCGCATTGTCTAACAAAGTATCTAAAAATACGGTTCTCACCTAATTATCGATTATTACTTTTAAATTGTACTATCAACTCGCAATTGTAGAATGTATGGTGATGGGCCCAAAATGGACATCGTCCACGTCATCTTACTTTGGTGACTCTTCAAAAATGTTTTCCTTTACATTACAAGGAGATATAAAATACATTTCCCTAAATACTATAATTCCCTTAAAATGATTAAATAGGTTATATTTTCTCTTAAATAATTTGGCTTTGTCGTTTGCTAAGACCTTTACGTTCAGGTCAATGTATTTCCTCCAAAGAAAAACCATAGCACCTTCCTGTGAATGATTCAAATAGTGGTGTTCTTTAAATCAAATTATTTCAAATATTATCAATATATATTGGATACTCTTCCTCTACGATTATTTCTGCAGCCCCGGTGAATAAGTGGTCATCAGATTGGTTGTGAATAAGTTTAGGAGATTTTAAATTGGCATCGAAAGAAAAAATAAAAATCAATTAACTTGTTGTTAGTGAAATCAGTATACATTTATTTCATAGTATAATTAACGAATACTAAATTAAATCACGAACATTTTTAGATTTAAATCAATCTAATTCGTAAAAGTATTAAAAGAAATCTTCGTAAACTATATTGGAAATTTCCGTTTAAACACACTTAGTATTTAACAGGTACTTTTCTCTTGTATTTTTCTCATCGGAAACAGGAAATGTTTCGACAAATAATTAACTAAAAACGTTTTATCAGAAGTGCCGGTGAATAGGTAGTTTAGTCGAATTTTGCTTAGAGTGATTTAATCATATTGAGTGAAGAGGAATCGTATCATCGTCGTATCATTGTCAAACATTTTCCATTAAGAAATGGAGTTGTATTATATGCAATAAGTCCATTTCAAGCCAATGCCTGACTTAGCCTCTTACTTACTACGAAAATAATATGATTCCGCTTCCCTAAGATCAAGAAACTCATTCGACTTAACCTCTTATTCACCGGAGCTGTAGATTTATTCCAAGAATAGGTTTATGATACATAATTATATCTATAGTTTTATGGCAGAAAATTATGCTTTTCTTTTAATGTGATATGTTTTCTCTGTTTTTAGGAAATTGATTACGAAGGTTTCAAACTATTTCTGGACACTTACTTGGAAGTGACCACTCCTGATGACTTGTCGAAGCATCTCTTTCTCTCTTTTATCAAACGACCAGTTTCTTCCATTCCGGCGTCCTTCACTTCGACTTCAACACCACACGGCACTTTGCCCAACAATAAAGTAAAAATAACTTTTAATATCAAGTTTGAAAACTAGTTTTATTATTATTACATTAATTATTAAAGTCCGTTATTTTATCATTTAAAATAGTATCTAAGTATTAACCACGCTATGGTACGTTAGTAATAAAAATACCAGTCACTAAATCGCCATAAAAATGTAACTCTACGACCCAAGAAGATTCATGGATTCTGTGGTTTTCTAGGACGACGGATGTGAGTTGAAATCACGCTAATCTGCCAGGTTTTCCACCCAAATAAGAGTACCCATTGTATAGAGGTTGTAGAGGTGAGTTCCAGCAAGGTCTCCAGATCCCACATTCATTGGTTTTAACAGATCAAATCAATTATCTGCTACAACTGGATTTGAACCTTGGAACTACGGTACGGCAACTCAGCGCTCAACGCGGTCACATTCTGCAGAGCTACATACCGCGCTCCCAGAAATAGTATATTCATTCTCTAAATCACCATAAGAAAACAAATGAATAAACTTCCAATTTCTAAATTGCATGAAGGTTAAGTTAAGTCTACTGTTTATTGTGAATGAGTGTGCTACAATAGACTCATTGGTGATATAACAAAAATTATTTAGTTTTTTGTTGTAACCAGACTCGAATCTGTGGAGTATTAGTTGAGCCTAATAAATAACTTTTAAAAAACCTTTACCACCACAACCCATGAAGGATCTGGGGTTCAGTAAATGGTAGAGACTACACTGTTTCTTGGACAACGTTTGTGTAAGGAGGTGATTTTTCCTAGATATGTAGAGGTAATTTTTCTCCCTTATGGTTCTCCACTTTATAGACGTGAGACTCAGGAGGGTCCTAGATTCAATAGGATCCATCTCTGGGCGCTAACAGATTAATAAAAATCTGCCAGCGAGCGGGATTTGAACCTTAGGACCTTCGGTTATAACTGAAAGTAACCAAATAAAGATAAAGTTAGTTCATCATTCAAACATTGCTGACTAGTTCATTAGTTCAAACTGTTAATCAAGAAGGTCTATTGAGACATCAACGTAACTATCGTTGGAAAGAGGAAAGGACTCTCCAGAACCCCTAAAGTTCCTAGCAGCTTAAGAAATCTTTAATGAGGAAAGGTCACACGGAAAAGACATACAAGCGTTGAAACAAGTTGCTAGTTGTTAATGTTTAAACGTGTTTAAGTTTTCAAGTGATGAAGGTTGTGATTTCCCTAGAGTTTCATTGTTTCCAACACGCAACAATGCATTCATCTATTTTTGATACAATGCTCGCTCCTAATTCGTCATATGATTAAATTATGTATGAAAATGGACTGCGTGATCTTCTCGGGGAGAAATAATTCAACGAAACTGAATATACTTCTGTTGCTAGGAAATTAAAATGGAAAACTACATTTTGAAGGTGATGTGAGCTTTTAAGATATGAATTTAAAATAAACTCAAGATTATAATACAAACCAAGAAATTCCTGGTTTGGAGGAACAATAGATTGGGTGTGACCAGAAGGTATGTTATGGAAATGTTTCAGGGTCATTCCATGAAAATAGGGTGATTTGTTAACTTTTTTTGTCTGTTTAATAATTAAACTCCAAACAGATCTTCATGTGGTGTATATGGTAGATAATTTAATAAGTATACCGTATTTAAAAGGGCCAGTCACTTGATCTAGTATTTACAAGAAATTAAGGATTTTAAAAATGTAGGCACCTAGGGACTGACGAGTATACCTAGGGACTGATTGAGAACTCTTTCTTTTTTAAATGGTTGAGTCTTTCTTTCTCCTTGTATTGAGCTAGTAGAACAGGATCACTTTTAATCTTCAGTAACCGTGCCTTTGCAGCAATGGACTTTTTTGAGGCTATTTCTTCCTTCGACAATTTTTGTCTTTTCTTAGGCGGCGGCATATCTAAAAAATTTAATTGATTAATGACAAACAAAATATAGTTTGACTTTTAATGAAGGCTCAATTTACTAATTCATCAGTCCCTGGCCTCTTCGTCAGTCCCTAGTCACAATCATAGCAAGTGACTGACGTACTAGGGACTGACGATTTCAGCAAAAAATTAAGAATACACTTGTTTAAAACTAAATAATTCTATATCTATTGTCATCTATCGAAAAGAACAAACAAATTAATTGTAATGATTAAAGAGTCAACGAATTTTTTATATTATTTTTAACAAAATGACTTACCTATGGCCTGACGCAGTGACTGGAAAAACACGTGCACGTCCTAAACTCGATGCGTGAACAATGTGAAACAAAATGTCTGACGTCCGTATTTTCTTTCTGTTGCCAACTTCATTGTACAAATATGTATGCCAACTTGTCATTCGTTCAATGGCTTGCTCATTTCGCACGAAATTTCAAATTTCGTTACCAGCTAGGGCCAGATGCTTAAATTTCTGGACAACATATTGACTTAAGATTTATTTATTAATTTCATTGAAAATTCTATTCAAATGTTTGAGTTCAGATGAATTATTTTATGTTTATTAGTCCTTATATCGTTTAAAACTTATTAAGTTAATGGATTAAAAAAATTAGGGCCCCAAATGCTAACCTTTAATGAACGGGCATGGTTAGGGACTGACATTTTTACCATTGTATTGTTGGATTTTGGATATAATTATAAACTTTTTATAAATTTTTGCATATCTATAGAAATAAATACACTTAATTAACTGAATTAGCATTATCTTTTATAAGTTTTATTTTACTAAATAAGTGAATGAGTCCGAATACATTGATATATAATGCAGTTATATATAAAATATTGATGCTAATTTTTAGATTCATCACCAGATGAACAATGCGCTCTAAAAAGCAGTACTGTCATTATGTCCCCTGACGTTGATATTATTATTCATGAGTTAAATGCCCATAACATCCTGCCCTTTGACATAATATATCTGAGTATTGAATGTACTAATAGGTGCCGCTGGCCTATAATGACGTCCCAAACCTACCGTAGCTAATTATGCAGCTACATTCCGCTTTGGCAGCCTACACAGCCCAATATCCCTCGCTACTCGCCAAGTCCCTGTTTCTATTAAATCATCATCCTGTTTACACTCCTTTTTGAATTCAAGGGGTTTGTGTTTATGAATAACATTAAAATACAGCGAAAGGATTCATACTTACTAGTAATGTCTTCAAGCAGCTCAATGTATAGGGAAGTTGAGTATATTTCCCTCTTCCTTACTTTTGATATTGTTTCTTGTCTTATGTTTTTCTCTTGCTTATTATTATTATTAATTTTTCTATGTTCTTTTTGAAGTTTAGTTATTGTAATTTGAATTTTCTATTTAGTTTGTTATCAGCTGTTTTATTTAACCTTTTCCAGCTGTCGTAGTTATTGTTTGTTCATTTAACGTCACTTTATGCTGGTATGGCTAATCGGACGATGCTACAGTGGGAGCTCTAAATTTTGCCTATCCAGGTATTATTAGGATAGGGATTTTTAACGAGTACCTGGCATCGTACAGGCTCGGGACCCCCGTTTAACGTCCCTTCCGAAGGACGGCGTAACTAAGGATTTTTTACTCCCTTTAAAAAATCCTAGGGCCACCTCCCGGGCTACGAACCCGCGATCTTGGGTTTAGTAGTTTGTTACGCTAACCACTAGACCACAGGTCGCCCCCTGTCGTAGTTACCTTCCTTAGTATTCAGTATTTGCATTTGGACATTGGAGGTGGTGGTATGTTTCCTCCGGTTTGTGTCTTGTTGCATTTCGATGTTGAGATGTGGTTTATCCCTTTTTTTTCCTTTATTCCTAATTCATTTTCTGTCCTGAAGGTCCCCGAATGGACGAAATTGATAGATATATTTTTTTCCTGTTTTTAGTTTGGAGATTTAAGGTTTTTTGGTTGGAATTATTTCTCTAATGTCTCCACAAATTAACTATTTGTTTCACTAGGTATCTAAGTTTCGTTATTATTTGGCTATATGGTTATGAATAATTGTATACTGGTACCTACAGAATCAATCAACACTGGCGCTAAAACCCAGTAAGGGTCTTGGGCGCATCAAGCCGTCGCCTCCACTCTTCTCTGTCCTGTCCCAAGGTCCTCCAAGCTCTGGATCCAACAATGCTACCTGCATTCTTCTTGACCTCGTCCGCCCATCTTAGTCGTGGGCGTCCCCGTTTACTTTTTCCGTCAACGTACCCAAATAGCAGTCTCATATGAGTAGCGTTGTCCTCCATTCTGGCCCCATGTCCAGCCCATCTAAGCCTAGCTATTCTAAATACTGAACATGATAGAGGGTATTGATTGCCTTGGAGGGCTAGCTAGCCTATATTTGGCTTTTTGGGGTAAATCCCTCTGTGTTCAGAATACATTTTTATATTAATTACCACGTGTGTTTGAATCCTGTGAAGCCTGCAGTTTTAGCTTGAAGTGGATTATAATCTAAGCAATAGCTCATTTTCAAGTCAATGCTTCACTTAGCCCCTCATTCACTACGAATATAATACAATTTCCGCTTCTTTCACCTCAGGTACAAGAAAATAATTTTAAAGAAAATTTCACTTAAACACTTATTCACCGGGGCTGTAGACATATAGCGCTGAGTTGGGATGCCGAAGGTCCTCGTTTCAAATCCCACTGCTGACAGATTTTATTTAATCTGTTAGCTGCCGGAGATTGACTTTATGGGATCTAGGACCTGAGGGGCTTGCCCGGCCTCTATAAAGTGAGTACCCTAAATAGGGGAAAAATGTGACGGTTGAGAGTGATCTAGGACAATTCATCTCTCTGCAAAACCGATGTCCAAGAAACAATACAGTATCTACCAGGTAATGAACACAAGACCCTCCATGGGTCTTAGTGGTACAGATTTTTTTTTAGACATGAATAGGAAAATTCCATTAATGTTGCGATTTGCTTTATTTCTTCATTTCCTTTCCTTTCCATTCTGTCTTTAATGCCTGAAATGGTGAAATATTGACAGATATTTTTGTTTCCTGTTTTTATTTTAGTATTTTTGTTCTGAATTTTTTCATCATGTCATAACAGGTAGTTTTTTATCTTTCGAGCTTTTCCTCTTCTATATTAATAGATGTTCTTCTGTTCTTCTATAATAAGACTTATACCATGGGAGTTGGTGCGCTGTTGCGGACAGTGGAAACCCCCAAGTTATCTGTAATATAATTAGTTAATTATGAAGTAGTTAGAGAGAGTGGATTGCAGAAGACGGGAGTGCTGGGGCAGACAACTTCAGTACCAAATGTCTACGGGGCCAGCTCCGTGAGCGAGAGCCTGGTCCTCAAGCCCACCGCCTACATCGCCGAGAAGCTCCAAGGGCTCACCGGGAGGTTCCACATCGGCCACCACGATGCCGACTCCACTCCCAGGACCAGGGCTGGTGAGCATACATCTTATAGTTTATGTGTGTGTGTGTATAAATATGTAAAAGTTTATAAACAGTATAGTATATAGTTTATAAATCGGAAGGTTATGTAGGATTGATAATATAACCTACTCCTACTAGTGAAGTAAGACAACTTGTAGCATATGTTTAATAGTCAATTGTTTCATCGTTATTTTGCAATGAAGAATGTAAAGAAATATCATAAATTCAGTTTATGTAATTCTGTATTATATTACGTTAGTAAGAAGTATTCTCAATTAAAACTTTCCAATACCTAAAAATGTATTAAACCAAACAAGAAGTTAATATAAATTAATACTAAAATACAATTAGATAAAAATTGCCTGAATAAACTGAATTTATCATACTTACTTACATTCTTCATTACAATACAATGATAAACCAGTTATAACAATTGACTACGAACCATATGTTGCATGTTGTTTCACTAGTAAGTGTAGGTTTCATTATCCTCCTTATTCGCTAATTATAATATTTAATGATACAAGAAAGTATATTTACGAACTCAAAACAATAATGAATCGGGAGACTCTCCTTCAGCCACTGCCATGGCTACTTCGGCTGCTGTTCATAGCCCCCGACTTACGCCTGATGCTGATAATGGCAGTGAGTGTTTATAATCTATATTCACTACTTATCATATTGTCTGAGAAACTCACTCAGCACTTAATTCGTACTCATTGAAGTCATCTTTTCATTTAGCGAGAACTAGAAGTAAAAAAAAAACACGACTTTTCAGGAGAGTGGAAAAACTGTTTGTTTTTTAGAGAAAAAAAATTCAAAACCAATGCGCATTGTCAAACGTGTTTTACCGATTTCATTATAGATACTTGGTTTTGTGCCTTTGATGAGATGATTTTATATGAATTATATCGAATAATGTAATTCAATTAGTAAAAAAAAAAACGCATTCTTTAGTTTGATTACAATAATTTATGATTATTTTTCTATAATATAAAACACAAAGTATCGAATGTGAGTTTGCATTGTGCCATTTTATAAACTGCATGTGTTAATAGATAGTATATTTTAAAAACCTCGTTAATTAGTCTTTATAGCCGAGTATGAATCCCTTACACACACAATGTTTTAAACTCAGCTGATTCGCCTAACTACCTACCTTCTGGACTGAAAAGAGTAAAATGCAAAAATTACGAAGGTAGTTAATAAACAAAGGAATACGCCAAAGGAGACTAATGTGAAGAATAGCCAAATGTAAACACTCGTTTCCTCTTGCACTTCTGGTCCTTTGACTCCCGAACCGGAGGAACTGGGGTAGGGTGAACAAAAGCTTTTCATTCTTAGCAAATAAAACCTACAGCAAAAGGTGGACAACAATTTAGGTTATTCTGATTTTTGGAAGTAGACTATCTGACTTGATAGGGTTTGCTAATAGACCGTTACCTACTGCTTATGAAAAACCTTTTTCGAATTCCTGCGATATCGGTTAAACTCTTTGTCATAAACTGTACCAGATTTTCCTCTAGTAACTTCGAGAGATTCTTGGAATCCTCCACTGAACAATCTCAACATTTCATCCATTGCAGGGCGGTACAAAAAAACTCATAGTCCTTGGAAAACTCATAATTATTGGAGAAAAAGATGAAGCGGTCTGAAAAACACTGAGGCAGATTGAACAAGTCCCTTGCGACTTTTAGAAGAGCACCCACATTCAGATCAGAAATAAAACTGAAGACGAAAAAACGGCTAAGTGAAGTAAGAGATAAGAGACATACAGTGTGGAAGAATAAGTTGGAAAGCAAGATCTAAGAACAAAGTTCGAGGTAGAGGTTCCGTAGTGGGCCGGATTTGCTACGATCGACTGGGGGATTTGGCCGTCTTTTACTTCTGTCTTTTACAAACTTCTGTCCATTGGATCACTTAATATATATTTGAAAACGATACGTTATTACCAGAATATTTATAAATATCTTCCATTTTTAAGAATTACTGTTCCCCTTGATACGGCGGATGGATATTCGCTAAATAATTTTGATGAGGTATCATTCGAATAAGAATAGCACTCTTTGCTATTTCTGTTACCTTCTTCATTCTGGCCTTGCATAGTGTAATGAAAAAATGAAACATTTCAGAAATTATTTTACTTTCATGCTATAGAAAATGACAACTCCTGTGACGATACAGGCTTTGATAGGAGAGTAGAAACTAAAGCAAAAAAAGACATTGTCATGGACTTGTGGTTTGATCCTAAACGAAAAATAACATTCACACTTTTATATATATTTACACATATATATATATCTTAACTTATATATATATATATATCTTAACTTATATATATATATATATATATATATATATAAGTTAAGATGAGACTAATACCTGTATATCCACTAATACCAAACCATTGTAAACACACATTGTAAATAGTATATATGGAGGATTAATAGACGAATAAAGTGAGTGTTTAAACAGCCTTCGTGAGAGTTATTTCTAGCCCAACTTCTTCTTTTTTTTTACATTCTGTGTCCGGAAGCTCTTAAGTTATATATATATATATATATATATATATATATATATATATATATATATATATATATATATATATTAACCGACCCCTCAAAAAGTAATCTTCCATCTGCACAAACTAAAAAATACAAAACTGTTTAAAAAAACAACTATATTATAAATTAACAACTATATATGTATCTCCTTATTGTAACTATGATACTACTCCTGATATCTCAGAGGAAAAGCAATCCTTTTTGTTTTATAATAAGTTATAATAATATTGCAGGTAGTATAGGAGCTTCGGTACATCCGATGTTGACGGTCACTCACACTTCGTATTCATGTCACGAAGTCATCGATAAGAAGAGTACGGATTCTTCCCCAAGCCATTCTCAAGTCAGCAGGAACTCGTCCAGAAAATCGAATAATTCCCTCCTAGTAAACAACGGAAAGTCTGATGGTAAGTTATCTTTCTTTACAATGCCAAATATTAAAAAAAAAGTCTTATAGAACAACAACTGAAGGATGTGCGTGAAAATAAGCCACATTTTTACAATATAATTGTCAACGATTCCTATAGTTAAAATCTTTAGATAAAAATAAAAGATACACCTTTGATATTATCTATATAAAAGTATTTATTTATTATCTATTAATTATAAATTATATATTAATAATAAATTATAACTTATTTTCATTGCAGTAACCTCCATTCAGCAAACCTCGTGTTGTTTTTTTAACAATCGTTAAATGGTGATTTTTCTCACAAAGATTCATTGCATAGCTATTAGGATGAGAAACAATTAGTTACATTAAAGATGTCACGATTATATCTAGACTTTAGCAACAGTTTTTATGTAATTATATTAGCATTATAGGTTGTACTTAAACAATAAGTTGCGCGATAAACAATTTGTCATGCAGAGATTCTATTCGCTCTAAAATACATGTCAGCATTGCTAATAATATAATAATCAATAATTAATAACAAGCTAAATAGAAGCCAAGTTCAATAATTTTTCTGAAAGAATTATAATTATATAAATTCGATATTTGTTTTTTATGACTTTTTTTTATGAAGAGGTATATATGCAGCTATGCATCCCCGGTGGATAAGTGGTTAAGTCGAATTTTGTTCAAATATAGGTGGCTGCATTGAAGGAAGTGGAATCGACCAATTCTCCCAGTATTTGGCTTGAAATGAAGTTGTAATACAAGCCATAACTCCTTTTCAATTCAATGCCTGAAGGCATTGGTTTGATAGGGAGTTATTGCTTATGTTATAACTCCATTTCAATTCTAAAACTACGAGAATTACACGATTTATTTAATTTAACACAATTAAATCTCACTGAGCAAAATTCGATTTAACCGGGGCTGTAGATATATTCCGTAATTAATGATTGATCACAATATTGACATTGTTTCTATTTTTTACATATAGAGTTCCATATTCAATAAGTATCAGTTACAATAGTTATTTAATTAGTATTTCGATCAATATCGAAAGGCAGACATCTCAAGCGATCCGTTTCAGTGATACTAATTGTTATTCGGCCCCTGAGCGGGAGGTGTAGAGTCAAATGAAACTAATGCCTCCAATTTGGCACTAATGCTCCCTTGGACGGGATCCAACTCGATTCCAAACCACTAATTCTTGCCCGACCTAATAGAACTTCCGCTGAATTATTACCATCTTAATAATTATATCAATTTGACGCAATTAAAAAGATCTATTTGATATTTATAAATGAGTGTGCTCATATGTCAAAATATTCGTCTTATAAAGCAGAGTAAACAGTCGAGTAAGCTAGAGGCAGCTATATTTACCTCACATGAAAGCATATTTTTATTATATGTATTAATTGAAATTTATAATTGTATTACAACACAAGTTAATATAATGAATGATACATAATGGCACGAGGGGAGGCAAGTAAATAAACTACCCACTATTAGTTCTCATATAACAAAATAAAATTAGAAGGTCACAACGCCATCTTTTCAGACGCCTCGGAGGATTATCAGGAATAAAGATGTTGCTGGGTTTGATATTAGTGGGAATAAACTTTGTCATGAAAGGATTGATATCGAGTTCGGGCCAAATCTGGAGCAAATGGGACATCAAGGTCATAATGGATGACTTTATTCTTAACAGAGTAAGGAGCATTGGGGATTTTACGAAAGATTTTAGCTTGAAAGGATTGGATGCGAGTGGAAATCGATGGCTTAGTGCAGTCCCATTAGCTCTTCTCCGTAAGTCCAAATAGGTCTTATAATAGTCATGTGTAAAAGTATTTTGTAATAGCTAGGAACTTGGAGCGTTTGTCAAGTAAGTGTTAAAGTAGCCTCGAACAGCGAGCAATTAAAATTATAAATCTTAATTTTAAAGATTTATTTTGTTTATTCACTGATCTAAAATATTTATTTGTAAAGTTGAATAAGTTTTGTACTCTGATATATTAACCCTTTTGATTCAGATGGATTCAGAATAACTAGTAAAATTATAAAAATAAATTATATTAATATAAAATGTAGAGATGAACATTCTGCTCATAAACTGTGAATGTACGTCACTGGTTAGTTTAAGTGAGAACCAGTTCTTTTTTCGATAATCTTGATCTTCGATTATCCCACAACTGCTCCCTCTACATGAGATTTCCTATTCTTGATTTCCTGTGATCCTCCTACCCACTGACTCTGATGTTGCTTGTTTTACTGCGTATGACCTACTGTTACTAAGTCAGTGATTGTTCCTCGAATAAATAATAATAATAATTTAATATTTCCAGACCTGCCTCGCAAACACAGTATGACTGATTTGAGTGCCCTTAAAGTTCCATTGAAGGATATAGTCTGCTACCTGTCCCTCATCGAAGCCGGCCGCCCAGAAGACAAACTTGAATGTGAGCAGCATATATATTTTTTTTTTTTTGTTCGATCTAATTATAATAGTTCTTTGGAAGAAAGTTAAACAGAAACAACAGCTGATTAGTTGAACAAAAACCTAGTCTTCAACACCTTACAACCAATATAAGTGTAAATTAAATAAATCTAGGAATATTTAAATGTGGAATATGGAATATGTAAATTAAATAAATTGAAGGAAGGAGTAGCTTGTACTTTTTTAAATGTGTTTTTGGTATCAGTACAATTTAAAAAAATATATACATAGCTTTTATACATAAACTGGGATGTTAGTATTTTTCAATAAATTTGATCTACCGTTAAAAAAATAAACACACAAAGCTAAAAAATATGTGCTTTTCTAACTTAAAACTATTCTTAAATAATTACATATTTTTAAATGTAAGCTATTTAATTAAATAATTTGAAAATAGCTCCAAAATTCTAAGGACGATAACAGTACCTACTTGTTCCTTTATTTAATAAATGCAGTTTAATCTATTTATATTTGATACTTATGTGTGTGCATTCATTTACAGTTATGTTCAGGTTGTACGACACTGATGGAAATGGAGTTCTCGATACAAATGTAAGTCAATTCTTAATTTATTTATTATTAATTTACTGATTACTGATCGCTTCTTAAGGTATTTAATACATATATATTTATAAGTATAAATATATATTTATAATTAATAAATATATATTTTTACATATAATTTATAATATATATTTTTACATATAATTTATAATATATATTTATATTTATTTAATACATATATATTTCTCATATTAGCTTTTTTGGCATCCATCATATGTTATAATTTAAGATTACCATATTGTTACCTATATTTCTATACGTTCCTTGTATATTTACGTCATATTTTATATTTATACCACTTCATTCTATATGTATACATTTTAAAACTCCCCTTACTTATATTTTCTACTTTCCATGTTCAGTTTATTTTTCACCTGTTATACTCTAGATTTATATCTTGACTTTCTACTGTTCTTTTTCCTTTATTTACTCTTTGATATCATTTTCGTTATACTTTCTTTCATTTTACTTATGTAAGCTCCCTAGGAGTCTATTATCTTACATTTTATATTTTTTATATATATTCTACTACCTTTTCCATAATTTTACTTCTCACCTCTGATGTTTATACTTTTTCTTTTTAAAAACTTTCTGTTTACTCCCTTCTTTTATCTTTGTAAATATTTTGCATCACCACCTTTCTGTACATTTACTCTGTAATATTTTTATTCATATATATACCTCACATTTTGTTCTAAATTTCTATTACTCTACATATATATTTTTTCTATTTTATCATATACTTGGTACTGCTATGCATTTTTATAGCTTTGTTATTTTGTCTGTTTTTCTTTCTTAGCCCTGAAGATGACCCACGTCGGCACATAATTAAATAAGTACCCACTTATTTAGTGTTTTATTTGACTGCACCCCCAACTATTTTCTTCCATACTCTATCTTCCAGTCAACCATCCCCTCGCTTCTCATATATATTTAAAATTATATTAATACCAACTGGCGAAGTCTGACCAATACATTCAATTTTGAAATACAACCTTGAAATTCTTCTAATTCTAATGTTTATTTCTATGGAATTTATAATTGTTTATTTTTTTAAACTATAAAACTTAAATTATTACGTCACCAGTGTAAAAACAATTATCTTCTAGTTTACATGATCAGTTGAAAAAACGAATTTTGCCAAGAAATATTATTTAGCTTGTTGAATTAGGTGAAGGATGATAAACAAAACGTCAGGGAAAGAATTTAATTTAATAATGTAAATAGCTCATGGTATTTTTTTAATTATTGTAGTAACTACAGAGTAAGAGAAACTCAATTACAATTTATGGATTTTAATATTTATTTTTTATTGAGCCCCTTATATCAAGAAATATAAAGTTTGTCCAATAAATTTGACCACTTTTTCAGAGTTGTTTTTTTTGTTTGTTAGTTTTTCAAGATTTAGAACGTTTAAATTTTTATTAAACTACAGAACAAATTAGTAAATGTGCTTGAAACATAAAACTATTTCAATAATCGCAATTTCACTTTATTTAAAAAAAATTAAAATCAACGTTATATTTTAATTATGTTTTTACAACCATTATAATTGGCTTTCTATTTATAAACCTAAGTTTATTATAAATGTGAACCTCTACTACTTTTAAATTTTATAATGACAAAAATAAATGAAGTAAATTTATACTAAAAATGGAGTGATTAAAGTTTGTCTTACTTTATATATTTCGGTTTTGGTACTCAGCATACATTAAGAATTCTGTTTATTATTGTAGCAAGAAGGTAGGATTAATATAAGTTTCGTCTTACAATTTTTTTTACCATAAAAAAGTCGTGTTCTTATTTCTTTAAACGATTAATATTGTATATCTGTGCTAAAGTTAGAGACCCTAGTTTTAGATTTCCTCTCACTAATACTTAAGTTTTAAATCTCCCAATTTACTAATGTAATTTTTAGAAAATTTACTCAGAAGACCATAATACTTTGATATAGGAAATTTTATGACCAAAAGTAGTGAAAAGTTATGTTTGGGGTGTTCTGCCTGGCTTTAAAGAGAAATACTCCCAAGATATTTTATAGTATGGAACAAGGATTAAAACCTTATGCATTAAAGCCTTAAAACATAATGCAATATTTGGAAGACATTTCTTCCAGAGTGGATAATACAAGTTTTTCATAATTTTTCTATCCATATAACTTAAACTGATACGGCGCAAGCGATATGCTAAACCCTCAATACTCACCGGTCGTGAATGTTTAACGTGTCTGATCCCTGGCCTGGGTAGAGAGTACCTAAGTTTTATATATATTTGTTTATATAAATCTGTATATATAAAAATCTCGTGTCACGATGTTTGTTTGGGCTAATCTCCGAAACTACTAGACCGATCTTAATGAAATATCGCACAGATATGTAACATTGTCCAACTTAAAATATAGGCTTTGTTTTATTTCGATTAATGACAGCGATATTTTTTTTGCAAAAATACATTTTTTTCTAACCTGGTGCATTTTTGATACGTCAATTAAAAAATCAACCATTATATACATTATTCATTAAACTAATGTTTGTATTTTATGAGTTAAGAGTTTTGTATATTATTTATTTATTATATACTATAGTTAGATATAAGATGAATAAAATGTAAAATAAAAAATCAATTTAATTCATTCATTATTTCTTTATCTTTAAAATTCAAATTTTAACGTAATATCTTTTAAAGCTATTATAACAGCCACAGCAACGCGTGCCCGGATCAGCTAGTATATATTATAAAGTAATATATATGTACTCGTATATATTTATACACAAATATATAGAGTTGAGATGCTAAATTCCACAGGATCTCCATTTTTAAGAACAATCATTTTTGAGCCTCTTGCTGTTTTATAGTCCATATTTCGGTACAACATAGAACTGTTCCTAATAAAAGGGATGATAAATTCGTTTTTGTGGGATGCTATTAAGGAAAAATCCAAGCATTGTACAAAAAGTAATATAAGTTATCCATAAAATTTAAGGAGAGGGATCAAAACTATTAGATATAGAAATACAGAAAATTGAAACTATTATTTATTTTTTTCAGGAGACAGACTGCATCGTTAATCAAATGATGAGTGTGGCTGAGTATCTTGGTTGGGATGTCTCCGAACTCAAACCAGTAAGAATAGATAATTATTTCATAATAAATAACATATCTTAAAAATCGTATGATATATATGTTTTGAATTTCATAGTTATAATAATATATTACTACCTTGAAAATTGGTTTGACTTTTTTAAACTACAATGAAATTTGATACGTTAACTATAGTATATTTGTAAATGATGCGAATCAAATGAATTTATTGATATAATTCGTAAGAATATGAACATCAAAATGAAAAATTTAAATTAAAAAAAAACACTGACTACATCTAAACTTTAATGATATGAGAAATTTCTATTTCTTTTAATATTGAGGACTCCCACAATAGCATCGTCCGATTAGCATAAAGTGAGGTTAAATAAATAAAAAACAAACAATCAAGTACAAACACAATGTCCTTGCTAACCTAGATACAATAATCAACACTTTCTTATCTCTTTAGATTATAAACAAGATATAAATCAGAGTACATTGTCAGCAGGATCTTCTTTAACCAAGAAGGACCGAGCCATGGCAATTAAAATTTAAGGGAATCCAGATTAGAACATTTATTTCCTGAATTACTATGGATTATTTCAGAAATAACAACACACTAATTTTTCACTGTTTGATTAAAGTTTTATATAATTGTTTAATGGATCCATAAGGGCCTGATCTCAATGGGTAAAAATGGATGTGAGTGTCAGATTTTGTAGGAGGCTTCGAAACTTAGTTTCCTAGCCAGAGTAACTGAGCTAGTGCCGCTATATCTGTATAGATTTCAATAATTCTATTAACTATATTATTGTGTGAACAATAATAAAAATATTAGTCCTTCCTATCATTTACACCTATAATATATTGTTACGCAATATTGTATGAATTTTATTTTAATGTACCGAAATACTACTTTGAAATCGATTTTAAATGATGCCTTTCTAGTATACGAAACTGAATCACGTTGATCGATTGGTAGTTGAGACAAGAAGTAACAGGTTGATCAGAGGAACAGGTGTAATGCGTTACTATTGCATGTGACAGTCACAAACCAATGCACGATTCAAGGTAATGACAAGTTTTACTGCTTTAAACTTCAAGATCATCTTCAATGTCGGAACACTTTTTTTTTTTATCATCTTAAACTCTTAGTAATAATTAAGGAATCGAATAGTGAGACAGGATTCCTGTCTTTGGGCACTTCTACAATCAACAAGGTGTTTTTTTCACCCATTTAGGTCTATTGTGCATATCGATATATATTAGCAATACAGTGCTGCTACAAATATTGTATCGATTACTATTATTCATCAAAGTATGTATAAAACATAAGTATTCTAACTATTCATATTTTCAGATATTGCAAGACATGATGGTTGAGATAGACTACGACGCGGACGGTACCGTGTCATTGTCTGAATGGAAAAGAGGTGGAATGACGACGATTCCACTCCTAGTTCTACTTGGCTTGGACACTGTGAGTGTAACTTTAACAAATTAATCTATTAACATCTGCTAATTATTTATCAAGATTATTTTATCGAGAATATTTAGGATGGATGAATAACTAGCTTAACCTTTTGAATTCTCGCCTAAGTTAAAACTAATCCTGAAGTTTTTCCCCGAAATATCACTGGAATATTATTTTATTTTAATTGAAGATAATTAATAATTGTTTTGTTTTTTTTCAGAACGTAAAAGAAGACGGAAATCACCTTTGGAGACTGAAGCATTTCAGTAAGCCAGCGTACTGCAACCTCTGCCTCAACATGCTAGTCGGTCTCGGCAAGAAAGGCCTCTGTTGCATATGTGAGTGCAAGTTGGATTGAGCATTGTACACAGCGGTAGATCGGCAAAGTTATACAGTTTTTGCTGTGAAGTGCCGTTAACTTTTTTAAATAATTTACTTTTTAGAAGTGTAGTGCTGAATTTCGAAAATACTTACACAATAATATACTCATTAAATTACTTTCTTCTTCAAACGGCGCTATGATCCATGGAAGACCTTGGCCTCCTCGACTATTTCTTGCACTTTGACCCTTTTCTCTATTTTATGACTCCACATCGTCTAGCCATCACAGTCTTAGGCCTGCCTCTTCATCTTTCTCCATCTGGACGTCCCACCAAGATCAGTTGTGGCAGAATTTTTTTTATCCATTCTATGTACATGTCCCAACCATCTTATTCTTGCTTTTTGATACAATACATTATGCCAGATTCTCCATATAGGTCCTAAAGTTCTTCATTTGTTTTGATATGAAAATGATTTCCTTCTTTGATTGGCCCATATATAAGTATCTCTCTTTCCCAAGTATTTAATAATTTCTCTTGGTTATGGTCCACGCGTCCCCACCGTACATGACAAATGGGCGAAGTACCTTCTTATTTACCCCAATTTTGAAGTTTCACGGTATTACTCTATCTTGGAACACTTTTCTGATGTGCATCTGTTACCGTTCCCGATTCTAGCTTTTATTTCCTGTTCCAGTTTGTTATTTTCGGTTACAATTGGAACAAGTAAATTATAACAAGCAAAAATGAGTTCTTTGTACGTACCAAATCACGATCCGAAGCAGAACAAATCTAATTAAACTATACAGATGAGAATGTGTCATGTTCATCACACACATGCAATATATTTACAAGAAGTTAAAGCTATTGCTGTTTACATCTTTTTGCTATATGTATCCACTTAAGTGCATTTCAAGCTGGAAGAAATCAAACTGACTTCTGAAATAGTGAAACAAGACGAGTAAGTAGTGCTGCAGCGTATCAACATATATAAGGTGGAAGAACAAGTTTAGACTATGGATAATAGAAAATGGGGATAATGGTTATGAACTAATTTGGTGAGTGATTTTGAAATGGAATATCACTTTATCACCTTTCGAATAGTCTTGAGTATTGTACCTCGGTGTGAATAACTCTTCTTCTTTTGTTTTTCTGTGAATATAATCTGTATCTCATAGAACTAAATAATTTTATATCTACCAAAAAAAATTATATACTTCAAATTATTTGAAAGGCCGCCCAAAATTCTAGCCAGTGACATCAAACACGGAACCATCAAGAGCGAGACGCGCGACTGACCTAAACAAAACTTTTTATTTTGAATTAGAGTCCCTGCAAAAGAAAAGTATATAATACTATACATTATACATGCATATAGATCATTTATGTACACAGGTAACTATGTACACGCAGGCAGGAAAGGTGGGTTTTGCTAGACATGCATAAACATGAAAAATAAAATACATTGAAATGCTTTTTAACATCGTTAATTTTGATCAGAATTTAGATACAAAGAAGCCTTTAAATCAGGTGAGGTCAAAAGTGAAAAATACCACTTTTCAGGAGAGTGAAAAAACTGTTTCAAAGTTCATTTAAAATATATGCCTATCGTCAACCGCATTTCACCTGTCTTTACAAGTGGTTTTTGTGCTTTTCAGTTGACTCTATACAAATTGTATGTCAATTATCAATCCTATGTCAATCGCTATTAATCGATAACGAAAAATGTGTTCTTTTCACATTCGATACTTTGCATTTCTATCGACAATATGTGCAAAAGATGAACGAATAAGTTATAAATTGGTTGAACCCTCTCCTAGGAAGATTTTGTAACCTGAAATAAACCTACCTCTCCTTTAGTTCACAAGAGGTTATTAGTTGTAACATAATAGATATTTTATATCTATTAGTTGTAACATGCAATATAAACAAGTTAGTAAATGGTTATTAACGTTAAATTAATTAATATAAAACAATTTCAAATATTGCGATAGTTTTAGTATGAAGAGGAATCGCCTTGACGCCCTTGTCAGCCAGTCCTGGCTCGAGTCCAACCCGTGGCTCATAACACGGCTCTGACGTAGGGGAGCTCTCGCAGCCAGCGCGGTTTTAGTGCTCAGCCAGGGTAAATAAATTTAGGAGAGGGACAAATAAACTTTTAACAACGATTTTCACGACCCATGTGCCTCACTTCCGTGTAAAGCTGAAATGAGGCGTGAAGAGTAGTCAAGGAAACGCAAAAAAAATAAATGGAAAAACACAAGGGTAGTTAGGAAGTACTAACTGGCTACGTTAAATGTCCTAGGCTATTGTCTTTTTACTTATTTATTGAGAAGAAATGGTGGGGAAAACATAAGATCGTGACGTAGAAATGACGTAACGTGGCGTCACTGGACGAGACTTTAACTACCCCTACTACCAAGCATGCACCTGTATAAGTACCTTCTTTTTTTTAAGAAGAGTAAAAGTGCTTCGTCGAGGAAGTTACTTCCTACTGTCAAATCACAATTAGAAGCGACGTGGGTCCTCCCAGGCTGCTGGAATAAAATAAAATAACGTGAATAACTGTTATAAATTAATTAAATAGGAAAGCAATTAATTTTTTGTCAACTTGTGCTAAATCTATTCGCAAAATCGCAAAATCTAATTATTTAATCGTTGATTGTAATAAAATTTCTTATAAATTCAATGAAAATATAAGTGTTGCTCTTCTATCTTTTTATTTGTTCTTAAATTTCAGGAAAACTCAAAACGTATCTACATGTTACATTAGTTAAGTCATTAGACCCCTACAAATGCAATCCTAATAAAGGTCAAAAATGTTTTAATTTGGTTAAGATTATCATTTTTCATTCCTTTATTAATCACTGAGATATCTAGTCATTCTCTCCTGAATCTGCATAAGACAACATTATCAACTAGATTATCGATAATTTATTAATACTCCCCATATTTTCCTCCTTATATGCATACAGATTAAAAAATGATCAGTGACACATTAAAAAATATCGACAAATTAAAGATGTATTGCATAGTGCCAACTTACTTTAAGTATATTTTAAATTCTGTGGTCTCCTGGGTAAAGGCCTGAGACAAGTAGAGGAGAAATCAAAGGGGGCACTTGACCAAGCCAAAATTATTTATGGACTCTCAAATATAAGTAATATTTATTTATTTCTTCTCTTTTATTGAAATTTATAATTTACAAATTACAATTTATATCATTTATCTAAAACACAGTTACAAATCTATTAACTATTATTGAAGAAGGGTAGTGACATTTCTCAGTGGTATATTAACAGTTTGCCTCCCCCCCCCCCTTACAGCTACCATTGTCATTCTGTGGACCAAAATTACTTTTACCTACATCCAGTTCAATTTCAATGTATTTTATAATTCTCAATTTTTTGTTTTTTCATAGTTTGTAAATACACGGTTCATGAGAGGTGTGTTCAACGTGCTCCTGCTTGCTGCATTGCCACATATGTCAAATCAAAGAAAACATCACAAGTAATGGCACACCATTGGGTTGAAGGAAATAGGCATGGGAAATGTCATAAATGTAAAAAGACAATAAAGGCTTACAATGGAATAACAGGTCTTCATTGTCGTTGGTGCCAAATAACTGTGAGTATATTAAACTACTAATGCAATAATACAGAAATTTTATTCATTAAATGATTGAGTAATAAATTTCACATATCTAAAAATATATATAAAAAAAAAATATATACATGAGTATTTTTAAATAATCAACCTATCAATGAGTATTACTGCAATCTTGAGATAATCTACTCCATCATACCTTTAAAAAAATAGAAAAAAGGGCTTCAATTATCCTACAAACCATATTTGAATGATGTTTTGGATAATATGTCTTAATGCAGGGAATAAGTCTTAATGCAGGAGAATAAGTCAGTAATGCAGGGAATCTGCTCTGACTATCTACGGTTGGTGTTAAATCTTTCAAGTAGAAATAATAATTTTGTAATGGTTCAGAAAGTTTAAACTCAAAATATTAGTTTTACACATAGTTTAAAAAATAATAAAATAAAATAAAAGTAAAACTTACAGCAAAAGTTATCTTTGCCTTACAAATGCCTAGCTACAAAGAAGGCAAACTTGTCAGCAATTTATTCCACCAATATCAAACATTTTACGGGGTTTTTATTTTTGTTTTTTTTTCAATTTAGGGAATCACCAGTTATTCTTTCTATATTTATTTTTATTTACTTATTTTTATTTTGTATATATCTCATTTACTCTATTGTTAAACCTAACCATAAACTCAATAACATGTTTTCTAGTTAATTACAAAATTTGCTCTTTACTTGATCTAGCTCCACAACAGGTGCGCTTCCCAAGTCAAACCTGAATGCAACCTAGGCGAGAATAGAATCCACATTTTGCCTCCGACAGCAATTTGCCCAGTGGTACTGGACAGGCAGAGGTCAATCACAAGGGACAGGCAGAGATCTGAATCGCACACACCTGATTCCACACCAGTGAGTACACATTTAATATAATTATTATTCTAATTATATTTGGTTTATTTCCATCACACTGAATTCATTCTCAAACAAAAGGTGGTTCTTATTCATTGATTATATCAGATATATTTCCCTAAAATTAATAATTATACTTGCTAAAGTATATGTATTCTTGTTTTATTTATATCTGTATTTCTATGTTGACTTCACTGCCCAAACAATGATTTCAGGGAAAATTAAGATCCTTTGATCTGAATAATATTTAAATAATAAAGTAGGATGTCACCCTGTGATCGTTACATAAGGTTGTTAGATCTTGTGCGTCTGCTGTTATATGCCTATAACTGCTACTGTCCTGTATCTTAAGGTATCCTATTATCTTCAGGTCACCTATCTATCACCAATCCTAGGAGACACTTACGCTACCTACTCAGTGACCCTTAACTTACTTATTTACATATTTCTATCATTCCAAATAGTGTCACATATAACAGTACATCTACATCTTTTATATTTACTAAATAAACAATTATACAGCTTGGATTAAATATTTTGCTATTTAATCTGGGATATTTATTAATTTTGTAGTCATATTGGACTACTCCTAATAAGTTTTCCTTTCAAAGTAGGAGTTAAAAATGTATTTTTCTAATGTTTTTACATATATAATTTACAGAAATGCTCGATTCTGATTTTGTATCTAATTTGTATTTTTAATGATCCGTGCTTGTTCAACAAATTTGTTTTTTGCAGTTTGGAGGTAGCTCAGGCCAGGCAGCAGTGTCCTTCCAAATAATCCCTCCGGAAGGCATAAAGCCCTTGGTGGTGTTCATCAACCCCAAGTCAGGAGGAAGGCAGGGAGCGAGGATGCTTCGGAAGTTCCAGTACCTCCTCAACCCTAGGCAAGTCTACAACCTGGCCAAAGGGGGACCTCTCCATGGGCTCACCCTTTTCAAGGACGTTCCCAACTTCAGAGTAATCTGCTGCGGAGGTGATGGAACTGTTGGATGGGTTCTGGAAACTATGGGTATGAAGTAAATAAAGTTTGTCTGTTTATTATTTAATTGTTCGTTCTACATTTTAAAAGTCAAATAATTCATTCAAGCAGATATTTACTCACGTTTTGTTAAATTAAAAAAAATAAAGAAATAAAAGTAGCTTCTTTAACAGAAATTTGACTAAGAATTAGAATTTAAATGTCCAATAAGAGTTACTTAAATCTTTGCCTTATGTTTCTTCAAGGCACATGCCTTACCATTTGCATGTTATTTCAAAGCAATAATGATAAATAAATTGATTATTCGATACCAGACAGACAACTTCTTACCATTATGGATACATTTTTACCTGAATCACAGGTTAGCTAAGTAACTAAAATTTGTAAAAATAACAGTTCATCAGACTTTTCAAGAAACCATTTATATGAAAAGAACAAAGAAAAAAAGTTATTTATGTGAATCAAAAGCATTCTCTTTTTACGTTATATTTTGTTATGTCATAATAATCCAACAATAACAACTGAACATTTTACAAATAAAAAATATGCCTATAAAAAAATAAAAAATACCTAAGAATCTTTAATTTTAGAGATAGGAGAGGAGAATTTAATGTTGAGGCATGATTAAACGAATAAAATTTATATTATAGTTTACATTTATGAATTACCAAATAGAACCCAGAAGTACTTTTTACAAAACTTACCATAAACTAGTACCCATTACAAGGCAAAGGATAAACAAAAAATATCAACAAAAAAAATTAATAAAAAACTAATCAAAGAGATTAGTGAGTCTCAAGGCAAGAAAACACTTTTATAAAAATGGTTTATTGAAGAGTCTGATGAACTGTTATTTTTTCATATTTTAGTTATTTAGCTTATTATTAGTGCTACTTATTATGAGTTGCTGATAATGGGAAATGCAAACCTCTTAGATAATATATAAAGAACTATAACATAATAAATATAATACATTTTTTTATTTTTTTTTTTTTGTAATTACTGTAATGATATTAAAGATCTGTTAACACAATTTTCAGATCAGGTACAATTTGAGGTTCAACCATCTGTGGGTGTCATTCCACTCGGTACTGGTAATGATTTAGCCAGATGCTTAAGATGGGGTGGTGGATATGAAGGGGAGGCTGTAACAAAACTTCTGAAGGTAAATGAGAAAATTTATATAATAATTTTATTTAAGCAAAATGTTTAGTTGTAAAATGGCATGATAATTAAAGGATTCGTAATATTAAAACAATTAAAGGAATCATAATTAAAGGACTATGATGTAATATGAATTAAAAACTAAATTAAACTAATGGTCTCTTTTTTTTTGTTGTAGAAAATTGAAAAATCAACTCCAGTGATGATGGACAGATGGCAAGTGGAAGTCTTGAATCAAGCAGAAGGAAGCCCAAGTGGTGATCCAATCCCTTACAACATAATCAACAATTACTTTTCAATCGGAGTGGTAATGATTTTTTTTCCCTTCTTATTTTTCAACAAAACTAGAAACTGGCCTAACTATTTACTGATTTTATTTTTTTTAATTATTATTCATTATTGACACAAAAATGAATGTTATATTTTTTTAAAGATTAAAATGTGTATATGAACATATTCTTACATAACCCTGATCAATAAAGGAGTTAATTTAAGAGGAACATTTTTATTTACAATATACCTAATAATATTTTTATACACATAACTTTCAGCTTATATACTTTTTTACTTACAGGATGCAGCCATTTGTGTAAAATTTCACTTGGAGAGAGAAAAAAATCCAGAAAAGTTTAATAGCCGAATGAAAAATAAGCTATGGTACTTCGAATATGCTACGTCGGAACAGTTTGCTGCTTCCTGCAAGAATCTTCATGAAAAAATAGAGATTTCTGTGAGTAACATAGCACAATGTACTCAACTGATTTTAAAGGGTTTCATTTGATTATTTAGTAAGCTGTCTTAACTATTGAGGTTAATTACTCAAATTATATTATTTAAATTAATATGTACTTAACTTTACAACAAAATACTTCAATTTGTTAATGTGTACAATTATTTGTATGTGTGTATATATATATATATATATATATATATATATATATATATTTATATTTATATTTATATTTATATCACAAAAATACCAACATACTTCAAGCCCTACATATTTACTGGATTTAGCTATATATTTTTCATATCTTCAACCAATAGTAGTTCATTGTTGGCCCATCATTCAGAAAAGAAATTCTATTAACAATTTAAATCTTATTCTATTTACAAGCATATTACGGCTTAAAAGCAATGTTCATAGCATTTGTTCATATAGAAAAACACCAGTCTACCTAGATACTTCAAGTTCTGCAACTCCTCTCCACTATCTTCTTTCTGTCTTTTTCTTCTTTTGTCTTCTCATATTACACATCACAAAGAGCCTTCAGTTTTCACTTTTCAGTTTTCTGAACTGTAATAAAATTATTAAATAGGCTAAAAAACAATTAGTTTTTATTTTAACATGACTTTTAATTTTAATTTATAAAAATAAATCAAATTATGTATATCAAATTTTTCTTATACTAAGAATAAACACTGCCTACCCTCACATGCCACTTCCTATGCAAAATCAATTAATGATTTCATAATTGCCGTTATAGTAAATTAATTAAATTTAAACAATTAATGATTACAAACAATATTATTATTTCAGTGTGATGGTGTAAGTCTAGATCTTGCAAATGGTGGAGCACTCCAAGGAATCGCTCTCCTGAACATACCATACACACACGGTGGTTCAAATCTTTGGGGGGATAACAACCACCGAAAAAAATCTCTGAGGAGAAGAAGAGGAAAAAGAAGAGAGAAAGAGATATCTACGTCATCCTTCAACTCAGTAGATCTTAGTGCAGCAATACAGGGTAGGGAATAGAATAAATTTAATATTAAATTTTAATTTATTTATAAAAGTTTCTAAAAACATTTTATAGCAATACATAAATTATTATTGGTTTATTTCCTTTTACATTCATATTGATTTAATTATTGCTACAGATATAGGTGACAAACTCATTGAGGTGATCGGTCTTGAAAATTGCCTTCACATGGGACAAGTTAGAACTGGTCTCAGAGCATCTGGTCGCCGCCTCGCTCAATGTTCCTCTGTAGTTATATCAACAAATAGAACCTTCCCGATGCAAATAGATGGAGAGCCTTGGATGCAACCTCCTTGTACTGTAAGTATAATAGTTCCCAATTGAGAAAATTTTTAAATGTTTGTGTCTTATATACTAGAAAGATATATCCGAATGAATATGTAAGGATTTGTTAATAAAAACTCCTGATCAAGACGGTCTAAGTAAAGTAAACAACTTCATTTCTCAAAATGTTGAAAAATAGATTTTTAAACACAAGTATAATATTTTGTAATAATATGGCCTCCTCTGCCTAATATACAGTTAAAATTTTAATCACATAGATTTTTCTTGTATGGCTTCTCCTAACCAACGTTAGGCTTACAGGGCCTTAGAACTATCCAAATGAGACACATTCATAATAACTCAATGCCAAAAATAATTCAATAAAGCCTCAACACAAAATTTATGGAATTACAACCAGAAAATCATGATCCATAACTAGGGGCTTAATGGGCATCCTTTATTGCCATAGAGACCTATAGTTTCATTTTTTTCACTTGGGTTACTAATGTTTAACACAAATGGCTATGGAAGAGATTCTCCTATCTTTTCTGCATCCAATAGTTTTAAGTCCAGTATTTTTCCAAAATATTAGGGAATTTCTGGCCACAATAGTTCAACAGTATTCAACTCTCCACTAACACATTTAGCCCCCTTCAAAGTTGTCTTCCTTTCCATCACTTCTGATTTCTTGGTATCTTCTCTGTGTCGGTTTTTTTACCATCTTCTTAAATCAAGATATCAACATGATCTGCCCTCCAATTCAGTTGCTGAGCTTCCTTTGTGAAACTTAAAATCTTAACTTGAGTTTGCACTTTTCTGTTAATGCTAATATTTTTTTAAAAACGTTTAGGACAATTTTCTAAATTCAAAACTTCTAGTTGTGCTAAAAGGGCTTGAAAAGTTATAGTTGTGTCCTGGCTGGTTTTTCATACGTTTTGTTTGTTACAGGCCTGTCTCTTGCCCATTTCATCCTCAATGAAATCTTCCCAAGATCTCTGTGTTTCTGGGAGAATCTCATTTGATATAATCAGGCCTTTTGCTTGTACTTATTAAGATGCACAGTGTGCTTCTCGTAACTGTACCAATGTTATGAATAACAGGCATTGTGAAGCTGTCTCTTCAAAGAATAATGAGAATTCATTGACAACTATTGACTAGCGATGATCTCACCAAGCCTTATACCTCTCATTTTCATTTAAACTATTTTTTATTATGAACCTATGACTCTTTTCTAAATATAAACAGCTGAAATGAGGATAGAGGTCCTTGAGAAAAAATATGTTGTAGTTAGATGTGGGATCATTTGTAGTAGGTCTGTGTGTTTTTGTTAGCATGTGGTGTATGAAAAGCTGTGAAGCTAACATATCAAGTAGCTTTTGTTCTTGTTCTGAAAGTTTATTTTATACAGTTCTAATTTATAATGTATTTGTTTCAGATAAGAATAACACACAAAAACCAAGTTCCAATGCTAATGGCCCCTCCACCTGAAAAAGGAAAGGGACTCTTTAGCTTTCTCAGGAAGTAACATCGTCTAGTGTAAAAAAAATTGTTTTGTGATAAATAGTGAGGAAAAACTACTTAAACATGAACTCATTTTTGAATTTTTATGTAAAGACATTAAATGGAAACACTTATTTATTGCTTGTTAGCTGTTGTTTATTGTTTGTACATATCTACTTGTCAGATAATTAAGAATGATTCTTATCAGAACTGTTGTAATTTTCTTAGAACTGCAATTAGATTATTAAATATTTTATATTATTTGTTATTATATTAATTTTATAAACTGTGTTATCTGAACATTGCATTTTTATTTATGTTAAAAATAGAATTATATATTCCTATTCTGAAACCATCCAGATAATTTATGAAGTATTTATAGAAAAATTAGGAAGCTCAATAATGCTTATTAATAAAGAATTTTTTTTATAAAGAAAATAGAAAATGATTTATAAGACACTGAGATTTTTTTTCTCATATATATCGATTCAGATGTTTCTTAACATTGGAGTATCATTTTCTTTTGTATATTGAACCCTGGTATAGTAACGAATTATAGTTTACTATGAACCCACTCATTATATTGTCCATCATATATCATTAAAACATTGTTTTAACTAAATTTTGAACAGCTCAATGTTTCTTAAAATACAAGCTTTGATCAGTCAAGATTTTATTTCAGTACCTTCTTTGACTCAGTAGTTCTGTGTTTTAAAAAAATATATTAATAAGATGAAGACAAAGTGTTGTTTCCCAATTCACACTGTTTTGTTTAATTTCATGAGTAAAAAATCATTGGTTATGTCGTCCTGCACAAAGGATAAAATGAGAGTCGCAAACATGTATAGAGTCAGGTACTCATTGAAGATTCCTAATTGTACTTGGATAGACAAATTGTAGGACTCCCATTGTAGCATCTGATCAGCCATAGCTGCATAAAGTGAAATTAAATGAATATACAAGTAATTTGTCATGATCTTTAATACAATCTAAAACACATATTGAATTATTTTTATATTGTATACGATTAAATCAGAAAAATTCCCTATTTTAATATACCATAAAATGTCAGCTCTAATGCATATAAGCACTATTTTAAGATGCACGTAAAGTTTTTTTTCAATTTATAAAAAAAATAAAATGATTTCAATACATTTTAATCTGTACCAAGAAAGGCATAGAAATTTATTGGCTAGGAACATAGAAGATGTCAGCTCTTAGGCAGTGGCGGATTAAAGGTCCAGAGCGCCCTAGGCAATAACTTTTTCAGCGCCCCTGTACCGGCCATAAATGGCCATCTTAATTTTAACTGATTGTCAGCATCATAGCATCATGCTTGTATTATATTATAGATCAGCATTTAGTTCTTTCTTTCTTTGTCGATATGTTATTTTTTTTATTTATTTAAAAATTCTGAGCTCACGCGCCCCTTGTAACTACGCGCCCCTAGGCACGTGCCTAGTTTGCCTTACGGATAATCCACCACTGCTCTTAGGGTATGAAGCAAATAAAGATAAACTAACCTCAAGGATATGGTTTTCTTAAAAATAACTTAATCCCGTCATCTTCACATATTTATTTGTACCTATGCCCAACAAGTTTGTTATTCTTTCTAAGAAGAAATGTTTTGGCTGCTAATCAACAAACCTGAGAAATAAAATGTAAACCAGAAATATTACTTGATTTAGAGAAGAACATCCACTTATAATGAACTTGAGAATTAGTGCATAGAATCGAAAAATATCACTCAGTATTCAAGATATATGTAGTAAGTAGATCCAAATCATAAGCATAATGAAAACTTAATAATTGAGATAAAATCAAGATTAACTTAATATTTTAACATAAAGATGCATCTTCACAAAGCTACTTAATTTTCAAGCGACTAGTACCACTTGTCTTTTTGCCTCCAGATTTATTTTGGAGAAGTCTTAGTTGAAATGAATATACACATCCACTCTAATTCTATATGAAATCTTACTTTCTTTATGGCCTATCTATATAAATTCTCAAGTCAAGATATTTTCGTATAAGTTACTGCTTTTTAATTATAATTTCAGAGATATATTGAGCCTTAAAAAATCAATTTTTGGTAGTCGATTTTTTTTAAATTCTTAAACAATGTTAGTCTACAATGGAACTGGGAGAATCCTTTTTTTTTTTTTTGTATAGATGTGCCAAGTATAATAGTTGATTAATTAATGGGGGTAATGTTTACGGGTTCCTATTATTCATAACATCTCTTATCTAAATCATCAAGCAGCCCTGATAATTTGAAAACAAAACGTGATGACCATCATCTTAAAAGGTAATTCATTTTTACTTAAATACAGTTTCAGTTGGGCTCTTCATCTTTCTACCCTGAAGGTATGGCCTAAAGCTTAGGTTGAAACATAGAATAGAACAGAATAGAAAAGTAACTTTATTCTGGGACTAAGCCCCTTTAGAATAACAGATATGAACAGGAAAAAAAACATAATATTTATCTGGCCAGACGGCTAAATGTTACAAATCATAAAGTGTGTAAAAAGTGACAGAAAACAATTTAAAAAGAAATATTTAAACAAAAATAATAGTAAGTAAATAAACAGTACAGATCTTGATAATATTTTAAGCAATTAAAGAGAATAGATAAATCCATAGCTTTTGTTAGATGCATGAACTAGCATGCAATAATTTCTTTACATGATGTACAGCTTTTCAAAAAGCAAAATTAAAAGAACTAAATAACTCAATGAGTTATTCTATACATTACATTCTAAGCAAATGACTAACCTGCTTTGGAGAGCATCCTTTTGGAAAGCTAGGAGGTGTTGAAAAAGCAAGGATTTAAATGTTAATAGTGAGGGACTAAGACGGATATTAGGAGGGATTGAGTTCGACACTGTGGTGGAGCGGGCGAGAAAGGAATGTTCCAATGCTTTAGTTCTGTGTGAACATATATAGAGATCAGAAAGGCGGGATCTTGTTTTATGGTGTTGAACTGAGGATTTGAATTGGAGGAGACTGAAGATATACGAAGGGTGTTGAGAGTGAATGCATTAGTATAAGAATGAATAGAGGAAATATTGTCTTCAGAAGGGAGTCAAGAGCCACTTTAACTCATCATAGAGGTGGGAGACACGCGATCACTTCGGAGTACCAATCACAAATCTTAGTGAGCAGTTCCTTTTTCTCTTTAGTCTGTCTTCAAGCATTTTAGAGAGGTCTCCATTTACCACGCTACAATAGTCAAAGTGGGGGGAGATGAGAGAAGATACGAGAAGCTTACAGGAAGATTGTGTAAGGAGATGACGAGAACGATGGAACAACTTCAGAGAACTAATTGACCGTCGGGATATCTGGGCGATGTGGGATTTCCAAGAAAGGTTTTGGTCGATGGTGATGCCCAGGTTTTTCACAGAGGAGGTGATCGTTTAGGATTAATGTTGGGAGGGTGTGGATGGATGTAAGGAGGGAATTGGAACCTAAAACAATGGCCTGAGTTTTCATTGCGTTCAATTCCAGTTTGTTCAGCTTTGCCCAGGAACAGATCCTTTCTAGGTCTTCCTGAATACTAGTGAACGCAATAAATAGCTCGGAAAGAGGAAAGGACAGATATATTTGGAAGTCGTCAGCATATAGATGGTGGGAACAGTGGTGAACAGATTTAGGAAGATCATTGATATAGCAGTTGAACAGAAGAGGAGAGATACTTGAGCCCTGTGCCACGTCTGAGGAAAGAGTGAGGAAAGAGGAAAGAGGATGATCAGGTATGGAAACTGCTTGATATCTATCAGAGAGGAAGGATTGGGAACCATCGGATAGAACTGTTAGAAAGGAATCAAAAGCATTAGTAAAATCAAGAAGGATAAGCACTGTTAGTTTTTTATTCGTCCATAGCGGTATGTATGTAATTGGTGATTTTGGTAAGTTCCGATTGTGTGGAGAAACCGGGACGGAAACCTGATTGAAGTGTGTCAAGGAGGTTGGACTGTTCGAGGAAATTTGACATTTGTGACTGGACTATTCTTTCTAGAGGCTTGGAAAGGTTGGAGAGGATTGAGATTGGGCGGTAGTCTTTGAGTGAGACAGGGTTAGAGGATTTATTGATAGGGTGGACAATGGTTTTTTTCCAGGAGGTTGGGAATACTCCGTTTTGCAGTGAACAATTGTATATAAAGAGTAGGACAGGTATAATATCGATAAGGCAGGATTATAGCAGTTTGACAGGAATCCCATCGAAGCCTGTGGAGTTGGAGTGGGATTTCAGAACAGAGGAAATAATGTCGTTGGGTGAAATGTCAGCGAAGTAAAAGTTGTCAGGGTTGAAAGATAGTGCTAGGGAAAATACGGGAGAGGATGATTTTGAAGTATTAACTGAGGCGGACAAAAAATATGAGTTTATTTCATTGGGAGAGGCTCGAAAGGGCCTAGAAGATGAATTAAGGAGAGAAATCTTTCGAAGGAGATGCCATTTGGATTTAGAATCGGGAGCAGATGAAAGGGCTCCGTGGAAGTATTTGGTTTTTGCCTGCCTGATTGTCGACTGTGTCAAATTGTGGATAGCCCTAAACGCTTGATAGTCATCAGTTAACCTTGTCCGTCTAAAGCGTCTTCGGGCCGCATCACGCTTCCTTTGAAGATCTTTAATTTTTGACACATCCTGGGAGCAGGCTGGTGACGGAAGGTTGAGGTTTTCAGTGCGCCATGGGTGTCAAGGATATATTTGAGATTGGAAGTAAGTATGTCAACCATCGAATCAATAGAGGCACAAGAATAAATCTCTCTCCAATCCAAGGTTTCAAGAGAGGGTGAGATGTTCTCTGGAGTGAGAGCACCTAAGTTGGGAATGGTTACGGTTTTAGGTAGTATAACAGGAGTTTGGATATTGTATGAAATATGGATAAGATCATGAGAGGACAGAAATGGAACGGGTAGTTGAGAGGAAGAAAGGAGGTTCTGCCGTGAATCAATGACAAACAGGTCTAGCCAGGTGTCGGATAGGAAGGTGTGGTGGGTGGGAGAAAATGGGACAATGGAAAGGTGTAGAGAGTAAAAGAGATTTTCAAGGTATATTCGATCGTTGGATTGGACAAGGAGATTGGTATTAAAATCACCGGAGATAATGGGTTTTAGCCATGTTCCAGAAATTCCAATGGTATTATAAAAGTTTTGGGTAAAATATTGAAGGAATTCATTAAAATGGGCAGGCAAGGATTGGGTGTTGACGTGACAGGAGGTCAGGAAACTGGACATGATAGTGAAGTAGGAGAGAAGATCCCAGTATTAGAGGAGAAGATGCTGTGAACAATTAATTTTAGCAGGTAGATTAGGTAAAAAGCTATTAAATGTTCCAGATAGTTAAAGATATGCAAGATAAAACAAAAAACAGATAAGAATATTCATAGTAAAGAAATGATAATACTGTTAAAATATGTAAAAAGAGAAAATAATGAGAAAAGTAAGGTAATAGAATATATATAGCTGCTTTAACATGAACAAACTTAAAAATATAGAACACAAGATCCTAAGAAATAAAAATGTGGACCAATAAATAGAGATGAATTGTATAGAGAGGACGTGAGCAAAATCTAAAATTCCGTGGTGAGCGCCATAGGTTGTCATTGAGCTAGCGGGGAAACAAAACTTTAGTAGTCACCCGAAGACGTCTAGATCCTGGGCCTGATCTATGAAGACCACCTGGTGACTATCCTCTTTTCTACAGCGCACTCTGCCCGCGGAAAACCACACATACTTTATCTTTCCCGCTGCCTTCTTCTGACGGGCTAACCAGTAGAGGTGCTTGTTTTCTATTGTCTTCTCCTCGCTCAGATAGATACAGCGACAGTAATTTTCCTGCCACCCTAAATCTCGTGTAGAGAAATCTCTTTTGACTTTTCTTTTAGGTATTAAGTCATCCCTCACTGATTTCCTCACGAAGCGTACTATGATAGGTGGGGGTCGCGGGTCATTATTTCTGGCTCTCCGTCGATGCACTGTGTCCAGGCCCTCCAAATTCAATTTTATACCTAGGCCCGCAGCGATGCTAGTTAATAGGCCAGAAGGTGTCTCACCGCCTCGAACTGGGATCCCCCGGATCTCTGAAGTTAGATAATATCTCCCTAGATAGAGATCCCCTACCCGGGCCTTTAGGGCTTTATTTTCCGCCAATACCTCTTCAATCAATTTCGATTGCCCCTCTAGGTGCTTTTCTATTATTGTTAGTTTATCACTCAACTCAGAGGTGAGGTCCCCTTGTTTGTCAATAGCCGTTTTGATACTTTTAATTTCCTCTTTAAAGTTGTTGTCAATTTGTTTTACGCCCGTTAGAAGATCTAATAATGAAAGTTCAGCTTTCACTTTTTCTCCCGTCGCTGTATTTTTTTTCGCCTGGTCACATTGTGAGCATACCCATAGATTTTTTTTGACTGATTTAAGGGCCTCTAAATCTTTATCGGTGAGATTAATGCATCGGCGGGAGATTGGCAGATTGAGAAGTTATCATATCCGATAATAATATTGTAACGAAATTGACACTTTTACTGAAGCAATAATGAAAGCTTTCAGCCGCTCATTATTATTTAAGATATAACACTAAATAAGAGAAACCATTATTATTGAATACTGGTGACGCATTGAAAACGCAACAGTGTAAGTGTAAATTGAAGTTACCAACGGTATTTTAAAATATTGAGTATGATATTTACACATTCATTAATTAGATAGTTTGAATCTCATAACTATAAAATCGGAATACCTAAAATTTAGGTATAACTTTGATACCCTTTGAATTATAAGATAATACGATTTCTTAGCTCTTTGCTCATCGATAATTTGTTTATAGTTTGTTTGCAGCAGGTTATTCTACTAGTACTACACGTCATTTTAAGAAGTTTAGATATGGATGGGGTACTCTTGGTATGTAATAATTTTAATTCCAATTTATACCTTTAAAATACCGTATTTACGTTTTAAATGTGCTTCATATTTTATTTTTTCAACCCCACAAAAGTTTTAACTAAAAGAATTGCTTTCAATCTTATGAGGATACAAGACACAAGTTTTGATCTTCATGCTTAAAAAAGAACTTATTTAATAATACTATTTGATTTCTTTATGATTCCAGGAACCTACTCTTTATACTGTTAAGGGAATGGTAATTTTGGACAATGATGGACACCGAATATTAGCAAAATATTATGATCCAACTGTGTTTCCAACTTCAAAGGAACAAAAGGCATTTGAAAAAAATTTATTTAACAAGACTCATCGAGCTAATGCAGAAATAATTATGCTGGATGGACTTACATGTGTTTATAAATCTAATGTTGATTTATTTTTCTATGTTATGGGAAGTTCACATGAAAACGAGGTAATAATTTTTGATTTAAGGAAATACTAATTGAAGAATTTGGAATTAAAAGCGGATAACTCTGAAATTTCAAAAATTTAGTTTTTAACCATTTTTTGTTTGTTTAGTCAAGTAATTTTATGCTCTCGAAACATAATGTTCAGAACTGGAGTGAAACCATTAGAAATAAGGCAATACAGTTTTGTGTTCAACAAAATTGCTTGACTAAACAAATGAAAAAAATCTTTAGTAATTCCATTTATCTTCCAAGGGCAGATGTAAGATAATTTTGCTAATATTGAATAAGTCCCCGCACAGTCTTATTTTAAAATTAGAGTGATCTATGGTCTGAAAATCCCTCATCGAGTTACATTATTTTGTTTTAACAAAGAATTGAGATAATAGTTTTAAGCAATACTATTTAATGAGGACCTACTGTCCTCAGAATAAATTAGAAGAGTGACTATTACTTTTAGAAAAGTGTCTAGATTGAGAAAGCAAAATTTAAACAACTTACAGGACATTGTCACAATGTTATTGACCTTTATCACAATGTGGACTGTTAAAAGGGTGCCCAAGAATATTACCTACTCTAAAGTGATAAAATTACCTGAAAGTTATCTCACTGTGACTCAAGAGTGTACAAAGAGCTCTCTTCTTTAATCTGTACAGTGTAACAGAGGGCGAAACCATCACCGTTCTCTGGGGCAACTTACCTTATTAACTTGTATTACCGCTATAGAAAAAATTAAATTGCAATTTATTCCCGATTTATACTACTTGTATTGCGTCTCACAAAGTGTAGGAACAAATACCAAATAGCTATATTGAGGTATTTTTAATCTCTAGAAACTAAGAAAAATATTGAATATCCCTTGACAACCCCCTCAGAGGAAAGAAATGGATTGTCAAAGCACGTTCGAATGTCACATGCAAACTTTTAAAAGGAATCGTTTATGGCACCATGAGAGATGAGCTTCTCTTGAATAATTTTAACAAAAATGATATTTTAGTAGGGTGGTCAGAAACATATAACTGTGTCTAGTTCACTAGTCCACTCTCATTGTTGTTTTGTATATGTGTGACTGGAGAACAGCTCTACTGTCTGGTATGATGCGCTGTTAATCATAATTGCAATAATTACATTTTGCCTTTTGAAAACTATATATTATTGCTCTACCGATCACCAGAAAGTAAATTAACATTGAAGATGTGTGAATACCTGAGGGGGTTGACAGATGAGGGCAAGCAGGATTATGTTTTTACATAGACTTAAGTTTTGATTCTTCAGTCAATTAGTTATATGACTCTCTATTGAAAATTTTGTGGCAAATGTACAATCACTATAATTGTTCAGAACCTTTTATATTTCCTGATTGTTTGAATGTATGAAGTCACAAACTGGGTGTTGAAGAAAATTGAATTTAAGGTTGCTCTTTCTACAGATTGGACCTAGCTGTGAAATATATCTGAGACTAATAATTTTTATAGCAATTAATAACCTTTTACAGACAACCTTACACGATAGTAGATTTATGGGCTCTATTGATTTTTACGGTTGACATTGAGTATCTGTAAACTGAAGTGAACTAATCTGAATTTATTAAATTCAGATTCAACTAAAAAAAAATGGGAGGTTATTCATCATGAATACTCTCTTCTTATTCTTGATTTTTTTTTTTTTAATTTTAAAGCTATACCAATTCCTTTTGACAAGTTCCAAATTCTCATAATATTCATCCAGGTGAATTTAATTTTATTATTCAATTTTATTATCATCTAATAAAAATCATTTATTTAATGTGTTTATATTTGAAAGAAGAATTGCTGTATAGCCGAATGATTTAATAAAAAAGATTTATTGAAATAACATTTTTTACAAATATCTTTAATTTTTTAACTTAATATATTTTCGAGACTTCTGATATATGTTTTAAATAATAACCATTGTTCTACGAGAATCCAAAAAAATAAATAAATAATAACAAATTTATAATTTTATTAAATAAAATTTGAATTGTAAGATAACAATTCAAAGAAATAGAAGTATTTATAACAACGCCTTGTAACTTAAACATATTGCCAAGTTTTAGTTGATCCAAAATAAGATATATTATAATTCTTAAAAAATGTAAATACTTAAGTTTCTTTCTTCTAATATTTTTTTTTATTTAACCATTTTTATTCAATCATAGCTCATACCAATAGAATTATTTATAACAAAAAACGTTGCTTAAACATCTTACATAGTTTTAGTTAATCCAAAATAGTTTAAGTTATTAGAAAAAAAAGTACAAGTTTCTTTCTTCTTTTTTATATTGCCATTTTTTATTAATTACAAATACAAAATAAAATTAATCCAACACTAATTTCATAATGATAATATGTTTTAAAGTCAAAAAAGAGTAATCTATCACATTTCAATTAATATAAGTGTACTAAATTTACAATCTATATAATTTTAATACTTTTATTGTTTTGCTGTCGCATAACATTCCAATCACATAAAAGAAAAACTTATTCTTACTTATAATGCTTTTTTTTTTAAATAATAAATGTGTATTAGTTAAATTCTCGGTTTAACTATTAATTAAGTGTACAAATTTTTCAATGTGTACCTGTTCTTTATTTTAAATATGTTTTACATTGATCACTAATCTAGTTATATTTATAATAGTTTACTAATTATCTTAAGTAATTAGGTATTTTACAAGTGTTATCTACATCAGTTTTGAAAAGTATAGAAAATCATATCAGTCTTCATTTAAATACAAAAGTTTAGAATACAACTTCAACCATTAGTTAAACAAATATTAAGTTCTACACACAAAGTTTTACTCATTATTAAGTGCAATCTTACAACAATCAAAATATAGCATCACATGTTTGTATTGTTTTTTTTGTTCAGTCGTAACTAACTTATAATTTTATACTTTTATTGTAGTTAAATTTTATGTTTTCAATTCAAAATGTTAGTTCTGACAATTTTCCATCATTGTCTCGCTAAGAAATATACAGTTTTAAAAATATATACATTCTTATGATTATGATCACCAAATATAATTCATTATAAATTAATAATACAAGGATTTCATTTTGTTGACCAATAATTATTTATGTTCCATTTACCAATTCCAGATTAAGAGATTTATTTAAAATGTACAAGACTAATTAATAATTTGGTAGGAATATATATAAATATTTAAATGTCTTGCCTGTTGATTCTAAATTTGGAAACATTAGTTTTACTAAAATATGAGGAAAATAATGGAATTTTCTTGTTTAATAATGCTAAAAACCAATATTATCACAGAAAATATTCCTGAAATATGTTTTTTCTTCTTCTTCTTTCTGAACAGTCCAATATTCCCTTTACACTAACCAGACAATTCAAACAGTTTCACTTGGTTGTGATTTTCCAGTTCTCAAATCATTCAGCTCATCTTGTATAATTTTTTTAGAATATTTTTTTGCAAATAGGACTGATAAACATATCGTCCCAACAAGCATAAGTGTGCAAAGGGAAAATAATAATTGAAATTTTTTAAGTGATATGAATTCTCCGGCATGGTTTCCTTCTTTAATCAAAAGAGTGAGACATGTTATCACATTCATTGGAACTCTAAACCAATTAGATAGAGAAGCTCTGCATTCTTCAGGAAAGATGCGAGATCGTAGGTAGCCCATGGCTGGATAATACATTCCGACTGAAAATTCATAAATTAGAAATGCTGATAAACACAGCAAACTCATGGATGTCATAGTACTTGGCTCTAGATCATGGGTTTCAACATGTACAACAATATTGGTCAAAGAAAGAGTAACTAAACAAAATGAGAAAGCCGATAAGACGGTTGTAAATATGAGGAGGTTCTGTGGATAGTAATGCTGAGATATTAAAGAAGCATATAATTTAGATCCTGCCATCAAGCTGACCATAAACATAGAAAATATTAAACCTAAAGGAGGTTTAAGGTTTGTTAATATCGGTGTCCAAGAAAAAATGAAAGCATACATTACAGCTTCAAACACAGACTGAATGATGCCTAGATATAATAATAGACAATCATCTTGGAATAACAAGCGAATAGGTTCAAAAAAGCTTGATACCAAACTAGTACTGGATTTTTGTTGCACTGCAGAGTGTTCCTTCCATGTAGACTGGATAACTAACAAAGAAGTTATGAGGAAAGGTATTGCAAATAAGAAAGGAGATACAGGTCCAAAATTAAAATATTCAGCTAATATTTGAGCCGTGATTCCTGCTATAATAGCTGACAAACCATTATAAAATGTAGCTCTTGTAAAAGTATTATTTAACCACTCGGGAGGTAGTTTATAAAAATTTAAGTGCTCATTAACGTACCATGCTTCAAATGTTGTAAAAAGAATAGATGTTGATATCCCACCTAAAATCCTACCAATAAATAGTATTGTAAACTTAGAGCTAATTTTACTGAGACAGCATAATGAGTAAAATATTCCAAACGTTGAACAAAGAAGTTTTCTTCCGAATCGATCAGCCATTTGACCAATTACAGTCCCAAATAAACAGCTAGAAGCAAAACCGGTAATGTAGAGGAGAGCAATTGTGTCATCTGTGTAGCCATAATCTGCATAAAGCTTGTAAATATAAGGTCCCTGAAGCCAGTCCGCAAATGTGGATAGGTATAAAGCGATGAGGTAACACTTTTGTAGGTTCTTGTAATGAACATTGTGAGGCTCCACAATGGTATGGCTCTTTTTGTCGACTACAAATGCTCCAACAATAGCTAAAATTATCAGACATAAAAATAATATGAAATTCATTATTAACCGTTAAGTTATCAGATTGTTGTTAATAGATATCATGCAAGGGTTTTTCAAATGCTACCATATATAAATCTAAAGTTAAAAAATAGTAATTTTTAGGCGAACCATTTAAAATATAATAGGGTATTTGTTCCACAGGTTGTCGCTTCAACTTAAGTTTTAACTGTTTATTTGTTTCGTTTTTAATATTTTCCTAAAATACAAGTAATCGTGAGGTTTAGTGAGGAAAAGAAAATGTAATTATGGGTAATGAGAAGATTTTAGTAATCATTTCATCGAGGAATTAAAGTTTTAACTAACATTTCAGAGTTTAGATGATATATGTTCGTTTAAACGTTCATTTCTATATGAAATGATTACCAAAGTATACGCATTTCCCTTGATTATATACTATAGTTCATGATAATCAGTATTTTATTATATTGAAAGGGAAACATATGAAAAGTTAAAACTTGTTGTTACAACTCGAAGCAACAACCTGCAGAATAATTACCTAAAATATATATTAAATATTTTGTACATTTAATAATTAAGCAGAATAGTGTAGTTTATGAATTGATTTAAACTGAATCAATCAAGTTAGTATGATCAACATGAAAAATAGAAAATATGACATAAAGCAAGTATTATCATTATCAATTATTTATTTTAAAAACTGCTTTGACTTAGTGTTCCAAAGAAGAAAATTTATTTTTTAACGAAATGACTATTTAAGTTTATTTGCAGTCAGAATCTAATATAAGGAAGCCCATATTAATGTTTTTCCAGTGCTGGATAATTTAATGTCTTAAAAATAAATGCTTACCTTTTTCTATTTGTCTTTTCACAGCTTTCCATTTTTTTACTATTAAGTTATAAATTCTTGGTATCATTACTAATTCCCTTTAACACATATTTAGAAATGGTATATATTTTTGTACTTATCAGCATCTCACGAAACTTTCACAAACATTTTCAATGCTTGAAAATGTTTAATTAATTCCTTATGTCTACCTATGCTAAGTACTCCTAATTTATGTTGTCAATTGATATATTTGTAACCTCACTCTTGTTGAAGAACGGTTGATGTTGGAACTATTCGTGTATGGTTTGATGATTCGACCGCTGAGACGAATTTCATTCGATAGTAACATATCGATAGTCGTTCGTGAAAGCATAGAGATAAGATTAGGAAGCTTTTTATCCTTTCCAAGTCTAATTATTATCTGTCGATTTCTAACATTTTAGTTTACTTTTCTAACAATTTGATTCCACCTAACTTATATGTTTAATACTATTTCTGAATTTACTGTTCTAATTTCACCACTTATAGTGTATACCCACCTAATAGACCCAGTCTACTCCGTACTTTAAAACATGTATCATACGACTACCTCATTTACACTATCATCATCATCATCATAATCATAATCCATCCTCTCTACCGCTCATGCAGTGTGAGGTTTCTTTCTGTATAGCCCGGACCACACCGTACGATCCTCTACCAATTCTCTTCTTCTGTTCTATTGCAGGCGTCTCTTTGTAAACCTTTCCTTAATACCATCTTCCCAGGTATGTCGGAATCTTCCTCTGGACCTTCTTCCTTCAACCTTAGCCTCGTATATCATCTTGGCCAACTTGTTGTTTTCCATTCTTAAAATATGTCCAAACCATCTTAGACTGTTTTCTTCAATGACTTTCCAAAAACCAGTTGAAAAATATTTGTTTTCGCCTTTTAGGCCAAAAAATACGATCTCATGAAGTATTTTTGTCAATGTCAAGATTTATTCTAGAACAATGTTCTAAAGTCGTTGACGAAACAAATATTTTTTAACTGTGAAATACGTAAAATCCAACGGAAAAATTGTTCATCTAAATTAGGGAATTCTGCAATAGATTCCGACGACGTTGCAGTAGCTGACTCGGTAATCTAACTTATTTGTAAATCCTTGTTGATTTAACATTTTTTTCGTTAACCCCTATGATCTGCTTTACCTAGTGTGCGGGGCACACGAGCGCCGGGAGGCGTCTCAGGGTCTCAAAAAATTTCATTTCGTGTTGATCCCATAGCAAATTTTTTTTAGTTTCATGGCCACATTCACCTCCTTAGGGGATTTGCCGTTTTTTTGTAACTCCTTGTATAACTGAGTAAGTGTTTTTAATTTTAATCGCGTGCCTACTAGAGGGCGCCCAGGTTACGATTGCACACGGCATGACATGGGCTAGAGCCAGCACTGCCTGTGATGGGTATATGTTCGAGTAAAAATCAAATTTTAATTATATCAACATGATTTCTAACAAAATTATTATTATCATTTTGATGCCTTTGTCCTCAGTGAATTCTCCATTAGTGAAACCAGCTAAAGAAGGAAATATTGGAGTACTTTATATGCCTGTTTAATACGAACCTAACTGGGCATTCTGAATATAAGCAATAAATTCTTACATTCACATATTATAAATATAGTTATTTTTGAAATATTTATTCTAAAATTATTTTATATTATTGCTTTATTTAACGACTTTTTTATTTCATTTCAACTCATCGATTTAGTATTTTAAACCAATTTAAAAAAAAACAAAACATTGTTGCAACAGTTTATCGATTTCCTTTTAATAAAAATCTGAAACCCACTATATGTTATAAGTAAATTAATAGTAAAGTACCTAAGGTCATTTTTTATTATCCATTTCCTTTTTATTTAAAATAGTTAATAATTCCCCTATTTTTTATTTTATTTTTTCATGAGCAGTTTGGCTCTTTTCATTTTTGCTCTTTATATTTCACTTACAATCACCATCAAGATGAAATATACATTATATATGTAGTTTACCCCTACTGTCCTCAAGAATGATTACTTTAATACCACAACATTTCCGTATTTCGTATTTCAAAATACCAAATTCATTAATAACAATAGATATAAACAAATTGTTTTTATTTTTGATTTATTAAATTAATTGTTTGTTTGCAGTTGATATTAATGAGTGTGCTTCAATGCCTCTATGATTCCATAAGTCAAATTTTGAGGAAAAATGTAGAAAAGCGAACTTTGTTAGAAAATTTAGAAATTGTTATGTTAGCGATGGATGAAATTTGTGATGGAGGGTAAGTATGATTTTTTAACTTTTCTGATTTTACGAGCGATTCAATTTTTGTTTTAAATTCAAAACTCATTGTAAAAGTTGACTCTTATATTTTTGCACTATGTCTTTCGCAGTATATTAATGAAATTATTAAGATGAAGTGAATTACAGTAAGCTTAGAATAATAATTTCAAATTAAAAGATCTTGTATCCTAATAGAACTAGTAGACAAGTAGATAAATTTCTGAATTGGTTGGCATAGTATTTGGAATCTTGCTGGCCCAACTCGTACTTTACCAGAACTTGAGCATGTTCTAATAAAGGAATTTCACTGCAGAGCATTAGGCATTCTACTAAATATACCAAAATGTATACAGGCTGTGATTTAAGCTCATGCTAGCAATACATACATTCTGATCGATATGGAGATAGATTTTTAGTATTTTTTACAGTTTATAGAATGAAGTACTAGTCATCCATTTAGTCTTAGCTTAAATCACTAAGCTAATTAAATATTCTGTTATTAGTAATTCTTATTTAGTTCATTACTGTTGGCGATTTAGGGATGGGTCCCCATTGTCAGAAAACATCTTTTTACTTTCTTCAGGATTTATATGAAATCACAAATCTGTCGGATTTGATCTAAAAATGTCTAGGATAGAATATAATTTTCTATCTGTTGATAATGCTATCATTATTGGAAACAAGTAAAAAATATGTTGTGATGATGTAGGCATACCTTCAAATCTTTGTCGAGACTATATGTTCTAGATGAATGGTTATGAAATTCCAAATAAATTTAACGAATGAAGTAACATCCCTAGATTCTGGATTTCTCTTTACTGAAATTCCAAAGTTAAAAATCAAACCATAATCATTTTCACTAAATGGAAAGAGATCTAATGTAAACAAACCAAAATTCACCCTTAGTTGCATGCCCTCCTACTGTTCTAGAGTAGCTTTTAAGCTTATTTTGTGAAACTATTCATTCTTCAAGCATACACCTACAATCTTTGTAAAACCAATTTGGCTGTTTATTTTATTTTATTTTCAAAGTTACTAAAAACAATATAAATTTATGAAAAACTGTTTTTAACATTTAATATAGTTTTTAATGTTTAATGCACTCAGGCTGGTTGTTGTTGATTCATTAAATAATTAGGTTCTTGGTATATATTGTCTCAGTATGAGTTTAACTCGAGAATAGAATAAAATAATTCAGTTATCAAAGATATTAGCACATTATTGAACGGAAAACAGAAATGTGTTTTCTCTCAGAGTTTTTTAGTTTTGTAGAAGATATGGTTAAATTTAAGGCTAGACTACTCCAACTCTTGATTCAGCTGCCTACCTTTAAGGTTTCCTATTGTTATTTTAATCTAAAGTAATGTAATCTCCCTATTTCTTCAGAATAATATTAGAGGCAGACCCAACCAGTGTCGTACAAGGAGTGGCTTTGAGGACAGATGATATTCCACTTGGTGAACAAACTGTTGCACAGGTAATTGTTAAAAATAGCTATTGTTTTGAAAAATATCTAAGATTTCTCTTATCCCTAAAAAAAGGTTTTGTAGATAATTATTCTGATTTAAATAAAAAAAATTTCTGATTAATATCTGTCACAATAAAGATTGTTACCATAAAAAAATGTATTACTATTAATACTGACTAATTATTAATTATTCCTCATTGTTATCCAAGGTTATGAATCCCTTAAGTATATGATATCGATAATCAGTAAGAATGACAGTTTTCAAAACTCGTTGAATTTCTAAGCGGTTCTAAAATAAAAGAATCTCTTTCAGAATGATTTCCCCAAATTAAAATAATAAATATTTTTATTTTGAAGAGAAAAGATTTGTCCTGACCGAGATACAAGCCCAGGTCGGCTGCATCTCAAGTGCAATGCTCTAACAACTGAGCAGGGGTCGAATTCAAGCCAGACAAATCCATTCTCTTCATCAATCCTATATCCCCTATCCTATAAAATAATAAATATTTTCAAGTCTATTAAATTAGATCAAACATCATATTTTTTTTTTAATACTTGATTTAATGAGATATTTAAAAAAAATGTACAAGCATCTACTGTAATTTCATAAATGTTTATTTTTGCTTTTTGTAGTACTGTGAAGTATTTTAGGAATCATTTTGATAGTATATTTAGCTTGATGGATAATTAGATAGTAATTAGAAATCCTACTTAGAAAAAATATTATTTCTTTCATTTCCCAACTGTTTTGGTAACAAGTGTGGTTGATTTACACTTCTCAAGTTTCGAGGTAACTGTTCTAATGTTTAATGTGATACAAAACTTCAATAAATTTTAAGTATTATAGGTTCTTCAAAAGTATTCCAAACAGCAGAAACTAAAAAACATCTGGGAAATGATTGAGATCCAAGCAGTTAGTGAAGTGTTACAATCTAATCCTTAAAAAGAATTTTTTTTTCTTGCAGCTTTGAAGATGTGAAACAACCATTAAATGAATTTTAAAGAATCGTTAAAGTAATAAACATTTATTAAGATTTAAATTAATAGTGTTTCTGTTTCACTACTATATCTTAGCTATTATGTTTTTGTTTGGGAAAACTTCCATTCCCAAGTTTACAAATACAAATTATAAATAAGTTCTAATAATATCAATTAGAAAAACGGATAACTACAAAGTAATTTTTTTTTCATTTTTATTCTTGTTTTTTACACTATCTTTTTTACTTTATCCTTCTTTAGCTCGAATTTAAAGCCAGATAAACAAACAAAGGTCCTATTCTCAGTCTTAGAAACACAAAATTTCACTGATCACACTAATGGAAAAAAAATGTTGGGTATTCGGAAACTGGTTATATTCTATGGTTGAGTCTATTGTATTTGTTAATAGGCTGTTGGAGACATAGAAATCTTGCATATATATATATATATATATATATATATATATATATATATATATATATATATATATATATATATATATATATATATATTGGTTTCTACTTATCTTGACTGTTGTAGAAATATATTGTTTATGGTTCTCGAGTTCCAGTCAGTTATTAGTTCAAATAACTGACTGGAACTCGAGAACCATAAACAATATATATATATATATATATATATATATATAGCAGAATAAAATAATATTTTCATTAATTTTACTTTTCACTTATTTAAAGCTTTCAAATTTACAACAAAGTTATTATACTATTTTACGTTGGATATTGTTTAATATTCCATTATAACCTTTTACGTTTTTTATAATTTCATTATGATTTCAGTTTCCTCTTGAATCTGATTACTATTTTTGCTGGCTTAAGTCGCTGTTTACCTATTGAAATTCACTGTGTAATGATAACAATTATTGACATGTTTCTTACACAGTCAAAGATGGTGGTATCATTGTTAACATTCTTTTAATTCCTTATTTTATTTTTATTTTTCAGGTTCTTCAAAGTGCAAAGGAGCAAATTAAATCTGCAATATTAAAATAAGTTTAACTTAAAATTTCTTTATTGGATTTTAAGTATAATGTAAGATGAAATCTTTGTTATTATGTTGTGTAAGTTTTTATTATAAAATTTACTGTAAAAAAATAAATATTTATTATGAAAAATATAAATTGAAAGCATTCCTTCAGTTTGTTTATTTAAAAATATATAATTTTTAATAGAAGTTTATTTCTGTATGAATAATAGCAACTTAAATTGTATTGGCTATTTGATAAAGTAGGTACACATGTATATTATTACAAATATATTTTTTAAAATGTATGTTTATATAAAAGAATGTTTTATATAAATTGATAGATATGTTTGAACATTCTTTCCTTCATAATCACTAATTAACCAACTTTGTTGGAAAATGGGACTTAATAACTTTTTTATAAATTTCCCAACTATTAGTTTGATTTTGTCAAACCAGATCTGAATGTAAATCTGGTTGCCTTGAAGTCACAGTTCTGATTCTCATATCTATAAGTTCTTCTTCGTTACCCATTACCTAAAATGTTCCCCAGTAATATTTTTCCTTCCATTTTCCCTAATTAATTGTTTGATATTAACCAGCTTGTCAGTCTTTTATAATTTAATATGAAGACTTTATATTTAACAGTCTATAACATTTATAAGATTCTTTAACTGTGTTGCTTTAAATTTTTGCAAGTGAAACATATTATATAAATAATTTTTTAGAGTGTTAACAATTAGGTTAAGTTAAGATTTGAAATACGTCCTTATTCTGTGTTTTGTTGAGTTATGTTATGTGGCCAGAGAAGTGTAAAACATTTCCTCTTTTATGTTTTTAGAGTAGCTATTACAAATTTCTACTTTGTTGCATTGAATTTTTCTTTTAATATATAATATTGAAAAAAATAAAAATAAATTCCCTCCTTTTCAATTTGGATCTCGAAAAAGCTTTAAGAAATTCAAAGGTACAGTTATCGGCTCTATTTTTAAATATAAGGTACAAGAGTTGGCATAGACATCATTGACCGCTCATCTAATGCTGTGAAAGCTACATTCCTTGCATTGTCAAAGCAGCTAAGAAGCTTGGGTTAGTGGTGAACAAACAAAAAACAAAATATATCCATGCAGGAGAGCCTGACACTCCAGAGAGAATGTTTCAGATCACACCGTGATAACACCGTGGGGGCCGAGATAAAGAAAGAGATCTTTTCAGCTAACGTGTTTCTACAGACTTGACTGATACCAGAAGAGCCACCAAGGTAGTTCTTGGCAAAATCTTTAAAAGGCCGGTGGTAATTTTTGGCTTAGAAACATGGGCACTTTTTTTTTTTACTGAAACACCATAGGAGAGTATTAGCTTTATTATAGATGTCATTTTAAATTACTTTGTTTCCAACATCGAGAAGCTTCGGGTTTTTTTTTTATTAAGCTCAACTATCAGTCGTTATTCTCCAAGTAACTTCTTTGTTGAGCTTGGTAGTTTTACTTTATGTAGTATGTAAGGTGTATAAAAGATGACCATTTTTCAACCTTCTTCTTCTGCCTCTAACTCCTGTGTGCCGCTAAGCGGGGTGTTGCCATCTCGGTCCACCGAGCCCATTGGTTTCTGTCCCTTGCGATTCTTCTCATCTCCGGAGTGGTGAGTCCTCTTGCTGCACCCAGTTTCCCAATGTAGTCGGAGTACATACATCTGGGTCTACCACGAGGGCGTCTCTCTTCAAAAAACCCCCTGGCCTTTCGGGTATCACTCATTCTGCAGACATGGCCTAACCGTTTCAATTGCCGCTCTTCCAGGATGTCCCACACTGATCTTACTCGCGAATCCTGTCATTTCTGATACAGTCCCTCCTGCTCCTGCCAACTATCCTTCGGAGGAATCTCATTTCAGCCGCTGCCATCCTATTTGCATGTTTATCGAGGGTTGTCCAACTTTCAGATCCATACAAAAGCACTGGAAGGAAACCCGATTTATATATCCTAATTTTGCCATCTCAGCTTACTTCATATTTTCCGATGATAGTTTTGGATATCTGGTAGTACAGTCCATTTCCCTTCATCACCCGATTTAGATCCTCCTGGTCTATTTTACCATCTTTGCTCATGACTGTCCCTAGATATGTGTAGGTGTCCGCTATTTCTAGGTGTTCGCCATTACATAATATCCTCGGCTCCAGATTTTCCCTTCCTACACACATAATTTAGCTTTTAGCTGGATTTATGTGCAATCCTCTTAGCTGAAATTCCTCATGTCATTCATTTAGTGGTGTCTGGAGAGCTTCCTGAGAGTCTGCAATCAGTACTATGTCATCTGCACATATCATAGCTTGACCAAGCACTGGTGTTAGATTCCAGTATACCACCACAGCTCTTGGAGTTCTTCTTATACATACCTTCTATACCTCATCCATGAGAAGGGCAAAAAGCAAAGGACTAAGGTTGTCCCCCTGTTTTACTCCTTTAAAGAAGTGAAAAGGTTGGGATGTGCTTTGGGATCCTGCAAGGGCTAGTGGATGCGCTCCACTAGTGGGTATTAACGACCCTCCGGTCTCCTGAGTTCAGTACACATAACAGAACAGTACACTGTTCACAAACACTGACACTAAGTACAAATATAGTAAACACCCCAGAAACGCCTCTCCTGGGAAGACTCAATGTTGGGAGTATAGCCGGCAACCTGTTGTCCCTGGGCAAGGGGCCTCTATCACTGGGCCAATCACCCGTATACTGAGTAAACTGGTTCAAAGTAAACAATGCAGCCATTTTTCAACCAAATACTTATATTATTATTTCTTTGACATAAAATACAATTAAAACTAAAAGTATAGTCCATTGTTATCTACCGTCATTAGCCTCTTACGTAATTCCTGAGGAGTAAGTTCGTGAGGGACCAGTCTACAGCATTTTTTCACCTTCCCAATGGATCGTAGATGGCGACTAACAGTATCTTTCGACAAACCACACTCCCTGGTAAGTTCGCAAGTACTTGTGGATGGATTTAACTAAACAGCTTCCTGAAGAACCTCACCAATATCTATTAATGGACACCCGAAGCCCTTCTTCCTTTCCAACGTCGTATTCCTACTACTAAAGTTTTCTAACCAACGCCGCGCAGTGCGCTGGTCAAGGACTCCTTCATATTTAGTAATTTCACAAGTGGCTTCAGCGAAATTATAATTTCGTAAGACAATGTCATGTTTCTTCTTTGAAAAAAAAACTAAAATGAGGTTTTTTTTAAGAAGTCGTATGGGATTAAATAAGTTTAGAGATTGCACTAAAGGGATTATTAATAATTGGTAAGTATTAAATAGGATTAAAATATTTACAGTGCTTGAATTCTTGAATTTGAAAAACCTATCTTTTTTTTTTTTACACTCTATTATAATGGAAAGCCGTTAGCTTTTGTTTAGTTATTTGAAAATTCGAAAAGGTATCATATAAAATTACTCTCCGGAGACTTTCCTGCTGGTAATTTGAAAGACAATCGGAATATATTTAATCTATAACTTTTGGTAGATAATAATTGAAAGATATCTAATTATCTAAATCGATGAGGTAATGAAAGACGTGTGCACGGACCCACCGTATATTTTTTTAGCAATTTTGAACTCATAAACCATTAATATTAACAGCGTTTTTCATTTATAATTTAAAAACGGTGAATAGCATTTAAGAATTTGTAGTACATTAAATATAAGAATATCGATATGTACCTGTAACCACTACGACCCGTGAACGAGTCTGGGGTTCAGTACATGGTAGAGACTGTACTGTTTCATGGACAACGGTTCTGCAAGGAGGTGACTTGTCCTAGGTCACACACAACCGCCAGGTTTTCCCCCCTTATTTTTGGTACCCTATTTTTATAATATTTTATAGAGGCTGGGTGAGCCCCGGTAGGGTCCTAGATCCCATATGATCCATCTCCCGCCGCAAACAGACTAAATAAAAATAACTGCCTGCAGCGGGATTTGAACCAGGACTTCCGGCATGGCTACTCAGTAATCTACCACTGAGCCACTCCGCTCCATCGATATGTACCGCAAGATGATAATAGGGTGAAGAAATATGACTGTCATCTCAAAATAAATCTCATTAAATAACGACGGTTTTGTTCGAAATGGAGTCCGAAGTATGAGTGGTGTGACCTGTGCCGTTGTGGTTAACATAATTCACTTCTAAGCTCAAGATTGCGGGTTCTAAGCCTGGCAGATGTCCATTGGTTTTCTATAGGGAGTAGAAAACCCTTGGTTATAATATCGACTGCCAAAATCCGAGCCTTTTTCAGGTACTCGTTAAAAAAACCCTATCCTAATTATACCTGGATAGGCAAAATTTAGAACTCCTACTTTAGTATCGTCCAAAAAGCAATAGCAGCATAAGTATATTGGGAATCATTGCTTACAACAGAAGATAAATATTGTTGAAAAAACATATAATTCTACACCCAATGAACAAAAAAAAACTTCAAATTTGGTTATCTTCTCCTCTCGAAATTCAAATCGCATGATTTCATGAAAAACAAAAGGGCTGATGAAAGACCAAGATCATAAACGGTTCCTTCTCCGAAGATAGTCGTAGGTGGAATTTAAAAAAAGAATAAAAGCCAGTCATATTGAATAGATGAAATGGAATACATTGCACTTAATCATTTGAAAAAATATCCTTTAAACATACTCGATCTCCTTTTGTCGAATGGTACCATTTATAAGTCTTGGTATCTGTTCCGCAGGTTGTCTCTTTGAGTTGAGTTACAACACTGTTTTTTCGTTTCATTTTTAACCAAAAATATAAGTTTTCATGAGCTTTAGAATGAAGAAGGGAATGCAATTATGGATGATGCAGATTTCGGTAATCATTCCATCAAGAAATAAAAGATTCAACTAACATTTCGAAATATAAACGATACATATTTGGTGAAACGTTCATTTCTAGATGGAATTTTTCATAATTACATTCAGTAATTATTCCGCAGGTTGTCGCTTCGAGTTGAGTCACAACAAGTTTTAACTTTTCATTTCTTCCCCTTTTAATATTTTGTAAAAATAAAAGTTGTCATGAACTATACTATGTAAAAGAGAATCTAATTAAGGGAAATGTGCGTACTTCGGATCATTTCATGTAGAAATAAACGTTTCAACGAACATACATCAGCTATACTTCGAAATATTAGTTGAAACTTTTATTTCATGATGAAATGATTACCAAAATCTTTTAACTTTTCATTCATCCCCCTTTTATTATTTTTAAAATAACAAGTTATCGTGTGCTTTAGCATGAAAAAAAATGTGGATACTTCGTAATTTTTTATATTGTGAAAAAAGACTTATAAACTAGACACGTTACCATCATCTCTTGTGAGCATTTCCCGTAGGGTTTGAATTATAATGAATCAAAAGTTGGCAACAAAACAGGCCACAATTTCAATATCAAATATATCCTCTTTGACCTGGAGCTGTCAAATGGATGGAGCCGAATGGAACGGCCGTATTTGGAACGACACGTAACTGTTCCAATCTTCTTTGGAACGATGTTATATCATTTATTGGGACATTGTTTCTATGTTATTGTTTTGATATTTGTGTATGACCTTTCCCCTCAGTAAGCCTTTTGCAAAATGCAATCGTCGTGCTTAAACTGTACATCAGGCAGGATTTTAATGTTAACAATTTATTGTTAAAAATGTCTACAACTCAATTATATATAAAGGTGAGGGAAATAAGAAGCACTAATTTATTATAATCCTCTGTGTTTTACAAATTATTAATATTTGATACATATTTAGTAAAATGGCTGGGAGAGACCTTTAAAATTTAAAGTTATATTTATTTAAGATACCAGAATACCTCTTGTCGAAAATTGGCTAATCTAAAATGTTGGAAAGGGTTTAAATTAATTTCAAACGTACAGATTGTTTAAATCCTTGTTCTTTGTCAGGCATTCATGGCTAACACATTGTTTGTTTAGGTGACATTAATCTTTAAGCTAAAGTAATTTATGATTTTCATTGTTAAAATCTCAAAAGCTTTTTAGTCTTGAATCCTGTTCAATTCTATGCTAAGTACACTATCTCTAATCCTAAGTTCAAACCGACAAAATCATAACAAAATGTGTTATATAATCAACTTCAGTTCCAGTGTAATACTGATTGAAAATTTTTAGTGAATACTTTTTCTTTACATAGTTTCAAAAGGCTTAAAACCAGCTCAAATGAAATTTTCGACAACTAGAAATTATTAAAAAAGAAAAAAATGTGGCTCGGTATGTTATTCTGATATGTTTTGTTTTTTGTCAGATATTTACAGTTAAATAATTGTGAACACAAAATGTAATATCATTGAAAATTATATGTATGCTGAATATGTCCTTTATTTCCCATGTAAATTGTCATGTTAGCTTTTTATCAGTTTACTATTCCATTATTTTTTTACATACTATAGCTGTAAATAAAGAGGATTTAATATTTAATCTCTGTCTATTTCTTTATTTTAAAAATGTTTTTATGAAGTTTATGTTATTATATAACATTTAATTTTTATTAAATATTTGTTAGGACTTTTTAAATATATGGGATCACATGTGAAATGTTTAATCATGTTTATAAACAATCAACTGAGGCTTCTGAGGATTTCTTCTTCATTAATGTTCTACTAAACAAATTAGACAGACTAAATACGTATACTTACCAGGACTTCACTAATGTCGATTGAAAAACTAGAGACTTTTCTATCAAAAATATTAACACACATAACTCGAATTCCCTGGTACATCAGTTATAAAATATTGCGTACAAACTGATCCCTGGGACAAAATTACTTTTTTTACTTCAGATAATAATAATTTTTGAATAATTTCATAGTCATACCAACAAATCTATGCAGAATATGGTTTCAATACATTTACCAAATTTATATTACATATCTGAAGAAGGCTGTTTAGGGTCTGGTTAAAAGACTTCCTAGTGTGATATCCGTTTGAAGTTTCAATAATGAGTAGATAGCGGTGCTGCCCTATCTATTATACCTGTCATGTCAGTTGTGTCAACTGATATGTAATAACTAATAACATACACTTTTTGTCATTCACAGGCTGAGCAACACATGTGCGTACAAAAAAAAAAAAACAATGAGCCCCAGACCTTAAGTTTTTTCAAAAGAATAGGAATGATATACATAACAAAAACTAAGTTTTTAAAATTAATATTTAATGAATTTCTTAATTAATTAAAATACATTTGATACAGTGCATTTTTAAATATAAGAAAAATTATCATTTGTTTATAATCATCTGTTTTTTCTCACATCTATGATTTACATGTTTAATATATATTTATTAATTTGTTTGAACACAAGGATCTTAAATTACATTAATAAAGTGGTAGTCATTTATTCAATTACAATACTAGTATTAAATATCATCAGTGAACTATCAACAAAATTACTATGTTGATTTTGATTAATTTTCATCCGCGATGTTGGCTTTTTAAGTTAATAGTGTCAGAAAATTACTAATTAAAAATTGCTCTTTGTTTTAAAAAAGCTCATTGTTTGTAACGGATTTGACTTTCTCTATGTTTATGACTTTAAAAGATATCTTAAAACTTTAGACCTAGATTCATCCTAATTTTTTTTTTTTTTAATCATATGGTCCAGAACAAAATATTTTCTATGGTATTTTGTGTATTATTAGTATTTTAACCACATGAATTAAAAAAGTGGTTATTAGCCAATGGGCATTGATCAAAGTATAAAGTATGATATTTTATAAACCTTTGTTGCTTTTTTTCTTAATTATTTAAGTAATCTTAAATATTACTCCCAATTTTCAATAATTAGTCATTACTATATTATTAAATAGAATTTGAATTTATTTTAAACCTCAAACCATGTTATGACTATATCTTAAAAATTATATATTTCTCATAAGTTGATAGTGTATTGTCAAAAACAGTTCTAGTAAATATTATTATTAACGCCCCCCCCCACAATTTTGGTAGTCAGAGCTGAAAAATGTTGATAGCTAAACTAATTTTATTGATCATATGATTAATCAAGGACTATACTTTTAAACTGTATATAATGTTTTAAAGATACCTTTATAAATGAATCCACTTATCCCAGACCTGATTTGGATACAAAACTCTTTAAATAGCCCAGAAATAGATATCCTCTACAAAAATCGATTTCAAAAATGGTTGTTAGCCCCTGATCATTGCTCAGAGTACAATTGTGTAAGATATTTTGTTTACTTATATCTATTTACTTGATTATTTAATGCTGTATTAATATATATTTCTACAGTTATATTCAATCATTCTGTTAATTGAAAACATATTTAACCCTTAACTTTTTGTTAATAGTTATGGTTAAAACATCATGATGGAATAAGTTCCAATGTTGGCCTGTTTTCATATCTATATTAGCCTAATATTATTTCTTCATTCAATGTAAGTTTCATAAACCTGTATCTGTTATATTTTTCGTTAATTTTTAAAAAAATTTTAGGGAGCTAGAGTGTGGATCCCTCATCCCCAGAAGGTTTGGAATGGAGCAAGAGTTACCGAAAACTATGTAAAAAATATAATCAAATTGATAACTGAAGATGGAGAGGTAATAATATATTTTTTATTACTTTTATTATTATAGGCGTTCCAACATGGGTTACCTCAACCTGTCAGAGCAGAGCTCCACACCTCTTGATCCACCCAATCATCTTCCTGGAGACCCCTACCGGCCATCTCTTCCTGGACTCCCTCCATCCACCTGCTTCTGGGCCGTCCGTGTCCTCTCCTCCCTGGTGGAACCCAATCCAGCACTCGGTTTGACCGATTCTTTCATTTGTTAATATATTCTCATCCATCCTCTGTTGAATCTCTTCGTTTCTTAGTCTATTCAGCCTGGTGACACGGAGACACCTCCAGAAATCCATTTTAACCGCCTGCACCTTTGAGTACAGACGGTAGCTCATAGTCCAGGTTTCCGAAGAATAAGTCAGGATAGATTCGACAATGGTAGTGAAAATAAGGCGTATATTTTCCTTATACATGTCTGTGTTCCAAAGGACCGGATGTAGCATTCTAGTAGCTTTTTGGGCTTGCTCCACCTTTTTCCTGACGTCATACTCCGACGACCCGGTAGTATCCAAATAAGATCCCAGGTACTTAAATACATTTACTTTCTAACAGGCCTCCCTGTCCACCAGAAGCGCATTTGTATCAGGATCTCCAACGGCCATATACTCTGTCTTCTCGAAGTTAATTTTTAAGCCCACCGTTTCGTAGCAGATCTTTAGGGTATACACCATCATTTCAAGGTAGACCTTCCGCCTCGCAAACACGACCTGGTCATCAGTGAAGAATAAGGATAGCAGCTGTTCGCCTTCAATGAACGGCCCAACATTGCTTGTACCTAGGTGGGTGACATGCTGCACCCTTGCTTCAATCCCTTAGTACCATGAAAAGGGTCCGAAAGGTGTTTACCACATTTAATCTGATATATTAAACGTCACCGAAGTCGTCTCAGGGCCCGCTGGGTTATTTAATGAACATGACCGCGTCACGTACCATTTCCCCCCGCCCTAGACTCGGCCGCTCATGATCCGGGGCTGGTATTCATCATATTTCCAGCTACCCTGTCAGCGAAAAGCAGGACATTGCGCTACCAGCCATTGCGACCCGCCTGTTACCTAGAGCTATAGGTTCCCTATAAGAGGGCAGGGATTATTATTATATATAATAATATATTGCTCACTGATGACTACCAAGCGTTCAGGGCTCTTCGCAATTTGACACAGTCTACAATCAGACAAGCAAAATCCAAATATTTCCACGAAGCCCTTTCCTCGGCTCCCGATCCTAAATCTAAATGGCAACTCCTCCGAAAACTCTCCCTCTGCAATTCAACATATTCCAGAGCCTTTCCTGCTTCGCCAGATGAAATGAATTCGTATTTTTTGTCTACTTCAACTAACACATCAATATCATCACCCTCCGTCTTCTCACTAACTCCATCTTTCAACCCCGACAATTTTTTTTTCTCTGACATTTCACCTACCGACATTATTTCCTCCGTTATCAAATCCTCCTCCAGTTCTACTGGCTTTGATGAGATTCCCGTCAAACTACTCAAACTATGCCTCATCGATATCCTACCTGTCCTTCTTTTCATTTATAATTTCTCACTACAAAACGCAATATTCCCAACTTCTTGGAAAAAAGCCCTAGTCCATCCTATAAATAAAACCTCTACCCCTTTTTCTCCCAAAGACTACCGGCCAATCTCCATACTTTCCAACCTTTCCAAACCTTTCGAAAGAATAGTCCAGTCGCAAATATCAAATTTTCTCAAACAGTCCAAACTCCTGGATCCGCTGCAATCTGGTTTTCGTCCTGGTTTTTCCACTCAATCTGCCCTTACCAAAATCACTACGGACATACATAAAGCCGTGGACAACAAACAACTAACCGTGCTAATCCTATTAGATTTTTCCAAAGCTTTTGATTCCTTGGACCATTCTATCCTTTTTTCCAAACTAAAGTCATTGTCCTTTTCCAACAGCTCTATACTATGGTTCCAGTCCTTCCTCTCTGGCAGGTCCCAAGCGGTTTCTATACCCAACCAACCCCTTTCCTCTTTCCTAGCCCTATCCTCAGGCGTGGCACAGGGCTCAAGCATCTCTCCTATCCTTTTTAACTGTTACATCAACGATCTTCCTAAATCCGTTCACCACTGTTCCTACCATCTATATGCTGACGACTTCCAAATCTATTTATCCTTTCCTCCTTCTGAGCTATCATTCGCATTCGCCAGTATTCAGCAAGACCTCGATAGGATCAGTGCCTGGGCAACGCTGAACAAATTGGAATTGAACGCAATGAAAACCCAGGCCATTGTTCTAGGTTCCAATTCCCTTCTTGCAACTATCCCCACCCTCCCAACATTGATCCTAAACGACAACCCTATCAGTTTCAACTCCTCCGTTAAAAACCTAGGCATTACCATGGACAAAAACCTCTCTTGGAAACCACATGTCGCCCAAATATCCCGACGATCAATTAGTTCCCTGAAATTATTCCATCGATCCCGGCATCTCCTTACACAATCTACCCGGAAGCTTCTTGTATCTTCCCTTATCTTCCCCCACTTTGACTACTGTTGTGTGGTATACGGGGGCCTCTCGAAATTGCTAGAGGATCGCTTAAAAAGAATTATGAACTGCGCTTTAAGATTTGTCCTTGGTACTCCGAGGCGTTCCCGGGTGTCACATCATTATGATGAGTTAAAGTGGCTCTTCCCACCCATTCGTAGACATTATTTCCTTAGTGTTTTTCTATACCAATCCATTAACTCGCAACACCCTTCATACATCTATAGTCTCCTTCAATTTAAATCCACTGTCCAACACCATCAAACAAGATCCCGCCTCTCCGATCTCTACATTCCATCCCATAGAACTAAGGCATTCGACCGTTCCTTCCTCGCCTTCCACTGTGTGGAACTCAATCCCTCCTTTCATCCGCCATTCATCTTCACTGGCCTCATTTAAATCCCTGCTTTTCCATCATCTCTTGGCATCCCAAAAAAATGCTCTCCAGGCAGGCCAATCTTCCGCTTGAATTAATGTGTGTCGAATACTCGATCTCGTTACCTACGTGTTTGTTTATTTTTCCAACAACAAAGAAGATACAAACTTTGTAAATACTTTATGGCATCTATGCAATTTATTTGCTTTATTTAGCAATTCCGTTATTAACTATTATATTAATGTTATTTATTATTATTTTGTTAATATCAAACCTTTATATATATATGTTTTATTTTTATTTTTCTAGAAAATTGGTTGAATTCCTGTAAAGTCTATTACTTTTTAATCAGTTATTTATTTTATTTTATTTTTTTTCTTTCTCTATTTCTATTATGTTTTGTCACTCATGATTACTTCTTGATTTGTATCATTATGTGCCTCCTGGCCAGATGAATATTATGTTTATTTTACTTGTTCTTTATTGTTATTCTAAAGGGACTTGGTCCCAGAATAAAGTTTGTTTTCTATTCTATTCTATTCTATTCTATATATATTTTAAATATAATTTTATCATATTTTTATATTGTATAAAAGTTATTTTGTGAAAATTAAATTATTTTTTTCCTATGTACATGTTGACAATACTTCACAATTGATAAAGTTGTGAAATACTTGAAAATGGAACTAAGAATTGTTGATAATTTAAAAATTTTGTAAGTTTTGCATGTGGAAGGAATGCTTGACAGAATGAAATAATTTTTGAAATTAAAATTTATTTTAGTTCAAGTTTTTGCTAGAATTAAATTTAATTTATTTCTTTAAAGAACAGAACAGTGTGAATTGCAAATTGGTTATTATTATTTATCCTCGACCATTTTCTAAATTTCTCAAATTTTTCTTTTATGATATTGGACATGTATATATATTATCTAGAATTATTACTCAGCATTTAATATGTTTGATATAGGTGAAAGAATTAACAATCCGCAATGATGATGAGCTCCCTCCACTCAGAAATCCTGATATCCTTATCGGTGAAAATGATCTCACGTCTTTATCTTACCTTCACGAACCTGCCGTACTTCATAACTTGGAAATCAGATTTTGTCGACATAATGCTTTTTACACATATTGTGGTATGTATTAGTTGATTCTACTGATTTACTTATAAAATTTAAATTTTATTTAGTTTTTCACGTTATCAAGTCTTATTAATAGTTTATCATAGTCTCTTGTTTTGAAATAAATTAAAATGTCTATCTGTGAATATTTCTTTTCTGAAGTGAATTACGGTACATATAAAGATTTTTTAAGATAATTTGTAAAATATCATGCAATCAAATGCTTATCTATACATATTATAAAACAAAGTCTTCGGCCTTATTTGTTCGCAGTAAACTCAATAACTACTGCACGGATTTTCATGCGGTTTTCACCAATAGATAGAGTGATTCACCAGGAAGGTTTTGGTATATAATTTGTTGAGGTTTTGTGTAAATGGGTTGGAATATCGTTTTATCATATATGGGTTTCACTGAAGATGCTGCTTGCCTAATCCCGTGCAATTATCTAACATGCAAGATAATAAATTTGTATCTAAAGAAATATTTGGGTTTATTTTTATAATTTCTATATTATAAAGTACATTAGCTGAGATGGGAAGAAAGAAAATCAAGACTCCCAAAGAAGCCTTACCAATTATATTCAGGTGGTCCTTAGTAGCAAATTAAAAAAAAATACATTACACAGACAAATTATGTAGGCATAATAGCCTTATTACCCGAGCAAAGCTGGGGTGGGTCGCTAGTATATTATAAAAGTAAAAATGTTTTCTTTGCAGGTATTGTGCTTGTTGCCATTAATCCTTTTAAAGAAATGTCTATATATGGACCGGATACAATTTGGGCTTATAGAGGGCAGGCAATGGGTGATCTTGATCCTCATATCTTTGCAGTTGCGGAAGAAGCATATACCAAAATGGAAAGGTAAAAATGTATTTTTTTTTAATTATTTGATCTTTTTTTTTTAGATGATGTTAAACAGATATACAGATAACAAATATTATGTATGTTCTTAAGTATTATGTGTACTAAAAATATACTAGATACTCCCTTTATTTATTCTATCTTCCTCTATTAATTTTTTTTTTAAGTGACTTAGCTGTCCTGTTACTATTAAATTAATGCACTTGTTCATATATTAATATACTTTTTATTTTACTGAAATAATTTATTCTGTTAGAGAACAGACTGATCAAAGCATCATTATTTCTGGAGAATCTGGGGCAGGAAAGACCGTTACAGCCAAATATGCAATGAGATATTTTGCAACGGTGGGAGGATCAGCAACTGAAACACAAGTTGAACGAAAAGTACTTGCATCGAGTCCTATTATGGAGGTTGGTTTATTTTCATAGATCAATTAACATTGTAATCTATATTTTTACTAACTTCTTTTCTCTTTTTTTTTCTTAAGGCTATTGGTAATGCTAAGACAGTAAGAAATGACAATAGTTCTAGATTTGGTAAATTTATAGAATTACAATTCTCCAGTAAATACAGGATAGTTGGAGCTAGTATGAGAACATACCTCCTTGAAAAGTCCCGAGTTGTTTTCCAGTCGACGGGAGAAAGGAACTACCATATATTTTATCAAATGTGTGCAACTCGAAAACAATTGCCTCATCTTTCCTTAGGTAATAATAACTTGAGAAAGTTATTATAAATTATCTTAAATATTGTAATTAATTTATTTATAACTTCTTACAATAAAATATTTTTATTTATATGTCAATCTTTTATGGTTGGTTTAAAATTAAAAATAAGTATAAAATATTCTATCTGTAAGCTATAAATTGATGTGATAAGTATATATTTAGGATTTCATAATTTACAAATGAACGGTATTATATATTCTTATACTGTCAAATGAACCAAAATATAATCATTTTATCAAAAGGGGGGAAACATAGCAATGTCGAAGAAAGCCTTGGACGGTTTATTTTATTTTTTTTAATATCAACTAAATTATTTATTTTAATTCCTGTTATTTATTATAGTTTTGGTCTAATAGGTGAAGCTACAGAATATAATTATTTATGTGATCCCGACTGCATCATACCATCTGTAGATGATGGTAAAGCATATGAAGAAACAATATCTGCTTTTTCAACATTGGGATTTTCTAATTCTGAAGTATCGGACATATTTGCTGTTTTGGCTGCTGTACTTCATCTTGGAAATATTGTTTTTCAACCCAACTCGCAAGAAGATGCTTCGTGTATCCAGGTTTAGTTTTCATTTTTAATCAATATATCCATGTATTTTCTATAAAATGATGCATTAAATTCATATATTTTAAATTATTACAGGATAAATTTTGTTTAAAGTTTGCACTACAACTTTTAATTTGTATTATTATTATCATTCCTATGTCTATGGAACATACATTTAAAAAAAAAAATATTTATAATTAAGTCTATAATTGTTATGATCCTATTTTCATTTTCTTTTCTTCTTTAAAAAAAAATGTTAATAATTATGTTAATCTTAATTTTAATTTTCCTTTGCTGCTTTATAAAATTAAATATATGAATTTTAGGAAAAACATCCCAATCTGCTGACTTTTTGTAATTTATTAGGCGTTGATGTTCATGAGTTGAAGCACTGCCTATGTAATAGAAAAATCGTTAGCACTAGAGAAACATTTAATAAGCCCATGTCTGTAACTGAGGTAAATTTGTTATTTTTTTATTAAGTATTGTTTGTTATTATTATTTTTTAGTGATTGTTTGTAAGGTTTTGTTATTATATATTTTTATCTATAACTGTTTTAGGCTAGTGGTGCTCGTGATGCATTAGCTAAACATATCTATGCTCAACTTTTTACATGGATTGTTTTTTTGATAAACAAAGCCCTAAATATTTCACCCGAATCTAAGTCTAAGTTTATTGGGGTTCTGGACATATACGGTTTTGAAACATTTGATTTAAACTCATTTGAACAGTTTTGCATCAATTATGCAAATGAAAAACTTCAACAACAATTCAATATGGTAAGCAGGCTTTATTTTTTATTAGGAATTAAAAAAATAAATATATTTATTGCTATTCTATTTGTATTAACAGTTATTCTAGTTGAGTTAGTTTTGAGAAATGTAGGTTTTGGCCATATCTGCCTTAAATGTTTTTTTTAGTATAGCTGAAAATTAACTTCATTTAGAATTATTTATATTAAAACATCAGTTCTTGAATCATAGAAACGGTTCCATAGCCCTATTGATTTATAATTGACTTCTATTAATTATATAACATATCACAAATCCTCAGTAGATAAAGGTACTGCATTTATTGATGTCTGCGAAACAGAATATTCGAATCAAAACCTGTGTTTTTAAGTCCCAAGAAAATAATCTCTTCATCTAAATTAGCATAACCAAATAAGAAATAGATATTTATATTACTTATGCAGGGTTACTTAAGTCGTGCATCGATAGTGAGTAAAGGTAAAATTTATCTTTAACAATGCCTAATTAAGCTTTCCATAACATGACTTAGAATTGGATTACAAAGAGTTAAGAAAAGAAAAATACACCAAAACAGTTTTAAAATTAATGTGAAAGATTCAATTGTTGTATTTTAATAATAATGATATTAAATAAAACTTCTTTTAAGTAAATAATTAGAAATAAATTTACATGTTTTAATATTTGTTTTTTTATGTTTAGCATGTCTTTAAATTGGAACAAGAAGATTATTTAAAGGAAAATATTGAATGGAAATTTATAGATTTCTATGATAATCAACCATGTATCGACCTAATTGAGTCAAAACTGGGTATACTGGACCTTCTAGACGAGGAATGCCGTGTAATAAAAAATATTAATATAATTTATTTAACTTTTGAAAGCAGAATATGACAAAAAAACTTAAATGGAATTTTTTTCACAGATGCCCAAAGGTTCAGATGACTCATGGGCTGAAAAATTATATTCCAAATGCAATAAATGGGCTCATTTTGTTAAGCCGAGATTTGGTATGGATCTTATGCAAATTTTGCTTTTATAATTAATTTATTTATTTAATTCACTTTTTATTAATATCTTTATTTTTTAATATTTTAGGAAAGAGTTCTTTTATAGTTAAACATTTCGCTGATAAAGTTGAATATGAGGTATATGGTTTTCTTGAAAAAAATAGAGACACTGTTATTGAAGAGCAGGTAAATTTATATTCATATTTTAATATGATAAACTAAATGGTTAATTTAAAGAATTTGAATGAGTTTATCCGATTTAAAAAATTAATCAATCACATTTGAATAAATAGGTAAACAATAAATTATCAGTTTTATTTTTAGAATTTTTACATGATAATTAATAATGAAAATCAACAATAGTGTTTATAAAAAAAAAAATGTTAATGTTAAAAGGACAATATGCATAGCCAAGTTTTCGTTTCTTGTTGTTAATTTGACCCGGGTATGATTACTAATGATTTTTTATTTCGAGGGTCTTACACCAAGTGAAGAAAGTTCAGTCTCTATTGGGTTAAAAATACAGATATTGTCTTAATAAGGAAATTGGGCCTGACTTAAAACAATTATACAGTACTTGAATGCTAAATATATTTCAAATCAAATATAAATCCAGATTAAAGTCAGCTAAATCTATAAGCGTTTCTTGACAGTTTTAACTACCCAAATCACTTTCATATAATTCAGATGTGGCTGTATGGAATATACCAATGCCACCCCTATTGGGGAAAAAGAAAAAAAACAAAAAAAAACTACCCAAATCTACTTATTGTTATTTTTTTTGCAATTGATAAAAAATAGTCTTTGTTATTTTTGTCCTTTTAAGACAACGCGAAGTCTTTATTGTTAATTATAGGTACAACATTATTTATTTATTTATTATTTTGTCATCTACTTGTTCAGGTTACAATATTTAAAAGTAGCTCCAATAGACTTGTATCCCGATTATTTAATGACCCTGAAGAAAAAGATAATAAATTGGCTGTACCAAAACCTCGTGCCAGAGTTAGCGTTCAGCCTAAGATGCCTTCACCTCAGGTTTCTAAAAATAAAAAAACGGTAAGCTTACTACATTACTATATAATAATGTTCCTTAAAGGCATTAGTAAAGCAAATTTGTTTGTTATCATACATGTTGTTTATTTTATTTTTGAAATAGTGATTTAACACTATTCTATTTACTTTTAATTAAAATAAATCACTGTTTTACTTCTTTTAATGTGTAGGTTTTGTTGATAAGTTGATAGTTCAATCACTATCTTGTCCCGGAACTAAGATAATTCTGTTTCATTAGGTTGGCTCTCAGTTTCGTGATTCTTTGAATGCTCTTATGGGAACACTTAATGCAACAACACCGCATTATATTAGGTGCATTAAGCCGAATGATGAAAAAGCTGCTTTTAAATATAATCCTGGAAGAGTCGTCCAACAGCTGAGAGCATGTGGTGTTCTTGAAACAATTAGGATTTCAGCTGCTGGTTTTCCATCTCGGTAACTTACGATTACTTCATTGTATATAATCTTAGTTTTAATGAAATTTTTTTTTAAAACCCAGTATTATCTTGGCTTACAGATGTAGATTTTTACTTATTACAGATGTTTATATCTTCTTGATCTTTTTGGTACAATCATTAATATTTCTGGTGTATCTTTTTTTTCCTAAGAACTAATAATACTAAAGCAAACAATGTATGAGTATAATATGAGTTTTATTATAATAACTAATTTATAAAATTTGTATATTTCAGGTGGTTATATATTGACTTTTTTAAAAGATATAGAGTGTTGTGCAGATCTGGAGATATCAATTGGAATGACATGGAAAGTACGTGCCATAGAATTTTAAACAAAATAATTAAGGTAATCCTATATCTTTACATGTATATACTAATATATATATATATATATATATATATATATATATATATATATATATATATATATATGTATATGTATATATAGATTATGTTACATATTTTTGTATTTCATAAACAAACTGTATAGAATTATTTTTTATAAAGAAAACCTAAACTTGAATTTGTGTTTAATTTATTCTATAATCAAGAAATAAAAAGCATCATATTACAGGATTTTTACATGACAGTTTGTTAAAATTCTAATTTTCTTTACAACATTTAGTTCTTGGTCTGTAATCGTAACAGATAAGGCGTAAACAGACTTTTAAAGCGTAATATTATTTCTGTTGTCATTGTTTATTGTCAAAATGTTTCTTTTAGATATTCAGTGTTCATATCTTGTAATTTTTTTTTTAATTTTCAGCATCTCATCCCCACATTACTTCTACTTTTGAGCCAATGTTATATCCAGTGTTCTTAGAAGTGTTGATTCTTATTGGGCCCTGAATTTATTCGGAATCTTGCTTTCTATTTTTGGTGCTGGCTGTGTTACTCAAAATAGCATTATATTCATACATATATATAAAATAGTGTGGTAATGTCAATGTCAAGCGCTTATTCATGAAAATAAAGCTGCATGTTCTATTGTATATTTTTGCATGTTTGACCAGCCTTCCTTGTCTTTGCTTTGATCTGACATTAACCACTTTTATTAACCATTATAAAACTGTATGCAGTGAAATCAAAGAATTGTTCCTAGTGTGGTAATCAGTTAGAAATATTGTTTTAAAATGATAATTAATTTACTATCCTTTTAGTCCATTCAGGAAAAACATATTCTGTTGTTTCCAAATGTTGGTGAGTCCTTTCAGTTTCTTAAAATATTATGTTTTTTTAATGGAATTTTTTGGGTATGGTGTTCAAAATAAAAGATAAAAGTACTTGGCGAAATAACTTGGAGTAGATAAATAGGTTGTCTAATTTGTTATTAAAAAAAAAAATTAAATGAGTTCATTTTTTATTACTTCATGAAATTATATAGAGAAATTTGTTTAAAAAAAATTAACAAAATATGTAAATACAAGATCTTTAACAGGTGTTTTCATAAAATTAAAATTAAGGGTCATTGGTGGTCCCTGGATTTAGATATGAACCCTATTAATTTGTTCTTTATAGTAAGACAATATTTGTTGTTGTTTTTTTTCTATCTTGGTTCTTTATTATAACTTGATGTTCTAATCCGACGGAATAATTTACTGCCAAAATTGGTCCAATCTGATTTAGATGAAATCTGAATCTATGTTTTTTTTCTATCTGAGCAGTTCTGTCATCCTACCTTGCTTCACTGTCATTTCAAAGTTATTCAGATTTTCGATAGGGTTTTCCTAACAAATGTCTTAATGATTATCTTGTTTTTGATGAATAATAGTATTCATGTGTGAATTAACCATTTCTCTAACACTTCAAAACTTATTCTTTTGTTTTCTTCAATGAATCTTTTATAGTTATGTATTTCTTAATTTCAATAAACATGAAAGATAAGATCTCCTTAAAGGGAGAAATGTAGAATAAAGGATGATTGAATCTAAGGTGACTACATAATCGTTAAAGAATCTCCGGAAGCCCTCACTAAGATCATACTGGTCAATGTAACAATACTTGGCTAAGTCAATCCTGGAACGATCAGGTACTCAGTTACATGGTTAACAAGGGCCGAGAGACGTGCTTCCATTTTTTGAAACAATTTTTTATAAAAAAGAAAATTCTTAAGGATGCAAAAGTAGCAGTGATTGTACTCATTCATAATAAGAAAGAAAACCAATCAAGATCATGGCAACCGTTATATCACATCTCCTTTTAAAAAGCAAGATTTTTTACAGAATATTTAAGCCAAGGGTAAGAAGAGTAGTCAATACTCTGTTTAGAAAAGAAAAGTATGGCTACCAAGGAGAGCAAAGCATACAAGACCTCATCTTTACTGTGCAGCAAAAAACTGTCAAAAAGTATAAAGAATTTTCTGTCCATTTAGTATATCTCCAAACTGCGTTCACCTGAGCAAGAAAGGATGATATAGAGCAGGCACTGTCTGAGAGCGGAACAATATATTTTAAGAAGTTTAGGCAACTTTAGATTTTGAATTTATTATTTACCAAGGTTTGATTTAATTCCACTACTCTTCATTATAGTTTTGAGACTATTATTTATATTTATGAAGAAGACAGCTCTAATTAACAAGACTAATTAGGTCCTGCAAAACCCAAATAGGAAATGTCTATATTAAAAACAGTTTAACTTATTTTAGTTGCAAATCAGCATATAAAAATAATAGTTCGTGATCACATTATATATAAATTTATATCATAATAATTACCAGTTTATTCTGTAGCATGGTACCCTTTATATATTTTTAAACATCATTATCTTCCCAATAACTTCTCCTGAGTGGAATTTTCAAATTAAAATAAATTTATTTTTATATTTGCTTTGCTTAATTAGAATAAATATACTATCAATTATTCTAGAAGTTAAACAAAATATTTAAGGTTTTTTTTTTATTGCTATTTCAGCAGAATGTTTTGATTTCAAGACTTGCTTCATTAAATAACAAACTTTTTTATTTTATTTCATACTCATTCATTTTTCATTTTTGTGGTTTTTTTCCTAACCTCTTATTTTCTTTTAGGACAATGACAAGTTTAAGTTTGGAACAACTAAAATATTCTTCCGTGCTGGTCAAGTTGCTTATCTAGAACGCCTCAGATCTGACAGACTTTTGGAAGTAGTTATTATAATTCAGAAGACAGTTAGAGGCTATCTTGTCAGACGGCGTTATACTCGTACTTTAGTGGCGACTAATACTTTGCAGCGTTATGTGCGAGGCTTCTTAGCTAGGAGGTAATTCTAGTTTATTTTGAAAAACTAAAACTATTAATAATACATAAAATGAATAAATTAAAAAAAAGTGTATTGGTTTTCGATTAGGTGTGACTGCATTATAATGCAGATTTCAGTCTTTATTAATTAAACAAAAAAGATCATATTTTATTTATGATTTTCCACCTTTCTTAGCTGATTTTTCCCTTCAAAAATTTTATTTTTAATTTAAACCATTTTTTTTATACCATTCCATAGCAGTACAGTTAAGAATAATAAGATATAATTAAGTTTCACTGTAATTAATTATTTTTTATTAGATTTACACTTACATTTTTCGTAATACATACCTTGTTTAATTGATTGATTGCCCTTAATTTTACCAAAGTGGTTGGAAGAATGAGTTATTTAAAAGGTTACTAAAATATTTTGGCTAGAAAGTAGGTAGGTTGATGTTCCATTGCTAGATTTATTTATTTTTGTAAATTATATATTAAGTAGGAATACATGTACCTGTATACATATAAATGTTCAATATGATGCACTAGGTTTTAATTTTATAATAGTAACAATGATCTCACATGTTACTTTAAATATTAAGTTAGTATGATAAAAAATAAAAATAAATAAAAAAAACTGTTTTATTTCTGTATAATAATAATAAAGTGTTAGTTTAACACTGAAAAGAATATTAACAGCTAAAAAACATAATTTTATTTTTATGAATTTTGGCAATAAGGCTTTTGCTGGTATTGCTCATTGATTTAAAAAAAGGTAAAACATAGATGTAAATGTAAATCAATCAACAATAAATCAAGATTTAATTTATAGCTTAGTTTTAAATAATGGATACATACAAGTTGTTGAACAATATGAAGAAGATATTTTATTTAATCATCACATCATATATTTTTAAACTTAAGAAGTTGTTCATAAAGTTTCTTATGTTTGACATAAGATATTTTATAACATTACAGCTTGGATGGATAAATGTTAGTCCCGAAGCCTAATTTAGGGCGGCTCTGATCGCCTCAATTCAAAAGCAGATTCTATTATCTATCCGTCATTATGTCATATTTGTCACAATAATAGATCCTTTTTATTTAGTAACAATATGATCAGCATTTACTCTGAGTTTTTTTAAAAATTTAATCCTAAGGTATATGTTTGACTGATGATTTGTATAACTTTTAGGAAAGCTGAACAGATGAGACGAAACAAAGCTGCAACTAAAATCCAGGCTGCTGTGCGTGGTTATCTAGCTTTTAATAAATATAAAAATTTGAGGAGAGCTGTACTTGGTCTTCAAAAATTTGGCAGAGGATACCTGGCCAGGCAGCGGTTTTTAGTTATGAAGAGAAACAATGCGGTAAGTTATTTATTCACATATTTTTACAATTTATTAATTTTTAAAAGGTCAGTAGGTAAGTGGTTTTTGAGGCCACAGTGGCTAAGGTAGTTGAAGCTTGTACTATAAGTTACCTTGTAACTTCTACGACACCAGTTTGAATGTGGTCTAGGAAGGAGGTTTGGAATTTATTTTGTGGTATACTCAAGAATTGAATCTTTACCTTCCCATTCTAAGATTTCATTATTTATTATTGTGATTGGTCTTGTGAAATGGGGAAAGAAACATAAAAATCAGGCATGCCCCTATCAAAGTCATGAAAAATGCATTATATCAATTTGTTTACTATAATTTTAGGAATGGGATAGCTCTGTGGCCTCTTCACTTATTCTGAGGTTCAGTTTCAATTATTTTTATTATAGATTATTTATTTTCTATTTCCTGTTACTATATTTATTTTCATTAGCCCTGGATTGGGTCTATATTAAGAAGGCATATAAAGGTTGAGGTTGCAGGGCAGGGGTTCCCAACCTTTTCTGTACCCCGTCCATCTTTAAATTAAATTCTTCCATGCCCCCTTGCACAATAAATTGTATGGGGGCAAAAAACAATTGTTATATTGGAAACCAAACATTTAGTTTTTGTGTCACAAGATACAACCTTATAAGTTTTAATATAAGATAAAGAAGTACTGGTAAGAGAAAAATTATTGAAATTAAGTGAGAATTTTGTTATTTTCAACTAGTCTCGACTTGTCTTCAACCTCCCCTGTTGAGAACCACTGTTGTAGAGTGATTAAATATTAATGATAACTTTTTAAAATCATTGATCAATAAACAATATTTATTTATCCAATAATGGAATAAAGACTCAGGTTATATAATTGGCCTATATTTTCACTAAAGACTTGCCAAAAAATGAAAACAAATTGGTTCTGTGCAGAATTTGGTTATGAAAAATAACAAAATGAACGGTTACAAGTGAAATGATATTTCAGTGCCAGTATCTCAATCTCAAGTGGTTTTCAATCAATATTTAAATCAAGATAACAAGGAAACCAATGATTATTTATTTTTGTTTAGTTCCAATGTATATTTTTCTCAAATTGTTATACTGTTACATTTTAGTTCTTCTCTTACAGTTTATAGTTTTTTTATTACTATATGATTTTTTTCAGCTATTGGTTGATATTATGAAAAAAAGTATTGTTTTTTAATTACTATTATAAATTTAGTCATAAGTTTTAATTAATTCATTATTAAAGAACCCAGATTTCTTGGATTAAAGCATTATAAAATGTGGTATAAAAATACTCAAAATGTGCAAAAATTGGAAACGAGAAATAAACCAAAAAGTCGATTTATGTGGGAAAAAAAGAGCGAATCTGGGCTCTAAATCCTGTTAATTATCTATCTATTAGATTTAAATTTTTTATTATAAAATAAAATAGTGTTGTCTCAATTTTGGTCCAAGAACCAGTAACTTTATTCTAATGGAATAATAATTTATTTATTTTTTTGGTCTTAGGCAATACTTATTCAGAAAAATGTGAGAGGATGGTTAGAGAGAAAGAAGACTGCTGTTTTAAGGAGAAACATTATAACTGTGCAGGCTTGTATTAGAGGATTTATAGCTCGTCGAAGGTTAGTTGGCGTTATTAACTCATATTTTTTAGGCTTAATAAAATATCTTTAAATATCTTATCTTTAATTGAGCATTGTTGGAGAAGGTCAGGGGCTGCAGTATAGGAATTTAACACAAATAAGAAAAATATTTTATTTTGTGCAAACGTTTCAGCCTAGATTTTATGACATCATCAGGGCTGAGAATAAAACAAAAGATAATATCAATATCTACAGTCCATTAGCCAAGAAAATAGACAGATATGATAGGAATGAAAATAATGAAATACATTAATCATATTGCCTTCCAGAATAACAGTCTTGATATTTATTATGTGGTAGTTTTATAATTTGTAATATCACTAAATGATACAATGAATACAAGTTATACCTTATTGTTTTCAGATTCAAAAAAATGAAGCGTGAAGCTCGCTCTGCCGAACATTTGAAAAAACTGAATATTGGTTTGGAGAATAAAATTATTTCACTCCAACAAAGGATTCAGGAAATGGTTAGTATAAAATATATCATATTAATAAACGGATACAATCTCCTCACTTATATTTAGTGACAGGTGGAATATAGAATGTGTGAAGTCGGCATGCATTTGGTTGAGATGTGGTTGGCTTCTTTTAAACTTTATGATATGTTCTAACTTATGTTTTGAACCTGTTATTTAGTTTATTTAGTTAATGAGAGAGCTAGTCTACTTGACACATTGAATTAGACCAGTCTAATCTAGACTTAGGTTACTGTATACTTTTGGTTTGTTATATTTAAGTTCAAATATTTATTTAATTGTTTCAGAATAAAGAACTTAAGTCATCTATCGTAGAAAATGAGGAGTTAAAAACAAAAATAGAAGGGACAAAGAGGATGGAATCGGATTTGAAGAAGGTTACCAAAACATTGAAGGAGAAAGATATTCAGTATGAACAACTTCAAAAACTATGGGAGGAATCTTCAAATTCTCTTCAAGAGAAGGTTAATACATGGATTTATTTTATCGTAATTTTGAAGCGTTGACTTACACATTAAAAAAAAGTTGTTTAGATTTTATACAAAATGTTTTGTTCTTAAAACAATAACTTATGATAATATTATTTAATAACTTAATATATTTTAAAGCAGTTATAAATTATACAGAAATTGACTAATGTTATTTCTTTAATCTTTTACTTATTAAGTTAAAAAATATAATAATGAGGTGTTCTTAATGCTTTTACAGTTGAAAATTTAAATTCTGAATTATCTAATCATATCTTAAACTATATTAATATAGTATATATTGATACATATTACTTGTGTAAATTAAAAAAAAAATTATGGATTATCTTGCTTTTATATAAGATATGAGATAATCCAAGGGTATGGAAATGTGGAGACCCAACACTATGTCCATGGTAGCTTTTTTTCAATGAATATGAATTTTCTGAAAATGTATAGTATTTTATTCAAACCACCAGGCCCTTTTATTCATTTTTTAATGGACAACCAAGATTTTTTTTAAATTAGAAATAAATGAATTTTTAGATTCACCATAATGTAACTTTCACAAAAATATTTATTTTATTTTTAAAAGATCATTTTTCATCGAAAAAATCGCGTTCAGATTATGAAAAAATTCATAATCGGGAAATGAAAACTTTAAATGCTTTATTTCGGCTTGGTGATGTCATCAAAGTAAAATTGTTTTAACTTTATTAGAGAATTTTTTAAAAACAAGCTAAAAATGTTTCAAAAATAATTTTGTTACAAGGAAAAATAGCGAAACTAACCATTTTGGCCAGAAATTCAAACAGAAAATTTTCGAGGTTAAAAATTTCATGTTTAAAAAAATATTTTTCCATTAAAATTAGCGCTAGCCCATTATTTAAGGTTGATTGATTTCATTGAAACGATTGTTGAAAATCACCTTGGTTGTCCATTATTAAAAAACATCCAAAATTATTTGAATTAATATTTCTTTGACATAAAAGTTTATTTATGTTTCAGGTTAAAGAGAATGAAGCTCTAAAGATTAAGGAAAAGTCGTTTGAATCGATTAACGCTCAGCTCCAAGCTGAAGTGGTCAGTTTGAGAGAGAACATTGAACAACTAAAGCGAGATAAACAAGGTCCACTTATTCATGGTTTCTTTGTTTTTGCACTTTTGCTTGAGTTTTTTAATAAACGCTTTATTAAATATTGTTTTTGTGCATTTATATGTAACAGGTATAAAATACTATGGGAAAATATAATAATGTTTAATAAGTATATTAAGTAATTTAATTTAAATGGACTCTTGGTATAATGTGAAGTCTGGGTCAAATTAGCCCAGTCACAACTTAAGGTTAGCTCACTATACTAAGGTAGTAGGAAATTACAAATCATTCGTGGGTAGAAATTATATGAGATATGCTTACAGTAAAGTTTATATTTTAATCAGTTTGATAGAAACTAACTTTAATTGGGTTCTACTTGAAGTTTGAATTATAATAATTTTTTATAAAAGTAATCTTTTTTATCATCATCATGGAACAATGAAGACTTGTTTTTAATTGTATTAACATATTTAATTTTTGGCCATTGGTTTTACAGTTGTATTGACGGTCAATTTTTTTCTATCTGATCCTAAGATTTGAGAAAAAGAATATCTTAATAAGCTTCTGCAGAAATTTGACCCAATACTTTCTTCATAATTGCAATAAAAATATAACATAATTCAATATAAACATTTGCTAACCTCAATTCCACTCTCTTTTCTCTTGTTTCTCCCTAGGTGTTAGCTATTAATTGCTGTACAAAAAAAAACATTGATTGATAGAAGCATGTAGTTGTGAGTTGAAAGATTAATTATATAAATAAGAGGGTAGAGGAAGAAAAAAGTTAATTTATTTTTTTATTAGCATTTGATTATTTTCAATTAAAGAGAAAATAAAAAATTATCTGGTTTTAAAAAGATCTTTCAAAAATTAAATGATATTTAATAAATTTAAAGAAAATATTTATTCTCCTCCCTTATATATACATTTATAATTATTTTTATTACTTGTGTTATGTTCATTGACACAAGAATCTAAAAATAAGTGCATACACACTTTTATCACAAGTGCGTAGAGACTCCTTAAGGTTTGCCGAAAATGTGTCAAGCATTTCTCTCTATCTCTTACATTAGTAACAGAGGTTGAAAGTATTATCCTAAATTATCCCTCCATCTACTCCTTAAACTATCACAGATATATATTGGACAGATTCTTTCCATTTTTAATTTTCCCAGATCTTTTTAGCTGAAATGTAAACTTATGAAACTCGTATTTCTTAGCACATTTTTATCTTTCGACAAGGAATATTATTGATCCCAATGTAATAACATTTAAGTTTCCTAATTACTATTTTGATTTCCTTCTATAAACGGTTCAGCACAATTGAGGAATTGAGATGTTTTACTTTTTTAAGTCCAGAAGTTCACTATTTTACCACAGCTTTTCTTTTATTGCACATGTTTAGGCAGTCGTTACCAAACCTGATTTGTTCTTTTTACTCTCTCTTTCACCAAGACACACGTTACCGACATCTTTAATATCAACCCTAACCTCTACCCCTAACGACTATATCATCGTGGCCATCTTTGTTTTTAAATCTTCAAACCTATCTTCTGTTGCCAATTGACGTCCATTAATTTAATTACAATGGCTAGCACTCATTAAATAAATTGTTTAAATGTATTACCCTTATCTGCTTGCATTTCTCTAGAAACCTCACTCTTCAATTCAATATCTTCCATATCCTTTTATGGCTCATCCAAATAGATTTGTTACATGTCTATTAAATTTTACATCCTTTTTTATCCCTTCAGTTTTTATTTCCAAATAATTAGTACTCTTCCATAATGATCTTAATTTGTTTGAATACTGTTTAATGAAATTAAATCTAAATAAACCTGAATTATAAAAGTGGTGTGTGTAAAATATGTAGTATAGTTTATATAAGTAAAATTAAATCTGAAAAAAATATATGAGCTTTCCCATGGGTAAGAGGGAAGTTTTTAAAATTTGTAATGTATTGACCCTACTGTGAAAACGCGAACAAAAGCTTTGTATATTGTGGCCTACTGTTAATCCACCTTTCTTCTGCCTTCTGAAGTCCATTGTTTCTTAGTATCATATCTAATTATTAGTTACACTATTTGAGATTTTTTAAAAATTCTAATTGAGCTTATCAGTACTTTGTTTAAATGTATCTTATCAATACTCATAATAATGTAGCTTATCAATACTTTGTTTGATTCGTTGATTTCCAACTTTAAGATAAGGCTTAGTTTGGGTTATTGCTTTCAACATCAAATTATAATTATATCATCATTTGTTTACTCAACCTATTTATGTTGCACGGTGAACAGTGGGTCATTCTAATAAATTAACTGCACCAATTTAAAATATTGTAAAACGTAGTTTTATTAAAAAACAAATTAAACCATTATAATGAAATAAATAAATATGTGGTTATTAAAGATCTCACAAACGAGGTCTGCTTTAATATCATTAAATATTTCCAAAAAGCTATTGAATCTGGTATCGCTCCTTCCATCATTTGATGAAAATACAAAATTGTTTTATTAATATTGTATATACAAAGTCTTAACATTTTAAGCTTTGCTCTTAAAATAATTATTATCCAACTCTGAGCCATGTAGTATAGATAGTAAGCCACTGTTTCTAATTAGTAATGAAAAATCACTTATTTTATCAAATTAAATGAAGTTTTTGTTCTATCTTTATGTCCTAAGTTTGTTTCACTCATTTTCAAATGCTTGGAAGTCAAATAAGGAAATGTGATTAATGGATATAAAATGCTTTTCCAAAAAGATATTGTATAATATTAAAGAGATATAGAGTAGACCCTGGAATATAAGTATGTTGACCCTATAATTCAAATGTTTTTAATGTGTTTGTTTCTACCCTCTTAAATGTTGTTGTTGTTTGGTTATTTAACGTCACTTTATGCTGCTATGGCTAATCGGACGATGCTACATTGGGAGCTCTAAATTTTTCCTATCCAGGTTTAATTAGGATAGGGATTTTTAACAAGTACCTGACATCGTATAGCCTCGGGACCCCCATTTAACGCCCCTTCCAAAGGACGGCATAGCTAAGGATATTTTACTCCCTTTAAAAAATCCTAGGGCCAGGCTACGAACCCGCGATCTTGGGCTGAGTAGTTTGTTACGCTAACCCCTAGACCACAGGTCGCCCAATATGTCTTTTTTGAGAATTAGTATGTGTTTTTTTTAATTTTATTTTTTTAAATTCATTTAGGATTATTAGAAAAACAGTAGGTGTTATTTAATGTTTTATTTCTGATCTGTAATAATCATAATACAGATTATTCGTGGGTCTATTCAATACTATAATGAGTACTATTTGACAGAGGTTGAATTTGGCAGTTGTAGAAAATTATTGGCAATATGTTCTCATAGGAATTTCATAAAGTCGAGAATCTGGCTTCATTGCCAATAATTAGTCTTCCTTAGGCTTTATTTGAAACAAAATAAAAAATATATCAAGATCAAATATTTTAAAGGATAACTGTATGTATGAATTGAATCGCTTGCCACACTGGATTGGAGGATTTCTCAATGATGCTTAAGTCAACAAACTTCTAGTGTCTTCCATTATTATCACAAAAATAATAAAATTAAATGTCTAGCCTTCTTTGGACTTCATAACCCTTGCTTCATTAAGCCTCAACTATTATAATATCAATATAATAATTTAACCTATTCCATGTCGTTATAATTTTACAGATGACGTTGTGGCTCAGTTAAAAGAAGAAGTTAGGATTTTGGGAGAAGAACGAGATGAAGAGAGATCTCGATACCAGAAACTTTTAGCTGAAAGGGATCTATTGGAGAATAAACTGGAGGCCGTTGAAGCGAAGCATCATAAAAGATCTCCCTCTGATGCCAGTACTATATCTATGCAGGATGAGGTAAGATATATAAATAAATAAGTTTTTCAGGTAAATATTTTAGCTAAAAGATAGTTAAACATTTATTGACTGAATCTGTATTATCTAAAAAACTTGTATAAGAAAACAGTCAAGAAAAATAATTAGCAATATATAAATGTATATTTTGAAAAAAATTAAGTAAACATAGCATACTATATTCATTTCAATGCTTTCATAAACATAGATAATATAAATACAAATTATTGATAAATATAAATACAAAATATAATGATATGATGTAGATATTTACATATTTTATACAAATATGTGTAGCTTTACAGTTATAATACATGAGTAATATCAAAACAAACAAAAATAATTACATATATTCTAACAAAATAAATTGCTAGAAAAGTTTTCATTCATAGAATTATAGATCAAATGACGTTTAATCTTCAATGTTGCCATTACAAGTCTAACCTATTGTTAGATTCCTTCATCTGCTTCTTGTATTTGCTGGGATAGAGGCCCTATGTCTAGAGTTATCAAATGAGTGGTGATTTTTAACAAACTGTATCCTTTGTTTTCACACAAGTAGCCGTTGTTTAAAATATTTATGAAAGTTTGTGGAGTTAGTCCGTCGCACTTCTCAAAGAATATAATCCATATATTGAATATATTTTGTGGGGGTGATGTTTGGGATATATGTGTTGTGGTAGTTCTTTAATACATCGTTGCCATTGCTTTTCCCCCTCCTCGAGTAAGGCAGTTAGTTTCATAATTTTTAACATAGGTATATGGGACTAAATTATATTCATGAGGCAATTGATTATTTCAAACAGCTTTTTTAGTCATATTTTTATTAATTCATATTTTCATAAAAATATGAAATATTTGCTGTAAAAAAAAAAAAGTATTCTGGATAGTTTATGAGAATATATCATTGTATTTTTCTAATCATGCACAGTGATTACGAATCTTAAATGTTTTGCTTATTAACTCTGTTTCCAGAACTAAATATTATCATTTTGAAGAAAGGATATCTTTCTTAGCTCGATTAGTGAAGGGAATTGTTGAGTAAGGTTTAAATTTATGAATAGCATAGTTTTTATCTTATTCCTTTATCTCCTACCCAACACAGCTTCCAGATACTTGGTGATATACTTACAGATACTTGGACACTCCAATTAAAATTCTTCTATCTTTCTTACAAAGCTCCTTTGCTAATATTCACCTTGAAAACCAGCTCTAGTCTGCCCATTCAATGAAGTACCAAGCCTTTCACAAAAGATTATTTATATCATATTAGTTTTAATTCTAGCTTATAAAGGTTGCCTATCCATATCTATTGTTATTGTTTACTATTATTTATTAGTTTTAAGGCCAAAAGCTGCAGCTGGTTATTATTGCCCCCTCATTTATTTAAATTTTATTTTTTGCTTCGATAGGATGTGGGTTATGCTTCTGTGAGATCAGGTTCTGGAAGAGATGATACACCAACTCCGGAACACCAGGTAGGTGATATTATTTTTTAATTCCATAAGTGACAAGTATATGGATGTGATTAACGTTATTTGTGATATTTATCTTTGTTACTAGCATATTACCGATGATGAGGTAATTTATATCAATTATTGTTTATGTTTGCACTTTGCAAGTTAAGTCTCCACATATTAGTGTTGAACTTCAATTTGTGACTTTTATTAATACCCCAATATGTTTGTTTCAGTTGGACGTCAATCTAATATTGAAATTACAGCATAGACTAAAATATTTGGATTCTGAAAATCAAAGGCTACATATGGAGTTAGATTCAGTTAAGAGTATATCTCAGCCACCGATAAAATCTGTTGATCCCCTGATGGTAATTTATATTATAATTCATTAATAGTTTACTGTTCAGGCTTTGAAAGATTTATGATATAAATGTTATTAAACAGTATGTTAGAATTTATTTTTAAAACATGGCTACTGTTAGGGCGCCGTAAGGCTAACAGGGATTGCACCCTTGGACAGCTTTCCCTATAAAAACTAATCTCTGATAGGCTGCTGCCTTAATCTGACTCAGATAATTTTTCTTTACAGAAAATTACCTACCAGGTTAAATCTTGAATTTTAAAATGAAATAAATAAATGGACGTCAGATATAATACCAAATGCTAGTTTTTTGAAACTTTTATATTGAAGAAAAAACAAAACAAGAAATACACAAAAAAAACAAGAAAATACATCAAATTACTTACAAAAAAATGAAAATACATTAAGATTTCGTTAAATACAATAAACCATATAATACTAAAAAAAATAAATGAATTTATACAATAATTAAGTTTAATTGCGCAATTAAAATGAAATAAAAATGTCTACAATACCCTGGTCAGGCGGGTTTCTTGATAGAAGTGCTGGTCAGGCGGGTTTCTTAATAGAAGTTCCCTCCTGGTTTAAACGCAATGAACACACTGATAAACAACTATATGATTGGTGTAAACTGCACCGCGCGGGTCGCTATTGAAAAAAGAAGTTGACTGCTGTAAGTTAGGTCCGTGAGGTACGCTAGAAAAGACAACAATGACGACTGTTGTAGGGTAGGTCCATAAGGTACGCTAGCCGAGACAACAATGATTTAGCGACTTTTTGCTAATAAAAAAAGAAAGTCTCACAGCTGTTTTCGATAAATTCACTCTTAAATCCGAGCAAATATTACATTGAAGTATTTTTACAGATGATTTATTTTAATTGAAATTAAATTAATAAAAAATACAAAATAATTAAAACTAAACAAAATTATCAAATATGAACATGTTATTTAAAAAAACTGAGCGGCCGCAACAGCTACCTCATTATTCAGTCATGCATGATGAATATTATTAGATCAACTCAGAACAAAAATATTCAACTTTTGGTCAGATAAGTGGTACTGCTATGTGTATGGGGGCGAAGAAAATAAATTTAATGAGATTTATAAGTTCATATGCTGAAGTAGTGTGTGGAGACTAAAGGATAACATAGACCCTATGCTGAAGACTATATCTTCAACTTATTACTGCCTGCTGTCTCAGAGGGTAAGGAAAAGTTGAAAGGATGACAATGGAGTAGTCACCAATAAGAATAATGGAAAGATGATCTAGAGTAGTGAAAAGGAAACATAGGCCACCAATTAAACGGTTGGAGAACCTCAAGCAAATTGGTATCAGATGGTGAGGGCCACTGTGACAGAATAAAAATAGTATTGTTAAAGAGACCATGGTCCCTATAATATTGAAATATAATAGAATATAGAACATAAAAAATATAACCCTCATGAATTATAATACAAAAGAGAAGAAGAAGATATTTTATCAAAACAGAGACTGGTTGTACGGTAAAGATAATCTGTGATTGGTATAGTTCTTGCTTTGAGTGTTAACTTAACTACTTTTGAGAATTTTCATCGAGTTTCGTAATTTGTATAAAACATATATATTTGTTCTGATTATAAAGAAATTATTATTGAATTGATACTTTCCTAATACAATAGACTATTACATAACACTGCATTATTGCTTTAAAGCGTGTTTGTTATAATCATAAATATAATTAATTATGTGTTTATTTTTTATTGAATGTTATAATTTCACACTTATTTTTCAAACAGCTTCAAGAACTTGAAATGGAAAATGCCAAGTTACGTAATGATTTAACTGTCTTGAAAGAATGTATCGCTTCAGATGCCATTAATGGAAGCACTAAAAAGGCCATCGAACAAATGACGCGTAAGTTGTTTAAAACGTTTTGCTAAAATAAATAATATAAAGTTATAAAATATAAGAACATTAGATTCTTTAACTTTTTATTTACTTGAAAGGAATTTAATTAATTTATACATAACTTAAGGTTTTCTTATTGTTCTTATTTTAATTAAGCCATGAAAATTTTAATTTATCTCACTTAAACTAGTGAATAGATGAAATCCCATTCAAAATTAGTCCGTCTCTCCACAATTTAGATGCTTCTCTAAGTCAAAAACTAGTCTACCATTTTGTTATAACATCTGAGAAACATCATCCTCTAATATTATAATAGCTAGTAGTTTTTCTGAGTCAGGAAAGAAAGTAGAAAACTCTTGCTTGATCATCTTCTAGTTTTATAAGTTGAATTATGAATTCTAGCAATATAAACTCAAAATTTGGGAATAAACAATGAACTTTAATTAAATACATTAAAAATGTTTGATTTATTATTAGATTTATTGATCCATTAATATCAATGATATAAATCAGTTTAGTTGTTTCCTTTCCTTGATTCAATAGGCGAATGGAAGGAAAGTGAAAAAGAAGTTCATAGGTTGAGAGCTGAAAATGTGGAACTTAGGCGAATGTTTAGCGAAGCAACTATGTCAGCGAAATCGCTTGCCGAATCGTCATATTCGTCAATGAGAGATCTTGATATATCCACTTTTAATGAGGATGGAGAACTTCTATTGGCTTTTGAAGCACAGAAACGTACATTAAGGTATGGTTGCCTAATAAATATAAAAAAGATATATTTTATAGAAAATAATTGTCCAGTTGATCTCATCTTTTTATTAATAAGTTAAATAGATCTGTTCGTAGAAAATGAGTTTCTATCACTTATCAATAGTCTTATTAATAATAAGTTTATAATAAAAAGACTATGTTCAATACTCTTCTTAATAATACTACTATAAACCATTTTCGTTTATAGACAATTGGAAGATGAACTTCAATCAAAAACAACTCTGTGGGAGGAAGAGAGAAATATATTGACAACTGAACTTGAACGACTGAGAGGAGAACTAGAGAAGGAAAGGACGTCAGTCGCAACTGTCACAGCCCCCGTATTCTTACAGGAGCAGGTTACTCGTCTATGTTCTGAAAACTTGGAACTACAGGAAAAACTTGATCAACAGCATACTAAGGCTAGGAGGTTAACGATGCAAGTTACAGAACTCAAGAGGAGGCTTCAAGAGGCTGGAAGTATGAGTTTAAATTTATTTTTATTTTTGTACATATGTAGAGGATACTTGAATCCCTTAATGTAGAAAGCCAACTAGTCCAGTTATTGAGATTTTTGTTTTTAAACTTTAATCGTTTACCAGAGACAGATCGCATCATTTAGTACAGAAAGGATACTTGCCCATATGATAACACAGTCTTGACAATATTTTGTTTACTGTGGATAGGAAAATAATTCAGCTCAAGATTCCTTTTCTTTGTCTCCTTTGTAAAATTTAGAAAAGTGAACTAGTTGCCTTTCTGCAATTAGTGATTCACTAACAAGGTGCTCTACTTTATGATTCCATTTAATTATATATTAATCATTGATTCATTATGTTTTTGTTATTATTGTATTATTTTAAATATTTTATTTCATAAGAGTTAAAAATTGTTCAAAATAAAATTTCCTTTTATTTGATCAAAATACAATAGCTTTCAAGTCATTTAGTTTATTATAGTACAGTGGAATCCCGATATTTCGTATCCCGATTATTCGTATTTCCGGCTAATTCGTACAAATTTGCCGGTCCCCAGAGAAAATCCCGATAAATGGTATAAAATCAATGTATTTCAGACCCCTCGGTAATTCGTATTATTTTTATGCTCGAGGTCTTTTATAACGTCATATAATTCGTATTTGCAGCTTTAAAATCTCGTTACTTAGTACTGTTTTCGAAAGAGAGGAAGGGAACAGTGAAGCAGATATGCCAGGGAGCAGAATGAGAATAAATGATTTCTAGGAAATCACTCACTTTGTATTGTTTTTATACACAAGTATGTTTGTATTGTTTAGAGGCACAGTGGACCCTATTGTTTTTTACGGGATAGGCAAGTTTTCTAGGAAATCTCTTAAGTAATTCGTACTGTTTTCACTCAAAGGAAATGAGGGGAGTAGAGAGGGAGAGTTCTAGGAATTTTATTAAGCTTTTCTTAAAATCACACTTTTATTTACAATTCAGTCTCGTTTTTGTTACCGTTGTGACACATAATCATGCCTCCAAAATACGTTAGCCTATCTATTGAAGAGAAATAACAAATCATAAACGCCGTGACCATTGGCTGTAAGCTAATTGACGTATCCAAGCATTTCATCGTCCCTGGTTCAACGATCACATCAATTTTGAAGAACAAGAACAAAATCACTTCCCAGACTTGTAGAGAACTTAAAAAAGTGGTTCGTACAAGCAAGGGATTCAAATGTACCAGTTGGAGGTAATATTTGAAGGGAAAAAGCCCGAGTTTTCGCAGAAAAATGGGAATTGAAGACTTTCGTGCAAGTGATGGATGGTTCGATAGATTAAAAAAATTGCATTAATACGTTTTTTAATTTTTTTATTTTGTACTCCCGATAATTGGTATTCCCGATAATTCGTACCAAATCTTCAGTCCCTTGACCATACGAAGTATCGGGATTCTACTGTACTTGTATCTGAATTTATACATTTTTTTAAACAATTTGTCACCCAATAAAATTGTTTATGATGTTTATGTTATCAGCCGGCTGAATTTTTTTTAAAGTTAATTTTACAAGATAATGAAAAAAAAAGCAAATTTAATAATCAATTTGAACAAATTATTATAAAATTACCTTCTTTTTTTTTAATAGTCAGTGATGGTGAAACGAATTTATTCAAATCTGAAAAGTTGCCAATACAAGAAAGCTTACCCATGGTTAGAAAAAAAGAAAGAGAATACATGGGAATGTTTGAAATCAAAAGTGGAGATGTTGATGTTATGTTAAAACACCTACTGGGTAAGTATGGATTAAAAATAATAAACTTTATTTGTATAGCTATCTTTATGCATTTAATGTAAATAGATTTTTTTTCCTAACTTTATTACAAATATTATTATTTCTAAGGGTTGTTGAGGGGTAGGAGTCAACTGGTCTTGCAAGTTATTATTATTATTATTTTGGCTCTACGACCCTGCAAGAACCTGGCCCTCTAACACCACAGCCAAATCTCCGCGATCCCGTTCTAGCCTCCTACAGTTTCTTACACCCAGCAGTTTCAGGTCCTCTTCGACATCATCCAGCCATCTGATCCAACGGCATCCTCTGCTTCGTTTACATCCCAGTTTCTTATTTAGCACTCTCCTTGCTATCCTATAGTCCAGTGTTGTTTCCACATGTCCCATCCATCTGAGTCTGGCTTTCTTTATCAACACCACCATGCCCGGCTCCCCATATAGCTCTATAAGCTCTTCATTCTTCCTTTTTCTCCATGCACTATTTTAGGCCACTCCGCCCCAGATTCTTCTTAATAAGTCTTGCAAGTAGGACATTTAATTTCTTTTAGAAGTTCTTCTATTAGTGACACTGATGATATACTCTTGAATTGCTTAGTCTGAGATCCTTCAATAATGTTTGTTCATTTTTTAAGATTCTTCTTTTCTTTTTCTTTTTTTTTCTTATGAACTAACAAATAATAGAATTTAATGAATTATATTCTTTTTTAAATGTTTATTGTGTTTGCTGTGTTCCTTCTGATTAATTTAATTAAATATATTTTACTTAAATAAAGTTAGCTTGTTAATATATGTTAATGGAGTGTTATTTTTTTTTTCAGAATTAAAACCAAAAGTTGCCATTACACTCCTTCCAGGTCTTCCAGCTTATATTCTTTTCATGTGCGTCAGATATACTGACTACATTAATGATGAACATATGGTGAGCTTTTTCCTAATATGTGGTCAACATTTTGTTTCCCATTTAATATTTTATTATATATCACATACTGTTTTATGTAATAATAATAGAGTAATTGATTAATAATGAATATTTATTAAATAATTATTAATATCATTCTCCATTTATATTATGTTAACAATTCATAATATTAAAACTATGTATATGAGCATGTATGGAATTTTTTTGTGATTATAATACACTGACTTTTCAACAAGATGATGGTTGGAAATGAGCGTCTCCTATGGAAGCCAGTAGAGAAAAATATGATAATCTGTATAGGATCGTGGATATTTAATCTAATAATAAGCTAAAGGAACTTAATAATCTTAAACATAATTTTAAAAACATAATATACTGTTATCTTCTTTTTAAAATTATTTGATTAAGAATTGAACTAAACCCTACAGATCTATTTTAACATGGTCTAAAGATGGTTATTATTACTCGAGAGTCTTTCTATCGTGAAAGGTCTACTCACTAATTGATGTTCATCTGAGAGTACTCTCCAGAAACTGGTGACTCTCTCTCTCTCTGGAGATTTCTTCTAATATTTGCTCCCAAATGAACAGATATAGCTACTTGAAATATGGGACAAAATATGAAATAAGTTTTTGAATAAAATGTTGTAACAAGTCGATACTATATCACTTTGTTCATTGTTATAAATTCGTAATAATGACAAAATTTTGGAGAGTAACCGAACCAAATTCCAAATCAATTATTTATAATCCATTTTAAGCTTGTCCTAACTAAATCTAAATTAAGTTCTGTATGATTTATTAGATTAAGTTATAACTGATTATCTCTTTTTCGGGATCTTGTATTATTTTATAAAAGGCTGAGTATTTGAAAGCATTTCATGAATTTATTCTTTTCTGACCCATTAGCCTAAAGTAAATAATTATAAGTGAGGTTTCAAATACCAAATTATCTGAACTTATGCAATAACTTTTTATTATTATTTAAACAGTTTGAAGTTTTCATTAATATTAATATCTTGAAATAACTTATTTTATTGATGTACAATTTAAGAAAAAGACCAGTTGATGATGAACAGAAAACAATATTTCTTTTTATTTAAACTTTGATTCATTTATAATTTTGTTTCAGGTCCAAAGCATTTTAATAGGTTATTATAAATCATTGAAGAAGTCAATAAAGAAGAAGTGTAATGATGTAGATTTTGGCGTTTTATGGTTATCAAATACATTAAAGCTGATTCACAATTTAAAACAATACAGGTTTTTATTTTAATCCTTTTAACTTATGTAACTATAATTAAATATTTTTGTTGGTATTTTGTTTAGATTATGCATTAAAAATTAGCATTATTGAATTAATAACTGAAGTTATTACTAAAATGAATCCTAACAACACTGATTATTTCAGATAATTTATAGTATTAAGATATTAAGATAATTTATTACCAATGTAATTTCTTATTGTTTGATACAAATATTTTCAAAATTCAATACATTTCTTTAAACAAAATAAAACTAATGCCTCTTCTAAAATTTTATATTTGGTGTCAGCGGTAATAGCAATATAAAGAACTCTTTAACTATTTTAACCAAAATGGCTCCAAATTTGTATTTATAATTTATAATAACTTTTCATTTTCAAAATCTACATAATCTTAGATGAATGACATTTATTTTATTTTTGTTAATAGTGGGGATAAGCCCTTTGCCAAAGAAAACACTCAGACACAGAATGAGCAATGCTTAAAAAATTTTGACTTAAGTGAAATCAGGCAGGTGCTATCTGATATTGCAGTTTCTATATGCCAGGTAATCAATTTAATTGTTTATATCATAATAAGATTTAGAATCACAGTAGACTCTTGAACTGTGGCAATGTCTTGAACTTGTCATTTTTTAAAATTTTATTTGTTTATTGTCAAGAATAAACTGAAATAATCTAAACATACGTTTCTCATATTGTTAAAATTTATGATATTTTGTTTTTTTAATTATTTTTAGTTACCATAGTTTTTTTATAAAGTTAGGCTTCAGATTCTTATAATTTATTTTACTTCTTTTTTTTTCTTTATTATTATTCTTTTATTTTTCATTTGCATCTCCGCAGTTTCACATCCAGCAAATTTGATCTCAGTGTTTGTTTTTCTCCTTGATTTTCAGGAATATGAAGTTTTTAAAATAATCAATAGTTCCTGAGCAGATCTCTAGGCCATTGGCCTTTTTATTTTCTCTTAGCGAGTCCGGGAAATAGGGAATAGGCAAGAGAAAGAACAAGTAGATTTTGTTTCGACGAGTGGAATATTGTGTGAATATATGATTTTACAGTGGGAACGTTCTTGTCTTTGTGTATGGTTTTAGTAGTTAAGTAGTTTTTGGTTCGGAATAAACCAAGAAGCATTAACAACTTTTCATTAGTGATATGAATTTTGCTTCTAAACCACAAAGTTTGATTTTCTTGTAGAGCAATTATATTGTTACAGGCTGTTATGCGTAAAATGGAAAAGACCATTCAACCTATCGCTGTTGCTGCTATATTGGAACACGAAGCCATACCAGGCTTGACCAGCAGCGGCACACGGGCAAGATCAGGTTCCACTGCCTCTTCTCAGCCGACGGTCAAGAAAGCTATGGATGATTTGTTATCCATCCTCACCATGTTCCACCGGACCCTTACTGTTCATGGTGTTGATCCTGAACTGTTCTCCCAGTTTTTTAGACAGGTCAGTAATATTTTGTTCTACCATTTATTTTTATCTAGGTTTACTAGTGTTATCATTTATTTATTTATTATTAACATACATTATGTTAAGAAAATTCTTTTAATTATTTGGCTTAATTACCTTTTTCAGTTATTTTATTATCTGTGTGCTAATGCTTTGAATAACTTACTCTTAAGAAGAGAATATTGCCATTGGAGTAAGGGAATGCATATAAGATTCAATCTTTCCCATTTAGAGCAATGGGCTAGAGAAAATAAACTTCAGGTAACTAAATTACTTCAACATTTTTATTGTAACCATTTGATTTTTTTTTCAGATTTGATTTATGTATTTTAGTAGGTCTCTAGGGTAAATTACACCTACATATATTTCATAGATTTAGGGACTTTCATATAAATATTTATTTAAGATTTACTATCAATAAGGCTATTATACATTTATTTTGTTTGTATATTACTAAGGTCAATTAACATTAAGTTAAATGGTTTATATATCATCATCATCATCATCATCTTTTATCCTCACCTACCGCCTTAGCAGTGTGAGGAGATCCTTTATAGAGCTTGACCCAGTTGTCTCTGTCCTGTACCAGCACACTTCTTCTATTCCAATCCATTCCTCTTTTCCTAAAAGCTTCCTTCACTCTGTCTTCCCATTTCAGTCTTGGTCTTCCTCTCCCTCTCTTGCCCTCTACTCTTGCATTGTATGAACATTTTGCTGTGTGGCTTGGCTCAATACGTAATAGATGTCCATACCATCTGAGCCAGTTCCGCTCTATTAGTTCAGTGACTGGAACTGTCTCGAGATGTGTCCTTATTGTTTTGTTACGCACTCGATCTCTTCTGGTCTGTCCTTCCTCCTTCCTAAGAAACCTCATTTCGGTAGCCTGAAGCCTTGATTTATGGATGGTTGTTTGAGTCCATGACTCTGAGGAGTACGTCAAGATCCGAACAAAGGTATACTTGAAAACAGCCATCTTGGTCTTTTTTGTCACCTCCAAAAACTTTAACTTACCAAGGCGGTTTAAGAAGCCTCTTTTCACGGCGTTGAACATTCTTCTTGCTGCCCCAATACGCTCTGTTACTTCACTATCGATGTAGCCACTCTCCTGCAGGTGCGCTCCTAGATATTTAAAGTAAGTTACCTGTTCAATTATTTCGCCGTTAATTCTGATCACTCTCATAGCTCTGCTTGGCTTCCTTCCTATCCTCATTACTTTTGTTTTTGCCGGGTTGATACTCATGTTAATAAACTTCAGCTCTTCTTGGAGTATCCTAATATCAGCACAATATTAGGTTCATATATCATAAAAGATATATAAATCTTTTATAGTTCATAAAAGATATATAAATCAAAATATATGTAATATATCATAAACAATATATAATATTGTATAAAACTATATTAAATTAGAATTTAATTCATTTATAATTAATTATATTTAGCTCACTGATGCTTAGACTCCCTTTGCTCGCCAACAACCTTTATAGCAATAACCAATTTGGGGTTATTTATCTTTTGTTAAGATTATGTGCCTGAAGTTGTTTAATATTTTTTAAAATAAATTTTTGATTAAGTGATAATTTATTTTGAGTTATATTTATTATGATCCAAATAAAAAATATTTATGCTTTGTTGACGATTCAAATTTGTTATTTGACAAATGTATTTAGTTAATAATTGACATCTATAAATCATTAGAAGGTTTTATTAATTTTTTTCTTTTATATTTTTCTCTTTTAGGACCCTAAAGTGTTAGATGTCCTTGCTCCGATCATACAGGCCTCGCAGTTATTACAAGCACGAAAATCAGATGCTGATGTAGGACCAGTAGCAGATATGTGCAGTGCTTTATCTATCAATCAGGTAAATATGAGTTTTTAAAAAATATTGGGGGGTTTGATTCTAGAATTTTTACCTATACTTTCCCAAGGGAGCGGAGTGGCTCAGTGGTTGAGCACTGAGTTGCCATGCTGGAAATCCTGGTTCAAATCCCGCTGCGGGCAGTTACTTTTATTTAGTCTGTTTGCAGCCGTGAATGGATCATATAGGATCTAGGACCCTCCTGGGGCTCACCCAGCCTCTATAAAATATTATAAAAATAGGGTGCCCATAATAAGGGGGAAAACCTGGCAGTTGAGCATGACCTAGAACAAGTCACCTCCTTGCAGAACCGTTGTCCATGAAACAGTACAGTCTCAACCATGTACTGAACCCCCAGACTCATCCACGGGCTGTAGTGCCACAGGGGGGGTTTCCCAATAACAATAATAATATAGATGCACCATTGGAAAGCTAAAGATATCAGAACTAATAATATCTAATTTATTACAAGGTAATTGACAGTGATGAATGACACATACATTTAATGGATCTTAATATTTAATCATTTATATTTTTATATTATTTAACGAAAAATAATTGTTTTGATAAACATTAGGTATAAAATTTAAATTTTAAAAAGTTGTGTGAAGTGAACTTGATTGATGATTGATTGAGAGGGATTAAAATGCTTTAAATTTGTACTTTTTCAGCCTAGACCTTAATATAATTGTCCATTTTGAGGAGGACCTTATACAGAGAGGTGTCTGTTAAGCATTTCGCTTTATAGTGGCATAATTCAATAAATATTTTTTACAGATTTATTGATTTACCGACCATTTTTTGTTGTAGATAATTAAATTTCTCAACTTGTATACTGGAGATGGAATGGAAGAAAGGGTGTCAGAATCATTTATTAAAAAAATGGAAGAATACCTACTATCTACACGGCCATCAAATGACAATGTAAGTGTTGTTAATTTTTTAATTAATTCTAAACTTTCTTCTATAACTTGATGGGGTGAGGGCTTATCCCAAGGATGGTTTTATTCCCAGAAAAAATACTAGTTTTCTGTTTTCTGAAAAAAATCGGTATAATGTCACCATAAGTATGAAATCGCATTATTCTCAAAATGCTTTGATTTGGAGTTATTTTGCTTTGGCTTACATTTTTTGCCCAACCGTTAATTTCAGATTTTTTTCTACTTGAAAGTATACCACTTTTTAAAAAAAATACTAGTATATATAATAATGAAAAATGAACATTTATGTTTTTACCTCTTTGAAAAAATGAATTTCACAGTTTTATACTTTTGCTGCTGATATAATTTAATTTAATGCAGTTTGGTTTATGTGATAATTATATTTATCTATATGTTTTTCTTTCTCGTGTTATTCTTTATTACCATAACAAATATAATATATTTACAGGCTATATTTAGTACTTAAAACAAAATTTAATTTTCATTTGCCATCAATTCCACGAATTGAAGCGGTTTGATTATGGGAGTGGAGCAGGGTATATGGTAGATAACGTGTGAGCGTTGTTTAAGGGGAATAGGATCTTTGAGACAGGTATAAATATTGGAGAGTTGGTTATGGGATTTGAAGGCGATATGTAAATTGGGGATAGAGGAACGTAAGGATTTTTGAATGTTATTTGAGAGGGAAGGTATATATGGCAAGGATCTGTATATAGGGATAGATGGCGGATGTGGAGACCGGGTGGGGGTGGGGGGGGTTGTAGTCATGGATGAGTTTATTGACAATCTATCCCTATATACAGATCCTTGCCATATATACCCTCCCTCTCAAATAACATTTAAAAATCCTTACGTTACTCTATCCCCAATTTACGTATCGGCTTCAAATCCCATTACAAACTCTCCAATATTTATACCCGTGTCAAAGATCCTATATGGCATATATCCGCTCACACGTTGTCTACCTTATCCCCTGCTCCACTCCCAATTGCAACTCTTCCTACATCGGCGAAACTAAAAACTTCCTTAAAGATTGTATTCCCCAACACAAATACGCCGTTTCCTCCCATAACCAAACCGTTTCTAAACTCTCCGAACATGCCCTATCTTTAAACCACATTTTCGACTTCGAAAATATGTCTATCCTAGCTTCTGTTCCCAACTATGATAAACGCATCCTCTCTGAAACCATCCACATCAATTTAGATTCCTCCACTATCAATCTTAAGACCGACTCACATCACCTATCCTCTACCTACTCCCAAATTTTTAATTTACTCAAAAAACCTTAAATTCTTTTATTTTGTTACTGCTTCCCACTTTCATTCTGTTCTATTTATAAATACTCCCTACTTTTTTTCTATGACACATTATGACCTCTTGATATAAGTTTTATTGTTATTATCTTTCTACCATTTCCCATTAATTTAGTCATTAATACTCTTTGCTGTCTCTCTTATATCATTACTTTAATATTTTTGTACATTATTTACGTGTCATCAAATTCACTTATTTATGCATTTTCCCTCATTTTCCTATACTCTCTTTCTTAGTTATATCTTTGACCGTTAGAGATCGCTGTTAGCGCTTCCGTCTTGCTTGTAACATATTTTAATTTGTCAGTTACACGGTTCACCCAGCCGCCTCTCCTTCTTCTGATTTGTACACATTTTAATATTTATATCTTCTCTTCATCCTTCTCCATCTCCAATCTTCACACCTATTTCTCCCTTCATCACTTTGGCATCCATCATATGTTGTAATCAAAGAGTTCATAATTTTTATAATTTATCTCCTTTCTCAATCTGAAATTTCATATCTTTATTTCTTCTATATTTACATCATTTTTTTTATTTATATATCTTAATTCTAATTATCTACATTTATATAACATCTCATACTTATATTTTCAAATTTTATTGCTTTACCTGTCATTCAACGAGATTCCTATTCATTATTTTCTGCATTTCTGTATTTATTCTTTGACATCATATTTTGTATCAATTTTCTTTCATTTTACTTATGTAACACTCTAGGAGACTATCATACATTTTATGTTTTATCGGTATTAAACTAGGTTTTCCATACTTTTATCTCACCTTCTTATATTTATACTTTTTCATTTTGTATAATTCTGTTTACCTTCTCATTTTTCTTTCTCTTTGTATTTTGTTTGCATTATCACCCTTCTGTACATTAATTTTGTAATTTTTTTATTCATATATCCTTCACTATTTTGTTCTACTTTTCTATTACTCTATATGTTATTATATTCTTGGTACTTAAATGGTTTTTTATGGTTATTTTTGTTTTGTTTGTTGTTTCTCTCATAGCCCTGAAGATGACCTACAAAGTAGGTCGAAACGTTGGCACAAAAAAAAAGTGTGTGTGTCAGCTCCGACATGCGACTGAAGTTTACCCCTTTCCGATTCTAATGGATTTTAAATGTGTTCTTGCCAACTAGTCTCTCTCTACTGATACTTATTATCATGTATTCTTTTTTTTGTAATTTGTAAAATATTAAAAAAAAAAGATTTTAAATTAATGTGAACTATTTTAATTAAAGAGAAGCGAGGAATGGTTGACTGGATGATGTAAGGAAGAAAATAGTTGGGGGTGCAGTCAAATAAAACACTAAATCATAACGTATTTTCTGGTCAGTTAGACCGCGTCTACTCGTACTACAGCGTCCTATAGCCCTGAAGATGACCCACAAAGTGGGTCGAAACGTCGGCACTTAATTAAATAAGTATCCACTTATTTAGTGTTTTATTTGACTGCACCCCCAACTATTTTCTTCCTTATTTTAATTAAAATTATAAATATAGATTTATATTAAAAAAATAAACATTTGAGTGGATAATTTAATGATGGATTGAATTGGTCAGGGTGTGCAGTCAATGATAACACAAAAAATAAGCAAAACTTATTTTTATTAATCGTGCCTACGTTGTAGGCCATCTTCAGGGCAAATAGTGGGTATAGTGACTTGTTACAACATTAATACTGTCAACTGAACTCATATATATATATATATATATATATATATATATTAAAATCACAATTAGTATTAATATAAGTTTATATTTATATAGCTTTCCAATACGTAAATAATCAAAAAAATTTTATCATTACCTGTAATTTAATTATGTGAATATATTTATTTGGTTAAATTTTGTCCTGTTAATCCTTGAATTGTGGTTGTAAGTTTTTACATCATGAAAGTAAATTGTACCATGAGCTGAGCCTTCTGATTGACAAGAGCTATCATGAGATTCGATTGGTCCGTCTGCAGTGGTTGAGGTATATAGGCGAAAGTTTGCGGAGGCTCTGATGGTGTTGGAGCATTGTTTGACTGGTTGATGGTTGTGGTTCGGTTACACAAAGCTTTATTAATATTATTATTTCATAATTACATTCTCTTTTCCATACTAAAGCTTTAGATAACTTTTATTTTTGGAAAATAATAAAAATGAAACGAAAAACAGTTAAAACTTGTAACTCAATTTGAAGCAACAACCTGCAGAACAGATACCTTTTTTAGTTCCAATTTTAATTAAATTCAATAAAATAAATTGTAATGTTATTAATTATTAGTTGATTAGGAACCCTAGCCAATAATGATCACCATATTTTTTGTTTGTGTATATTTAATGTTTTAATTTTATTATTTTTCTATTATATTCTAGCCATTGATGATGGATGCAAACTACACATTCCCTCTTGAATTTCCGTTCAACCCTTCTAGTATTCGCCTTGAGGACATAGAGATTCCTGAAATCCTCAATCTTCCCATGCTAAGGAAGCTGTAAATGTACAGGTATATTAATTGTTTTTACTTTCTCGTAAGGATATATGACTATTTATTAGCTGCAAACAAAGTTCGGGTTTTCAATAAATTTTTTAACCGTCAGTGACTATTTTTTATAAATTATAAACAATTTAACTTATATCTATTAAAAAATTTGTAAAGTGGTCATATCATACATCTTTTTCTTATAACACTGCAATAATTATTTTAAAGAGTATTCTAATAATTAAAAGTACCTTAGTGAACTAAATGGTGAGAAATTACTGCATTATTATATTAATAGTTAGGTGAGAGAAGGTGTTGTTTATAATACTCGATTTAAGTAAGTTGGTTTATTAAAATGTTGTTTTTTTTGTATGAAAGATCAATCATAACTGTCAATTTATTTCATTATTTATAATTTTATAAATATGTTCATTTATTTAATTTGTTTCAGGCAGTTTTAATGTCGCTTAGCAACGAATAGCATTTTGTTTATATTTAATAGGATTAAAAATTAAATTATTAGTTCTATAAAAAAACAAAAAATCTTAAAATGGTTAGATGTGCCTTAATTAGGCTTGTTGTTAGCTTACAATAATATAGATTGTATATAAGTGATAGCCTATGTTTGGAAAAGAAACTAAAATGTACTTATTCTTTGTAAATTGATAAGTATTTGTTATATTTATTCGATCTTTTTTTAATTTAATTTGTAGACACTATTAATTATTATTATTGTTTATCTTATGTATATATATATTTTCATGAGATGGTTGATTAACCTTAATTTTTTATTGCGAGAAATATAGTCGATTATTGTGGACTAGTCATCAATTTGCACAACTTAAAAATGTGCCAGTTTTACACTATTTTGCATGGGCAACAGAGAATAAATCAGAATTGAAGTTACATATTTTTTTTCATTAAATTTTAAAAAAAATAATTTTTTAGATTTTATTTCTATTGTTTGTTCTAAAATCACCAGTTGCTCTCTTTTGCTCTATGGCCCAAGCAAAACTATATATAATATATAAGTATATAATACTATATATATATAATTATATATATATATTACTTATATATAATATATATATATATATATATACTTATACTATATATATATATATATATATATATATATATATATATATATATATATATATATATATTACTTATATATAATATATATATATATACTTATACTATATATATATATATATATATATATATATATATTACTTATATATAATATATATATATATATATATATATATATATATATATTATACTATATATTTAACTAAAAATTCAATCTCAGCAATGCCTATATTAGTTGTTAGACTCTCGATTTTTGTGATTTTATAGCTGTTTTATTTAATTATATTATTTATTGTTGAGGTTATTTATGGTAAATAAAGGTCCTCTTTTTTTTCTTTTAAGTTCATTGTTAAAATTTATTAATTGTAATATTTTTTCCTAATATATTTTATTATTAGCCATTAAATGGTTATAACTGTATATTTTAATATTGTCGATGACTCTCAGGAAATATTTTGTTCAAAATATTATTCTTACCCAGCCTTTACTAATTTATTCCAAAGACATACCAGTCTTTCTTAATCCTTGTTGAAACATTGTATGTTCTTTCCTGTATCTTGTATTCTATACAATTCTGTACAATATTACCTGTTATTTAGGTATAATAAAATTAGAATATATAAAAGAAAAATATATTGAATGTTATCACATTAAAAAAAAATTAAAAATACTTGGTTTAAATTGTTGAACCCATCTTGAATTGCTTTTGAATTTTTTTTACCCATAGGTTTTCCTATGGTGAAGATACCTCCCATTATGGGTGCTGAGGTGAGATTTACGTTTAGAATTCCTGAACTATTTAGAGTAAGATATTGGAAATGGTAAAAAAAAAGTTTCAAGATCTAACTTGTTTCAAGTGTGTCAGTCTAAAAGTGATTTTTACCACCTTTGAATTATTTATTATTTTACCAGCTGCCGATAAACCCTGCCAGAAGGAAGGCCCTCCTTGCATGGGCACATTCATTCTCCATTGGTCAAAACTAATAGTAATACTGAAGAAGGGGAGGTGAAACCATAGGATAAACATTACCTTGCCCAAATCACCTCTCTGCATAAGCTCTAGCTTAGAAACAGTACAGTCTTATGACAAAGCACACAATCCCAAGACTTTGATAGGATGTCAGGCAGTTTTTTTTTCTAGTATATGATCGCAGATTGAGTTTCTTTGAAAAGTTAAAATTGTAAAAAAAAGACTGTGTGATCTGAAACATTTTTTTTAATATATTGAAAGTAGACATTAGCATTATATACATACTCAACACCATTTTTCCGAAATTGCAGATAGCAATTCCTTCTTCCACATTCACAGGCTATTCAGAATTTACATTAGCTAAGAAATCCTATATAATTAGGTTTGAAATCAATTTTGATTGTAACATTAAATTAAAAAAGGTAACCCCTTTCTATTTTTATTGTTTTACAGTACCATGATATGTAAATTAATTATAAATGGTAGATATAAAAAAAAAACCTGTACCACTACAACCCATGGAGAGTCTTGGGTTCAATATGTGGTAGAGACGGTTTCTTAGACAATGGTAGATGTAGAGTTAATCATAAAACTAATTGTAGAAGCTTCGTTGGGTAGTGCAGTCTCTAAATAGTAACACCTTTAAGGCATGGATTAATCAAAATTAAATTTATTTGTGATTTTTCTTTAATGACTGTTAGCACTTCTAAACTAAGTTCTTCATACTGTTAATTAATTTATTATGATAATTTTCAACTTCACACTACCAAAAAATAAATTATTGGTTGTTAGAGCTTGATTGAATAATAATTTATTACTAAATTAGTGTACATGAAACCCTTCTATCACATAACTTATATCACATAGTTGGAGTACACTCGAAAATTCTTTTAAATGTTCCTTAAATTGTTTAATATCATTATGTTACACTTAATATTAAGGAAAATTTATTTTTAAATAATGAGATCAGTTAGGCTTGAAGTAAATATACCTTCGTTAGACTCATTCCCAAATAACCCACTATCAAATAATTGAGGTTTTAACATGACACCGCCTCAATTATTTATTACCTAAGGGTGAAAAATTAATAATGCAATATACAACTAAATTATGAAAACTGTTTTCACTGTTTATTAAATTTATAAATATCTTTTCTTAAATACACATCTTGTAAGTAAAATAATATACAACTAGAAAATCATGAAATGTATTTTTCATCTTTTTCCTCTTTTTGATCCTGGAGCAGATGATGATGGAGAAGCCAACAAACTTGTATGTTGCAATGCTGACTTATTCAATGAGTTATTTAAAAAAGAATGAGCCATGGCAGTGGCAGATAAAGATGGAAGAGTGTCATTTTGCTGTTGAGAGGAGTTCATGTTCATTGAATGGTAGTTTCGAAAACCTAACAAATAAAAAGAATATCATTAATACCACAAGTTCTAGTATATTTCCTAAAAATAATCTATTAATCTATATAAATTTGATAGTTTCCAAGTCTTAGCTCCTCTAATGTTATCTAAAATATTCCATAAAAAATAATCTCATAAAATTTCATTGGAACAGCTTCCCTCTACCCCTACACTTCTAGGTAAATATAACTCTTGTCAATGTCAAAAAAATAATGTTACTGCCCTTTTTCATAAAATGTCTTGTCAATCAATGACAAAAAAATGGGCAGAATGAGCTTGTTTTTTTGGTTTAAAACGAAAGATCCTAGCAATAGATAATCTTTTCTTAACAAGATATTATTAATAATTATAATAAAACATTAACATAAGACACTAGAAATTAGTAATTATTATCATAAAATATCAATACCACAGGGCACAAGATTTACTAATAATTATGATAAAACACCATTAACCTTCAGGAAACTTGGAAAGGTGGGAACAAAGTCTTTGGTCAACTTCTTTTATTGGGGCGTTTTACAGTATAACATAGATGAAGTTTTTCTGTCAAAAAATGTCTTAAGAATGAGATAGTATTAACTCATCTTTGTAAGATGATTATTTGTATGATTGTAGTATTGAGCTATAAACTCCACCATGAGTATTAAAAGAAAAAAAAAACTAGAGGAACTAATTCCATCACAACAACATAGTAAAGCAAATCAGATATCAGCAATGATTGCGATTGCAAGAATTGACTTTCATTATTATAAAATTTAATAATCATTAAATAAAAATTAAATGAATAAAGGTTAAACAACATTAAATTCGAGATATCCAAGAAAATAAAATATTTTTAGATACATGCAATATATTAATAAATTTATGAATACCTGAAAATGGTGATGGTCCCATAGTTAGTGATACTGCTTCATTTGTATTTTTCATACTGAAGTTCTTTTTACTAAAAATATCTGTATAATCCTCCAACTTTCTTTTTCTTAGCTCAAGATGCTGAACTTTGACATTAGAAATCTGAGCATGGACAAATTGAAATCTTCCTGCTAAAGCAACAAAGCATTCATACAACCGCTGCATTGTAGTAGATAATTCTTGAGGAGTGAAGGCAGCAGGATTCAATTCGCACAAAATACTTTTTTCAGTATTTTCAAGTTCAATACGCAGGGCAACGACCTGAGCTTGAAATTTGTTAGCTAGTTGCAAGAAATAATCGGTAACTATTGAGTTATCACATGGGAATCCTCCAGGATAGTCCATAGCTTTCTGGGCTATTTCCACATCAGCAAGTGCTTTTACAGTTTCTTCTTTCAGTTTTGAATTCAGCATCTTATTCTTATTTACAGCTCTTTCTAATTTCATAACAGACTTTTTAACGTTTTCAGAATCGCTGGATATTTTATTAATCGGTTTCAAACTAGCTCTTGAAACTTCTAAACACAAATGTTTTTGGTCTTTTATGTGATTTTTAAAAGATTCGACCATTTCTAACACTAAAGGATGGACAGCTTGGCATTTTGGAGGCACTTGTCCCTGAGTCTTACTTGCATTTAAATCAGAGGATTTTGTACCGTAAAGTGGAGTAGCTGTGTTACCAGTAATAGTTAACATAGACTTCCCACCAATTGCAGTTGAACTATAAGATAATCCACTTAAACCAAGTCCACTGTTAAGGCCTTGGGATGGGGCAGCTTGTGTAGTAGTACCTGTACCAAAAGTAAAACCCGAAGATGTTAATGCAGTTGATGTAACAGTTTTAGGAGTTATTGATGTACCAAAAGTAAGAGAAGATTGTGTAGCTGTGGTAGGGGTACCAAAACTAAGTGTAGGAGCTTTAGATATATTAAAACCTGTGGTAGTTGTTTGGGGTGGATTAAAATTGACAGAAGGGGCAGAAGCTGTTGATGTTGGCAGAACCGAAGTTGTGGTTGTGCCGGCTCCAAAACCTGGCTGTCCTGCACTGCTAGTAAAGCCAAAACCTGATTGTGCTGTAGTGGCAGCAAGAGATGCCGGAGTATTTCCAACTCCAAAACCCACAGAAGATTGAGGAGTACTAAAACCAGTTTTCTGTTGAGTTGACCCAAAGGAAAGTGTTGTATTTCCAAAACCTGGTGTTGAAGTAGGAGTTCCAAATGCTGGTGTTGAAGTAGGTGTTCCAAAAGCTGGTGTTGAAGTAGGTGCTCCAAAAGCTGGTGTTGAAGTAGGTGCTCCAAAAGCTGGTGTTGAAGTAGGTGCTCCAAAAGCTGGTGTAGACGTAGGTGCTCCAAAAGCTGTAGTAGACGTAGGTGCTCCAAAAGCTGGTGTAGAAGTAGGTGTTCCAAAAGCTGGTGTAGAAGTGGGTGCTCCAAAAGCTGGTGTAGAAGTGGGTGCTCCAAAAGCTGGCGTAGATGTGGGTGCTCCAAAAGCTGGCGTAGATGTGGGCACTCCAAAAGCTGGTGCTGATGAAGTAGTCCCAAAGGAGGTTTGTGAAGTAGGAGTCCCAAATGAAGGAGTTGCAGTTGTTTGACCGAAAGCTGGTGTCTGTCCAAATGCTGGTGTGGCTGTTGGAAAACCTTGCTGCTGAGAAGATCCAAAAGCATTTGTATTTGTATTAGTAGCTCCGAATGCAGGTTGTTGACCAAAACCTCCAGTCGTTCCTGGAGTGGCAGGTTTTTGGCCAAATGGCGAAGCGGTATTTCCTAACATGGTAATTACTGAGTTAAAAAGTCACCAAGTTGATGCATGTAAATCAGCGTAGCCCGAAATAAAAAACATTTTCAATATAAAACTTTCGTATACATTTTAAATTATCATTTATATTTGTTTAATATACTAGAAAAGCACAAACATTAAATAAAACTCCGATAACCCTTCCCTCCACAAATGAAACCTACCTATATCACATTCCGAAATGTTATCACCAAAGAGCAAACAACTGATTATGCTTTATTACTTCACATGTCCGTTCAAATCTAAAAACTAATTTCAAGGCGTAGCTACTGATACGCTGAAACATTAGGTTAAATATTTCGAGTATTTAGCATTTTCTGTGTTATATATATATAAATTTGTTTTATTGACACATGGTGTCAATAAAACAAATTTACTTGATTGATAAAATAATAATTAAATAATATTGTAAATAAAAAAATATGATAAACAATTAATAAACTATTTAGAAATAAAATTATAAAAAGAAAAACATTTTGGACTTATTGATAAACTATTTTGTCTGTGATTTGTAAGGATAGGATTCCCAGAAAACAATTAGTAATCTCCTTTTAGGCCCCTGTAGATAAAACTCTGACAGTCGTTCCAATATAGACTTCTGTCGATGAAATAAACGCTTGCGTCAAACCATCAAAGTAGAATATTTCTCCAATCAATTGCTAATTATTGGGAATAGCCTTGTTCCGATCAACGAATCGAGTAGATTGATTTCATTATCTCTAACTTTTTTCAACTTTGTCTCATCGAAAGTCGAGCTCATCAACAAATTTTAACTACGCAATTGAAATTTTAAACTCCTCGAATATACCTGGCTTACCACCAGACAATTTACACCTGAATGTTGACTCGGTAGTCATTATCCTTCGAAACCTAAACCAACCAAAACTATTAAATGGAACGCGTTTGATAATAAGAAAAGAACTGATCAATTTGATTCACGTGAAGATACTCAAAGATAAAATTCAAATTTTTCATTCCGAGGATTCCGATGGTCCTTATCTATATGCCCTTTGAGTTTAAACGAATTCAATTTCCGATTCGTCTTACAATCGCTATGACGATTAACATATCAATCCTTGTGCGTCTTAATAGTAAGACCAATCCTTGTGTGTTTGTGGTCTGAATCTAGAAAAAGTATGTTTTTCTCATGCCTGTTCACGTGTCGCCAAACCATCACAAACCAAAAAATGTCATATATCACAATATGCTCCACTGAAGAGAATTAATCCGAGTGCAATCCATTGATCAAAAAACATAGTTTCCATAAATCTCAAAGCTATAAGTGTCAAATGTCAATGTAAACAAACGTCTTGCCGACGCACTATTGAAATACTTGATTTTTGTACTTTTATTGAATTTGTATTTCCTGTATTGAATTTGTATCAAATATATATTATCCTAATTAACTAATAAACTTAATACACTATTTTATTCATTTTATCACGTGAATATAATCATAAATTAAGTTTAACTAAAAGTTAACACAACATTCACTGATTGTTAGGCGGTAAAAACTCTTTGCTGGTTCAGCTAATTTACAATAATTCTTAAATTAATTAAGAACGCACATAAATAAATATACATGATTGAAAGATTATGTGATTTTGTTTATTTATTGTATTCCCATTCACAGGTTTTCAGTTGCAGCAGACAGTTGTGTATTGAGCAACCAACAGAAAAAAAATGTGATTTTTCACAATACTCGCAAAAATTTTACTGATTTCTGGTCAGTAAAACGGCCAAAAACAAAAAAATAATTGTTTATCATTACTGCTTAATTTGAAACTGTCAAGAGTTTACTTGCATAACACTCGTGTAATTCCTGACTGCCAGGAAGAAAAAGAATAACTTTGAATAATATTAGTTAGTGGTTAATAAATAATATTACTTAGTAAAACGTTGGCTTTCAAATAAATAGTTCAAACTTATTTAAGAAATTATTTCTTTGACCTCCACCCAAACAAATTTCATCTATAAATAATTGACAATTCAGAATTTCATAAGTTTTTACCTAGCGCCACTAGAGGGAGGCCATCCAACAGGCATTTCCAAAATCTAACTCTAGCAGAAAATTATTATTTTGTAATAGGAGTTAAGATCTGTACAGGAGCTCAACTACTGGATATTATCACTAGCCCCGATAGTGCTGCTACCTTGTGGTTCAACCTTAAACTATAATTAAAAAAATTATAGCATCTAACAATAAAATAAATTAAACTATAATAGTTCAAGCATCAGCCAAAAGCTAGCAGCACTATTGTGTGTTAAGTTCTGATTCTCTATCTAAGCTCCTATGCATTCCTACTCTCCTATTACTAAATAAAATTTACTAGAGTTAAAAGGATGCACAAGACAAGAAACAAGAAGCAAAGCAAAGTTCAGCCGGGCTCCCTTCGGATTCCTGAACCCCCTATACGACAACTTACTACTCAAAGCAATCCGCTTATGATCCTTCATATATTGATAACTATTTTTCTCGACTGTTTATATATAAACATTTGTAAAATTTACGAAAACATAAGAAACCGAGACTTATCGCAAGTTGTTATGCTTTTGTTGAATGTCGTTTAGTTATTTCTATCCAGGGAACACTATGGAGGTGACCTTCATCATTCCTTTTTTTTAACTTAAATAATCAAGGAACTTTGTAGTTGAATTGATGTAATTTAATTGTTCTTCTTAAGCAAAAGTGATAGAGCAATTTGTTTTTTCTATTTGAGTTGGTAAATTTATTTTTTGTCCTTGTTTTCTTATGTAGAAAAGAAATGCCTTTGTTTTTCTATTTTATTTCCCTTAGAAACGTCTTCAACATTTGAAAACATTGGTTTTCTTCTCATTTTATTTGCCTTCATGGTTGCCGCAACTGTTTCTAAATGTTGGGCAAGTAATGAAAAATCATCCTCCGCATCATTGAGTATTTGATTAAATTTGACCTCTTATTAGTAAATTCGTCATTTGTTATGTTTTCTTTTAAATGCTCTAAGCATGTACTTTTTTGAATGGGAATATTATTGAATGATGTCTTACCACCACAATTTCTGCCATAAAAGGGTATCATAAAATTTCATTGGTAACTTAGGTTTTTTATATACTTCTACGTAATTCTTAAGAGTGAAAAAAAAAATATGTTACTACCCTTAGTCATAACATGTTTTGTTAATCAATGAGAAAACATTTGGCAAACAAGCTTGTTTTTTGGTTTAAAAAGAACAATCTTAACAATGGCTGATCACACACACATGCATGCACACATACAATCTATACAATGAAGGATCTATCAATCATAGATTACACACTGTACTATTATAAACAATGGAAGATAAAGCCAAAATGGGATTTTCGTCATCATCAACTGGTTGTAATTAAAAAAATATTTTTTTCATATAAATTTTTAATAAAAATAATTTATTTTTATTAATAACTAAATTTTATAACAAATTTTAAAGTAAAAAATATATACATTTTAATAAGAATCTTTTGTTATTAACAACAAAATTTGATAAACTGTCTTATGTAAAATGCTTAAAAATAACTCATGGAATGAATTATAAATCTATCAATGTTTTTTTTTTTAAACAAATATTAGTTTAATTAAAAACACACATTTAAGTTATATACAAATTCTTGAGCCCAAAGTGCTTTAAATACAAGCAAAAGTCCTTAAACATATTTTTTATTTAAAAACACAAAGAATTATCACAGATATTATCACATAGATTTTATAAAAGGCTGCTATTTGATATCAAAACATCGATAAATCAATTATAATTATTAAATCATAAAATCTTGTAAATTATCAAATTGCTACATTTTGATTTAGGTATTTACAAAAGTTTAACAATATATTAATATATCTGAAGACCTTATGAATAAGTAAGTAATCGTCAAATTTTGTCTAATATGAGTTAATTATTAGTACTGAAGGGAACAGAATCATGTCATTTTAAGCCAAGGCCTAACTTAGCCACTTATACTCTACGAGAAGACACAATTTTACTTCTCCAGTACAAATAACTCATTTTGAACAAAATTCTACTCAAACACTTATTTACCAGAGCTGCAGATATATATATACATACACAACTATATAAATATAAATAATATTATATGTAAATATATAACTATTTATAAATATAAACCATTAGTAAGCACTAAGGCTCTCTGAAGGCTCTCTGAAGACTCGCTACTACAACAAGCGATAATTTGAAAGATCTTCATGCTTCTGTTAGAAACAAAACAATTTCTTTATTCCATGAACATAAAGTATATACACAGTAATCCTGGCAGCAGGGTGTTCCTTAAGAGGTTTTTGATAAGAGGTACAACTGTTCCTTCAATGAAACTGTAAAAGTTTAAATAATATTTATAAATAAATTCTTATTATAGATAAATAAAATAAACAATTATTTTTGAATGAAGTATTTAATAAAATTATAATATATGTATTATAAACGATAATAATATATAATTATTTATTAAATATTTAATACTTATTAAAATCTCATTACTATAATGTGTGCCTTAACAAAAACATATTTAAGAGGAAAAAATCCTTTTCTACGCATATCTATAATGTATCTATATTATTTAATATCCATATCTATAATGTATGTATATTAAAATTTAGTTGACTAAGTATTATTTTGTTATTAATAAAGGTACAAATATAATCTTACCATTTGCATCATTGTATGCCAATATATTTATGATAATATGTATATCTAGTCGTCAGCTAAAAACTAAAGAGCTTTTGGTGAGAACGTTCGGATTAATTTGAATCACTGTAGTCGCAGCTCTTTCTTCAGCCACTTCAACTACTTCTGTGTCACGATCCTGAAATTGAATAAACAAATTTACTTATACATATTAAGGTACATATACGAGGAAATTATTCAATGAAAAAACATATTGAAACTTCTAATATATTACCTAAACTATTATAGATAATTAAATTACTTTTGTACTTTATCAAGATAAATTTCATAGTAGAACCAACCTTTTTATTACCAACTTTACAAAATTTGTTCAATGATTAGTGTTATTAACTTGAATAAAACTTATAAACTTACTAATTCAGTGAAAGATATAAGCCTTTCATTCGGAGTGGTAGGAGGTGCAACCGATGACAAAATTTCATCTTTTCTCACTAGCGGTGAGTCCAAGTCCATTACTACATTTCTAGATGCTCCTTCAATATCCAAACGAAGACCTTCCCGAGGACCTTTCAAAGAGCTAGTGATTCCTGTAGTGTCTAGATCTGGACTTGAAGGGGATCTCTTCGGCGATGACGAAGGGGAGATTAAATTCACTGTAGTTGTACAAGGTGATACATCTATAACATTTTAAAGGGAACTGTAAATATTGAACTAGAAATAATTCTGTAATTTATCATTTATACTAAAAATCAATTAAAAAATCGAAAAGTTCTAGTCCCACCTGCTTCTGATTTTATTAAAATCTGTAGAAAATAAAACAAAAATATTCAGTATCATCAAAATCAAATACGAAATAAGTTACCCCCCCCCCCAGTTAAGAATGTGTTTATAGAATAAAAGGTTATTTTAATTTCAAAACCATCGCATAGAAAAGATATAAAAAAATTGAAAGCATAGCTTAACTTACTTTTCTAAAAAAAATGAAAAACATATGGACTTGATAGCTAAAATTTACTACTCTGTAAAAATAAAAAATAAATATTAAGATAGAAAATGCCTATTCATATCAATATCTATGTCTAGATTAAGAAAAAAAATCATTATAAAAATTAAAAGTAATACTGTCAGATGAATCTAGATCAGTGACCATCAATTACATTTGGTCAGGGTCCATTTTGGATTATCCAAAGTCCACCGCGGGCCAGACAGTTCTCCTTGCTATCTCCGTGCTTTAAATAAATAAATTTGTAACAGTAACTAACCTAAAAAGTGATATAAAAAAATTTATATATATATATATATATATATATATATATATATGTTCTTTATGTTCTCTAACACAAAATAATCAAAAAAGTTCATATTAACATATATCTCAAACTCATTTATTAAACAGATATCAAAGGTTAAAAATTTATTATTTATTTACTACATTGAGACTGACTGTTTAGCGTGTTTAATACTATTACAGGTTTTAATCACCTGATAAACAAATGAACGATAAGCAATGACAGTAGTTGCTCATCTGTTTGTCTAATTCTGTGTGTCTTCTAGGCGACATCATCGGCCCCTTCTTTTTGCCACCTATGCTGTCAGGTATATCTTACTTGCATTTTTTGCAAATTAATCTTCATGAACTCCAAGAATTCCGCTAGGCATTAGGCAAAGGTTGTGCTTTACGCATGACGGTGCTCCTGCTCACTTTTCTCATAGTGTCACTGATTATTTAAATGCAACTTATGGAGACCGATGGGTTGGTCGAAACGGTCCTGTTAAATGGCCACCACGATCTCCGGATTTAACGCCATTAGATTATTTTGTGCCCCCCCCCCCAGTTCTCGCATTTTGTGAAGTATACGAGGGGAAAAATGTTCTTTGAACATTATTTTAATTTGGATCTAGTTGACTTACGTCATTATAATTATAATAATTTATTTTATTTTATAGAACATTCTTTCCCTCGTATACTTCGCAAAATGCGAGAACGGGGGGACTTAGGATCAGTAAAAGGAGAGCATGTGACCATGGCCGGGGAGCGAGCCTGATACAGCCAGGATGGCTCAGTTGGTAGAGTCCCAGACTAGCGGTCTGGAAGACCCGGGTTCGGGACCTGGTCATGGACATATCTTTTCTTTTCAAATAAAAATATATAAATCTTTAACCTTTAATATCTGTTTAATAAATGAGTTTGAGGTATATGTTAATATGAACTTTTTTGTTTATTTTGTGTTAGAGAACACATACCTAAAATAGTGCCGTGCAATTCTGAAACACCCTGTATGTTATATATAAATAATTATAATTTATATAGCTAGTATTTTGTTATAATTTTGTGAGATTTGCTATATTTTTCTTATAATATTTAGCAGGAATGGCATTTTCGAACCACTTTTGCATGCAGCATTGGGGACCGCGACAGTCAGCGAACCAATCAGTTGTGCTCGGCCGGCCAGGCGAGTCCAATCTGGGTCGAAATACTGATATTCCAACTCACTCACTAAACTCAGTGCAGCGTAGTACAGGGTGAATAAAAAGTTGTATTAATTTTGAAGTAGTAGGTTATCATCCACAATGTCCGCTATACAGTTTTTACTGTATTTACTTACTACTTAAAAATTGATTCGCGGGCCGTTCCAAATGAGTTCCCGGTCCGGATCTGGCCCGAGGGCCGCTATTTGAGGACCACTGATCTAGATAAATACAATTTTATTCTAAACTACATATTATTTTTAATCTCAAACTAACAATAAATAAAAAGAAACCTTTTCTTTAAGAACTATAAAATAAATTACCTTCTAAAGAATCTGGAGTTCTAGTAATAATCAATCCCTTCAGCCTAGCAACTTCCTTCCTAAGAAATACAACTTCCTTGGCAAGCGCTTGATTAGTGTAACACATTTTTTCATATTTTTCTCTCAAATCAGCTACCCATTTTTTCCTTTTTTCACGGCATTTCATAGCAGCAATCCTACAAAATTTTTGTATTTATATATTCAAATAAGTTAAAAATAAATCATTTACCTAACCTACTCAAGATATATAAGAAAGAACTTTCAACAAATTGCTTACAGTTATATCATATTCTAATAAATATAACATAAACTCATCATTATTTTTATAATGTTTTTTAGATAAAAACAGAGAGCTTTATTAATATTGTTACAAAATGAATTGAATTAATGTAAAAATCAAATTAAATTTAATCTTGTCTATCTAATCTATGAAATAATATTATCTTTACAAACTTAGTAAATATTTTATCATCTTCACAATCTTGCTCTAACAGTCTCTCCTAAGCTATTATTTTTTGATTTGCTGACTGAGATATACCTTTCTTTATTACTGTATACAAGGCTGTTTTTCTTTCTGATCTCTTATTAAACCTACAGCTAAATAATAAAAAAATTAAGGTCATAGAGATTAGGAATCGCTTTTCTTATTAATCCCCATCACTTATGATTAATAAAATGTTAGCCAACCAGCTAAGTTTTCTTCCATGATTTTACATTGTCTTTAACAGATCTCAGGTTACTCCGATTACAATTTTATAGAATTTTCATTTGAATCTCTCGAATCCGCTTTCTAGAGCACCTGTCTGACACCAAGCCTCACTAATTTAGATTAAAACAACTTTATTACATAATTTTTTTACCTTAACTATGTATCATGCAATTGTCCAGGATTGCAGTATTTTGACAAAAACATTTCTCCACATCTTGTTAAGAATAATGCCAAAATAAAATATATTTCTTTAAGAAACTTCCTTCTAGTTTCTAAAAGAAATATATGTATTTCACTTTTTGATAAAGTGAAATACAATTTTTTTTCTTATTATCATGAAGTTTAGCATATCATAATCTTGGAGGTCAATTTTTTTCTGATTTTTCTTGCCTATAATTTAATGGCAAGTACCACATCTGTTTACATTAAACTAAATGTCATCGATATATTATTTATTTTCTGACAAAAACATAACTTTGTAATTTGATATTATTTTTATCAATCTTTCAAAAGTTAATAATTATCTACCACAAATCTATTCATACCTCAAAAGCTTTTTAATTGTAAATCTTTCCCTCAAATAATTTTTAATGAGTGATAATGTTTTATTAATTAGGTTTTAATAAAAGCTGGCACAGCATTTACCATAAATATAAAACATAGACAAGTAAAAAGTATGAGATTTTTAATTACTACTTTAAATACCTATTTCGTTCTAAACTCTTCCTTTTTCTGTCTGTTTCTGGATCTTCTGGCAATGTTGTTACAGGAACTTGTTTTTCTTTTCTTGACTAGAAAAAAAAATTTGTTATAATTATACTATTTTGGGGATAAATCCAGACATAAGGCAAATGAATGTGCTATGCGCTCTCACTGCTCTAACTTGCTTTAAATTAAGATTCACATCCCTAAAATACAGAGTACTTTTAAAAAAATAACCTATGTACAACATGAGAAGTCCTAGATTGAATCAGTACGCATGCAAACTTAAATCTGAGGACATTCTTATTGCTAACAAACCCCTCTTCAGATCCATTCATTAAAAATTTTCCTAACCTATACCTTAATATTACCCCATTTTAACTTTTAATGTTCCCTCAGAGTCTCAGGAGTATTATTAGTTTTGTAATATTTGTGGCTGGGACTCCAAGACATTTTCCGGTTTCCTTTCACAATGGCAAGTTAAGATGGCTTTTGGTATTCTTTAATAGATAGCGCTTTCAAGGCACATCCATTTTCCAAATAATTAACAATTAATTTATATATTTAAATCCCTGAAAAAACCTTTGCCTTATTTATCCTTTTTAGATAATTAACTAATTTAACATTCTCCATTTTATGGCATTTAAGAACATGAAAAAGAGATACTATTGATAAATTTTATGTTTTACTAAATAAATAAAAATTATGCAATCAAGTACCTGATGATTATTCTTGGAATCTTGAATAATATTATGTTCAGGATTTGAATTGCTTTTTGGTTTTGGAGTTTTCAGCAATGCTTCTTTTAATTTCTGGAAATAAAAATAATAATTATTCAATTTTATTATAAATTTCCAGCTTAGTGACAGTATCCATAAAATTTAATAATAATAATAAAAGTTCAATCAACATCTTTTAATTGGTTTATAATTTTTAAAAAGCAATTCACAAAAAGAAACTTTTGGTTACCTTTTTAACAGCAGCACTGCTATTTGTATCTGGAAGAGGATGAGGAGGAGGTTCAACTAGAGAATAATTTATGTTTTGTACAACAGGAGTAGCAACGCCTACAGGCCCATTTGTTAGAACACTAGATTTAAGAATATCAAAATTATTTGATGATGAAGTAATCTAGAAAAGAAATTAATACAAATTTATAAAATAATATAAAATTTCAGGAGAAATAATGATTTATCTACTTTAATTCTATATTATACATTGATTAATGGAGTTAATCCCATATCTCTCATTCGAGGTAAAGTGGAAGAGGTTGAGAGGGAATTATCAATAAATAGATAAGTATTTTTATTAATAATGTATATTCGTTAAGTTGTTCCCAAGGTTTTAAAAGTATTCATAAAGCAGAGATTACTGCCCACCATTGCATTAATAAGGAGTCCTTCAAATACAAGTTTTAGATCAATTTAAAATTAAACTGGAGTCACTTTATTCTGATCATTACTCAAGTCTCCGAAAAAATGTTCTATATACATTAATGATTTCTTTAAATCTAACACTTCAAAACCAAATGTCTCATCAATATATATGGTCAATAAATTTCCCCATAATAATGTGTACCGAGCTGATTTGATAAAAGAGTCAGCTCGGTATACATGAGTGATTAGCAGCAAGACTAAATAAATAAATAAACTGGGCCATCCAAATCTCTAATTAAATCTGAATTAATTTAGATCCTGGCAGCACTGCTTATTTTTATAAGCAGGATGTGATGTTTTTAGGATGTATTGGCGTCTATAATGTTGCCCATACATATCGTGATCGGATGAAATAGCAAGAGATACTAGCCAAAATGTAGGAGTTCTAGCTCTAAAGAAGCATGGTTTGTATAGCTCTTTATATATTCTGGATATTTCTAAAAAGTTCTTATCATGCTTGTCTGCTTAAAATTAAAAAAAAAAAATGTTCTGGCAACTCATTTGTACAGAAACAGTTTGGTTTTTCCTTAAACAAAGGAATTTTTTTTAGATGTTTAGAATTCTGGAAATCACTCCTTAGGAAGAAAACTGATTCCCCCGAATCCTAGAGAAGGTTTTGATAATTCGACACAGATATATAAGGATTTGCGTAGTTTAAAAAAAAAAAATTTAATCTAATATTTTAATTTTATAAACTTACCTGTACTAAAGCACCATTTGCCATTTTAACAAAGAGATGAACATCTTCATTAGCTGGTTTATAGTCAATTTTATTATCTTTGATCCTAAAAATACATCAATAACACATCATGAAAATACAGCATGAATTTTTAACTAATTTTATCAATTATTTTATATTTCAAAGGCTTGAATTTTATTGAAAAAATTCTTTGAGGAAAGCATAAAATTTTTTGTGACGAAACACCAAACAACTATATAGAATGGAAAGGAGATTATATGGAAAAATAATTGATATATCTACAAATATTGATATTTCTGACATCAGATATTTTTAGCTGTACCCCTTTTTTCATTGTTGATGTGCAATAGGCATAATTGTGGTTGTAATAATTATAAAGAAGATAATGCTATAAGACCAATGAAGTTGATAACATATAATTGTATTGCTTAATCAAAATATTCTCAGTGGTTTCTAAAGAATTCTTTCAAGAAACAAATGTTTTTCATTTGTTCTTTCTAAAAGAACGAGATACATCAGGAAACAGATTACTAAAAAACATTTAGTAAAGCATCTTTAATACTCTGCAATTTGGAATATTTTCTGTTCCCCAAGTTCTTGAAAAAATTGGTGATTGGTCCAGCAAGTACAAAAGAAGAATAATACCTATGTCACTGGGGTTTGGCACACTTAATCTATAAATTAAGGACATTAATCCACATTTGGAGAATTGACCCTTTAACTTTTTAATATTGAAATGTTGTTCTTGTAACTTATGCCACACACAAAACACATACATATTTGATGAATTCTTCTTTTCTGGTACAAAATCTTTCTGTATAAAATAAACATAAAGTGAAAAATGATTTACATTGCGGTTGTGGCTGAAGGTGCTGGAAAAGCAGTCTTGATCGGAGAACTAATTTGAGATTGGGGAACTTTTTCTACTTCATATTCACAAACTTTTTCATCTAAAACACAATAGTAAAGATTAAAAAAATATATAGTAGATAATGGCAATGTTAAATGATATTTATTGGAATAATAATTTTACCTGATGAATGTCCATCATCCTTCAAATATATATGAGGAGTGTGTAGATCTTCACCAGCAGGTTTGCCAAGAGAAGGAGCCTAATCAAGAAATATAATAATCAGCAAAAACTTGGGCATTTAACTAAAAAGCCAACAGTATTTTCATATCCTTACAGTAGTCAATGAAATGTGAACAGTTAATGTTTCATTCATCATATTAATTTTACAATAAATGTAATAGTACCTGAGATAATTGTTTTGATCAGTTTCATTTTATAAAATCACTATTTAAATTAAAAAAGTATTAAAACCAGTTTTATAAAACTAGTTGACAAAAGGAATAAGATAAATAACAATAAAATCATTTACTATCATTCACAAATCTTGAATACAATTCATTAATCTTTATAATCCATGTATTATTATAAATATTTCCATGTATTTATAACTTGAATTATGAAACCAAAGAAAAGATTTTTCTTAACAACAGACCATTGATTTTTCCCCAATAAAATAGGTTATTCAAAGTACAAAGAACAGTAGGAATGGGAATAGAAAATAGGAACTATGTACAAAAAATGAAAAACATATTTTCAGATTGGTTATTTTGATTAATTTTTTTTTTACTCTCTTAAATTGCCACGGCCAATATTTTTAATCCATTCAACAGGTGTTTCATCTGGTTCCGACAGTGTAGTCAAATTCTTTGCCGACGTTTCGCTGGCCATCCAAGCTTCCTCAGGGCTTAATCTCAGACTGAAAATGTTTTTCTTCTACTTCTAAGCTAAAGCTTCTGGCTATTCCTCCAATCATTTGATTGGCTGAGTTCCGACCGTGTGGCCTCTGATTGGGTGGGTCCCAATTGGGTGACTTCCGATTGGTTTGCCTGTTCTTTCAAGTTTTTTGGTTTGTTTTTGGGCACTGGTATGTTTGGGAGCCACAACTTGCCAAATTTGTAACCATCTTCCCTGCTGAAATTTTCGGGGCGCTTTAATATTTCGATTGCTTCTAATATTTTTCTATCTGTCGTGTTATTACACTTTTTGACCACTCTAATTTTGTCAAACTCGATAGCATGATTATGGGTAATCACAAAGTGTTCTGCCTATGGTGATGACTTGCTTTCCATCTTTTTTACGTTTCTAATATGTTCTGCATGTCTTGTTATTATTGTGGAAGACATATTAGACTTCCTGTTTGCCTAATGTACTCCTTCCCACAAGAACATGGAATGCTGTAGCCCCCTGACGTTTTAAGGCTTAACTCATCTTTTGCACTAAGAACCTGACTTATTTTTTTTGTCAGTGGTCCTTATTTAGCTTTGTTACCTTGTCCTTGTTTTGTAATTATTTAAGATTTTCAATATTTTCTCCATAGTGCCCTTAATATATGGAATCACTGCTGTATTTATTTCTTCCCTATCTTTTTCTGTTTTGTGTTTGGGTTTTTTTGAATTCCCTTTTAACAGTTTCTTCCTGGAAACAATTTTTGATCATATATTCCATTAAATGTCTCTCTCTTCCTTTTCCAATTGAGCCAGTTCAGAAAACCTTTTGGCAAAAGAAGAGAGAAGCTTACAGTATGGCCAGCGAAACATCGGCAAATAATTTGACTACACGGCCAAAACACCTGTTGAATGGATTAATAATTTTTTGTTGTTTTTTATGATTTGTTTTGGATTATGACATAAGGAAGATTATAAAAAACAAAGTGTTTCTTTTTTCTATAAAATATGGTGGCCATATTGTTGTACGGGAATATGTTTCAAGACCTAATGGAAGGATTTTAAATACAGAAGGCTATCAGAACAATTTATGCCATAACCTGATTGATGGTACCAAAACTATATGAATTGTTACGTGTCTAGCAAGACAATTAACCAAAGCTAGTCTACAAAAATCAGAAGGAATGGCTAATTTTCAATTGTAAAGACAACTGCATATCCCTCCTCTTTCACCAGGCACAAATGTTGTATAAATATTACTTATATAAGCCACCTTTATAAGGTAATGATTACCTATTGATGTAACGAACACATAAAAATTGGTTGGGGAGCATCATCTATGAACAATTTCTACATAAACATATTAGCCATCAACATTACTCATGATATAAATTTCCGGTAATTATTCCATAGCTTGTTGCTTCGAGTTGAGTCACTACAAGTTTAACTTTTCATTCGTTTCCCTTTAACTATTTTCCAAAAATACAAGTTATCATTAGTTTAAGTATGAAAAAGAGAATGTAATTATGGTAAATGTGAATATTTCAGTAATCATTTCATCAAGAAATAAACGTTTCAACAAACATAAATCAACTTTACTTCTAAATGTTAGTTGAAACTTTAATTTCATGTTGAATTTGATTACCGAAATCAACTCATTATCCATAATACATTCTCTTTTCCATGCTAAAGCTCACAATAACTTGAATTTTGGGAAAATATTATAAATTAAAGGAATAAACAGTTAAAACTTGTAAAGAAGCAACAACCTCCGGAACAGATACCTAATTTCCTGGCCGAAACGGTACAAATAAAATAAGTTAAATTTATTTTGTGTGAAATCTTTTGACTGCAACTCCCCCTCCCTCAACCAATTTTAATAATATAGGCAGTCAACCATTTCCACATCAAATCGAATAATAAATTACCATATAATTAAAAAACTGAGATGCCTACACTTACTGTTGGAATTTTTAAACATTGTCCTTTCTTAACTGCTTCCGTAGCTTGCCTGAAAGTTTCTTCAAAAGGATTGACATTTTGTAAATCCTGGAAGAGACCAATTGCTTCACAGTTTCTTATGAACCTGGTTGGTGTCGGAGTTTCGTCAGCTGTTCAAAAATTGTAAATTACTACTGATAAGCATACAACAGCTAAAGTTTGCTTGTTTAATAGAGCATTAACTTAAGGCGTACTACAAGAAATGACTTACATGAACAAGGATTTGTTTTATTTAAAGATAGGATCATATCATGTTTTCTTTTATGCATTGTCAATTGCTTTTCATTATCAGTCTTCCACAAGAACAAGTTTAGTGTCTATAATGAAGCAACTGAAAGGGGCCTCTAAAAAATAAACAACAGCTTACCAAATAATATTCTTAAATAGCAAAAATATATGGCATTATTCCTTGCATTTCATCCATGATGTTCCCATGATACGAACCAAATACTATTCCGATCAAGGGACATTTTGAACTTCATGTACAACAAAACAAATCGGGGCATAGTTAAAAGCTGCATTACACATCACATCCACTAATTTAATTATGAAAACTGTCCATTTAGAGTATCAAGAATATAACAAAATATCTATAACAGAATATCTAAATCAATAACCACAAACAATAAAATTAAAACTATTAAACATTAACATTCGGTAAATAGTGGGAATAAGAAGGTAATAGTAACTGTCAACACAACTGATACTGATAATAAAAATATCTAAGTCACAAGTTAGCTCATTGTTCTTTAAATTGTACAATTGTTAAAGAAACTAGTCTGAAATAAATAAATAACTGAATAAAAATATTTATTTTAAAACAATTTATTTTTTTATCCAAATACCAATATTTACAGATTAGAAAAATCAATACAGATATACATAAATTTGGGTTTAAAATTAAAATAAAGACTAATTGAAATTATAATATAAATAATAATAATTTTATATCCCATTATATTAAAGATTAAATTGTGATTTTAAAACTATCTGCAAAGCCGAAGACGCTTGCGCAGGCTACACTGCAGATATGCAATGGGGGGGCATCATCATGGAATTGTCATGTAAGGCAGGAGCCAGCCTTGCAGTTAGTTTGAATTCAACTGCCGATTTTGGTATAAATATTATCTTTATAATTTTTTAAAAACTATTCAATGTTCAAACTTCATAACTATACCTTTCACTGTGTTAATAAATATATGTTGTTTACAGAGCTATTTAAGTCACCAAAAAATCAATAATCTTTTTAAAATAAATTAAACTAACATCTAAAGTACCATCATATCTTTTCTGACAATAACAGAAAATGGTAAGGGCAATTTTAAAATAGCTTTTAATCATTAACTCTTTTCCATTGATCTTGTTATAATAAATTTATGAATAATTTGTTTGTAGATTTGCCCTATTTCTAACTATCAGATATCAGATAAACATGACATTTACTGTCAAAATTATGTTTTTTTCTGGAACATTGAATATTTTAATATTGCTTTTATATATTTTTCCAGATCATTCTATGATTTATAAATTATTATGGTGAAATAATCACAACTGCCAAGATGTATTGGTTGATATATTCATCAGGTAAGATTTAAATTAATTTGCGGCACTTACTATTTGATATTTAAGGAAAAGTGATAGGTTGATATTCGAATTATGATAAGCAATTCTTATTAGGTTTTGTTTAAAATTTCTTAATAAAAACATCTTTGTACAGAAATCAAAAACATATAAAATGACTTTCTCGATTATCTGAAATAGGTGATTGTCAAATGCCACATGTTATTCCATTTAAAGATAATAAACATTTATCAATGAATTTATTACCTTAAAGTTTACAAATACATGGGTAGGGTCTCTACTATAGTATATTATCTCCTAGATTTTTCACCTTCGAGACTTTTAAACATATCTTTTTAGAGAAACACATGGAGGCTTTATGTTTACAGACGTAATTAAGATATATATTACATTTTAACAATTAATGCATATTATTACACTAATATGTCTTCCAGCAAGTGACTCATAACATTTTCTTTTTTTTTAATCATTGTGTTTAATAAACGATAAAAAACCATTTATTTCCTTTTTAAACTGTTGTTTAATAGCATCCCAAGTGAGATATCTGATTTATAAAAATGTTTTGATAATCCTGATTGAACAAGCATCTATAAGCTCTTATAACTCCTTGAACATGCAAATGGTTTTGGAAATTAATCTTTACCGGAAATTTATAGTAGATTTTAACAATATAAATTTAAAAACCTAAAATCAACTTGAAAATATGGTTTTAATTTTTTGTTATTTATTTATTGAGCTCTATATTGGTTTCTTGACCAAAGTTAGTATTGGATTTTATCAAGGTTTTCTTATTGGTTTGCCGTACATCCCCAATTATTTTATTTTAATTTTAATTTATATATACAATGATTTGCAGTTATTGTGATACTTCTATCCCTAGAAGTAGATGCTCAAGCTTGTAAAGAAGGTAAGAAATTAAATAATGAAAGGGTTGAAAAATGGATCTTCTTCAGTAAAAACTACTAACTTTAGTAAAAAAATCTAATTTGGGTATTTGCATTAATACACGTTAACAGTTATATTTTTACTAAATAAGTAATGATGGCTTGAAATGGGATCAACCTATGGGATATATCTATTTGTTTAACAGAATTGGGTAAAGATATATATTTTTACGCTTTTGCAAGTTAATAGTGAAGATATTTTAACATTTTTTTACATGAGAAATATAATGCCTATTTGATTGTATTTTACTAACTCATTAATAAAATAATAAAATAGTTTTTTCACAGTTTTTTTATTGGCTGCAATACAATTAACTAAAGGAGAGTGTCAAAGTAAGTCAAAACATTTTTCTAAAATAGTATTTTTTAGATTATATGTATAAAAGGTTATCTAAATATTGTCTCTAAGATAACATATCTTTTTAATGTGAAATAAACAAGGATTATTATTGCTAAACAAGTAATATTATACCCAAAATAACATGATGATGAAATGAAACATGGAATTTTGAAATCATATTTATTTTTACTCATTCGTGAACAGTAACACTTTATTATTCTTTTTTATAGTGAATAAATATCTGCTAAATCTTCCATAATAGAGTTCATTTTAATAAACTAATAGATGGAGTATTTATTTTTCAAAAACCTTCGATTGGGTTTCTTTTATTTCATTATGAAATATTCAGACTTGATTTTAATTCAGAACTCCGATTGTTAATCTTTCCGATCTTGTAAATATCACAACATTTTAAACTTAAGTAGAATATAATATAAGCACATAATGACTTATTTTGCTTCACTTATTTATTTTTATTTTTTTTAGTGTAACAGTAATATATTTCATATTCCAATCATTTTTCTTAAAATACAGAAACCTGAATGATTCTTGTTTTCTTATCAGTATCAACTTTTTTCACCAGTTATTTATATTTGGATTTTAATTCCCTTGTATTCTTGGACATTTCAGTCAAATTGAATATCAATATTATTTTTAATGTGAACTAATCAATAGTTAGTAAAAAGCAAAGAGCTTATTATAGGGGCTGCCTATTTTTTATATTATGAGATGTTTAACGTGTGTAGTATTGTGTGCCCTTAGTTTAATTCTAAAACTTTTTTGGAACACCATGTTACATTTATATTTCCTGAACTAAAAAACTTGAGTAATTATATTCTCAATTTCAATATTTTGTTATATATATTTATAATAGCATCTTGGGTTATTTATGATAAAAATAACTATTAAAAAAATATATACATACGTCTGTCTGTTTGACGTGCTGGTAATTCCAGTAAAATATTATTTTTGACCTGATCTATTTCTCTTCAATCATGTTTAGCATATTACTTCCCTGAATGTTTAGTGATGTAGATAAAGCTTGTTTTCTGTTCATTTTAGCTTCCCTTCAGCTAAGGCATAATATAAACGAAGTACTTTTTTAATTATGTATAGAAAATATCATCATCATCATAATCTTTTCCTCTTCTACCCCTATGCAGTGTGAGGATCCTGCTTATAGAGTCTGGACCAAGTCTTTTTTTCCTGAGCCAACTCTCTCCTTCGGTTCCTCTCTCCTGAAAGTATCCCTTATGCTGTCTTCCCAGGAAATGCGAGGTCTTCCTCTGAGCCTTTTCCCCTCCCTACGGGTCTCTTAAGTCTTCCTATTCTAGGAAATCCTAATCCAAGTCTTCCTGGCGATTCTCTCTGGTTGTATCCTAAGGAGGTGTCCGAACGACCTTAGTTTGTGTTCTTCCAGGATAGCCTAAGCTGATTTAATATTGAGATTAGCCCGTATAGTTGTATTCCGTATATCTCTCCTAGTTTTCCTTTCTACTTTTCGGAGTTACCTCATTTCAATAGCTTGTATTTGACTTTTGTGCTTGGAGGACTAGGTCCACGATGCTGGAAGAAAGGTTGATTTATAGCAGGCTAGTTTGGTTTGCCTTGTCACCTCTCTTCTTCCCAGGAAACCCCGTCGAACCGTATTAAACATTTTCCCTGCTGCTCTAATTACTTGGACCACTTCTTCGTCAATGTAGCCACTTTCATTGAAATGAGGACATAGATATTTAAAACTCTCAAACTGCTCTAACCTCTGTCCTCCAATCCTCAGTACTCTCATTATTCTTCGAGGTTTCTTCCCTATTTGCATGCATTTGGTCTTCCCCGGATTAATTATCATATTTATTGTCAATAATTCCTCCTTACTCTGCCAAAAGCCTTCTGGAGGTCCACGAAGCCGATGGAGAGCTCTTTATCTTTCTCAACAGCCCTTTCAGTTATTTGCCTCATCATGAAGATGAGATCCTTAGTGCCTCTCTGATTTCTGAAGTCATACTGCTTTTCTCCTAGCTGGCCATTGACTATGCTTCTCCCCTTGTTTCCAGGCTTCTGGAATAGACTTTGGCTGGCACACTGAGAATGGATATTTGCCGATGGTTGCTGCACTCTTGATTATCTCCCTTCTTGTAGATAGGCAGAATCACCGCTACTTCCCAATCTCTGGGGTGCCGCTTTTTCTTCCAGACCAGGTTCAAAAGAAGGAGGAACATCTCGTATGACGCAATCCGAAATCAATTACGCCTAAATGGCTTAGTCCATCCAATCATCGACTACTGCAAAGTTTCTAGTTCCATTCTCTTATTCTTACCTTTATTTTACTCCAAGTATAGAAAATATTTAGAGTAAAATAAAGATGAGAATTAGAGATTGGAACTAGAAATTTTGTAATAGTTGATGATTGGATAGATTAAGTCATTTAGACATAATTTATTTCGAATTGTCTCATAAATACATTCAATCCTGACATTCTTATGTTTCAAAGATGGAAGATTTGTGATCAGGGATGGGAATGGATATTTAATGGTCATTAGCTCGCAGCTAATAAAACCATTGTTTTAAGAATTAGGAACATTATTTTAGTTAGAATAAAAGAGATAAGCAAATTCATTTGAGACTCAACAAGACGATCCTAAGAAAATAAGAAAAAGGTTTATTTGGAATTGAGAACAAAGCGACGAGAAAAAATAGAAACATGAGAAATACAGTGGAGGAGGGGATAGAATTGGTTGCTAAAATCGATAGCTTTTGAAAAATCAAGAAGGATGAAGATTTTAATTTTACGATTGAAGTGCCTATTTCCATCATAACAGTTGGGCGATTTTAAAGGATTTAAATTTTGAGCAGTTTCTTGTTAGTTGGATAGTGACTAATGTTTTAAGACATATGGAAACATTTGAAAGTATTGATATGGAAATGAAAATTATGATTATATTAATGCATTTCATTTGTCATTTTCTGATAAATTGGTAATTCTCATCAATATTAACAGAATTACAAAGCCAAACAAATAACTTCAGTAAAATCTTTACACAGAAAATATTTCTGGTAAGGAACAAGAAAATTATTATTTCAGCAAACATTTTTATTTACATGAAATAAATATAATAAATGAAGTATTAGTTGTGGAATATCAGAAGAATCGACAAAGGTCTTATGACTTAGTAGGTATATCTTATGACTTGCAGTAACCTTTCAAGAGTCATGAAAAAGTTAAAATTTGATTTTTTCGATGATTAATAATGAAGCATTGTTGTATTGTTACATTCATTATTAGTTAAAGATGATGTTTTGTTGTTCATCAGCTTAAAAAAAAAGTAATCCCCTATTTTCTGCTTACTTACCCCAATAGCTTATTTGAATTATTTTATTATGATGCACAATTGATTATCCTTAGTTAATTGATATTCTAATGTCATTCATGCTAGTTTACTACTTAATAGATAGTTATAGACTTTGTGTAATTTTAACTTTTTTTTGTATCTCAGAAATTACCAATGTTCTCATAAATATTTTTATTGATGAATTTAGTTTATATATTCATGCATGTATGTACAGTGTGGTCAGGTATGTATAAATATGGCTACATGACGACACTGAATTACAGCTAGATCCATCTACTGTTATGAATGTGACTCCTGGAAAGATCCAAGATGTAAAGATCCATTCAATTACACTGCTTTACCTCGGGATCAGCCACCGCTACAAAAATGTGATGGATGCTGTGTGAAAATGGTTAGAAATTCTAAATCAAGTAAGTTATATAATAAATTAAGTTAAAATTTGCATTTCGTAATTTTGTCTTTATGATTTACGCCTGTATATGGAATCTGTAAGCTGAAGATGGTTTGAGAAATTCTTCTCCCTTTTCATTCAAACTATCTTCTATCTAAAATAACTGTTAGTTGACCTTATAGATACATATATGGCTAAGAAAATGGTCCAAGGGGATGTCAAATAATTGATTTCTTAAATAGCAATAAAATGTTTATAAGAAACCAATTTTTCAGCCCAAATTACAATTCTTCTTCAGGGGTTCTAATGTAGATCACAAGTATGAATTTTGACCCACTATACCATAAACTAATCATAGGTGAGACCTACTAGCCCTGTAGAAGACCTGTAATATAGGTCGAAATGGCGTTTTTTTTTGTTTTGTTTTATCTGTGGGCTTGAAGTTGCATTACAACCATTTATTGATCTATTGTGCACCCCGTTGAATGCGATTGTTATAATCTCAACTTAGCTAAACCCACAGATTTACGTATGTTTGCTGGGTTGATTAATTCGCGCTGCCTAGGGTTGGTGACTCTATCCTGACCAAAGGTTGTAAACCTTAGGTCGGCAATCTATCACATAGGCAGATAACATGATAGGGTGTTTCATCCGCTGTACGACAGAAGCGGCATGCTGGGACATCCACCAGTCCCAACCTGAACATGTGGGTATTAAGCCTGCAATGCCCCGTGAATGGCCGCTATGATTGTTAAAATAGTTTATCACTATTTAAGGAATTAATTCTTTGATCTCTACCCGAACCATTTTCTTACTCCTTTCTTCTCACCAGTTTCAATAAAATAATTAAATTTAAATTTTATTAATTAAAAACTAAAAAAATGATTGCTATATTCAATATTAAATAAAAAAATCATTGCTATATTCAACATTAAATAAAAAAATGATTGCTATGTTCAACATTAAAGTTTTCTGAAGATTAAGGAATAACAAATAATTTTTATCATTTAATTTTTTTTTTTTTTTGTTTCATTATTATTATTTTTTATTACAGAATATGAAAGTGTACGAAGAACATGTACAACACAGCTTCAAATAAATTTATTTATGGTGGATCATGTGTGCATGATGGAAAGTTCCGGAACAGGGCACATGTGCTTCTGTGAGGAGGACATGTGCAACAGGTCATCCCAAAATTATAGTCCCCCACTCCATGTCTTATATATTTCCCTACTACTCCTGATACTCTCTGCTACCAGGTAGGTGCATGAAACCTTTCCACAAAAAATCCCTTTTTCTTCTAGTACTATACAACCCTCTCAAGTATATCTCTTTTATTAAACAATGGAAGATATCCTTTTTCATTCTGATCATTTAATAAATTACATTTAATATTTTATGAATATGAATTTCATTTAATTTGAATAATCTTTAATATTGGTATAAATAACTTTCTAGTTTAGAATTGATGGCAAAGGAAATGATTAAACTGAAAGAGGGTTGTCAACTCTGTAGACTTTGTTAATAACATGTTTATGTTCTAGTACTTAACTTAAGTATTTGAAACTTTTGGTAAACTAATCAGTAGATAAACTTATTGTTTGTGGTCTGCGGCTATCCTTTCTCTAAAATTAGATGATTGCCTAGTAGCTAGTAGAGGGGCGAAGAGGATGCACGCAACCTCCCTCCTGCAGAACTTGCTGATCATGTGCTGAATAAAACTCAGGGATATTCTGTCTTTTATAATAGTTTATTAATGATTGCCAGGAGGAGAGGTTACAATGTTTTTTATCCATATTAATAAATTAAGTAAAATGTTTTTAAAAATTGATGACATTTACATGACCTCCTCTTGTCAGTTGCCTTTTGGAATAACATTTTAATCTGTATATGGTATGCCCCTTCTATTAACATTTTGTTATCTATTCTAATGATAAAAAAATATTTTATTCATTTTACTTCATTTTTTTTATGTCTTAAATTTTAGATGCTTATAAATTTAAATTAATTACAATAACGTTACCATGAAACTAACAGATAATAACTTTCTTTACTTCTAATTTATTAATCTATACCCTTTGTCACGGTATGTAGTACATATCTCTATAGAATAGACTTACCCAATTGCAATTTAAATTGGACATTTCTTTAAATAAATTTTGAACTTGAATGTATTAAAACATATACTTCCACAATTAATTAATTCACAAAATAATTCATTAATGATTCACTCTTCTTTATAGGTATGAAAACATTAATTAATAATTTTAAAAATCCATTAGCTCTCAAAAATTCGATACTTTACAAGCCGTTGCTAGTTAATTAAAATTTACATTTACAAAAATGTAGTTTAAAAAAAAAATTACATTTGGGTTGTGGAACTGTGATTTTGTGTGAATATAGTGTTAATTGTTGAAAACGTTAGAGATCCTTTATTCGAGAAAAGAGAGTTTTGTTTAAAATATTCAGCGAGCACTTAGGTTATCAAACCGTTTATGACATATCTCAGCTTAGTGGGTCACATTACCTTCTTTTGTGTATTGTTTTAATGAATATAATTACCACCGATAAAGATGACTGAAATGTATTCAACAAAGATGACATAAATATACATTAAAAAAGGTATGATAATCCACTTTTTAGATTTTCTTTCAAATTTACTACTAATAGAATCAATGATATCTCTCAATAAAAAAGACCATTGATGTTTTATAAAAAAAAAAATAAATTTAATTTAATCCTGTTGTTTCAGCATTAGTAATTAAAAGGTGGGATCAATTAAGTAGTTATTATCATAGGGTTATTGTCCACTTTAAATTTTGGCTATTACCATTGATATTATAGATAGAGATAATCATATCTATAATAATAACTTTTAAATAATTAGGAATTAAAGTTAGTTTATTTTATAATGTTCAATTTTATATTATGGTTTTATTAGGATAAAATTGCAAAAGGGTAAAAATAATTTACATTAGTGATTAGATATTAATAACTTCTTGCATGGAATAGTGGCTGTTCCCATTTCGGAAGAATACAATGCTTTTCACTCACATAAAAAAAATTAAAATAAAAAAAAAATAGATCCAATGATAGGAATTTCTATTGGTATAAAAATCAATTTTAAATAAAATTGTTTTCATATTCAAGAATCATAGCTCATTACAGTGCAAGCCCTATCATTGGACAGCTCAGTTAATGCCACACCAATCTATTGCTCATGGTTCTATTCAACCGAAATTGGTAATCGCCCAATAGTTGTAGACTAATAAAATAGATTTTAGATTTGTATATATTACTAAACATAGATATATATGGGATAAATAATTCTTAACTAGGAAAGAAAGTGATATGCTCAATATCTGGTTAGTGTTAATATAAAAAACTAAATTGTGTAACTTGTTTCCTGCTAGTTGTATGCAGTTGTTCCCAGTAGATAGTTTAAAGGACCGTCCATCTGCTTCCTCTTAAGTTGATTCAATTTTATTTGGTCAAGTATATTATTTGCTATTTAAAATCTATTTGTATATATCTTAATTACAGTACAATTGTGTCACTATAAATTCATAGCAACGAAAATATATCGAATATTAAAGTACAATTACACTTCTGTTTTTTTAACAAACAAAGCAATTAAAGTCATTTCGATGAATTCATTAACTGGAAATTCTTTAAATTTAATATTCACAACTAATAAGAAGTCATTTTACCATTTCTTTAATTAATTAAAGTTTAACGTTAAACAAGCCTTTCTGATAAAAAAAACATATTTATTAGATCTGTAGGTAGGCCTCTATTCTCTACATGAACTTGAACTAAATACCTTAAGACCTCTCTGAGATACAATGCGTAACTATGCAGATGTTGCCGGAATATGGCATGACAATAAGCGAAAGTATCAACTATAAAAATATATGTATTAATGATAAAATAAATTAGATTTTCAGAGGATTGCAAAATTAAGAAAATATTAATGAAACATATCAAATACTATTTTATTTTATATCACACAAACAAAAGAATTTGATAACCAATTTTGTTGTAGTATACACAGAACAGAGAAAGTGAGAGGTAAAAGCTGGTTAAATTTTATAATGTTCGTAAATAAACATTTAAGTCATAATAAATAAAAAATTTAAGGGATTTTTAAAATTAATTCTTCCTTTTCAGGGCCCCAGTCAACATAATATCGGTTGAGAGAAAGTTTACTCTTTTTTTTCCATTTATTATGTGCTGATAACACTAATATAAGTTTATTCTTGCTTAGATGATTATTCTATGAATCATCCTTTTTTATACAACATTGTTTACAGTCTCTATTTTCAAAACTAAAATATGCGGGTATATTTTGGTTCAGACTAACGCAATTGCACTGTATTATTTAATTATAAATATTTCAAGTATTCATTGCCTTCTAATAAATTATGTATATGTAAATCGATTGGTGTTCGTTTTGAGATATAATTCAAATAACTGTTTTAAAAACAAGTATAACAGCTGCATTTGATCAAAGGGCATTGCACACAGCTGCTACATTGCACTATAACATGCACTTTAGATTTGTATGTGTGTTAACAATGGAATGGCCACTGTTTGTAAATCCATGCTTTAACAAAAACAACAACAAAAAAACATCACATTATGAATAATGAAGCTCAGTGCTTGAGAATGAACGTTGAAAAGTAATAATTGCATCTTGTAAACTTAGTAATAACACAAATATTAACAAAATATTACTATTTGAATAATTTCCTCTTAGAAAATTTAGATTTTATTGCTAGTACAAGCATGGACTTAACATGTCCTGACAGCCTTTCCCATTCTTCTCTTTCCTAACTATTACTTGAAACCAAAAAAAAAAAGAAGGAAAAAAGACATGTTGTACATAAGCCTGCACTCACACAGCCAGCCCAAATGTTGAAATGAAATCAAAAAGGGCTCATGCCTTGTCCGGGTTTTCATGGCCTTGGCTTAATTAACAAAATAATAAATATTAAGGTGAGGCCTGAAAACGTACTTTTCTCACTGAACACAATGCCTACCATTTAGGTAGTCTTCTCTATGAGATTGGCTCTTAAATTCTTTTGTATCTTTATACATTCCATTATTATTATTTATTTTTTTTTTTTGGATGAAATATAATTGTTGACTAAAAAAGAAAAAAAATATGTTAAATTTGGGATATAATTCATTATCGAAATTAAAAATGTGTAAGTATGCATTAGATATTAGGCTACATTCTCAAGAGAAGTTGTGGATTAATGACACCTGGTATAAATCGTAGATTCCTAGGGTTTATATCAGGAGTATTCGTCCACTTAATTGTATGTTTCCTCTAATCTTTGTTCTGTTTTTTTAATAAATATCTTTTATAAAGCACTAAGAATTTTATGAAATCTATATTTTATGTAATATTAAAATATATCTATTGTAAACAAAATTGATATATAAAACTTTGAACAAATAATTTTGAATATATGTAATAATTTCTTAAGCCAAATATAGGTATAATGCTTTGTTTAATTAATCTATTGTAGATAAAAATATTATATTGTAATTTTAAATAATATATCATGTGCAAAAGACATAATGCTTAAATTGTAATCAAATAGGCAGGTGATAAAAAAGTCTTAATATATCATATAAATTATAGGGATACAAGTATATAAAAAGTATCTTTTAAGTATTTGGTGATTCAATCCAATTTTTCATCATATTTATATATTTTAACTTGTAAAAAATAAATTATCTTTTTATTCTTTGTTATTCTTCTCTGATTATTAAAAAAAAATAAACAATAAAAAAAATTGTAGTATAATGTAACATATTAAAAAAAAATTGTAATTCTATTTCAATTAAGAAAAAATATATATTAAATATAACATACAAATATATATTTGATGCTTAGTTAGTACTTTTTTTTTTAGTACACAGATTGATTTTTAATTAAAAAAAGAGAAATATATATGAATGAATGAAATTTTTTCTAAAAAGAATTATAACTTATGTAATGGCGAGATATGAAATACATTACTTAAAATTAACAGAGCAATGTGCTAATGTAATGTAATGATTTGTATAAAAGACTGCTCAATGTATGGAAAGCAGATACTCTAGCCTGGGAGCGCATTTAATGTATTATGTCTTTGAAGAAAAGAAAAAAAAATAGTTCTCTGCTATCATGAACCTTCTGGAATATAAAACGGTGGCAAATAAAAATGCCATTAAGTAACACTGTCCATTAAGCTTATAAAGTAATACAATATTAGCTATAAGTTAAAAAATGTTTGTTTAAGACATAAAAAATCTAGTATTGTCCAATGTATAAAAGATAGAGATTTGACAAAAATTGATTGGGCCAACATTGTAGATCTTACAAAATCAGTAGCTGATGGTGGAATCTCATCATTGGTAAGTGTTACTAGAACTTCAAAGATAGGTCTTACTGAAATCTAAGTAGCAGTTATGATTTTTATGGGGTTTAATCAGTAGAAAGTTTACTTTTTTAAAATATTTTCACATCCATTACAGGCTAAAAGCTACTTTGCCAATATTCCAGTTTATAGTTAAGCTAGTTAGTTAGAATTTGTACAGATTGGCAAATGAAGGCATACATCTATTTTTTTAGCTTTTCTTTGAGGAGATAATTAATTGAAATTGGCAAACCTTAATATAAAATAAACCCTGCGTAACTAGCCTAGAGCCATCTCCAACACAGGACCAAATTTATAAGAAAAATGCAACTGGATTGTCAGTTATTGATAACGAATAATTTGATTTTATTATTTATATTTTGCTTAAAGTGGTAATTAATAAAGCTTGCTGATAGTGGAATGGCAATAAAAGCAGCGATTTTCACAAAGGCAGAGTTTAGAGATATAAAAGGAAAATGTGCAGCAATAAACAAAATTCCTCGTATGCACTAGTTGGAATCATCATAGATAGCAGAGAATAGAAAAGTAACTTTATTCCGGGACTAAGTCCCTTTAGAATAACAGAAAAAGAAACATAATATTTATCTGGCCAGAAGGCTAAATGTTACAAATCATAAAGCGTTTAAAAAGTGACAGAAAACAATTTAAAAGAAATATTAAATAACAAAAAAAATAATAAGTAAATAAACAGTACAAATCTTGACAAGATATTAAGCAATTAAAGAGAATAGATAAATCCATAGCTTTTGTTAAATGGATGAGCTAGCATCCAATAATATTTTTACATGATGTACAGCTTCTTAAAAAACAAAATTAAAAGAAGTAAATAACACAATGAATTATTCTATACATTACATTCTAAGCAAATGACTGACCTGCTCAGAGAGCATCTTATTGGGAAGCTACTAGGTGTTGGAAAAGCAAGGATTTAAATGACGATAGTGAGGGACTATGACAGTCTAGATAATTAAATAAACATATTAGTTGACTTTTAATGAAACTATAGGATTTTTAATTGGTAATATATTTTTAAACAATAACAAATTATCATTGATTATTTGGGATTGACAGTGTAGCTCAGTAGCCTACATACTATAGGGCCTCCAGATCTGGTAGGAAGGTCTGTTGCAATATAACATGACCCTTACTAAGCTCTTTGTGGGTTTTGTATTAAGTACTTTCTTATCCATTGTTTTTAATAATTACTGTTACAGATTACTTAGGTTGGCGGATTTCTTGTAATACCTTACTACATCATGCAGAATAAACAATAAATGCAAATTTTGCAGCTAAACTTCACACATAGACTAGCAGTTCAATACCCACTCAATCCACAGCAACAAACTAAAAAACGCATCCTTTAAAGCAGTGCTCATTGTTGCTTTGTTCCTCCCTTCTACGCAGCCTATGAAATGCATGTATTTGTTTCCATTGCTTTTCTTTACCAGCATATTATCCCTGCTCCAATTACGCGGTAAGGTTAAGTTACAATTTTGCTAATAATGTGGTACATCATGTGATTACAAAATTAGGTGTTTTTCAAGTGAAATTACAAGGTCATTCTGGTATTAGTAAATCATTATAATCAAAATGTGTCTAATCAATGTTAACCCTTATCATAATAAAAATATAGTATTAGAATTTTTTTCTTTTCCTAAAATATTAAATTCGATCATCTTACTTGGATAGGGCATATAATAATTACAATATGGAACCTTATAATTATATAATACTTGGAAAGGCCAATACAAAACATCATGTGGGTAATAAGGAGTTCGGCTGGCTTATAAGACTTATGTTTGCGACACATTCTGAACTAAAAACATCGATGGTGTTATTGTTGACTTCAGTTGGATCTATTGTTATAATTGAAAAATTTCCATGATAAAATTTAAAAAACTAGTATATTTTTATTTTAGACAATTACAGATTGAAATATAAATACAAAATACTTACTTATCATCCCTATGATCACCAGTTGGCAGCCTGCAATAAGCAGGTGACTTTAGAACTTTTTACAAGCATTAAAAAATCCTTAATTATGCCTTTTTTCGGAGAGGAAATTAATTGGCAGTCAAGAGCCTGTGCATTGTTAGGTCATCGTTAAAAATTTCTATCGTGATTAAACCTGGATAGGAAAAATTTAGGGCTCCCACAATAATATCGTCCGATTAGCCATAGCAGCATTAAGTGACGTTAAATGAAATAAACAAACAGTAGATTATCACAAAACCAATTTTTAATATTTGCATTGATCATTATAATTCAAGTTGGACTAGAATAATTAGAAACCCCAAGGACAATGTGTTTTATTCGTGTGAACCGAGAGTATGCTGGGATGAAGAATATAATATATATGTATGTTTCATCTAAAAAACAATTTTATATTGTATAACGAACAGTTTGAACTTGGAAATTAATTGGAACAATTATAAAGGTTGTAACTGTTTATAAAATTCTACACAATTTTATTGATTAGTTTATATAAAAAATAAAATTACATGTTTATATAATGATAACCTTAAAAACAAGAATAAAATGGATTCTTGCAAACCCATGACCTCATCACTTCCCTTATTTTCAATAGAGAGAGGCAAACTAATGAACTTAAAGAATGAATACGAGGATCAATCAGCAGGAGTTAAAACCAGGTGTTTGGAGCTAACATATCACACTTAGTTGCTTCATAACCTCTCCAGTTAGCGACAGGGAAGGTGGCTTATTTCTAGCTTTCCATGGAAATTACATCAAGCTTCTCAATATTCCGTATACTTATAGCTTAGTTTGATGCAAAAATATAATTTTAGGCTAAATTCTAAAAATTTTGTATGGATCACTGTTTTTCAAGTATCATTCCTGACACAAAATATTTAAGCATGATTCCCCGATCTTCAAGGAATTCAAGACTGCTGAAAAACTTGGCAACCCCTAAAAATATTACAAGGTGATAAAAGAAGGATAAGAAAAAAGTGGTATCTCAATTTCTGTTAGCATATTTATTTATAAAATCTATACTGTGATTATATTTACTTTTAACAAAATAAAAGGAAAACAAAGATTAAAAACGATATAACACAAAAATTTAATGCTTTTTTAATTTACCAAGGTAAATATTTTGAAGAAATATACAAGCACCATTTGAACAGTTGGCATCAGAAGCAGTGTTATAATATAAAACAGTAAAAACGTATTTACAAAATATATATATGTATAACTAAGTAGATATAGTTTTGGCTACATTAATTATACAAAAATCACTTTTAAATGTAATCATTACTGGTTTTATAATTAATCATATCAGTTGTTTTTAACTATTAGACAAAAATCTGCTATTGGCAACTGCTATTAACCTTGGTTTATTCATAGCAGAAAGAGACTTAATGCCTTCTCCCTTGAGAAGCTCCCTCAGCTGTGCGACAGTAAGTTCTTCGGCCTTTAAATAAAAATAAATAACCAGAGGTTTTAATTAAAACATAAACATTTTCACTCATGAGCTATGATTTAAAAAAAAATGTATTAACCTTAACTATTATTTATTATTCTGAGCCCTGAGGAAGCTAGCAGTATGTCAAGTGAAATGTTGGGAAAGAATTTGATGAATGGATTCAAACCGAAGATAGTTTGATGAGAATTTCAAGATTTCTTTATGAGGACAAAGATAAATAAAATAAAAAGTATGGGAAGTGATTATGTTAGGAAATGCTCAAATTATAGATTTGAAATATACTCACTTAGCAAATAACAGAATTAACCAGAGCTGATTAACTGTATTGTTTAAATTTAAAAACATTTCCTCTTTCATTTCATGTTCACAATCACAATATCTGAATATTGTCTTTATTATTAAAATATTGTTGATGGATCAACAAAACTGGTTCACGACTAAGAAATTATTTTGAACATAAAAGGGGAAAAAATGGATAGTATTAACTAGAAAGAAGCCAACCCTCTTTGTTTATGTTTTGAGTTAAACAAATCAAAGTTAAGTCGAAAGTATGGAAGATTTCAAATAAGTTTTTTTTTCTATACTAATTTTATTGTACGGTATGAAAAAGAAACTTATACAAAAGTTTTTCAAAATATTCTCTATTATGGAAGCTCGTGGTTAAAGTATTTAAATTAAAGATGTGATTTTTTTTTCTCTCCCCTTTCTTTAGTGATAGAATAGTCATATTACAATCATAATTATTTTTTAAAAGAAATATTGGAGACCATCATTACAGAAACCATAGAGAAAAAAAAATATAAAACCTGCAAATACTTATTCAAAAACAGTTTATGTTTTTCTTTTATCTTTATAAATGGCTGATATATGTAAGTACCAATGAACAGTTGGTAAAAAAAATAAAATAATTTGAAGAATAAGAAACAAAATAAGATCATAATAATTTTGAATGTTGACCCAATTCATGTAATTAAATAGAATAAAGCAAGCATAATTACCTTGCCAGCCTTAATTAAAGCAATTAGAGAGACTGAATCGATTATTTTGGGTTCTTTGGCAGAGGTTTCCCTCCAGCTGTCCTTATTAGAGCCTCCTCGTTTGCCTATGGTCTCGGGAGGTAAATGGGAGCAATCTATGAAATTTTCATTTAGTTCTCCCAGATGCTCAGCAATATCTGACAAGTCTATATCTATAAAAATGTGCCAAGAATTATGATTAAATATTAGAAGAGAGGACTCTGATTCATAATATGACTAGTACTACAGAATACATGAATAATATATATTTATATAGATATATATATTTCTTGGGTGGTTTTTATGCATTGTAACTTTTTTGTATTGTTTGATTATAACAAATTATTAACTTGTTAATTGTTTTTCCGGACTATTATTAGCAAGAAACAGATTATAAGACAATAAACAATACTTTATTACTAACATTTTTCAATTTCCTTACTCCACCCACTAAAATTTCCTCCATTCTGAAAATTGGATCCATCTTTGTTTTCTTTATTTACTTTAATTCATGTTTTAAAATAGAAAAAAAAAATAAGCTTGGAAATATTTTTTCTTGTCTAAGATAAATTTCAATTATTTCATTGTTTAGTATATTTATTCAGCTATTCCCTTCCACTCAATATAAAAAGTAGAACAACAAAAAAACTAAAGTTATGTACCTGTGTTATCACTTATAGTAGGAGCTTCTGAGTACTCCATTGCTATTGCTTCTATCATTGCAATTCTGGTCTTATATTCAACATCATTAAAAGTATCAGGAGACCAATTAATGGTTGTTTTCTTAATAATTCCTAAATTAAAAACAAAAACAGTTTAATTTCTATGAAGTATAAGATAATATAAAACAAGTTTCAAAGAACGAGGTGGTGGCATTTGGTTCTAAGTGTTAGGAAGCTACGATCATAAATTGATTTTGAATTTAAGTTTGAATCGATGAGTAAATATCATCATTATACTAATATTTCAAAACTGATAATAAAAAATAATATTCATATCTAATAAAAATTATAATAATATAGGTCATTACCATCAGCAGCTTCCTTCTGGTCTTCACTTGGTTCTATTTCAGAAAAACCACTATTTTCTGAACAATCATTTATCATATCTGTGAATAGTTGGAAAATTAAAATAATTAGCCATCAATACAAATACGATAATTACAAAATAATGTAATAATTAAAATAATAAATGAAATTACCAGAAAAAGGAATTTTAATTGCATGGAAACCAGATGGATGTTTTCTTCCCTTAGCATAATCAGAGGATTCAACAGGGAATAAAATAACAGGAGATGGACTAGCTGATTTTGTAAGCGCATACCAACACAATGCTGCAACATTTTTTCGGAGACAAGATTCATGAAGAATAGAAAACAGTTCAGCACTAGCTGCAAAAAAAAAAATTAATCCTCTAAAATTATCTATAAGATTTCTTTAATATGAGAGAAAAGCTTCCTTCTTGACTGATGACACTTTTCAGGAAGCAATATGAGAAATGATTAAATAAAAAAAATTCAGTTCGATAAGTTAATAAAATGCCTTATCTTTAATATCATTATTAGAGTTTGAGTTTATAGGTATCAACTATAAGTCTTGTAAACCACTGTTTGGAATTTTATTATACAACTCAAAAGCAAAAAAAGTATTTATTAATTTACATATCTTTATATATTACTTCTTAAAGGTGCATCATTTTTGTACCTATGCCATATCTTAACTTAATACATGATTAAAAACAATATAATGGATATCACAACAACTGGCTGACCAGCCCCCATTGTTTTGATTTTTCTTTCTCAAAACATGTTATTGGCATTCTTTTTCATTCAAATTCAATCTTTTACAACCCATTTTTAATTTATCCCACCTCATATATTAATAAACAGACTATACTTCATTAACTGGTTAGACCATCCTGCATGACAGTATAAAATTATTACATGAGGAAAACTTTAAAAATATATATAATAAAGGGATTTCTCTTATTTTGTTAGATATTTGTGAAAATGTAATCACATAAGTATATTAATATCTTTTTTAATTTCACACAAAAATCCATTGCCTAGTGATTACCTATGCATTGGTTAGAGGAGATAAGTTTGATTCCTACAGAGGTCAATTTATGTCTTCTTATCAATACATAAGAAAATTTCTTCATAAATATTTAATATTTAGTAACACAGAATCAGTTTAAACAAAAATTAAAATTAATGGTTAATTATAGTGACATTATAATGAGTTTAAATAATAATTATTTTGTATAATTACCCTTATCTCTTGTGTCTGGAAGAACAAAACAGGGTTCTCCTTCGACTAGGTGGGCAGGAATCAGTGAAATTGGTCGAAATCCTATTAAAGTTAGCCCTTTTGAAACTTTAGCTTCAAACCATTTCAGCTCTGCCTATAACATAAAGAATAACTTTAATCTGTTATCTATTTCATCAGAATTAATATTTTTTAAATATTATTCATCTGTAAGAAGCAAAAAGTGAATGGTTAAAAAGAAAGCGAGGTCACTAGTGTGGACACATGGTTGAGGCACAACAAATAGTCTAGCTGTTTGCTGAATGGTCCAAGGCATTTTGAACACCATCCACTTAGTGTTGGGACATCAAAGAAAATCAGGTGTTGAACTAGTTGTCAATGACACGAAACTATCAATAATTTTAATAATTAAAAACAGTGTTGCCAGGCTAGTTGATTTTTACCTATCAGATTTAGGTGTTTTTGTTTTTCACCCTTTAGAGTTATTTTACTGTGAAAAGTATGAGGAGTTTTAGGGGAGGAGGCATTTATCTAATAGAGAAGTGATCCCAAGCATAAGGAATCTATCAAGCCTAACCATACTTTAATCTATTTTCTTTATTAACTACTTTTAAAAATGTTTTTCATTCTAATAATTTTCCTCATTTTATTAAAACTTTGATGTATCAAGGGTTGACTGTAAATATGTACATTTTTATTCACAAGAAATCACAATATGTACAAAACAGAGCTTTTAAACAAAATGATGAAATAAAAATACTTTATTCATCGGAATGTGTCTTCCTGCAATCAAGGGGTACTTCGTTGATTTATTACTTGAACTTCTTTGGGAAACGTCCTGAAACAAAAATTTGTTGTTAAAACTTAAGTTATTAGGAGAAACAATTAAATGAAAGTATTATACATCATGATACAATTCAGCACTGAATATATATTTCCTTTTTCTGGCCATATTTCTATATCAATTCTTAAAATTTTTATTTTTCTAATTAAAATTTGATAAAGCAAGACCAGTAAATGCAATAAATAATATACCAACCGCCACAAGTTTTTTTTTCCATATATATTTCTTCATAACATTTTTGAATAAAAATATCTTATCTAGATAATTCTGTAGCTTAAAAATAAGATACAGGAAATGGCAGAATTAGATTGTAAAATGTTTCTTTAATGATTTTTCTTAAATATAAAAAGAAAATACACTGAAAAAATTATGGGTTATAGTGTGAGACCATCAATTTGAATTAACTATATCAATGGAATTAAATTATAACAGCCCCACTTTCAAATGAGACTTGCCTAAAAGGGAAAAGCCATAAATTGCATATTAATAGAGGAATTAGTAATTAAATATTTCCTTATCCAGAAAAATACAACACTGACTTACAAATAAGTTAGCTAAAATAACTATTATTTTACCTGCTGTGCATCCGTATCAAATGCATCTCTGTCCTCTTCTTGTTTTATAACATTCTAAAATTTAGGATTAGTTAGCATTTAAAAATTTAAAACAGGTATCTTACAAAGGGTGTAAATGAATAAATAAAAGGTGAGTAAATAGATAATTATTTAAAAATAAATATTGAATAATATGAATGGATATTTATTACAACAAATAGATAAGTTTATTTTTATTTGTATCTCATTGAACACACTTCCGATCGGTTAATATTTATCTCTATAGTCAACTAAACTTCTACCATTATAATTCTTTAATATTTTTTCATAATGAATTCTTAATAGAAATTACATACTAACCTCTTGAATTGGCTTGTGTTCACCTTCGGGTTTCTCAATTGCAGTATTTTTAGATGTCCACATCAACTTCTGGGGTTCACTAAGTATAACATTTATAAAATTATTAAAAATCATATTTATAATTGCATTAATTTGTTTTTTTAATAAATTCATTTTACTCACTGATATAATTTATATAACATAATTTTAAATTTAGCTTCTCCACCAAGGTAAAAGGTTCCAAAATGTCTGTTGAATTTCTTGGAAATACTGAAATTTAAAAGAAAATTAATACAAAACAACTTGTAATTATCTTAAGAATTCCTGGATTTAAAATGTATACCAGCTGATCTCTTTCTGAACATCTTCAATTTTTTTAACAGCATCAATGCCATCCCAATTCTTCAATAATTCCCCTTTTGTAGTTAAAACCAGTTCCTGAAGAAGTCAAAAAAATTATGAACTAAATTAAGCTTACTTTATTTTACAATTCTAAAACTGAAGTTGCTGGGCTTGGCAAGGAATGAATTCCTAAGATGTTAATAAGCATTGTACCGACTGGAAAGCGTCAGAGGGGTAGGTGGAAGGATTGCGTTAAGAGTGATCTGGTGGATTTGGGTTTGGGTTGTGGTCCATGCACAGAGGTTAGTACGCAGAGATTGGTGGTATCTGCATCGAGTCCTCGGGTTCGCTAAGCCTTATTATTAATAAGGCCCTATCTAAAGTATCTAAAACTACTAGGAGGCAACAAACATCAGCATTTTAAGAAATTAAAAAACAACAAATCATAAACGGAAATTAAATTTGAGTCATAACTTGTCCTTATAGAAACAAACAAGAGAGCACCAGGTTAACATAATAATAAAGATTTATTACTCAAATTTTAACTTTGTTTCATAATTTTTATAATCCAAAGGTATATTATATCATATAATTCTAAAGATAAAAATCCTTTCTCCCTAAGTATAGATTTGGGTATTTGTTAGACGATGTCAGCTTAGAACTAACACAATAATGAGTAAGTTATTCTCGATTGTGAATTGATACATGGTATAATAAAATTGGGAGAGGATCACATTTTTTTCAGTAAAACTATAACAAAGCTACTTATTTTACTTAAAAATCAGATGCTAGCCGATGGACTGAGATTTGGGTCCAGCCACCATAGTCTACATTAGACCGCCTAGGTCGCGTCCTCATTGTTTATAATATTATAGTTTTCTTTTTACAATCATCCTGAGTGACTGAAAATTAATATGTTCACATAGTCATGTTTGATATACTTCTGGCTAAGAGGTTATAAGTAATAAATATATTTTTTTATCCATTATAACAAAGAACTAAACAAAAAGTAAACATTTTTCTTCCTTAGAAAATAATTAAATTAATTGAGTTGCTCATTTCCAAATTGTCCTTTATCCAACTTTTTGCGAAATTGAGTTACTGTCAGCATGACAATCTATATAGTTTTTCCTATAAAATTAACCAAATATTTAGTTCCAAAATGTCCTTTAAACCATTTAAAATAAATCTCAAAGCTGTGAGAAATTCATCTTTGCTTTCTAAACGTCCTTTATCCAATCCAATATGGCCACCACCTAACAGGAACTATTTTGTTTTCAAATCGTCCTCTATCCCACATTGTAATAAATGGATGTATTCAATTTTGTTTTCAAAATCTCTCTTATGTCAAATGTAGTTGAGTAATATTTTCTTCTGTAATACTAATTAAACCTCTTTGTCCAATATTTCAAAGCTGAAATTTGTTGTGCTAGACCTGCTGATCAGCTTAGAAAAAAAATCTCGCTACTTTTGACGAAAGGATATGTTTTTATGCACCTTTGAAATTGATGGTTATTATACTGTTTTCCATACTATAGTGTTGACTATTTTTAAGACTTTTCAAGTGTGCACTCTCTTTTTAAAGCCAGTATTTAGCTAATTACAAGTTTAATAGTTCAAGTTGTGAATTTAATCAAGCAACAACATTATTATACTCATTCATGATGGAATTTACATTGAAAACTGCAATGTCTTCGACTGGAAAACAGCCTGTGATAAGTTTCAGAAGAAACCGCAATCCTGGCACTTTAAATTTGCCAGTGCTAAAAGGTTTATAATTACTAAAAGCAATGTGCCCAACACTCAAGTCCTTGTCTCAGGAGAGTCCTGGTATAACACAAATCTTGGACAATGTAAAAAAGTCACAAAGCCTGGTTATAAAACTCAAGATTTTGAGCTGCCACTTCTTTTCCCGGGAGTGCCTGTCAAGACTGCAAAGGTTGCAGAGGTCAAGAATCTTCTTGAAGAACTTCACTTTGGAGCAAATTGGGCAGATAATGAAGATTAAATCTTTTAGAAAAACGGTATTTTTGGAAATGAAAATCCAGAAAATGATACTGCGCAGTCAGATGATGAAAACGAAGGTGGAGTTATAGAGGACTCTGAAGAATTTTAAAAGAAATTTACATTTAGGACTATTCAATTACAACCATGTTGACAAGTTTATATTATGTCATAATAGTTTTATTATTTTAAGGCTAAAGAAGAATAAACCTGTTTTTGTGAAGGTTTTTTATTCAAACTGTGCCTTGTCCTTTATTTTTTTTCAAAACATTTCTTATCCAGCTTTTGGTTCCAAAACAACCTTTATCCAAACATTTTTTTAAAATAACTAAATAACAATGTAAGATATCATTCTTGAATAAAAAACAAGTAAATCCAACATTTTTTTTTTAATTTAAGAAAACTATTTCCAAATTGGTATGCCCTAATTTAAATTCATAGGGTTTATTTTCTTGTTTGCCAAAATTTTCATCTTATGGATAAAGGACGTTTTGGAAATGAAGGACTCAATTAGTTTATTTATTAGTAGCACTAACTTACTTTATAAAATTTGCTTGAATCAAATTCTCCAAGACCAACTACATCTAGATCAATCTTATGCTGATATATTTCTTCAGCCATCTTGCGGGCAGCATGAGCACCATCATCGTCATCTTTGCAGGGATCATCATCAGTTGTGAATAAAACTATTGATTTGTTATACAATCTAGTCTTACTAAAACAAATAATGACAAGAAGAATAATGTATTAAGGCCAACTAAATAAGTATCATTATCATAAGAACAAGCCTTATTCTTATTATACAATATCATCTTATTAAATTATGTTATATGACTACAAAGAAGGCATGGCAAGGTAAAGTGATGGAAGTGCAAGAATTAATGGATATGGAAAATCAACTGTGATCATTTGAAAGGGAAGATACAAGGCATGGACATACAAACAGCTTCAACTTTTGCCACTTATTTAAACTTAAAAAAAACCATACATTTTTTTGTGCTAGCACAGCATTGCAAATATTACAGAGATTATTTTATTAATAAAACTTTTTTTTTCTAATAAGTCTCTTCACCCTGCCAATCTTAAAAAAACCATGGTTTAGTAGAAAGATAAAACAAATTTAAATTATAGTCGTACCAATGAATAAGCAATGATTTACAATAATTTAAAGCTTTTGCAAGGGAAACTTTAGTTGCTTGGCCATAACTTTTTATATCAGTAAAATCACCTACAAACACATAACATTAGTAAATAAAAAACAAAACAATAATAGTACAGTATATAGTATAAGTATAGATGTTACCAACTATCATTTCCTTCATTTTAGAAATATAGACGGCTGAAGGTGTTTGTAATGAGCGTAACAATACCACATTTGCAGGAGCAAACTTTCCCTCAGATTTTGAAGTTCCAAAAAGAACAAAGGAAACCATATCATACCTTTGCTCTCTAGCTATATGCAACATTGCTTCAACGCAGCACTATAAATTTATAAGAGAGTATTAGTTATAATCCATAGAAAGTATAGTTCTTATTATATAACAATTAATGATTAAAAAAAAAACTGATAATGTAGATTTTAAAAGAATATTCACAGTCCCATACTTATGTGCATTTGCAAGGAACAGTTAACGAAATCATTATGTTAACGATTATTAAACTTACCAAAAACTAAAGAGCTAACATTATGCAATTGAAATTAACATTTGATAGTTATAAAAAAAATAATAATTGGTCAAGAAACTGAACCAATACTTGAATATTCTATCAAAATAAATCACTTAAAAGAATTATGTCTGGTTTTAAGACAAGATATTAAAATGATAAATCAAGTTTGGTACTATCAGTTTTTAGCAGCAACTCTTGAATTATATACATGTCAAAATAAACTTGAAAACATAAGTCTCTCATTTTATAGTTGTTTTTATTTCCGTTTGTGGGTAGAAGTGATAAACATTATTTTTGAGAAGAGAATCTGTTCTTACCGACCTGTGTCTGAACAAATTTTTAAAAATTTTGAATTCATAAACAATAAACTGATGATGATTCCATATCTCTGCCCATATTGAAGTTCAAATTTGGTTCAGGGACAGGTAAATAGAAACTTTCATACTCGCAAAAATGAAGTTGATCACTTTGAATTCCAAACAAAAGGCTTAATATCTGGATATACATATCAGTTAAAAGGTGACAGGTACAAAAGTCTGTTAAATCATAAAAATACCTAGCCGATGAACAACTGATTAGGCTAGATAAGTGTATTGATTGAGATTTACTTAAACTTCTGCACTCGAAGTTGTTATATGAACTAGGGAAAATTATATAAAACTAGGAATAAAAACATTAAAGTAGTGGCTCTAAACAGGAAGTAAAGTGTTACTACAACTTGAAAAAAAATATACCTCAAAACTTTCCAAGAAAAAAGATTTCTCTCCACCATGGAACATCGGTTTTCTAACATCTATTAGGAAGACATAACCATTTTTCCCTGAATAAGCTTGCTCCCATGGGTTATTATTTTCTTGTTCGTCGTCTGAATCAATATTTATAAAATCCATTCCTTAAACCAACTTCCAAATGACAGGACCTAGGCGCGCTTTGGAAAGTAGAAACAATACAGCACCCAAAGAGCAATAACGAATTAGGATCAAAAAGAAAATTTGCGAACTAAACCATTAAAGAGGAACTACAATTTTTATAACTTTTGTGTAATTTTTTTTTGTTAACACTCGATACATATATTCAATGTATGTACTACTTAAAACGAAAGCCTTTTTTTAATTGTGCAATATTATCAATTACTCGATGCGAATAGCTCTTAACAAGAAGTCATTTTTTTTAATTTGGAAAAATTTTTTTTAAAAATATAATTACCTAATCGTGAATAAACTCAGATTCAAACAACAGTGGTTAAAAACGTATGTGTTTGTGTGAGTATTTTTGTTTACTTAACGTCACTTTTATGCTGCTATGGCTAAAAGTATGCGATTTCGTATTTTGAATTACACATACGAGTAAGTTTGTAAAATATGGAACGTGATATTATATCTAAACAAGACCTGTAATAAATAATTAAACGAGAACTACATAAACAAGACAGCCTTAAAATCTTCCACGAGGTATTACTCCATCAGATTTTCCTTAGTAGAGTCTTTGATCGTTCTATCCTCACCCATCCTGAATCCTGATTACTTCCCAAGCCATCTTATCCGTTGTATCCTTACAAATTGTGAGATCTCTAAGTCATCATAAAGTGTGCACAACTCTTGTTTTTTTCGGAGTGGAAACGAGTCATTATCCTTTACAGGTCAAAAAATCCATCTCAATATTTTTCTTTCGAACCTGTTAATACGCTCAGCTGATGCTTTACTTAATACTCAGGTTTCTGATGCAAATGTCATGCAAGTGTTTTGTACTTGGTTGTGCGACAGAGCAGTCTACTACCTAATAGTTTAGACGGGCTGAAATACCCTCGATTAGCTGCCGCTATCCTGTATTTTACTTCTTCTCCCTTGTCTACAGTGTCATTGACCGCTGATCCTAATTACTTAAAGCTATTAACCCTCTCACATTTGTAGTTTCCAACTGCATAATGCCTCTGCAAGTGAGCTGGGTTCCTCTTGCTCAACATTAGTACGTAGGTCTTATCCTTCTAAATTTGGAGACCTATTGTGGTGATTTTTAATTCCACTCATGTGAGGGAAACTTTCCCTACTATTGTGTAACCTGACAGATAACCACTTATATGTTTTGTAAACTCACTATTTTTGTACAGTTGTTGTTTTAAGCTAGTAAAACCTTTCTAAGGGTAAATCATTCGTCCTTAATTTTCATCACACCTATTGGTTTTGATTCCACCTCAAGCACTGTGAGTGTTTCCTGGTTCCTTCGTTGTGCTCTCCCAGAAATGACATCATCCGCATATGCCATCATTTGTCTTACACGGTCAAAAACTATCATCAATGAATATAATCAATGAACATGACCAACGTGCAGTAGTTAACACGTTGATTTTCAGAAATCTGGCCTAAAATGACAATTTGATTTAATCACATTATATTATTAAAAACTCTAATTCTAATGGATCGAGTTTAATCGTAGCAAAAGACAAGTAAACACAGGACGATATAACTCGTACTTGGCGACCTGGAAAAGAACGCAATCTAAGAGTTATCTCGTAGTTGGCAGTCAACGTGTTAATTCACTAATTTTTTCATCATCTGTCTAAGCGAAAATATGAGGTCAATAGTTGAACGATTGGCCCTAAATCCACCTTGTTATTCTCCGATAGGTGGTTCTATGTTTGGGATTAACCGGTTATACAGTGCAGTGGAGAAGACTTTATATTCCGTATTTAGTAAGCTGATCCCCTTATTAAAAAATCCACCAGCTTGTAATATGATTTAATTTAAATATTATATTGAATTTTAACAATTTTTTCGCACTTATTCATAGTAAAATATGTATAATGTATACACCCCAGCATCGTATGTGATAGAATCACGTCGCACCGAATCGGATCCAATGTAGGTGTAGCCTTAGGTAGACTAAGATGGCACTATTTTGGAATGTTTACATTCCATATCACACGCAATATCTTCAGATTACACATAGCATTAAGAGCCTCTGTTACATTTTAAATCGAAATAAAATAACCTAATAAGAAATCAATAGATTATTGCTTCAGAATTCAAATGAGAATGAATCGACATTTTAAATAAACATTGAAGTTCTTAACTCTTACTTTGTAATAAAGATTAAGTGTGTTCACCTATACATGATAAATTTAAAATCTGGAATAAACAAATACGTATTTATTCATATAAATCTTTTTGAGATTATGATTAAATACTATAAAGAATGGGACTTTTCGCCGAGAAAACTAAAAACAATTAATTGAGCGAATTTCTTTGCCTGCATGAGAATTTTGTGAAGGTGGTTTTGATTTATGGGAAGCAGGAACTTTCCATATATGCCACTTTAGCTTTAGTGATATGATACATATTTACTTATTGCTAAGCTAGGACTTTATAATGAGTTTAACATTCTTTGAGTTCTCAATTATTTATTTAGAACTTAAAAAGTACTTTCCTATCTATCTTGTAGTGTTTGGGCCTACGTACCAAATCACTCTGAGCTATAGCAACTATGCAGCTGCTGATAAACTGTTCAAATAATTCTGATCTAATTTTCCATATGCCTATTTTTTAAGCCTTTCAACTATCCATATATACTAATTCCCTTAGGGAAAGAGTTATGACTAAAAGAATATCTTATTTGCAAATTACTCCAGCATATAGACATTCTTTATTGGTTATATGCAGGGTTATAAGAAAGTCGGTTTAATTCTGTACAAAACAAAACAAAACTAATATTGTAAATGGGCTCTATGAGTTAATAATCCAACTTGTTGAGAATGCTTTGTTATTTTTCCATTATAGTAGTTTATTAGCCAAAGTACTAAATTAAAGAATCATTAGTTGTACCATTTTTCCAGCAACAAAAATTCATTGTTGATTATTAGCCCACTAGGTTCAGATATTATAAAGCTAAGACTTTATAATTGATATTTATGCCAGGGAATTGTCCTCCTTTCATTCTCCTCTTAAGGCAAATAGGATGAGTTATTTCTATAGTTTACTAACCTTTATGATCAGAATGGGAATGACAAAATAAATTTCAACATGACCAAACTGGATTCGAACTGTCCGCAGCAGACACTATGTTGCTAAGACGATGGTTAACATCTCCCATCATTTTTTCTTCTGGTTATAACTTTTGTAAACTTAAGTGTATCTATGCATGTATGTATTGTATTCATTTTGTACATATCCACACACTTAGTAAACCTAATGCGCTCAAAATATATTTCCTACAAATGGTTAAAAGATTACAGCCAAAAATATTTTGTAAAAGACTACACAGTCAAAAAAAATTCAGCTTTTATTGTTTCTGCAGAATGGTAAGAATTAAGTTGTGTATAATTTAACTTTAAATCAGTAAGTAGTCTCAGGTTTTACATAAAACCTAGATTTGTGTCAGAAGGTGGAGAAAAGATTTTTAAAAATAAAAACCTAGTATGATCCACAAGTTAAGTACCACTTTCGGTGATCAAATAGTAATCTAAAATGGATGAGCACAGATCGATGTTAAACTAAGAGCAATCATGAAATTTCCTGTTAATATTAAAAGGGGGCTTCCCATGAAAATGAAAATTCAAATCACCTCCTTTGGGATAAGGAGACAGAGCTCTGCATAAATCACACAATTTGCGATTGATCATTTTTATACCTAATGTTATTTAACTATACAAGTAATTTATATAACAAAAAACATTTTATAAATTATTTCATAAGAAGGAATAAGGAGTGGGGATTCATCTTTAAATTAATAATTCCAGTAATATGTTTTTTATTCTCAATGGTTCCACAATAAAATAAGAATGATCTGAAGTAAAAAAAATAAATTGTTTCATCACAAACTTGAGAATTTATTGCATGAAAAAGATTGGAACACAGCATTATCAACACGCATGACAGCAAGAGGGTTATACGGATACATTAACAGCATTCCTTCCTAATAGACACATCTAGATTCTACGAATAGTTGGAGATACTTGTACAGGATTTATCAAATAACTGTTTAAAATTAATTAGACATTGTTCACACCACTAATAACTATCTGTGAGTTATTTTTAAACATCTACTCATGATCTTATGAATATACACTTATAAATATTTAATTGCTTGAAAGGATAAATTAACATAATAAAATTAATATTTTTATTATCTTATTTAGACTGAAAAATAACCTGTACAATAACTCTTACTTATAACTTGACAAAGCATGCTAACACCTTCGACAAAGACAAACTAGCATGAATAGCAGACAAATTACATTTAAAACTTTAAAGACTTTAGTTTACCCTCTATTCTTAATGTTAATTCTCATTTTCCAATCTATAATAATTCATATAAGTTTTACAATTTATGATCAAATATAGAATAATATGTATATATATAAGTATTTATATATATTTTAAGATATTCATACAAAATAAAACATGTGATCGCTCTTTTCTTTAGCAGTGTTTCATCTCTATTTGATGAAAGTTTGACACAGCCACAATAAAAAAAAAAAATTAAAATGAATATAAGAAAAAAAAAAAAGAAATAAAGAAAGAGCTGCCATCACTATCACTTTAGTTTCGATGCGAAACTTTTAATTCTTTATATACTTATATAATAATCTAATATAAAATTTTATAAACAAATATGAGCTCAACAAGGTTCATTCAAAAGAGCTTAAACTTGGTTGAACCAAGTTTGAATGTCAACAATATATACAGATCTACACTCTATAACTAAATATTTACATCATACGGTGTGCACTAATAAAATAAAACCTTGTTTTCGTTCTTATTCATTAGTATACTGCCTTACATACTGAAAATTGTCTCTAAAAATATAAACATTTGGTAGCTAAAGACACCGTTTATTGGTATTATTTTTGAGTGAATACTTCGGTGCAGAACATTGCTCTGTAACTGACCGTAACTGAGCAGAACTATCCATATCGAGACATATGGAACTATCAACATCATACTGACGAGAGATCAACATCTTAATATCTGAGTGGAGAGATATTCGGCCGGATTTACTACTGCAAAATCTAAAAATATAAAAGTAACTATTTTTAAAAGATAAAAAATCATGATTTAATATCAATGACAATATAAAAATAGATATGTGGAAGAAAATGATCCGGGTAGAGGTCAATAAATTTATCTTAGAAGTGGAGTAATGTTTATTAATTAGCCAACGTTTCGACCTACTTTGCAGGTTTTCTTCAGGGCTATCGTGGGGGGGGGGGGGGGGTGCCCATTAGGTCCGTCCAAGCTCTAATCACATCACTCTCACTTGAGCACCTTCCCCCCCCGCGACAGCCCTGAAGAAGACCTGCAAAGTAGGTCGAAACGTTGGCTAATTAATAAACATTTCTCCACTTCTAAGATAAATTTATTGACCTCTACCCGGACTATTTTCTTCCACATATGTTATCAAGGTCAACTATTATCATTCAAGATAAAAAAAAATAATTGAAATTTTTATACTTCTATCCTTTAACGTTGAAACTGTTAAGACAAAACAATAACAAAAGACTTTATAAAAGAAACAAATTACTGGTTAATTGCAATTCTTTCCCCCATTGAAATGCATAAATTAAAGTAAAATGAAAAACAAAAATCTTTTGAATACAAAATGAATTTATCAGCAGTTCAGTTCAATTAACTAAAAAAAAAAAGTAAAGTAGCTTAAAATCAAATGTGGTTATAAGTCTGCAACATAATCTAATAAGAAGGAAATGCTTGGAAAGATACCTGAGATGAATGAGGTAGGTCAATTTGTTGCCAGGCCCAAAGGCCCTCTGCCTCACGAAGGTCAAGCTGTTATCTGGCATGTCTTTCATGTCATAGCTCACCACAAACATCTTTATCACAGTACCGAGAGGATTGAATAGTGTGACTTGTATCGTACCGCTCCTGGGGACTGTATATCCCTTCTTGCTCAACTTAATGTGGCCCTAATAAAAGTAAAAATGCCATTAGATAAATAAAACTGGTATTCACTTAAATAAATTGTGTGGATTCATTAGTTTGTTCGGTTTTTGATAGTAGTATGAATTCTTTTCAAATATCTACAGCTTTCTTTCCTTTATCTTTAAATAATGATACCTTTCGGAAAGTCTGCTCTTTGAAACAATTGTACAAGGTTTCATTGGTGTTAGTTTTGCTTGTGCTACAGGGTACTGAATATGTCAAATGAGAAAGTGCATTTTCACCATATTTTGCTATTTTATTTCAAAAATAGGCAAGCAAGTTTCAGAGGAAAATTTTATAATGTATACAGGGCTGATTCCTAAACAGAACTACTAAAAAATAGTTCGCCAAGTTTCTTTCAGAAGAACAAGTCTCAAAGATGCACTCTGCAGCAGTCCACCCACTGCATTTGAGTTAAGTGATATCAAGGCTCTAATCAAACACCTGTTGCTACAGGTAAGATTTATTTATTCTACAATAATAACAAAATATATTCTTTGTATAAAAAAAAAAATGTTTTAGTTCACCTTTCAAAAACCGAATGGACTTATGTATCCACCCAATACTAGCTTAAGAAAAATATATAAGTACTAATTATTTTAAGATTAAACAATTAATTACATTAATACACATGCCCAGCCTACAAAACACCAATTTTAAATTAGATGTAACCCTAAATAAAGCTGGTCAGTAAAATGTCATTTATATAATTAATTTCCACTAATATTATGTTCAATTCAATTTATATCCATTCAAATTTTGCATGTTGCTTTTACATATGATTTTACAAAAGACTGAATTAGATACATACTATATTATTTGAAAAAATAATGAATAAAAATACAAATCAATTACTGGAATGACAGATGAAATTTAAGATATGGTTTCACAGTTTAAAAATAAATGTTAATTAAATAACTAAGTGGAATAATACATAGTAAATATCAAGTACTAAAAATTAATTTTATCATTAATAAAAATTATGTATTACCTCTGTTAGATTCCAAAGCCTTTAAAATAGATAATAAATGCTTACAAGGTAAGGCGATGAATGCGGTTCGATGGAGAAAAAAGAAACAGTGACAGGTAGTTTCAAATGCTGAGGACAAAATGCACCACTAGCTCCAAGATCAGCAGAAAACCCTTCCACGACTGATACAGGTTTCAGCCGTCCTTTTAACACATTTTCTTCAAAGTTTCCTAGATACAATAATAAAAATAGTTTCAGAAAATTGTTTTCATATTAAACTCTAAATTTCTTACATTTATAGTTGACTTTAGATTTCTCAATTTCAACTAGGATTTGCATTGAAAACAAAAATTGATTGCATTAAGAATTTTAAGAAGAAAAAAAAAGTGAAATTAAGAACCTAATTTAAATGAACGTCCCAAAGGAAAAAAATGAAATGGTCTTAAAATTAAGTACCTAATAATGAGGCATGTTTAGCTCTCCTAGGGCTTGATAACTTAGGAGGTGAGGTAGGAAGGCACTTATCAGGACCACAGGTCCTTGGGCTGTCGCATTCAGTTTCTTCAGAGCTAGAGTCAGTAACCCAATTACTGAAACATTCAAATAAATCATATTATAATAATAAGGCATATGAGAAAGAAAATCTATGTAATGTATGAAGTTTAAATTATCTTTTAACTAATCTAGTGTACCGTTTGTCCACCTAATCGCAGACCAAACCCCATTTTACAAATTATACAAGTTCTTCATAGTTAAACTCAATTTTTTATGACCCATTTTCATTATTTCACCTTATATTATGATCACTAAAAATGTTTATTTATATAACAGAAAAATTTTAAATTGGATATGGCCATTATTTATATTGAGAGATCCCCAGGAGTGAGCAATCCACTACCTGTTATTGCCAAGTGATAGTTGGTGTATTCATTAATTGGGCATCACAGAATTGAGACTGTAATATAAAACCACATTGGATTTGTTATTTTTAAAACCTTATTTTTTAACAATCTTTAAGTTATTCAAGGAATTTTAAGGTCAGAATCCCATGAATAAAATGAAGCGTGAGAAAAATAAAGTTTGCGTTGCTCTTTACCACAGTAAAATAACATAGTACATGCTCGCTAAAAACTTTTTTATATAAGATAGATTTTATATTTACAACTAACCTTTTCCTAAGAGGTAAAGGAGAAGGTATGTGTCTTATAGTCCTCGGTTTGATGAAAGTTCCTTCTTGAAAAGGAGACTGAGGAACCTAAAAAAATATTAAATTAAGAATTCATAAGTACAAAAAAAACTATGCTGCTTTGATTGGGTAAAGGAAAAATAGAAAATCAGATGAAATGAGTTATACATAATTTTTAATGGGATTAGTGGTTACTATACAAACAGAAAAGAAGGATCGCTTGGTTGAGGTGTTTTAAATTGAAAATAGAATGTGTTTTGTTTATTTCATGAAAATAGAACATGCTACTGAATATTTTATCTAGAACAAATCACAATGCTCAGATATTGTGGAATAAAATGAGGTTTGTGACAAAAAATACAATGAATGTATTGGAAAACTTCTGAATTAAAAAAAAAAAAATTTGAATTGAAATGAGAAAGGAAAAGTTAGACTGTACATGAGAACTGCTATATACAAATTCGTTGATATGAATTGTTGGCGTATGTCATGACGATGCCTAAATTATTATTTATTCTCTGATATTTAAGAGAATTTAAGTAGATTGCTGTAATGATTGATTTAACTACAGGTTCTAAGGATGTACAATTTATAAAACTTTAAAATTATAAAAATTGTACTAACTTGAGGAGGCTGATCCTTAGCTGTTATTTTCAGCCTAGTAAAGCATTCTGCAAGATCTGAGCAAGCCTTGAATGAAGACTTATCACCAGATAAAAGCCTTTTGCTAGATGTCTCAAGTGCTGACCTTTTCCTCTTCAGAGGGTTATTACCTGATGAATTTCCTGTTTTTAAAATGGCTGAGAATATATTTTCAGTTTTACAAGATGGACCATCTGAAATCGAGACTCTGTTACACACTTGATTCCTAAAAACAAAGTAAATATGACACGATCAGAATGAATATTATCAGTGGAGATAAATAAATATATCTGTAATATTAATCTTAATTAAAAAATAAAGCAATAATAGCCATTATTAACTTCAAGAGCTTAAATTAAATCTTATATATATAACCAGGAATGATTAATTTTTCAAATGTTTGATAAAATAATAATAATAATAATACCTAAGAACCCCTAAAACTCCACGGGCATGCATTTTATTGAGATCATAACTGTTGTCGGAAGGCTGTTTACTAAAAAGCTTCTCTTCATCTATAGAAAACATAAAAAAGTACAGTTAAAATATACTGGTTCATGTGCCAAGTATTTGTAGTAAACTGTCAGGGAAATGAAAATGAGTATTCTTAAATAAACTTGAATTATAAGTCTCGGCAAAACAAAGTGGCAATCATGTTGTCCAGGTATAAAAGAATTGAAAACCCAGGGTATAAATCATCAAGATAAACTTTACAATAACTTAGAGAACTACGAACATTACAAAAAAAAGAAATTGAGGATATACTACATAATCATAAAAATACTAACCTTGGAAATATGAACTGCGAAAAGAATGGGGAGGAGAATTTTTTTCATCAAAATCATCTTCGCAATGATGCTTACCAATGTGCTTACACCCACTTTGCATTCGATCATCTACTAAACCTGCAAAAAAGAAAATGATTAACCCTGATAAATAATTATGTTAAATAAATAAATAATTAATTAAAAATTACAAATAAATAATTAAGATTTTAGTTAGCCTGTTTTCATTAAAGGTTTTTCATTTTTGATTAGACTTTAAAAAAAAAATCAAGTTCACCAAAGAAATTAACATAAGCAAGAGGAATCTAAAAACCCCCTCAAACTTGTCAAGGAAAAGGATTGGGCAGGAAGGTGATTTGTCCAAGATCCCTCTCAATCGCAATTTTTTTCTCCAAATTTAGGGTAACCACTAAGTAAAAGCTGGGTGAGCCTAAGGAGGGTCTTTAGATTCCACAGTGCCAATCCGTGGCTGTTAACAGGTTAAATAATTTATCTAATACAGCTGGATTTGAACCTGGAACCTTCAGCACACTAACTAAGCAATTAGAAAAATTAAATAAAAAAAATATAATTATATATTTGGAAAAACCATTCTCCAGTTCTTCACTCCATTCTTAACTTCTTAATTTATATAATTCCTTAAAACGTTTCGACAACTATATGTCAGTATCAATCTTTTAAAATAAGTTTTCTGCATCGATCGTCGAACGTTTTAAGGAATTATATAAATTAAGAGGTTAAGATGATTGGAGAATGGTTTTTTACCAATATATAAAAATTCAAAGATTTAAAGTCCAGTTTTACATTAATTTAAAAAATATAATTTAGACTTACCTGGCACCATTAGATGCTTATTTTTAGAAGGTGATCGAACTGGCTTATGACGGGACTTGGTGGGAGATGAAGTTTTATTATCACGCCACATAGTGAATCCTAAAAAAAAATAATAATAAATAAAATACAGAAAGAAAACAATAAACATAACACATTACTATGCCAAACTATGATAAAAAAAAAAAATAATCAAATAAAAACAAAATATAAAGCTCGCATGCAATATCTTAAAATTGTTTTTAGCAGTTTTAAATAAAACACAAGCTGCAAATCATATCTGTTGACGATATATAAGAACATTTAAAATTATAAAAGGAATACTATTCAGTAACCAGACCTATTTTTAAGTAGCAACATTTTATTAGAAACTATTAATAATAGTCTTTTAAAACTTAAATAGAAAAACATTTAACTAATTTATGATTAGCTTTTCTCTTAAAATATATTCACTGACGTTTATTGAAAAAAAAATGTATTCCTTATTATTTATTTTATCTCCTATTTTACAGATCTACTCTATTAGTAAAGTTTTATTACTAACACTTAATTTAAAATATTAATAATAAAAAAAATAAAAACTATAAATATTAAAAATGATGTTATTACGTGAAAAGTCGTTACTGACTTAAAATCCATTAGATGCGGGGGCTTGAATGGTGTTTATATGACGTCTCAAAAAAACTTGTGAATCCGCAGAGAGATTTAAGAGAACTAGCGCACAAACCACAAAACTCAAGACTAGAATATCTTATCCAAAACTCTATCCTAGCCTCCACACCTATCACCACCACACCACGCTCCCTCCTACAACCTTCCGCATATCATTTTTTTTTGTTCTAGTTGTTTCATTTTTTTTTAAAAGTTATTTAAAGAGTATTTATAAATTTATTTAAAGTTTTTGAATGCTATTCACGGGTTTGTGCTTTTATTTCACTCAATAGTTCACACTGAAACAGAAGTCGGAATAATTTAATGAGCTTGGGTTTTCATGAGAAAAAAAAAATATTATACATGCTATATTAAAATAAGAATAACACAATTGTATTTAGGAGAAATTTTCAACAAAAAATATTAGAAAACCTTTTTCCTCTGTTATTTATTTGCCCTTTTTTAATTGACTAAAACCAAACCCCTTATCACCTTAAAACAAAAAACCTTATATTACATTTATACAAAGGAATCTTAGTATTAATACTGTTTCACTTAGGACGATTAATAGGAATACCTTAAAATAAATCATTTGTAAAAAATATATTTAATAGATACAACCTAATGTTGGATCATCAAATTTCATAAATCTGAAGTTGTAAAGACATCCCATCGTTATATTGTGGTTGACAATAGACTCTTGAGGAGTCTCAGGGACAGACTGAGGAGAATTCGTGACTGAGACTGGGAGGCAATCCCCTCATTTCAGACAAGGGCTTCCCATCATTACGTCCAACTAAGATGGCTCTTCTCTTCCTTCTGTAGATAGTATTCTTAGGCACATTTTTTTAATCCAATGATTTGCAACCAACAACCTGTTTTAGTCTATTATATTCCCCAATTTAAATCCTCTATTTACTCTCAACACACAAGATCTCAGTACTCTGATATTCTTCTTTCTCATTATAACATTCTTTCATCCTTCACTCCCCTACTCTCTGGAATTTTCTTCCTCCTAATATAATCTGAATTCATTATGCATAGCTAAGGTACTTACAATTCAATATAAGTGTGCCATTCTTGATAGGCATTTATAATATACATTACAAATTTCTAAAATCATAGCAAAGACCTATTGTACCTAATGAATGGTTTATACGAGGGTGGTCTGAAAAGTTTCCGACCGCAACGTGAAGATGGCAGCACTCGTAAATATAAGCACTTGAATTTTGTTGTTCATCTGTAGACAGTTACTCACCAAAGTTTCATCCATTTTGTAACAGTCGTTTGAGTGAGTTGATGAGTGTTTTTGTGAAAATGGACAAAATCGAGTACCGAGCTGTCATTAAATGTTTGTTTTTGGAAGGCACTATGCCTACACAAATCAAAGATAAGATGGATTCAGTGAAATTGAAATTGAAGTGAAAGTTTGAGCACCTGAATTTAAACGTGGCCGTAAGAGCTTGGGAGACGATGAACGTTCGGGATGCCCAAAAACTGCAAATACCGACAAAAACATCGCCAAAGTTCATCAAATGGTGCTAGACGACTGCCAAATTAAAATGAGAGAGATACCAGAGGTTATGAACATGTCAAAAGAACGTGTTTGTTACATATTAAATCAACATTTAGATATGAGAATAGAGAAATTAGTAACCCTTCCTCGTACAGACCTATAAGTTTACTCCCTATTTGTTCTAAAATTACTTTATCCCCGATTATTAAAGCTACTGACTGACAAAAATATAATTCCTCACCATCAATTCGGTTTCCGAAAATCACACTCGACAACTCAACAATTACACAAAGTAGCTGACTAAATATCAACAGCACTAGAGCAAAAGTTATATGCAACTGGAGTGTTTCTGGATGTCGCTCAAGCGACAAGGTCTGGCACAAGGGGCTTCTCTTTAAGCTCAAGACTGTACTATCACATACTTATTATTTAATTCTTTAATCATTTCTTGCAGGCAGATTTTTCTCAGTCTGGCTCTGAGTTATCTTCAATACGACCGATCTTAGCCGGTGTGCCTCAGAGATCAATACTTGCACCGCTATGGTACATAACATATACACAGGATATTCCACTAAGTCACGATAGCAACCTACGCTGACCAAAGTCACGATAGCAACCTACGCTGACGACACTGCCAAATCACCAAAATCACCAAGCGCACATCAAGACACGGCACATCACATGCCTCACTAAACTTACAATATAACTTACAAAAGTTGAATGAGTGGTGCCATCTATGGAAAATTAGACTGAACCACGAAAAATCACAGCACATCACTTTTACTCTTAGACGTGAAACATGCCCTCCCATTTACCTTAATAACTCACCCATCCCACAGACAGATAAAGTACAATACCTTGGACTAACATTAGATAGGAGATTGACATGGGGTCCTCATATTAAGAAAAAATGCCAATCACTGAATCTTAAACTGAACTTAATGTATTCTCTATTCAGGAAAAACTCCAAATTAGAAACAAGACAAAAATTAAACACGTATACTTACTTACTAAAACCAGTTTGGACATATGCATTACAAATATATGGCATCGCTAAACAGACTCACAGAAAACGACTACAAACTTTCCAATCAAAAGTACTCAGACTTGTCACAAAAGCACCCTGGTATATCAATAACAAAACTCTACATACTGACTTAAAAATACCAACGGTTGACGAACACATACGAACATACTACAAACGCTTTCAAGAAAAACTACACGGATACCCAAACCCATTGATTGAACAAATGGCCACAACTCTCATGCCTGAGAACACTAGGAGGAGACTAAAAAGAATGTGGATGAGGGATTTGTTATCATAGGAAATTGAATCAAGCCAAGGGAGAGGTACCACTGGGTACTGTTCTTCTTCATGCCTCTCATGCCATTGTATTTTATTTTACTGTCAGTCAATCTGCTGATTGTCATTGTTTTATTTGACAGGTGTGGATTTAAATATAAAGAAAAAAAAAAAAAGAGATATGAGAAAGCTGTCGGCACATTGGGTGCCGCTTTTGGTGACTTTAGACCAAAAATGTGTTTGAATTAACATTTCCAATGCTCTGGTGGCGCAGTTTAGGCGCAATAAATCCAAGTTTTGGCGCCAATTAATTACTGTAGATGAAACTTGGATACACCATTATACGCCCAAAAGAAAAATACAGTCCAAACAGTGGACTGCAAAGGGGGAACAGGCTCAAAAAAAGCAATAACTGTTTTCTCAGCTGAGAAAGTGATGGCCACTGTTTTTTGGGATAGTCATGGAGTTATTTTAATCGATTATCTCCAAAAAGGAAAAACCATTACAGGACCATACTACACATCATTACTTGACAAACTGAAGGCAGAACTTGTTGTTGCATCGCTGGGAGAAGTGTGTAGAGTTACAAAGAGAGTATATTGAAAAATAAAAAATAAAATTAAAAAAAATGACTTGTATTTTTGTTAGGTCGGAAACTTTTCAGACCACCCTCGTATTCAATAATTTCTTATAATTTATTAATCATTAGAAGTGTATTAAAAAAAACACACTTCCTCAACCTACTCTCATGATCTCTTTTTAGCCATCATTGAATATTAAACCTGCAAATTAGCTTAAAATCTGCTTTTTTATTGTTTAGAAGTACTAAACCTAAATCAATAAAAAGTGAGTACCGTATTTGTTTTCATATATGTACTTAAGCCCTTATACAAAATTAAAAGCATAAGATACTCGGAACAAAAAAGATATTTGCACTAATTCATTGGCTGTATTAGAGTTGCCATCACTCTTAGTTCCTGCATAAAGAAAATTTTTGCAGTTCTGCTTAAGATATGCTTTCATTTTTGTGAATACACTAACCAATTTACTTTTTCAGTCTTTCAATAAAAAAAAGAGAATGCTACTAATTATTGATAAAATACTTTTACATTTGGCAACCATGAAAGCCTATAAGAGGTTAAAAGAAAAGTCACATAAAAGAAAGTCTACATAAAAGAAAAGTCACACATTTTGATAAGTGCGAAATATGAGAAGTTCATGTAAGGCCAGTAATAAAAATGGTGACATATTTTTAAAATTTGAGAATAAATTGCCACAGATGTAAGAAATAGGTAAGGGAAAAAGAAATTTGTTAAACTACCAATTTAAAATTGTTAATTGTATTAGCCAAATTACCTTATTTCCATATGATCCATGTAAGTATTGTCAAATACAATCATGATAAGCTCAAAAACATCAAATATTTTACTTTTATTTTATATTTACTTAACAAAAAGTTATATCAAACAAATACAATCTTACTTTCTACTCAATTAAATTATTTAAATTAAAATTTCTCAGTGCAAAACTTGTTAATTATAACCATAAGCAATAGATATACCATAAACTTTTTCACATTTTTTTTTAGGATGAAAGCTTCACTCTATTATTTTAGAATCTGTAACACTACAGATAGTCAGTAATTATATGCACATGTTTTTTCCCCACCATTAGTGAAAAAACATGATTCAGCCAAAATCAGGTATGACCATTAAGTTTTTCTATTAACTAAGACTAAGCAAATAAATAATTATTTGCCACAGCCAGACTCAAATTTAAATCCATTAAAGTCTTATGCACTGAAGTACACTATTACCCTGTTCTTGAATTTGAAGTGAATTGAAAAACTGAATTGACTTTATGCTCTTCTTAACTTTTTCAGACTAATAAAAAGAATTTCCTCATTCAAATCATAATTACAGAATTAATATTTGAACCATCTCACTGCAGTGATCATTTACACACTTAGGAAGGAAATAGTGATACAGAAAATCACATATACAACATAATATTAAGACTAATTTATGATAGGTTTTATCTCTAAAGATCAAAGCAATAGGTTTTTTTTTCTAACCTTAGTTTGGGTACAGAGATTTTTTTTATATTTGTATATTTTTTGTATGTTATAACCGATGTAGGGCACAGAAAAAAAAAAGAGAGGATATTACTTAGATGCTTATAATTTAAAAAATATTCAGAAGATTAAAAAAATAGTGAACCTTGTTTAACAGCAGGGATCCTGGCAGGAGGGTCCAACAGACAGTGACCGAGTTCGGCAAAGACCGATTTGAAAACAGTCACTGTAGTTGATAATGGTGAAACAGAATTGTGAAGTGGGCAAACAACTGATGGCATACCATCGAGGCGAGGTAATGATTTCAGGCTCACCTAAAGGTAAAACAAATGTTTTTTAATATGTAAAAGAAGATCTTCTTGTTACATAAAAAGATATATACAAACATACAGAGATATTTACATGCATACTAATACTTGAACAATTTATATTATAAGTAGCCTGTCTTGTTTGCCTGAATTGGCATATAGTCCAGGATCCATGGTCCATTTTTTCACTTGATTAGTATCAAGCTGAATCTTCGTGAATAGCTTCGTTTCGATGAGAGGCCCAACAATTTCCTGAACAAAAATTCTCGATTATGGTAGCTAAAAGAGGTAGCAATGATAAAATATGGCGATTTGATGATTCTCAAAAATTTATTACTAACTGGGTTTTTTTTGTTGTTAAATCTCAAGATAATTATCTAAATTATTTGAAAAAATATTTGTCCAACAAAATGTATGGTTTGATCAAAGAGTCCCCTCCTTCTAATATGTATCGATAACGAAGTCAAAAAAGAAGAAGTAAAAAAAACAGCTGGTTAATAATCATTTTTGATGATCTCGTTATCGATACACGGAAGTAGGGGACTCTTTGATCAAACCATACATTTTGTAGGACAAATATTTTTTCAAATAATTTAGATAATTATCTTGAGATTTAACAAAAAAAACCCGGTTAGTAATAAATTTTTGAGAATCATCAAATCGCCATATTTTATCCTTGCTACCTCTGTTAGCTACCACAATCGAGAATTTTTGCACAGAAAATTGATGGGCCTAAGAAGTTATTCACGAAGATTCAGCTTGATACTAATCAAGTGAAAAAATGGATCCTGGACTAACTAACCTAACATGTACCACTAAAACCCATGGAGGGTCATGAGTTGAGTAATAGACTGTACTATTTCTTGGACAACGGTTGTGCAGGGAGGTGATTTATCTTTGATCACACTCAACCATCAGATTATCCCCTTACTATAGGGTAAATTGGTTAACTAGTCTTCCATTTATTATTTTTCTAAAAAATTATAAGTAAACTAATGTCTGACTATAAATCATTAATGGCTAATGCATGACAGAATATTTAAAGTTTTATATTAAAATTATAAAAAGGTATACTGTTCAAGCTTATTTATAACTCTTACCTTTATGTAAGAACCTGATGGCAGCTTAGCGATAGGGAAATCATGGTGAAGGGGTGGACGGGAGAACTCGGGACATCCAACTGGATGTGAAAGACGATAGGTGACATTTTTAACTTTTCCAAGACTATACCAAGCTGATAACTGCGAAAAATGCAGTTGAGATCTGATTGCCTGCAGCAAAACTTTCTCTGGTACTTCACATGTTTTCTGAGAAGGTCTGAAAGGAAGGTTTTCACCATGTAAACTGATTTTATATGCAATGCCATATATAAAATAATGTATTGGAAATAATTTTATTTTAAATCATCAATGATATTCATCAGGATAGGGTTTTAATAAATGACTAATAAAAAATCGTAATCCTACTGCTTTACTTTTGTTTTTTTGTCCATATTTCTATCAGTTAAAAAAAATTGTTGATTTTGGAATTTTCTCTTTTAACACAATGACCAAATTGAAAATTTTAACAGATTTATGATTTAATAAACAAGATGTCCTGGAGAAGACAACATTTTTCCCTTTTTTTTTTTTTACCAAATGAATTCCATCAATTATGTCAATATTTCCTTCTAAGCTCATTTAGATACATTAATTTTTGGTAATACGTAGTAAACCAAATTAAAAAATAAATACTCACTTGGCAGAAAGTATAGAAACTGTCCACTGTTCAATAAGAAGATCCTCTGAAGAGGCAAGACAACAAATATTGACTGAAGATGCCCGCGAAATGCCGCATGGACAGTCAGGCGAAAGAAGAACATCAATGGTCATAGGAGCGGAATTTTCAGACAGTAAAGATAAATGCCTTCTCAGACCAGCAGCACGTTCACAAAGAAAATCCCCTTCAGTACATGCATGGTGCTGTACCTAGAATGAAAAATCAATCATGTTTGATTCAATCAACAGAAAATAAAAATAAAAACTAGAGTACAATTTAGGTTTGAGCGAAAAATAGTTGACTGGATGATTTAATGATGGATTGAATTGGTCAGGGGTGAAGTCAAAGATAACCATTGGCACAATTAAAAAATAACTTTTGCTTATGTTGGCCATCTTCAGGACTAGGAAAGAAGGCCATCTTCTTTTTTTTAAAGATAATTTCCAATATTAAGTTGGCAAGAATCGTTTCTATTGAGTATGAAGCTAGTTCTGCTTTACACAAATCACTGCTTATTCATCGCATTTGCTGTGAAACATCTTCCAAGTTTGAAGTATGTAATTATTAATTTCCTGCCGACACAATCTTACTGAACGTCTTCTTCAGGACCTTGTATTTTTTTTCATTGAATATAGAGCTGCGGTGACAAGCTTGCAATGAGGGTCAAAACATTGGCAACAAAGAACTATTTATTTACAGTTTGATCTTACTTTTGATTGCCGCCCAGAATATATTCTTTTTTATACCGTACAAGGTCAACGATTAATATAACAAAATTACAAAAGTAATTTGTATTTTGTATGTTCTGGATCATGCACCACAATAAGCCATAATTTGTCCTAAGTAGTGAACTTAGTAATGTCATGAATTTATGTATGATAGTAGACTGTAATTTAATGTGGAAGAAACATTCAGGGTGCTGTCAAACCAAATTTATTATTCTGAAAGCTGCAGTTGTGGCCCAAACTTGTGAGCCATAAGTTGGTAATTCTGTATCCAGAGATAGGAGTCAAGAGCCAACCACTAACCCGTACTCCATGCCTGTATTTTTTAAACTAAAATAAAGAAAACAAATTTGTAAAATTGATTACGTGAGGAATAAGAGGAAGTAAATGAGGCCCTTCTTTGTGACCTCTCGGACTTGAAGGTTCAGGTGTCCGCCCTTCCACCAGCATCACACCGACATCACAAAAAAGACTACCTCCACCAGACATACTGCAACAAAAGAAAAAGTATACATGAATATTTTATAACAACTAATAAATGACAAACAACTTAAAGAATCAAATTAATGATAAAATAATAATTTATATTATTTTATTTTTATATTAGTTGTTATAATTTTTAAATATTTTTATTTTGAAGAGAAAATATATGTCCAGGGCCGGGATTCGAACCCGGGTCGGTCCCCATATTTTCGTCATGGTGCTCTACCACCTGACCTATCCTGGTTCGTACCTCGGTCAGACAAATTTGTATAAATATTAAAAATAAAATGAATAAACAGTAAAAACTTGTTCTAACTCATCTTCAATCGACTACCTGCGGAACAGATACCGTTTTTTTACTTAATAAAAACAATAAAAAATCCTGTAAAATTATTAAGTAACTATACTCAAGGATTCACATAATTCTATTCTTATAGGATGCATAAATTCTAACTCATTTCAAATATGACCAGTTTAATTTTGAAAAAAAAAGAGTCATTTAACTCAGTGAGATAATGTTCTAACTCATCTTCAATCGACTACCTGCGGAACAGATACCGGTTTTTTACTTAATAAAAACAATAAAAAATCCTGTAAAATTATTAAGTAACTATACTCAAGGATTCACATAATTCTATTCTTATAGGATGCATAAATTCTAACTCATTTCAAATATGACCAGTTTAATTTTGAAAAAAAAAGAGTCATTTAACTCAGTGAGATAATGTTCTAACTCATCTTCAATCGACTACCTGCGGAACAGATACCGGTTTTTTACTTAATAAAAACAATAAAAAATCCTGTAAAATTATTAAGTAACTATACTCAAGGATTCACATAATTCTATTCTTATAGGATGCATAAATTCTAACTCATTTCAAATATGACCAGTTTAATTTTGAAAAAAAAAGAGTCATTTAACTCAGTGAGATAATGTTCTAACTCATCTTCAATCGACTACCTGCGGAACAGATACCGGTTTTTTACTTAATAAAAACAATAAAAAATCCTGTAAAATTATTAAGTAACTATACTCAAGGATTCACATAATTCTATTCTTATAGGATGCATAAATTCTAACTCATTTCAAATATGACCAGTTTAATTTTGAAAAAAAAAGAGTCATTTAACTCAGTGAGATAATAATTGGAAATAATCTTGGAAACTAATAAGTAAATATGTTACAGTAATGGAGATCTTAGTAAGTCTCAGATTACTAATTAAAATCTGCTGCTAAAAAACTTATCTCTACTTACTCTTCAATATTACTTAAAGGAAAATTTTAGAAATGATATCAGATAAAAACTAAAATTTACATTGTAGAAGTATTCTATTAAAGTATTTAATTGATGAATTCTTTTTTTTTTTCGTAAATATTTAACAATGGTTTGGTTAAATAGTACAAAAAGTAATAATTAATAATTAATTTTTTTTATCATGATGATGCGCATAATATAGAGGGATGTGAGTAGTTTAAACATAGGTCCTACAATCTATTAAAGGGCTCGCTCCCACGTGAGAACAGTAAAAACTGATCCAGCATTCTAAAGGGTCAATGAACCCAACAGGCTTGGTGCATTAGCAACAAATATTGTCTTTAGTGCACACATCTTGTAAATAATTGGCATTATTTAATCTTTAGGTAAGATATATAAACATCATGTAAATAAATAACGAACGCTAATATAGCGAGTATACGATTTTTATACGCCCGATAGAAAGAAATTACAATTTGATTAAAAAACCTTTTCAGTCTCACCATAATAGCTACATCGATTATCTATGCTAGAATAGTAAACATACGCCCCAACATTATCAACATATAAACGTACAATAATTGAGGCGCTGACATGGAAAACGTAGTAAGTAAAAAAAAAAAAAAAAATCATTTTTCAGTTCTCATAGAAAACGTAATAATTAATCATGCAACTAGGATAGAATGAAGAGTAAGTCAAAACTGGGATTGGTTTAGTTCCCATGAACGGTATTAGTTACTATTTTCCACTTCAAACTTTCATTTTTAGTTGCCGAAACAGTTTTTTTGCTTCTGCAAAATTACCTTTTCATGACTTACTCCATGTGAACTCCTCAAACAGGACGTTTGTATATTCAATTGAGGCGTAGGTATGGAAAAGGTAGTAGCGAGCCAATAGCTCAATTGAAGCATCAACACGAATCCGACAAAAGACGAAATTATAATTACAACGAAAAAATGATTCTCGTGGATTCGAAAAGAATAATTTAGAAGTTAATATCAACTGAACAGTTTTTTAGTGGAATAGGGACATTATGCGATATAATAATTATATAATATTTTCGGAAAAATATTAAAATTCGCTGCAATGAAATATCGAAATTTCAATTATTGATTCACATTTTCAGTAGTTATTCCGCAGGTTGTCGCTTCGAGTTGAGTTAGAACATGTTTTAACTGTT